>JAECWR010000199.1:20667500-23067500 GCA_018150935.1 Drosophila pruinosa | reverse complement strand
GGTTTGTCGATGTCGCCAGCGTCTTTTACTTGGGCCACATCCGCCTCACTTCCGTCGCACTTCCTCTTCCGCATGCCGCATGCCGTTTGCCACTTTAATGAAAAATGCTGCATAACTCCAATCCAACATAGCTGCGCCTGCTCCTACTCCTGCTGCCGTAATTAAGGTCTTGGTGAAGTGAAAGCCTTGCTCTGGCCATTAACTCCACACTTCGATGGCTAAGCACAAAGTGCGACACTCGCACAATGGATACTCCAGATCCACATTCACAGCCAGGATTAAGATTGGCAACTGCAGTAGGGGGAAACTGTGAATTGTGCGCAGCTGACAGTTTTGAAAAATGAAAGCTTCGCACGGCGTGCATACACAATGGGCGGTGGGCGGTGGGCGGTGGGCGGCGGTAGTGGGCGTGGGCGTGGCTGCAGAGCCATAAAGCAGCGGAAGCCGCGCCGCGCCGCAAATGTGGCGGAAAATATGGCGTCAGTCAAAAGTCAGCCCAGCGCGTTTAATGCTCGCGACAGCAAATAAATTGCATTTTGACTGCATCTCTGCTCTATGCTATACTCTTTACTATCTCTCTCTCTCCACCCCCCTCTCTTCATCCTTATGCACTTCTTTTTTGCAAAGGTAAAAGGTGAAAGGGTAAAGAGAAGCAAGAGCTTGCCGTCACTTAAACAAAAATATAAAAATGGTGAAAAGCAATTTCAATGCAACTTGGACCACCCGCCGTGGATGCCAGTGAAAGGTGCGAAAAATGTGCGAAAAGCCAAGAAGAATCAGCAAATAAAGCACGCAAAAGGACGAGAGGACAGCTCACGGAAATTCCACTATACGAAAAGCTAATAAAGCATCAGAAAAAATGTGAGAATTTTTTAGACGAACTTCATATGCACAGCACAGTCAAAGAGCCCCAGAGAGCGTATTATATTATTTATTATTTTGCCAGCGAAAATAATATCCTGCTGATGTTTTAAAGTAAGCCAACTTGTTCAATGCTGCTGTAGTTGTTATAATATTTATACATGGACTCTCCGTCCATCTGCATCAATTATTGCAGCAGTTATTAAAGCTAAATATATCAAATTAACGAGTGGGATTGAATTCGATTTTTAATATTTCTCACGTTGATATAATATAGTATATTGTAACTATTTTTTCTTCCGCCTAATGAATTTATTTTGTTATATAAAATATATATACGCCTTTATTACTTTACTCATCGAATACAGGGTCTCTTGCATTCCAACTCGTTCGACTGTGGCACTTACTTGTTTTGCCTTTAATTGCTATGACAGTCAGACAATTCGCCTCCCTTTCCGTTTGTCCCTCTGCACAATTGTCTCAGTCTAAATTAAGTTGTTATCCAGTGAAAAAATATATGCAAATTGTTTTTGGCTCATGTCAGACATAAACTTTTTTTATGGCCAAGTGACATGTAAGCCCAGTCTCTGGCTCAGCCACTGCAGCCACCCTTTTGGCCCTCCCTTCCTCCTCCCTTGCCATTTATCTAGCCAACACTTTCGTCTGGCGCCACCAAAAAAAAAAACAAAAACAACTCGCATGAGTGTGTTTTGTGTGTGTGTGTGAGTTGATGATGGAGACGTGTTCAGGTTTATGCACACTTCGTGTATCCCGAAATCAGATAAAGCACCCGCCCCTCATCCTCCTCTTCTCCCTCTCTAACAACCGAAGCGAACCTCTCTCTAAAATAATTGCAAATCATAAATATATTAGAGCACGACGTCATCGTCGTTCTCGTCCTCGTTTTCGGCCTCGTCCTCCTCTAATTCCTTGCTATTATTTAGTGGCAACAAAGGCGACAACCCGCAACAGCAACTCTGGCTGCAGCCTGGCTCCCACCCGTCGATTTGGCCAAGTGCAACTAACAGTTAATTAAGACATTCGAGTAACCGCTTTTCTCTTTTCCCTTTTCGCCTGCCTCCTCCCTTCACCAGAACAGTTTGCCTGCGTTCTGGCCTAATCCCTCACTCCCTCCTCAGGTCCTCCCTCAACTGCAGTCGGTTGGGTGTTTCGCCTTCAACACTGCGGCCATTTTGCCAGCTGCTTCGGTTGTTGTTTTAGATGTTGTTATTGCAACTCGGTTAGAGAGTGTTTATACTTTTATTCGTGCTCGATTTCTCCCCTCGTAATGCTTACAAGCTTCTAATTGAGCGTGCGGAGGTCGCTTCTAATTATCGCACGAGCGAACCGAACCGAGCTGAACCAAGAACCCAACTGAACCCAAACGAACCGAAGCCAAGCTAATGGTTTTCCATTTCGAGCCTTTGACGCCATTGTTGCTTCGGAATTTACAGTTACTTAGCCTCCTTGTTATTGTTCTTGTCCTCACGGTTGTTGGCGACATTCAGGAGAAGGGTTTCGGCTTCAGTCTGACAACAAATTAAGCTGTTCTGCATTCGGGATACAGTTTAAAGTCTCGGGAGTTGCCAGACTGTTCCTCTTTCCTCCTCTTCCCCAGGGGGAGACTTTCCACCCGTGTGCTGCACTGGCTGCTAACTGCCTATCCATCTATCCATCTATCCATCCGACCATCCATTCAGCCATCCATCCAAACGGCGAATCAACTTCATTACCCAGAACATGAGCATGAGTGTATGTGAGTGTGTTGGTGAGTGTATGAGTGTATGAGTGCACGAGTGTGAGTGCAAATTTCCTGTTCTGCTTTTTACGGCGGCACGTAATCAAATTAAGCAATTACAGCTCTGCGAGTTACCTTCCCCTGTCCCCCTCCCCCTGCCCCTTTCTACACTGGGCCTTTACTGTTAGTTGGCAATGGAACCGCATCCACATCCCTTGATTATGGGGTAGCTCTGTGAGCTCCGTGCAACTTCAAGGGAAAATCAACAGTTCATCGAAAACGGCAGAAGTGGAGGACAGGAAAGGAGAAAGGGGGCAACTGGCACCCCACAATCATAACGGTAAACGTTCTCGACCTCCTCTTTTTCATCCTCTTCAAGTCCTGAACTCTTCCCATATCTGTTTATCTAGGAACTTCCTCAAGTCGCAGCCGAATCTGCGCTCTCTGCAAATTATTACAATAATCGTTTGGTTTATGGCCAATTAATCAACTCTATATTGGAATCAGACCCAGATGGAACATGTTTCCACTGACTTATGCACATCCACGACCCGTGACCCAAGACCGCGCCCATTTCAAGTCCCTCCTTCCCCTCTATTTCTACCCCTTCCTGAACAAACATTGGGCACATCAGTTAGAGCTGCTTTGAATTAGGTTTGGAACTGGGATTCAGCTCTAACCGATATGTTTATGGGTCGCTTGGGTTCCTCGAACTGCCGAATTCGATGGAAGCATGTCGCCAATTAACAATATTGAAAATGGGAAGGGAGCGTGTATCAGGGAGGAGACAACCCAAATGCCTGAAGGAATCCTTCCTTTCGCACTGGGTCAATGTGAAAGTGTTTACTTCTCTGCTCTTGGCCTGGCTCTTGGCTTGGCTCTTAGCTTCACTCTTGGCTCTTGGCGCTAATCGCTCAGCCCATAAAACCCTAAAAGCGCCCCTAATTATAACTGACCACGCAGCAGTGCAACTCGGTTGCGTTTTGTTTTCATTTCCATTTCTGCTGCCATTTGTACGAGTGAATTGAGTGAATGCCCCAAGTGCTTCAATGGGTGAATGGGGAAAAGTTGTGAATGGCGAGTGCCTTGGATAAGCCTGACACTGTTGAAGACTCCCCCACTGACCTAATGAGCCATTAAACCAATTGGGGTTAATGTCTACTAGGAGGAAGTGTAGAGCGGGGGAGGGGAGAGGAGGACAGGGGGTGTCAAGGCAACGCCTTTCAGCGGCGACTCACGACTCATTGATGAATTTTTCAAAGGATTCGTGCAAAGTTGAGGTCTCGGAAAAACATATGAACTCACTAACTGAGTAGGAAACTTTTGCTGGATATCTTCTCTCTTCTTCTTCTATTTGTGGACTTCATCTTCATCTTCAAGTCTTCATTTTCCTATTTTCATATTTTCTTTATTTATGGCCAAACATTTTGGTCACGTCGATGGCACGTGAGCATTTTTGGGCAACTTTGCGACGCGTCAAGAACTTGAACGAGTTGTGAGAAGTCGAGAGGGAGAGGTGCAGGAGGAGGAGGAGGAATAGGAGATTCTCTGCCTTGGGTGCCACTAAACTGCATCCTCCTCCAGTCGATGTCCCCAACAATCTTCGGCTGCTTTCTGCTCACTTAGTCTTAAACTTGTTGTGTCAACTCGGAATTCCCCTTCTACCTCCCTCCCTCCCTTTCTGCAGTCCTGCACTCCTGTTGATGGGAATTGCGATATCATTGAAGCCTTGTAAGCTGCCGTGTCAATGCGAGCTCTGCTGACCAGGACAACTACAGAGCTTAGTCCTTGTCCAACAGGACACAAACAACACAAATGATGCTCGAGCTCTCAATTGGTCTTCCCTCAACAGTTTACATCGTTGCATCCAATTGCAGGAGAGGAGGAGGATGAGGATAGGCAGAGGGAGGGGGTGTTGCCTCCGCTTGTCTTTGATTTCGATTTGTCAATGGTTTCAGTTTTAAACTCACACGAACTGACTCCGACTCCGACTGTGACTCTGGCTGTGTATGAAACTGTAATTGGAAGCCACTGAAGCGGGCTGTCTGACTGGGAATCTGTTTTGCTCGCACATGCCACATGCTGCACGTCACATGCCACTTGCCAGAGCAGTCGTCTAAGGGTTGGTGTGACTTTCGCTTGCACTCACTTCTTATCCCAAATGACAGATTACTCCGTGGAAACTCGCATATTAATTATGGCCAGGTCTATGGCAGAAGAGATGAAACAAAACCCGTTTCCAACTGGTCCACTTTTCTTGCACTTGGGAATTGACCTCCTAACAAATCTACATCAACCCCCTCTTCTGTTCCTTCTCTGTATCAGTAGCAGTATCAGTATCAATTGCTACTCTTATTAGGATACTCTATGCATCATCGCTTTGTTCTCTGTCGAAACTGCCATTGACTCCACTGGATGTTGAGCGATGTTTCTATCTCATCATTCATCATCACATCGCATCCTCTGGCAACTGCTGCTTATCAGTTAATGCACCGCTTTATTGAGTTATGCAAATTGGCAGCGTTCATTGAGTCTTTCCTCTTTATTGCCAGGATGTGCCAGGATATTGATGTGGCTGCCTGACGAAATGACTGACTGGGCAACCGCAGACACACTCATATTTTCCAATTCATTTCATCGCGAGTTGTGCATCTCACATTCAAATATCACCGCTAAAAACCCCCTCTGTTTGTGCAACAGCCACATTGTGTCTATTATCACCGACATCCTCATAGTCATCCTAGTCATGGCTGTCATCATCCCCGGCATAGTCCTTTTACGATCGAATGCTAATAAAGTCGTCTGTCTGGCGCCAAGTTGCATAATTCAATTACATCCGATGTAGACTCATAAAACTAAATCAAAGGAAAACAAAGCGTCACGCTTCATTTACTTGGACGCAGCCCCACAGTCCTATAGAGTGCTCCCCTCAGTCACATCCCCTTTTCATCTCCATTTCCATTCCCAGACAGTGGCCAAAGTAGTGCCTGGTCTATAGGTTTTCCAATCATAAGAATTTGGCACTACTTGCAGACAGCAGAGAGCAAGGCGCAATAAAAGAAGTTCTGCCTTGTCCTGTACCTCCTACCTCCCTGTTCCCTCTCCCCATGTGGGCAGATCTTTCATATTGCGACTCTGCTTATCCTTTGGCCCATTGCCCACATCCTGCTCTCGAAGTGCCGCCTGACAGTTGATGGCTACTGCTGTTTTGCTGCTTTTCTGCTTTGCTGCTGGCAAACAAAGTTTCCCGTCGCTTCCGACCACCTCCTCGCCCCCTTCCTACAAGCGGATGCCACTGAGTTTGTGCCTCAAAGCATCAAACAATTTACTCGCCTTCGCCTTCGCCTGACTTTTGTGGCTGCTAAAAACTGACTACTGAGAACAGAGATCTGGATGCGTGACTGAAGTTAGTTTTGGGCAAGGAAGAATACCCATCGTATACGTAATGTCATAAAAAGTGATTGTCTTGACTGATTGCTCCCCATTTCTCTCAGTGTATGAGCCAACTAGCAGACTTGGCCTTGGCTTGAGGCCCGAGGCGTCTGCCTAACTTGTTGGCGGATTTTGAATTAGTGCCAAGCTCAAAGTGTTGGCCCATTATTATCTTTCGGACTTCATAACTTCTCTCATAAAAATCTTGATTGTTCCGCAGTCTGTCTGTCTGTCCGTCTGTCTGGTTACTTGGATCTCAATGCTGTCAAGAGAACGAGAGCAGTAAAAGCAAATTGCGACGCATAAAATGAAGTGTAGTTGGCCATTTGGATGGGGCCAATTTGCAGGCTATTGCCCCATATGCTGGCAGTGTTATAAAGTAATTTTCTATTTAGCGATGTAATTAACAATTTGGAAATACGTGAGGCAAGCGAGGCCTGGTTGCCTGGCTGCTGGCCAAGATGCTTGCCACTTGCAACCAGAGAGAAGAAATGTAATCAGAGATATCAAATTTGAAGGCATTTCAACTGCAATTGTCAGCAGCTCCTGGCTTCTACTTCCCCTCTTACTCCATTTTCTCCCAATGAATTTCCTGCTTCTTTCATGAAAACGGAAAATGGCTGACAATAAGAGTGCAGAACAGAGAGAAAATGCCCCAAAATGTGGCAGCAAAATGTTGAGCAAGTTCGAGTTCTGGTTGCTTTTATTACTGCCGGACTGCGGCAAAGGATTGCAGATGGCAAAGGACTCGAATGGACACTGCTAGGATCCACATCTTTTATATTGTTGCACTTTTCTTAGCGATGCTGAATATTTGATTTGAGAATCTGCAACGATTTGTAAAGCAGCAAGGACTTGACAGCCTTTCAAGGATAACTACTCGTAGAGAGCAACTAAAGCTGTTCAAGTGTGAAGTGTTTTACACGATGGCGCCACCAGATAGAGAGCTGGACTTGCAGCCTGTCTGCAGATTACTTTCACGTGGTAATTTGTCCGTTGGCCGCAGGGCACAAGTTGCATGTTGTAGTCGAACAATAGTTGAGCTGTATTTTGGGGCGAGTTGAGTCACGTGCCCATTTTGTTTACATGGCGCATTAAGAGGATTCCGTTTCGTTTTATTGCGATTTGATTCTATTTTCGGCTTGTTGTTGTCGCCTGCCTCGCGTGCCTGCCACACACAGACAGCGAGTGAGAGAGGGGGCAGGGGCAGTTGCTACAGATCGAGTCTCACATACATATTTGTTTTTGCGCTCGCTTGCTTTCGCATTAGTATCCTTGTGCTTATCCCATTTTGCTTGCTCTCGACTTGCCTTACGCTATGACTCGACCAGCCCCGCCTTGCCCCGCCTCGTTCCGCCCCCTGCTACAGCTGGGGGTTGGCGTGAACTTTGCCACTTTGCTGCAGCTTTTTCTGCTTTGCTGCTGCAACTGTTTAAGCGTCTGGCATTTGTTGTTGCTGCTGCTTATTGTTATCCCTAAGTTGAGAGCTTACCATTCACAATTTGTTGCACATGGGGTGGCCCTGTTAACCCCTCACCCTTGAAGTGTTGTTGTTGTTGTTGTTGTTGCTTGTCGAGTTGGACTCGAGTCATTAAGTGGAAATGTTGCTGCTGCGCTGATAAGTGCACGTCTGGCGGCTTAGTGGCACCTTAACCCATGCCGACTATCGGTTATCAGCTATCAGTTGCCACCCTTTGCTGGCCGCATTTTATCACTTACCACACGCACACACACACACACAATTCCCCTGATTTTCCATCTCTTGCCACAGCGTTGCACGTGTAAATGTCATAAATGAAGTTAAAAATTGAGAAAAGGGTTTTTTTTTTTGCACAGCGGCCCAGCGTGAAAATTTCCAATTATTCTCGAAAGGCCTCGCTCAAATGTCGAATTGAATATTTTTCTTTCGATTCTTTTTTTTGTCCTTAATTAAAAGTCCAAAGTGTCCTGCCTGCTGAGACTGAAACTGAGGCTGTCACAAAATTTGTGCTAAACTCTTGTGGAATTTGTTTTTTCCGCTTACTTTTCAGCGTGTCGTCGGGGGGAGGAGACACTTCCGATACTCTTGCAAAAGGTATTATAATTTTGCGCAGAAATATGCATAGCAATGTTTTTAATTTGAGGGGATTCGTTAAATCAACATATGGCTTTTTGCCCGTCTGACCATCTTCTGCTATGTCAATCAGCCTCTCAGATATGAAGCTAATTCAATTATCGAGACATCGTATTCGAAACATTTTTGTTTAGATATCAATCACAAGCTGCTTTAACTACTTAAATTTATAAAGAACACCTTAAATTATTAAAGAGTATTTAGTGTTCGATCTGTCGAGTTAAACTTGTGCGGTAATGAGGCAGCGTTTGGCAATGTAATTGCGAACTAATCAACCTTTTTTAATTGAATTTCTGCAGCTGGCAAAGGCCCCCCGTCTTGCTTCCTCAACTCCAGGGCCAAATCAAAGAAAGTTATTTCATTAAAAAATTTTAATTGACATTCGTTCTTCCAGCAAATTAAGCTTTGTGTCGTTCAAATATTTCCCTGCCTGGCTCCTCAACTTCCATCTGGCCATCTGTCAGCCGTTGGACAGGTCCACTGGCCAACGGCCTGCCAAATAACTTTTTGGCCCAAATGAATCAAACTGACAGTTTTCAAACTGCTCCCTATACTTACTATACTATGAATATATATATATATATGTATTTTTTTTGTGCAACGTTTTCTTTTTTCAGTTTCTTTTTCTTTTCTATTTTTTTTTTAGAAATTTTGATGTAATTACTGCGACAAGTTGCCCAATTTGCTTAGTTCGGGGCCAAGTTTCATTCGAGTTCATTTCATTTAATTAGTTTGCAGAATGTTGCTCTTTACTCTGCTGAAGCTTCTTCTTCTCATTGTTGCTGTTGCTGTTGTTGTTGTTGTTGCTGCTGTTCTTGGCAGCAAGCAGGAAATTGCTTCGTTTCGACGGCTTTTGAGTGACAAATTGAATTTGCAGCACAACAAATAGGGCTACTTGTCAGTGCCACACACTCACACATACAAGCACACACACATGTGTGTATATATTTATTGCTGTAAATGCTGTTACATTGGCCGTGATTTACCGATCATCAAGCTATATATTTCCCTAACTAACAAGGCACACATATCGATTGGATGTAAAGATTAAATTACAGCCAATTATTAATAAATAATAGTATATAACAAATTTAAAATTAAATTTTCAATATTTAATAAATTAATACATATTTAGTTTGCTTGATTATTTAATATTTTGTTTCATTGTGAACTCATCAATTCAAAGCACAGCTCTACACAAGTAATTGCCCTTTACATGATCTTTATACTCATTGAAAGAGTAGAATGTATAAACTAAATAAAGTAGGCATATCTGCTTTTAATACAAAATGGACATATACATTATTAACACTGTCCGTATGAATGCCACAATCTCAGAGTCCTTAAGAACTAGAACTTCTATTATAAAACACTTTTATATAATTGTTGAATTATATAAAAAAAAAGGGAGGTGAAAAATATCACTGCTGCTGAATAATGATTAGAATGGAAAGTGAACATTTTAAATTACACTAAATACAGAAGGCTTTGTTGAAAATAAACTAAAATCAAAAGGCAAGTAGTAGTTAAAGAGTATCTCTCAGTTGAGTTAACTCGTCTGTGCCTTTCAAGTTACTTACATTTCCCTTATACGGCGTACATTTACCACAGTGTGGTATTTGGGCCGAAATTCGAGCGGCACAAATAGAACTGTCAGCCAAGTGCTCGCTGGTCCCTGATTGACAATCACAGAGCTGGTCAGTCAGTCAATCAACAGAAATTGCAGCTCAAACTGACCTCAATTCGAATGCAGCTCTGGTGTTCCATTAAATTGTCAAGCTGAGCAGGAGGTTCATTGAAACCAAGGCTAAAATATTATATATTGTACTCGTAATTATGCTTTGATGCCCCAGGAGAATAATACAATATAATGCCCAAAGGGCTGACCACGAGCTGGTTGACATAAAATATGCAATCAATTGTGTTGTGGAAAAACATTTCGAATAATTATCAAATTATGTGATATGCTTATTAGCTAATCGTTTCATCAATAACAAAGCGTGCTTCTCTCTAATCTACAAAAACAAACACAGGCGAGAGCGCCTCCCACTGGAGTGCCTAAAAAAGAAGGAGTTGTCGCTCTGGCTGGTCATTTGGAAAAAATGCGCAACAGTTGCAATGCGGGGCAACAACAAGCCAGCAAACAATTGTGCTTTCCGCTGTTGCCACCCTGTGGCCCATGTGGCAACCGGCATAAGTTGCCTGCCACTGCCACTGCCACTGGCACTGCGCATGTGCCCACAGTAGCCAAAGGCACGAGCGGGCAGCAGGCTTCGTGTGCTGAGTCCTGTGGTGGCTCGACCAAAGTGTTGGGCCAAGTCAGTCGCACACAGCTTTCCGGTGGAGACAGTCGCTCGACGAACGCGCGAAGGACTCGAGCACTCTTTGGCGCTCTTGGTTGTTTGCTTCGGCGAGAACTCGCAGGACTCGTCAATTGTGAATCGTGAAGCGTGCATCGTGCACTGTGAATAGTGAATGTGACGAATGCACAACTGTCCGTCCAATGCCACAAAACTAGTTCCTGTTCCATAAGCACAACAAATAACAATAACGATAACCATAACCAGCCATCATTAATAAAAACGTAAACTCAGTCGAGTCCTTTTTGTGTGGAACGTGCTTGTCCTCCGCATTATCCGCGTCTCATTGTGTCAGTTATCCTGGTCGCGGTTAACGCTCGACACGCTGTGGTTTCCTCGCGCGTGCTGTGACAAAACCAGCCAGCATACAAGCCGGCAAGGACATTTCCCAAGTGCCCAAGTGCCCAACAGCAGCAACGGCAGCCCTAAGAGCCATGTTGACAGGCTTAAATGGAGCTTTGAGCGCTTAAATTTCAAGGCGCTTTTCTCATTACCCCCATTGTTGTTGTTTTGTGGCCACTGTGCCAAATGATATATGACAACCGAGCAAATAAAAGTGTCTGCGAAAAGTGTGAATTCATTCTCAGCCAGAGCAGGCAGCCAAAAGGATTACCCTCGCCTCCAAGTAAAAAGAGTTCGCTCCCAGCCTGCGAGCCTTTTTCAGTGTGTGTGCGTTCGTGTGTGTCTGTGCGTGTTAACTGGCCATAAGGCTGTGGCCAAGAGCTGTGTCGAATTGCCAATGAAAGGATTAAAAGCATAACATTTCATATCAGTTGACAGTCTGCAGTCCACAGTGCGAAGGACGAAGGACACAGCAAACAGGCCGCCTGACAGCTCTTAAGCTGATTGCGTTTTGATAAGTAAGCATTTAATGTGTTTTGCTAAACACTTTTTTCAACACTCGATACACACACTCACCCACACACACACACGCCCTCAACACACACTCGAACACCAGCCAAAGCAAATCGACCCGTCTCGTACCCGTGACCAGCCAGCCAGGACCAACGATAGACGATAGACTATGGACGACACACGACCCACGACCCACTTCAAAGTGAAACTAAATAAATATTTTCAGATTTCCCATTTCCTAATGCTCTGCACTGGACCCCAGTGCAGGACTACACTGAGCGAAAAGACGACTAAGTAGATTTAAACAGCTTTGGCAAATGCATTTACTGAGCTCAAGTTTAGGTCAAATTTAAATTAAGAACTTACATTTGATATTTTTATTTCTGTTTGCCTTGTATATATAATTCAATCTCTTATCATATTATGGAATAGTCTTTTTGTGGACACATACCATTAATTAAGTCTATCAATGTTACAGTCTAACACATCTTAGTGAAATAGAAAAGCACTTTTGTTTATTTTTTAAAATTTATTTAACATATATAATTCATAATAGATCTATGTATTTTTGGAATAAAAATGTTGTTAATACTTGAGCCCAACAATTAAATAAGTAGTACAATTGAAAATCAACACATTTATTATTTTTATTTCATAAAAACAAGTGCACAAGTTCAGCATTGTTTTATTTATTCACTCTACAAAGTAATACAAATAAAATAAGCCACTTATACTCAAAGTTGTGTCCCATTTTCTCCAAGTGTTTTTGTTGTTTGCCATGTGTCTGACACTAATTGCAATGTGCGACAGATCAAAAAGCTTTTTGCCAACACCAAACCCAAGAGCAGGCAATAAAAAGTCGTTGTCCCTTGTAATGAGATTTGAAACATATCAAACAGTTGATAAGTCGAGCACACGAGCCAAATCGGCTCACATTATACCAAGGCACACATCAGCTGCCATTTCAGACTGTTCAGAGCAAGCCAGAGTCCCCTTGAGTTAGCCATAAAGCATAAGCGAGAGTAAATGGCCGCAAAATCCGTTCAAATCAAAACCAGGAGCAGCAACAACAACTTGAACCACTTGAGCATGTCGAAAGTTATGCAAATCTTGAGCTGCGCTTGGACAGTTTCTGAATGGGCAAGTTCCCCCTCGCCATTGCCTTGCCCTTCCCCCGCACATTTCCGCACGCTAACGCTTCAGACACGCCATGGCGAACGTTGATGGAATGCCTAAGTGCTTGACGGAGGGAGTCGATAGGGAAGGGGAAGGAGAGAGGGGATACGCTCTCTGGATCTTGCTCGTAAATGGGCAAGCATAAAGGACAACAATGGCCGGCCAAAGTGAAACTAAATGTTGCCCCAAAATGTGCTACACATTTTTCTTTTCCTTCCACACTTTCCCCCACTTTCCCCACTAAGTGCACGCCTCCTGATTATGGCCAAGACGAGAGAAATATGCATAGATTAGGCATGCTTTTAGCGCTTACTTACAAACACGACTTGCGACTTGCTGCTTGATGTTTCAATTAGTTACCCTCTATAAAGCTTAAAGGGAACCCAGCACACATCTACTACAGTATTCATATAGCCCTTTCTATCAATATGCCATTGTCTGCACTTTGGTGAAAATATCATTTTAATAACCCAAAATGACAGTCATAATAAATCAATGATTATTGCCCCATTGTCCGCATTGTGCTTGAGATTACCCAGCTCACATTTCACAGCTTTAAAATGGGTCGTTGAGTCGAGTTACTCGACATTTTTATGGCATTCGCTAGATAAAAGATGCGACCACTCGCCAGCCAGGAAAATGCCAGGCAGCCAGCAACATGGGAGGTGTCCTCGCTGCTGTCACATTGTCTTGGTTATAACCATAAATTGCCAGCACAGACAGCAGAGAACAGAGCGAAGAGTGCACAATGTTTTGAGTTAAAGTAAAGTGCTCATAAAACATAATTGAGACTGGTTTGTCATGTGAAATGATTGCATTTGATGAGCAAATACGAGTTATGTGCCGAGTGCAGGAATCACTTCAAATCAAATCAAAATCAAGTTACTTCTCTTTGAGCATAATTGAATTGAATGCCGAGATTTGCATCGCATTTTATGTCTTCACATAAATGCAGCAATGTTTTATTGAAAATTTCTCAAATTGTCAATTAGATGGCAACAAATGAAGTGTCAGCTCGACCAGTATGCCACAACGGAACGGAAGCTGCCTCTAGTTGCTGCCCCACTCACATATTTGCTACACATGTGCGACAAATCGTATACTCTTGCCTCTCCCCGCCCCCTCTCTCCCTCTCTTGCTGCCGTTTCAGTTGTACTTTGCTCAAATGAAACAAAATCGCAATAATGGTCCGTATTCTGCATCCCCCTCAATAGTCCATTGCCCTGGCCCCAAATGTAAATTAATTGCCTGTACAAATTAGCCTACACGACAACAACAACAACAACGTCGAGCTATTCGAACATTAGGCCCAGCAGAGCACAGCAGAAAATGTTCATAGGAATAGGGCTTTGGCTCTATAAATGTGCCCTCTGCCCAATTATCCCACACCAAATAATTGCACCCAGTTGGTTCTAATCGATTGCCCAACTACAATCTACCATGGGCATATACTTATAGTATAATATATCCAGATCAGCCAGTTTAATGCGACAGCCTGCTGTAAGTGTGAGAAACGATTATTATGAATGTGATTAAATAAATGGGCAACTATGTTTTAAATGCATTCACAATTAATGCACATGACTGGCAGTCAATTAACAAACGGAAACTTATACATTATATAATATATTTTAAACAACATTTGAGGACAGAATTGATTATTTGAAAGATCGACTTAAGAACAAAAATGTGACAAATTTAATAAAATAAAAGCAAAATGAAGAAAAGCTATTATTATTATTATAAAGAATTAATACACAACCCGAGTAGGAAACAAAAAAGCTGAAGCAGTAGCTTGGAATTTAACTAGTCTTTTCTTTTTTTTCTGTCAAATATGCAACATTCTAATTAAGCAAAATGCTTCGAAGAAGAAGAGAGGGAAAAAAATTAAAAATAAAAACAATTAGCTTTATGTGAACTAAAAGTATTAATGTTACATTAGTGTGAAAATCCCTAGTAAGCATTACATCAAGGACACTCCACTTGTTTGCTTTAGGTACGGGTATTTGAAGCCCACAGTCCGATCAGACCAGGCCAGGTCGGGTCAGGTAAACAGATGCAAATGTAGCTCGTTATTTTTAATCAGCTATCAAAATGAATAGCTGCAAATTTATCTGGACCACTGTGGAGTGGTAAATATTTTCCACTTTGTACGGCATTTTAGGCGAATTTTAATTTGCTGCGCAATTCTCTATCGTTGTTTTTTTGTGCATTTTGTATTTTGTAAAATATTTACGCGAATTTAATGAAGTCCTCGACAGAGTGTTTGGTGTTTGTTGTTTGTTGTTTGTTGCTTGTTGTCTCTTGTTTGTTGTCTGACTCCTGGCGAATAGTTGAAATGTTTTTGCGGACAGCAGAAACATTAAAGTTAATGAGGCAACTGTGGCAGCATTTCACCGGGGGCACAATCGACTCTATATATATGCGAATTGTGGCAACTGCAACGCGATAGGCCGGCACGGAGGGGGATGCGGTGATGACAAACTATTTGGCAAATGAGCAAAGTGCCAGAAGGCAATGCAATGGTATTGAGTTTACTTTTAGCAATATGAAAATCTCGAATTACTCGCATAGATTTCGGGGGCGCTGCTTAATAACCAGGACGATGGCACGGCCGCAGTATGTCCTGCTTTGGCAGAATCTGTTGCCAGTTTATCAACAACAAGAAGAGCTATGCCTCCCCTGTCCCTCCATTTACCAGCTTGTCTGCAATTGAAACAAAAGCAATGCCTCGCGGCTCTTAGCAACATGGCAGAGCAATTGGAAGAAGTCTAGAAATGGGAAATGGGAAACGGCAAATGGGAAATGGGAAATGCGAAAATGGGAACAGTGTTGACTGGCATTTAAAGCCTCCTTTTTAGGGGGAAGGGGAGGGGGGAGGGGCTTAGCAAATAGCAGCAAGAGAGAGTGTGGAGTGCCCCAAAGGAGAAAAGGCAAGGATGATTGCGATGGTATGAGCTTGGGCGGCAGGGCTGGCAATTGAAACAACAACAACAACGAGGCGGAAATAAAATATTAACTTTGCTCAACTCAAACTCACGATTCAATTAGAAACGAAAGCCATTTTATAATTGAAACGAGCCCGCCACGCCCCCAGGCGCAGACGCTGCCAATTCCCAACTCCCAGCAACTTGCAACTCACACAAGAGCGCGAAACGGATATAAATAGACAGAGCTTGGCAAACAATAATGAACATCAATAAATATTGCCACAACGTGGGTTGGGCACTGGGGGCTGGGGGCAGCAATATGATGATAACAATAATGTGAGGCGGACAGCAGAGGGCGGGGAAAAAGATGATTATTCATTAGACTTCGATTCGTGTAATTGAAAAGTTTTTTTCCTCAACTCAGCTGCCTGGCAAAGACAAAGCCCGTCGCTCAATTTGTCACTCTGTCAAAGGATGAGGACGGGGGGAGGGTGGGAAGAGGTGGGGGGAGGCTGACTGTCTGACGGATGATGCGTGTGACTGAGCAGAAAATTTCGCAGCAATGTGTCTCCAATTCATGCAATTCCTTCGTCCCCACCAAACTGATTATGATTGAGCTGATGTCGTTGATGTCGCTGATGTCGTTAATGTCTTATCGATGACGAGCTGGGCTCCACCATCGCAGGTAGCTGCTTGACTGCGCCTCGAATGCCGCTGAGAATGCTTGCCACGCGCCACGCGCCACACGCCACACGACTCGAAGACACACAAGGAGGGACTTTGCGGAAGGACTGACTGACTGACTGACTGACTGCCTGACTGCTTACTGTTCTTTCCTGCTGGCTGTTTGTCTGCTGCTCCATTTAAATCAGTTACATTCTTCGTAATGTAAACACAAACACACACACAAGAAAAAGAAACACACACACATTCTGTTATTTGGCTTTTGAATTATTAATGAATTCGCTGAATGGCCTCGGCTTCAGCTTCAGCTCCAGCTTCAACTTCGACTGCAGCTTCAATGGGAGCTGAGCTGAGCTGATGTCCTGATGATCTGCCTCTTAATCAAGTGAGTCCTTGCCGGCAGCAGACTCTGCATCGTAGATAAGTTTAATTAAAATTCCTGGACCAACAACATTTCATTGCGTTGACCGCGTACTACTAAACTTTAAATAGTTTTCCCTGGCTCAGTTCAGTTATCTGCCACCCAAGAGAAGCCAAACTAGAAGAGGCAACAAAGTTTTTTGATTTCGATTTTTATTGCGGCCAAAAAACGCCGGAAAAAACTTGCAATCCATTGCCATGGAGATTGGAGAAGGCACAAAGTGGAAGGAGAGTGCAAGCAGGTGGCATTAGAAGTCGGTTTCTTGGCAACAATTTCATATTGACTGCCGCTCTCCTCAATGCCAATTCCGTACCCAATTCCATTTCCATATCACCTCTTGACTTTCCACCTACTTCTGCTTGGAATTCCATTCAGCTAGTTGCACGCAACGAGAACAGGGACGAGGACGAGGAGGGTGCAACCACTTTAACCACAAAGTCCACACAAAACATTGCAAGCCAAAAGTTGTTTCTGTTTCTGTTTTGTCTGATTGCCTGGTCCTCCCGTTGCCAATGGCCACTGTACTGCATAATTTATGACAGAGAAGCAGCCAAATATTAGCTCGAATTTATTAAAACATCAGACGAAACAACTCATGTGGTTTAGCAGTCGAGTGAATGGAAGAATGGGAGAATCCTTACCCAGGAAGTGCGAGCTCCTAAGCTGTTAATCTTTTTTCAACTTTGTAATTACTTTTGCATGCAGAAAAGTTGGCGAACTTGAAGAGAACATTTGGAAATTGTTTTGGAAACAAGAAATAAAGCCACTCAGCCACAACACCACAGCACCACTGCACCACACACTCCCTCGCACCACACAATGTCAACAGCATCAACATCTGTGCGAGACTCGACTCAACTAAATCACTTTCTATTCAACAGGACTCTTTAACGAGCGACGACACAAAAAGGCCACCAGGACAACGACGACATCGAGGACATCGAGGACAACCAGGACACGTGCTCGACACCAACAACAGGCACTGGCTACTGACCAGCGGGCGAGACATTGCCAACGTGACGATCCACACAATCAGGAAAAGCAGCAGCAGGAGGAGGAGAGTTGGTCAAACGAGCAGTAGACAGGGAGGAGAGGAGAGAGTAAGAGCCAATAAAAAAGCTAACGAAAATGCTGATGCCGCTTGCAGTCGACAGGCGAAACCAGCAGCATCTACAGCAACAACAGCAGCAACAGCAGCAACAGCAACATCAGCAGACGCAACCGCAACAAAAACAAAACTGGAAAAGTTGAACTGAACCCATTGCCAGCAGCCAGAGGAAGGAGCAGAGGGAAAGAGAGGCTGAAAAGTTGGAAATTTGGCAGACAGAACCAGAATCAGAATCCTCGTAGTGCTCCACGTCGCTTTGTGGCCGTAGCCGGATGCGGAACTGTTAGCAGCAGTTCTCGTCCTGAGTTTCGAATTCCGAATTTCGAATTTGATTTTAACGCTTCTTTGGAAGTCGCCTGTTTACCAACTTCCCACTGGCAACCAAATCAAAGTTCTGCCCCCGACGGAGGCAAGGTCCCATTTGCAACACGCATTTGCAACCGGAACGCCTCAATGATCACACATTGAAATTGGCTGCCATCGAGCAAGGGGGAAGCTGTATCCCAAACAGGATCCATTGAAATGAGCACTTGCTGTGCCGTCACATGCGTTGACAAGTTATTAAGAGCTCGTCTGGAACCGCAATAAGCCTGGCCAGACCGCGACTAGACAGAGAGATTGCCACTTCCTCATTATGACTGCTTCTGGCTGCTGTCCGAGCATGCTGCTCCTCCTGGTCTCCCTTCTCGCCTGGCAGACGCCTCCAGTCAGCGGATACCTCAACATTTTCATCAGCCACCACGAGGTGATGAAACTGATGGGTAAGTAAGGAAAACAACCCAAAACAGAACATATTTCGGTTCCCAATAATCATTAGAACAGTTGGTACAATGGTACAAGTTTCAAAAGGGAGACACGCCCCCAACTGAATCCCCGCCCCTCTAATATGATTAATAGTTGAATGGCAAAGTGCGACAGGACAAATTCATTGCTCCTCAACAGGGAAACAAGGAAAACAAACAGTGCAAAGGGAGGGAGACATAGGCCAGGACAGAGGCCACGTTCTAGTCATTAATAGTTCCAAAATAATTGTTGACCATGACGACAACAACAACCAGGACATCAACAACAATCAGGACAACAACGACCACAAAAGTTGCGCGAAAACACGACAAAACAAATCCACACACAAATCGATTTCCGCCTGGAGTGGAGTCACCCTCTCTTCCTGCACCCCCCTGCCCCAATGCCACTTCCCTGGCACCTTCACCTTCCTGTTGACAGCTGCAAGTAGCTGCTCCTCCCTCTCCCTGTCTCTCTCCCTCCTTCCCTCTGCTAACGACTTCACAGTCCAGTGGAACAGTTTGTTGTTTGTTTTCCTGTTTTTCCGTTTGTTACTTCACGCGAACGCTCATTATTGATGGCGCCAAGCATTCAAGTGCCTCCAGATCGACCTTGTGCCAGTCCCAGATCCAGTCCCAATCTGAATCCCAATCCCACCTCTTACAAAATAGTTACTGTAATAGGCATTCATTCGGCGTGCCAAGCCGGAATGACGTTGTGCCCTCTCACATTGATTAATGGTGCTCGGCTCCAAAATGTGAGTCGAGGCTGCTTTAATAGCCGTCTCCCGTCTCCTCACTGCCCATGACCACTCCATCATTCAAGCGTTAACTGTGCAAAGCATTTTCCGGCACTTAGTCGTAATTGAGGCAAAATGCTGCCATCTCATTATGCTAGCTTCTAAAAGTAGTCGCTGAATCAGGGCACTTCAATTAGTTAACAGCATTAATATAATCCACACAAGTGCTGCACAAGTCCGAGAGATTGATGAATGGAGCACTGTAATCGGAGCACCGCACTCGCCATTGGCTCTGTCTGCCAATCTCCTCCCTAAGCCAGGACATTTTCCCTTCTGCAATCGATTGCATTGAGATTCAAATGCAAACAGTCCCTATGATTGACACTTCACACAGACCAGCTGTTGCCCAGACATGTCCTCTCATCTTTCAGTCCAAATCGGATTTCATTAGCAACAGCTCATAGAATATTCCTCTTCATTTCTTAGTCTGCTTCGCCTGATTGCCGAGTGCCGCCCACTCGCATTCCTCGTTATATTTTTAACAACCAGTTAAAAACGCCGCCCCATTAAATTTCCCAACCCCCCAGTATTTTTCCAGTTTAAAATTAACAAGCAGCGTGGATTGTAACAAAATGACCCATCGCCCTTTTGGCATGTGCTGCTTTGCTTTAAGGCTGCCACTCCCCCTCGCCCTTTGGACATGCAGGGCTCCACATGCCTAACCCCAACCACAACGTCTACAGCTGTCCTGTTCTCGTTCCCCCCACATAGCATCACTCGCTTACAGTTGGTTGTGATTGAGGAAAAAGCATGTAATTAGTTTACATTCCTTTTAATGTCAACTGTAAATATGACTTAAACGACGTGCCTGCCATCTAACTTTATTCACATGTCCCTCTCGCTATGGCTTTTATAAAGTGTCGAGAGCATTAAAATTAAACAACTTTTATGCTTTTGTTCATGATTGTACGCTATGCTTTCCATTTCGTTACGTTGTCCCAGCAACCAGCAATTTTCATTTTCGCGTTGCCAGCGACACCATCAGTCAGGGCGGATTTTTCCCATTTTCCAAGCAGCTGCCCCTTCAGGAAATCGCTGTGCAAGAGCGCGTAAAAATGCAATTTCAACAAGTTTCACTTTGATGTGCACATTTCTTGGCCCCCCTCCCCCTGCTATTATAAAGAAAGGCCCCTTGCCTTACTTTCCTGCTACCTAGTGCCAGTAAGTGCCAGCAAATTTCCTTTTAAATTAAAACAAAATGCAAGAGAAATTGTTTTTAATGAATAGAAAAACAGGCGAAAAATTTAGAAAAGTCTCGGCTGGGAACGACTATGACACACCTGGTAGCTATTATACAACTAAAATTTAATAGTAAGACAGGAAAGTGGTTAAAACTATATAAATTAACTCGAAAGTGCATCAGCAAGATTCTAATGATTTTAAAGTGTATTAACCGAGTTTCAGGAAACATTCACAACATGTGCAATGCTTACTGTTGTGGCTGAAAAGCAAACTAATAAGCTTAATGAAACTATCAACATTTATATAGTTTTGCAAGTTCCTTAACCCAATCTGATCTTTGTTTCTTTGGATCTTATGATCTGAGAGATATAGGTGTTGAAAAAGGCAGACAGACAGACAGACGGATCTAAATTACAGCGTCTCTTTCGGCTCTTCAATAATAAAAGTATCTATGAGCTCCGGCTGCTTTCTCTACTTATGTTGGTGCATTTTTAAAGTGCCCTAATTAAAATGCAACACTCGACTCTGATGCAGATGCAGAGCACTAAGAACTGCAATCAAAGCAGAGGCAGAAGGCACAAGTGAACTGTGACACAGATAAAAGAAGAGGAAGGTAGACAGGGCATGATAATTTCACGGAATGCACATTGCAATCCTTTTGGATGGCACTAATTATCCTTTTAATCTTTTACGCAAATTATGTGCCGCCATTGTCAAAGCTGGCAAACTGACACCGCTCGGCATGCCAGACACAGAGTTTTATCCAACTAAGTCTGCTTGCACCCCGACTCAGACCAGGTCTTAACTTTCCAAGCGCAGTCTTATCCAGCTCAAAACCCCCTGCCCGACAGCGGTTGCAGCACCACGTAGTCGTATGTGTGCCATTGAGACAATTGCAGGTAGTGGTAATTATGTGCCATGCAGGCAACAGGGTGTTAAGCGAACGGGCTCCCATAAACCAGGCGAAAGGCGAAACTTTTGCAAGGCGACGGCAAAGTTGCCACTTGCCAGCGATATTAAAGATATGATAGACAGCCAAAGTTTGACAAAGCAAAGTACTTGCGACCTGCTTGCAACCAGGTTGAGGGTCGCCCCTATCCTTTTGACTGTAATGAGGGGCATGTTAAAGACACTTCAGGCTATTGCTTTAAGCTCGCCAAAGAGGCCAATCGAGAAGTAGAAAGTCTTGTCGCGCACATCCTTTTCGAATCAAAACTGAATTAATTAAAGCTGTCACAAGTGCATTTGTGTTTCCCTTTCTCCATATTCCAAGCATTGTCCTTTTAGTGTGTTTGTGCATATTTAATGCAAGTCACTTTGAGGTTAACAAATGTTTGGGTTACTTAGAAAGTACAAGAGTCAGTTGGAATTGTCGAAATGTGACAGTCTGTCCATCCGTCCGCCTGAAAAAACACCTAGAACTGACACGACACATAAGCTAGAGTTTTGAAAGTGAACTATTAATTTCAAATGTAACTATTATAAAATGAAACCACTTATTATTTAAAATGCTTCGCCATAGTAATCGAATGTATTTTGTTTAATTTAATTTCACATTTCTGTAAATTTATGCAACCTATGCTATTTCCTTTGAAAGCATATAATTTATTTGTTTTGACACTGCAGGGTCTCCCATAGTCGATTATACTGACTGTTGCCGGGAAACACTCTGCTTAGGCTTGTAGGCAACATAGTGCCAGTTGCAGCCTTCATCATAGTCTATTCCTTCACGGAGTGCCGTCGTGCAGTTTGTCAGCGGAAAACGGAAGCGAAAGTAGCACACTTTGAGAGCAGCTTGAAAAGCCGGCAACTCTGCGGGGTGCATAACAATTTCGGATTCAAAAACAAAATGAAAGTGTAAAGGAAAAACGGCATAGATAGGAAGGCAGAAGGGGAAGGGAAGGAGGCACGGATAAAAGCCAAGGAAAATGCTTTTTCTTGTTCTGTAATTGGATTTGAAATTGTTTTAAGAATCGAGCGAACGCTTTCTTTGCAATCTTAAATGCACGCATACGCGCTTTGCCTCGGCCGGAAATACAACATTCAACATCCGGCGCAGACAGTAGACACACAGTGTGTATGGAAGGGTCTATGTCTGAGGATGGCAGTAAAATTGAAGAGAGCAAACACCATTTGCGACTTTCAATGCAAAGCGAGGCGACTTAGAATGATCCCGGGGAGTAAATGATGCAACATAAAGCACCAGACTAGGAATCAGCCAAGGGCGAGCCAAGACCAAATTGTATGGAATGGGAAGTTGTGAGACAACAATGAAAGCGGATACAGAAATTTAATTTCACGTCTTTTTAACTCGAACAGCTCCTTGAAATGAGGGGAGTGGTTTGCTTTGGGTTGGGAATTATAATGCTGCCATTGCTAGTTAGAATTATGATAATGTTGATGATGATGATGTAGTCTCGCCCTTAATCGAGTTAGACTACACTTGACACCTTTTAATACTTGGTCTCGGCCCATCGATGTCACTCCCTCATTTGAGGTAACCCGAGACCCAGCGGGAGAGGGGGAGGGGGAGAAAGAAAGCCAATTGACGTCCGCCTGCTGGGGACGGATTCGAATTCCATTATTACTGTGACTTGGGTTTTGTTTACCGAATCCGCCATCATCCCTGCCATGTCGAGAAAATCAATTTCCGCTAAAGGTGGAAAAGTGGAAAGTGGAACGTCAAACTAGTTGGCAGGGTAAAGTAAACAGAAAATGCACAAAGTTTGCACAGCAATGGAAATTCGTGAGCACCGCTCAGGTTGGCTTCCAAACCAAATTGTGAAATAAACTTTCCCTTAAACGTCAAGCAAGCTTTCATTCTATCTCATCGCCATGCTCATCCATGGCATTCGCATTCTCTTTTTGCAGGACTGGAGGCGGATTTGTTTTACGTGCACGAGGGAGCCATTAACACATATGCAATGCACTTCACCGTCCCCGTGCCAGCAGATGTGCATGAGCTGGAGTTCTCCTGGCAGAGTCTCATTGCCTACCCGGTAAGATGGTGCATGGCTCTGTCTGTCAACCCTTTTGTAATCACTTCAAATTTGATTTGCACTCCATTAACAGCTGCGCTATACCATCAGCATTGAGTATGCCAACGACCAGGATGCACTGGGCACTCCCACGCTGAGCATTCCCCACAAGGGCCTGGTGCCGCAGGAGATCGAGGCGTTCCTGGTCTATCTGCCCTGCACGGGCAATGCCACCCTGCAGCTGCCAGTTAACGTCAACATGGTAGTCCAAGGACCTCCTCGCTTCAACGACACCCGGCTGCACTTCAAGCGCACCAAGATCTGTGCCAAGGGTGAGTCGAAGCCCGCTCCTTCCTCTGACAGCTTATCTCATAATTGTCCTTTGGCATTTCAGGCATTTCACCAGAGCCAAACCAGTCGCCAGCTCCGGCTCATGCACCCTCGCAAGGACCTGCTCTCATGAGTGCCGCTGCCTGTGCTCTGGGTCTGGTGCTAGCCGTAGGGCTGGTGGCCAGCATGATGTATGTTCGGGCTCGCAAGCAGCTGCGTCAGGACTCGTTGCAGTAAGTCCAGTTGATTGGGCCATCAATTCAATTATCCAGCTGCTCATTACGTTCGACCTCGTTTGCTATTCTTTCAGCACCAGCTTCACCACCGCCGCCTATGGCAGCCATCAAAATGTGTTCATTCGCCTTGATCCGCTCGGACGACCGCCGAGTGCCACGGGCTCCTATGCGACCATTGCCAGCCTCAACAAATATCCCGTGGATACCAAAAAGTCTTGCAGCATTTTCGATCGTAAGTCAAGCTTCCTTTCCCCCATTCCTTTGCAATGCAATCCCTTTTTCAGTTATCCGCACTTATCAAACACAAACTGCTCAATTCTCTGCAGGATTCCGCAGCTCACCGACACCCACACCCTATGCGACAGCCCTGCTGCCAATGGGCGACCAGGCGGCCGAGACCATTTACTCGAAGCCCGAATCAGTGTGTCCCTCGAGAATATCCTACTATGCCTCCTCGCAGCTGACCCAGGTGAGTCTAGTATTTGAAACTGATGCTGTGGTCACACGATGGCACCCCAGGGGTTGTTGATTTGTCCAGGACAACGACAACAGCGACAGCCACAGCCACAGAAACAGCCCCTCAGGTAAATCAAAGCCTTTGATATGTTGCGACACGTGCCATGTGCCATGTGCCATGTGCCGTCTGCCGTCTGCCAACTATAAATGGAAATGAATCCCGTTCAAGTTCAATCTATAATGGATGCGTTGCCATGGCCACAGCACTGGCTTCAATTCCAATTTGTGGCACTCACCCAGCCGCTGATTGCTCCCAAGGCTATTGCTATATCCTAGCCCAAGCTCTGGGCCACCTTTCCACAGCGATAAAAATTAAATTCTAATTTATATTTACGAGCTGATAAAGCTGCTGCTGCAGTGCGTTAAACTCGAAACAAGAGCCATTCATAAATATGCGACTCTCTCCCCATCAAATTGCCACCTGCCGAGTCTGCTTGGGTACTCCAGGGTAGTCTCCCAGAGTTGGGGCAAGTTTTGTGTGGCACTCACGTACTGGCAGCGACCCACAGACCCATTGCCAGAGAGTTGAGTTGAATTATGTAGATACGAGAGCGACTGAGTGTGTGGAGTGAGTGTCTGAATGGAGTGCATGAATAGCGGGAGCATCGTGTGAGTCTGTTTAGATAAGCGAGAAGTGCTTGGCAGTGGCAAGCAAGGCTCTATCTTTATCCCTGCCACTGGCGATTGCAACTCATGTGGCAGGGTCGCCCCTCACTCCCTTATAAGCTGGCTGAAAATTAGGAAACTAAATTTAAATGGAAACCCCAAGAGCAGCCATCAAACCTCAAGCATAATCTGTGGCACATAAAGACGAATCCCTTAAATTAATGCTCAACTTTTTACACATTGTTCGCTCTTTACTATCCCTCTCTGCCTGTCTGGTGTGTGCTTTGTATTTTTCTTTTGCTTTGGCAAATTTAACTTACTGCCCTTTGCAAATCTGTCGCAAATTAGAATAAATTATTTAGCAGCTTCTTTTTGCTGTTTTTCCTGCTAAACAGTTGATAGACCCAGGCGGCGCCATCGTTTACATTTTTCCTAGACAACAAGACGAGTTCCATGCTCGCTCCCTCTCTTTGCAATGTTTTCCTCTCTCTCTCTCTCTCAATCCAATGATTGCTATGCCCATTTTCGTCACCATCTTCTAACGCAATTTCCATCGACGCATAATTAAATATTCAATTTCCATGGAGACTCCTTTGGATTTTTATTTGATGCTTATTCCTTGACATTGTTCCGTCTCCTTTGGCCTCTGCGACGCCTAGTCCTGCTCCTTCTTTATGTATTTGTTTGTTTAGACTTCAATTTCATACTCATTATGGTAACGCTTTCAAAGTACATTGACTACGAGTATCAGGCGCCAGACGACAAGAAATAAAATGAATATGTAGCCCCAAGTTGGAGTCGAGTGCTGCATATGTGTGTTGGGTCGGGGATTGGGGGATGCTTGCCATAATTATTGTTGTTCTCCAACGGAGGGAGAGAGCGAGATAGAGAGACACTCATTTAGTCAAACAATTATATCCAAGTGCACACACACACACACCACACACACATCGCACACAGATTGAGCTGATCTGCTCACTTGTGTGGAAATATCTCATTTCATGTGGTGCTCGACTCTGTTTGGATTCTATTAAATCAGTCTATAAATGTTGGCCAAATTGCTTTAATGTGCAGTGAAAGTTTAACTAACGACAGCGGGGACTACAACAATTACACCAGATGGAGCAGTCAAGTAGAAGGGGGGAGGGGCGGGGTGAGATAGGGGGATAAATAACAATAAAAACAGCAGCGAACAGAAGCCAGACTACAGCTGTTGAAACATGACTTTGTGCTTGTTTAGAAACACTTGCAAAATATTATTGCAGCATCAACTACATAGAGAGAGTGGTTAAAGAGTGGTGGAAAGGGGGAAGGGGGAAGGGGGAAGGGGGAACCACTAACCGCGGTTAGCCGGACCCAGGAAAACTACACGCCATGTGCAGAGGCAGCGACAACAAAAGGAAAACGATGCAAACATTGAAAGGCATTAGGATATTGGATCAGGACTAAGCTCGGGCTGAGGCAAAGGATAAGAACAAGACTGAAGGATAGGGATGGGAAAGGAGAATGTGAAATAACTGCTGCGGTTGAGCATCTACAACTAGAGCAAAGGATGAAGGGAAATCCAGCTCGGCAGTTGCTGTGAAGTTGCAAAAGTGCGGAAACTCAGAGAGAGACCGAGAGAGAGAGAGAGAGAGAGAAAGAGAGAGAGAGGACAAAAAGGACGTACATTAATGCCATGGAACGCACTCGGTTGGGAGTATTTATTATGGAGATTACTAGAGATTCGTGCGACATGAACAGGTGCTAATTAAAAATGTTGTCGTCGCCTCATTAAAGAAATTTGTAAATCAACCTGCAAATGACGAGCACAGCATGAGAAAAGTTAAGCCTGGCAGATGAATGGGTAAGGTGTGTGGAAGAGGCAGGGATGAGGTAAGGGGTGTGTAGAACTGTTCCAGTTTTTGGGGGACAGCACGTAGGCCTTTAATGGATTTGCCAGTGTTGTTCTTTTGATTAAAACGCATTATTTACATTTGCGACACAGCCTTGTATCCCTGGGAGAGGAAATAAATTTAATGCGTTACGGTTTAAAGATGTTTCGTGTAAAGGGGGGGGAAGGGAGTGGAGCTTACTCGATTTGCTTTTAGCTTTTGCATTCGCTTTGCTCCACAATTTCATCGCATTTCCTTTCACAATCTTTGGCTTTTCTCTAGCCCGGATAAGGGCAAACAACGTCGACTGCTTTTGTCGGCCATTATACTATTGATTGCTTTCCTTTTCACAACGTGGCCAATCCCCAAGTTAGCCTGGTCAGCTGCAGGCGTTGCATAGGCCTTTGCGGTTTTCACACCCGACCACTTGGCCAAATGTTTGCCAGTTTCCAGTTTTCCTACTCTGATTTCATTGCGGTCAGTTGCTGTAAGCTGCCCCCATATGCAGTAAGGATTAGTTGGTTAACAGGGCTGGGTTTGGATTGGAATTTTGGGGCTGTATGTTAAAGTTCAATTCGATACAAGCTGTAGCCCTAATTGCATCGAAGCTTTGAATATGCAAAGTAAAGTTTAAACTTGCAAAAGTTGGCAGCATATTTTAATTTATCGTTCTTTATCGAGCAGAGCAATATGCATTAAGGATTAGCCAAAACCAGGGCTGCCATTGGCCAATAAAGAACCTAGTGTCAAGCAAAAGTAACCAACTAGAACAACTGCAGCCCTAATTGACTGCAGCCTTAAACTACCCAAGTAATTTCTCTCTACTCTCAAGGCTGTTGGGCACTTTCAAAAGTTATTAATCAACAAGTAATCTACAATCGATTGAAGTCGAAGGTCAGTTTTAAAAGCAAACTGAACTGTTGCAGCTGCCAATAATTATCAAACCATTTAATGTGGCTTCTTAGGCAATTAAATTAAAACTGACTGATGAATGAAGCTCTCAATGCTGCTTAACAAAATGTCAATGTTGCTCTTTTCATTCGCAATCAAATCAAATGTAATTAAACTATGATTAAACAATCAATCAAACACTTTGAAATTATCTTTAGGTCATTGGAATTTCCCTTTTATAATATACATATATTTCAGTCCACGAAGTAGGCGCTGCGTGGTGGGCGTGGCCGGTGGCACGCGAGGCTTAATTGAAAGACAATTACCTGCAATTAAATGTGCGTATAAGGGGGCGTCACGTTTAATTGGACCCTTTGGCTTTAGCTAAGGCTCTGGTACTGGAGCTGGTCGTGGCTTTTGGGACCTTTTAATTATGCATTAGACGCTTTGGACCGGCAACTTTTTGTGTGCTGCCACAACAAAGAGGCGCCCCCGAAAGTTGCCGAACTGTTATTAAATGCCGAATGGCAAAAGTCTAACGAGCGACAGGCAAGAGGCGTGGCACGATGGCTTCCAGTCTGGGTTGCCGCACAAATCGATCAGGCATAAATCAAACGAGAATTCAAATTAGTTTGCCAGCCAATTAGAAGGCTCAGCAGCAGCCGAGCTGACAGCTCTCCAGCTCTCCAAATGCGAACTTAATGAGACTTTTCTCGTTGCAAAAAACTTGGAACTTTGAAATTCCACATGCCACATCTCCATCCACAGCTCTGGTTAAAGATGCGACTCGGCAAAGTTACCTGTCAGTTAAATTGAAATATAATTGAGCTCAAAAAGCAACGCATGCTCAGGCCAGATTGCCAGTTGACTAATTTAAGTTCATTAGGCAGCAGTTTGCCAGGTAATGCCAAGGTGACAAGGCGTATACGTAATATTTTGTTGCAATTTTTCGTTGCCTCGCATTCTGCGTGCGTGCAACAGCAACAGCAAAATAGCAACAAAAGGCTGCAGCACCACCAGCATTTGCATACTTGCAACTTGTGTCAAACTAGCAACAATTCAAGCTATGCACACTGGTACAAACATACAGAAACAATCGATGTTCATTTTGGTAGAGCTTAATCGACTAAGGAACCCTCTGCCTGAGCAACTTTGAAATGTTGTTCTTTTTATTTTGTAACTACATTATTAAAAATAATTAAATCATTTTTGATACATTTTGAATTTAATGTAACTTACATTATTTCTTTATGTATTTAATGTTTATTCTATTTATTAATAAGCCATAGTCGGAGTATCATAAAATAGAATCTACATTACAAAATCCTTAGTATTTAGCTCTTATGCTTGTGTGACTTTAATTCATTTTAATTTTAAGCGAGGGAACTGTTTATCACTATTACATTTTATAATGGCGGATCATTTATATAAATCTATTTTAATATAGCTAGAATTGTATACCTAAAAGCAATGCCATTTAAAATATAAAACACACGTTGCCTTAATTTAATTTTTGGTTGACTATGGTTTCATATAGAATTGCTGGAAACAATTATGTAGAATTTATTTTTAATTAAACCTACATTTATTTGTAATTTTAGAGCTTGTGTCCAAGGTGCAGCTCACATAGTTTCGGGCTGGTTTTATTGTAGTTGTTGCTGAAGTTGTTGGCGTTGTAGTTGCTGCTTGTGCTATTGTTGTTGGTGTTGGTGCTGATGCTGGTGTTGTTGCTGTTGCTGTTGCTGCTTTGTTGCACGAAAGTTTGTGCTGCAATTTGGTTTCCTGGCAGCAGGACGCCAGGACATGGAGGACATGAAACGTTGGCAAAATTGTCATCAAGCTTTTTTAATTACGAGCCAGCTGCGAGAGAAGTTAACGCTGCGGTTCTGCAGCAGTGTGAGTGTGCGTCTGTATGTGTGTGTGAGGAGGTGTGGCAGTCTGTTGTGTGGGCAGCCGTAGAGCTGCAAATGACATAAACAAATCAGACGCCTGTCAAGTGTGTTAGCCGAAATTTGTGTCTATGCGACAGAGAGAGAGAGGGGAGGATGTGTGGATGAGGGCAGGGCAAGTGTGCATGGGCGGGTGGTGCGTGTGTATGCAAGTGTCATTTGCAGGCCAGCAGCAAGGCTCACCCCTCACCCCTCACCCCCAACCCTTATTCCCGCTGCCTGCTGTCATGTTGTGTTGTCATTAGAAATGTCACAACAAAGCCAAACAGCTGCAAAACCCAACGTCAACATTGCCAACGCTTTGAGCGACGTTGTTGCCGCTTGTCGCACTCTATTGTTGTTGTTGTTGCTGTTGCTTTTGGCTATGTGCTACCAAGTGTCGCCTCGTTGGCAACACAACATTGCCCAGCTTTAGACTCCTGCCCACCCCCCCTTTGGCTCTATGCATTCAATGCCACGCTGCCGCATCAAGTTTAAATTTGTGCAAATTTATACTAACAAGCTATGCCCCCTGCCCCTGTTGCTGCCCCTGCTGCTGCCCCTGTTGCTGCCACAACCACAGTCTATTTGGTGGCAGCTCCACTTACCCCCTGCCCACCCCTCCTCAACTCCATGTTCATCCTCAAAGTGTCAATGCAAAGCGAGATGAGAACTGCGGACAGTTGTCAGCAACGGATGCTTTCCAATTTTCAGTTTAAGCAATAAGAAACTACAACAAAAGTTGCAACAATATTGTCTATTTGACGTGCACTTTTAATATGCCGCAGCAACAGCATTGCGAGCTTGCCACACATTTTTGCCTGTGGCCCAAATAGTCAGTCTGAAAATTGGTCATCAACTCGACTCATGGCTGAGTTGAATATTTGCAGCATTCACATTCACATTCACAATCGCAAACGCAATGCGAAATATGAGCTCAGCTTCAGGGGAAATGGAAATCAGCTCTCAAGGGCATTTGATATGCAATAAATGCGAATTGAAAGTGACAAATAAGTACGATGTTTATTAGCATATTTCCAGTTTATGAATGAATGCATTTCCAGTTAATGGCAAATGAAAAGAGAACATTTGCAAAGATCCTCCAAATTATTTTGTGTTATTTATAGAGCTACAAAGATTGCCTCTTGGGACTATAGTAGCGAATGTATGAACAGACAGACAGTTCTACATTCTAGAATAGAGATGACAATAGAAGATTTTAATATATTTTTATCAAGTCTGAAAAACTACAAATATTCAACCTGTGAAAATTCGAAAACAAACTAAATTGACAAAGATTATATAAGAATGTTGACAATAAATTTGGTTGTGCTAGCTCTTATAAGTCGTAAGATATCAGAGTTTACTATATGACATGATTATCCATTAGCCACATAAAGAGTTGGGTATATAGCAGAAACAATCTCACTAGGGCCAACTAATTTGCTTGAATTCTGGCTGCGATTAAGACTAAGCCGATTACATAAAATACAATTACACTTGACCTGTGCCCATTATTACAATGCTGGGACCGATAACAAAAAGAAAAGAGATAAAAAGAGAACAATAAACATACAAATTTATATATGTAGTTGGCATGAGCTTCACCTAGCTGCTGCCTAGTCCCACCACTGGGTTGGGGGACCATTAAAAGCGACGCCGGTGCAGCCCGCAGACACTTTTGTTGTCCCTGACAGTTGGACCCGCTCCGACTACCCGACTACAATTGCAGTGCAGGACGAGCTTTGCATGCTGTTGATGTTGCTGTTGTTGTGCGACAAGGATTTATCGCCGCTGACGAGGGGAGCGTGTTGATGAGCTGGCCAATGCCAAAGGAGAAGCAGAAGCAGAAGCTACAAATAGCAGCCGGAGCTGGAGGAGGTAGCTTGCATGATGGAGTGCGATATTGTTGCGTTTTAATTGAATTTTCTTTGTGTGACAGCAGCAGCAACAAGCAGGACAACAAACCAGACAAAGTTGGCATCACAAAGCACAAAGCGGGGCAGCGAGCAAAGGGCGTGGCCCGAGGAAAGTGGCAATAAAGCCAATAATGAATGAAATTCACTAACAAAAGGCAAACAACTATTGTTTTTATTGCTGTCAATGTTGCCCAGCTGCAAACTTGTCCTTTTTACCTTTGGTCCTTTGGTCCTTGGCGGTCTGCTCGACAATTTTATTGCCCAAACATTGGACGCATATTGTCGCCGGGAATGAAGCTGTTATTTTTAATAAGCGAAATTGTTGGCCAGTCTCAGGTGTTGCACGAATCGAAGCCAACTCCGTCCCCGCTGCCTCGGCAACCACTTATGAAGATTTACGCCAGCGACTCATACCGCTTGCCACTGCCGCTTGCCACTGCCACTTGCCACTTGCCACTTGCCACATTTATGTAAATTTCCCCACCAAATTAAGAAAGAAATGAAGAGATTTTTCTTGAGTTTATTAGACCAGCGCATTGAGATTCCCATAGAGCTGAAATCTTCCCCGACCACCTACCACCCCCTTGTCGCCTCACCGAAGTAAATGATTTTCGCTGTGTGTTTTATGAAAATAAATGAGCTGCTATCCGAACTGGGAAGCTGCCTCCTCCCTCCTCTCTCTCTCTCTCTCTCTCTCTCTTTGTATACATATACATATATACATATATATTATGGAGCTTGCCAACTGCTTGCCTCGTTGGAAGCCTCAAAAAACCTTGTTTATACAAGTCAGCTCGCAATTTCCTACAGCTGTGTTCCACGTTTTCCCATTGCTGTTGTTCTTGCTGTTGTCTGAGCTCCTCTAGGACTTGGGGCTTGACTTGTCCCAGTCTTCTCCCTTGTCTGGCACAGGGCTATGCAAACATAATGCTCGACGAATTAAAGCTTTTTGCCAACCAATAAATTATTCATGCCGTAAGACAACTACGGCTGTCCTGGCGGAAATGGCACAGCCCTAGATCCTGGCTCTATTCCCTGTCCCTGTCCCTGTCCCTGGCCCTGTCCCTGTCCCTGGCCCTGCCCCAGTCCCTGTCCCCATCCCTGCCCCTTTCCTGTGTTACATTCCCTACTTTATACACAAATTATGGTGCAGGCGGCAGCGAGTCTTTCACGCCGTTGGCAACGCTAACTCAAACTATGTTACAATCAGGCAGACAGTTGGCAACATCAGCAGTTCCTTCGGGCGGAAACGGAACTCAATTCATTAAAATGAATGAACGAAGCGCAGCCAAGTGCATGACTAACGGTAAACGGATGCAAACTGAAAGATGCAAATCCGGCAGCTCAAATTGCGTTTCATTCTTATTCTCATCCTCATTTTCCCTCCTCACATTGCAACATCATATCAAGACGCTGCCCTTGGGAATCTCCACATAATTTCCCCTAATCAAATGCCAATTATCAAGCCATCAATTGTTCCATCTCTTTGTTCCAGGCCTGCAGCATGTCGACGCCCAAGAGCAGTCGCGGCAATGGCGGCAGTGGCAGCCTCTTTGGTGGCCTTGCCACAGGCAGCACCATCACCGTGGCCAGCCACACGCACAGTGAGAAGACCAAGGAGCGTCTGCGTCGCATACCCAGCGTCCAGCCAGGTGCCTTGAGCTACGAGCAGCTGGTCAAGGAGGGCACCTTTGGTCGCATCTACGCCGGCAAGCTGGGCGAGACCTGCGATGCGCTGGTCAAGACAGTCATCGATGGCGCATCATTGACCCAGGTGGCCTGTCTGCTGCAGGATGCCTCGCTGCTCATTGGCGTCAGTCATCAGCACATTCTGGCGCCCTTGCTGGCCAACACCGAGCTGCCTGGCCCACCTGAGATTGCATATCCCTATCCGTCCAAGGGCAATCTCAAGATGTGAGTTGACAATTGGAGTTGCCATTACTCGAGTTGCCAACTAATTCTGTTTGTTTTTATTCTTTTGCAATGTTGCAGCTACTTGCAGAAGTCTCGGGAGTCCAGCACTGCGCTCAGCACGCGGCAGCTCGTAGAGTTTGGACTGCACATCACCAAGGCACTGGCCTATCTGCACTCCCTGGGCATTGTGCACAAGGATCTGGCCACACGCAACTGCTAGTAAGTAGAGGACAGGATTATAAATACAACTGCAGTTGAGTTAATCGACCTAACAAATCAAAATATAAGAGTTTTAATTATACATTGTTAATAAGCAAACATTGTAGTGTTTACATTCCCTTAGCCTCTAGTCGATTATTCATAAACAAAACCATCTAAAACACACATATACTTCGTTGTGTCTAACCAAATTCAGCACAGCCTTCTGTTATTGAACATTTGCTTTATTTTTAGCAGATTAAATTTATTTTAAATTCGAAAATTGTGCAGTCAAAATGATGAGTTTGATGTGTGTTTGTCAAACAAGAGGGAAAATCTTAAAATAACTTTCTGAATGTTAAATTTGATGTGTTTTATTTTGAAATATTTAAATTTATTTAAAATTTAAAATAATGGAATTTAATTAAATTGAACTTATTTCATTTTCATTACATTTAATATTATCTTTAGTTAAATTATTTATTGACTGCCATTAAATGACTTGAACTTCAACTAATAATAGTAGATCTTAAAGGTATCTATGTCAGTTATAGAATATAGATTGCAGGATATTTCTTTTTAGATTTGTCTTTTGAACATAGCTTAGCATATTCTGCATTTAAACAAAGTTAAAACACTGCTGCTGTTTTAATTAAAATACAACCAACCTCTTTGCAGTCTGGATGAGGAGGCCTATGTGAAGATCTGCGACAGTGCGCTCTCGCGAGATCTGTTTCCAGACGACTACGACTGCCTGGGCGACAATGAGAACCGTCCATTGAAGTGGCTGTCGCTGGAGTCGCTGCAGAAGAAGGTGTATGCCACACAGAGCGATGTGTGGTCACTGGGCGTGCTCTACTGGGAGCTGGTCACACTCGCCCAGATGCCACACGAAGAGGTGGACATATTCGAGCTTACCAATTACTTGGCTGCCGGCTATCGTTTGGAGCAGCCCGTCAATTGTCCGGATGAATTGTAAGTATACTAAATGACCATCGATAGCTTCTTCTTCAATGCTTCCTTCGGCTGCAGCTTTACGGTGATGAACTGCTGCTGGCACTCGGAGCCAAAGCAACGACCCACGCCCTCCCAGCTGTTGTCCTATTTGCAGGACTTTCATGTCGATCTGGGCATGTATATCTAAGGGAGAGACGAACTGATTGCACTTCGGGCAATGGACAATGGATTAACTTGAACTTGAATAACTGAATGGATAACTAAACTAAATTAATTGAAAACTTTTGCATTTTAAATGTGAGATTTACCTGTTATGTGTAGATGTTTGATGTCTGTAAATATAGAACGAGAGAGGTCAGAGGTCACAAGTCGAGTATTGTGTAAGTAGACATTAAGGCGTTCAAATGGCACAAAATGCAAACCAATTATAAATCAACAAACAACAACAGCAACGTGTTGCAAACAGCTGCACGTATTTCCAAGTAATTCATAGGTAAACAACAATGACACTTAGTTGCAAGCAGAGACAGTTGCAGTTGCAGTTGCAGTTGTTCCCCAAAGCGACTTCGCATCGCTGGAGATTTGCTTGAGCAAAGCCAAAGGCGAAATCGCTCTCGGGAACGCCTCGACGCTAACAGAACAGTTAAACATTACAAGTAGCTAGAAATTGAATACACATAAGATTACGTTATGCAAATGCAAATGCAAAGCAGATAAATAATATATAATATGATTGTGAATTATTCGAAATGCATATTTTATTGAATGTGTATGAACAGCAGCAGCTCCAGCACCATAGACAGCCAGAAGGTGAGGAATAGTGAGGGGAAATATGAGGGGAGGGAGAGAGATAGAGTTGAATGTGCGACAACAAAATACGGAATCTTTTGTTCTCAAATGTTGTCCTCAATTGTTATCGAAGCGATAAATGTATTTATTTATTTACGAAACGAGCATTTTATTAGATATTATTACAAAACACACACACAGTACTTAAGTATTTATAAGACAAAACTCTCTTTCGACTGAATCCAAGAGTCCAAGGAGTCAAACGTGAGGCACAGCAGCAGATATCCAGTTCAAATCAGAATTAAAATCACAATCCACAACACAAATTCCAATCAGCAAATGTTAAATGCTAAGCAAATGTCAATGCCACGGAGCTAAACTAAAAAGTTATAAACAAATCACTTAGGCGACTCTTAAATGCAAACATGTCACACTTAATTATTTATAACAACTTCGACTTCAACTTCATATTCAATTTCAATTTCAACTGAAAACTTCTTTAACCAGAGAGTAATCACTTAAAAGGGAACTGCCGAGCTATCCTTGCCACACAGGACTGCTGCTTTAAATGTTTAAGCATATGCAAAACATTTTCAATTAACAGAAATAACAAGCTTAAATTATGCATGCATTTAATTAATGTAACGCTTTAATGTGTGTCAATTTAAAGCTGCAAGCTGTCAGCTGAATTTAAAATAAATAAAAAGAGATTTTGTTAGTGCATTAAATGAAATGAACTGCAGCATCAGATTTGACCTCCACTATTATTATATACGAGTATAGAGTTAAAATCATCATCTCAGCTGTTGATCAATTTAAACAGCATTCCCTGTGAGACTCGATAGCCTGGCATGACTCCATTGATTTCCTACTGCTCGTCCATGTTTCCAGCTTAGATTAAGATATTATTATTATTGTTATTGTTCCAAGAGGTTTCGTTTCACTTTGCGTTCAATGTTTACTGTATATCGCATTTATGTTATGTTACTAGCCATTGATATTATTTGCAAATTCTGTTGGCAAACGCAACTGAAAGTTGCCCATGAAAACTGAACACAAATAAATCGAAACTAGAGCAACAAACAAGCAATTGTTGCCATAGTTGAAAGTGCAATAAAACGAAATACCAAAGAAAAACACATATTAAAATAGTCATTCCTCAACTCAACTGAACTCAACTCAACTCAACTCAACTCGAAACTAATACTTGCGAGTATCGCCTGCTTATTCTCTAGTCTATAGGCTATATGCACAGGATATACCATATTCTATATATGCTACTGCAATAAATAAATATGTATGTATTGTATGTTTTATTTGATAAGCTCAAGCTCAAGCTCAAGTTCTACTTTGCACTCAAAGGTAATGGAAACACTGATCGATATGAATATGAATGTTACTAAAGCCGAATACAAATACAAATACAAAAATCAAATACAAATACAAACAAATAAATAAATACAAATAACGAGTACTCTCACTAAAAAGCTAAGCTAAGTAGAAAATACTTGCAAATCTCTGCTGAAATTGTGTCTCAACTTCAACTTGAATGGATAGCAATCTCAATTCGAATCCCTTAACTTGAAAAACCTAAGTGTAAAACCGTTTTAAATAGTTAATAATACACACTCACACTAGCACCCACAAACAAACACAAACACACATACACAGCCAACTATAACTAACTGAATGTGTTTCAAATTTATATACATAAACCTTAACTTGTACTTGTATGTATGTGTGCATTGTCTATGTATATTTTGTCATCAAATTGAGAACTAAAGAGTAAACTCGACAAGCAAAACGAAGATAAACAAATGGCAAATCCCCAAGGAATATTGCTATTTCAAATTTCAAATACGAAACCGAAACAGCATTAAGAAAACAACAACAACAACAACAACAACAACAGCAGCAGCAGCAGCACAAAGCAAAGAAGCTCGACTAATACTACTACAACTGCAAATACAGCATGCATCAACTAGGTTTTCTCTGTGTATTTTTAAGGCACACACACACGCACACATAAGCACACTCTCACATACAGACACTCGGTCACACTGTCGCAGTCGCAATCGAGTAAAACAAAACCTAAAAATTATCATTCAGATTCTCAACGTCTCTCACTCTTTAACACTAACCAATTTTTATATAGATGTATTCTCTGTCTCTGTCTAACTTAAGATATATGTATGTACCCTAGTATATGTATGTATATGTGTATTGGAAAATATTTGCTAAAATACCCCTACCACACACACACACACACACCCACACGCACACGCACACTCACCCATTCACACACACTTGCACACCAACTAAAGCTTCAACTGAGCGACAGTTTTTCTTCCATCTTCTTCGTTCTTGTTTTTTTCTTCCTTTATTTTTTTGGGACTGACTCTGTGGGTGGTGGCAGCCGTAAGATAGCAAAACAGAAATTCAATTTTTGTGCAAAAGACAACAACAACAACATCAACATCAACATGAACAACAACAACAAAACAACTCTACTAAAACGAACAAAAACAAAAGCAAATTAAATAAATGTTCCTTTTGAATCATCAACAAAACGAAAAGCTCTATTATTATCTCTCTGCACACACATCAGTGCCTTCCCAGTCGCATCGACACACACATTAAATACGTAAGTAGCATAAGTAAGTATCTCACACAGTTGCAATTGGTGTGGTGCGGTGCACTTGCTGCAAGCCAGCTGGCCAATTGCCGCATTGATTGGCTCAAACTGGCTTATGTGTGGTTTGTGCGTGATGTTCGTGCCGCGGCACGTTCTACTTACCTAACAACCCAGTGGCACACTGTTGCAGCTCCAACTTCTATCTGTTTCATGACTGTCAGAGAGTTTTGCGCATTAGTTGTACTTTCAATGTTTATTTGCTAATCCAGTATTCTATCTACATTTAGTCGATTTTCATCTGTAAAGTGTAATATATTACCGACTAGATCGCTTCACTTGCATTGGAATAGCAGATATACCAGACTAACATAAGAAGAAAGCCAGTGGATCTATGTTATTTAACAGTGCTCCCACTGAGAACAGCTGACAAAGCTTTCAGATGCTTCGCCCATTTTGGATTCCAATAGCAGTGTAACGGCATATCTGATTGGAATCGCCCCAGAAGCTCAGTTCTGATTGGACACACCAGCCTTTTTGTTATCCACTTGCTGATCATTTATGTTCGCCTGCATGTCTGTAACAGTACTTTGAATTATTTTGTGGGCACAGCAGCTGCGCTGTTTGAGTGGGAAAATCAATGATAATACAATTTAAAAGTAACTAGCTAAGTTCCATTGTTCCTTTCGTATTTTGTTCATTTTAAGTGATCAAATAAAACTATTGACTTTCTTCTTTCTGAACATAGCAATCATTGAACATTATTTAAATTATGAACATTATTTCATTTTTAATATGGTTTGTTATTAGTTTTTTATAGATTATTCTCAATGTTCATACGAAAATTGTATAGTTGTTGACAAATACTTTTGTATATGTATGTCCTTCAGGCAATATCGCTCTTCAAAAGTAGTTTTACTTTAGTATTATACAATGTTTTCTTTGAATCAACATTAACAACTTTTATATATCACATAACTTTATTTCTTGCATTTCATTTATGTTTTGGTAGATCGATCGTCAAAGCTAACCTGCCATGCAGCTCTTAAAGAAGTGCTACATTTTACGACTACGATAATACAAGCACTATTCCTAAAGATTCCCACAGGGTATTGGCCGAATTTCTCAATCCAAGACACATCGTTTGGCCACGTTCTAATTGCAAAATCAGAGTCAGTTTTGCTTTTATTTTTTGCCACGGCACTCGATGGACAACAGAGCGAGCTTTGCGGAACGTTGAGTGGCATGTTGCAAGTGGCAAAGTAAAAAGTGCCACGTTGTGTGTTTGTTCGCTGAGCTGGCAAAAACGGGAATGACGCACAACAGTTGACCAAAGGGCTTTGCTCCTGCCAGTTGCCCACAGTCCACGGTCCACGCTCCGTTGTTGGCCGTTGTGCTATTGGCCTGGCCCATCAGAGTTGTTTGCTGTGCGTGCCCAAAATCAAATGCCGGCAGCTGACACCTCCCACCCTCCCCGAGCTGAGAGCTGAGTGCTTAGCGCGTTTTTATGCACACTCATAATTGTCGGCACTAATGACGTGTGCGACGCTTTACAACACTGGCACAAGGATGTTGCAAATTAAATCGAATGAAACTTAACAAGTGCACGCATTTAGAAATTCCACTACGCCATATTAAGCATACGCCCCGTGGTTAAACGGCTAGTGAAATTAACATATGTCAATTCGCATTCTCGCAAATCCAATTAAAAGCTTATCGTTAAAGTGCCATCTAAAACTGACATTGACATACGATTTGCATCATTTAGGAGCCGTTATAATTAATGAATCTTTGATGATTTGTGTAATCGATTTGAATTTCAATTAAAGCCATCACGTTTAGCCCGCTTTAAAGAATTGCGTTTGTTTTTATTGCCATTTTGTGTGCAATCAATTTTGTTTTATCATTTTATCATTGTTTTGAAATGCTGTACAAATTGTGAAATGCCAGCGATTATAATGAATTTTGTGGTAACAACCAGTTCGGCATAAGTGTGAGTGAGTGTGTGTGTGTATTTTATTTTTTGCTTGGCACTCTTTAATTAAAAATTGTATATGTGTGTGTGTGTGTAAGAGAAGCTCACAGCCTGCAAAATAAATTCATTTGCATGGCATTTCAATAAGATACATGCCAGCACAAAAAAAGAACACAAAACCCAATAGAGATTATGTTTACTGCAATTCGAGAGAGAGAAGTACGTACGTGCACAGACAGGTGCAAACAGGCACAACAGAGCATACACACACACACACACACACACACAAGTGGCACTCTCAAGGGTGCATCACGTGGCAACTGTGATATTATTATTACAGTTTCGGTTATTTCAACGGATTTTCCATTTGATTAAACGTAAATATTATATCAAAAAATATCAAAATATAATGCAACTTATTCCCATCACATTTTTTTTATATAAAAAACAAAAACATGCATATGTTGTGGCCTGCTTTCAATAGTTGAACCTACCTGTTTCAGTTGAGGGAATAAAATTACCCAGATGACCGTGCTGCCAATTTGCAGTACAGCAAAATCTGTTTTAAGTCTGTTTCTTTAATTAGAAATGCGAAAATAAATCTTTATTTCTACAGTCACATTCTACAGCTAAGCGATTCCTTAATTATATATCGATTCTTTTTAAACAAGTAAGAAGTAAATAGAGCGAAGCCAAGTCCTTAAGCTGGATACAGCTAAGCTTGTTTTTGTCATATCACAATTCTAATGGAAGTGTGAGTTAGTTACTGCATTCCAATTTGTTTAAAGATTTCTCTAAAATATATCTCCTTCATGGAACTTTACTCCTATATAATAAGCAATGAAATATAGTCAGCAAATGCTATATATTAATATTACCTTTGAAAAATGGCTGTCACAATTAATTGTTCAAATGAATATGTATTAAAAATAAGCGCCCATTTTTGTATTTAATTGAAATAAATTGAAATGGTTCAAGCATTTTAAACAGCATAAAAGTTATTTATTTCACTCACAGCCCATCAAGATATATTTCAATTAGCTAACTATTATAAAGCAGATGTATTTAAATAAACTGAGCAATCACACTCATCTCCGCTATATTTAAAAAATGACACTGTATAACTTTTGTTATTCTCTTGCTGCACAAAGTGAAAATAGAGTTGGAAGTGTTAAAGCGAATGCAAACGATTACTTGTTTATTTTTTCTGCTGAAAGATGTCGCAGCGTGATGATGGATGGTGCACGATTCAGACATGTTCTTCACACTTAAGCATCTTGTTGCTTTATGCAGATGAAGGACGACTTGCTGTTGACACGATTATATCAGTTTAAAGCACTTTATTATGCGGCAAGGAGTTAATTGCTTTCTTTCCTTTTCTTCAATTGCAGTAGTACAGCTAAGACTGTCTTCTTTAAAATAAATAGTACTTTAGCATATTTAAGCCAAACCATTTAAAGATGCCACAACAATGCTGCTCAGCTGATTGCACTCTCACTTGGCTTCAATATAAATTACTGTCTGGGAATTGCAATTGCAAGTATTTGCCATTGTTGTTGCCATTATTGTTGTGGAGCGGTTGTTGTGTGTTTTGGCAGCGTTAATTGCAATTTTCCGCCAAATTTGGGTGGCAAGGAAAACGGATAACGGATAACGGCTGAGCGATAATTCAAGTCGCATCGATGTCGAGAGCTGCAATTAAAACACAATAGACAAAGGGCGAGAACAACAACAACAGAACATATAATAACAATAGACTTTCGACTGCCGAAGGGCAATGCATAAAATAAAGTGTTGCATACTTTTGGGGCGCCACCAAATGAATCACTTGCTGCGAAAAAGTAAGCGGAAAAAGTGCTTTGTCTGCGGTCAGTTGGAAATTTGTTTACTTTTATTGATAAGAATTGCAACATTTGGCAAAAGCAGTTTATAACTTTTATCAGTGGGAAGGGCGCAAGAGAGAGAGGGAGGCTGAACAACATGTACAATAGAGCTGACTCTCTTGCCCTTATGCTGCTTTTGCCTCGCTAACCTAAGGGGCATTATGTTGACGGCCGCCTGCAGTGTTGCGATTTAATTAAAGCGCCATTAAGTCAGCAATTAACAACAACAACAACAGCAACAACAGCAACAAGAACAGCAGGAGCAGCAACAACAAATAAACAATGCAACAAAGCAGCGACAACAATGGCAACTGTTGGTGGCAACTCTAACCGACTGCCGACTGCCGGCTGCTTTGAGCTGGCTTTGTGCTTTGGCAAAAGGCAACTTAGCGCTTTGTATGCCTTTTCCTCTCAGCCTTTCCCTCTTCCTTGTTCGCCCCTCTTCTTGCCCCTCCCCCCTTGCACACTTCTTGTGCTTCCTGTTCTTTTAGCCTTTTGCTTTGTTGTCGTTTGCTGTCGCAATAAGTTTTTTTACTGCTATTTTGTTAGCAGTAGCAACTAATTCCAATTGGTGGCAACCCCCCCCCATCCCCCTCTCCCTCTCTCTACCCGCATCGGCACCCGTTGTGGCAGCTAGACCAGCGCCAGAGGCGGCAACAAAGTGCGGCAACAAAAAACACATTAAAAACATAAAAAGCACACGCTGAGAATGAGACTGAGAATTGTTGTTGTTGTTGTTGTTGTTGTTGTTGTTGTTGTTGTTGTTGTCATTGTTGCTGAACCTTTTGCTTTTCTAATATTTGATTTTGTTTATGGTACCACGTACAAATTAAAAACAAAGTGGATATGCTCGACTCTAGACTTGCTTGGCATATGGAGAATCATTAGGGGGATTGCCTCAAAATATGTGCAGTATATTTTACAGGGTATGTTGATTACATTCTTTACAATTGTTAACGGAGAAGTGAGTATTGAAATTCTGCACTTAATTACAAATTGCAGGGAAGCCCAAAGTTCGAAGCTATCAATATTGCCAGATAAATTCAATTTAAATTCATTTTCATATTCTGCTGGCTTTTTGACTATTTGTGGTAATTTTCTATCAATTACAGGGTATTTGCACATAATACAGATTACAAAAGTGCCTAAACTAATAATTGATTAATACAGTAAATCATTTTATTTTATTTAGTGAGCTTTTCACTTTTAGCCAATACACGAAAGTTCTCTGAATTACAGGGTATGTGTCCGTTACTGACAACAATTGCAGATCAATAAATATATTACCAACTTCTTAGCTAAACTTATTAATTTGGGTTCTTTCAATTACAGCGTATCTCTCAGTTGAGCAACTTCTTGAGCTTGCTTGAATTTTATTTGGATACGTGTCTGAATGGCAATAAGTGTGTGAGGGATGTTTTAGGGTTAAAGACGGGCTTGACAGGGTTCACCAGACGACGATTGTGAATGCGAGTGTATGAGTGCGAGTGTGTGAGTGTGAGTGTGAGTGTGAATGTGAGTGTGAGTGTGAGTGTGAGTGCATGAGTATGAGTGACTGGCGAATGAACTGAAACTGTCAAAAGTGCACATTCCGCACTTGACATTTTTCCAAAGCGCATTTTGAACTCTGGCCTGCAAGGGGGAGGGGAGGAGTGTTGGGAGGGTTGCGTGGGTTCGTTCCAATTGGCATTGAAAGCGTAAATGAAAGGGAAGCGTTTGCATGTGACTGTGCCACAAATGGCACAGCAGCGGAATGCCAGTCAAACATGAGGCATGCCCCAGACATACACATCTCGATGAGGGGTGCACTGTGTGTGGCACTGCGGCACAGTGGCACGGTGGCACGCGTCCCTTGCTCCCTTGTCGAAGCGTTGCGAAACGAAGAACAAGCAGAAATAAAAGAACGCGGCATAAAGCCAGAAATTTGCTCGTACGTTTATTGCTTTTAAATTTGGCAATTGTCGAGACTCGTTTAGTGTGTGGGAGTGTGTGTGTGTGCGAGTGTGTGTGTGTGGGAGTGTGTGTGTGTGCGAGTGTGTGTGTGTGGGAGTGTGTGTGTCGCAATGAGGGTACTTTTCAGCTGCAAATTGCTTATCAGGCAGCAGTCAAAGCCCAGCACTAGCCGCCCTTAATTTGCCCAATTTAAAAATGGAAATCGATTCCCTCGAGTGACGTGGCCCTTGCCCCCCTGTCTCTGTCTCGCATGTGTCAATAAAATGTGATTAACAAGTTTTGCATAAAAATGCCGACAGTCGAGACGCCAGTCCAACAATGCACTGCCATTGCCTTTGCCGCTTTTCCACTCGCCACGACATCAATTTTCTCTTGGCCGCAGGCATTTTTCCTTTTGTGCAAATCCCAAAGCACCTTGGCTGTCCCCCCTCGCCCTCTATTGTTGCTGCTGGCAAGCGTGGCAAATTATCCCTTTCATAAGTGACAAATATGTCTGCTGTGCTGCAATTGGAAGCAGGGACATGGCACGCCCCTTATCCTCATCCCCTGCTCACCCTTATCAGGAGCGTGCCTCTGCTGACTCTGCTGCCTCTGCCACTGCAGCAAGTAATGAGATTTTATTTCAAACCAACTGACTTGGGTTTTGTAATTTGCAATAAATATGCAGTCAGGCAGGCAGCCAGCAATCCAAGTCCAAGAGGCAACTATGTCAGCAACCCAAAGATAAGAGCAAAGTAGTAGAAGAAGCAGTGGGAGGTGGCAGCTGCCACATCAGAGATATCTGCAGACATTATAACATAAAAGCCCAGTTACTTCAGCTTATGCATTAGTCATCAGCACTATAATGAACCCACAAAATGCACACTTGAACAAATCCCTTAGATACCGGCAACATTCCACAGCAGGCAGCATGCAGCATGCAGCACGACCTCAGGACATCATTAGTTGTCCTGCTGTGGCTGTTGTTAGTAAGTTGTTGTGGCCAAAATGGTTTGTAACCATTGCACTGGCTATCGATATGCAATTGTTTTGCCCCTGCTTGCAATGTGTTGCCAAATAAAGCCATAAGCTTCAAGCCAAAGTGCTTAACTAAAAAAGCTGCCGCTTGCCAAAGTCCTTTTGGCGAGCTCTGCTCGAGTTCTTAAAGATTTGCAATGTTAATTGAATCAGCCGCTTGAAGACGAACTAAACTCTTTTCTTAACTGTTGGCAATTTCTATTCTTGATGTATTGTATTTATTTAGTTTAATTTCTGGGAGGACCCATTTTGATCATTAATTTAAAGACTATAAATATAATATATTAGCATATAGATCCTACATATTATTAGACATTGAGCTGTATCACAGTCTAGCATACTCGACTCCATCTGTCTTTCTGGTTTAAGATTATTATTATGTGTCCATTTTCATAATTTAAACTGGAATGTTTTACACACATTAAAATGTTATTTAAAATACCTTTTCAAACGAAACATCATTATGATGCCATACGTGTTAAATAAATTGGAATTTTAATATCTAAACTCATTTTCCATTACCTTCCGCACAATAATTAATTCACATTTCATGGAAATGCACAAAATGTTTATCACAAAATCGTGTGGAGCTTATAAATGATTGAAATTGATGGCAGTAAATTAAACACATCCATCATTTATTTATGTATTTATTTAAACTAAAATTAGATATAGTTAATGTAGAGCAAACTATATCTATAAATTTTTAGATAGCAAATTAAGTTTGCAAACAGAATTTTTGATTTCATTTTAAATCAAATGAATATTAAACTTGTGGCTTGCATTTTCTAGCTGAGTTAATTCGTTTGCGGAGAAAAAAATCACACAGTGCAAAACATTTTACTGCCCTAATGCATAATAAATAAATCAATGCATAGAAAGGGTAAATTATTTAGCAAATATTATATAAGACAACCCAATAACTAGCTATTAGCAAATGTAATTGACAGTAAAGCTAATTAGTTTATATGATTGTTTCAACGTCTAAATATTTAGCAGAGCTGAGTTGAGGCAGATTTTGTTAGATATTAAAGGGGAATACAAAATGGCCAGCTTGTCAATATATAATATATAACAATTTAAGCTATAATAATCCAATTTACCCAGTTAATTGAATGGAAAAAAGAGCAGGCATTATATAAAAACATCAAAGCTCTACACTTTATTTGCATTGGTTTGGCTTAAAAACTGAGTTAATTGTTGGCATTGAAATCATTTAGATTGGCAAACTAATTCAGTTCACTGTGAGGATTAAGAATATCACATTGCTTAACAAACTCTTAATCCAAATCATATATTCTCATCAAACATTTCGACACTTCAATTGGGGTTTTTTGCACCATTGCGAAATCCAACTGCAAGTCAATGGGAAAGGAACTATTTATAAATCGTGACGAATACCCTCTAGAGAGATTGCCATTAATTATAATCATTCAAGAAAATTGCATTTAAAACGAAAGTACTTTATGGCTTTGGTACTTTTCTGTGCGATAAGCAAATTGGCAGCTTATCATCAGTTAAAGTGGCCAAACACCTTCTACGAATTCGATAAGATGTGATTTTCTATATAATTTTGATACCGAGATTTAGATTGTCGTGGTGTCTAAAGTGGACGCTATGCCATAAGAGACACATGTTTGGCCAGAGAGCACTTGAGTCAACGGTATTGTAATAATAGAATACAAATTCAGGCTCTTATCAAGTCTGATTACTCGCGGAACTGTGCAGATACAGACGATGGAGTCTTGGGGCGGTTTGGGGGCCTCAAGGGGCAGGCACCTGCCCGTAACTGCGATAAGCTCAACAGAAAGTTAATTAAAAAGTGTGGTATGTAAACAGTCTTACTCATGGGAGAATGAGTTGTATAAAAGCCACAATTGTTGACAGTGGCAAAACAGAATTGAACAAAGCGTCCAACCAAATAGCCACCATGAAACTAATCGTCTGCTGTGCCCTCATCCTGGCCGTGTTCGCCGCCTGCCAAGCTTCCAGCGCCAGCTGGGGCAGGAAGAATAACTCGGACTATCTGCTCTCCCGCCAGGTCGTAGTGCGTAGTCCTATCAGGAACAACTACTGGAGCGTCAATGTGGACTATCCTTCAGCAGTAAGTACTAGACTACTTTTGAACAGTTCGACTCGATTGTTAACACCTTTGGCTTTGCAATTGCAGGGCAGCGGTGGCTACTACAACCTCACCTACATCAATGTGATCGACAACTTCCGCAACTCCTCTGGAGCCTATCCCGCCATTTGGTCAGGCGGTGTTGGCTACAAGTTTGTCCAGCTCAATCTGAAGGGCTTGATGAACTATGGCATCAACTCCACTGTCGAGATCTTTGGTCGCTAAGCTGTCAACAACATATCTGCAACTCTTTTACTCGCGTAATCAATAAAGTAACAAACAAAATAAGTAAATAAATATCAAACTGACTTATCGCAAACACTTTTACCTAGCGGGGCTGTCAAGTCTGCCTAATGAAACCGCATCATGATATCATTTAACGGCCCCAATAACTTGAAGTTAAACGACTCTCGAAGATAACAAATTGATCATCATCATCATCAGCATCGACATCAGCATTTGCATAGAGTAATATGAGTATTCTAATATTAACCCCTCGGCTACAGCCGCCTGCTCCACTCCTCACCCTCTCTCCATCTCTCGCCTAGCTGGCGGCTTAAAGGACCAAAGGAAAACGGTAAAGTGAAAAGCGAAAAGCATAGGAAAAAAAAAAGGAAACTTTTAGCCTGCAGGCAGCGCTGGCAAAAGAAAACATTCAATATTTAATAAATATGTATGCTGCGAACACATATTTTTTCTGTTAGCTATTTTGCACAAATCCTGGCAAGCCAGACTGTGCAAAGGACTCGCCCCCAAAAACGAAAGGGGACTTATTGGCCTTGGCTCATTTGTATTGGAAATGTTGCAGTCACCCTCTTGACGCGATAAATAAAATAAAAAACCAAATGGTCTAGTTGAGTGAGCTAGACTGCGAGATACTCAGCGTTAAGTCTTTAGATATCTCTGCAAATAAGCACAGTCTACATTTGCATAAGATTTGCTTACATGTTCTGATTGAACTGGAACTGTCAGTATGGATTTCGTAAAAGGAATTGTTTTGCCATACTAGAAATACTAATTTGGAAGTCGATAGCTCTTACAGTTGGCAAGATAGATAGATCTGCGAGACTGTTGATGTTAAACAAATAAATATTTATTATTTATGTATAAGTGTGTGCATTTAACATCAACTGTTTTACTACCTTTTCATCCGTCTGTCCGTCTGTCCGCTCTTATGAACCTTTCCATCTCAGTGACTGCAGAAGTCAGAGACATGTTTTTGCCTGTTCATAAAGCACGCAATTCCACGCCATCATTATACCCGTTTTTTTATGTTGACCATTTTTAATGGTTGAAGGCTATAGAAAAATGTAAGTGATGGAAAATGAAAATGTTAAGCGATACGGTCAAAAGGATGCGGACCGAGATCCCTTTTTGAACAACGTTTTTGTATCGAATTTAAATTTCAATTCAAAACGTCTTCAGGCGACAAAAGCTGCCAAAATAGAAGCAAGAGCAAGTAGGAGAGTGTGAGTGCGAGTGCGAGAAAGATAGACTGACAGATAGGGTATGTGTTGGCGTGTTTGTCTTACATGTAGGTAAATATTTGCACAGGACGCACAAATGTTTGAAAACTTGTCAACGAAATGTTTCACTTAGTTAATATGCAAAACGCGCGGCTCGCAATGCAAAGCCCAAAGCCGGATATGTTTACGGATGCCGCTACGGATACACACGGAATGCTTGGGCCAGCAGCGGGACGAAGGGATGTATTGGTCGCATTGACTCTAACTGACTGCCAACAACACGAAAACACAGAGAAAAAAAAAGAGGAAAGCCAAAGAAAAGTGGAAAATCTGTAAAGAAAACTGCAGCCAAACGAGAACTGCCGACCACCCAAATTCTTTTACATGGAAAGTCACGTATGAAGTCGACAGAGGGAGGACTCAGAAATAGATTCGAGCAACTTTTGCAGAAATACTACACAAGTTTTATGTGCGAAAGTAAATCAAATTAAACTAAAGAATCAATCGCAGAGTGTGGCAGTTTTGACTTTGTCATGGAAATGATTGGGTTTACAACTACGATTGAATGGACTGATAATAACAGTTGCAAAATTACCACTAAGAACCGAAAGAGTGGCAACTTTCATTCATATAAATAAACAAGAGTAGTTTGTGTTCAACAACATTCTTCTGTCTGACCGTCTCTACAAAGAGACGTCAAATTTGGCATAAGTATTTGTGCTTACCATCGCAAATTATTTTAATTTATATTAACTAACTACTTCAAGTTAAGGAAGTGAAATACAAATTAAGCTTGAGCACAAAAAATATGAATAAATAAACAAAGCAAAAATTATGCAGAAACATACCACAACATCTTAATTTAACACTCAAAATTTTACAACTGAAAAAGAGAAAATAATAATATAAAAGTATGCACAAATATAAATTTTGTTAGAAACCAAGTAATAATTACAAACATTATTGGTCTACAAATTATTTATTAAGTTCAAGTATAATTAATTTTGGACTTGCATAAATATTTATTTCAGTAGATAAATAACAAATTCGTTAATTTACTGCACAGTGAATGTGCAAGTTTATTAAATGGCTTACAGCACAACTTTCATAATGTTCCATTGAAAATACATAAATCTATCGATATTAAATGCTTCCCTAAATTCAACCCTATCTATTGCTCAAGCCACCCTCGCATGAGCTGCAAGCTGCTTCAAAATTTGCTTCCGGTCGCATTTACTTGACAAATTTCTCATACGCCGCGTGAACCGCTGCTGCTGCTGCTGCTGCTGTCGTTTTGCTAAAATGCCTAACTTAAGCCGCTTGCTGGCTAAGCTGACCACCACACAGTGTTGCCCCCTTCGCTGCCCTGACCCTACCGGGCTTCGACTGTGCAACAGACTGCGGCATCCTTGTGCCAATGTCCAAGGACCAGGCAACGTTGGCAACAGCTTGCAAAGCAATTACTTCAAACTACCCGGAAATGTCGCCTGGCTGACCAGCTGCCGTATCCTCAGTTCTTGCCTCGCCCCAGGCACACGAGTGTGTGCTGTGTCTGTGTGCGTGTGCATGTGTGTGTCGGTGTGTTGGTGTGGGGGCGTTGCTGCAACAGTTATTGGAGCATGGCAAAAACACCGACCGCAGTGCGGACCTGGGAACCTCAGCCATGGAGACTGTAGACGTCAGCCGGTTGAACAGACACCCAGTTGGCAGTTGCCACCATTCCACATGCCACATGCCACACACTCGCCACTCGCCGTTCTCTGTTCGCCACATGCCACATGCCACATGCTACTGGCAGCTCTGAGGCTGGTTAAATTGCTGATTTTGTTGCCAGCAACATTGATTTTTAATAAATAGCAATTTGGCAAACCAAACGGAATTGTTATTATTTCAGCATCACGTTTCTGAATCAGCTTTCAGGTGTTTACGTGCCGGTAACAACAGTTAAACACTGCCCTTGCCACCTTTCCAGCTTGCCACCTTGCCACAGACTCAGCTGGGACGACATCGAATGCCACTTGAAATATGCAACAAGCCAAACAATTTTGCCAGTTTGCAAATCAGAAACTGGATAAATGAATGTCAAGAGTTTGCATTAATGTGCTAGAACTCAGCAGCCGTTCGCTGCACAGTGTTGCAAATACCCTGTAAATCATACGCTGATTAAGTGCACCTCCATCATTCATTGCCATGCCACACTGTGAGCCTCTTTTGGGCAAAGGTAATGAAGTATTTATGATTGTTTGATTGGCAGCCTGCAACGGCCAAAATGTTGGCCAATTCGTCGTGCCACTTCGGCAGCTTTTGGTAACAGTTACCGTAACAGTTTTGACAAGCGCTGCTGGGGATTTGTGGCATAACGAATTCGTGCCGAAAATTGTAAAATAACATGGCACCTGCAACTGTGCAGCATGCCACAATCAATATTGATGAGTGGCAGTGGCAACAACGTTTTGCCTTTCTGGACCAACAAATGTTATTCGACCTCTAGTGGCTGCCCACAGGATCTGGTCTCTAGTTGCTGGTAGCTGGAATAAATGCTGAATAGTTGAACTATGATGCTCCCATCGTAATTTATGGCCACATTTGGCATAATGCAGCTTATTTGCATGGCAAAAGTGATTAAGCCAACTTATCTGCACAACAACAACAACAACTACAACATCATCGACATAAACAACATAATTTTCCATCAGCTTGGTCTTATATCAATTTCTCTCTCTATGATGCATGCCACTTCATCGCCATCACCATTACGCCATTCCCATAAATTTGATCAAAATCGAAAAGCAATTACTTGCCGGTAATCCTCGACATAAACTCTACAGATTACATTAATACCTAGAAATTGAAATACAATTGCCGCAATGTGTAAATGCTGAAATACTGGCATAAATTCCATTTACTCGCACTGTCAATAAATTGAATAGCATTACGCTTACAGGTGCTTACCTTTTCGCATCATCGTCTCGTGCGAATTCAATTATAATTAACTTAACACCTCACAATTTTTGAAATATATGAGCATACAAGTAAGTCAATGGAAGTGGCATAATTCTTCTTAAGTCTATCAAAAATAAATTACAGTTCAATTTATGCATCAAATGTTACAAATTTCAAACATTTGAATTTAATGGCGCCATACTATCGCTTGTAGCAGTCAGCTTTGAATGCGACACAGTCTTATCGCAGCCAACTTCACGCGTAAAAAACTAGCTTAGCATGGACACACACCCGGACTGCAGCTAGCCCCGCGCTGCCTTAGTTAGTTGATACAGCTAGCGATAGAGGGCGCCTTGCTTTAGCAGATGCACACACCTGCGACAGATACGTAAAACAGGACTGCATGTCAATGTATCGAAAATTGCTGGTATGGCTTCAAAATAATTAACACATGAATACAAGAAATTAAAATAAAACTGTACCAATATTAAGAAAACTCAATTTTTTAGCAGCGCCTACAGCGGTTTGATTAATGCCGCTGTGCTGATTCAGCGAAACGGAATGTAAATAAATTGGTATTCATACATCACCCTGGTAAATCCCCAAGTTAAACAAAAACTCTCTTCATTTACATAAAGCAAACCCATAATTTGTTCAAGTACATACATAGCCAACAATTGCCTGCCGCCCACTGCGCGCTTCTTCTTTCGAGTTTGCCCAGCAACCCCGAAAAACTCTCGAGTTTCCTCGTCCAACAGATACACGCAACCACTAGACTCACACACACACGCACACGCACACACACATACTGTTAGGCATTTTCCTTTGTTTTGTGTTTCCCCTCTGCTTCTTACTTTCGAGCGTTTGTTTGTGCAGCGCATGGAAAAGATATCTTTCCATATGGCTGATTTTGAATGGTTAGATACTTTTTTTCCTGTCATTTTCATAATGAGTAATGAGGGAAGAAGTGTTGTTGTTTACCTCTGCGTAAAAGCCAACGACAACGAATTATTATTGTCGCCACATAGCTGGGAATTTTGCCAGCATGCTTGACTTTAATATGCGACTAATGTCTGCAAATGCTTCGGTACCAACTGTACTTTATGCAGCTGCTATATGAAGAGGCGTAGCTTTGGCAATGAGAAACAATATTAATCTTAGCAATATATTTAACAGCTTCTAAAACCTGCTGCGGCCATTAATAACAAATAGGTCTAATGCTTGGCAGGTGCTTTTCCAAAAGTTTTCCACCCACCTTTGCGAGGGCATCAATCAATATATGTGTATATACTCGCACTTTTGCAGGCCTTCTGCCTCGTGCCTCCTGATGCGACTCACAAAAGTCGCCCCTTTTCGCTAGAGCCCAAGTAAATGCGCTTTAGCTCCGCCTGAGCTACCCGACAACTCGGTCGAATCGTAAGGCGCTGCGACCGACATCCAATCGCCAGTCGCTTATCTACTTCGGCTGTCAGTTTCGGCTGCCCGCCCATTGGTCGTCACTTTCGTTAAAAATCCGACTAATCGCGCTCATTGCTTGTATTCGTTTGTCGCCGCTGCCGTTCGGCAACCGGTTTTGCGCTCTCTTCTTTCGGCATTTCTTGCTTAGCGCTTGTCGCTCTTCTCTGTGCAACTCACTCTCTTTCGTTTCGATGGCAAGAGAGCAGCGGACGACGCTCCCCGTTAATTGCAATGTGCTCGTATTTTATGTCTATACGAGTTCGAAACATACGTGGCATGGGAAAAACAAGAATTGCAATGGGCGGCAACATGATTGCATCTACAATTCGTTAAACAAAAGGCCTTTAAATATGCACACAAATTGCTGCGGCCTTTCATTTAATCGATTACTAACCAATCTCTGATTCAGAGTGAGCGGATTCGATAAGCTGTCCGGTAATGCAACAGGACTGAGTCATTACTGAAAAAAAAGCATTGGCAATCGAATCAATATGGCTATATCTTTCGGTCAGTTGACGTTCTAATCGTCCGTCTAATCTTCCTTCTGTCCTGCCGTTTGTCGCCCTGTCCCGTCTTTCCCTCTGTCCTTCTATAAAACTGTGTGAAACACAGAAACTACATAAAAGGGCTAGTTCGTTTAAATTTAGTACATGCATGCCTTCACACTTTATGAGTATTAAGCAAAGTTGTGAATTATTTCAAGTATATACTCTAAATAAACTCTCCTCTGAATTTCGTAGTTTGTAGTTTTTTATTCAAATCTGTTTCAGTCGTGATTTCCTCACCAGCGATCTCTAAATCTTCGATTACTTAGACAAATTGCCTTTCACTTAGTGTCCATCAACTATCCCTCTATTATTTAGTCATCTGCATTGTGCAGCTGCTGTCAGCTGCCAGTTTGCCAGTTGCCACTTGCAACTTGCCACCTCCCGCCCTCATGCGCATCCCGAGCTGTGGCACGTCGTAAAATGGCTTCACTGCCCTGGCACTGCCTCAGCTTCCGTCTCCGCCCCTAAACAACTGCCACTGACTCCGTTTGTGAGGGAGTTTGCCACACGCCGCAGACCTCGGAGTCGAGGTCTGTTTTGGGCCTAGTTTATTGCACGGCGGCACTTGACTTGCCACACAAATCACCATTTTTAGTGAAATGAGCTGTCAAAAGTGCCGTTGCCGTCTCCATCTGCCTACGAGTATATCGCCACTCCAGTAGCCGCACTTTATTTTTACCTTTACCTCACTTTCATATTTTACAGCATTTCATTAGTTGGCTGAGTTTTTGACAGTTTCGTATTAGCCGCAAGTAAAATCTGTGTTAAAGGCCAAGCTCGCTGCTAAGAACTGTTTTAGCCAATCGTAAATTACACTCTTTTACTTCAGCTAAAGAGACGGGAATATATGCATAATAAAATATGTGCATGCATAATACATAAATTTAACAGTTTTTTACATTGTTTTTTGCTTGTTTATATTAAAAAAAAGCAATTCAACAAAATTCAAATTGAAAACTAATAAAATGCCAATTTTTATTATAAAACCTTTCATTTTTGTAACGGACATGACCTTACATTTATTTAAACCTCTTAAGAGAAAGCTATATAAAGATAAAGAAAACCTATGGCCCCAATGTCTAAAAAATGCAATGGAAGAAAACTTTTCATTTGTCGAAAATTGGCACAAGCTGGAAATATTAAAACAGAAAACATGTTGTTTATAATATAAAATAAATATGTTTATATACTTTAACAATTATAGTTATGTACCAGTCAAGAAAGTGGTTAATTAATCCATGTTTTGTACATCTGTATTTTACTTTCCTTCATTTTCTATTCCACAAACAACTACAAAATGGCAAGCACTTTACAGAAGTCACATGATAATGTACACACTGCATCAAAAGGCAACATTGGCAGCACTGCAAATGAAACTATTTAGAAAGTACGTAAGCACAATATAATTGCGCATGTGGTTGTAATTGCTTTTGCATGTGTGTAGAAACGCACACACATTTGCGCTCTACTTTTTGTTCTAGTACTTTTATTCACAAGCTGCTTCCTCTCTTACTTTTACCGCAATCCCAACTCACAGCCTTCGGTCACACATACGGTATAAAATGGCGTCGTCAGGCAGAGACGAAGCGGAGTATGAGGAATTGACGTCACGCTGATGATGCTCTGTGCTCCAGTCAAAAACATTGACACAAACTGACACGCACACCCGTACACATACATACATACATACATATGCACACACACTCACACTTGGTAATGAACGCGAACAGAATCGACCAAAAGTTAATTCAATCGGCATTTTGTTGTTGCCCTCTGCACAGAGAGGAGCATAAAAACAAAAACACGAAGAATCGAAATGCCAAAGCGACACGCAAAAATGCTATAATTAAATTTTTCACTTAGCGATCAGCGAGCGCCGCAAGAAGAAGCACTATGTGTTCAAATTATTTATAAATAAATTACTTGTTGTTGCTGCAATGCGAAGCGAAGGGCAAAAGGCGGCGCCATAAACAACCGCAAGAATACATTAAAGAAAGGCCATAAAAGATAATAATGGGCAAAAAGGCAAAAACCAAATTGTAATTGCGGTTTTTCATAGGCGACAACTTTTTCATTATGAGGCAAGCGAAACGAAACATCGATAACTGCATGTGTGTGTGTGTGTGTGTGTGTGTGTGATGGGCAAGGGGCGTGTGCCACATTCGCAGACGGGGAGGGGCGGTGGCCGAGTGCATAATAAAAAGCTCATCAAATGTGCCAGCAGCGTTAACTTAATAATCGCCATAAATGGCGCCATTCGGCAGCCTTTACAGCCTCTCCCTTTGCCACTCCCGTTCGTTCGTTCGCCCGCTACGAACTAACAAACAACCCACAATGACGACTGAATTTTCGCCATGCTACGTAATGATGAAATCCGGCAACAGCGCACAGCACAGCACAACTCAAACGTAAATTATAGTAAAATGCGTTGCCTGTGCTTCTATGTGTGAGTGTGTGTATGTGTGAGGGTTTGTTTTTGTTGCTGTTGCGCTGTTGTTGTTGTGACCTTTTTCGTGACGTTGCAATCGGCAACGGCAGCGACTGACAAGATATTCATTCGAACTCAATATTTTATTCGAATTTCGACAGCGAGCGAGAGTGATACAGAGACAGAGAGACAGCGAGCGAGAGCGAGAGCAGCGTAAGCGAATTCGCCGCAAGAGAGTGTGAGCACGAGAGCGCACGAATCCGAAGAGCGTTTGGCTGTGTGCATGCGTGTGTATGTGTGCGGATTTTGATTCAAAACAGAAAAGCGCGGAAAATTTTATAAGCGCGCAACTTATTTTTTTTTGTTTTTTATGTTTTTAGATTTGCTGTTGCTTCATTTTGGCCCTGCCGCTCAGCGTGAAAAGCGGCAACAGCGCGCCAGTGCTTCGGCTTCTCAATCGTGGCTCGCATTTGACTTCGTTTCGTTTGTCGATGCCTACAATAATTGAACGAACGCCCGTTGCCAAAAGCAATAACAAAACACTCGCATAGAAAAAGGCCAAGACGCAAAAGCAGGCCTCTAAAATATTTGTTATTACGTTGTTGTTTTTTTTTTTCATCGTTTTTGGTTTGCCTTTTTTTGCTGCTTTTATCACGTCTCCACTAATTACATACAATATTTTGCTGGCAAGCAAATGGTATTTGTATTTTTTTGACGTTTTTCTTTTCTTTCTCACTTTTTGTTCACTGCAGTCGCATTCAATAAATTGTGTTCGTGCAGCTCATTTATCGCATCACTTGGCTTCTCCCATTGTTTTCAGCTTTTTGCGTCTGAAAAGTTGGCAACTCTTTTGTTTGGGCCATAAGTCACCTAAATTGGCTAGACGACTGCAATTTTCCCTAACACAAAGAGAGTCTACAGCACGAAACACACACTGTAGACTGTATACTATCGACTGTAGATGACATAGTGAAAACTAAGCTCAATTCGAGCATACTGTAGCTCGCTTTCTTCTCGCTTGGCTTTAGATTTCAACTTGTGATGTCTTTGACACAATTATGAAATCAGAAACTATAGAAATCCGTTAAGCAACTTTTTCTATGCTGGCTGTAGATTATTATGTTTCCATTACTCAGAATTCGCTTTTACACAAGTTAAGTTAACAATTCAATAACAAATGTGACAGCATGTGGAATAAACAACAATTTTCTCTTACTGTTTTATGACCGCCATTTTGTCACATTAGTAAGAAAATTACTTTTTTTTGTCTGATGCGCTCATTAAACCAAAAACAAAACGTGTTTGCCTTTGATGCGTCGATTAAAAAAGCTTATACAAGTTTTAAAGTGGAATTTGCAACAGTTTTATTTAGAAATCTGAATAATCCGCTAAAGAAAGACGAAACAAGCTTTTAAATATGCACAGCGATGTTTCAAATAGTTACTTTCTTTGTAGAACTCTCACTTCTGCTTAAAACGGGCTTCTGTTTTTTAGGCTTCTTTTCATAATGAGCGTAATCACAAAACTTAATACAAATTACATCTAATACAAATTTATTTACTCACGAAGTAACAAAAGCAGCCTATTCTTTCTAAATAATTTACAAATTAAAACGTGCGCTTTATATTTAACTTTAGCTAATGTTAGCTTAGTAAAACATTGTATTATGCAATGTATAGTAGTAGTAGCAACTAGATTAAATAATTGCATTTGTTTCATGAAGAATTCAGCTGCGAGCAACTGAGATACGAGTTTTAAATGATTCATAAATATGTGATTGTTACAATTAAATATAGCGTTTTTCGATAATGACATACTGGGCACTATTTACTGATGTATTATGATTTACTGATGATGATGATGTATTATTTATAACAAAACAATATTCCAAATTTATAACTGTCTTTTTGTAAGTTCTGATAAACTAGTTATATTTTTATTTCACAGAGAAGAAGAGAGTCTAGTCTCTAATAATGCCATCGAACAAACATTTTAATAAGAAGACGTCGATTTGTTGTAGATTAATTGAAAAGCATGATATTTAAAAGTATTGCTAAGTGAGCTATTTTATTTATATTGCTGTTTGATATATATATTAAATATATACGATTGCTTAAGAGTTACGACGACTAAATTCAACAGAAATAAACAATAGCAACTGTTACAAATTTGGCATTACATTTTCTATTGCTTCCTTGCCTGAACTCTGGAAAACAGAAGCCATTTCTGAAACTGTAGATTGTTTTCTAATGATTTAAGCCACGTTTTCCTTTCCAATTTTCTGGGCTTCCATTGTCGGCGCACTTTGTATTTCGTCATTTATAGTAACTGTTGTTTGTCGACGATGAGATAATAACGTCATCATAAATCAATAATTGTTTTAAATGGAGCGACATGATGACCTCAGTGTAAATTGTTTACATAAGGGGTATGACTGTGTTTCTAATAGTCGATGTGCTGCTATCTAAGTTCAACTAATTCAATAAATACAATTTCCAACCATTTTGAAAATGGCGACTCGTTGACTGCTGGAGTACAGCAATTAAATACATACATATATACGATTTGTTTTCAAGACTACTTAGTCTCGTAATGATAATAGCTAATACTATTACGGTTTTATGAGTTATTTCCCCAATAAACAGAATCCTTGACTTGAGTAGTCAAAATGGCTTAAACTTTAAAGCTGCCATATGTAATGTGATAACCATAGTTGAGAATACGCAATGAGGGACAGTAGATAGGCAGCAAAATGTGTTAAAAATACAGGCAAAGTATGTGCAAGGTTTGTGAAGACGAAATAAATGAAATGATGCAAATGAATGCGGCATTGTTTATGAATTTGTGGCGCAAAACAAACGTCAAAAACACAAAATAAACAGAAGCAAAACATAAAACGCTGATGTTCCAATTTAGCACACAACTTTCGCTAGTTGTCGCCGCTGGGGCCAAACGAGGACGTCGAGGGGGCTGCAGCGCGAGGGGGGCCGCCAGCAGTGCTGAGGTGGCGACGTGCAAAGCGCACACAACCAGACCGAGCGACTGAGAGACAACAGACGACAGAGTCAGAGCAAACGTTTGTGTGTGCAAACGTCATCAACATAATTTTCATCACTCAGCGATAAACACGAAATATGCTGATGAAAGACGCCGAACAGACAGAGCGAGCGCTGAGGTAGCCGAACGAGCAGGCAGCGTCAAACCCGAACGCAGCCGAGTGCCAGAGAGTGTGTCGACAGAGAGAGAGAGAGAGAGTGAGTGTGGGACTCCCAAGGGGCCAGAGGTGGAGTCACACAAACACTCTCGTGGCTCACGAGGCGAGCACATGAAAAGAGAACACCCAAAAAAGGGAGAGCGAATGAGCGAGTGAGAGAGGGAGTGGTAAAGGGAGCGGGAGAGCGAGCAAGCGAATGGGCCAAGCACAAAGTAAAAACAGTCCCCGATGCCAGTCCCTGTTGGCGAGTGGGTGTCGGCTGTGCTGACTGCGGCAGCAGCAACAGCAGCAGCGGAAGCAGCTCATTGAGAACAAGACGTAAGCAAAGAGGGGGGTGGGGGATGGGGGACGTGTACCGAAACGACGGCAAACAAAAGCGCGGCACACAATGAGAGCGATTGTGTCTGGGTGCCGTTGGCCGTCGCTCAAGCACTCCCCGCATGCTCTCCGCTCCACAACACTGCCCCCTCTCCTACGCCCCCCCCCGCACACTCCCCTCTCTGACCACTGCAGTCAGTTGTGTGCGGCAGCCGTGACACTCCATTTTTATTTTCCTTCGCTTCATCGACGCGACGTCTACACAATATGCTCTTGGCACGAAACCTATGGCCTGTACCAAGTAGCCAAGCAGCCAGGCAGCCAGGCAGCCAAGTACTCTGAGCTATGGCTCCAAGCTCGCTGCACTAATTGAAGCTCATGATTAAGTAACTTTTGCAACTCAAGTCTCAAGCCAGCGCACAAAAACCCCACGGCAACAACTGTGGCAACTGTGTGGCAGCTGTGGCAACTGCGACTTCCCGGCATTTGTCACGAAAAGGTCTCTGGAGTTGCAAGTTATAATGGTGCACCTTCTCTTTTTTTGCTTTGTTGTTGTTGTTTGTATTGTAGCTGTTGGCTCCCAGCTTTTCCGAAAATGTCAAAATATAAATCAATTAACTTTTACAAAAGTTTCACAACGAATTGCACATAATTTACGGTCTCCAGTCGAGTCTTTTCTCCTGCTCTTCGCGTCGCGATTGGAATTGCTTTTTTAACTGCGGATATCGAGCATTGGCTATCGCTTTTTAAAACTCAATTCAATAATTGCTTGAAGAGCAATCTTTAAAGTATTCCTGCTACTTCAATTGTCTTGTATTAATACCATTAACAAGGGATTACTATCGCACATATCCTTACTCTTCTCCAGTATCATATAATTCGATTCAACAGTTATTTAAAACTCAATTTATAAATTGCTTAATGAGGAATCTTTAAAAGTATTACATCATTACTTTAATGATGAGAGCTAGAATTGAATGGTATTGATTGCCTAACTACTATATCAATGGATCACATTCTGACATATCTTTAGTCTTTTCCAGTATCATATAGTTTGACCCAACAGTTGTTTAATGGCTTCAACATTAACATAATGATTTATACTAATATGCTCGGCAGATTCCCAGAGTATTATAGAAACATATTCTGAAAGTTCAAAGTAATCCGCACTTTATAATAAACAAAATACAATTGATCCTACGATTCCAACTAAACCAATTTATTTCTGAAGTTTAGCTTAGAAACGAGCTAGTGCAATTTATTGCAAATATCTGTGTAAATGTTAATAATCTGGTTCATTATTGAGATATAAAAAACAATAACATTTGCTTTACAAGCATCAAAAACATCTTCTCTTTATAAGAATACTCCAAATTTCGGTTTAAAAAGATTTCCATAGATACTTCTTAGCTTCGCTTCTTAAACTTAACTCAGATCTTAATTTATTCACAATTGTTTCATTCCAATACTATTTAACAATTATAATAATTTAATATATGTTGTATGGCAATTGGAAATGTTTATTAATTATGGCAAAGAATTTCGTAGGAGAATTTCAAAAAGAGAAGATCAAATATGGCGGCAAGACTTTTGATTGTTATGCAGAGGAATCCGACACTATCTCCTCTCTCCCTCCACAGTGGCACGAAGATGGTCTATTGTAAATTAATCAGACTTTTCTTGAGGGTCATGATCAGTCTATGAGTTTGCTATCTTGGCTCATAATTCAAACTGGGATCCACTAAAGACACCGACTATACGTTGCGATTGGGCCACTTTCGATTAGAGATAAACATTTGAACGAAACGAAAGCTCATTAACTTTAATGTCCAGCATAGAAAGTCAACAGAGTGAGTGTGAGTAAATGAGTATATGAGTGTATTCACATAACATATGTGCGAGTATCTACTACTATAAATGCCTTCTTTTGCGTTATTTACAAAGCAAGAAACAAGCAAACAAAACAAACGAATAACTCAATAAGTCTGAGTGTGAGTGTGAGTGTGAGTGCGAGTTTGAATATGAGTCTGGTTAGATCTGCATCTGTATAAATATAGCTAGATATATGTGTACGTATAATAAGTATCTCTTGGATATCTATCTGGCCAGAGGGCCGGCGACTTTAAGTAAACAATGAAATCATTTGAATCCATTCACGAGTCATTCAACGGATGCGACGGATGTTTACTTGAGCAGAGAAATAAACTAGAATGTGCGGGAGAGGTAGACCAAGAGGAAGAGGAAGAGAGAGAGGGCGTCATCAGTCAAAATTGACTTAATTAAGTTTGCACATACATAAATATCAATGAAAATAACAATGAGATGTGAAGTTCAACTAATGAAAAAATAAAATAAAATTTAAAATTAGATATAAAATATTAATATGTAGTAATAGTAATAATAATCATAATCATAATCATAATGATAATGATAATGATAATGATAATGATAATGATAATGATAATGATAATGATAATGATAATGATAATGATAATGATAATGATAATGATAATGATAATGATAATGATAATGATAATGATAATGATAATGATAATGATAATGATAATGATAATGATAATGATAATGATAATGATAATGATAATGATAATGATAATGATAATGATAATGATAATAATAATAATGACAATGAATGTGATAATGATAATAATAATGATAATGATAATGATAATGATAATGATAATGATAATGATAATGATAATGATAATGATAATGATAATTATAATTATAATGATTATGATAATGATAATGATAATAATAATGATAATGATAATGATAATGGTAATAATAATGATAATTATAATGATAATAATAATTATAATAATAATAGTTATAACAATAATAATAATAATGATAATGATAATGAAAAAGATAATAATAATAATAAAAAGAATATGTATAAAAAAAGTTTTAATAAAAGTAATAGTAATAATATAATAAAAAGAATAATATTAATGACAATGGTAGCAATAATTCTGTCTATAGCGATAATATTAGAAATAAAACAATAATAATTATATTGATAATAGTAATAATGATAATAACAATGACAGTTATAATAATGCTGAAATTTGAAGCTGTCGACTTAATTCAAAAACGATTAGTGCGGTTCAGTTTTGTCTGCTCTCATCTTTATCAACCATTTTCCATTGGCTCCACTTCTTGGCCTCTCTGCCACTTGAAATTTGATATTTTCCGTGAACACTTTGAATGCATTGCGTTGTGTTACCTTTCGATGTGCTCTACTCTGATCCGTTGTGTTGTGTTGAGTTGTCCTGAACCTGAACCCGAGCACGAACCCGAATTCTCAGCAGCAGCAGCAGACAAACAACGTCTTCGACTTACTCGTTAAACACTCGCGATTGCAGAGGCAGCTGGGACACAGTTGGATGGAGGTGGAGGGCGAGCAGAAAGAGGGGAACTGCATGACAGCGCCTGAATTTAGATGCCGATAAGTAAAATGTATCTGTGGCAAAGCCGAGGTGCAAAATTCAATGCGAAAGCAGCCGCCAAGCAACAACAACAACAACCAGCACAATACCAAAAGCAGTAAGAACAACAACAGCAACAACAACTGCACAGAAACTTGCATAAATGGAACCAGTTTTGAGGCCTCGTCGGAGACGGAGTCGGAGACGAAGTCAGAGCCAAAAGCAAAGCCAGAGCTGAGGCTGCGACTCGACTTTAGTTAGCGACAGCGACGAATAAATTTATGCAGCCTAAAGCGCGTTTTGTGCCCGAACCTGGCGGCAAATGGTAGAGAGTGGAGGGGGCAATGGGGGGAGCTGGAGGTTGGGTACAGAGCAAGCCAAAACAGAGACAGCAAACGAACTGTTTAGACAGCGAAAAAAAAGCGCAACAGAGAGAGGGAACGACCAAAGAGCAATAGAGCGAGCGAATGCGAAAGAGAGAGAGGGAAGTACGAAAAGGGGTCTGGGAGCAGCGTATCAAACCCCAACCCCCTCCCCCCTCCCCACTGCTCACTCTCCATTCCTGCCCCAACTGGTCGCGCATACCGACGAACGACATGTGAATATTAATGTTTGCCGCCACAACAAAACGGATTGGAAGCGGATCGCCAACCCAAACCCAAACCCATACTCAAACCCAAACCCATACTCAAACCCAAACTTAAGCCCAAGCCCAGACTCAGACTCAATCTGGTGACAATTTCAGAGTTTGCTTGTAAAATGATTCGCACTATGCGAAGACAACGCGGGTTGTTTGGTGGGTAAAACCAAAAACCAAAAATTTGGCATCCAAATGAGCCAAAGACCTCAGCTAGAGATTTGAGTTGAACTCTCTGCAAGAATCTAAATGGTATACACAACTAAAGTAGCCGAGTGTTTATGCGAGTTGTTTATGTTTTCAATGTACCAGAGTTGTGTGATTAAAGCGGACGTAATAAGTTTTTTAAACAAAGCAAAGTTGATCTGCCTAATAAATAAAATTGATGAAAAAGCCAAATACTAATAAACCATAACAAATAGTATTAAAAAAGCGAGAATTAATGTTAATCAAATCAGTTCTAATGCTATATTTGTCAGCATTTTCAACTTAGAAAATTATAATAATTATATAGCTAGAATGATAATCAAAAGAGAGACAGACAATACAATAAATTAAGAAGATATGTATTTTAATGAAATACAATTATATGGTAAGCAAAAAAATGGAATTCTTCATTTGTAAAACTAGTCCTGAGTGGTTATTAAATTTTCAAAAAATATTGCACAACAAAAAATAAATATATATTAAATATATTGCTTTCGTTTCGGATGAATGAGTTGAGTCTTCATAAAGGCAATGTAAACATCAGTTGAGAATAGTTTACTGCAACTTATATAGCAAGTATAAAGCCTATTGCTTCATTAGTTTGTATGATTGATGTATTTGAATAGACGGACAGACAGACAGACGGAGAGAATAATAATGCCTTGGCTGCTGAGTTTGACAACAAGTAAATCTTATGCACATATTTGATTAATAGTAAGAACAATCATTGAACTTTTCTAATTAATAATCGACTATTATTATAGCAGGAAATATCAAGAGATGACTTCATTTAATTGACGCAATAAATGCAAATTTGTTAGCCGATTAAAATGACAAAGTAGCCTTCTGCTATTGTTAATGTTATAATCTGATTTGCAAAACGAATACAAGAGCTTACTCAAGGAGCAGCCCTCGGTTTAGGAGCTTATACATTTGTAGTTTAATTTTATGTATTTGCATTATTCGTGCCATTCTTTGACTTCGATTGCAAATTGCAAATTGCAACGAGAGCAGGAAAATACTCGTACTCGTATGTGCGTGTTAAGGATCAAACGGGTTTCCTCGACAGCTCGCAGACTCATTGTCAGTCGTATGCCTTGACAACTTGATAAAGATTTCATGCCTTTGATTAATATATTAAGTCCCAAACGGACAACGGGAAACGGGAATGGGAAGGGGAATGGAAAGGGGAATGGAAAGGGGAATGCTAACTGGAACCGCAACGGAACCCGTAGAGTAAAACCGCCATCAAACACGAAACACGCAGTTGGCCGAAGTTGAAGTCGAAGTCGATGTTGATGCCGAGTCGAAGTCGAAGGTGGCTGGCAAAAGGTGTATAAAGTTTAGGACATGGCCATAAATCAAGTTGGCGGGCTGATGCCTCCGTTGGGGAAACCAGCAGTTCCGCCTGTCTAATGCGACTCCGACCGAGTCAATTAAATAGAATTGCAGTTCACTTGATCAACTTCCAGAGGTCTTGCACTCGTTCTATCGGCCATCGGGGAATTCGAAGGCTGCCATCAAATCGGTTCCCAATGTACCATATATTATTAATGAAAAGCGAAATCACAAACAGAGCACAAAGGTCGGTTAAAGATACGATTCGTCAAATTGCCAATTCTTGTTGAGTAATCAATGAAAACTGTAATACAATCTGTAATGCAAATTATAACAATTCAAATGCACAAAAATGTTTAAATCTTTGCAGTCAAATATTCTGAATACTATTAAGTATATTTAAGATTGTTAATATGACAACTGTGTCTATATTACAACATTTTAAATGACCATTCAAGTACCGAGTACTATGAAGTAAGATTAAGTGTGCAATTTAGTCTAATGGAAATACTCATGAAATTGTTCATTTAACTGTGAAGGCTGCTTTTCACGTAGGAAACATAAATGTAAATTTAATTTCATCTTTAAGATACTCAAAACAGCAAAAAATCTACAGTTAAGTGTGAGAGGCATTCAAATATTTGCTGCCAATTTAGAAAGGGGGAAAATAAAGGGGGGCCAAACCAACTTAACCGGTGTGGCTCTTAAATAAATGCTAAGCTTATCGTAACGACATAAGAATGTAGTAGGTGTATATAGTTATTTATACTAAATTCAGTTTACAATCTTAAGACAAATTTTAGTTAAATGTTGACAAATATTGAGATACTTCATGGCTACCAATTGAGAACATTATGACAAATTGTCAATGCTGCTTTTAATGACTCTAATGCCAATATAAATAAATAAAAGAGTTGAATATTCCTTACATAAAAACAGAAATTAATAAATTGATTACAAAACCTATCTATTTAAAGAATTTTAGGCATGAAAATAAGCGAGACTGCAAAGGTTACATATTTAGAATATTCCTCAAAGATTGACTAAACAAATAGACAAGATGTTTTGTATTATAGAAGGGCTCGCTGTAACACAGTAATATTATTCGCAATATTTACTTATTGTAAATAAAAATGAATGAAAAACAAACAGGAAAATAATGCGCAGAGGTGAAAAATTGAAAAATAAACTTGATGTGTTCATAGCTTAGAAATATTGCCATCAATTTGTTAGCTGTGTGTTTTAGGTCTGCAGAGAGACAGGCGGATAAACAATATGGCGTCTCGAAGGGCTTTAAAGGGAATATGCAATGTCTTCTACCTAATGGATAGCGGATATACAAATTGATAGTTATAATGTAGAAATGATTAATAAATAACTAATCGTTTGTATAAGAGAAAGGCGGAAGATATCATCTTAGTTGCCGACTGTAACCAAAAGATGATTAATTAATACTACAAGAATTTAAATACACAACTTCCTCAACTCCCTTACAGAGCTGATTAAACTAAAAGATTGGCCTAGTTACAAATGATAGTAGCAAAGATTACTTAGATTAATAGCATATCTATGGAAATGCGAAAATATTATTAGCATAATATAATTATGAATAGCAAAAAGGCTTCCTCTCGAAATATGCTTGTGTGTGTGTGTAATATATGCTTGGAGGAGTGGACAAAACACTTGGCTAAATTGTTGTTGCCAAAGTTGGGTTTCTTTTTGGGCCTGAACCACCCGAACCAATCATTAAATGGCATAATTGAAGCTCTGGGGAATCGGCAGGACGAACAGGCAGTAGCCACAGACGAAATCACAAAATATAATAAAATAAAAAGTAGCATAAAATGGAAATGACAAAACAAAAAGAGGGTGGCCGGAAATAAGGACACAGCGAAGTGGAATAGAGCACAAGGACCAAGCAAGTCAGCCAACCCCAAATGGAAGCGAATGCAGCAGCCAGCAACAACAACAACAACAGCCACTGTGCAGTGTCTGTAATGTCCTTAGCACAAAAAGTCAAAAGCAAAGACAAATTCTATGTATGTGTCTGTGTAAGTGCAACTGTGTTCAAGTTTCTTTATGCATGTAGTATATGTGTGAGTGTGAGCTCGCCTCAAGCATTAGCAAGCACACAAACGAGCGTAAAGCACGCGCCAGAAAGTTCAGAAAGCAGAGCGAGGCGTTCGTGGACCACCCACAGTAGAGAGAGCGAGGCAAATGACGAGGGGGCGACGACGGCAGCAGAGAAAGTGTGGGCAGCAGTGACAACGAGGACAGCGCATCAAAATAGAAGAAGGAAAAAGTTTCATGCTTAAACTTTTGTATATGTGTGCACTGCGTAGCCTTCCCCCTGCGCCATTACCCCGCCCGTTTGCCCATCCTCTGCTTTGGTTTGTGTCTTTGCCGTACTCACTTCACCCGCGCTCTGCTCAGCTCTCCTGGGTAAATATTTAATTTTTATAAAGCCTTCATGCTCACTCTCACCCTGTCGCTCTCACTCTATCTCTCTCCCCTTTTCCGCTAGCTGCAACTGTGTGTGTTTTAGCATTTTGCCTGGGCTTTAAAAATATTAAAGGATAAACGCGCGCACATAAAGCTCGCATTTTATGACTACCAATGTTTGTCGTGTTTGTGCTTTGGGTCCCGTTTTATTTCGTTTCGTTTTGGCTGCGGGCTTTGCGTGGGCTTAGCATTGGGATGTGCTGCTGCAGAAAAAAAAGGTAGCCAGTTCCAGTAGCACCAATGCCCCAGGGGCCACTTTTTAATTTGCGTGTGTGTGTATGTGTGCTTGTGTGGCGCCGTGGCGCCTCAATTTGCCTTCATCAATTATTGTTGCAACTTGCCGCGTCACTGCCAGTTGTTAATAAAATATGCATGGCTGTGAAAGTGGGCCTATCATTACACGCCTCATGTTTCAATTTGACTACATCCATCCATAGCCATGGCCTTTGGCCTTACTATGCCATCCACAGTCCACTGTCCACTTGGCCTTGTCCTTGTTCGTGTTCCGTCCCGTGCGTGTTCTGCGTACTACGTATTAAGTTCTTCCACCATTATTAGAAGCCACCAGGTAGCTTTCCATTCATTAAACTGCTACTTTAAGGGTGACCAGTTGCTTTAAGTATGCACATACTCTGTACTAATAATAGAAAATAATTCAGAAATCAATTTAATCAATAACTAGAATTATTATTTATCCCTCTCTACTAAATAAATACATTTAATAAAAAAAAACTTTTTGAAGTGACAAAAAATCCTTCGAGCCGGAGTCGAACCAGCGACCTGTGGATATCTACTTCGTATTTCTACCCGCTACAGTCCATCGCTCTACCAACTGAGCTATCGAAGGTCAATAAATGCTAGCTGGCAAATCGCATTCCGCTGCTGTCGCTGCTGGTCGCAAGCTACAAAGTGTCGCTCGCTAAAAATAAATTCAGCCATAAAGATAATGGAATGCAAAATAGCGACAGCATAAAAATAAAAAAGAGAAAATGCAAAGTCTGTGAATTGGGAATGAGGTGATGTTGATATTGGTGTTGTTGTTGTGTGGTTGATATTAGTATTGACGTCAGCTGGTCACCCTAAAACAACATTTACAAAATGGAGTAGCTATTGGCTCTGTGTGTGTTCGTTCATTCCTTTTACGAGCGTAAAATTCAAAAGTGAAGAGGAAGCAGCAGCAAAAAGCAAATTCGAGAAATACTAAAAGGGTCGCCGGGCAGAGACTGCGACTGCGACGGCGACTGCGACTGTGGCAGCGGAAACATGTTCAATTATCACAGCGTAGAAGAGTTCTGCTTGTATAATATTTTACCCCAATAGACTTACACTCACACACACACATACACTCATATGCGCACTTAGAGAGAGCGAGAACAAAGCCTAAGCATAGGCAGAGGGAGAGCAGCCCAAAATGGTTTGGAGTTGAGTTCAATTCATGCAATGCGGTCGTAGCTGAAACTGATGTGGTGGCAGAGGCAGGGGGAGAGACTGAGTCTGAGACTGATGTGGATGTTGATGTTGATGTGTTATGCCTTGCACACCCTTTTACAGCCCCCCTAGCGAGGAATGCGACGGGCGGGGGTTAACGGCGTAACATATGGAATTGGCGTGTCGTCACTGACGAGCTCTCGCCTCTCCTTCTTCTACTTGCTTTCTACATACATATGTGTGAGTGGGTGGGAGGTGAGTGATGCTGCTGCTTCTGCTGCTGCACCAAAGGGGGCGTTATAAAGCACTCAACTCGACAGCAGCAGCAGCAGCAACAACAACAACAATACAACGGAACTAAAGCGCCCCTGGGAATATGACGATATAATTTATTTTAAATCTCGCTCGCTTCACTCACTTTAAATGTGAGCAAGAGCTTTTTATTTGGCCATTTCGACGCGGCCATAAAGAGCGTTTTGCACAATATTCGCAATAAACATTTTGCCAACTAATTAGCCTGCGGCCAGGGCAGGGCGGTCTCTGGTCTTCTTCTTAGCCCATTCTCATCCACTTCGTCTGCTTATTGACAGTCACAGCTACAGTTACAGTTATTAAACCAAGCAGACCTGCTGCTCTCTCCCTCTCCCTCCCTCTCTCTCACTCACTTGCAAGCCAACAGAGCTTTTCTACGTTTATGTGGTGTGCAAGTTTATGCTTGTATTATGTAAACATCATGCTCGTTTCCATGATAAACTTATTAAATGTAATATTTTGTTATGGCCCCTTCATCCTAGTAATAGTAATAGAGTTTAATTTAATTTATCAGCAAATATTCGAATAATATTTTTATATGCTACGCAATACCTGATTAGATAATAAAATAATATTTAATACATTTTGACTCGTAGAATACAAATGTGCACAATACGTAATAGCATTTTAGCTTTTAATTATTTATTTTTTTATTGCAAATGGTAAATTGTTATATACTTCATTGCATTTACATTGTATTGAATTTAATTATACATCATTTTCATATTGTTTTTAATTTCATTCATTTTTATTGGCTGCTCGCAACAGATGTAATTATAAATACTATTTATTTTTGCTAATTATTTATTTGTATCAAGAATTCCTCTATTCATAAAATATATTGTCACATGCGTTGTCTAATAAATTATTATGATTGATTTCCAAAATAAAGAAGCCTCATTTGTTGATTGATTTTTAACTTAATTAACTGCACAATTCCCCTCAGCTGCCAAGACCCCACCTTATAGTGTCCAGTTAGGGCTTTCTAGGCCTAATAGCATGCCGTATAAACTGAATAGTTGAGCTCAGCAGGTCGCATTGGCAATGGGAGGAGGCGACAACCCCCAATTGACATTTAGCGCTGTCTCTGACCCTGCTCAGTTCTCCCTTCTCCCCTCTCTTCACTGCCCACTCCTCACCCCGCTGCCTGGCTGTTCTTGGTGGTGCAATTATCCGCAAAGGTTTCCTTTTCTCACTCGCTCTATCAGCGTCTTCCACACGAACGAACGACCCCCGAGTCGAAGTCGGAGTCGGAGGCCCGCTCGGGTCTTTGGCTTTAAGTCTTGCCATAATAATAGGCCTCGGCATAACTTTAATGGCACAGTTATTAACTTAACTTGTGTCGAATGCCAGGAAGTGGACGACCATTAACATCGAGAGCGACATCGACATCGCCTTGATTGTTTCCACTACACACAATTGCATTAATAATTTCGGTTATCGTTATGATTGTTATTTGTTTTTTCTTCTTCTTTTTTTGGGTTGCTGCCCTGCGTGTCGTCTATGAAACTTTATTGCATTTCTCCGGCTGCCCAAAAAAACAATGATAATTACTTTATTTCTCTGGCTGGGACCCTTGTCATTTGTACACAACTTTGGGCGCTTTTTTTTCTCTAGCATAATTATAAAATTTCCTTAAGTCCTCAAAACACAAAACAAAGGCAATGCATAATTCAATCTATCCTCTTTCACACCCTTTTGAAGCTAAGCAGCAAGCGACCCCTTAAAGTTGATAAATAATAAAGGGAAAACAGTTAGAGAGTTGCCGAACCTTGGCCTTAATTAAAGCTTAAGAAAGCCACAATTCATGCTGAAAATATCAGCATATTAGAATCAGTTTTAAAGTGGCCAAAAGACACGACAAATTCGGTCTTTCCAAAGCAAAGATATCAGTAGAAAAGTCTTAGAGGTTGCCTCACTATTGATAAGCCAGATGGTATCAGATATCGCACTTGCCGATTAGATATATGTAATGTGGCTTGACCTTCATTTGTCAGTCTGTCAGTTGGAAAGGGCGCAGAAGAAAGGCTGGAAAATGAAATGAATACTGAATGAGGCAATTCGAAAAGGGGCATTCGATTACAAATGCAGATATTCAAATCTGTAATCGAGTTAAGAGCATTATGCGGAGTGGGGGAAATTGGCCAATCAATGTGTAGTAATAGTTGATAAACAAGGCAATTGGTAATGCGCAATAATCACACTTGATAGACTCTGTGAATATGTGAATAATATGTGAGTATTTGAATACGTGAATACGTGAGTCTGTGAATATGTTAATGCATTTGTTTATCGCTTTTGTGAGCCAGCAAAACGCAACAATAACAATAACAATAACAACAGCAGGCGGAATGCAAAATTCGAGTCGTAAAATTAAATAAAAGAAAGTCGTAAATTAAATAATTAATGCAATAAAATTTTATAAATATTGCAAATGTGTTTTTGTTGCACAAACGACGGCATGTGGTGGCAAGCGGCAAGCAACCAGTTTATTGACTGACAAAATGCGCAAAGCACAAATCACAAGTGCTGGCTTAGAGTGTGCTCGACTGCCAGATACCCTGTACTGCCACCGAATTGCATAGGAAATTGTTGAAAGGAATTTCGAAAGCTAATTTGCAAGGCATACATATATGTATGTATTTAGACTAGAGTGGTAATCGATTGTACACTGAATATATTCTTTAAACAAAAGTTTGTGATCTGGCTTAAATAAATTGTCATATTTAATTATATATTTATGTGTATTTTCTTGTCTTATTTCAGCAAATTTCTTTAATATATCAGTCAAAAATGCTTCACAAAATATAATTTAATTATTTTTAGACACTTAACTCATTGCAAAATAGGTGTAAAAAACATTAATTATATGGCACCAAGCAATTTAGTCTTAAGTCATGAAATTACAGATTTCAAAATAGTTTAGGTTGCGTTAGGGCAAAAAATAAGCACATACCAAGTTTGAAGTTTCTAGATGTTGTGGAATCCATTTGCCAGGCATTTTTATACAAGGACAGACAGACAGATTAAATGCCTATCGAACTGCCATCTGACATGTACACTTCAACCGATCGATCCTTTTAGTTAAACAATGAAAAACTAAAACCTAATATAACCTAATGCGCCATAGAATTTAATCTCAAATTCAATTTAAATTGTCAACTAATAACAGAAATATTAAAAAGAAATAAATGCACTATTAATTCATAGAAACTATACCCTTTGGATGCCTTCTCAATCCACCAGGGTATAACAAATGCAAAGAGGCCTTTTGGTTTATTTAGCCAGCCAGGCAGCGAGTACAGACAAAATTGAAATTGAAATCGAAATGCAAATTAAAACGATCAATAAAAATGCGAATATGTCAATAAAAGTCAAATGCAAATTTCTCGTTTTGTTTCGTTATTCGTTCTTCGTTCCGTTCGTCTCGTCTCGTCTCGTTTCGTTCGCTTCGTTAATGTTCTCGAAAATGCATTCAGTCCCAAAGTGACGAACGATAAAACTCTGAAAATGGAATCGAATCAATATGAAAATTTTGCTACGCAGTAGCCGAACAGGGTGTAGAGCGAAGGAGAAGGAGGGGGAGAAAGAGGAAGAGGAAAAATAGTCAGAGACGCGAGGTGCAGTGGTTTGGGGGCCGTGTGCCAAATATAGCGACGATCCAACGATCGAGACGATTGCGGCTTGTTGATTTTTATTTTATACCCCCATGGGTGCTAAATATCGAAAAGCGAATAAATTTTCGTGCACTTTTCGTATGCAGTGCACAGACACACAGACAGAGACAGCGGCCTAGAGATGGCCGCGTGACATGTCGTGACAAGATCGGACAAAAGTCAGAAGGCGGCAATCAATTAAACTATCATGTGAATACTCAAATTGTAATATTCCTTTGTACACATTATTTATATTAGTTTTGTTTATAAACACAACAATCAACTTTTTTACTTACTTGAAATGTATATTCTTATTACATTAGATTTACATAACAGTTTTGAAAAGCTTTCAGCTCAGTATATATTTTCCTGTTCTCTTTTGCACCTTGCTGCGTGCTTTCGCTTGCGTCCATCTCTACAGCAGACAGCGTCACGACGCGACGCCAGGCCGCAGTCGGAGAGCAATCATCATCATTAGCAGCGGTGCGCGCGCGTAGGCAGCGACAGCGACAGCGACAGTGGAGATCGGTAGCTGCGAGTGGAAGCTTTTTGGATTGAGGCGGGCGGTAGCTGCAGTGCAATGACGACACGAAGCGTAGCGTATGTCGTCGTAGTTCGCTAATTAAAAAATGCGCTTGCTGCAAAATAAAACTTAATTGCGATTGCATTTGCGATATGCGCCTCGACTCGTCGGGCATTGGCGCAGCAATTGAGTGGCAGAGGCGGAGCACGGGCGCCGGCAGCAGCACGTTGACAACGAGACTACAAGAGAAACAGCAACATGCAGGGCCAAATTGAGCACAAGAGCCCACTCGACTTTTGTAGCACGAAGACGACGAAAGAAAAAGAAAAAAAAAGAATCAAAAAGCTGCTACATACAACAACTGCAAAGTAGCGGAGAAATCTGAAGCGCAGACGGGGCGCATTTGCCGCAAGTTGCACTTTAAACAGGTTCAGGTTGTTGTTGTTGTTGGCAGTGCAATTTGATTTTTTATTGCGCGACGCCACTGCAGGGAACGGACGCGCTTAATAAAGATTGATTTAAGCACACACACACACACATGCACAGACACACAAAGTCTATACTGCCGCTTAAATGAACTGCAAGTAATAACCAAAAATTATAGCACATAAAGTACAGAAGGCGCAATGAGAGCACAAAAGCTCAACAAATGCCCCACGCTCAAAGCTCAAGTGTCGATCTCTCTTTGGCATTTCGACTACGACTTCGTCTTGAAGATGTGAAGGAGAGAGTGCAAGAGACGCTCAAGTGCTTGTGGATGCAATGGGCAAAGGAGAACAGCAAAGAGCGAACGGCAAATGCCAACACTGACACGCACACACACACACACTCACATACAGCTGTACAATTCCAATCACAATGCGACGAAGTCGTCGCACGGCGCTGCCTGCTTCCAATCAAAGTGACGTCGCCGTCGACTTCGGCGTCGGCAGCGAGCGCAATTGCCATTTATGGCCTTGATTTATGTATCTCTGCTACTGGATCTCTAATGCGAACACAGACAAACACTCAGACCCACAGGCACACACACACACAAATACACAGACATGTGGAGTATATTGAATTTATTTGCAATTTATTTCATTTCCTTGGCTTGCGGCATGCGGCATGCGGCATGTGGCAACGAAACGAACAGAACGAACGACCGAAAGATGCATGGCAATGTCTCTTTGCGGCAGATTTGTTGTTGCATTGTCTGTGTGTCGAGCAAGTATCTGTTACCAGAGTGGCCAAAAGCATCTGCATTGAATTGTAGCCAAGTTAATAATGCTGCCAAAGGAAAATGCTGACTTTTCCACAGAAGCCGAAGCCGACATTAAAAAGGGTCAAGTTTCCTTCACTCTCCACTCCACTCCACACTTGGAAAGCTCTCTCATTTTTTGCAAATGGGATTTCACTTGAGCTTTGGTATAGTTTCACAATATTTAACCAATTTGCGGCCACAAAAGAAATCAAGAATGTTATGTGCTTCATTGGTCATAACTCGAATGGATTTGCCACATCGTTTATACGTCGTTTACCCAGACCAAAGTGCCACCAGCTACCAACCCCAAAAAAAGGACAATCGCCGTTATCGGCAACATCCCTCGTGTTGCGGTAAAAGCCAACCAAGCAACAACAACAACAACAACTCCAATTCAATTCGAAAGTTAAGATGCTCCAGATATCATCACAGTATCGAATATCGAATATCCAATTCCAATTCCGCTGACATTCTACTTAGTATTAGACGCCATTGTTGGCCAAATTGCTTTGAGCCAAGCACCCTTCACTTTCCACAGGACCTCAAGCACTTGTCATAACGGTTTTTAATGCAAATCCTTTTGATACTGTGATCAAACAGCACCATTTGTACTCTCAAAATATATTATGTTCTATTATCTGAGTCTGCAATCAGCAAATGTGATTTATGTTTCCTTCTTTCAAGTCAAAGTCATCAAATACTAATACTATGTTATTACTATTATTATTATTATATAAACCCAACACTGTTGACATAATATTGTATTAATACATTGTAAATATATAAACATAACATAAATGTATTATTAGTATTTCATTTATTATTGGGAATAACAATACCATGTAATTTGAAAACAAAAACATTATTTTTCGATCTTTGTGAAATAAATGTTAAAACTAAAGTTACATTTTTGAGAAAGTAAAAAAGTTACGGAATAATAAAAATGTTTCAACATTTATTTAAGAAACTTATTATAATTTTTAAAATAATTAATACAAAGTGATAAATATAATTGTGAAAATTCAGATATAGTGAGCGGATAAAATGGAGCAGGACGCACAATTATGCACGTCATTGTATTCCACTTACAGTGACGTCCACTAGCGTGCATAGCAGAAAAAGTAAGTATAAGTATAGTAAGATGTAAGATGTATGATGTATGATGTATGATGTATGATGTATGATGTATGATGTATGATGTATGATGTATGATGTATGATGTATGATGTATGATGTATGATGTATGATATATGTAGTATGATGTATGATGTATGTAGGAAAAGGGTGTTAGCCATGGAGTGCAGATAGTCTATAAATGGAGATCTCACAAATTGCGTTGGCTGTTGCGTCATCTGGCCTTGCTGCAACGTTATTGGAATGCGGCCGAACTGCTCATTCCGCATTAAAGCTGCCGATGAATCTTCTACGAATGATTTGGGATGAGTGTACTATGGCGCATAAACGAGGTTTGGAAGCAGTTGAAGGATCTACGAGGTGATTCGAGACCATTTGGTGCGGCTTTGATACTGCTCTCCGGAGATTGCCGCCAAACGCTTCCTGCTTATCCCGAAGTCATTAAATAGCGATACAACGTTCGCCGGATCCGCAGTATATTGTAAATAGATCATAGTACATAGTACATAGTACGTAGTTTATAGTAAATATAGTACATAGTATATATTGTATAGTAGCAATAGTTGATAGTACTTAGTACATAGTACATAGTAAATATTAGTATAGAGTAGATAGTATGTAGTAGTAATTGGCACATAATCCACAGTACATACTTCATAGTACAATAGTAAATATGTATGTCTATAGTAGTAGTAGTAGTAGAAGTTTTCTTCTTGGCACTTTAGAAGAGCTCTGGATCCCACGACTGCTGTCCACTAACTGATCCCCATAACAGAGAACTGATCTATTTATACGAATTTGAGTAGGCCATAACATAGGCGGACATAACTGTAAACAATTGTGTTACTAACAGGGGGCAAATCTGTGAAGTTACCAGTCGAATAATTATGTTAATTCACACGAGTAGCTATTTCACAATTACCCTCATTTGTTAAGTGTTCTAAATATAAATATATATAGAAATATATAAATATATAGAAATATAAATAAATATAATATATATAAATATAATACATATAATAAAGACATTGCTTACAGCCTATCTATATCTATATACTCTATCTATATACATCTATGTACTATATCTACTATGTATTATGTACTACATCTACTATATACTATGTATATATATATACATCTATGTACTATATCTACTATGTATTAGGTACTATATCTGCTATATACTATGTACTATATACTATGTACTATGGTCTATTTACAATATACTGCCGACCCAGCGAATGTTGTCTCGCTATTTAATGACATCGGGATAGCAGGAAGCGTTTGGCGGCAATCTCCGGAGAGCAGTATCAAAGCCCCACCAAATGGTCTCGAATCACCTCGTAGATCCTTCATAGTTCTGTCAACTGCCTCCAAACCTCGCCATAGTACACTCATCCCAAATCATTCGATGGAAGATTCATCGGCAGCTTTAATGCGGAATGAGCAGTTCGCCCGCATTCCAATATGATTCCAGATGATGCAACAGCCAATGCAAGTTGTGAGATCTCCAACTCCATATAAAAATTATAAATAAGTGTTAAGCTGTTATGTTTTCAATTTCTTAAATAAATGTTGAAACATTTTTATTATTCCACAACTTTTTTACTTACTCAAAAATGAAACTTTAGTTTTAACATTTACTTCACAAAGATCGAAAAATAATGTTTTTGTTGTCAAATTTTGTGTATTAAAAATACATTTTAACATTTCATGGCTACTGCTCTTATGCCATAGTATTACATTAGTTAAATAATACTAAGGACCTTTCTGGTTAAAATAGGCAATACATGGTATTGTTATTCCCAATAATAAATGAAATACTAATAATACATTTGTTATGTTATGTTTATATATTTACAGTGTATTAATACAATATTATGACAACAGTGTTGTCAATCGCGCGATTTTTTTTTTCAAATAATTTTTTTATAATTATTTTTTTTACGTATTTGAAGCAGTGTATCAGCTTTTTTCTTATTAAAAAAATGCAAGCTTTGAGATCTGCATGGCGAACGCCTCAATTTTTTTTGAGGCGTTCACCATCCAGTTTTTTATAAATAATTTGAAAACAAAGAGATTATCGAAAACAGAGAGAGAACGAATGAGGCGTTCGCGATCCTGGAAATACCCACATACAAAATAGAGTGAATTGCCAACAACAAAATACATGGTATTTTCCTAAATTTAAAAAATTCTGTAAAAAAAAAACTAAGCATTTCCTCGAGAAAAGCTTTTCGTTAACATTCTTGATAAATCTAGCTATATCCAGGAAAAATAAAATTAAAAAAATCAATTCACACGAGTAGCTATTTAACAATTACCAGATAACTGTTTGCAATAGACAAAATGATATCAACCCTTTCAAATGCAATCGCATCCACTCTGTTTACAATACATACAAGTTAAGCATGAAATCTACAATACAAGTAAGTTAAATATTTGCAGCTACTAAAATGATCTGAAGTGGTAAAGTGTGCTATTGAGATGTTCACTAAATAAAGAACCAAAGTGCAATAATGGCAAGCAATTATTAGATGAAGAGCAGTATTAGATGTGTACATTTGTTGTTCATTATAAATAGTGCAAGCTCTTTAAAATGGCATTTGAATTTACTAGCAAAATAAAATGCTATTTTGCCACAAATATTTGCTTTATTCTTTGCCAACAAAGGTAAATGTTTAACTCTTAATACGCAATAGAGTTGCGGGCTCTCTAGGCCTGAAAAGCGGATAACATCCGACCAATTAGCATAATGGCCAACGATTCCGACTACTGAGAACTGAGAACTGAGAACTGAAAGCACTTGGAATATTCGCACTAATCTAATGTGTTTGTTATTGTTAATGTTTGTGCCGCTTCGTAAAGTCAACTGCTTTTTCAAGCTAAAAGTGTGTTCTCTTAATGAGTTCACAACGGCGGCTAAATGTGCCACGCTACTGCTCGCCGTCCCCCACTTCCCCACTACCCTCCTTGCCACCTTCCTGGAACTGCCAAACTTGTCCGGAATCGGATGGAGTGAGGTAAACACATTTGTGCACATATTTGCCTACTATTTAAAGCGTTTGCTTTTTGAAATTTTCAAATTTTAATGGAAATGAAGTTGGCAAAAACTGAGAGCTGAGAACTGAGAACTGAGAAACTGAACCTAAAACTAAACCACTTGAACCTGTTCAAAGTTAAAGCAGCACGTAAGATATAAATACATATAGACGGACACATAACATACCATGCCCATGCTGTTCTCAATTTCAGTTTCGCACACAAAACGAGACAATTTCATCAAGTTTGTATGAAATGAATTAAATAATGCTGTTGTCTAATAACAAACGAATTTCATTTATTTAGATCGCATTTACAATTACTTGACTGGAGACTTAAAGTTAATCAATTAATGACCTATTTTTTTATTTAATAATTGTTTAATAAATTGTCCAATTGTTCAGTTTCCAAATAATTCAAACAGCGAATAAAATTAGACAACAAATTAGACATTTAAAATTTAAATACAGATAACGCAGCCTTAGGAGCTTTTGCTTCCAGAGATAAAGCGAAGTGAAATTGCAGCGAATTTGCTTTGCAAAGCTTTTAGGGAAGTGAGAACGGACACTGTACGTGTGGATGGTGGGCTCTATGTAGACATAGCTGTGCATAGTTGTGGTTGTGTGTGTGCGTGTGTATGTTGTGCCTGAATGTTTCAACATATGTACATACTTATGTATTTTCAAAATTGCGGCGAAAATTCTGCAAACTCATGGTATTTAACACACGGAACAAAGAGATTTTCTACTTTGGACAGACCGCAACGTCAAAGCGCTTGGAGAGTGGGGAGTGGAGAGCGATAAGTGGAGACGACGGCAACTTTTGAGGGGTCAGACAAAAGTGAACAAATTGTTTCTACGCATTTTTGCGCGAAACCAGCGAACAACAAATATATAATAGTAGACGAAGAAGAGACGGCAAAAAGCAGAGCTAATGCTGACGTGAGAACAATGGGAATGAAAATGCCAAAAAAAATAAAAAAAAAAACAAAAGAGGAGAAAAAAAGCAAACGAAACGCAAAACTAAAAACAGCACAAACTAAGCAGCAGCAGATAGTGAGAGGAGGGAGAGATGGCGCATTAGAGAACGCTGCAAAAGTTTGTATAATATAAAGCGTAAATAAGTTTTTGTACGGCTTTATGTTTATTGCATGCGAAGCTTAAAGTTTACAAAGTATCTTATCACTGCGGCTAGCGACGACGCAACGTCTCAAGAGAAGCGAGGCAAAAGCAAAAGCAGCAAAGTAAAAGAAACAAACGCAAAAGCAACAACTATTAAGCTAAGCAAAAGCAACAGCCATAGCGTGCACTACTCACACTCGTATGTTTTATTTTTAGCTACCGCAGACGTCGCTGTCGGCGTCGCTGCTGCTTAAGTGCTATGCCGAGCGTAAAGTCGCTAACTAGAAGCCCATGCGCCAAGAGCAGTCGTGGCCGAGCGGTTAAGGCGTCTGACTAGAAATCAGATTCCCTCTGGGAGCGTAGGTTCGAATCCTACCGGCTGCGAAAGCACGAAGTAAGGGGTTAAAGAGGAGTGTGTGTAAATTAGTTCTCTCTCTTCCCTGAACTTCTGTATATTTTTCGTTTATGTTTTATTCTACTTTTATGCGTCGAAAACAGAGCCCACCCACAAGTGTGTCTGTCTCTGCGTCCGCTGTCCGTTGTCCGTCGTCCGCTTTACCTGCCTGTCCGTTCAATATGAATATACGAATGTGGGTATGAATGAATGGGCGAATGCTGTGTGCATTTCGTTATCTACAGCTATTTTTGTTGTTGTTGTCGCTGTTGACTTTGTCGGGCTTCGTGTGTTTTACCTGCGGGCGGCGAGGTTTTTATGGCACTTTTTATCTTTCACAACAACAATGACAGCAACAGCAACAGCAACAACAACAACAGTAAGAGCCCCTGTGCCTGGGCACAACTTAATCTGGGCTGGTTAGCCGTAAACCGTTGCTGCGGCTGCCTCTGATGCCGCCATTTTATGATTAAGGTCGCCGTCGGCATCGAGTTTTGTATAGAGAAATTTTTATGAAATTGTCTGCCGTAAAAAGCTTTTGACTCTGCATTGTGTGGGAGTTGAAACGTGCCGATTGCCGCCTTTTTATGTGCGCCACCAAAGCAGGGACATTAGCTAACAATATTATGACCAGCAGCAGATCTGGCCAAATGCTGCCAATTGGGAATGGAAATTCAGTTAGGCCATATTGTATGTGTTAATGCAAAATAAATGGTTAAATGCTCTAAACGTGTCCAGGGCCTTATTGCATTTTTAAAGCCTTATTAGCATAGTCAGTGACCATTTTTAAAATGTGCTTAAATATTTAAGATTTTCCACATGATTTGTGATTGTAAATTGACAAAGAAGCCAGCTAACTAGACCCTGAACTTGTCATAATAAAACAGTGCTCTGAAGCTGTCAAAGTGTGCGTAAGAAGCGAGAGAAGAAACACAAATTGTTTCAAAATAAAATAAATTTGCATTTAAACTTTTTACCAGGTCGATCCCAGCCGAGCATGCTCAACTTTAACATTTACACAAATGTATTCAATTGTATTCAATGAGCACACAAAGTAATCCACTTGAAAGCACTGCAGGTTCTGTATCCCAAAAGCCTTTGCACTTTCTACACACATCAGGGAATCTTCAAAGAAAGCCAGACAGATATATGGCAGATTAGCTGACTACTTACTGACTGGTTTCATTCGACTTCAAGTGGAATTTTATATAGCTGGATAAGCTGGTTTTGGTTGTCGATTATTATCGAGCCAAATAAATATGCTCGCATTAAGCCAGACTGGCTAATTAGCACCTGGACTGCCAAACTAACTCAATAACCATATCTACACCCAACTGATGTTCAAGTTCAAGCCTTAAAAGGCCGCTAGAGATATTGTATCTATTAAATCGATGTATGTATGTCTCTTATTGAAGGCCTCTCCAACTTGTTGTGCTGAATATCAATTTCGTCTCTTTTTAGTTTATGTTTTATGGATATTCTCGGCTGTCGCCAAATTGAATGCTTTTCAGTTTCTATATTTGTCATAACTCGAGACTTATGGGCAATAAAATATCTCAAAATGGCCGCAGCTGGTTTTCGTTTTCGTTGTCGTTTCTTGCCTTCTTTTTATGTGTAATGAACATTCGAGCACATTTGAGCACACTCGTATGCATTCACTCGGCATTCACTGAAATCTAATAGCACCCCCCATCGGGAGGGGCAGCTGCCAAACAACAGCAACAACAGCAACATTTTCCAAGTTATGAAAACACTTCCAGCTGGCAATCACAAGTGAGAATCGACTTTATTTTAATTCAACTCAAATCTATTTTGATCACAGCTTAATAAAATATGAAATATTGCAAATATTATTGCCAACTAATTCAATGACGCCTTTGGGGCAGCCCTTATGTTATCCACATACTGGCCTGGACCCTTAGCTGTCACCATTATACCGTACCTTTTTTTTTAACCCTTCTGCTTCTAGTTATCATTTTATACACACACTTAAAATATGCACCCCACAAAAAACTCAATTATAAAATAATTGAGATGAGTTGAATCCTTTGGCTTTAGCGTATGTGTACCGTTACTTGTAATCGACTTTGAATGCAATTATGCCTTAGATTTAGAGCTTTAAGTGGACTTCATTAGATACGAGCAAACATCAATTAATATGCACTTCTGAGAGTCCATTAAAATGAAAATAATTAAATAAACTTCTATGTATATTTATATAATCTTTACACCAAATAGAAGCAGAGAATGTAAACTAGCTAATGGAACTTTTTATAATACTCTATACTCCCTTTTAGTTCGCAGTTTGAAATTATAAAATTAAGTCTTCGATATCCGCAGCATAATAATAATTGTTTACTTTAGTAATTCATTTAATTTGCTATGTATTGTTTGGTATTTAGTTAGTTATTTGATAACAAGTAGAACAGACCAGTATACTATTTTTGGCTCTTTTCTTTATATGTGTATCAACATTTTTCATTTCCCAAGAAAAATTTGCCTTACCATAATAAACTTTAGCTAAATGCGCATTTTCTACTGAAATATGTTCATATAGCTTTATTTTTAATATAGTTAGAATAAGTTAAAGTAGAATGCAACTAAAGCTCTACAAATTACGCCTCGTTAATTTCGTCGAGGTGTAAATTATATGGAGCTTTGTGTTTACGCTCGAAGTGGAAAGCAGAGTTTAAAGTTTAAAGCGGTTTAGTTGCACGGATTATTTATATTTATACTTTAACCACACTTATTCTTATTATACTAATAATAAACCCATACTTTTACACACATATATTAAACTCAGTAGAAATTACAAAAACGGCACACAAATTACACGTCATAAATAACTTGAAGTCTTAAATTATATTATATTGAGTTTTGTGTTTACGTTTAAGGTGAATGGCAGCCTTTAAGGCTTTAAGTACAGGGTATCCCGTGGTGTGTTTATGTGGCAAAAGCAAAGAGAAAATGACGCACGAGTCGCATTTTATTCGTTTTCCATATGACAGCCAGCAGCAAATGGCGTAATTGAATTTCCTGCTTGTTGCTGGAGCTGAAAACTGTTGTGGCAGCCCAAGTTGATGTGGATGCTGATGTGGATGCTGATGCAAAATCGAGCTGTTGTTGTGAATGCCAATCAAATTGGCTCAACTCGCACCGCATGGCGTCGGCGTCTGCGTCGGCGGCGACGTCGACGTCGAAGTCAGAGTCATCAAATGACTGTCAGGGACGGCGACTGAGGACAAGGACTGTTGTTTATGTGCGTGTGCGTGCGCGTGTGTGTGTGTGAGACTGTTATGACGCCATTTTAGAATCAATCAACGCTTAATGCCTTTAAAGAAGTTTTGATATCAGCATTGCAAATAAGCGACATAATTATGAATTGTGGCCACTAATTACATTAACACTTAGCGTTGTTCATTTTGGTCTTATGAAATGCCACTTAACACAATATGCAAATAGCTCGCGCGAGCAAAAAGTTTTATCATATTCCGGCCAGGGACCAACTTTCTATTGAGCGCAAAGCCATAAGAAAAAAATTGTACGAAATTTCACGAATATAATTAAAACGATTTTCCATGAAATTTAAAATGAAATTTTGTAGGAAAGTTTTGCTGCGACGACATAGAGATAGAGATAGAGAGCGAGACGGAGAGCAGCAGAGCATAAAGCAAAGTCCGTAAAACGTTGGACTCTGAGCGAACTTTATACACACACACACACACAAATACATATACAATTACAAATATGTACGTACTTACAAACAAGCTTTAGGCAAGGCGTCGTTCCACGCTTCGCTCCCCCCACCCGAGAAACACAAACAACCAACGAACTGCACGCGAACAAGGCGAAAAAGCTAGAAAAGTGCAAAGCAAAGTGACGGGCAGCGAGCAAAGAGGAGAGGCAGCAGCAGTCGGAAGGCGGGAGTGGGCAGAGAGAGGGCGCGCTTTTTGGTGCCAAGGGAATGTAGTTGAAAAAGTAGCAGAAGCAAAGGCAGAAACAGTTGAAGCAGAAGCCGAGAATAAGCAAAAAGTTTTCTTGCGTTCGTTTGTATGCGGCTGTGTGCGTGTTTGTGTGTGTTTGAGTGCTGGCATGTTGAGTGAAGATAGCGGGCAGAGAGGACGTCAATGTGCAGGACTGAATGGCAAGGAATAGGAATAATAGGAAAAAGCAAGCTAAGCAACTGTGTGATGAATGAGGCAAATGGGCGGTAGCAGCAAAACGACAGGCGGGTGGCCGGGGGTGGCAGAGAGCAAATAAAAACAAGCGGCGTTGCCGTCGCTGTCGCTGTCGCCGCAACAGTAGACACATGACAAATGGCGCACTAGGCAGCGTCGACAGCGACGCTGGCAGCGCAACTTTTGTAGCGCGCGACATGATAAAAAGAAACAGCAAAAATAAAATGTCTGCATGCAAGGGTGAGCTGTGAGTGTGTTAGAGAGCCATGTACATGCACACATACATATGTGTATGTAGTTATGTACGAATGTACATACATATGTATGTATGCTAAGGCAAACCTTGAGTAGCGAAAAGTCAAAAACTGTATAAAAAATGTGCTCCATTTTTGGCGTCGCAGATTGCAATTTAAAATTGCTGTCAGCCAGTCAGTCATGCAATGAAATACGCCAGCGAAAAGCAGATACAACAACAACAACAACAACAATGAGAGCAACTACAAGCAGCAACAACAACAATAATGCACATTCAATTTGTTCAGTCGAATTTATCGCTTGTCGGCAAGACTAGAAAGAAGCGAGCAAGAGAGTGAGAGAGAGAGAGAGAGAGAGGGAGGAGAGGAATTTTGAACGAATCTTGTATTATATTTTATTTGTGTAAAAAGCAACAAAATGAATGTTTTGTTAGCGCTTTCAAAATGTGTTCCTGTTCTCACAAACAGCCCGAACAATTTTCAAATTTATCGTTTATTTATGATGCCCTTGTCGACACTAAATTGCAAGTTCACTCTCTTCGCCGCGCCTCGCCCCACCAAAAGAAGCTTACACACACACACACACATGTACACACAAAAGCATTGCTTGTATATATTTTTATAAATATTTGGGTTATTCGAGTACATTAACGATTTATGGACGTTCAATGCTTTACATTTAATTTCTACACTTGCTGTGTTTTTATTGATACTATAAATGCGCGAACTGACTATCGATAACGATATATTTAACCACAGGCATTGGGCTAAAAGGGTATGCTTATTTCCAACTAGCTTATGCAACGTGTAGCACTTTTGAGGTTGTGTTAAATCATGCATTTAATCTCTCATTATTTGCATAAAATAATAAACAATATGCTGTTAGATTAGTTCTCTGCAAGCTCTGTCGGTTATCGATTATTATAGTGATCAATGTAGAGCATCAGTTATCGATGTGAGCGTAAAACGTGCATGGCACAAACTCATCTACTACACCGATATATAGACGCTTATGTGCACACATACATATACATATATACAAAGCACAATAAAGTCTATCAAGAAAAACAACTTGAGTGGATATAAAATATATTATTATTTATAAAATATTAAGATTTATGATTGATTCTCTCCACAAGAACGCTCTTAATTGTCACTCTTCATTTCAATTTGACACTTGCAGTATACTTTGATATCTCCACTTGCTTCATTTTCTTATTATCAGCAACAATATTTTATTGTTCAGCTTATGAGAGTCAATGAACCTTCCTTTTATACTTTAACTATACAAAGCAAGTTTAAAATGATGCAAAATGACGCATGCAATAAAGAAAATACAAACTTAAGAATATATTAACTTTACTCACTAACATTAGCTGTAGTGCAAAGTATTTTATTAATATAGAACGCAAAGAGTCATACAATTATACATACATATGTATATTCCCAACTTTTCACACTTGATTGAGTAAAATAATAAAAAATGTTTGGTCCTTGAACGTTTTGCAGAATTTTCCGATGGACACAAGACCTTAGCCAGCTAAGCTCGAAGGGATTTCAAAATAATCACCAGAAAAATAATTAATTTGATGCACTCCAAGTCAGTATGTTATATAATCAAAAGAATATAAATAGAACTTGCGCAAATTACTAAAATTATGTGAATTGAGGAGAGTTATAAAAGAGTTATGCACTGATAATAAGCAAGTAAGAAAGCTACAGTTGAGTGAGCTCGACTGCAAGACACCAGCTAGCCATTTACATATGTGAATTCAATGTAAATTATACTTAAAATATACCGTCAAATATACCAAAACATACCACAATCTAAACCCATAGCTTGGTTGAATTTTATTAGTTATAAGAGATACTTTTGTTATGTCTATTATGCTCATACTAGGGACATAGCAACTGAATAGCAATATTCAATTAGTTTTTGAATAACTAAAATTGTTTGCATGATGATTATTATTCCACATTGCGATTATTTAAAATCGATTTCATAATTTAATATTCTTTTTAAATGTCTTGTTGTTTGTTTACTCATAAGGAAATCAACTCAATGCTGAACTTTATTACTTTCACTATGAACTTTATTACTTTTTTCTCAGATTAATCGATCGACTAGGAAGCTAAAGCCTATATCTATCAAAGCTTTGTAGTTCCGCCATCTGATTAAAGGCTTTGTCTAGCATTTTTTTCGTTCTAAAGAATCATCGAAACTTGTTGGCAACGATTGCAAGAAGCTCTTCATATTATAAGCACAAAAATACGGTTCTGCAAATTATTAGGTTGCCTGACATCAAATAAATTTTCTTTCAATATTAGCATTTGGCCATTTGCCCAGACACGCGTTAAAGAAAGTCGACTTGAATCCGATGTTCTCACTTTGCGACCTTTTTTTGGTATTTCATCGACTGAATCGCCAGACACAAAAGTCACACGTCAAAGCAGATTGAGGGTGCATAATTATAATAGTGTTTTACCGTTATTCCATTTTTTTAACGTAATGATTTATCGCCTCCAAAAATAAACAAGTTCAATTTATAATTTATTTAACTTGGAATTGAATTTTTGCTTTTTTCTCTTGGGTTGCTTCATGTCGTTGGAAATCGACAAAAATAATTGATTAGAACATATAATAATGGTATTTAGTAAGCCAATAAAATGCAAACAAATCCTTTAAAGGATATTATAATTTTGTGGCAACTGAAAATGTATGTAACAGACCGAATGAGGCAACTCCAGACTCACAAAGTATTTGAAAACACAAAATACACATATTATTATCGCCATCTTAATGACGATCAAACAACAAGTACAGAAGTTATTCAAGAAATACTTTTTTTTCACTAAGTGATAGCATAACAGCATTAAACAAGCCTAATAAAGAACAAGAAAGCTAATCACTTTAAGTGTGGTATATTTCCTTAAATTGTTTGGCATATTTCCTAGTATATTTTTGGTATATTCTCGTCAAACACTATATTTAGGTGTTGGCACTTCGTTTTCTTTGCAATCACTAAAAATGAATTGATGTCTCGACTGTAGTTTTCTTGTTTGTTTGGTACATTATTTCTAAAATAGTTATTTGTTAAATCAACTTGAGATCTGGCTGGTTTTGTTGCATAGTAAGTTAGACATGTATATGTAATCATAACTTTACTGTATGCGTTTCTACTTGTGATTTAAGGGACTTAACTTGAAAGCCAGGGTAGCTTGTAGATTAAATAACTGTAAATATTAAATGCAGCTTAAACATAAATCACATAGTAGAGATTCAATTTACGGTTATGAATTTAGACATATAAAACCTAAGTGCCTCTGGGTCTGGTTGTCCATCACACAATACCAAACACACTTGCAAGGAGTGAAGGCATCTTCTACAGCTATTTCGCACCAGCCGTAAAGGATTCTCATAACAGAAGTTTCTTAAGAGAACCAACAGTCATTAACTTGAAGCTACGCCAGAACCACTTGGGAATTGCAAGGCGGGGTTTGTGTAAAAATAAAGTTTTGACTGTTTGCAACACAAGCCATTCTTTTGTGTGTAACAAATGTATACATATATGTACAAGATGTATACAAGTTTAGCATAATTTCAGGAATATAAACAGTTGCAATTTATTTTTAAATAATGCCATTATTTTCACTTGACTTTAATTCCGAGTGCCATGAGATTCATTTGATCACGTCTTATCGCTAAATCACTGAAATAAATTACCGTAATTCATCATTTGATATAAGATGGAGAAGAGCATATGGGGGACCTGGGCTTAATTGAATTCCTGTTAGAGTCAAGTAATATTTATATGTAAATTGCGGCGGCATCTGTGGGTCTGTTGGGGTTAAATTTGAGTGCAATGGAAATTGACGAGAAATCGAAGAGAAGGGCAGTGCGAGCAGTGCAATTGAGAGCAATTCGGTTTCAATTAGAAATGAATTTGAGGAACTCAAAGAATTGCTTTCAAGTAGCACCGCTGCAGTCTGCGATTGATGACGGGCAACGCCACAAAACATAAACACAAAAGGGAGGAGAGGAAGTTCCAAGTTGTATTTTCTCACGCACAAAGCGCCGTCGCCGTTGCCGTTGCCGTCGTCGACTTCGCCGCGCACTTCACAAATGAGTGCACATCATTTTGATGGGCTCCCCATGCCCGCCACTGTCCCCTGCCACTATTATGCTCTCCACGTTCTGCTTCGCATTGAAGCAAACGCAAAGAGAAGAGGTAATAAAAACTGTGTGTACTGAAAATCCAAAAAAAGCAAGACGTAAAACATAACAAGACGAGCAGCGAACAAGTCGCCGCGGCGAGACGGCGAGTGGCGGCGAGGCTATCATCTTCCATTCCAGCGAAGGCAAAATATTTTGAAAAACACGCCAATTGGTCATGTCTCGACCTCGGCGAGACTGCAGCTTGTTCGCTCTGCATGCAAGTGTGCATGTGTGCGAGAATATGCTGTTGGCTTAGTCTGTGTGTGTGTGTGTGTGTGTTGCGCGCGCTTATTATTCGATTAACTCGAATTCCCCTGCAGCGGCAATATAACTTTTATTTGAGTTCCGCCTACAGTCTGCCAGCGACATGCCACTGACAGCAGCAACGGCAAGAGCAACAACAAGAATAGCGAAAACAAAAGGCAAAAACAACTGCAAAAACAGCGTCAAAAACAAAAGCACTAAAACACATCATTTGCTTTTGTTCCGAGTTGCAAAGAGTTAAAGCAAAAGGCAAGAGCAAAGAGCGGACAGCACAGGTGCAGAGACCAAAAGACAAATAAGCAGGCACACACACGCACACATACGCAAGGCAGTCACTCACCCACATACACACACGCACACGCACAAACCATCACTCACTCTCTCATCAGTCGCGGAGCACAGCTGCAGCCGGCAAAACGAACATGGAACATGGAACATGCAGAAACAGAATCAGAAACTGAATCAAAGTCAGCGACAGCAGCAGCAGCAGCAGCAGCAGCTCAACTGTAGCCCAAAGGCAAAAGGCAGTCATCTGCTATCCGTAGTTCCCCTTCATCGCTCCGTTCGCCGCCTCGCTCCACTCAAGCAAGTCTACCCTTCATTCATTGCAGTGTTTCAACTGCGCCTGCCTTTGGCATCGGCATCCAATGAAGCCGCAAAATTGTGGCTGGCTCTGGCTCCTACGTTGTTCAAAATGGCAAATTGCCATGCTAGCGCACAACGGGCCGCAGAGACCAGGGGTGAGAGTGGAGTGGCGGGCTGGCGAGAGCAATAGCAACAATAACAATAACAACGAAATCGAATTCGCTTTGCGTGTTTTCGCATATCGTGTGTGTGCTTGGTGCGGGGTCCCCGGGGCCAGGGGCACACCTTGAACGCCCGCGACTCCAAAACGTGCCGAGGATTCGCTTGGTTAACGCTCATTTTGTTGTTTTTACCCGTCTCAACTGCTCTTCTCCCTCTCTCTTTCTCTCTCTATCTCGCTCTCGCTCTGGCTTACACTCGCAGCCGCAACTGAGAACTCCATCCCTGTTGCGCTCTCAGTTGGCTTGCCGTCTTGCTGACCTTTTTCATTAGTTTTAATCGTAACAAAATATTGCTGTTGAATTCCAATCGAGTGCAAAGTTGAGGCATGCAGCGAAACGTGATTCGGAATTGCGAAATGGATGCACCCAGCACTCGTTACTGGTAATGGATATGCGCTATTCGCAATTCGTTATTCGTTATTCGTTATTCACTTCGACTTGTTTTCTTTTCGTTTCTATCTCCTGCTGCAGATCACAGTTGAATTTTCAGAAAGCGCCTGCAGATAGCGCCACAGTAACAGTAATTGCGAAACCAAATGGAAAATGCCAACAAAGCGGAGATAAGACTTGACCTCCATAAGGAAGCAGCTTGTGCTTTTAATGCCTTGCAAATTGCACATGACTTTTAGCAATAGCATTTCAATTGAATCCAGCTGAATCACCCAAGCCAATCGTAATTTACATCATAAAACTACCTCGCAGGCAACTCTAGATTTCAACAACGTTAATGTTGACTAAGCTCACTGCTTAGTCACTTTTCTTAACCGTATGCAAATTTTCATTTATTTTTACTTCCTATTACTGCAGATTGATTTGTAATTTATCAATCAATGAACAACAAACTCAATATAGAAATAAGTTTTAATAATGAAAAATATATATGTACCATAAGTGTATTAAGACTAAGTTTACTTACTTATAGTTGTTAACAAATATTTAATAAGTAGAACAAGAATATCTGTTTCCTTTTAGTTACGTTAATTTTAAGTTCAAATTGGAATTATATTATATTTAAAGCCTTACCAACACAATTGTTTCGATTCTCTCTAAATAAAATGGTAGTATTAATAATAAAACAGCATTATTTCAATATATTCAACGACTATATTAAAGGAAACTCTTTCTCATAAATCCCTTATCCTCTATCTGTTTTCACAATAAATATTCAAAAAGTAAATGCGATATATTGTAATATCCGAAGGCTGAATAGACTAAAAATGAATAAGCCTCGTAAATAATTAGACTTTATTCAATAAACTTAACAGAAAGCAACTCATAATAAACTGCATATAAAATCTAAAGACATAAAATCAAATCGTAAAAAACACTCACAACAATGCTATCAAAGACTGCATTCAACATAAGCAGACACATTACAGTTAGAGATGACCTTCTGCTTGACATTATAACAATAACCACTTCCGTCACTTTCTCAGCTCGTTTTTTAATGGAATAACAATGAGAGAGTTTTTTTGCAAAAAGTGCCACATTTGAAAAATAATGGAAAATAAGTTTGGAGTAAACTTTAAATAGGTTTACATGGCGAACTTTAGTCGAGCAAATATTGTGGCTTTGTTCACGCCTGAGTAAATAGGAATTTTCTTTCCTTGGAAAAGCACAGGATAAAAGTGTGGGAGAATAACAGCATTACTTCCGGCTAGCTTAACAATAGAATGAGCGCCCAAAGGTCGAAAGTAAAGTTAAGTTAACTAAATACATACATACATAACATATGTAGAGAGAAGTAAGAAAAAACTTTGCGGGTTATTCGGTCATTTAAATACTTGGAGTTATCAGAACTTAAAATACATAAGACGTCTACTTATAAAGTTTGTCAATTTAACAACATTCTCCGAGTAAATTTTATTAAAAAAGTTGCAAATCTGTTCAAGTTGAATATGAACAGGATACTTTTGTTCGTTGAAAGTTTGCAGCACTTTTATTAAGGACATTTCTTCAGTTTGAATTATTTCATTAGTGGAAATTTAAATTGCAATATTAGCTTACATTTTTTATTCTTTCAGCAACCTCGACATCACATTGAGCGACCCAGAAAGGGCAAATTATTAATGAGCTGCTAATAAAAACCATTTACACAGCTTAATGAAGGAAAAAGAGTGTAAATTTGATTGAAATTTGAATTTTTAAGCTCTGTTTAACAAGAGCGTAATCGTTTTCAATGGAAATTAATTGAAAAGTGTTTACACAGCTTTCCACAATTTAATTTCTAAGCATCTTCGGTGGCGAATTGATGACTTTTATTGATTATTAAATAGTACAAAAATTGGATAGAGGCTAGAGTCATTTACTAATAATGTAACATGGAGAGACATTTAACAACATTAATTAAAATAGAATTACTTTGTAAGTATTGCAAACTAAAGATTAAAGCACAATACTTGTGAATTTATGTTTTAAATTACAAAGCACTTGTAAAATGCTTGAATAATAACTATAATTTTGACATAACTGTTTTTTTCATCTATTACTACCAACAATAACATAATTCAAAACGCATTTCAGCTTATTGTTTTATTTTCTTATTAACGCATTTAATTTAATAAACATATAGATTGCAAAGCAAACGATAAAACATGATAAAGTAGCAAGTGGGTCTATTTTATATAGCAGTCAGAAAAAGCTCTGATCGTCTCAGAGAGCGCTAGAAAGCTGTGGATCCTAAGAGCAGGATAACGGAACATCTGATAGAGTTGTGGATCGTAAGAGCGGGGGGAGAGAGACAAGAGTTCTCACTGAGTACATGTGTGGATGTATGTGTGCATCGTGCACATCTGACATTCGAGCGTGGGCAACATTCGTCAAGTTTAAATTGAAACAATACTTTATCTATTATTTTCAATCGCCATTTCTTGATTTTTAGTGATCAGCAGTGTTTTAAATGCGTAAATATTAAAACAGTACATTAACCAGAGTATTTGCAAAATAATATATCTAAACCAACATCGTGATATACACGAAAATTCATATATGTTTTAATGTAAGCCATTCATAACAATAATTAACCAATTATTGCAAAAGCTTTACCTATGGCTAGGCATGGTGCAGTCTCGCAATATCAACTGGCATCTGCTGTGTGGGATCTAAGTCTAAGTCTGCTCTTTCATTTGCCTTCCACGTTCCACACAAGCAAAATTATGCTCAGAGCGATCAGAGCTTTAGCTTACGCACACATGCACGCATGCCCCTTTAATGGATGGCAGCAATTATTTTCTATCCATTTTTGAGAAGTTCTTTGAAATCCTTGATAGTTCTAGTTTCTGTGGTTAGAAAATACTATGTACTTGGAAAATCCTTGCCTGTTTGATCGAGCTATAGGCAATTCATCTTTCTTCGAACAAAGGACCGCCAGACATAGCATAGCATTAAAAACTTACTTGAAACATTCTTTCTAATCGACACTTATTGATTTTCTCCATAGAGACCTCATACTCTTCATACTGTAGAAGAGCAAATTGGAAGACTTTCCCATCTTAGTAAAAAAATGCTCATATTGGTTTATGGTTATTGTAACGACCTTCATTGGTTTGTTGACTAAATACATTTGATTGATTGTCCTCGTTGAATGCAAATAATCCCACTTAAAAAGATACTGGCATTGCAAATGTACTAAAAATAACTGCGCTATATCCGTTATAAAGTAAAGTAAATGCAATGCAACAACAAAAACATCCATCAATTTGAATTGAAATGATTGATGCAATTTTAATAACCCCATAGATAACTGGAGCTTCAAATAAAAGGGAAACTTTTGCCGTTGCGCCAGTCAAATGATTGTATAATTAACTGCAAATGCAAACATTTCGCGGCAGGTGGCGCAAATGTGCTGCGTAGGAAGGGGAGTGAGCGAAGGAGGGGAAATTATGACAGTTACATAGATCAGGCGTAAAATGACTATAATAAATCATAATGGTTAAGTGTTTTCAATTACCCAATTTACCAATCGCAAATCGCAATACTCAGCACGTTCCAATGCCGGCAACAGAAACAACAACCACTACAATAACGACAGCTACAAACGGCGAGAAATGTTAAATGCTATTTATCAGCAGTAACAAAGCTGTCTTGGGTTGTGGGGGGGCAGGAGAGTGGGTGTGGCTGCAGGCGACGGCAGGCGGCATACCGAAGGCCGGATGGAGCGAAAACCGCAACTTGGCAAAGCTCTAAGAAACAAAAGCTGATAAGCACATGAAGTTTAGAGGGGGGCTGCGGGGTTGTGCTCGCTGCTCTCCCCCGTTTTAGCTAGCACGCTCTATCACTGTCTGTATGTGTCTGTGTTTGTGTTTGTGTGTGCAGTAAAGTGCGACATTTTGCTGCTGATTAAGTAGCGTTCGTTTTTAATAAAAGTACGACAAACAAATAAAGCACAACAAGTAGCTGTACACATATATACACACACATATGCCCGCACACATTCACACAGATAATAGCAACGACACCCACGAGTCACAGCGCAACGCCAAAGCTTCGGCCTTGCTCTCGCCTTTACAGCACTTCGCTTTGACTAGCTTCGCCTCGCCTCGCCTCGCCTCGCCTTCGCTTTCGCCTTACTTTTGACTATGCCTCGCACTGTCCCGCCACGCCTCGGTTTCGTCCTCATGTTCAGTCTCGCCCTCTTTATTCGCTGCCTCCCTGCGTTTGTCATTGCCTTGAAGGTTAGGTTATGGCACGGGCTCGGGCACGTGCCAGTTGTTACGTATTTGTGGCTGCGGCTTTGCCATTGTATGTATGCGCGCGTGTGTTTGTGTGTGTGCGACGACCGCGACGACGACGACTTTGGTTTTAGCGTGCCGCCATATGTTTCCGGCAAGTGTCCTGCCTTTCCGTCGTCTTCCCGTTTCCCCCGCCCAGCGACTGACAACTCACAAGCCAAGTCCATGAAAAGCGTTGAAATCTGCAATGCCAACAAGTAAAGCAAAAATAGCACCCGGTATCCAGCCCACACCCTGTAGCTTACATACAGCCCACACCGGTCTTAGACACAGGACTTTGCCTTGACACTTGGTGTGCAATTTTCAATGCGGGGGTTGGAATTACAAATGAAAAACTGACAACGTGCCACTGTCACCTCACTCTCGCTCTATCTCTCTCGCCCGCTCTCTCTCTCTCCAGCACTTCCACACCTCGTACTCTTTCTGGAGCTACCCACGCCTTTCGCCTTTGATAGCATTTGACAACATCCGCAAGCGATGCACGCGTGTCACGAGTGTGTCACGAAAATATCGCAAAGCAAACAAACATTTCAAATTAATATGACTTGCTACAATTTGAGTCTGTAAACAACTTTATTATGTAGCTTTCTGCGATTTGTGGATTAATTAAATGATTTATGGCACGCTTTTAAGGGGAATTCTTGCCCCTATACAGAGGTAAACAGAGATTGATAGTGCGATTTCTATTTTTATATTGAAATGTGTATATGATTGCCATAAATATGAATAGGTAAACAGACATATATACTTCTAGAATCCAGTTTTCTTGTATTTTATTTAAGCACAACTGGCAAATTAATGCACTTTAAAATAACAACCTAAAATGTAATCGAAAAGCAGCCGTTAAAAGATTTTTTCTAAGCTAAAAAAAACATACTGTAACTGCAGCCTTAGCTTGCACAGACTCTAAATATAACTGCTCTATTACTAATATTTTGAAAAGATGGTTCAGGGGGCGGGAAGGGGAGGGGGGCTGCAAAACAACAATCAAGTTGAGTCGTGCGTGAAGAAACACGACTCGAGGGCCCCAGCTCTAATCCGAGTTGAGCCCCAGCCCAGCTGTAACTGCGACTGTAACTCGATACCCGGTACTCGTATGGGAGTTGGGGAGTTGGGAAGTGCGAGAGTACTCGCAATATGTAATATCGCATCTTCCTGGCCACATAACGACTGCGACACCTTCTGTCGTCGCCCATGTCGTTGTCGTGCTCGTTTGCGCCTCCTCATCCGTCCCCCCAGCCCATTAGCCAGATTTATCAGTTGCCATTAAAGCACAAAAAACAAATAAAAACACATTTGACGATTTGTGTGTGTATTTTATTTTTTATTTGAAAATCAGCTAATTTATTGTTTAACTTATGTGGATTACATGTGATATTTGTTTCTTCTTTTGGTTTCTAACAATAATATGTATCTAATAGTTATTACTTTATGCATTGTATTTAGTATGTGCACACATTCAGATTTCTAAATATATATATATATATGTATAATAGATTTAAATATATAGTGTGTATAATTTTGTTAATTTGTTGAAACATTTCTTACGGAACAAACATTAATATCATACGAGCTTACAAATAATATAATTAGAATTATAGTTTTTGCACGATTCTCATACACATGGTAGGTATATGTCAATAGTTTATAGCCTGTTAGTTAAATTAGGTAAGTCTACAATTTAATTATACTTTAACAATTTCGAGCCCCAAAAATAAAAAAAAATAAATGAAAAACTAAAAACACCTCATTTGCATTGCCATTGCCATTGCCTTGGTTACAAAACCCTATCGATATCAGCAGCATTTTCCTATGTCAATTTGCGACCCCTTCAAGTGGTGGGCAACATATAGAAAGGGTTGGTTTTTCCAGCCCTTTTTTGTCCATGGTACGTGGATGATATCGAGTGCAAGTACAAGTATCATACAATTTAAAATTGATTAAGTATTTACACATAAAGTTTGTTTATAACAAATACGATTTGTTTGCATGAAATGCGACTTAACAAAACAGAAACAGAAAGAGTGAGAGTGAAAGAGAGAGAGAGCGCATATAAAGCTTTATATAATATCGATAATTATCGATATGCGATATACTTAATTAACTAATTGCTGCAAACATCTTTTCTGCCATATTCCACACTATAAATATTTTACGCTTTGTTTTTGGTCGAAGCTTTAAAATTAAAAACAAAAAGAAGACGAAGAAGAAGAAGATACATTTACCATATAATATATGTTTGTTATTTTGTGCAGTTTGTTTGCTTATTTGTTGTTTAGTTGTCGCTTCGATTTGAATTTATGTACAAAGTTCGTGCTGCAATTGAACGTAACGCGCTTAAATCACTAATACCAAAAAAGTATCTACAAGATATTTATATTGTATGTATATCTATAGGTAGGTATATAAATGTGTATATATGTATTTGTATCATTTGTTGTGGTTGTTGTTGTAGTCTGTATCTTTATGCTTGACACGCTCAGCTCAAACGACGCAAATCGTTAAAATTTTATCGCCTCAACGAACGTGCGTGTGCCGCTCTCTGTGTGTGTGTGTGTGTGTGTCTGGGTGTACTAGTGTGTGTGTTGGCTACCGTTCACACACCACCACCGCACAAAAAACGAACAAAAATCAAATAAAACTCAAAATCTAAAATACAAAACTCGACTCGTCTCTTCCCCCTCCCCTCTCATCCAGCAGCTGCGTCAAGTGCGCGTTTCACACTTTGCCACACTTCCGATTAACTCGCAACCCGTACGATTCACCATTCAGCATTCGGTATTCGGTATTCACGATTCACAACACTCACAGCACTCATTATATTCATCATAATTTATGCATTCCTCATGCGATTTGAGTTCATAATGTTATCACCTTTACTTGAGCTCTTCTTCAGCATACCCTGTAATCGCCGCTGCCTCTGTAATGGGTATTTACTGCTGCATAATCAATGAGATTTCAACTCTGATATTGCACTTTTTTTCAAATAAAGTTCTGAGCATCTTGCTGTCTAAAGTTGAGTGTGAATATCTTTAATTGAATATCTTTAAGAAGGTGCATAAAATTGGTTTTGAAACAGCTTTTTTAATCTATGATTATACCCCTGGTATAATCCTTATAATATCAAATGATTATTAAATGAATATAGTTTATTTAGCTAAACACAAATTGAGAGTTTGAAACTTCTAATCATATAATATCAAAGCAATTACGCGGCCAATTTTAATTGATTTTAAATTATTTGCATTTTATTTTTAGCGTTCACTTTATGATACTTAGGCATTGTTTTTGTATCTTTATAATACCCTAAGTGTGACGTCTGATTGGCGTAGTTGCGACAGACAGTCTATCGGCTCATATAGATTCTAAAGGCTGATAAGATTTTGTTTTTCTGCCTGCTTGGCTATTTTTACCAGTCGATAGCGCTTTCTAAATACCCTGCACTTTTGAGCAGCGAATACTTCTCACACACTCTCTCTCTCTCTCTCTCTCTTGTTTAACATATATTTGTTTAAAATTTGCAACTCTAAAACTCTGCCTAATTATTGCTGTGTTAGGGTATCTGCAGGTCGTTGTGTTTGTGTGCTGTTTGAGGAGGAGCTTTCGCTGAGTGTAAACGAGACGTTTGTTACGAGTTGTCGATTCGACGATTCGAGTGTCTGCTGTATGTGTGTGTGTGTGTGATTGTTGTTTAGTTGTTGTTGTTGTTGTTGTTGTGTGTTATTTGCTGATATTTTATAATTAATTTTCGTGCGCATTTTTGCTATGCCAACAACAAACAACAGCACTTATTTTATTTATATTTCGCATTTTTGTGTCAGCTTTTTTTTGTTGTTGTCGCTTTTGTTGTTGTTGTTGTTCATTTAGCAGACATATTTCCATTACGTTTATAATTTATTTAGACGCGTACTAATTCCAGCGCAAATATTTGCACAATTATTTGCATCTGTGCGCGACTTTTGTATCTGTATCTGTATCTGTGTCTGCGTATCTGCGTATCTTGTAGCTTGTAGCTTGTATCTTGCATCTGTTGCAGCTGTATCTGGTTTCTGCTGGCTTCGGTTTGAATTGAAGGTGCGAATCGCTGTATGTATTGCTTTCTAATGAAGGTATTCATGCTTCGTTATGCCAGCACTTTCGCCACCCGCTTACCACCATTTCCATTACATGCTAATTGATGAGCTTGCAACCTGGCAGAGCTGCAACCGCAAACTACTGGCTGCTGTTGCCCTGCAGACTCTCCAGTGGCGCCACCAGATACATTTGCGTGCCGCACATCCAAAGAAACGCTGCAACAAGACAGAAAATAGGCATAAATATACAACAGTCGAAATATATATAACAAATAATAAAAAATATATATATATAATAAATTGATATGCAATAAGAAATATATAACTAACTGTTATAGTATGTGAGAGCTTGGCTTTTATTGATGCGGACAGACAGACAGACGGATTATATAAGGGCAAGTGTTATACATATTACATTTAATACGCTTGCAACTTAGTTGATCAATAAATGCATATATCAAATTTATAGTCTCTAGCTCTCAGCGTTTTTGAGATACATGTGTTTTTGCCGTCAGACAGACGGCACGACGGAGACGGAGTTAAATCTACAACGACTTGGCAATGCATATTGACCTAGAACAAGTACACTTTATAGGGTAGAAGTTGAACACTGTCAGACGCGATTATGCTACAATGTGTACAACAAAACGTGGCAAGACTAATGAAAATTGTTGTTCATGGATGAAAATACGAAATGATGTAATGATGGCCCAGAGAATGAGAAAATGAGCGAGTGACCAGCGAGAGAATCGGACGGCTGTTCATTAAAAGAAAAAAAGAAAAAAAAAGGCCAGTCTGAAAAAGACTGCATAAAAAGTCAAAGTTGTTGTTGTTGTATTTGCTCTAACGGCAAAAATAAAGCAGTGCTCGTTGGAATGAATGACCGACCCAACGAACCACCAAATGTCCAACTGAATGAGAGAGCGGCAGAGCAAGAGACTGCGAGAGAGAGAGAGAGAGAGAGCAAGCAGAGGCTAACGTGGAAGACACACGTTGACGAGCAGTGGCCGCTAAATTTGTGTATAATGACTACTTGAGAAAAGCCAAAGAAGAGGAGAAAAAACACACACACACACACACAGCAACATCAACTCAACACTCAAGCAAACAACAACAACAGTGTGCACACACACGAAATGTAATTTGTATAATTTGAGTCGCTTTTTTCTTGCTTTGCGTCGCCGACTGTGGGAAACGCGCCAAAAAACCAAACTAAACATAGAAGTTAAGCAGCAACAACAACAACTAGCAACAACCGACAACCGACAACAACAACAACAATTGCTGGCTACAACAAAGAACAAATAAACAACAAACAGCTAAAAAAGCAAATCCATTCGAGTTGGCAGACGACACCAAGTGGATGCCTAAGCTCGCTTCAAGAATTTCACCAATCAAACAATAATTCAAGGCAACTAGCAAACTTAATGTTGACACGCCGACTATTTAATACCCTTCTTCAATTCTAAATAACGCACATGTTCTTCAACAAAACCTAGCAGCCAAAGTTTAACGCTCTTGTTTTCCTAGACGATATATCAATGTTGTCTCTGTCTCTCTGTTTGTCTGTGTGTCTGTCTGTCTGTCTATCTGTCTGTCTGTCTGTCTGTCTGTCCGTCCGTCCGTTCTTTTAAACAGCTGCCTCTCAAGTACTCTAAGTGCTAGACCAAGGAAAATGTCAAATCAGAATACTATACACAAGTACAGTTTAATATATTAGTTTAATGACTGATCAAATTAGCAGTTGCTAAAGAAAATCGAAAAAAACGCTACAAATATTGCAGCCAACTTTGCTATAGAAAAGTTGAATTATTCAAGAGACATAAAGCTTAAGTTAAGCCAATGCTAATTGTCAACATATTATAACAAAAATGGGTTAATAAAAAGAAACTATTTTTAAGGATTCGTATATTTTAATAAGGTATAGCTAATGATTGAAATATTAGACCAAACAGCTAAATAATCGAATATAGTTTGCACTTTCTATATTCTGCAGAGAAGTTGCTCACATAGAGGTTGAATAAGAAAAGCGACCTTAGTTTCACTTAAATTGCTGCTACACAAATCTGTGCAAAGAAATCTATTGTGCTCTCTTCAAAAATCTTCTTTCCTTTTCCATCAGCAACAACAAGGCGCCAACAACTTCAGTGCCACAAGCAGAGTGTATAATAGTTTATTAGGCACTTTACTTCTCTTTACTTATTTATTGCTTGTTTGTCACTTTTAACAGAATGCTATAGTTACTAATAATAATAACTAGTAAAGTTTTAATTCAATTACTTAGGCATAAAGAATTCAATATTTGCCTTTTCTCAGTTTTGGGGTAGAGAATTTAAATCTAATTAAGGCTTTCATATTTAAGCGCTTGCTTACATTTTATATAATTTATTTAGATTATTATTAAACAAGTTAGAAAGCTACTGCCGAGTTTGCTCGACTGTGAGATACCCGCCACCCAATTGTATCACCGAAATATTCTATTTTTCAAAAATATACTGAAAAATATACTAAAAATATACCAAAATTTTGAGACAGACAGACATGGCTAAAAATGTATATGCTTCATGGGGTCGGGGAGGCTTCCTTCTGCCTGTTACATACATTTTCGGTCGGCACAAAGTTATAATACCCTTCTACCCTTTGGGTAGGCGGGTATACAAAAAATGAGGTTATAGTTTAGTAATTAATTGGCATGGACACTCACCTTGTGACTAAGCGGAACTTGCCACCGGTACCGGGGTGTCGGTAGCGGAGATTTGCACGGGCGGCTTGGAGAGCGACTCGGTTGCAGTTGCAGTTGCTGTTGGCGTTGCAGTTGCGGCAGCAACTGTTGCAGTTGCCGCTGGCAGGGGCAGGGGCAGCGGCACGGCTGAGGCAGGTGTGGTGGCAGCAACTGTTGTTGTTGTTGCCGCTGTTGTTGTTGCAGGAGTAGCTGCTGTTGCTGCTGGCGCTGCTGTTGTTGTTGTGGTTGTTGTTGTCTCCTTGGCATTTGTTTTGGCCACCTTTGGCAGCTCCGGCGTTTTGGCTGCAGCAACAACACTTGCAGCACTTGCCACACTGGCCGGTGGCGTCTCCTCGGCAAGGGCGGCGGCTTTTGCCTCGGCGCGTATATTCAAATTGGCAGCCACTTGATCGATGGTTGTTGCCTTTTTGGTGGCACGCGGCGAGGTGGCAGCATTGCAGTTATTGTTGTTGCTGCTGCTGTTGTTGTTGTTGTTGTTGTTAGGACTGTGCAACATTGTGGTGACTGCACTCAGCTTGGGCTTCTCTTCGGCTTTCACAGTCAGCGGCTTGGCTGCCGCAACAGTTGCTGCCGTCACAGTTGTTGTTGTTGTTGTTGTGCTGCTGCTGCTGTTGCTGCTAGTCAAGAGCGTGGCCTGATTGCGAAAGGCCAACGCCGATGGATTGGGTATGCTGCGCACTGAGGCATTCTGTGGTCGCACCACCGCATTCTTTGGCTTATTCTCATAGATGTTGCTGCTGCTGCTGCTTGAATTGTTGCTGGCATTGCTGTTGCTGCTGCTGTTGTTGCTCGAGTTGCTGTTGCTGCTCGCATTGTTGCTGCTGCTCGCATTGTTGTTGCCAGCCTTTATCGAGATCTTTTCGCGCGCTGTTGCCGACTCGGAGAGCATATGCAGATTCTGTAGATCATCGCCAGCAGCAGCAGCGGCAGCTGCGACGGCGGCAGCAACAACATTGCTGTTGGCGGAAATGTTTTGCTTGATTTTATTGAGTGCAGCCTCCAGGCTGTTGCTGCTGTTGCTGCTGTTGCCCACGGGTGGCGACGTGGGCGCCAATTTGGTGCTGCTGCGTCCTGGACCTGCTGATAAATCAAGTATGTCGGCATCCTTGGTTGCTGTCGTTGTTGATGCTGCTGCTGCCGTTGTTGTTGGCGGCCGAAAATCACGCAAACTTGTTTTCGACTTGTCCAGCAAAGCGGTGCCATTGGCTTTGCTGCCCGCCGAGGCTGCTGTTGTGGCAGCGGCAACTGTTGCCGATTTCTTTGAATTGAGCTCGGCTTTGGCTGCTGCTGCTGCTGACTTTGATGGAAACGAGAGTGGAACGGTGTTGCGCAGATTTATTAATGCAGGCGGCGATGTGCGATAAGCCGCATTGTTGCTGTGGCTGTTGCTATTGCTGTGGTTGCCTCGTTGCCCACTCAGCGCAACTGACAGCGGCGGCGACTTGACAGTCGTTGGCATCGACATCGACATCGACATCGCCATCGACATCGACATTGGCAATGGCAACGGCATGGCGAGGCCACGTTTCGCCGGCTGCTTGGGCAGACTCGCCGGTGGTCCCATCAGACGTGCTCCTGCTCCAGCAGCTGCTCCTCCAGCAGCTGCACCCAGACGCACAATCTCCAGCGCACTCTCGCCATACGCATAGCTGAGTGCCTGCAAAGCCGAGCCCGCTCCCGTTCCCGCTCCCGCTTGGCTGTTGCGTGCACGTGGCGTTATTGTGACGGCTCCACTGCCCAATGTCACCGGCGGCGCATTGAGACTGGACAGCATGGGCATGCCCGTGGGCTTGGCCAGCTCGGGGCCATAGAGTCGCATCGGTGTGCTGGCCTTGAGCTTGGCTGCAGCGGCGGCTGCCGCGTACTTGGCGCTCAGTTGCTGCTGCTGCTGCTGCTGCTGCTGCTGCTGGTAGTCCAGGCGCGGATGCTTGGCCAGCTGGGCGGTCTCGTCCAGGCTGAGCGAGCGCTTGGGCTGCTTGTTGGCCGCACTGGCTATGGAGCTGGGCGTGGAGAGGTAGCGCAGCATTTGATGCGGCGTCTGGCGCAGTGGCGCATGCGGCACGGCAAAGTGCGACGTGCTGGCGGCCGCCAAAGGCATCAATGTAGGCTGCCGCTTGTTGTTGTTGTTGTTGGCCATGGCTGCTGGCGTTGGCGATATCTTGGCGGGCTTTGGTGCCGTTGCAGCCTTTGGCTTGGCAGCTGGGCCAGCAGCTGTTGCCAAAGCGCCCACTTGGCTGAGGGGCGGCGTGAGGGGCTTAGGATGCGGACTGGCCGCGGGAGAGAAGCTCTTGAAGAGGCTGGGCGGCAAGGGAGGCGAGGCGGGCAGCTGTGGCTCCTTGGCCGGACGTGTTAGCTTTTCGGCAACTGCCTGGGCACTGGAGCCCGTCATCAGGCTGCTTATGCTGCGCGCCTCCTCGCCCAGCGTGCGATTGAGCGCATTCAGGGACTCGCTGGCCTTGAGCGTCTGCTCGTCGATCTTCAGTTGAGGGAGCTTGAGGGAGGGCAGCTCGCCACCGGCCAGGGAATGGGAACGCTTGAGGTCCAACTTGTGGGCCTTGTGGTTGTGCGTTGTGGTGATTTTCATCTTCATTTTGCCATCGGTTTGCGAGGAGATTTCCGCATGCAGCTTCTTGCGCTTGCCATTCGCATCCTTTGGCTCCTTGGAGTGCTTCTTCTTGCGCTTGCGATGCGACGACGTGGAGCCGGATGAGGATGTTGAGGTGCTGGCATCCGCTGTGCCATTGGAGCCATTTGTCGAGGACGAACACGAGGACATGGGCGAGGCATTGGGACTGTATTTGAGCGCATCTGCTGCGGGCGTCAGGGGCGTAATGGGAGTCAAGGGAGTTACGGGTGTTGCGGGAGGTTGTTCGATGGGTTTGAGGCCAATGTTTTTGGCATAGGTCTCGAGGTCCAACTGTTGCTGCAGTCCACCACCCACGGTGGCATCCTCGAGTCGCGCATCCGCCGACTTGGGCATCGTTAGCTTCGCCTTCATGCTGGTCAGCTCGATCTTAAGCTTCGGCAAATTGCGCACCAATGTCACATTCGACGTCTTTTTGTTCGCCGTCTTCAGCTCGAAGCCTCCCTCATCGCCATAGGCCGCCGACTTCGGTATGCTCACCACAATGTTCATATTGGACACGCCCAGGCTAGACTGCTCCTCCGGTTCCGGTTCGCTCTTCACACGCAACAGTGGAGCGGCCGGCACTGGGGCGACTCCATAGTCGCTGTATCGCATGTCATTGCTGCGCAAGCTCTTGAAGTTGCTCACAGCCTGAGCTGCATCCTCCAAGTCGCGCTGTGGCTGCAACTGTGCTGGGGCTTGGGCTATCCTCTTGCTCTTCGTGACCTTCGTGTTGGACTTGCCGCGCGTCTTGTTGGCCTGAGCTTGGGGAATGCGTTGGGTTTCCAGCTCATCGGCAAAGGTCACGGACTTGGCACTCTTTGCGGCCGTCACAGCGGGTCTTAACTCAATATCCTGATTAACCTTTGACAAATTGTTCTCATCGCTTTTTATTGCTTCGTTCTCGTAGAGCAGAATTCTATACTGAAAGGCCATCGGTGCGTTCTGCAGCACGAGGGGAAAACGGAAAGGGAAGAAGAAAACAATAGGGGAGAGATTGTAGAATGACCTTAAACTGACGACACAATTGGATTTGTCAGCATTTGATTCGCATTGACAATACTTAGTCCCCCCCCCCCTAACCGTTTGCAATGGCATAAATGTTTCGGAAAACTCACCCGACTCCAGTTGTAGCAATAGCCAACGTCCATTAGCGTTAGGCTTGGCGGCAGGACCTCATCCTCGTACGTGACCTCGACCTCAACCTGTTTGTTCTGCGCATCGATGTCGTACTTGGAGCACAGGAACTGCTTCAGATGCACAACCCTCAACCCGGCGGGGCACTGAAGATAACAGACGGGCGGCTTTTCCGACGCCCTGCAGTGTTTCAGCATCGCCGGATGATATTCCAGAGATAAGCTGCAGGACAAAGGAAAAACGCAAACAGCCAGATAAGCAATGAGGAAAACCCATAAATTATATGGCCAAAAAAAATCGTTGTGAACATATGAAAGCACTATTACAATACCCAAGCTTCTAGCCTAGATTTAAGCTTATCGCAGATTTATCTGGTAAACAAAAAAGCCTCCCGGAAAAATAGAATACCAATAGGAAATCGTGTGGAGACCAACCAATTGGCAACTTGGGTAATCAATTAGTTTCTTTTGAGAATTAATATAGACTAGCATGGTGGAAAATGGTTTCTTTTTAACGGTTGTATAATGAACAAGGTTAGGAGGATATCATGAGATGAACACAAAAATTACATCGCTTACAATGTAGTTAAGCATTAAGAATGAAACAAAGAGAAACATATATTGAGTTATCTTTTGGAATCAACAAAAAAGTGAGAAATAATCCTTTGGAAACTGAAATGAGATCAAGTTTCAATCTGCTTTAAGGAAAATTGTTTTCTAGGGATCAAGTTTAAAACAAAGATAAACATTTTGAAGGTACAGAACTAGTGGTCTAAAGAAGAATAATTTATAGATATTGAGTTTAACATAATAAAAGGAGAAGACCCTTTGATGAAAGGACAGACACCAGGAATAAACAAAAGCAACTTTTCAAGAGTTCAAGGCTTGAATTGAGGGAGTGACAGGAAAGGATATTGATGGTGTTGTACTAAAGAAGCACGATCTCAATTACCATAAATATAAAATAATAATAAGAAGAAATTCACCTACCTTATAGGCTCTGTTGGCGTAAAGAACTCCTGTTCCTTTTCCACCTTCAGCACATCCGCCGCATCCAGCTCCTTGTGCTGTTCCTCGAACTCAACGAGGCGCTCGCTTTCGCGCTGATAGAGACCCGGCACCATCTTATAAATCAGCGCACGCAATGTGTCATCGGATCTGCATTGGGATGTTGGTTAAAGCCGAGGAAATTGAGAGGAGAATTGGGGAGAGCACCTACCTTAGGTTATCCTCGGTGATCTGCTTGCCACCGCTGCCCTTGCACTGTGGGCAGTAGACATCGCGCAGCAAATGCTTCAAAATGCAGCTGCGGCAATCTGAAAGCAGAATTGCAGTTGAAGCAGAACAAGTTGAAGATGACGATGGCTCTATAAAGTCCCAAGTGGGTTTGAGCTGCACTTACATGTGTGATAGCAAAAGTCAACTGTGGTGGGGTCTATCATGTAGCCCTGGCATATCCGACATGTAAACTGTGCACTAAAGTCGCCCACTTGCCGACCATGTGCGCCACCTTTCTCCATCTTGGGGTGTATTTCACTTTTAAATTGCATTCTTGGGGGGAATTGGTATTAGCCTCTGTTGTTTTTGCACTGGGTTTCTATTTATTATCAAGCGAAGGGCATGTTCTGCAAGCAAACAAAAACGAAAGTTACAGTTACGGTCGGTAGGGGGCGTGGCAAAATTCGACAATAAACTAAACGACTACTGTTCTTAAATTAGACAACTTTAGCTCTTATAGCTTCCGAGATATAAGCAATTCTTCACGCGGTCAGACAGACAGACGGATATTCATAATTATCATTTTGGGTGGTCGCAAAGTCATGGGACCCCTGTACCTCACAAGGCCCGGGTATACAATGTAGTAAAAACCTAACTGTGAGAAACAACATAAAGCAAAATCCCATCACCATCAAGACCATCATCAGCCATCAGCGAAGAGCCATGAAATATCATTGTGGTCGCGTCCGTATCTGTCTCTGTCTCTGTCGCTGTCGCTGTCGTCAGAGCTTCAAAACAACAAAAGCCGCAGATAGCTCGCATCTATGTATGTAAGTGAAGATTGTGCATGTGTGTATGTGTGTGTAGCTGTCGCTGCCGCTGTCGTTGTAGGCACAAGACCTCAAAACTTTAGACTAGTAAGTCAGCCATCCATGAATCGGAACAATGCCGAAAACAAAAATACGAATATGAAATGTAACAGCAACAACTACAATGTCAAAGAGGATGGGCAAGAGGAAGAGGAGAAAAAAAAAAGAAAAAGTAACTCATACGCGGGTCAGCTAAAAAAGGAAGAGCGACGTGAGTAGTGTGGAGAGAGGAGAGCGAAGAGCGGAGAGCGGCAACTGAATAGCGGCACACAAGCGACGCCCTTCGTGTCACACAGAGGGCACCCTACAAACCTCTCACACTCACACACACAGGCACACATACTACAGCAACAACGATTGTGCACTCGACGTGTGTACTTGAATCTAGTTTTAGGTTTTGCCTCGTCTCTGTTTCCGTCGTCTCCTTCGTCGCCGTCGCCGTCGTCATCGTGCAAACGAATAAAGTACGAAAATTACGCTCTTGTGCCCTACACATACACACACAGAGACATCCACATACACAGCAAGTCAAAGAGTTGCTGTTGATAATAATGATGATAATGATGATGATTATTATGTGGGCAGCCTGTTGTGGATCAGCAGCAGGTTGGAGCGCCGCTTACCACAAGAATCTATGCCACATTCAAAGCGTTTTTAACCATAATGATGACAATGATGATGATGACGAGACGACGACGATGACGTTGAAGAGATTTGTACGAAACAAAGGCTGCAAATGTCATGATGTCAATCTATTATGTATGTATGTACATTGTACATTGTCGCATATGTATGTGTGTGTGTGTGTATTGTGTGTGTGTGGGCCTGGGAAAGACTGTTGATTGCAATCGAAGGCGACATGTCCTATAATTTGCTAGTGAATACGATTTATTTATCTATCTGACATGTAAATAAGCATGCTTATTAGCAATATGATGTATGTGGAGAATATTCCATAATACGAGTATATACAATCATCTTAAGATCTTGGCCTATTAAATATAAATCTAAACTCACATTTGATCTGTTGCTTGATAAAGTAAAAAATAAAATACAACAAATAACAAATAATATAAATATTTCTCTGGATCCTAAAGATAAAATTAGGTAAAAATAAATATTTAATCATAGCTAGAAAGCTAAAGATAAAGAGAAACGAACCGCAAAACTTCAACTTTTCTCAACAAGAGATGTTTGCGACGTATTCTTTAGGTAATATGTGACAAATAGTGGAAACCATATGAATTGTTATTAATAAATTTTATTCTCTACCATATGAAAGTAAAATAATTAAATGAAAACTAGCTAAAATAATGTAGGCAACCCATGTTATTATTTTTGCTCTTTGCAAAGCTTTAAAACTCCCTTTGTAGGTGTAAACAGACTTGCAGTATAATATAGTGCAAGCTCTTGCATGCCCAATGGCACTGTAGGGCAAATAAAAGTCGCCTTGAAGTGCTCACAGTTCGCAGCTCGCATTCAGTCGCTGCCCACTTTTGCCCCGTTTGCCTTTGACATGCTTCGCTTTTGTACGTCGCACGCTCACGCGAAACTGGCACGAAAGCAGCGGGCAAAAGGGAAGACGAAATATAGGCGGCAGAAGTGACAACGCAAGACGGGCGACTGAAGCTGCGATGCTGGCAAGCAAAACAAAAAAGGCAAAAAGCAAATGCAAATGCAAAGAAAGGCAAAGACGAAGACGAAGACGAAGGTGAAGGCAAAGGCAAAAGGCAACTGGGAGAAACTAAGTCAACATTCTAAGTGGGCGCAAGGATGAACAAGTGGGGGGCTAAGATGCTGAACGACTGTGTGGGTGTGGGTGGAGAGTTGGCAGGGTGGAAGTCAGAGGCAACTGGACACAGTAGTATTAGTGCAAAACGTTGTGAATTAGAATGAGGATAATGAGCATGTGGACCCTAAGTAAACAGTGCAGTCATTCATCAGAGCCCAACTCCACGTCCACGCCCATTTCCACTCCCACTGTCGCCCATGTAGACATAAAGTGCCTCGTTAAAGTGGCCCACTGTGCCGGCTAGTAGAGGGGAGGGGGATTGAAGCCGTCTTCGTGCTGAAGGATTCGTTCGAGCGTCAATTGACAATGTTGATGACGTCTTCAATGTCGCTGACGTTCAAATCTCAATACATATACACTTATAAGCACACACACACGCACACGTACGAACTGACAGTGACGAAATGGCCACAGCTTACAATGTGGAAAGAGGCTTGCCGCGCTGTTATCGCTATCGAAACGAAACGAAACAATAATAACAATAACAGCAGAAGCAGCAGCGGCAACGACAACAACAACAACGACTGGCGCCGGCACGAGCGAAGTTTACAAAACCGACCCGCAGGGTGGTTGCTACACACAAACACACGTACTCAAACACACACACACACGCACGAACGTAGATAGACACGACGCGCACGCAACAAGCTTTGCCGATGCCGAGAGACGAGACGAGACAGCAGCAGCAAAGCGAGAAATGTTACATCGAAAATAAAAATTGTGAAAAATACTTTTGCTATAATCTCGCTTGCGGTGTGTCCACAACAGCAGCCGCTGAAAATACAACTGAAAGCAATGCACGAAATTCAAATGCTATGTGTGGCTACGCTTCGTTTCTATCTGTATTTGTGTGTGTTCGTACTCGCACTCGTACTCGCCGCGCAATTGAGGCGAAACGAGCACACGACGACACCAACCAACGAAGCAAACGACGGCGACGACACAAATTTGTATCTATTCGCCGCACTGAGAGAGCGCGCGCGGCGGCCTGGACTGGCCGCCCCAGTGGGCCGTTGGGAGAGCGAAAAAAGCAAAACAAACAAGCAAAAGGCCAAAACAAAACTTTCTACAATTTGCGCGCGCGTTTTTCGCCTTCGCCGCAATTTTAGTTTCGGTTTTTGGTCGAAATCGCCGCGTGCTACGAAAATTCCAATACGACGCACACACACCACCGCACTTGTCAAGTGTATGTGTGTTTACAAAATTTTCACACACATGCACTAACACACAAGCATGGGCTTATTTTTCGTTACATTTCGCCGCACTCGGCGAGCAAAGTGAAATTTTCTTATTAGAAATGTACACAAAACACGTAAAACTGCGCGCTTTTCCATACGGTATATGCTGATTGCGTTAAGACGCAAATTGCAAGCACAGTTACTGGTTGCCGGTGTCAGAGAGCCAAGAGATGGCAGTCAAGTTGGATTTCAATTTTACGCATAAATATAAATCGATTCAAGGCAATTGATGGATTTCGCTTCTTCTTCTTACTTTATAACACTTGCCGACGACACATACACACGCACACCAACACTAATCCACGTGTGTTTTGGTATGTGTGCGCGCTTCTTTCACTTCAGTTGCCACTGCTGCCAGTGCTGCTCTTATCGATTTCTCATACACGTTTTTATTATCACGAACAGTGGCTGAGATTTTATGCGCTTACTGTCTCTCTCTCTCGCTCGCTCTCTATCTCTGTCACTCGCTCTCTGTCTTTCAGTGACAGCGAGGAGAAAAAATTTACTTTTCTCCGTCCACAAAGTGCACGGCACGAAAACTGTTCAAAGACTGATTCTGATTAGACCTGCCAACGACTTCGGCACCGTGCTGTCGCTGTACGCGTCTGCGCCTGAGAGCCCATCGCGAGAGCGAGAGCAAGCGAGAGCGAGACAAAGAGACGGGCTGTTGCCGTTTCACGCCATTGCTGTACCGCCCACCCTGCGGCTGTCGTGCGGCTTGATTGGCTGCGAGTGCCACGTTCGGCACTTCGGCTCGCAAGCACGAGCACATCGGGTCTCTGTGCGATGTGTACGATGTGCACGATGTGTGTGCGCCAGTATGCGTTCGCTGCGCTGCCTTTACCTTTTTGGGGTGGCTGGCAATGCGTTGCGTTATGCGTACTTACTGCGTATGTATGTATGCAGATGTGTAGGTGTGTGCATAAATGTATGTGGGTGCTGGTTTTAATTGAATTCAACTGTCAAATGAGAGATTAACGTCGCTTCAGCATTGACGTTGGCAGCGCGACAGCGCGGCAGAGAGAGGCAGCGGCAGCGACGTCGTCGTCGTCAACGTGCGAGTCGTGCGAGCTACGTATTGGCCTTGGCGTTTATTTTAATTATCGCGAATTCTCGTTTGGTCGCTGCCACTTGTCACTTGCCACTTGCCACTGTTGTTGTTGTTGTAGTTGTCTCTCGCTCTGTCCGCTGGGCATTTTGTATTTGGCATATTCAAAAGGTATCATCCACTCCCTTCACTATGTGCATCTCTTTATCTGCCTCCCTGCCTGCCACTGACACCTCTTGACACATGAAGCCTACTTCATTTTCCACACACACACACACGCACAAACGAGGGGGGAAAAACACATTTTCCGCCTCGCATTTTTGATTCAATTCAATTGAATTGAATAGCACTTCAGCGCCTGTCAAAAATTTGCATTTCAAAGGCTTGGGGGGCTTCTGGCAAGTGCAAAATAAAATGTCCTTGAAGATTCCGCACGTCCCGGCGTTGATTTCAAGGCCCGTTAGGCATTAATATGCACACACAGCAATCGCGCGAACATGAGAAAAATAACCCAAGGCATTCAGTTTGATAAATGATGCACACATCCAAGCGATTATTTCGCACACATACAAGCACACATAGGTACACATCCATTGCCAACACTTCTATGGGGACTTTGCCCTTCCGGTGTCCTTTGAACTCTGCTAACGTTTCATTTGAAGAGCGTCATTTATTTACCAGTATTTGCTGACGCTTGTTTTGCGCAACTTATCAAATCTATTCTATTTCCAATTACAATTTATTTAAAATCAAGTTACAACTGTAAGAAACCTATAAAAAAAGATGGCGTACTTTGTTTGGTATATGTATATATTTCATGTATAACTTTCTTTTTAATACAGCACTTTATCTGAAACTTATGAAAATACTTTACTAATTCACAAAATAATATAAAATAGTAGGCTGTTTTTGTTTTTATTTGTTTGGTTAAAGTATTTCAATTCACATTATGTTAAGACTACAACTGGGTTACAATTAGAAGTTGGCTTACAGCATTGCATTGTTAACTTAAGCCATAGGAAACATCCAGGCATAATTTTTAATTATTATAAATGATAAACAGCTTATATTTATTTGACATAATAATGCACATCTCGAATAAATTAATTGCTCAAACTAAATTTTGCAGCAAAATGTTGGCTTTGGTTTAACAACTCTTTGAATGAAATACAAAAACTATAAACATTGCAATGTACTATATTAACTGTATTTGAATAAATAATCCTTCTATTCAACTTCATTTTCATTTATTAACTTTTGTGTTTCTCATCCCAAGATTTTAAATATTTGACTAGTTTCTATTTGCAATTTGAGGACGAAGGGGGCGAGGCATACAAAATTCAAAATATACTCGATCTACGTACGACATGTCGCAACTTGCATACCAATTTGAAAGCGTCTAGCTCTGTCAGTCTCCAAGCTATGTACACTCCATCAAGTTGTTGATGCTGATGACGTATATATGCATCTGTGTATGTATGTACATATGTGTATATTGTGTACCTTCTTCAGCCTATTACATACATTTGCAAACTATACTCACTTTATGGCACATTCCTAAAGAGATCAACTTATATAAACAGTATTTAAAGACAGACTCTCAATGAATGCTTGTTTAAAATGAAAAGAAACCTTATTTTGTCATAAGCTAAAATTTTTTTTTTATTTTTATGAATTTCCCAATGTTAAATATATTTCACTTCCATCTAACGATATTATAGATATTTGCAACATGTCAGTCTGAACAATTGCTTGTTAAATATTAAGTTAAACTGCCAAACTCTTTTTAGACCCGAGCACTTCATGTTTGTTTTAAAATTTAAAACTGCCAGTCTTAAATTGTGAACATTAACTTAAAACTGAGATGAAATAGGCATATTCTGTTTTCAAATTAAATTCACTAATTAATTAAGTATGCACTCATACAAATTTGCCTCTAGTAGTCGCAAATTGGAGTGGAATTTTGTGTTTTGAAATAAGTAAATAACTTGCAATTCTGCACACTTATTTTGTCCTATCCTCAACCAACATTGTAATGTAATCTACTGTATATATAAATGTCACTGGAAGGCCTCTCAAATAGAGATATTGTTAAAGCAAAGGCCATAATGGAAAACAGAGATAAAAACTGTCTGCTTGCCTTACATTATTAAATATATTTTTACACTAATTTTATTATATACACAATAGAACATAATGAACTAAAAGTGTCTTAATTAATTTAGACAGTTTAAAGCCGTACGTAAAGTAGACAAATCGAGCAGTTATCTATTTATAATAACAAGAAATTTCTTGTAAAATGAAAAATACATTTGCTTTACTTTACTTACTTTAATCGGTTGTGCTGTTAACAAAGTTAGAATAAATCAGGCTTCAAACAATTTGTTGCAGAGCAGCAGTCTGAGATTTGGCTTTGCAAGAGTTGAGCATTATTCATGAGACGATTGAGTTGGCACAAACCACTGCAGTCTATGGCCTGCAAGCATAAACGTAATTATACTAGATACATACATATGTATGTAGTATGTGTGTGCTGTAAGCCCAAATCCCATGTGGGGCCAGTAGATAAATGACCGACTGGCAGTAGCCTGGCCAAGTTCCTAGCGAGAGGGTCCTGGCGACCCAGCTGGATATGAATCCTTCTGGCCAAGTGAATAATTAATGTGTATGTTGCGGTTTTGTCTATGCGGTTGTTGCAGCAACGTCAGTGGCAGAATGAGCTGCCGATTTCCTACAGATGGAATGTTTGCCGAGTTGCATCCGGTTGAGGATTAGACTATGCTTAACTCAATTTCAATTACATTCCATTGCCAAATTGCGCCCTTTCATAAAGTTCCGCTCTCTCTCTCTCCCTCTCTTTTACTCCCACTGCACAAATATGTGAAATATGAAAATAATTTGGACAGGTGCGCTTATTACAGCTCTCTCTTATGGCAATTAAAGTCTCAGTTCACGGTCTGGCCGCAATTAGGCGAAATGTGCTTTCAAAGTGACAGTTATCAAAAAGGGCGCATAATTTATTAGTAAAGTACACACACACAAAGAGAGAGCGAGAGTGAGAGTGAGATAGAGAGAATCGCATAATCTAGCCAAATGCGTGAGAGAGCAAGGGCGAGGGCAAAACAAATATGCAGGGCATGCAATAAAAATATGAAATAAAAAAGGCGAAATGAGATAAATTAAGGGTATAAACAAGCGAGTAAACATGAAAGATTTGCGGATTTCGTAAGGCAGCCCAGAAATCTCTGTGTAGTATCTGTTCATATTAACCCTCAAAAAACGCTATACGTGTGCATGCGTGCGTGTGTGTGTGTGTGAGTGTGAGTGTGTGTGCATTCGAATTTCGAATACGTAATGAGCACTTGCGGTACACGTAAATGCGGCACTTCGTCTAAAGCTGAATGCCAGCTACAAAGCAACAACAACAGCAACTCGAACAGCCAGCAGCCGACGGCGGCTGCTCACTCACCACTATGCTGCCAGCCACAGCAGCACAGACTAGCGCACTCACACACACTCGCACTCATGCATATGGAAGTGCTACGCTTTCTTGCTATTGCTTTTGACTCGTCGTTCATCGTTCCCATTTAACGTAGTGCACGCAACCCAGTGCCCAATTTACTTAGCACTGAGTACATATTGAAATATTGCATTTACTAAATGTAGATTAATATACACAGTTTACTATTGCTTAATATTATTTAATAATATTATTAACTTGCTGTTGTATGTTTTTACAACGAACAAGTTAAATTTGTATTCGATATATGTTGCTTCACATGCCATTTCCTAGTGGGCAGCTTGTTTTGCGTGCTCTGGCTCTGGCATACAACATTTGCTGCTGACGTTGGCAGCAGCAACAGCAGCGACAGCGGCAAGTTTCACGTCGTGCGCAAACATGGCGATGGCGTTGCGTTGCCTTGCCTTGCCTTTGCATTTGCTTTTTCGCATTTGGCCAGTCTACAGATATAGCACGATGTGTGTTTGTATTGTATGTATGTACATTTGTATGTGCAATATTTACTTTTAAATTGCAGGCTGGCTGGCAGGCAAGCAGCAACAGTCGACGAGAGGCCGTCGTCCAGCCCCAGAGTGCAACCCGCACCCCGCATGCATACAACCCACCACTACATTGGCGTCGGCATCGACTGCGGCATATTTACATTTTGATTGGGAAACTGTTGAGGCGCATTTTGACGCCGCATTCGTGGGTGTAGTTTAAAATGCTGCCTCTGCTGTTGTTGTTGTTGCTATTGTTGCTTTGGCCTTTTTCGTTTCATTTCGTTTTCAAGCACACGCCACGCACACAAGTGCACGCACACATGCATATGTACATCTGAAGCTTTGTTGTTGTGTTGTGCTTTTGTTGTTGTTGCCGCTGCCGCTGCTTTTTGCTTTGTCCAATTGTAATTTGTTTCGATTTATCACACGACACTATTGAGACAAGCAAAACAGCAATAACAAGCAGGAGAACTGCTCAAATGATTAATTGATCAATCCACCAAATCTCTAATCTCTTAACAATCGTTACTTTACTATTTGTCATATGCTTAGTTTTCTGCGGTTTCAGTATTTCTATTCTGGTATTTTTCATACTGATTGTATTTTTTTTCCAGGTATTTTGCATGTCGCATAATTGAAATGGCAAAGTAATTTTTCATAATTATTACGTAATGTTTGCTGTCAAAGTCTTTGGGTGGCTGTGACCTGTGGGATTTGTCACACCCTCCCACGTCCCCCCTTGGAACCCCACAAAGCACGACTTTTGAAATTACGACACTAATTAGTTTATGAATGTGGCGCGATGCCAGCGACGCTGCCGACGTCGACGTCAAACGGCAAACGAGAATTTCGCCGCCTTCGCACCAGGGATGGGGTGAAAAATTCCAATTTGTTGACATGCCGGCATGTCGAGGGGTGCATCGGGTGGCTGTTGACTGTTGGTTGATGCCACTTTTCCCTTAGGATGTCGCGAAATGTGCAATTTAAGAGATTAATTTGTTGCCGCATTGTTGTTTTACTTATTGTTGTTGCTTAATCTCTGTCGCAGTTACCTAACTTTAAAATCCCAATTAAAGTGGATTTAAATTGTTCCGTATTATGATTCAAGACCCTTTTCCCACAGCGCCTCGAGCGCTACAAAATTTGCATAATGATATCAAAAATATTTGTCAAGCCCAAAGTGGCTACGTATGTATGTATATAAAGGGGCACACATTCTTGTATGCATATATATGTATGTTTTATGCATATAAATATTTTTATCAATATTAAAATTCTTTAGAAATTAAGCACACATTACTTGTACAAATACTAAAAGTCCCTGCCAGGGCTGGCGACTGCTCATTTCCCTGAGCTTAAGCGTAATCTAGTTCTAAATTTGGAACCTAAAATCAATGTTTCGATTAAAACTTGCTTGAAAAAATATAATATTGGCTTGATATAATATAATATTTAATATTTAGCTACTTCCTGCCAGCAAACAATTTTATAAAAGTTTCTGGGACAAATCGACATTTTTTTAATTTTACTTAAAAAACTCTGAGCAATTTCCCTTTGTAAGCTGTGCCAAGGAAATATGGGGTAAAAAGGTTATTATAGTGCTGGGCAAAAGTGTGTAAGGCAAAATATGTAATCCGTCTGTCTGTCTGTCCGCCTGTTTATATGTTTCAACTTGTCAGACTATAAGAGCTATGCACTTCCAATTTGTTGTGCACTTTCCTTAATTATGTACACAAATCAAGTTTATTTTAGAATTTGACCACGCCCTCTATCGCGCACGGAAATCGTGTTCATTTCTGGTGTGTATAATAGTATTCAATTATCTTCGAAATTTGGTAAACAATTAATTGTATAGGGTAAAGTCATGTGCAGCTGCACCTGTTAACTTGACTTGCCACTAATAATGGTATGTAATAAACATGTGGTATATTTTGGTATAGTTTTTGGTATATTACATATGATTTATGTGATTACTTTAAATGTATAGTATTTAATTAAGGATATACAGTTTTTTTCTCAGTTGAATTGAATAAATAAATTGATAACTAAAAAAAAATTAATATTCACTTTCAATGGCAAGAGCTAGATCTTTCCAAGTGCAATGTAAGTTTAAGTGGACCATGAGTGCAGAGGGCTATTGAAATTAATGGCTTGTAATTCGATTTAATTGGCTTGTAATCAAGTTGTTTGTGTTTCCCTGGAATTTTCTTTTGAAGTTGTTACAAAGATAGATTAATGTTCTGAATACTCATAATAATTTCATTACTGCCGACAGATTAGGATCGATTAGATATTTCGGAAGTGAGATTGATTTCATTAATACACTTAGCCTTTTAACTTGTCTTGATATCATAAATATTAATTGTTATGCGGTTTCTAAAAAGAAGAAAGTGCTAAAGAATTTTAAAGAGATGTTAACTGTTCTTAAATCTATATATGCATATAAGGAATATACCATTTTTAGAACGCCATAGAATAGAAGCAGCAATTTCCGATATAAGAATCTAAAACGTACTATTAAAATATGTGAAAATATCAAATCATTTTATTTTTGACTTTTCTAATATCCGCACTCGATTAATTCATGAATTGACATGATTGCGTCTTCTATGAGAATAATTCATTCACAATAAGAAAAAAGAAAATTTGTCTTTCTCATGAATCCATTTTGATTGTCATATTACCTATTAATAAATAACTAAATAACAATAACAAATAAACTTTTATCTTATTATGATTTGAGTGGACGGCATCCACAGTTATTTAATATAGTAATCCAATCCAATAAATAAATGAACCAAGAAGAGGGAAACAGAGGGACAAGTCTTCAAAGTTACTCAAGTATCGTCCTGATTAAGAGCACTTTATGTTCTTTGGGGTCTGTCACATCTTCCCTAATACAATACATATACAATATATATATTGTGTTGTCAAAAATGATAATAGTCAAACATTAATCTGGCATATTTGCATTATTCGAATTCCGCATTAGCTGGCTACTGTACAGAATACAAATGTAGAACAAACACGCAAGGATAAATTGCCAGGCAACTGATGAGTTTACTTAGGGGATGGCCTGGACTGAGAAAGGACATCTACAAATACATAAGCATAGGTAAGGTATTAAAATGCTGAATCAGGGACAAATGCAAAATGCTTGTCTAGCAACAACCACATGCTTACTTTGCATGCTAGGTAACATTTTATATCCGTCTGTCTGTCCGTCTGTCCGACTGTTTGAAAGCCTGGATCTCGTAGACTATGAAAGCTAGGGTTACGAAACTTAAGCTCAATACTCATATGGGTTGAAAGCATTATAGCTGCACTTTCCTGATGATAAAAAATTTGATTTACGAACACAACATTTGAATACACCATATTTATCATAGAAGAGAAACATTTTGTCAATGTGATGGCGATTGTTTGAGGTGTTTTCCTTTATTTATTAATTTGTTACAGTTATACATATGCAAGATATATTGTATTATGTGACAATTGAGGCATTTAATTTACAATAGCAAAAATGATTGTTCCCTCTTAAAGTTAGCCGCATTCCAAATTCAATAATTTATAGTCAACATAAAAATAGAGTAGTTCATAATTTATGTGTTTTTATTTACCGAATACTTCATCGATTTGAAGGCCATATAGTTTCAAGTGACAACATTCCCAATTTTAAAATGCTCTATTCTTCACCCAAACGGATGTAAATCGAACACGCCTCCATGAGCTCACCCAAAAAACAAAAAAACAAATAAAAATAAAAAAGAGAAGTTGTTTGACCGGTTGGGGGGCACTTCCTAAATCTACAAAAAGCACTTTGTCAAATTCTTTCAGATTAGAATTAGTTATGGAAAATAAGGAGCAGCTTTTAAGAGAATATATATATTTTTAATACTATTTCTAATTGATTTCTATCTAAATGAAATATCTACATCTATTTAATGTTCCGTCGAGACCAGAAACGAAAGGCGTCAAATTTAAGAGGCTTAACTCAATTAAACCCTCGACAACAGAACTGCTTTCTCATTGTGGAGCAGCGTACAAAATGGGGGAGTTTATTGGGTATTTATAGGGGGGAGAGTCTATAGAGACAATGCGATGCTGCTTTATAAAGCAAGTCCACTTGATGACTTGCACTTTTCGGCATACCTTCTACCTTTTCAAAATGTCGACTTGCCTCAATATGAAAGAGATATCGATCCGTACTTCATTTTGTAATGCAGTCGAAGACGACAACATGTTTATTGAAACTGAAGATGGATATCATAATTAATTAATAATTAATGTTTAATTGGTCAAATGTTTACACTATTGTAGACTATCGTTAGTAAATTCTTTTATATTGTTGAGTTCTAAAAATGATGCAACCTTTCGACGTCTTGAAATATGGTTTGCCGTTAGAGAATCATATAAAACGAGTCAAATCGAAATGATTAATAATCCTGACAATGTTTACTACTAAAGGTGAATAAGAGCTCTCTTTCTTCTGTATATAATATTATAGTATTATAGTCGAATGTCTGTGCGGAAACTGATTGCAATTTGAGCAGACTTCATCCGTATTATATATATCAGTCGACAAGATCTAGCTGGCTCTAGTTCTAAAACAACTTGGGAATTACAAGGCGGGCTTTGTCTAAAAAGAAAACCAGTTTTTAACATATCTTTTCAATTAGATTATATCTTGTTCGATTCACAAGTATAACAAACATTTATGCATACAATAACAAACAACAAATAGCCTTATTGCTTTAATTTTGATAAACATGCGACTGTATATAGTAAATGAAATCGTAAATTTTAACAATTGAGAATCTATAACCCACCTAAGTTTATTTGTAAACAATTTGCATGCAAGTCAGGCAGCACACCCCACAGAATATATATATAGTAATCCTGATCGACATCGGCCTCAATGTTGTCTGAAAAACACAGAAGTTATTCAAGAAATACGTGTACATTTAGTATATTTCTTAGTATATTTTCGCTCTTAATTGCAGTCGGTATAAATATGCGGCGGGTGTCAGTGAAGCAAACTTGACAGTTCCCTTCATACTTGCTTAACTACTATTTCTACTTCTATTTCTACTACTCTTTTTACTATGATTTCTACTACTATTTCTACTACTATTTATATTACTATTTCTACTACTATTGCTACTACTATTTCTACTACTTAGTCTACTACTATTTTTACTACTATTTCTAGTACTGTTGCTACTACTGTTTCCACTACTATTTCTGCTACTAATTTTACTACTTTTTACTCCCTTTTCTACTACTATTTCTACTACTATTGCTACTACTGTTTCCACTACTAATTCTAATACTAATTTTACTACTTTTTACTCCTTTTTCTACTACTATTTATATTACTATTTCTACTACTATTGCTACTACTATTTCTACTACTTAGTCTACTACTATTTTTACTACTATTTCTAGTACTGTTGCTACTACTGTTTCCACTACTATTTCTACTACTAATTTTACTACTTTTTACTCCCGTTTCTACTACTATTTCCACTACTATTCTACTAATATTTTGAGTACTATTTCTACTATTATTACTATTATTACTTATGTTAATCGTTTTCCTACTACTATTTCAACAATACCAACAGATTTTTTACATGTTTCTATTAATTTGTTTCATTTGCGGATCATATGTTATAAAATATCTTTTCCTTTCTTTTCCTTCTTTATATTGTCACAATAATAAAAGAATAAGATCGACAAATGCTTGATGATTTATGTTTCATATACATTTTTTTAATAAAACAATATTGATTCAATTCGTTAACTTTTGCATATTTATTTTGCACATTTGGCGACCGCAACTTTAATTAACAATATCTTGAAAACTATTAATCAAAGATCTGCTCCTTAAATGGATGGAGCCTTCAAGAGCCATCGAATACAATAAACAATTAAAATTATAACCAAATGGAACATAATTTGTTTTTATTTTTTAAATCGTATGAATTAGATTAATTTTTTATTATTGTATAAACATTTAATTTGACGAAACATTGTTGTTCGGTTAAAAATAAAGCATTGTTGAAAAATATATAGTTAGATGGTAAATATTACAGTCGATCTACTCCATGAAACATTTTCAGATATTCAGAATAAGGAAAATTCATTTATTTTATTGATAATAACAATAAGCTTTAAGTACTATTATTTGTATAAATGTCAAACACATTTATTGCTACTTTAAAGGCAACTCTCTTTTATTTACTTTACACAAAGCCAGAAGTTCTAGGCTAGTTACAATATAAATACATACATAGTTTATTTAAAGGTAAAAATTATAAATATATTTTCTATTTCCAGTAACTTTTCATCTTAGTATGTATTATTAATTAATACAAGTATAACACATTATTGATAATGAAAAACAGTAATATCATGATTGAGGTACAAAATTCTGTAAGCAAAGTAAATTCATCTTTTCGACAAGTGTTTAGTTTTTCCATTTCTAAAGTGTTTTCTAAAATTATTAAAATATAAATAAAAACATATTTGTTAGGTTTAACATAATGCATTAAAATTACTTTAGTAACTTTACTAGTTTTGTAAGTAAAACGATATTTTAAGTTGCTGCTGCTGTTGAATCTCATGAAATATTGTCATATTTGTTAAGTTTAAGCGTTCCTCTAAGTCTCTACATTACTTAATTATTAAACTATTATTCATGCCTTAGCTTACAGGCCAAGCTAATGAATCCCGTCGACAACGATTGAGTAAAGTAGGGCTTTATTTAAAGCCAGCTTTAAGGCCACTTCAGAGTTGTTCCGCCAGAGGTTTAAGCGCTCAAGCTGAGAGAGATTCATAAGCATAAAAGTAAAAGTGCCCTTAAGCTCAAGTCTTTAGCAAAAGTCGGCCTAAAGGCCATGATATCAAAATGCTGTAGTTAAACAAAATGAAATTAATTTTAGATCTTGGAAAGTGGCCGAATATATTCAGCGAACCTTGGTGAATGTTGAATGTTGAATGGTGAATGGATGCTTGACCTTTTTGTATGCTGTTTGGGGGGGGAGCGGGATGTGGGGGGCTTAACCTGAACACCTTCACATTGAATGTACGAAGAGTTTATCCCCTTGGCTGTCACAGTTTGATCCGTAGCCGGATTTCCTTTTCTTGCACATCTTCTCTGTCCAGTTGTCCCCCTTGTCCAGTTGGACAACTGAGCATAAAATTGGCGTGAACATAAAAAAGTTGTACGCGACTTTGGCGAACTTTTCCCCCCTCTCTCTCCTCCACTGTCTGCCACTGTCTGTCTCTCTCTCTCTCTCGCAATCTGCAGCTTAAGTTTTTGGACAACTTTTGGCATTCTTTGGCTAAAAGTTCTGATTGTAACCTTTGGCCTATAGCAACTTTTTGCTTACAGTTTTTGACAGTAATTTGACAGCATGTTATGTTTCGAAAAGTGTTCGCTTGTGTATGTGTGTGTGGGAAGACAACTTTAATCATATAATTTATTATCGGGCAACGGCGTACACGCTTACGTTTAATTGAAACTAAAATATTTTTGATTAATTATAAGGCAATGGTGACGGTAGCAGCAGCGGCAGCGCCACCAGCAGCAGCAGCAACAAACACCAGCAGCCGCAGCGTTGGAGGCAGCGACAGCGACAGCGGCAGCAGCAGCAAAAACCTTTTGTTTTCATACAAAGCCAGCGACGTCGCGACGCCTCGTTTCGGCTCACGAGCGCCACTCGGTACGAGCTGGGCGCTCTCTCAAGGCTGTGGGCATTCGGTATCATGCTGAGCGCTGCTAGCGTCGCAGCCAACGTTGTTGTCGTCGTCGTCGTCGTTGTCTTCATTGCCCAACCTTTTGGCCCCGCTGTGTTAGCGTTTGTCACAAGATACATACACATGCATACACACAAGTCAATTGATGTACATAGAAGCTGGCACATGCATTGAATTCGGCTCTGCGTTATGTATTCGTATTTACGCTTTGTCTTGCTCATTCGCAGCACACACAGTCTCGTCAATTGCCGTTCGCTTCTCTATATCTGCCGAACTGTCGCTCTAGCTGCCTTCCTGCTACTGCTCTCAGCGACCCTCACGTACATAAAAACAACACATATACAGACACACACTCAAGCAGCATACAGTATTTCGTTTACTTTGCCTTTTGCTTATGTTGTTATTTTCGCTTCGCTTCGCTTCATGTTTTTCGTTTGGCTTGGCTTGGCCTCTGCTGCATATGGCTTCGCTGTCGGCGTCGCTGCTTCAGTTGTCAGTTGGTTTTCCCTACTCCATTCCACACATCTTCGCTACTGCTGCGTTGCTGTCGCTGTCGCTGTCACTGGCAACCAGTTTACTTTGCTCTGCTCTGCTTTTGCTTTTTCACCCATTCGCATGCTCGTTTCGTGGCGCATATCTTGGTATCTCGATACTCGGCAGCAGCCCCGTTTGTCGTTGCCTAACTTATGAAGCCAGCATATTATTTCTTTTATTTATCATTCTCTTTTTTTTTTTTTTGCCTACCCCCGACGACTGTCACTTTGTCTTGTATGTATGTATGTATGTATGTAAGTATGTGAATATGTATGGGAAAAGCAGTTCGTAACTATATGAGAAATGAGGAAGAGGCGTACAGTGAGAAACTCATTATTATGCTCTACGCGGCAGCGAATGCTTGACGCTCGGCGCTCAGCCCACTGTCTGTGGCTCTATGCACGCGTAGATAATAAAGCAACACACGCAAACAGGGTTGTCGAGTGCGCTCAATTTATGCATATATAAATTACCTATAATATATGCATAAAATTTAATGTATACAGTTGCGCTAGTAAATTTTTGTATTATTTTATTGTTAAAATTCATTTATATAATTTTATTTAATATTATTTTTGGCACTACTCGCAACCCTGGTGCGCCTGTGGCTGCATGCCACGACCGCCAGCAACAGCTTAGGCAAGCACACACACACACACTAGTGCATTGCTTCACTCGCAGACGCACACATACACATGCACTTGGACGGTGGGCCACATAAACATCTGCCGCTGCTGCTGCTGGCGTTGACGTTGACGTCGCTGGTAATTGGGAATGAGAATGGGAATGGGTTTATATGAGGCATGTGGCAGGCGGCTAGAGCTGTGAGGCATAAGTATGGTTATGATGATGATGCTGAATGATGGGACTGCCAGCTTGTGACGTCACAAACAATGCGTATTAAGAAAATCTACTGGCAGACGCACAAGCACATACATATACATATGTATGTATGTATGTATGTATGTATGTCATTGCTTGCTTGTATTGGTGTGCATGTATTGGTTTGCAGCTCGGCATGCGCCCTGAATACAGCACAGCGACTGAAGCTGCGCTGCTGGCTGGCTGCTTGGCCGGTCATTGCTTGCGGGATTTGCTGATGCGCAGAGCGGCGACAGAGGCGAAGAAGGAGGAGGCGGAAGAGGAGGAGGAGATGGCAATGGAGAGCAGCAGCGAATGAGAAAGAGAAAGAAAGAAAAACGCGACGTCGGCACAACACAAATTAAACTTAAATGCCCCCCATTCACTTGCGAGGCTGCTACTGGAGTTGCCGTCGTCGTTGTTGTTGTTGCTCTTGCCCCTCGTCGCTGCTGCTGCTGGGGCATCGTCGTCGTCGTGCCACTGGCCACGACTTTAGCAATCGCAGCAACTGCAGCAGCAACGTCATCGTCATCCATCTGGGCACATTATTAGTTTCTCTTGTCTTGCTGCTGCTGCAGTCGTTGTTGTTGTTGTTGTTGTGGCGCTTTATCGCATTTATTGCTGCATGGGGTCTCAATTAAGCTGTTAAGACCAGTTGAGGCCAATCTATCGGGAGAATTAAAGCCAATCAATAATTTACGACGATCCCCAGACACCGAACCCGATATCGAATCCCGCCAAGACCACAGGATGAACTCAATCAACGTGTGGCAAGCGGCAACAGAACACGCTGCCCCATCACTTAAAATGGCGTTCACAAATGTTGCCGTTCCGCTTAAGCGATAAAGCCAAGTTAATACAGTCTGTAGCCAACTGCACTCTTGATTAAGCACATAAAGTAACAAATTGCAGGCTGTAATAATGAAGATGAACCTTCTGGCCCTTAAATGGAATACATATTGGATATCAATCGGGTGATAAGATCAGACTAATATATAGAGAGCTATTCTACGTTAAATCAACTACAGTTTGCTTAGCTTATTCTATAATAATTAGTATTCTGAGATAGTCAGAAGAACTATGCAGAATATCTGTCGGGAAAAGCTTCAAAAAGTTTACATGGATTGAGGAAGCAGCTGAAAAGCAATACAATATTTAAAAGAATAAACTATATACAAATATGAGTCTTTTAAGATCTATTTAGAAGTTTGATTGACATATTTTTATTTAAAATTGCAGTGCCATTAAAACAATGCCAGAAACTTGCATTGATTTCCAAGAATATATAACCTTTAATAATTCAAAGAAATAACTTGAAAGCATTTTAAAAACTTACATTTTTAAAGATATTCATCAAGTAACCGTAAATTATAGCTATATATAAAAGTTTACTTAAAATATACAACCGGAAAAATGAATCTCCTGCTTTCTAAATCCAGCTCTTAGGATTTTCCTTTGAAGCTTTCCAATTTAAGGCTTTGAACATTGTTTATAATATAAAAGAAAAAGTTTTAATTGAAAAATCAAACACAGGAATTTCCATTATTCATACTTTTCTTTTGAGACTTTGATGTTCATAGTTGATGTTTTAGTTAAAGAAATTTCCCTTGTAAAAGTGCAGTTTAAAATAAGTATTTATTATGCCATAAAAGTAATTAATAAAACTCACTTTCATTGTTTACTACATAGCCATTTTACAAAACGAAAAACAGACAGTTAAAAATGTTGAAGTATTTTTAAATATGTACATTTTTTATAATACAAATAGAATATATACAAATAGATATTTCCTTCTAATTTAATCGTGTTAGTAAAATATTAAATGATCGATAAATTAAGGTCGATAAATAGATCCAATTTCATGTCGATTAATTTCCTTTCAACGACAACATAAAGTGCTGCAATGACTTTATTTGTTTAATATGTATGTATTATATTAGTAGATAGATGGTAGGCTTTGAACACTTCTCTAATTATATATACTTAATATGTAATAGTATTAGTAAAATTTATAACGAATACTATTAATAAATCTGTTGGAATTAACACTGCAATGCTGTTAACTTAAGAAGTTCAAATGAATTCTTCAATAAATAACAGCATTCACTATCTTTATAAGCTTGCTTTGCCTTAGCACACATACACACATGCACACATGCACATATGCACATACATATATTTATGTACTTATCTATATGTATGTATGTATGTATATGTTTGACCACTATGCATGACTAATTTAGGGATCGGCAGACGAAGTGAGTCAAATGTAATTTGTAAATTGATAAAAAGCCATAAAAGACGGACTCGAATTACGAGATTTTGTTTTTGTTTTCGTTAAACATTAGCGTATTTTTATTTTAATGGGGTTTTGAACTAAATAGTTTAGAAAAGAGTCATATTTGTATGCAGTTTGTTCTTTTAAATATTGTGTTGAATTGAACTAGCCGCGACTAGTTCAATTAATTATCGAAAAAAAGATGTTGAATTGAAATATTAAAAATCAAAAATAAAACCATTTTATTCGAATTTTTGCCAATTTAATCTTTGACTTTTTGTAGAACACTTTTAAATTTATATATAAAGTATTTAGTATAGATGGACAACTGTTCTTTAATAAACTTATTATTGCACAATGAGTAGCGCAATGCAAATGGTTTTCACGAAAGAAAAACAACATAAGAATTACCATGACAGGTGATAGATGACAGATGCAGCTTTTACAATGCACACATACATATGTATGTATGTGTGTGTGTGTTCTCAGCTCAATAAAAAAAACAGAGAGGCCTTAAAGCACTCAACAAAGTGGAAAAGACACAAGAATAAGCATTATAAATTAAAGGTGATGCAGTAAAAAGCTGCCTAAAGAAAAAGCCCAGCGGCATGGGAAGTTATCCATTAGAAGAGCTCTTTTTCCAGCCTGCTAGAAAGCACATGGTTTTGCGTAAAAAAATGAAACTTAACTCCTGTGGCATCATTAAAATGGGGAAAATATGGGAATTTATTATTTCCAACAAAGAAAAACAAAGTGCGAGACTTGAATAGAAAAATGAGACAAATCATAGATGAAAACATGCAATAAGTGCTGTTTTCTTTGTCAGCAAAGAGCAACTTGAATTGTGGTCTCTTTCGCACCTTCCGGCGTAATCAACGCCACTTTTACCGAAACTCATTAGAACAAGCGAGGAAGAATAATAATAACAAAAGGAGCAGAGAAATGGAAGAAATCGTTTGATGAATGAATGTGCAATGTGCAAAACGTCGACTGATTGAAGAGCTTTTTCAGTTGTTCAGTTGTTATAGAGAAGCGGCAAAATAAGCATACAATACAAGTGCTGATTGTTGCTTGTTGATTCACATGGCACACACACTCACACACACTTGTACAATTCTACGCTCTTTATCTCCATCTCTTACACGTGTGTGTACGTAAGTGGACACGTGTGTGTGTGTGTGTTTATGTGTGTATCATACGTGCAAAAATGCAATTTCTGTCTACGAAAAGAAGCGAATTGCGAAGTGGGCAGATTTCGGGGGAAGCAAGAAAAAACAACGACAGCGTAACATTACTTAATATAGTCAGTGTGTGGTAAACACCTTAGGTTCAAAGCTTAATTGAAATCCTATTACAATAAAGTAAAAGTTCAACCATTTCATTTAGTGGTGTTTCTTTCCTGAAAGGCTCACATTTAAAATTGCTAGAGGCTTAGCGCAAATATATATAATACTATGTTAATACATATATTTATTATTTTTCCCATTGTTATTTTGTTTAAATTTGTCTTCTTCAATACATTTAAAACGTTTCATTTATAATTGTGATAAATATAGCTTTATTCACTTTCATTTAGTTGTGAAAATATCGCATTCTTACATTCTGTAGTTCATATATTTTAATCTATGTATATCTCTGTAATGCAACTTTTATTCAATATTTAACAAAACAGAAATGAAACCCAGATTTTTAGTGCACTTTTCTTCCCAAAAGTTATCTTCAATCATTAAAAAACTAAGTTTAATTCAATTTACATTTTCTTGCATTCAAAAGAATGTTTTCTATTTTATAAACTTCATAAAATGTATAAATTATAATACAAAATGCATAATACTTGTCGAAAATACACAAAAAAATATATTTGGAACATTTACTTAAATAAATTTACCAGAATATGCCAGATTTTTCTTCAGAAAAATAGTCGCAAAGAAAGCGAAACAAAGAGTTGTTTCTTAAAAGCAAAACAAAATAATTTTTAGTAGTATTTAGTTTATTCTTAGAAATCATTTTGGTCCTAAAAAATACCCCAACTCTATATGATTATTTCAATTATTTGCAATATTATCTTAAAACCCTTAAAAAATGTTACTCCCTCCAGTGTTCTATCTATGTACAACATCAAAAGAAAGCATAGATATGTATGTACATATGTCCACATATCATGAGTCGTCTAATTGGCGGCTTTTTGTTACCTGAAACGGAGACACACATGAAGGAGAAGCCGTAAAGCAGAAATAGTCAGCAAATTATAAGGGGTAACACTGGCAACACCGAGCCGTTACTTGGAGCCAATGCATAGCACATAAGCGCCTGGGATTAATGCAATAAATATGGTATGGGAATATGTACATATTTACTTCATTTCGCTGCCAGCAGCAACTCTACCACATATTAACTGTACATAGAGATCAAAGCAAAGGTGTTTACACATGTACATACATACATATTTATGTATCATATACACAAGCGCAAGCTGAAGGGCACCCCTCATACTGCATTAAGTAAGTGAATATATATGCATGTGTGTGTTTACACTTCTTCGACTTCACGTATGTACATAAGTACGTACATCATACATTTTAAGTATATAAGCTATGTATGGATACGCGTCGCCGTTACCGTCAATGAGACAGCCGACAGCCCTTCCTTTCACACAAATGCGAAATGTGTGGCACGATAGCCACAGCGACAGCGAGTCGAGCAAGAAACGGAGAAACAGCAGACGCAGCAAAAGAGCCAAAAGGCAACGGCAACGGGCAAGCAAGGCAAACGCCAGACATCGCCTGATATGTACTCTCAGTGCTAAACCAACTTCGAACGAGAGCAGTTCGTTACTCGGTTGAGAGCAGCGAATGTGAAATAAAAGTCGCCGTCGCTGTGTTTATTGCCGTCGCTTCGTCGCCGTATGAGAGCAGTAAAAGAGACCAACGCAAATAAAGTAGCAGGCAACGCGAACGGTGCCAGCCGAGTGTGTGTGTATATGTATGCGAGAGCGAGTGCGCAGCAGTTGCACGCCCAGTGAGAGTTTGTGTGCGAGTGAGACAGCATTGTGGCAGCCACTGAGCGCGCAGTTGTCAAAAAGGAAAACGAAAAACTGGCAGCAGAGGGCAGGCAGTTGGCCGCCGTCAATGTAAATAGGCGTTGCATATGTGTGTAGGTTTAAACGAGTAAATAAGACACAGCTCAGCGTTGGCGGCAGCAGCAGCGGCAGAGTTGATTCAGTTGTACGCGAAACGTTGAGTCGGACGGATGTGCGCGCATTTTTATTGCCAGATTTTAAAGGTGATACAACTGAAATAACCATGTATATGGGTTAAGTGTAATAATTTAACAAAAAAAATTAATTAAATTACGCGTAAATTAATAGCCTGTAAAACAAAAGCAAGCACAGCAACAAACTGTTTGTTTTTGAATGTCAGAAATTTCCTTTGTGTCTCGTGTGACAAAAGCCGAAACAACAACAACAACAAAGACGACAACGACGATAGCAAAAGCAGCGAACAGGCTGCGCTTTATATACACAACGTCTATGTAAACGTCGCAGTCTCTGCGTGCGTCGGCAGAGTGTATGTATGTTTCTGTGTGCAGAAAACATAAGGCAAAGCATAATACACAATAAAGGTGCCCACGAAAGCAAATAACCAAAAGTGACAGCCGCAGCAGCGCTCGAGTTTCTATGCTGGCGTGCTTGTAGTGTACATGAGTGTGTGTAAGTGTATGTGTTTGTTGGGAAACATCGAACGGCGAAGAGAAGAAGTAGAGGAGTAAAGTGTAAAGCAAGCAATAAAATAAAACAAGCAAAGCAAACAGCTGAAGCTGAAGAAAGAAAGGCACAAGAAATATTGTTGAAAATCTAATTAAACCAAGCGGAGAATACATGCATATGAAAATGTGTGTGAGTTTGTGAAAGTGTGCGTGAAAATATGCCAATAACTGCACTTTGGATTATAACAACAGCAACTGCATCGCGTTTTGGATTACGTTACGTTTATCACATTCAGCAATTGGATTAAAACAAAAATATCAACAACAAAAATGCACAAAATGCCGCGCATTTATCTGGATTAGCAGTCAAAAGAACGCACACAGGTAAGAGAGTAAGATTATATGCAAACAAGAACTCAAATTGAGCGAGATTTGAATTGCATTTCTTATGCTCGTCGTGTTGTCTCTGCCTTACTCTCGCTCTCTTACTGTCGCAGCCGGCCTGACAGCGCGCACAGCTGTTGCGCTCCCCCAGAATTTCTCCCATTCCACACACACACACACATACACAAGCACAAGCACACGAACGTTTGCTCGCCCTTTGCCTCTCGTCGCCCCCAGCAATATTAACAACAACAACAGCAGCATCAATCTAAAGCAAAAGAAAACGACGAACAATAACAGTGGGAGCAACAGATTTATGTCCATTGAAGATTGCGATTGGCAAGCGAACATTGCTCTCGTGCGTACAAAACTATGCACTATGTAAGTCATATACTAAGTATGTATATGATAAATATATGTACAAGTAAAATATCAAACATATTTGCAATTATATAAATGCACAGTTATCGTTTACATGCTCTTGCTCTGCTTTTGCTGAATGAAAGCAGTCGCAGTCTATGCGTGCATGCATGTGTGTGTGTGTGTGTGTGATATTGGAGATAAAAACCGCGTCGCAGTCGCCGTCACACTCACCCTACTCTGCCTGCACTCTTCGTACCTTGTACCGCATATCTACAGTCGCGAATGCCTCGCTTTGTTCACGTGAAATTCCGTTGCTTTTTTTTCTTTTCTTTTTTTTTTTTATTATCCTTTTCATGCTTCGTACTCTACTTCTCTACCGCTCTACTTCTTCACCCAGATGCGTTTCGGGCATGGGAAAGGAAAGGGTTAAGCTTGGGTACGCTTTGCGTTTGGTGTGTGAATGTGTGTGCGTGTATGTGTGTGTGTGTGTGTGTGTGCAAGAGCTCGTCCTCACTTAAATTTAATGTAAAAAGGATTTTAAAGCATCATCGCTTGTTCCTGCATACATTTCATATTCATATTTCCATTTTGCTGCGTGAGGGAGGGAGACGGCGCTCTTGTAGTTGTTGTTTTTGTTGCTTTTGCTGTTGGTCTAAAAAGTTTTGCGCAAAACTTTTTCGTGTCGAGTTTTTACTGGCGCGTTGATGCAAAAACAACTTGAAAATGTTTTCAAATACATTTCCACATTCCACACACACACACACACACACACACACACCAATACACTCGCGTTCAATTTAAAGTCTCTTTCATTTGCTCGAGCGTACATAACCCAACTTATTTGGCTGTTAAACAATGCTTGCCACCCCTGACACCGCTCTACCTCTACCCTCCCTCTCCCCCAGCAACTCCCCCGAGTCGTGTTGTCTCTGCCAGTCGTTCACATTCCCATGCCAACTGTCTATATAGTGCTGTCAGAGCAGGACAGCAGCATCCCATATCCATTAACTGATGGATTTCTTTTTGAGCAGTTTCAATTGACTTGTAATATATAATGTAAATATTACCTGAGCTTATCACAAATCGCAGCAAATAATGATAATTAATTATACGTTTTTTATTAATCAGCTTTGCAGCTTAAAACTCGGCAAAGACTTTTCCCAGAATTTTCGCGTTTTCATTGCAAGATTCGTTGGAAAAGAGTTCGAGTTTCTCAAGTGGAAACTAAAGTTGTATTGTGCGCAACTTGAGCTCGTTTCATTGTGTTTTGCTTATTGTTTGAATTCAGGATCAAAACGGTAAACTGTAGGCAGATAGGAGAGAGAGAGTGAGAGAGAGAGAGAGAGAGAGAGAGAGGGGGGAGACAAAAGAATTCGATTGGCGCTTTTACTGCTACATATTTGTTCAGCACGCTGAAGAGCTCAGCTCTTTAAAGAAAAGAACCGTACATTTAAATACCCTGTATGGCAAACACCAAAATGGTTGTCTGTTTTTGTCGCACAAAGAGAGAAATTTAAGATTAAATTGAATTGCAATTAAATTCAATAATAATGCATAGTTTTTAAATACAAAAATTCAACTGACTGCAGGGTATCTACTAGGTCGTACACGCACACTCGTATTGCATTTGTCGTTTGCATATTTTATATTGACAATTTTTTCTTTGTCTCTTTTTTTTTTTTGCAGAAATAAAAGCGAATTTAATGCGGCGTCTGTGACTGTTGTTAGTACTACTATTAATACTACTACTACTATTGCTATTGCTATTGCTATTATTATTGTTATTATGATGACGCCAGAGTCGAAGACAACAACAAAAACATCGGCAGCAGCGACAACAACAGCAACAACAGCGCCCAATACAATGGCGCATACACAAAAGCCAGCAGCGACGTTGGCGTCGGCGTCAGCGTCGGCAGCGGCAGCGGCAGCGGCGTCGTCGCTGCAATTGTCAGCACTGGCGGCAAAAACGAAGTCAGCTAAAAGCTTTGTCAGCAATGTGAACAACAACAACAACAACAACAACAACAATAGTAACAAAAACAACAACAATAGCCATAAAAACAACAACAATAGCAGCAACAACAACAACAGCGGCAGCAAAAAACTGGCGACAAATGTTGATAAAATGCAAATGCAAAAGCAGCAGCAAAACTTGATTAAAGTAAAAAGTGAAAACGCAGTGGCAACAACAGCAACAACAACAACAACAACAACAGTAGCAAATGCAGTTGCAAATGGCACAAATGCAGTTGCAACAACTGCAAAACGCATTAAAAAAGAATCAACACCTCCTGCAACAACAACAGCAGCAACTGCTACTGCAACAACAACAACAACAACAACAACAGCAGCAGCCAGCGAGGGCAACAGTTCATCATCAGCCTCGTCATGTTCGTCGTCGTGGTCCACAATCACCTCGAACAGCTCGGAGGATGCATGCAGCAGCAACGGTGGCGCCTCGGCGGATGAGGAGCCCACAACCGCAGAGGAGGCGCCGATGCCGACGCCGACGCCGCCGGCGTCAACTTCAGCAACAATGTCGATGATGATGACAACGCCACGCCCCGTGCTTCTAACTGCCGTCAATCCGCACATTATCTGCCACTTGTGCCAAGGCTATCTGATCCATGCGACGACCATTGTGGAATGTCTGCACTCGTGTAAGTATAGCCCTAGTACCCAGTACCCAGTACCCAGTACCCAGTACCCAGTACCCAGTACCCAGTACCGAGTACCTAGTACCCAGTACCCAGTACCCAGTAACCAGTACCCCAATACTCAATGCCTAGTAGCCCAATCTAAGGCAGTCCATGTGGCGTCCTGCAGTGCTGCGCATTTGGCCTTTTTCCCGCTAGAGCTGGCTGCTTTTTGTAACTGCTTAAGCTGGCGAACATTTCTTCTTTTAGAGCAATAATGTAAAGGAATAATGTAAAGGAATAATGTAAAGGAATAATGTAAAGGAATAATGTAAAGGTATAATGTAATGTAGAGGAATAATGTAAAATAATGTAAAATAATGTAAAATAATGTAAAATAATGTAAATGATTTATTTCTTATTTAAATGCCAGCAAAAGAGTGCAAGTTTAATGTTTCTTGCAAGTTGTAGAAAAATAACAAAAACCGACTTTGTTTTTAAAGCAAAAAAAAAAAAATAAAAAATAAATAATATTAAAAAATAGTCAGAGCTTATGCAAGCAAAGAAAAAAATCAGTGCAATTCAATGCAGAAGTGAGAGAGAATATTGAGAATGTACAAGAAATAGATGAGTCGACTCTTATAAAGTAATCGACTCTGAAAGTAAATACCAAAATAAGATTTAACAGCATAAGATTTAATTGAAATCTCTATATTTGCAATTAAATCGTATACTGTTGAATCTTATTTTAGTATTTACTTTCAGAGCATGCTTATAAGAGTCGACTCATCTATTTCTTATACATTCTCAATGTTCTTTCTCAGTATAGAATCTCTATATTTTCCATTAAATCTTGCACTTCAATTAAATATATATTTTATATAATATATATTTGCAATTAAATCGTATACTGTCAAATGTCGCAGTGTCTGCTGTTTAAAATGTGCCCAGTTAAAAATGCCCGTCTTTTTCTACACAAGGCAGCTGATCTAGCCTTTTTTTGCTTGGTGGCAGCACTGACTCTTGCCTTGCGAGTCGCGACTAATTAGAAAACTGGCAAAAGAGCCTAACTCCCCTCAACTGGCCCGCCCCCTGGCTGAGACGAGTGCAGATGCTGCCTGGCGATAAGTTAATGGGCAACATTAATGAGGCTTTGCCTTTTGCATATTTGCTGAGAGACAGAAAGATGAGATTGGTTGCAGCCAGAAGGAGGACGACTAGAGATGTATTTGCCACATATGTCAGACTAAATAATTACAAATGGCTTCGTCCAGAGGATACGGCTTAATAACTGCTGCACCATAAATCAGGCAACATTTCAAGTCCAACCTGTACATGAAGCTGGCCAGTCGAGAATGAGGAAAAACTTGGCAAGTTTTCACACAAAATTGCCGACTGCAATTTCCGGTGTGTTTCGTTTTGGTTTTAGCTTGAAATCTGCACTTTAAGCGCAGCCAACTTAATGAGGCAGCTCTTTTTGCTTTGCAACACTGTTTAACAACACTGCTAAGCTAAAAGTTGATTTGTTAAGGCAAAGAAAAAAGATTACATTTAATATTTAATAAAAAAGAATTATTAATTACAAAAAATAATTATAAATTCAACAGACAATAAAATGAAAGGTGCTGAAATGTTGGGCTTATTAAAGTTGGCTTCACAACATTGTGTTCCCCACACGACGACTGTCTGTAATTAAGCTGAGGGAGAATTGGATTACAGCACTTTGGCGCTTAAATTGCGTCGTTTTTCAGCACTGCTGTTGACAGGCCGTCTCAACGGGTAAAAAATCACTAGAAATCAGCAATTAGTCAGAGCTTTCTTTCTGGCTCTGTGGCAAATTCACAAATTAGAGAGACTCTGCAGCCGATTGTGACGGCTAATCACAGCCTCAGGCGATAGACAGACTGGTTGAGAGAGTCGGGCAGACGGAAAGACGGGCAGACAGACAGACGGACGGACGGACAGACGGACAGATAGACAGACGGACAGACAGACAGAGGGAAAGACAGACAGACGGACAGACAGACAGACAGACAGACAGACGGACAGACAGATAGACGGACAGACAGACAGACAGAGAAACAGACGGACAGAGAAACAGCATTGCAGTTGCTAAATCTGGGCACCAAATGTGTCGATGACATTTATTTGGTTTCGAGCCTCATTTAAATCTGTTGCCAGACTCGACATATCACAAGTTGCCTGGCTGCAATCCTGATCGGGAGTGCAAGTGCAGTGGGTGCGAGGGAGGGGGGCAGGCAAGAGAAGTGCAGGTAAGGGGAACTCGCAAATGGCTGGCAACAACAGCTGTTGGGTTCAGTTTGTTGCCTACTCGAGGCCATTTGGCCAGCCACCGCACACCCCCGCACACCACCTCACACCACCACCCACAATCAGCAAACACACACACATAGAGCCAGCATACGCTCCAGTTGGTTCTGCTCTCGGGATGACTTTTCTCCCTTGCGCTGCCCTCCCTCCCCTCTGCTGCCATTCCCTGCCCACTTTTTTGCTGCTCTGTTTTGACAGACAAGCGTAACAGGCGAACCGAATGTGATTCCCTCCCGCCCCGGGCTTATCCCGGACTCTGGCCCTGACTCTGACTCTGACTCTGCCTCTGACTCTCCATGTTGCTGTCGCTTGGCTTGACAGTTGCAGGACGGCACAAGATGGGACAGCAGCCAGACACTGCCATGGCATTGACATTAAAGTCAAAACAACTTTGCTTCTTTTTTTTCGCCGCTTGTTTTTTGGGGCATTTCGCATTTGGCCCGTGGGTGGTTTTTGTCGGAATTGAATGTCTCCTTTTTCATGACAAGGGGGGGGGGAGCAATAAGCCTTGCTGTGAAGCGGCAAAAGAGTCGAGAGTGTCTGGGATTGGCGTGCGTTGCGCTTGGGGAATTGTTTGTTACGTGAGGTTTTACATAAATTTAAATCATATCAATTTGTGAGCTGAAAAAAGTTGCACACAAATCCGTTTTACGAGTCTATCGCCATTTCCCTGCCCCCCAATAATTTGCACACCTTATAACTGTATTTGCCACATCTCTCTATCTCTCTCTCTCTCTCTCTCTCTCTGTTTGCAGTCTGCCACAGTTGCCTCATCAATCACCTGCGGAAGGAGCGCTATTGTCCACGTTGCGAGATGGTCATCAACAATGCCAAGCCAAACATCAAGTAAGTAATCGCCCAGCATTGTGCCAAAGACTGTCACTGACAACTGCAATTAGCTTTTGATATTGGACACTGTGGAGCACTTGAAGCGCTCCTTATCCTTATCCTTATCCTTATCCATATCCTTGTCATTTGTCAACTTTGTAGCAAACGCCCCTTGTGAGGTTACGCATCATTTTCTTGCACAACTTGTCTGGAAATTGATGCAAAGTTGTTACAGTAACTATTTCTTGTTATTAAATTGAGTAGTGTTCCATTCCAACGTTTCTTTTCTATTGGTTTGTAATGTTTGCTTATCAATAACTTTTGTTTAGATTAAACAGCAACAATACACCAGACATTAATAAATTAATATTCATATTTAAAAAGCAAAACAGCTAAAAAGCGTGTTCCATTCCAACGTTTCTTTTCTTTATGTTCGCCATAACTCATGTTTGCTTCTACATAACTTGTGATTAGATAAAAGGAAACAGTATAATAAATTAATATTCATATTTCAAAAGCAAAACAACTAAAAAGCGTGTTCCATTCCAACGTTTCTTTTCTTTACGTTCGCTATATCTCATGTTTGGTTCTACATAACGTGTGATTATAAAAGGAAACAGTATACTAGTCATTAATAAATTAATATTCATATTTCAAAAGCAAAAGAATTAAAAAGCGTGTTCCATTCCAACGTTTCTTTTCTTTACGTTCGCCATAACTCATGTTTGCTTCTACATAACTTGTGATTAGATAAAAGGAAACAGTATACTAGTCTTTAATAAATTAATATTCATATTTCAAAAGCAAAACAGCTAAAAAGCGTGTTCCATTCCAACGTTCCACGAAGTACTTTCGTAGCTTTGGAATTGTTGGCTTAGCTCGATTGCAACAACTTTAACTTTAGCCTCTCCACAACCAACCAAAGTGTTCCATTCCAACGTTCCAATGTTAGTTAAAGTGCCTAAAGCTACTGTTGTACATTAAACATTAATAGATTACAATTCAAATTCAGCAACAATAACGAAATAGTGTTCCATTCCGCTGTTCCTTTGTCTGTCTATTAAATTGATTACAACTCTTTGCTTGTGCTTTGCTAGCTATAAAATGTAACTCACACTTTTATAGCCGTTTAATGGCATGTTTCATTCCACCGTTTCTCTGCTGAATTGCTGCCATCATTTGCACATTTTAAAGCCTGTACAAAAAACATATATATTTAAGCCGAATGGTCTGTTTCGTTTCCATGTTCCGTGGCTAATTGAAAATGCATTAACATTTTTTGCCATTTCACTGGCATTAATATTTATGGATATTCTATTTTAAAACGTGCTCTGGCAAATGGCAAATGGCTTTTTTGAGTACTTGTTGCAGCTGATGATATTACGCTTTAAAATGCGCATAAGCATTAAGCGTATTGAAGCTGCCAAGCTCGCTCTATGGCCAATTGACACTTGCTGGCCAAAAGCAGAGAGACGACCCTTTTTCTGCTGGAACTTCCATTTTTGGTTGTCGTTGTTGTTGTCGTTGTTGTTGTTGTTGTTGTTGCTGTTGCTGTTGTTGTTGTCGTTGTTGTTGTTGTTGTTGTCGTTGTCGTTGTTGTTGCTGTCTTTTGTGCATTTGCCAAGTTGTTCGCGAGTCGCGTTGTCCGACTGCGCTCAAAAGGTGAGCACTCTCGAAAGGGTCTCTGATTGTCTCTAAATGCGTATGTGTGTGTGTGTGTGTGTGTGTATCTGTGTGCTGCTTCCAGCTGCTGCTGTTGCTGATTGCCGTCGGCAAAAGTGAGCACAAGACCCGCCCGTTAATTATCTCTGTCGTATTTCGATTTGCTTTTCTTGGAACTGCGTTTTTGCCAAAAAGTTTGCTGTTTTTTTTCCCCGTTTATCAGTCGCTAACAATAATATAAAACATGGCCGAGCGACAAGTTAATTTCCTATTTCGCTTTGCTTTGAAATGAATAAATAAACACGACTCGTCTCGTCTTTTGTTAACAATTTTCTATTGCATTTTTTGTGTTAACCATCAACTTTTGCTATACATTTAATTGCCGACTTTGTTTTTGGCCACGTACAAAAAGCACTTGTCTCTCTCTCTCTCTCTCTCCCACTCCCTCACTTAGTTAGAGCTGCTTTAACTGCCCTCGCGACTTCTTTGGGGCCAAAGCCAAAAGCTATCTGCCGTATTCATTATCTTTTTTGGTGTGCATTCAACGAGATTGGAACCTGACTCACTGGATTTGTATAATAGATAGCGAGACCAGCAGGGGGTGGCAACCCTGGCAGCGGGTGGTTTTTGTTGCAAGTAGAGTAGAGTAGAGTACATAGCCATTAAAGCTGTACCTTAAATTGATTCGCTCGCTCGTCACGAACGTGTTGTTCATTAGAGACGTGCGTAGACAGCTGGAACGAGAGACAGTCGGACGGACAGACAGACAGACAGATAGACAGACAGACAGACAGCAATAGAACGGAAAAACAGTTTGCTGGGGAGTCGAAAAAGTGGCCAAATATTTGGCAGGCATCAAATAAAGTTGCCGACAGCACAGGAAACTTCAATTGAAGGTGCGTTTCAGTTTGCTCGGCAATTGATGCCCCCAAACAAGTTTGCAGCCTTCTGCCTAACCACAATCCACAATTACCACACAGAGCCAACTTGAGCGACTGCTCCACTGAGCACAGGACGAGAGAGTTTTGCCAAAAATCTATCTCGAGTCAACTTTAGCCCGAAAAGTTAACAGTTGACTTGTACAAGGGGGGCGAATGAGTGGGGGGTGGCGGTGTGTGGGGGGGGGACAATCAGAGAAGCACTTTTAGTTGGGTCGTTCAACCTTTGACATCATTGTATGGCTTTAATCTGAAATCCAGCTTCAATTTCTAAGCCGCTGTACAAATATTAACAATTCGAGTCCAACTTTAAATTACTTTTCTAGATGGGCCGCAGATATATTTCAAATGTATTTCAAATCTATTTCTACTTTATTCTTATCAATTTGAGTTGCGAGCTTGTTTTCTTTTAAAAGTCTTCTTTTTTTTTGTAATAAATTAAAAGTCAATTGCAAGTCGAGTTCGACTGTTTTTAAGTTGCCAAGTTTATTGAATCTTGCAAGTTGTGTGTTTTTTTAATATTTATTACACTTTTTTTTTTACTTTATTCTTTTTTACTTTATTCAACAAGTCTCGCTTTGTCAAGCTGATAAATGGCTGGAAAGTAAACTGCAATTTTAATGCCTTTGGGCAAGATTAGGATCGCGATTGAGCTGCCTTTAAATGTGATTGCTTGGGGAACTCTTTGGGAATTCAATAGGAAATCAATGTCTTGCTCTGCGCCTCCCCCTTGAGCTATATTCCTTTTCTTTATTTTTTTGGCTGCTTCTTTGTTCTGTTCAATTCTTTTCAATGCTCGGCGAAATGATTGAAGCGAGGCGGCTGCGTCTGAATTCCTGTGAAATGCGACGTTAATGCTGAGTTCCTGTGTGCGACAACAACAACAACAACAACAAGAGCAACCACTAAAGTGTAAGGGGCTTCGGTTGTGGCACCAACAGCTCAGCGCATGCCACACAGTTGCCGCTGCGTCTTGGCGTTTGTTGCGTGCCATTGAAGCAATTGCATCTGCCGTCTAATTTCTACTTTGTCTGTGTGTGTGTGTGTGTGTGTGTGTGTGTGTGTCTGTCTGTGTGCTCATTTCCGCGCCAAGGAAGTGGCTGTCCCTTCGAGCTGCTGACTTCTCATTTTGACTAATTTTCCCGCTTTTCAAGCGACGAAAAAGAAACCATATTGCAGACAATAAAGCAGCCGTCTTCTTCGCTATGTGTGTGTGTGTGTGTGTGTGTGTGTGTGTGTGTGTGTTTTCCATTTCGCTAAGCACAACACACATGTCTCATGTCTCTCATATCTCTCACATCTCTGCCTCAGGCCAGCGTCTTATGCAACACCTCAACTAACCGCACTCTTTCTTCTCTCTCTCTCTCTCTCTCTCTCTCTCTTGCAGATCCGATACCACATTGCAGGCCATTGTTTACAAGCTCGTGCCGGGCCTCTATGAGCGGGAGCTGATGCGCAAGCGGGCCTTCTACAAGGATCGGCCACAGGAGGCAGCCTTGGCCACACCCGAGCAGCGTGGCGACGATACCGAGCATCTAATCTTCAGTCCCTCCGATGACATGTCGCTTTCGCTTGAATTTGCCGAACTCGGGTAAGTTGCTTCCCAATTAAAGCGGTCTATATGCTAGGCAGAGAGTCAGAGTTGTATAGCATCTTAAGGGTGTGGAAGTTTAGCATGCTACATTAATAGAACACACTTTAATATGAGTTGAAAAGCACTTTGGAAAGACATTAATCTCAGAGAGGGAACTTGGCATTTGATAAAGGCTTCAGTTGCAGCTAAGAGCGCAAAGTTTGAGGTTAGCAGATGAAGCCAAATAATAGGGAAATTATTGAGTAAAATGTAAGCACGCTTTATGCAAAGTGTAGAATTGTTTGTGCTGACTGACTAATTGATTAAGATTAAGGCCTTACCATAGCACTTAGTTAGTTAGCAATTATTAATATTTAGTGGAAATGCATACTTTTATACCCGATCAGAGGAATTTTGGTAAATTTTCAGTATTTTTCAGTATATTTTCAGTATATTTCAGTATATTGTCCAGTGTAGTTTAGTAAATTTTTCAGTGTAGTTTAGTATATTTTTCAGACTATTTCAGTATATTTGCCAGTATAGTTTAGTATATTTTTAGTATATTTCAGTATATTTTGCAGTATATTTTCAGTATATTCATCAGTATATTTCAGTATATTTTTCAGTATATTTCAGTATATTCTTCAGAATATTTCAGTATATTTTTCGGTGTAGTTTAGTATATTTTTCAGTATATTTTCAGTGTATTTCAGTATATTCTTCAGTATATTTCAGTATATTTTTCAGTGTAGTTTAGTATATTTTGCAGTGTATTCTTCAGAATATTTCAGTATATTTTTCAGTGTAGTTTACTATATTTTTCAGTATATTCTTCCGAATATTTCAGTTTATTTGTCAGTGTAGTTTAGTATATTTTTCAGTGTATTTTATTATATGGGTAACTCTCTGATGTCGAACGCGACATTCGTACACATTCGAACTTGCGAAAAACATGTACCAAGACTTTATTTTATTTTTACAAAATATGAAACTTAGAGCTCTTGATTAGCACTATATATGGTGCCAATATCGATTTTGGGCAGAGGTTCGCTTTCGAGATATTCACAAAAATGTGAGGTATTCGCACGCGACACAGACAGAAGTCACTTTTTTGAAAACCAGTTCAAGCCCCGATTTCAGCGAAAAGTGATGGACGATTTTAATGCAAATAATTTTAAAGTGTAATGCATTGATTTCTATAAATAAAAATTTTAGTTTCAATTTAAAATATTAAGTTTTTTTTTTTTTAATTGAATTTTAATCACTGTCGCATGCGACATGTCGCACGCGACATTTTCTTCCATCATATTTTTTTCATGTTTTTGTACTTTTTAAGTAAACTAGAAGAGAATACAAATTTTTTAAAATTTTTTTTTAATTAAATTTTTTATTTTCAAAATTAATTTTAAACTTAACAAAAATTATTGGCGAAATAATGTTCAACAAAAACAAGTACATTCTTTATAAATGATTATTTTTACACATATGTAACTTAACTAACTTAGCTAGAAAACAATATTTTTAACCGAGTATGCGGTTCTAGCAGATTCCATTTGTTGACCATTGCAACCAAACCAATGCATCTGGCTTATGCCAGGTATTTTTTGAACATCCTTCCATTTTTGATTCAATTTGTAATATAAAGACAAACTTTCTATTTGAGCAGATGACATAAAAAAAATTGTTATTCCATTTATGTTGTTTTTTGCACATTCATAAAAAGAAAAAGCATCAGGTAGCACAAGGTTTTTTGATTTTGTTGTTTGCCATACTTTTCTTTTAATAACGGCTCCTACTCCGTCCACAGCTCCCTTTCCGTGAGAACTGGCAAAAAAATTCCACTCCATATTAATACATCCTATTTCTTTAATAATATCAGACAAGCTGGTCAAAATGTATTTATTTTTGAATTGTGCGCAGCTGCCATCAGAAAATATAAGGACTTTTGAAAAGCTACCATAAATTTTTTTAATTTCAAAAATGAGATTTAGAACAAATATATAAACGTCATGTTTATTGTGCGTGAGTTTATCAGAAATCACTGCAAACGACTGTGAAGCACCAGACACCCAAGCTACGCAAGTAAAAATTGTTACCTGTTGATAACTGAAATGAGCACTTTGTATCTCGTTTTGGTGTGTCAAACGATAATTCTCCGCAAAATCGATTTGGAGAAGTAGCTCAGATGGCTTTAAGTTTGTTTTTGTTTTTTCAAAATATTTTTGCTGCGCTCTTTTAACATAAAAGTGTGTCTTGAAGGATGGTAGCTGAGCTTCTATATCAACAACTAAGTTGGATACAGTTGAAGTTGTGTTTGAAAGCACTATTTGTTTTTCAATTTTACGCCATTGTTGCCAATTTATCTCATCTTCCATATTATCCAAATATGCAAGAGGAATTAAGTCATCTTTAAGTTCTCTGAGACATTTCTTACAATTGCTTGTCATGCAACATTCATATTGAATATTGCAGCAAACTGATTTAAGAAATGTCTCAAAATCGCGGGAAAAAGATGGAATTATTTTCGAGCAACTTTGTAACATAAAGCCGAAATTAGCATGTTGCATGCAAACACACATATTGTGCGGCATTTTATTCACCAACTGGACATGACGAGGTCTGAATTTGTGAAAGGTTGATAAACCAACCTCCTCGCTTGAAAAATGTTTTTTGAACAACTCATAAGTTTCGGGCACCGTCATTAACATGAATCGCTTAGCCATTAATTTGCCCTCAACTATAATTGTATCTTTTTTTCCTGCAGCTTGCACACTTATATCATCATGTTGATAAAATTGTGTGATAGCATTGGCTAAGCTTTCTGATATTTTTCGTTTTGATTGGTTAATATTTTTATTTTGTTTATAATCCTTATATTTTTTTTGAAGTACTTCCAGAACTTTTTGCTTTTTTTTTAAATCTTTGGGCAAAGCTGTTTCCACTTTTTTAACTGCTTTTCCCAACGTTTGTTTGCATCCGTATGGGTTGCATTGATCTTGGTGTGCGAAATCAAAGAGTTTTTGGCGCCTCTCCCGTTGCCGTATTCTATCATATTTTCGTTTCTGTTCAACGACTGTTTCGTTACCTTCAGCCAGCCTTCTCCACTTCTGTCTAGCATTTCGCATCCTTTCTTTGTTTTTTGATTTATAATTTTGCAGTTTTGTTTCGTCTTTTTTCATATTTTCTCTCCATCGCTTGCAGTTAGATTTGTTTTTTTCGTTATTTTCACTCATCTACGTTGGAAAAAACTACTTAAAAAAAAACTTAAAAACAAATTATTTACTTACCATGTCGCACGCGACAAACTTTAAATATGATTAATTATTTATATGTTGATATTTTTTAACCAAATTTTTTTTTATTCACTTCGGTACCAAAATATATGTTTGGACCCAAAATTGTATGTTGATTGCACAAAAACTTTCGATGCACTGGTAACAAATGCTCTTTTTCAATGTCGCACGCGACAGTGATAGACATTGATGAGCTGATAAGAAATTCACCGTTACAGGCATTCGCATCGTTTCTTTCACATTTGTTCCATATTCTTTAAACATAAGCCGAGATTTAAAAGAGCAAATATCAACGCATAATGTCTCTCTTTACGGAAATTAATTAAAACAAAAAGTGCAGTAGAAATGTGCAAAGCCGTACTTTCGCACTTCTTTGACTTTGTATTTAAATATTTCCAAATGTGTTATGAATAAATGTAAAATATGCTTATGTTAGTAAAATTTTATGTATTCCCTATCAGAATATGTAAACAAAACATACATTTATAGACTTTGAATTTTCTGGCTGCGGTTGACCTTTCTGGAGAGTTACCCATATGTTTCAGTTTCAGTTTCACTTTTGAAAATATAATATTTGGATGGTAAAATGGGGTGGCGGGTATCTCACAGTCGAGCAAACTCGACAGTAGCTTTCTTACTTCTTTTTTTGTTAGCCCAGAACGCAACCCAAGAAGGGATAGACTAGACTAGACTAGTGTTTATATAAATGCAAATTTGCAGGTGCAATTGAATTGCTATTGTAAGCAGCTGTTAACTGAAACTGCCCTCTTCTTGTGCTTCCTTGCAGCGAGTTGAACGACGAGTCCGCCGTGGAGTTCGGGGACACGCTCCGTCCAAGGTATCTGCAGTGTCCGGCCATGTGCCGGGTGAGTCACCTGAAGAAGTTCGTCTACGACAAGTTCGAGATTGATGCGCAGCGCTTCAGCATCGACATCATGTACAAGGTGAAGACCATTGTGCTGCTGGACTACTACACCTTGATGGACATTGCCTACATCTACACCTGGAAGCGGGATGCGCCCATGCGCTTCTACTTTCGCGTCTACGAGTCGCCACAGCCGCTGATTAAGCCGCCATCCCAAATGAAGCCAATCCCAGCCATCGCTGCTGTTCAGCTAAAGCAGGAGCTAGTGGTGGCAGCTGCGCCTGCTCCAGTCGAGTGTCTGGCTGCCATTAAGGGCAGCTCGCCGCCTGCACGCATCAAGGTGGAGCAAGCTGGGCAAGCACAGCCACTGCAGGAGGAGTTCCGAGTGGCGCCCAAGCTGTGCTCGCCGACGGAGTCATCGCTGAAGCTGGTCATCAATCGGCAGGTGCTGGAGAAGCACGAGAAGCACGAGAAGTCGCATCATTCGCCAAGGAGCAACAGCAGCAAGGTCTCGGTGCCGGTCTCGCCCAGCGGCAACAAGGAGGAGCCCAACATCAAGCTAAAGATCGATCTGTCCAAGCAGAACAGCGTCACCATCATCAACATGTCCGATCCGGAGCGCAAGGAGATCGTGAAGCCCCTCAAGCCCGAGAAGGAGTCACGTTCCAAGAGCAAAAAGGACAAGGACGGCAGTCCTAAATCCTCCAGCAGCAGCGAAAGGAAACGCAAGAGTCCCAGTCCCCTCACTGTGCCTCCATTGACCATACGCACCGAGCGCATCCTTAGTCCCAATGGTGTCGGCACCGTGCTCAGTCCACGGGTGACCAGCGGCGCCTGCGTCGAGGATCCCAAGTCGGAGTTCCTCAAATCCTTCGCCCTCACCCCCATCAAGGTCAAGGTGGAGTCGCCCGAGAAGAGCAGCCTGGCCAATGGCAGCGCCTCTGGAGGAGGCGCCTCCTTCAAGTCCAAGAGCCAGCTGGACGACAGTGTGCTAATGAAGCCGCCCAGCGCCATGGCGCCCAAGTCGATTGCCTCCTCGAAGCGCAAGAGCAAGGATCCCATCAAGGCGGTCTCCAAGAAGCCCAAACTGTCGCCCCCGTTGCCACGCGAGGATTTCAAGATACGCCTGCCCCTGCCCAGCAACAACAGCAGCAACAACAACAACACATGCTCGCCTCCAGCTGTGGACAAGCCGTTGATGCCGCCACCCGCCGCCAAGGCGCCACTGTCTGCGGCACGCCACAAGACGCCACCGTCGCTGCCTCCCGTTTTTCCGCCGCCTGCGCCACTGCATCATCAGGGATTGCAGCTGGCGGCGCCGGGCAATCGCACGCCCATTGCCAAACGCTATCAGCCCATACTGCCGAAGGCGGCGCGTCCCAATCCCTTTGCCAACATACCCAGCGATGTCAACCGGCTGCTCAAGGATGCCGGCACCGAGATCAAGTCCATTGGCGGCAGCCAGCCCAAGACGCATGTCTATGGTCCCAAGCAGACGCAGGAGTCGCACAAGATGGGTCCGCCCGCAGTGCCGGCCAGTCGCAATGCTGGTCCGGCACAGTCCGCCTCCTCGGCTGCCGCCCCAGCTGGCAAGAGCAACAACAGCAACAACTATCTCAATCTGGCGCTGTTCAATGCCAGCAAGTCGAAGGGCAAGGAGGCGCCACCTGGTTGCCGCACGCCCATGTACACGCCCAACTCGCCCATCTACTCGCCCAGCTCGCCCCAGTATGTGCCCAACTACAACATACCCACCATGCCCACCTACAAGTACACGCCCAAGCCGAGCTCCGCCTGCAATGCGGCCAGCGCCAGCAACTATCTGCAGAGCATGCTCAATGGCGCCGGAGCTGGAGCTGGCGCAGCAGCTGGCGGACTCTTTCCGTCGCCGCCCACCAAGTCGGATCAGAACACGAATCCTGTCAAGCAACAACAGCAGCAGCAGCAGCGTAGTGGCAGTCCTTGTGCTGAGGATGCGCCCGAGAAGCAGCAGGTGAAGGTCAAGTCGCTGCTCAACTCGTGCAACATCAACATTCCCTCCTCGCTGTCCATCACCATCTCGCGGGACAATGGCGACGCCTCGTCGCCCAACAGTGGCGCCCATGCCAAGCACAAGAGTCCGGTCAACAACTACATAGAGATTGTCAAGCTGCCCGACCAGCCAGCGCTGTCAGCGCTGCCCGAGGCGCCCAAGTCGCTGCCCAAGCAGGAGCTGCCAGCTGGCAAGCCCGTCAAGCTGCCAGGACCGCCCAGCAAGACGATACCATCGCCACAGCATCTGCTGGCGCGCATGACGCCGCCACAGCCGGCCCAGCAAATGACGGCGCCGCCCAAGACGTCACCCTCGGTGCTGACGCCACAGCAGGCGCAGGACAAGAAGACGCCCAGTCCCGAGAAGCGCCCAGGCAGCCACTCGCCCAATTCCAGCGAGAACAAGTCACCCAAGCTGTCCCAAACTGGCACTGCAGCTGCTCCTGCTGTCGCCAGCTCGCTTGGCGATCCGGCTGCCAAAAAGTTCCGTCCCATCTTGCCGCGCCAGAATGCGCCCACCGAGCTGGCGCCCAAGCTGCCCAGCGTGCTGCCGCCCGCCTTTAACTTTGCCTCCAGCCTGACGGCCGGCAAGAAGGTGCCCGCCAGCAAGAAGTCGCCCACGGGCAACGCTTTGGTTGCCGCCAATGCGGGCAAGCACAGTCTCAGCAATGGCGGCCAAGCGACGCCCAAGCTTGGCTCGCCACCCAAACCCAACACGGCCAGCGCCAAGAAGAGCAGCAAGCAGCCCACACCGCCGCCCTCGACAACGGCTGTGCCCGGCTCAAAGATGGCGCCACCAAGTGGCCATCTCAATGCGCCGCTAAGCATTGCCTCCAGCGCCAATCAGTTGGATCTCAGCAATTTCCTCAAGGAGAATCTAATGCGCGCCCAGGTGGCCCAAGCCCAGGCTCAGGCACAGGCCCAGGCACAAGCCCAGGCCCAAGCACAGGCCCAGGCGCAGGTGGCCCAGCTGTACAACTTTGCCTCGCCCATGTACAACTATCAGCAGGCGCTGTTCATGGACCAGCTGTCGCGGATGCAGCGTGCCGGGAACGAGGTGTTCAACGATTACCTGCAGAAGCTCAAGAGCGTCGCCTCGGTGGGCGGCGAGGCCAATGGCGAGCATAAGCCCGTAATGCCCATGCTGCCAACCGTAACGTTGCCCAGCCCTGGCGCCCCCGTGGCGGCGGCTGCCAGTCCAAAGACCTCGCCACTAGCCGGTGGCAAACTGACGCCAGCCGCCACGGCAGGCGCCCTGGCCAAAAGCAATGCCAGTCCCAGACCCCAAGCGGCGGCCACCAGCAATGGCAAGCCAGTGAAGTGAGAGCCAACTCTACCAAGCCACCACCCAAACCACCCACCAGCCTCTCGGCCAGCAGCCAGCAACCCCCTGGGCAAGCGAAGCGGAAAGGGGGTTGGATGTTGGCAAAGGGCACTAATTAATATTTAAAGACTTTTTGTTGCTAAGTTTGTTACGCCCCCCCCCTCCATTTGTTTTCATTTAAAGCTGTATATAATAGATATATAAATATTACACAGATACATATATATATAGTGTATATTGTAGTCGGATATGAAGACAACGATTCAGAATCAATATGCTTAAGTTTTGTATACCAATAAATGTACTCTTTTTTAATTGCATTGCAATTAAGCTCAAGCTCAACATAATAGAGAAAAAAAACAACATACATATGTAAACAAAATACGTAAGAAAAATGTATGAAATGTAGGAGCTTTGAAAGCACATTAAAAGCTCAGTTGCGCAACTGCATAGGTAATAATGCAATTCGATAATAAGTCTAGTGTAAAAAGCATCAACGATAACCGAATTAATCGATAAATAAAATTATTTATATTCAAACACACACTTTGAATGGCTTTTGCTTCATGTGTCCTATGCTAATCAATGGCTAGACAAAGGACAACGGGCGGGTCACAAGGTCATTGTATTGGCATCGGCATCGCATCGCATCGCATTGAAGGTCGTCCTTCGTCCTTCGTCCCTTGTCCCTTTTTCCAAGTCCAAGTCCCGTCGAGAGGCGACCCTTTGTGGCATTGTCGCATCTCAAGAATGAAAAATGCCCAAGACAAAAAGTAAATAAAAGATTACGAGACGAGTTTGTGTTCAGTTTTCCAATGTTTTCAGTGTTTTCAGTTTTCAGTTTTGCAGTTTTCCGTTTGGATTCGCTCCGGTTTTTCGCCTGGCTGACGTCTTTGAAAATCATTGCAAATCCATTGCCTTTTTTCCTTTTTGCTTCTTTTTTCTTCCTTTGCGCTATCGAAAATTGCCAATTTTCAAGGAATGAGTCCCAAAAGGCGGCCAGACAGACAGACAGACAGACAGACGGACAGACAGACAGATCTAATGAGCATGCTGTGGGCCAGCCCTCGGCAAAGCGGAAACAAGGGTAGAGTATCTTGATAGGCGTAATGTTTGAGGGGTGGATTAGGTGCGAATTGCGTTAACGGCGCTGCGGATACCAAAGAAGATTTATGGGCTAGCCAATAACTGTAAGAGTTTCCACAGTGCCGGGCTTATACGACTGCAATTTACCCTGTACCTTTAATTAAGCACAATTTCATTTAGAGCAGCCTCGTTTTTATTTTGACATTTATGTTGACTTTACTGTCAATTATTGCAAGTCCGTTGATTGCCACATACTTTATGAGGATCTTATTATTTGTAAAGGGTATTAATAAGTCAGTTAAATCTATTTTAAACTGCACAACAGACTTTAATGCTTTAAATTTATTAGTTTTCACACTGCAAAATCGAACTCGTGTTACACATGATGAAATTCAGTCGCATCCAATTGCCCTGCAATTTTAATACGAGAAAAGGGCATAAAAAATGAAAATATTTTGCATTTTATTAGATTGAAATTGTGCTGCCTTTTTCCAGGCATTTTAGCTCATCATGTGTGGAACCCTCAATTCAAGCGTGCCACCCTTTTTTTTATTGCCAAATACCAACTAAATGCTGCTTAGAAATGGCTGCGAACTGAATAGTGATAATAAAAATATATATGCTAATGTAGGCAATTATTATTGACAAACTCATCACCTACGCATCAACAACTTCAGCCAAGTCCGTCTGGCTGTCCGTCCTGCTGTATAAGCAGTTATAGCCCAAGGACCATTAAAGCTGGAGCTACCAAATTTTATGACAATACTCTTAGACAGGAGACCTTATAAAAATAAGTATTAGCTATAAGATAGGTCAATAGCATAACAGTTAAAATAATATTCCCTTATTCCCTAAGTCGACTGCTATTTCAGATCGGATCATAAAGTGCCAGGAATATTTTATTTTCAGAGCGTGTGAAAAAAATGCCAAGTCTCCTAGGGTGGAATATGCTAAAAATTTATCAAATACAATGTGGCATATAGTAATTGTGGCAAATGCCTGGCGCAACGTCTAAAATTTGTGGCAATAATTAAAAATGTAAAATTCATTCATAAAGTTTTACCAAAATTGCTTTTTTGGCTTTGTCGCTGCTGAATAATTTATGGAATTGTTTTGTGGTGTGAGCCAAAAACTCCAATTACAATAATTAAGCTGACTGGAGCAGCAGACACACTTGTGAGTGTATTCACGAGTGCGCATGTGAGTGCGAGTGTGAGTGTGGGTATTGGGCACATGTGAAAACAAGTTTAATGCGCTTGGCTTTTAACGCATTAATTTAGCATTTATAAATCATTTGTGTAAGCACAAACACAACACAACCACAAATGTATCTGAGAGATACTCTGGCACAGGTCTACCTGTAGAGATACGCATTCAGGTAATTAGAAATGTAAAACTACACTTATTTCGCTTGACAGGCGAGTCATAACAGGCTTAATCGGGTACTCGTAGGCCACATACTCACACTCACACTCAAACTCGCACTCAGTCTCAACAGATGGTCCACATGGCTCGAGTGTCCACTGTGCGGATGATCTAGCCTTTCACCACGCTTAAAGACTTCCGCATCATAAATACATGAGTGCTACTTTCATCTCAATTTATGATGCGCTCACATTTGCGATCGTTAGCACGAGCCAAAGTGTTGCAGGCGAGGCGAGGCGAGTCTGCTCGACGCTGTCGTACTCTGCAGTTGGCATTCAGTTGCCAAAAGTTGTACATTTATTTATTTATGTCGGTTTTTAGCAGCAGTTTATAATCAAAGAAATTGCCAATTATTTTTCAACCAAATTTCAATTTCAATAAATATAGAAATAAGAAAACCGGTCTAATTTACAATCTGAAAAGTCTAGGGAAGTCAGCTATAAATCTGTTCAAGTTTCTTATCCAGTTGAATACATACAAACCGTACTACGATATGATTATAAATGTGTGAAAATACTAATTGCACAATTTAAATTGGTATAAATGTTTTGTATCTTTTAAAAACCATGTTTCTTTACAATTAGTCAGGAATGAACACTATATGCTTTATTTCTATATATTATATGCAGTTTTTATTTATGTTTTAGCAACTCTCTAATGCATATATGTTTATATGTATACACTTACTGAAAAAATTGACTTTAAATATACGAGGGTCGTTTGATAAGTCCGTGACTTTTTGAATAAAATATATTTTTTTCGTCAAAGAAGCGTTTTATTTCTCAACATAATCTCCTTTTAGCTCTATACATTTAGTCCAGCGTTTTTCCAATTTTTTTATTCCTTCCAAATAATAGGTTTTCTCAAGGCCCTCAAAATAGTCGTTTGTTTCTGTGATGACCTCTTCATTTGACCCGAATCTCTTACCGCCGAGCCATTTCTTCATGTTTGGAAACAAAAAATAGTCACAGGGGGCTAAATCTGGAGAATATGCTGGATGGGGTAGCAGTTCGTAGCCCAATTTATGAAATTTTGCCATGCTGACTACACACGTGTGCACCCGTGCATTGTCCTGATGGAACAGCACTTTTTTTTTCGCCAAATGCGGTCGTTTCTGCTTCAAATCAATATCGAATCTGTCCAAAAGCTCTGAATAATATTCGCCGGTGATCGTTTTACCCTTTTCAAGGTAATCGATGTGAATGATACCTTGTGCATCCCAAAAAACTGTGGCCATGACCTTGTTGGCCGACAGACCCACCTTGGCCTTCTTTGGTGCACGTTCACCCGGAGAAACCCACTGTCTTGATTGTTCTTTGGTCTCTGGTGTGGTGTGGTGGATCCATGTTTCGTCTACGGTAACGAAACGGCGCAAAAATTCGTTTGGATTGCGGTTGAACATCGCCAAACACTCCTTTGAAATGGTCACACGGTTGCGCTTATGGTCGTGTGTGAGCAATCGCGGCACCCATCGCGCGGAAAGCTTTTTCATGTCCAAATATTCATGTAAAATGTGATGTACCCGTTCAGTTGAGATGCCTACAGCCTCAGCTACCTCACGCACTTTCATTCTCCGATCATCCAATATCATTCCATGGATTTTGTCGACGATTTCTGGCATGACGACCTCTTTTGGGCGACCTGAACGTTCGGCATCACTTGTACTGGTACGACCACAACGGAACTCAGTAAACCATTTCTTAACCATTGAAATTGATGGTGCAGAGTCCCCATAATATTTATCAAGTCTTTCCTTGGTTTCGGTGATGGATTTTTTACGCAAAAAATAATGCTTAATTAGCACACGAAATTCACTTTTTTCCATTTTCGTTAAAATTCACGAGATCGTCTGCTTTCAATGCCTATAAAACGCAAACCAAAAAACGCAGCTTTCTCAAAATTTTACAGTCAGCTGTTAATCGATAACTGCTGACAGGAGCAGTGTTGTATTTAGAGCAGGTGCGCGGCAAATACAAAAAGTCACGGACTTATCGAACGACCCTCGTAATAAATATTAATTAAAGTTGCAAGAATTGAACTATATATATGTACATATGTACATATGTGTATATATGAACTTAATTGATAACCCACAAACAGTTTTTGATATTATGATTTTATTCAGAGATTGATCACAACAATTTTATAATAAACATAAAAATTGTTTTTGAATAATTTATTTTCATTAAATAAAGTGATGAAAACAGATTATATTCGAGCCTATAATGATCTGTATATATTCTTCTTTGTCCTCAATAGGTGAGTCCGTCTGTCTGTCTGTCTGCCTGTATAGACACCTGTATATTGCCAAATGTAAGAGCTAGACTTATTAAATTTGCTAATCATTTTCTTATTGATTCAATGCATAATTAGTTTGCTTTGGACTTTTGCCAGACTTGTTTGTTCTTCTCAAATTGTAAGAAAGCTGTTAGCATAATTTATAAAATTTAAAGGGATTTTTGAAATAATATTCTTTTCTTCAAGTGTTCTTTTTTTATTCCAATATATTGCATTTGAAATGATATCTTAGTATTCTTCAGTCATGTATGCTGGGTAGCTTAGAGTCGATCAGCATGGAGGCTGAGAAGGATCATTTAATGTGCTCAACTTTCGATGCAGCTACGCAAATTAAGCTGCACTTATATGGTATTTGCCAGAAATGGCTGCCGGCGGTAATTTTCCGTGAATTAAGGAGCAATATTTTCAGAGGAAAACTGTGCGATGTGAATAAGCTACTAGACTATTATTTGCAAGAAGATCACGTCTTTGTAGCACAGTATAAAGTGTAGCTCCATATTAGAACTGAACAGCAGTCATGGAAACAGCTCTGCTTTAGATATATGTTTGGTAATTACTGCATTACAGTTTGTTTACTGAGGTCAAAGGCAGCCATGCAGAGACTATCAGGTGACCAGACCATTATGGCCACAACGTTGGCCTCATCCTCTGGCCAACTTGACCGGCGAGTGGCATCATTTGAATGTGAATGTGAACTGTGTTGGTTTTGTTTTGATTTAGTTTTGTTGATGCTCGTGTAATTGTAATTAATGGCCTCATATTGAGTTACACGTAACCCACTGTGTGTATGTATGTGGTGGTTACAGTTGCCACTGCCACACTGCCACACACACACACACACACACACACACACATCAAAGTTGCCACAAGCGAGCGCGAATTTAATTGAATTGGGAGCAAAAGTTTCGATGTAAGCATTTGTCTTGCGGCAGCCACGAAAGTTTTCCCAGCGATGCCAAAGTCAGTCCTCTGATTGCAATTTGTCCGCCCCACTAATCTTACAGCCCCCCCTTTGTCTACCTTTACAAATCTTGCGCCTAAGCTTGGCGCTTAAATGACAATTTATGTGCTTAGCACTTTGGATTCTATGTGCACAATAATGGGGCACAAATTAGTTCTCGACTTTGCGTCACGGAATTCAATTAGCCGTCTTACGGTTGTCATTACATTACTCGCTCTAAGTAAGCGGATAAGTTCTCAAGACTAGCACTTATCCCTTTTATTGGTATTGTCGATTATGATTAATACAATAAACACATTTTATTGCATGAATAGAGACAAGAATATGCCATTACTTTAGTTCTACTTTGTGGCTGGAACTTCGCTCAAAATTAAAGAAAACATTATTGGAAACCAACAAACATTTAGTGACTTCATTTATTAATATGAAAACAATATATTGATATTCAATAAATACGTTGTTTTGTACATATAAATAAATAATATAATATTTATAAAAGTTAATAGTTAAAATTAAAGTAAACAAGATTAAAAATGAACAAACATTTGTTAATAAGAACACAATATATTAATGTTTTAAAAATACATTTTATTGCATGGATAGGGATATAAATATATACATATGGACAATATGTATTATTGTGCAACTTTATGGCTAAAGAAGTTAGTACAAAGGCTTAGCCAGACTGTACATATTAACTCTACTGAAACTAGTTTGATTACTCAGTGATTACAAAACTATCTTAGCTAAATAGAAACCGAAATAAACCGAAGCCAACAAACTTATGTGGGTGGCCTTAATTGAATGTTTGCCAAATCTGAGACAAGATTAACTTGGCATTTGATTGAATTTGATCAATAGCAAATTAAATTCTACTTTCTCTTGATCATGTTAATTTTGCATGAAGATGAAGTCACTTATTAAATTATAGCTCACAATTAATTTTAATGATATATTTAATTCAAATTAAGCAAATTAAAGTGCTGTCAAAATGTTTAGGCTTATTCAAGCTCAACACACAATTAAGACCAAAATAACAGTTGACTCGAAATGTTGCTTCATTTTTGGAATTTCCCAAAACCAAAAAAAAATTAATGTGTCGAAGTCAACGCCCAAAATCATACTGGTTTAATAATGTTTTTATACTCATAGCAGCCATACATTAATCTTGTAGGTAACAAAAGAAGAGGTGTAAATGATTAGCCACATTTTCCAAAGTTTCCTTCACATGGAGAGATTACCGTAGACCCTTTTTTTTCTTTGACAGCTAGCCAGCAGCTTCGTCAGCTTGGTTCAACATATTGTTGTCTAATAAATTATGCTTATTTTTTGGTGCAGGGATGCGACACCCAGAGCTAAGCAATCTGGGCAAACACTTTCCATGATTTGATGTCAATGTAATTTTATTCATCAGACATAATTGAGTCGTGTAATGAAATGAAATCCCAGCATTAAGATCCAATTAGAGCGCCATTATAAATATGCATGGAAGACGAGGCGAGTTGAGCAAACTTCCAAGACCCAAGAGCCGCCGCGTCCCAAATTATGGACTCGTTGCCTTCGAACGATGTCTCGTTCAATTCACTTCTTTATTATTTTTTTTGCATCATCAAAAAATATGCGAAACCCAAAAAAAAGTATCAATTTACAGAGACGTCGGGTGCAGGCAGACGCAGGGTATACTCCCATTCCAGTTCTTGTTCCTGGGGCAGACAAAATCAACGAGAATCCTGAACCGGAAACAAGAGTAATAACTGCATGGAATTGTTAAAGAAGCGACATTAAAGCCACCGATACCGATAACGCAGTTGTACGAAGTTGAGCTTCAGCTTTGCTCTCTTTTCCTTCCCACTCTCTTCTCCTTCTATGCTGCTTCACATTGATTGATTTGAGTGGCGCGCTTCAGCATTTAAGAGCTACTCAATTGTCTTTAATGATGTGCTGCTCACGATGACCATGGCTGGTGTTGCGTTGGCGGCTGCAGGTGGAGTGCGGGCCGGGAGAGCTTAAGCTTCAAAGTCATTTCGACAAGACAAATTGTGGGCCGGCACAACAGACGGGGCGGGGGCGGGGGTGGCCTATGCAATGGTGCCAGGCCTAGGCGGCTGTTGTAATTAGTTGATTACACAAGACGCACTCACGACTTCTGCTCACTCTCTCTCGCTCTCCATTCTCCACTCTCCACACTTCGTTTCACTCATTTGTTACTCTCACGCGTTGCGTTTGCATTGCAAATGAAGTTGTGACGTTGGGTGGCAGTCGCAGTCCGTTTGGAGTTCGCTCAAGTGGCGAGGAGTTGGGAGAGTTGTCGTAGACTTGATGATGCTGTTGAATAAGAGCAAACAGTTGCGGTCCCTTGCAGCTGCATGACTTTGCGAATTGTTGCTGGCTGAGTGGGTTTTATATAACGCTCAAGTATCTGTAATGAGCGCAAAAAAGCAGAGCAAACATGTATGTAATAAAAATTTATACAAGTATAGGTAGATTACACACATAAATAAGTGTGTGTTTGTCACTCAATGCCAATTTGCATCGCTACAAAAAATATTTCACATTTTTTTACAGCTTATTGAATTATCGTCGTGCCACAACTTCGGCAGTGGTGGTGGTTCTATAGATGGCTTAACAGTACATATTTTTCAATATATACACCATTCAGAATATACCTTTGCAGTATATAATATCCCACACACACACACACACTCTCTCATTCTCACATTCATAACCGCAATGACGGCGTCAAAGCGACGGCAACACTGCAGCTAAGCAACCGGGCAGCCAGTGAGCCGTGCGGTTTACATATATAGTCGATAAGAGCATACACACATACACATGCACACTTGCACAGCCCACTTGACACAGCAACAAATACAACGACAAAGGCGAAGAGGGTGCTTTTGGCAAAAGCTACTGAAGCAGCAGAGCAACGACAACGTCGACAGCAGCGACAGCCGTTCGCTCTGGCAAATGAACCTAATTTAATAGAGGACATAACGTCAAAGACTTGCAGCGAAAGCGAGAGCGAGAGAAAGAGAGCGAAAAAAAATATACTGAAATGTAACATATCGAGTTGGCATTGCATTGGAAGCAGTGCAAAAACAAAAACAAGAAAGAAATACAAAAACGGAACAACAACAAGCAGAACAGTAGCGCTCATTAAATACTCTATCTTTCAGAGTCTGTCGTGTTGAATCAGCTCGTCCGTCTGCCTGGCGCATTGTCTGTCGTTTTATTCCTTACCGGCTACGGCTCTTTTGCTACGTGCGGGCATTGGATGGGAATTTAAATTGGTAATGCGACGAGGCCCAACTCGTGGTCGTCACCGTCGTCACTGTTGTTATTGTTATTCGTTGCTATCGCAGTGCCGCACACTTGAATACACACACACACACGCACACGAATAGAGAGTGCTATACATGCTTGCCTTGCCTGTGTGCTGCTGCTTGTATTTGTATGTACAGCAAGATTCAAGATATAAGGCAGAGGCTTAGCTTACCTGGATGAAGGGGGGTTATTAACAATTTTAATTTTAAAATGAGAACTGTTGGACACAAACATATTTATTTTTTAACTATATAGGAGCATAATTGAAGACTCGAGTATTAAATAGACCCTTCTTGTAATTACCTAGTTTGCTCATCCCTGTTGACTACGCCACTGCACGTTAAGTGTTCCAGTCCCAGTCGCATGCTTGTGTTGAAATATTTTCGAGGCAAGCTGCGCACATAAGCCCCTCTCCACTTACTGTCCATGTCCATTGCCCCGTCTACCCGTCCTCAGCCAGTGCTGGCGTCTCTGCTGCTTGGCTTTGGCTGCGACTGCGACTGCGACTGCCGTTGCCTCGGCCGCTATTTTTATGTACAAAATACATGGCACATAAATTGTTTCAGGCCGCCAGAGCCGAGGCCGTATACTGATTGTGATTCTGTTCTGTTCCTGTGGCACACACAAACACACTCGCACTCACACACAGCGTAGAGAAACAGGGTTGCATGCAACTGTCCGTTGTGTGTACTGCACATTGAGTATGGCGTTTTGGGTTTCTGTTTCTGTTTTTGGCTGCGGCTGCTGGGAAAGAGTATTTTGTGTTCAATTCTCTTTCTACTGCTGTTTCCGCTTGCATGTTGTTATTGCTGCAGTCGCTGCAGTTGCTGCTGCTGTTGTTGTTGTAGCAGTGTTAGAGTGCCTGCTGTTTTTGTTGCTGCTGCTTGATTCACACATTCCTAATTGAATTATCACGCATAAACGACAACCAAATACAGATGAGAGATGCGCCTGAGATGAGTTGAGGCTTGGAGGCTGCATTAGCCACCAAGTGAAGCAGATCGAACTGCCTTCCTCCCCTTTCCCCTTTCCACATTCTCCTTTCTCCTGCCCTATTCATATTTATGTTTGTGTATTTTTGCTTTATTTTTAGATTTTAACATAAAAACTAATTAGCGTGGTGAGACTGAGAGTGAGAGATGGCAGCGATGAGCAATGAACATATCGATCTCGACTAATTTGCGGAGTGAGTTTGTGGTGGAGAAGCGATTTATTTTTATGTACTATCGAGCCCAATGAATTGCGGTAATGGGGTTACTGTGTGGAGTTAACAATGGCTGCATCGATTTCAATTAATTTCGGTTTGAATGGTGTCTCTTTTTTTTGTCGACTGCAATTAGAGTTGGCAATTAATTAAGGTAGTCGTGGTAGATATTAATGGTGGCCTGCTTACTATCTTATTGCCTATCGTGTCACGCGCTCATTTCTAGCTAAGCGCCCTCAGGCCTACCGGCTCACGTTAGAGCCAGCATCAGTCGTTAGCAGAGGCAACCACTAGGATTACCCACACACTGTTCAGTCATATGCACATGTACCAGTAAATATGCACACAAACACACATACATAAATACGTGTACAGCCCGAGAAAGGTTTTCGGCTTTAAATTTTTATGTACTCCACGCCCATAGCCCTCCCTGGCGAGGGTTATTCAACGCATAGCCGGCATTGCCCGCTGTTGGCGTCCTCGCATTTCCATTTTTATGTACAATTTTTCATTTAACGCTTTGCCGTGCTTCTGGCTTCGTATTTCTTACATATTTTCTTGCATTTCCATTTCGCTTCATTCGCGCGCGCACTAACACACGCATACACACACATACACAACGCATAGCGCTTGCTCATTTGTATGCGCCAGTGTATGTGTGATTTTGGGTTATCGCTTGCAGTCGAAGCATCCGATGAGACACGTTTCCACTGTTAAGTCCAGGCGCAACCCTACTGCTTGCTATTGCTCTGTACCCACACTCCACCCCGTGTACCGTCGTCGTTAGCAGCCAGCTCAGCCAACAACACAAACCCTCCACACTTCACTCACACCACTTGCGCTTTGCTCAACACTCACTCACCACTTACCCACTCTCTCTGATACACACACACACACACACACACACAGCTAGTCAAATCTGTTTCGAGCGCTTATTGTTTGATTCTTTTCGGCTCTTGTCTCCACTAATTGTAACTGAACGTACACACATACTAGTATGTTTGCATGTGCATGTATGTACGTGTATTTATGTAGTTCTACATAAAACAGCTTCCATTCATTCGCAGCACATAGCTCATCAGTTGCACTCCTTACCCTCGCTTCCCTTCCTTCTACTACTTTGCTTTATATATTTCCTCTTGTGCTGCTGCCTTCATTCGTTGCTGTCGCTGGCGTTCAACGCACTTCCTTCTACTACAGTTTTACGTGTACGTCTGTCCCTCTGTCTGTCTCTGTCTTTGTAGCTGCCTGCGTGTTTGTGTGTGTGTGAGGTTCTAGCAACACAGCGACAGCCCCACAGGCCAAATTTTGTCATTTGCTTCATTCCTTTACCGCTGCTGCTGCCGGCGATGCTGCTCTTGCTGTTGCTGAAGAAGAAACTGATATTCCAAAGCTACCATGTTATTGCTGTTGCCTTTGCTCAAGGCAAAAATGTCGAGCATTTCTCGAAAGTTATTTGAGGGATGTCGCGCGGCGTTTGTCTCTGTTCTGTTCTGTTCTGTGTCTGGCTGGGAAGCTTCAATGGATGTGCCCTGCCTGATAGCATCTGAGTTACTTTTTAATACATTTTAGCTAAATGGATATTGAACCTGATATGACAGTATCGCAGCAGCAGGGGCGCCTTCATACCGGACTCCTTTTTTCTGACTTTTAAGTCTTATAGAAATTACAAGAATGTTTCTTCAACAATTCAATAAATTTACTCAAAATGTTCAAGTTAATGCTAGACAATACTACTCACGTGCGGTGAGCTGTAAGAAATAGATTACCCCTACGCAAGCCCTCTCAAAAGATATGTTGCTTCCGCTGCCGACGGCAACTAGTCAGGCACAAGCTTGTTGTTCGTTTTTGACATCTACCTAAATTTGAATTCAACTCAGATAATCTATAAGAAGGTCTGCTCTTTCTACTTCATGGGTTAATGTTAATATCAAATTTAAATACAATCTGACTGTTAGTTTTCTAGTCTGGAGAATTTGTTCGCAATCGTCGTATTTCTGTATTGATATGTCTGCTTTTTTAAAAAAGCCCTCCAATCGGTTTGTTGCCTCACCTCAAAGATTATCGATGTAATCAAACTGCATCTCATATTGTTAATTTTTTATGTTCAAAGTCTCCATTGATAAACAAAGATAAGTAGACAGCATGTTTGTTCTCAGCAAATAGTGCTTTCAGCTAACAATGGTTCAATTTCCTAAAAAATAATGATATTCCGGGAAAAACTGCCAGGAAAACTCGCGACTTTCTGAAGTTAAATTGTTATCTCTTAGAATCCGAATACAAGAAAGACTGAACAAATAGTGAGATCAGCAAAGAAATCTCAGTTTTTCGTTGCTGCCACAACCGCAACACGTTCAATGGTTGTTGTCAAAGCGACGGCATTTCCAAACGTGCTGCTGAAAATGAGTTCCATAAAAACCAGTTTATTATTTTAGCTTGCACACCTTGGACAACAGATCGGGCGAGTCAAAAAACGAACACACCTGGATGGGTATACATAAATAAAAGATGATGAGATACTAATTAACATTTCATAAATATTGGTCCACTTTGACTCGTTTCTTGTCCGTCTGCCACGAAACGGTGAACGCCCTAGCTGTGCTGCACAGCATGCCACCAATCGCAATGGACGCAGTTCGGGTGGTTGGCCAATGGCGTTGCAGCACGCACGACGACGAATGAGAGCGCAGTTGGCAGAGTGTAGAGCTCGTATTTGATATGAGAGATGCCAACTCTACAATTCTCCACGATGTCGAAAGCGCACAAAAGCTCAGCAAAAGCTCGCACTGCGAATGGAGGCAAGTCAATATAGAGCAGAATGTACATAAATGTAGATGAATTACGTTTATGCTGAAAAAAAGAAAACTTAAAATCTTTGCAGAGTTACTGAGTTACTGAGTAAGCGTCAGTAAATATGTTATGTACAGATGACTTGGAGAAAAAGCTACATATTTATGCAATGCATTTATATACACTTTTTATAGCATACTTTTGGGTTGAAGCGTTAAAAGCTGAGATGGAAGCGAGTGGGGAAATAGAGCGATATATTATTATTAACAATATAATAAAAAATTTGTACGCGATAAATACGAATGTATCTAAGTTTTATTTAATGTCGTATCAAATAATTGCACTATTAATTAAGTGATAGATGAAAGACGAATAATTTAATTGATTATTTGGAAAATGTTTACAGATTTAATGTTTGCCGGCGGAGTTTTGGCAGTCAGTCTAGGACCTTACGAGCACCTCGTAGTTGTCCAGGCGCACCTCCTGGCCGCCGAAGGGAATGTAGAGGCAATGATGCGACTGATGGATCTTGCCCGGAGTGAAGCTGCCATTGTAATGGCCACGGCCAATATACAGGGGCTCGCCTTCGCTGGTGCGGCCACAGACAACGGCACCGCCGGGCACATTGCCGTGGCAGTCGGGCACCCAACCATAGCCGTAGCCAGCGAGCAGCTCAAAGTCGTACTTGACGTGCTCGTGTCCACCGTATGGCACATAGGCGCAGCCCTTGTTGGGAATGACCTGTGTGAGAGAGAGAGAGGAGAACATTAGTTGGTCCAGTCATAGGTGGAATATTGTCGTGCTGGACTCACCTTGGCGGGCAGCAAATCGCCCTCGTGGTAGGCACGGCCCACGTAGATTGGATCGCCATCGGAATCGTTGCCGGCCAGAATGGTGCCGGGCACAATGTTGCTGCCAGAGGAGTTGACCCAGGTCTCGGGCTGTACGAGCACCTCGTAGGCCTCCAGCCTTTGTTCGGCGCCGCCATATGGAATGTACAGGCAGCCGTGCGAGGGATGCACCTTGCCGGGAGTCAGGCTGCCGGAGAAGTAGCCGCGACCCACATACAGTGGCTCACCATCGGAGGTTTGGCCAACGCGCAGAGAATGGGGTGGCACCTCGCCATTGCTGGCCGGAATCCAGCAGTAATGGTGGCCCGTAAGGATCTCAAAGTCATGCTTGTTGATCTCCTCACCGCCCCAGGCAACGTAGGCCTGCTGCTTGTTGGGAATCACCTTGGCGGGCAGAATATCACCATTGTGATAGGCGCGACCCACATAGATGGGATCGTTGTCGGAATCGTGTCCAGCTGCGATGGCGAACGGTGGCAGCGGATCGTATACATTGCGGGCAATCCAGGTGTGATCTAAAAAAAAGCAAAAATAAACGCAATTAAAAACGAGCAGCGAAAGCAACTGCTAGTTGGAGGCCAGAGTGGGATGGCAAGCGTGTGCAAGTGCTGCGTTTCTTTTTTTTGGAGACTTACGACGCTTGGCACACACACAGTATGCATGCGCGCTAGAGTGAGAGTGAGCTACGTGTAAACTCTACACTTGCGCCAATATTTGAGGGAGAGACACTTTGCTGACATTTCGATCGATACGCAAGTGCAACTGTGTGTGTGTGTGCGTGTACAATACGATAAGGCTGTAGGACAGCCACAGGTAACCGAAACTGTTATCTTTCGTCTGCACGAAATCGTGGCACTATTCACCGTTATTCACACGAATTTGGCGTCTTATCTGCGTGAAGTGACATGAAAGCACATAAGTTGCCTCTTGAGCCCTTGGCTTTCAAGTGTTGCCTAATGAAACAATATTTTTGATATATGTGTGGCAACATATCGAACTGTACTATCTATCAGATAGTTGCGCTCGAAAATAGAACGATTGCCTAAGCGTTGCATGCACTCGATGAATTAACACGGAACATGGCCGAATAACGAAACGTTCACATTGTCACAGGCTGTCATTTTAATCCTTTGGCCGTTTTTCTCGAATATTCCACAGTAGCCAAATATTGATCCTAAATACTAAATATTATCACACTGCTTACCCATTTTGGGATATATTTGAGTTTTTTAACTTCTTTCAGTGACGTGCCGTGCGTGGTTAAAATGTGACTGACTGAGCTGGCCCACTGGCTGTTGTGTTATAAAGCTCCCACCCTGTTATCGGGCAAAGAATTGTTGACTGTGTTGTCGCTAGCCGGTGCGATAAGATATCGTATCGGAGCCTGTGCCTATGCCGGTTTTCCAAGTAAACATGTGTCTCTGCGGACCTGGCACTTCGTCACCCCACGACGAGCCGTGTCCAGGTGTGAACTCAGCAGAACTAAGACAATTCGAGAATCCACTAATAACAAATAACAATAACAATAACAAAGCGAAGCCGCAAACTATCACCTTAAAAGACACTCGCCACTGAGAGTGTTAAAGGGTGTGCTAACTTTGCGGTAAAGTAAACTCATGACAATTGACCGTAAAGTGCAGACTTTGTAAAGGTAGACAACCCGTCTGTCCGTCTGTACTTCTGTCCGTCTGTCCTTCTGTCCTTTCGTATTTATTCTATCAGATCAGATTCGTGGAAAATACTTTATTGCTGTTTGTTTTAGGATTTTATCACGCTCCCTTTTACACATTGAATTTCTTCGTGCAACATGTACATTCAATTAAATTCTGATAACACTTTCACAAAGGTTTTCCCGCACTGTTTTTTGTTTTTGCAAGATTTTGTCACTTGTCTTCCATTTCAATTATTAACATCTTTGTTTTTTCAAGTGTCTTGCTGGCGAGGTCGCCCTGCGGCAGCTTATACGCTTGTTTGCTTAGACGAAGTCGGTAAGTCTTTGCTTATCTTTGAGCGATTGCATCGATTAAACGTTATCGTGATGGCTCAAAATACATTTAATCAATGTGCTCATTAATATATGTCATATAAGGCATACTTTAACACGTATCCTTGGCACAAACGAAACAATAACTATCGTCTGTAATAAATGATTGCACTTTGCTCACCGAAATACATTTTGTTGCACTGAGAACTAGTTGCCACTGGCTGTGTTTGCAAATTGACTCGGAACCTCTGCAATGCACGCGCTTTTTATGCCACCCCCAGAGTGGACGTCTCTGTTCGATAAAACCACAGCAGAGAGAGAGCAGTACTTTGAATCCCGCTGATAATAAAAGCCACAGCAGCTGTTTCTCTGTTTTGAATGCAGATTTGAGTTCGAGCTCGAACTCGAGTTGGAGTTCAGCCTCATAGAGTTGTTCCAGTAAAATGACTCAATCGACAAGTGAAAAGTTTAATTTAAACAGCAGGAACAGCGCCTACTAAATGGCTGTAAATAGATGTCATGACTCATTAACAACATTGTTTGTTTTCTTTCGGAGCAAAGTTCTTTGTTTCGAAACAATTTGTTTGAAAAAATACTCGTATGTTCTTCATCTGCCGTTGAACTTGTATGGAATGTGCTTTTATAGAGCTATTTTTACTATTTTGTACTTTTATGGAGCTATTATAAATATAATGCGCCAAGTCGAAGATTGACGCTACTCTTTGTTATCTCGGTTTATTAATTAAAGCACTATTAATTGAATTATGGCATAGAAATATGGGTATTTCCAGGATCGCGAACGCCTCATTCGTACGTCTTTAAATAAAAAAAAAAATGTGTAAAAATAATTTTTTTATAATTATTTTTGTACGTATTTGAAGCAGTTTATCAGCTTTGAGATCTCTTTGTTTTCAAATTATTTATAGAAAACAGTGCATGGCGAACGCCATGAAAAATGAGAAACTCAGCGAAATGTCGCAATTAACTTGAAAGACTATATTTTTAAATCATAAAAAAATAATGTAGTTTTGCATTGATAGAAGTTATTTGAGTTATTTAAAAAATTTTATTTATTAAATAATATTTATTAGAGATTTGTAACGCCTCATCGCGAACGCCTCAGAGTTTCCAACCAGCAAAGTTTTCATCAAAAATAAAAAGACAACAAATATTAACAAACTGAAAAATTAATCTATAATTTTCTGCAAAGTCTATTTGTAATACCAGTTCTCCAGGCTTCTCATATGCATTCTTTTGATATTTTTATTTCATTTGCATTTAACTTAAAAATTTTATTAAAATATGATATAATATTTCTATGCATTTTGTAGAAAAAAATGTAAATAATTATTAGAATTAATATTGGTAAATTGTACTACTAAATAGCTTTCATAATTGTTATCCACAATATTCTTATTATTTATTTCATTAATTAGATAGAGCATTCAATATTTGCCATACAAATTTGAGCCTTTAAGATTACTCTAAAATAAATATAATGATGTTTTATTAATAAAACATTACTATTATTGGCAGCATATCAGTTATTGTTGTTAATACAAAATGTCACCCTTTGGCCTCTACAATAAATCGATGTTGATATTGAGAAGGGAAATCACATATGAAATGGAAAAGTGCGTAATCACTTGACAGCCATTTCCTTGGCAAATTTCAATGATTAACTCATGTATAGAGTTCGGAGTTGGCCACCCAAGAACTAAGGTAGCAGACACCTGCCAATAGAAAATGAGGGGAAACAACAGAAAGTTCCCCTGCAATGTTATCTGATGAGTCATGGTGATTGATAAGCGAGCTTTTACGAGTTGATATTGATAATGTTTTGTGGTTTCAATACTGTGTGCCTGAACGAAGCCAGTAAGATAGCTGCAGTGGGGTATGTCCGACTAGAAGATGCTGAACAATTAAAAGTGAGCGAAAGTAATTATAAAGTGATTTGTTTTTGATTTGCTTTGATCACAGCTTAATTTATAAGTAAGTGCGTTTCAGTCAAGTCTTTTAGATCGATTGAAAGCCGCAAAAGTTAAGGTAGACTAATTTTGAAACAAACATGGTGACATAGCAGCTATAGCAGTATTGTCGCCAAATTTTATGATGCTAGTTTTTATAGATCCTGAGATTTGGATGTTCACAAGTGCGGACAGACGGAAAGACGGACAGCTGTATTGCCTGGAGGCTTGCTAGTTGCATGTATAACATAATGCAGTTAAACACACATTCTATATACCCTTGTGACTGATCGGTAGGGGCATTAAAAGCTCTGCGATAAGAGAGCAAAAGCCCAGCCCGTACACGATAAACAGTTACAGTTGGAGTCCATTGTTTTTAAACTCTTTCAGTTGGCGCTGACGTGCTTAGTCAGATATCGAGCTGCGAACTGGACGGACGACTTGAGCGCCAGGAGCAACAAAAGGAACAGCGAAGAAAACAGTTATATAATATAAATAGCAAGGAGATAATACAAATACAGTGAATCATGGGTAAGTCAAGAATGTACAGATACAGTTGTAGGGCTAGCTATGTATATACTACTATATATAGAGTACAGTTAGTGGAGGTTGTGCCAGTGCAGTGCTGATTCCTTTGCACTCTTGCAGGTACGGTGCAGTCGGGAGCAGTTGTGAGCATTGGTAGGCGAGTGCAGTGAATAGCAAGACCTTCCTTCTTCCCTCTATACTTCACTATCTTATCGCCCCCCCTATTACGGTATCTATATCGCTAATCGCTAATCGAGCCCGTTCGTCCGCTTCTCTCGTTTGCAGAACACACCTGGGTGCACTCGACTCCATATGCCGCACTGCCTCCATATGCCGTTGTTGGCGGCCACGATGCCGACGGCTCGCCCATCTATGTGGGTCGCTCCTTCCACGAGGGCGAGAATCTGCCCGCCAAGGTGATACCGAGCAAGGGTTGCGCCTATGTCGCCTACGGCGGCACCGAGCACCAGAAGACCCACTACGAGGTGCTCGTGGGCCAAGGCTTTGCCTGGGTGCCCAGCTCCAGCGGTGGTGTGCCACCTAATGCTGTGCGCAGCGGGAACACACGCAGTGGGGAGCCGCTGTATGTGGGACGTGGTCACTACTCGAACTCGTTGTCGGTGGGCAAAGTGCATCCATCGCATGGTTGTCTCTATGTGCCCTTTGGCGGGCAGGAGGTGCGCATTAACACCTACGAGGTGCTCATCCATCAGCAGCAGGATGTCTGGGTGCCCGCCAATCCCAGCTATACGCCACCTGGTGCCGTCATTGCTGGCCATGATTCGGACAGAACGCCCATCTATGCGGGGCGTGCCATGCACGAGGGTGAGATGCTGCCGGCCAAGGTGGTGCCCAGCAAGGGCACTGCCTATGTCTGCTATGGTGGCTATGAGTTCCAGAAGCCCAGCTATGAGGTCTTGACTGGCTATGGCTATGTCTGGATTCGCCCTGGCTTCGGTGGCATGCCACCCAATGCGGTGAGCACTGGACGTGCCCGGAATGGTGAACCCATCTACTATGGCCGTGGCCATCATCAGGGCAGCCTGACACCCGGTCTGATCTCGTCCCGGCAACGTTGCCTCTACATTCCCTATGGCGGTCGAGAGATTCGCGTCGACTCCTACGAGGTGCTCTGCCGGCAATAAGCCGTACTACACTCTATTCCTTCTACCTACCTTCCACAAACATATATATAGACTTTAAGCCGTACCATTGTTAATGCCATATTCGAAAAATAAAGGTGCGACTTCTTTTACAACACAATCTAAATACCCTGCAAATTCTTCGCGAGCTTACTTTACAAAGTTTCCCAAATTTATATATTATATATAATTATCAACAGTGTTTATCGACTTTCGACTTGATTAGATATCGCTATAAATATTCTAAAGCATATTTACGATACGAGTTTGTCATATGGAAGACATTACTGTTATCTGTCGAAATTAACATTACGAATTATAAATAGACTTTTGACTCATTTAGACTAGTCTCTGGTTAATTAAAGGAACTAAGCTTTTGTTTAATTATTTCTTTTAAGAGAGTAATTATGGATCCTAAAATATAGATATTGATATGATATTGCAATATTAATATCAACATTTCAAACTCTTTATAAATCTTTCTTAAAACATTCATTTGATTTATTGTTTTATGACTCTAATAGTGTAACTAATATTTAACTTTAGCACATGCAATTCTTTTTAATAACCTTTTTATTATTTACGAAGCTTTGCAAACAAAATATTTGCCATACATTTGCTAATATAATAAATGTATTACAAATCTTTTGATTAGATAACTTGGCTTAGTACTATACACCTAAAATCAACTACTTGATGATGCCAAGGCTAAAACTATTCACTTTTCAGTTAAATTTTTGAATAGGGTAAATTTGAAATTCATTAAAAAATACTTTGCGCAATATTTTACATGTTGTTGTTGGCGGCCACGATGCCGACGGCTCGCCCATCTATGTGGGTCGCTCCTTCCACGAGGGCGAGAATCTGCCCGCCAAGGTGATACCGAGCAAGGGTTGCGCCTATGTCGCCTACGGCGGCACCGAGCACCAGAAGACCCACTACGAGGTGCTCGTGGGCCAAGGCTTTGCCTGGGTGCCCAGCTCCAGCGGTGGTGTGCCACCTAATGCTGTGCGCAGCGGGAACACACGCAGTGGGGAGCCGCTGTATGTGGGACGTGGTCACTACTCGAACTCGTTGTCGGTGGGCAAAGTGCATCCATCGCATGGTTGTCTCTATGTGCCCTTTGGCGGGCAGGAGGTGCGCATTAACACCTACGAGGTGCTCATCCATCAGCAGCAGGATGTCTGGGTGCCCGCCAATCCCAGCTATACGCCACCTGGTGCCGTCATTGCTGGCCATGATTCGGACAGAACGCCCATCTATGCGGGGCGTGCCATGCACGAGGGTGAGATGCTGCCGGCCAAGGTGGTGCCCAGCAAGGGCACTGCCTATGTCTGCTATGGTGGCTATGAGTTCCAGAAGCCCAGCTATGAGGTCTTGACTGGCTATGGCTATGTCTGGATTCGCCCTGGCTTCGGTGGCATGCCACCCAATGCGGTGAGCACTGGACGTGCCCGGAATGGTGAACCCATCTACTATGGCCGTGGCCATCATCAGGGCAGCCTGACACCCGGTCTGATCTCGTCCCGGCAACGTTGCCTCTACATTCCCTATGGCGGTCGAGAGATTCGCGTCGACTCCTACGAGGTGCTCTGCCGGCAATAAGCCGCACTACACTCTATTCCTTCTACCTACCTTCCACAAACATATATATAGACTTTAAGCCGTACCATTGTTAATGCCATATTCGAAAAATAAAGGTGCGACTTTTTTTACAACACAATCTAAATACCCTGCAAATTCTTTGCGAGCTTACTTCACAAAGTTTCCCAAATTTATATATTATATATAATTATCAACAGTGTTTATCGACTTTCGACTTGATTAGATATCGCTATAAATATTCCAAAGCATATTTACGATACGAGTTTGTCATATGGAAGACATTACTGTTACCTGTCGAAATTTACATTACGAATTATAAATAGACCTTTGACTCATTTAGACTAGTCTCTGGTTAATTAAAGGAACTAAGCTTTTGTTTAATTATTTCTTTTAAGAGAGTAATTATGGATCCTAAAATATAGATATTGATATGATATTGCAATATTAATATCAACATTTCAAACTCTTTATAAATCTTTCTTAAAACATTCATTTGATTTATTGTTTTATGACTCTAATAGTGTAACTAATATTTAACTTTAGCACATGCAATTCTTTTTAATAACCTTTTTATTATTTACGAAGCTTTGCAAACAAAATATTTGCCATACATTTGCTAATATAATAAATGTATTACAAATCTTTTGATTAGATAACTTGGCTTAGTACTATACACCTAAAATCAACTACTTGATGATGCCAAGGCTAAAACTATTCACTTTTCAGTTAAATTTTTGAATAGGGTAAATTTGAAATTCATTAAAAAATACTTTGCGCAATATTTTACATGTTCTATGAGAGGATGAGTTAAAAATATATCTATTATAATTCGAATGGAAAACAGTGAAATGTTAATATAAATATGGGCTTAATAATGAAATGAACAAAGATATTTTTATCAAATAAATCTCTGTTTAATAAATATAATTTTTGTATAATATTCTATTATATACAATTTACAAACCATTTAAATTTGTTAGCTACCGTTTTCGTCAAAGGTTGCTCAATAGTTTTGAATAATGTTCAGTAAAGTCATTGATGATTTATGTTTTATTAATAATAATAATAACTCTTGGTTGCACAGCCCAGCTTAATGTTTATTTATGTTAAGTGCAGTTGCAAAATAAATGCCTTCATCACCGTAAAAATATTAAATGTGCATGTAAATCAATGTTTATAAAAGCAAACTTGACTATGGCAAATAATTATAGAACACCACATGCAAAAGCCTGATAAGATAAAGGGCGTGTTTAGTGTGTGTGGCATGGCTTTTGTAATATATTACATATGTACATATATATGTTAAAACAATAACATATATATACAATTTGCTTATGGAAAATTGATGACAAAACGGTTATTGACTCTATATGAATACAAGAGAACTTACCCATTGTTTGTCACAGATTATTAACAATTTTTATTAGTAACTAATTTATTTTTAATTACTAATTAATATTATTAATAACTAATAGTAACTCAGTGAACAACTGTAATTACTACAGATTCTTCAAGCATATTATTTTTACTTTTAATTTCAAAATATTGCTTTAAAAATGTAGAAATTTAGTGAATTGATTTTGATTTAATGTACATGTTTCAATTTGTTTTATTAAGGTTGAATTTAATTCAAAATAATTCAAGCTTCCTAAGTTTAATTTACTTACATTTAATAATTAAAACAACAAGATTTATGCACTTAATTCTCACTCAATTTATTAAATTAAATTTAGTTTTTTCTTAAATATAAATTTCTTTTGGTCGGGTGGCATTTAATAAATAATAACACATATGGCTATTTTAATAAATACAACAAGAAGTATTTATTTAAATTAATTTAATTTAATTGGCATACATGTAATAAATTTAATTGCATTAAGTTTAGAATATTCTTAAATTTCAATTTCATTTTGCCGGTTGTCGTTAAAAAGTAATAAATTCAATAAAACTTAAAGATATATGTTTAGTCTATTTCTTTTGTTGGCTGGCATTTAGCAAATAAATATGTCTATTTTATGTCTCATTTAATTGAATTTAATTCATTTAATTCACACTCATTAAGTTTAATTTAATTGAGTCAAGTTTAGCTTATTTATTTTTGTTGGCTGGCTTAAATTGATTCATAATAAATAAATAAACATATGTCTGTGCTATTTGAATAAATTAATTACAAATACACAATGCATACTTGCAGTTTGCTTAATTAAATTAAATTTAGTTAATTCTTAAATTCCAATTTCCTTTGATTCAGTTGTCTTACATAAATGACTAATAAATAAACACATGTCCCTCGTTGCAGCTTACAAATGGGTGCAGTCTTCGGCGTATGCATCGATACCGCCGAACGCGGTGGTGGGGGGCAATGATGAGGACGGGGCCATGATCTATGTGGGGAGGGCGGATCACAATGGGGATATGCTGGTGTGCAAGGTGGTGCCCTCCAAGCAGATCGGCTTCATCTCGAAGCGCGGCGAGGCGCTGCCCAAGGACATCTTCGAGGTGCTGTGCGGCGACAATCTGGCCTGGGTGAATTGCTATGACCATGTGATACCCGAGAATGCGGTGGTCTGTGGCCACACCACCTTGGGCCACAAGGTGTACATTGGACGCGGCCACTACGAGGGTCATCTGATCATTGGCAAGATCTCGTCCGTGCATCGCTCGCTCTTCATTGCCTATCGCGGAGCAGAGCGCAGATTGGACTCCTACGAGGTGCTCGTGGAGGAGCAGCGTCAAGTGCTAGGCTTTCAGTTGCCGCCGCCACCGCTGTCGCCACTCGAGGAGAAGTGTCCCGGCTCGCCGCCACCGCCGCCGCCACCACCACCAATTGGCCTCAAGCCCTATCCCTATCCGCCGGCCTATGATGCACCAGCCCACTCCTTGAGCGACAGGCCACCGCAGTACACGCCCACGCCCATGGCCACCGCCTTGGGCATGCCCATGCCCATGCCCTCGGCTAGCGCGAATCCATATCCACCGCCGCCCACGCCATCCATTTTGCCAGCTTACCAAATGCCTGTGGGCGTGGCACCGCCACTGCCCCCCAAGCCCGACTTGCCGGCCTCCTACACGCCAGCCGCCTCGGCGCCGTTCACCGCCAGCTATGTGCCCGCCCAGCAGGCTCCGTCCGCCACAGGCTTTGTGCCCGCGGACACCTACAAGCCACCACTGGATCCCTATGCGCCCAGCTGCTCCAGCTATACGCCCGCCCAGGTGGCACCTGGTCCTGTGGCTGCGACTGCCGTCTACGACGCTGGCTCAACGCACGGACAGATCTATGACATGTGGATGCCAGCCAGTCCGGGCTACACGCCACCCGATGCTGTGCACGGTGGCCACGACAGCGACATGACGCCGCTGCTCGTCTGTCGCGGCTACTGTGAAGGTCTGCGCATTCCGGGCAAGGCGGCGCCGAGTCGAGGTTGCGCCTACATAGCGCACGCTGGTCGTGAACTCATCGAGTCCAACTATGAGGTGCTGATTGGCCAGGGCCAGTACCATTGGGTGCATCGTGCCGAGGGCAGCATAGCACCTGGCGCTGTGGAGGCGGGACGCGCCTACAATGGCGAGCCGCTCTTTGTGGGCCGAGCACGCTATTGTGGCAGCCTAACTCCTGGCAAGGTACAGCAATCCCATCGCTGCATCCACATACCTTATGGCGGCCAGGAGGTCAGCATCAGCAGCTACGAGATCCTGGTGCGCAGCGACATCTTCCATCGCCAGCAGGCCATCAACCTGTCCTACTAGAGACCAAGGCCCATTGGCCATCACTTTTGTCGTTACCTGAGCAGCTATATTACCTCTCTACTTACATACATATCTATAATCTATATATGCACCTGTGTATTCACTTTTATTCACTAAATATACTCGTATTTATTCACGCAACCAGCTGACCAACCTGACTCATTCACTACGAGCGTAAACCCAAACTAATGTTTTTCTAGCTTCCGTTTTGCTCAGCTCGTAAAGCGTCAAGCTCAGCCTTGATGGCGTCAGGTTTACTGACCCCCTCTGTCCAGTCTCAGTCGTCGAGAATTAACCCAGGTTTAGTTTAATTAATGATAATATTGTCTGCAGCGCATGTAAGCAGAATGGGAATAGTTAAACAGTAGTGGGGTAAAAAGGTGAGTAGTTTGCAGTAGTGGGACAAAATGGGAATAGTTAAGCAGTAGTGAGACAAAATGGGAACAGTTTAACAGTAGTGTAACAAAATGGGAATAGTTAGCAATAGTTGGACAAAATGGGAATAGTTGAGCAGTAGTGGGGCAAAATGGGAATAGTTAAGCAGTAGTGGGACAAAATGGGAACAGTTAAACAGTAGTGGGGCAAAATGGGAATAATTAAACAGTAGTGGGACAAAATGGGAATAGTTAAGCAGTAGTGGGACTGTTTACTATTCCCATTTGCTTTCATGCTAATGGGAGCAAGAATGCTCGAATCTTAGCTGCCTTGTGTATCGCACTTATAATTAATGTACTAATATTTGACAACTATTCATTTGTTAGTTATTATACTCACTGAAACCTAGGTGATTATACAGATAAGGAGACAGACAGATAGTTAGACATGTTTACATCTACTTGGCTTTTGTCTTTTCTGCCTCTTAATTAAATTACATTTCCTGCGGTCAGTAAGCAAATTTTATTAAAGTTAGTTAAATTATATTATTGTCAGCATCTTAGAATCTGTATTAATGTTTATTTAATTTATTAATCATAAGCAACACCTCTTATGTGAGAAATATAAGATTAAAACTTTCCTCGACTTCCTCAGTGAATGTTGGGTCTTTTTTCCGCACTGGCATTATCAAAGTAGTCTACTTTTATTTACTTATTTACAGCAAAAATATTTTCCTAACTAACCAACAGCATTGTAGTAGCTATCTGTATTTGAACTTAAATATTAGAGCTTTTCCTCTGCGGAAAAGTTCAGGGAAAACCCAAAGGCAATCCAAATCAAACTATGAAAAGCATTGTAAACATTTTAATTGTGAGGGAATTTATAAATTAAGTCAGTAATTGGACAGGTAGTCTGATGATTAACTCAATAAATTATTCGCTGAAGAGCATTAGTCAGCTCTAGTTAATTAAGAACAAATAAATAACTTAATATTGTCGAGGACTCCTCGGAGAGGTTTTTATGATTGTTGTAAAGCTTAAATAACATCAATTTGTTCTCTGCTAAATAAAGCTGGAATAAATCAACATTGTGACAATCTGTTTGATTTAGACTTTTTCTCATAATTAAAGAAGATTCATTATGAATAATATTTATAATGTTTGCCTACTTCTTTACCTACTCAAAATGCTGTCTTTGTTTTTTATGAAATGTTTACAAACCTTTTTGTCCAGCTATAACAAGAATTAAATAGTTATTTTTAGCGATCGCAGTCAACACGTGCTTGTCGAAGACACACATGAATCAAATTCCATTCTTAGGAAATCAGATCAGCTTTAAAGCATTTCGGCCTTGCCATTTAATGTTTTAGCATTAAATTTTTACAAGCCAGACTTTTGTACGTGTTCACATCTAAGTGTACAGTTCCGCGCTGGAAATCGTAATAAATGTATGAGCTATAGAGACTTGGTTAATTATGCAGCCATAATTATTTTACTGTCAAAAACTAAGGAACACTTTTAAATCAAATAGATAAGTTGCATTGAGCAAAGAAGCAATTGATTAAAAATTGAAAAAAACTTTCCCAGCTATGTTTCAGATCTGATTATGAGAAATAAATGCTGTACTGATTGTTGATAATAACCCTTACCAAAGAAACTGACTCACAATGTCAACTAACGAGTCTAGACGTCAATTGGGTTTTTGACCTGGCCAAGTCAATTTATGGATGTAGGCAGGTCGGCAGAAAGCAAGTTATGTCCGCTAATGCAACTCTCGAGTGGTTCTGTAGGTAGCTGGATGCCTGCCGAGTCCACACTATAAATATTGGTGTGCTGCTCGCCATGCAGTTCAGTTTGATGATGATTGTTAGGCCGGTTTAGTTGAGCAATTCGAGTGCTTCCAAAGGGAATCTACGAGACACAACGAGTAAACGAGTATTTCATAACCGCACTATCAATCCAAGCGATTCGGCATTATCCACAGCACATTTGGTAAATATTTACACTAACAAACGTAATTTTGCCAGCCTAACCTTGATGGTTTGTTTATGGCGTTTATAAATTATAGTATTCCTCCTATAAAGGTACGGGCACTTCAAATAGATAAGTGCCAAAAGTGCCCTAACACTGGCCAACATAATCACGTTATTGATGTGACAGTATTACATCAAATTGTGAAATTCCAACACAAATATTATGAAGTATAAAGAGTGTGTTAATTAGTGTTAAACTTTAAAGACAACTAGCCCATGTTTTGATCACAGTTTTGTATTTGATTTGGTGTGCAGTGTTAAATTGTTGATAGGCTATTATTCCACGCAATTATTGTCTTGCCTGTACCCGAACGCTGTTAAGTAGTGTACTTAGAAATGTGCCTTATGTAAACAAATCTCCCTCTCTTTCATAGCCCATTGTGTGAAGTGTAATTAAAAGCTAAAGTAAACAAGCTTATTGCTTGTTCCGAAAATTTGTAGAGTGGTGTAAATATAAACTCTCTGTAGACACAGGAGTTTTTGTCTCAAATTGAAAGTACTAGAGCCCCAAATTTGTTGAGTAGTGTTGTTACACAACATAAACATTTGTATTTTTTGCATATATGATTTGATTTCCAAACTTTGTAGTGAAGTGTAAATTTTCACCATAAAAAATATACAACTTGTTGTTGACTAGTGTAACTATTAACATAAACAAACTCTTCTGTTTGACATAAATTTGAATATTTTCATGTCGAAAACCTGTTGAGTAGTGTAATGAAAACTTAAACTTGTTGTGCAGTGTAATTGTCATTGTAATCAAGTGCCACTCCAATTTGGATGCGTAGTGTGCAATACATTTGCAAAACCCAAACCATGTTGTGCAGTGTAAATGCCAGGCTCTTCAACACTGCACAGGTGCTGAGTGCACTGAAGTAGGCAAATTTCAATGCGCATTTCGCCACAAAAGTTATCTTTTACAATAAACACATATAACAGTTATATTGTCATCCGATTCGGTGTGATAATACAGCTATATATAGCAGGAGCACCAATTTGTCTGGCTCCACAGAACCTAAAACAATTCCACACACACACACACACACATACATACATGCTGTAGATAGGGTAATGATGTGTAGGCATCGTATGGTTGCTTATTGTAGATTGCTGTTGCCGTGGAAAGCAAACTCGTATTATGCTTCGAGAATTCAGCAAGAATTTCACAATTTCAGGTTTTGAGCTGTTTCAAAGGAATTGACGCCATTAAGCAAGGGTATCCACTGCAACTTGGTAATTCCCGCTTGCAACTACCTTTCAGGTGCGTGATCTGTATTAGTAATATGTCTTGGGAGCAGGGAAATATCACCAGCAAATGGCAAAGTGAAAGCCTCAGCGCGAGCTCGAGCTCGGTCGATCTTGGCTCTGGGAATTTGTGAACAGTCATCACACATTGGGGGAGCACTGAGATTGACGTGCATGGTGGGCGGGGCAGCACGCGAGCGTAGTGCTTTGATAAGCGGTGACTATCAGTGAGTTGATTTGTTTACCATCAGTCGGTGTTTTGACCACAAAACCAGAAAGCTAACGAATAATTTAATTGCCGCCTCTCGCCGATTATAATTTATACAATCGTTTTTATTGTTCGGTTTGCGTCGTTTTGTCGTTTGACGTTCTTATATCAGAACTGGTCTGTGTCTGCGAACCGAGGTGTTGTCGTCGCCACCAGATCGTGGCTCAAACAGTTCCAATTTCAATCGTGAGCTGTCGAGATGCAAACTTCTGTGCGATCCCTAAAGATCGTTGTCAAATCGTTGATAAAAACGTAACGCACCAATTGCCGCACGAAAAACAAGAGCAATTTAATCAACAAATCGAATTAAACCGAATCTAAGGGAAAAATTCCGCCAAAGATTAGCGCGCTTATCAATTGCGAATTATCAAAAAAAAATTAAATCAAATACTTAAATTTAATTATACACGGCTTGCATATATCAATTAAATTGGTAATATTAATTGGTCTAGCTGGAGATGTAGATGGAGATTACGATTGCATCGATCGCACAAATATTTCACTTTCGAATGCCTTGTAATTTATTAATTTATGGATGCTTTTCCAGTTTTTCAATTGCCACAAGTGCGCAAGTGCAATTGTCATCCACATCCACATCCCCATCGTCATCTCAATTCATCAACTTGCAACTGTTTCAAATTGTCTTGGGAAATCATTTGTTTCATTTGTTGTGTTTTCAACTTTTTTGTTGCCGCTGTTCTCGTTCCTCATGCTAATGCTTATATAAATTGTTGTTACAGCAATAGCATGCGACAAAAAAAACGTTAATTATTTTGTGCCTGCTCTAAATTGAAATAAAAACCGCATCCCAATTGAATGCATCGACAATTTAAATGCGATCGAAATACGAAGTCGATTAAACTTGTTCCCTTTTAACACTACTTGCAGTGCGACACAGCAGTCGATCTCAAGATGCCCAGCCAAGTGGAATCCAAGAAGGGCTCAGCCAAGCTGCCCGGCCTGGGAGATTTTCAAGTACAAAGGGCAACTGAAGCCTATGTAGAACCAGAGCGAAAGTACACCTATTTTGATCTGGTAAGTCGAGGGGAATCTTTAGTCGTTTAATTCCATTTAACGGTTTGACTTTTCTAGTTTCGATACTCCACATGTGGAGAGCGTTTTCTGCTCGCCCTTAGCATGATTGTGGCCACCTTGGCCTCCATTTTTATACCCTACTTCATTTTGATCTATGGCGAGTTCACATCCTTGCTCATTGATCGCACCGTGGGAGAGGGCAGCTCCTCGCCCACCTTTATACTCGCCCTTTTTGGTGGCGGACAACGACTGTAAGTAGCCGATTAAATTTACTAAGGAACTGTTCCCAATCGAACCCTACTTTCCCTATCTAGCACTAATGCCAGCCAGGAGGAGAACAAACAGGCCATCATTGATGATTCGATTGCCTTTGGGATTGGCAGTCTGGTGGGATCTGTAATTATGTTCATACTCATACTCATTGCCATCGATGTGTCGAATCGTGTGGCGCTTAATCAAATCAATCGCATACGTAAGCTCTTCCTGGAGGCCATACTGCGTCAGGACATGTCCTGGTACGACACCTCATCCGGCTCCAATTTCGCCAGCAAGATGACAGAGTAAGTCGCAGAATAAACCACTTTAATTGCGGGAGAAACTAATCAATTAATTTGTGCGCTTCGCAGGGACTTGGACAAAGTCAAGGAGGGCATTGGTGAGAAGGTGGCTATTGTGACCTTCCTGATCATGACCTTTGTCATGGGCATTGTCGCTTCTTTTGTCTACGGCTGGAAGCTGACATTGGTTGTGCTGACCTGCAGTCCCTTTATTATTTTAGCCACCGCCATGGTGGCCAAAATTCAGAGCTCTTTGGCCGAGAAGGAACTGAAGGCCTACTCGGATGCTGGCGGTGTTGCCGAGGAGGTTTTCAGCGGTATTCGCACGGTGCTCGCTTTTAGCGGAGAGCGCAAGGAAAACGAACGCTTTGCCAAGCTCCTGGTTCCGGCCGAGGTGACGGGTCGCAAGAAGGGTCTCTATTCGGGTATTGGAGCTGGCGTCATGTGGCTGATCATCTATTGCTGCATGGCTATTGCCATTTGGTATGGCGTCGACTTGATACTGGAGGATCGTGGCCTGGAGGATCGTCAGTACACGCCGGCGGTGCTCGTCATTGTCCTCTTTGCGGTCATTATGGGCGCCCAGAATCTCGGTTTCTCCTCACCGCATGTGGACTCGTTTGGTGTGGCTTTGGGTGCTGGTCGCAATCTGTTCAGGATTATCGATCGCCAGTCGGAGATTGATCCCTTGGCTGAGATTGGCAGCAAGCCGGCCAGCATAACGGGACGTCTACGCTTTGAGGGCATACACTTCCGTTATCCCTCACGACCGGACATTGAGATCCTAAAGGGTCTGACGGTGGATGTGGAGCCAGGACAAACGGTGGCCTTCGTTGGAGCCTCTGGCTGTGGCAAGAGCACAGTTATACAGCTGATGCAACGCTTCTACGATCCCGAACAAGGTCAGGTCAAACTGGATGGTTGTGATCTACGCACACTTAACGTGGCCTGGTTGCGGTCGCAGATTGGCGTGGTGGGTCAGGAGCCGGTGCTGTTTGCCACCACAATTGGGGAGAACATACGCTATGGCAATCCTCAGGCCACGCAACAGGACATCGAGCGAGCGGCACGCAATGCCAACTGCCATGAATTCATCAGCAAGCTGCCCAAGGGATACGACACCAAGGTGGGCGAACGGGGTGCACAGATGTCCGGGGGCCAAAAGCAACGCATTGCCATTGCCCGAGCGTTGGTTCGCAATCCGAAGATCCTGTTGCTGGACGAGGCGACATCCGCCCTGGACCCCACCTCTGAGAAGCGTGTTCAAGATGCACTGGAGCTGGCAAGCCAAGGACCAACCACCCTTGTGGTCGCACATCGCCTATCGACTGTGACTAATGCCGATAAAATTGTGTTTGTCAAGGACGGCGTCGTCGCCGAGCAGGGCACCCATGACGAGCTGATGAACAAGGGTGGCTTATACTGCGAACTCGTCAACATCACGAAGCGTAAGGAAGCCACCGAGGGCGGGGATGAAGACGGTGCTGCCAAATTGGCGCTATCCAAGCGCAGCGAACAGGACATTGTGAATGACGATGACGAGGACGACGAGGATGACGATGAGGATGGTGACGAGGAGGACGACGATGATGTTGGCGTTAACCCGGCGTATACGGCAAGCAACAGCAAAGAAGACGTCTTCAGCGTTACCTCACGTGGCAAACGTAAGTGCCCCCTTTCCTATTGCATACCTTGCATTGCTCAGCGATTGTACCGTTCTTAGGGTTGTTCCCACTTTTTCATACTCTTACATATGCTAGCCTTCCCTTTGGTAACTCTAGTCTGCTCATGAATGCAAGCTCACTTCATTCAAATCATTGACTTTGCCTAACAACCGTACCAAAAGAGTGCAACTCCTTCTTTCGTCTACACTCGAATATGCGCCCATATGAGAATGTAGCACTTTCCCAAACTACCTCCCTTTTTAATCTTCCCTTCTTTCCCATATATGAGTGAATCACCTTCCTAAATCTACTTTCTTTCCCCGCTTCCCTTTTTTCCGACATATGTGCATACATATTGTTTTCTTCTTGCTATTTTGAGTATTACTTTTATATAATAAGCGAACTCATAATAAACGACCTTCTTCAGCTACCCTACCGTACGAGGGTAGAGCCTTCCTATGCTCCCTTATTTCCTAAATATACTTTTCAACTTTGATAATAATACATTTTATCTATTTGCTCGATCTAAAATCCATTTCTTCATCGTCTGAATCGGAAGAGTTGTTTTTCTTTTGTTTAAATACCTATTTGTAGAACCTTGTTGAAGAGACCTAATGTTAAAAATATTTCCATATTTCACAGGTCGCTCGCAACGTCGCAAGAAGAAGAACAAGGTGAAGGAACCAACCATCACGTTCATGCAGCTAATGAAACTGAATGCTCCCGAATGGCGTTACATTGTCTGCGGTTGCATTGCAGCCGCCATGCATGGTGTTACGTTCCCACTGTGGGGTCTGTTCTTCGGTGACTTCTTTGGCATATTGTCGAATGGCGATGAGAATGTGGTGCGTCATGAGGGCAACAACATCTCGTACATCTTTATCGGCATCGGACTGATGGCCGGCCTGGGCACTATGCTGCAGAGCTACATGTTCACAACGGCGGGCGTTAAAATGACAAGTCGATTGAGGCAGACTGCATTCAAGACAATCATGTCCCAGGAGATAGCATTCTTTGATGACGAAAAGAATTCGGTTGGTGCGCTGTGCGCTCGTCTAGCCGGAGATTGCTCCAATGTGCAAGGGGTAAGTCCGGCAGCTTACTTGCCTTTCCATTTCCGGCTCAACTAAATCGATTCTGACATTCACAGGCAACTGGTGCTCGAGTGGGCATCATGCTGCAGGCAGTGGTCACTCTGGCTGTGGGCATGATAGTTGGCTTTGTCTTCTCCTGGCAGCAGACACTGCTCACCATTGTGACACTGCCGTTCCTTTGCCTCTCCGTCTATCTAGAGGGTCGCTTCATTGCCAAGAGCGTGCAGTGGGCCAAGGCGGCCATTGAGGATGCCTCCCAGGTGGCGGTCGAGGCGATTGCCAATATACGCACTGTCAATGGCTTGGGACTGGAGCAACAGGTGCTGGAGCGTTACACGCTGCAAATCGATCAGGTTGATCTTGCCTGCAAGAAGAAGGTGCGTTTCCGTGGACTGGTCTTTGGTCTCGGACAGACGGCTCCTTTCCTGGCCTATGGTGTGTCCTTGTACTATGGTGGCATGCTCATTGCCAACGATAATTTGCCCTATGAGGATGTGATCAAGGTGGCAGAGGCGCTCATTTTTGGCTCCTGGATGTTGGGTCAAGCTCTGGCCTATGCGCCCAATGTCAACGATGCCATTATCTCGGCCGGACGTCTGATGAGGCTGTTCGAGAAGACACCCATGCAATCGAACCCTCCACTCAATCCCTACAACACTGCAGATGTGAGTAATCATTACTATCTAATAAGACTTTAGGCTAAAGTTGTTCTCTCCCTCTTTGCAGAAATCCGAGGGCGACATTGTGTATGAGAATGTTGCCTTTGAGTATCCTACACGCAAGGATACGCCCATTTTGCACGGTCTGAATCTCACGATCAAGAAGAACACCACTGTGGCCCTGGTGGGTCCATCTGGCTCTGGCAAATCTACTTGCATTCAACTGCTGCTGCGCTACTACGATCCCGTCTCTGGCTCTGTCAACCTGAGCGGTGTGCCCAGCACAGACTTTCCACTGGACACAATACGCTCCAAGCTGGGTCTGGTCTCCCAGGAGCCGGTGCTCTTCGATCGCACGATAGCTGAAAATATTGCATATGGCAATAACTTCCGGGACGATGTGCCCATGCAGGAGATTATCGAGGCGGCCAAGAAGGCCAACATACACAATTTTGTCAGCTCGCTGCCCCAGGGCTACGACACACGGCTGGGCAAGACGTCACAGCTGTCAGGTGGCCAGAAGCAACGCATTGCCATTGCCCGAGCGCTGGTGCGCAATCCAAAGATACTGATACTGGACGAGGCAACATCTGCGCTGGATCTGGAGAGCGAGAAGGTGGTGCAACAGGCACTCGACGAGGCACGCGCTGGACGCACCTGTGTCACGATTGCCCATCGCCTGAGCACTGTGCGGGATGCGGATTTAATTTGTGTGCTCAAGAGGGGAGTGGTTGTGGAGCAGGGCACACATGACCATCTGATGGCGCTGAATGGCATCTATGCCAATCTCTACATGATGCAGCAGGTCGCTGGTTAGAACACACATGCTGTGTTTTTGTTGCCGTTTGTTATCTTAATTAGCTTGTAGTTTCTATTGTTGTACATCGATTAAAGCCCTACATACTAGTAATACCAACTAAAGTCGACTGTCGACCATGGGCCCGGGATTGGCCAGCGCATTGCGACGCTCCTGTATTGCAAAGGTTAGCTTGCGAAAGGGTCCCAGCGGCAGACCCAAGGACTTGAGATCCGCCTCCGTGAGCAGCATGAGCGTCTCCAGATCGATTTGCTGTTTCTGAAAACTGCAAAGGAAATGCATGAGCTAAAATTGGAAGTCTCTGCCAGCAATTCTCTACTCACACTGGCAGGTACTCGTCCAATGCCCAGACAGTTAGAAAACGCTGTAGTGCGCTAGCTGTCGCCTCCTGTTCATCGTCGTCATCATCGCTGTAAATGTCATCGCCATCGCCCTCCGAGTCAGATTCATCGGACAGATTCAAAAACAATCGCGCCTTGTTGCCACCAACCCGAGACTTGTTATTATTGTTATTGTGGTTGTTGTTGTTGCCAGCAGCATTGCGCATTGTTGAACCGGACATGCTGTCCACGCAATCCGTCTGCAGCTGCAGTTGACTTAGCGCCGCTGTCACCGAACGTCGAAAGGCAATGCTGCCCAGCATGGTGGGACGATCGAAGAGACCCATAGGGCGCTGCAGCACCAACTCCTCATTGAGTTCCTGCGTTAGCTGCGTATCGCCCAGTATGTCCGGCTGTGAGAAGGAGCGCGACAAGGCGGTGCTATAGCCCAGTCGACTGGGCTGGGATTCTGTGCCATCTTCCACTTCAAAGACATCGGCTATCTTGCCACGCTTGCCGATGCTCTCCTCTGTGGAACTGAATGTGCCCACATAAAGCACTTCCGAGTCTCGCTGCAGTCCTGTCAACGAGGTGATGGTCCTCTTGCCATCGGGCTCCAGTTCACGCACCTTAAAGCCACTATCGTTGACTGCTGCAGCTGCAGCTGCATGTGGACAGGCGCTGGAGTGCTGACTCTTTAGTGCCAGCTGCATTGACGGTTTCTTCTGCACGGTACCCATGCGACTGGCAATTGTGGAGCCTCCACTGCTGCTGCTGCCGCTGCCGACCAGATCGCTAAACTTGGCTACACTACGTGTCGTCTGCTGTGGAGCAGAGACGGCTGTCTGTTCGCGTGGGGTTTTATTAAGATTGCCCTGGCTGGACCAGATCTTTTGCTTCAATGTGGACAGCATGTTGCTGGACTTGCTGCTGCTGCTGGACAAGGCTTGACCACTGCTTGGTTTTAGATCGTTGTAGTCTCCATGTCCTTGGCGCTGCTGCTGCTGGCGTTTCATGTATTCTTTCACACGCTTCTCGCATTCCTTTTCAGCAAGCTCCTTGAGCGCTTTTGCTTTCTTTCTGCAATTTGAATAGGTTATTAAGTGTCAAAGTTTGGTTAAGTTGCATTCAAGGTTCATTTAAAATTGTAACCGCCATTTTGGCAGCGGTCAGCTTTTGAATGACTTATCGGTTATCGGTCATCGAAGCGCGCATTTTACCACACTATATACAGACTATCGAAGTTTCGTCCCTCGCTTTCGCTTACTTTTCATTTGTTTCGAAGTTGGCCGCGGCACCATCTAGATATCGCAAAATCTCATCTCGATTATTGATGGCTGCCAGATCCTTGGCATTATGCCGATCAATGTCCAACGCATAAATGTTAACACCAAATTTGATCAGGAAATCGACGCAGTGCAAATGACCTTTGGCAGCGGCCAGGTGCAGTGCCGTGTTGCCAAACTGATCGCACTTGTCGGGGTCGCCACTGCAATAGAAGATAAGTAAGTACTATTTTTTATATGCCTGATTAAAATCGTTTGACTCACCCTCTGCCACATAGCAAACGTAGTGCATCCAACCGTCCCTCGAATGCCGCCCACATCACGGGAGTCATAGAATCGTCATCCTTGGCATTTGCATCCTTGCGCGTGGCCTCCTTCAGCACATCGAGCAGCCCATCTTTGGCAGCTCTGCCGGAGTTGACAAGAACGAACAATTAATGAATCATGTGCATGACATAGCGTCGCAGCAGATAAGATAGACAGCGGGGGAGCATTATTAATTGCATGTTCCACAGCGTCAAAAGACTCACTTGTGAAATCGATCTGAAGACATACTAATTTCGCCGCTCTTATCTGCGAGTTATTTCCATAGACCAAAAACTAGAAATTATGAAGAACAATGCGGAAGCACCTGAAAATTGGAGTAAAGAAAAATTAAAATTTGACCACAACACGAGTCGACCGGGGAGTCGACACAAGTCTAGGCCTAGGCTAAGCAATCAAGTAAAATAACAGATTTGAATAACATTGTCAACACATATACAATTCCTACCTACCCATATTCTAGGATTGATGATACACACCAAATATATTTTATAATACTACTGATATTCCCATCGAAAAACACGAAATCATGTCCCAGGATATCGACCAGGAACTGGCCTGCATACTTGACCAAGTGGACATATCATCCAATCAGACCAACAAGAAATTCAAGAAAACACGCAACGAATCAAATCCGTTATATGCATCCTACGAACCCACCGATCTGAGTCTCTGGCGGAAGGCAGATGGGCGGGTGAAAAAAAACACAATCCAAAAACAAACGCATTTTAGAAAACCTATATTGGAGCAACTCAAGAATAAATCCAATTTGAAGGTTAAGGACTGGCTGCAATCGAACTTAAATGAAGTGGCGGAGACAACCACGTGGGTTAAAAGAAATCCCAAAGAGAAGGTGACAACGGCCGAATACAACATGAATGACATGTTAACTGAATGTGATCGGGTCAAGTGTGAAATGGATGAATTACCCGGATCCTCCAATGAGGTATTTGAGTTAATATCGTACTTTGATGACATCGTTCACATTCCGAAGAAAATGTCTGAAATGGCTGAATCCATGTATAGTTAATAAGTTATATTTTAGATTAATGCAAGTGCTTAAACTGGGTTAACTTGTGGCTCAAGAACGTTTAAAATCATACACACATACATAAGTAAAAAGAAATCGAGCCGAAGTGGAAAGGTGCATCATTCACACGCTATGAATTTATTAAGAGTCATGTGTACTACATGACACTTTCAGTGAAGTGAAAAGGAAAAGCTCGGACTACGTTCCGGTTGGAGTTCATGCTCGCATACAAACAAGCATTCCATCCATATGTGCAGTGCATACACACGGACGGTCACGAAATTACTTACAAACATATGTTTATGTGTAGACATACCTAGTAACAAGTTCAGTCAACCTTGTTTGTTGGCTTCGAATTGCCCAAAAAAACACCGATGAGTTGCGTTTCGAGGCACTCAACCATTTACTTCAAATGAAAAAGACTTGTGATACTTGTATATTTTATTTTTTTCGCCAAAGTTCAGTGACGAAATGTTTTCCAACAACTTGACACTTTTCTAAACACCACCCCAACAAGCTGAAACGAGAGTTGAAGTTTTTCTAGTTTTTTTTTCGCGATCAGTTGAGTTGAGAAGTGTAAACGCTTTCGGCCGCGTCGAGTGCTTGTTGGTAACTGAAATTGAAGTTGGCTTAAAGCCGGGAGCGAGCGAGCGGTATTAGGTCAAGAGAGCGCGCAATTGAAATCCAGAGTTGTCGTGTAGTATTTAAGAAAATAGTTAAGTTCCTGTTAAAGAAAAAATTGTATTGTGAAAAAAAAAACAAAAATTAATTTAATTTAATTGACAATCAACAAAGCAGCTAAACACCATTTGAATTTGTTGTTTTTAATTTTTTTAAATCTTGCCATATTTTGCAGCCCTGCTCATTTTGGTCTTTGTTTATAACGCATGCGACTGCCCTGGTCTGTCAAAAACTTATCGATACGTTGTTGCGATACTTATTTAGGGCCAAAAAACTCAGCAGAAAAAAGCGCAGCCTCGTGAAAAACTACGAAAACAAATTGATAAATAAATTATAAATATGGTGAATAACAGCAGTGCAGTGCAAAACGCAAGTAAAATGTGATAACAAGCGAATCGACGAATTCACGCACATTTGTGGTGGTTGCTGACTACTACAATTGTATATGTATGTATACACATACACAAATACATACACATGCGTTTGCGTAGGAGGTATCAAAATAACAACAGCAATTGCAGTAGCAACAAAGAAGTCTTCACCATATGTTCGATGCATCTATGGTGCGTCAGTGTCCGCGTGCATCATCAGCTCGGTAACGTTCCATGGAAATTCCAGTGCCAATGTCAAGCAGTCAAAGTCAAAGCGAGCTAACGCTAGCTTAGTAATTATTATCAATATCAGTATCATTCAATAGTTACCCGCTCCTCTTTTCCATTGACTAAAATTGTCAATCAATTTACCATTACCATTACCATTACCCGATACCTCTCACTGTACATCAGTTAGAAACAAGTGTCAACTATACACACTTACACACACACATTATTGACACAATCACATACACAATATAAGTCAGAGCGGCAGCCAAGAAAATATTTTAACCCAAAGGGCCCGCTGGAGAGCGTGCAACGCACTATGGGCAATTGCCTGAAATGCTTCCAGTCGTCGTCTGCCGCACCAACGTTGCCAACAAGCTCTTCATCCACAAACGCATTGCACATAAACGCTAACAGCTGCCAAGCGACCACCAGCATTGGCAACTGCTACGAAATTGTTGGGCCCAATTCAAATGAACGTTGCGCCCTTTACAACGACAGGGCTCGCGGTAAGACATTTTATCCTATACCAAAAAAAAAAACGAATAAGCTCATAACATAACGTTCCAGAAACCGATGAATTGCTCTCTACTCGAACTCCACTCAAGCCAGCTAACAATTGTGATACTAAGCGTAATAGTTTTAAGTCCTTAGGCTTGCTTAATGGAAGTGCGCCCACCATGAGCGAAATTATAACAACTGGTATGTACGAGTAGACTATTTATAAATATCTTAGATTTAATAGATACAAAGGTGACCTTGTTTAAGATTCTCACAAAATGTAAATAAACCTTGCGAGAGTCGAGCAAGTCATCTGATCGCGTGCTTGAACTAATTTGCATTCTCTGATTAATTCGCTAATTAAATTTATTCAATGTTTTTGCAGCGGTCAAGGAATCAATGGAGGTGTCACATCAAACGCTAAACAAACTCTTTGATGTCTACAAAGATCCTGACGATGAAGATATGATACTCACTGATGGCATTGAACGTTTATGCAATGATCTTAACTATCAACCTGATGAATTTGCAATACTTGTGCTTGCCTGGTGCCTGGACGCCTCACAGATGTGCCGCTTTACCAAAACCGAATTCATTGAAGGACTGCACAAAATGCGGGCAGATACAATTGCCAACATACGCCTGCGACTTGAACAGACAATTGAGATGCTTAAGGTAGACGCTGAAATGTTCAAGCAGCTCTATCGTTTTACTTTTCGGTATGATTGTAATTGGCAGCGATTAACTATTGTTATACTAATTATATTTAATGTCATCTTCTAGTTTTGGCTTGGAACCGGATCAGCGAGTCCTGTCGCTGGAAATGGCAATCGATTTGTGGAAACTTGTGTTCACTGTACAAACGCCTGATCTCTTTTCAAACTGGGTACACTTCCTCGAAAAGCATCCGAACATACGCCGCATACCCAAGGATACATGGAACATGTACCTCAATTTTACCGAACAATGTGATATAGAAAATTATGATGATACCGAAGCGTGGCCAAGTCTCTTCGATGACTTTGTCGAGTACGAAAAGAATCGTAAGCTGGAGGTGGCCGTGCACGATGATGACAACAACAATGACGATCCATTACAGAGCCATGTCAAATCCGGCTGCGATACTACGCGTCACGTGTCATAGTTTAAGATGCAACCAGTAGTAGCCAAACACACATAACACATACACACACACATACACATACACACTCACACACACAAATATATATAACCGTCTAGGGCCAAGCAACCAACAACGTTCAACTCGCCAATAGTAATTTAATGCTGTATATTTAAACTCGATATAATGATTTGCTCTCTATACTTTAACTAAGTATCAATCAAGCATACGCTTAATTGTTTATGTTCACCTTTGTAGTCAGTTCTGGCCAACGGTCATAGATCTACGATGCGGTGCTGGCGCTGCTTGATGATTCACAACAACCACCACCACCAGCAATCACCACAATCAGGCAACAAAAAAAATAGAAGAACAACAAATGCACACAGCTAACCAGCCAGCCAGTGAGCCAGCCAGCTATATGATAATTTACATAACAAACAACATTAAAAGCGCGTAGTAGCAAAGGGCAACGGACGCATTTGTTTATAAATTAAAGACTTATCAACAAGAATTTTAAAAAGCTCAATCATACGAAACCACATGTGTATATACTAAATGACTTGATCAAGTAGATGAAAAGGGAAACATCTTTTCAATGTGTGCAAATCGTATATTATACATATAAATATAAATATATACACATACGTATAGCAATTAACTGATGTATTATTTTAAATTGAAAAGATTGCAACATTTTATGGCACGTAACTATTGAATTGCATATAAATTACATACTTAGATCTAAGTAGTGGATGTGAATTAAATAAACATGAACTAAAAACTTTTGCCTCTTTCTGTGAATTATATTAATATTTTATTCGACATTATTATTGTTACCTTAAATCGTAACAGTTTGAAGACGCAGCTATCTGCAGGTAATGTAAATCAATGTTAAACAATATTCAAAACTGTATGAGACAACTCATTTTCTAATTAAAATATAAAATAAGAAGTATAAGCGTTTGAGATGACCTCTATGTTTTCATAATTCGGAAGAAACTGGTGAATTACTCTTTCTATTGGGATTCTTAGGTAGTCATTCAAATTGGTCACTTTTCAAAATATAACTGCCTTCATTTTACATCGAGTTTATTTCTTTGTATAGCTGTTTTTGCTGCCCTGGTATCGCAAATAAGAAACAGCTGATTGTTGCGTGCAAACATTACAATTATTCTTCGTTTTTTAAATGGCTTCAAAAATGTATATAATGTTAATTAATATAATTTTATTTATTAAATTGACTTAACAAAGATGATATGGTTAGATCGATGTTCTTGAATAAAATGTTTTTAAATTTAATATCGATAGCTTAATCGTTGGATGTCATCTGCCTAAACTTAACAACCAAAAATTCTATTCTATTTTGTTTAATGTTAAATGCGACATTTATTAGATTTTCAACCAAAGTTGTTTTTCATCAAAACGGTTATTAGATTTGTCCCAATTTAACAATTTAAATATAACCGACCTCAGCCAGATATTTGAAACTAGGGCCGGAGACATAATTTGGGGAACCTATAGAAATTAAAGAAGAACAAGTTCAGTAGCTCACTCGCGAATTCACATACGTACACATATGCAACCCACTTACTACTGCTGCATATATTTGTTAAAAAAAAGTTGTAAAATTAGTTGTTATTAATGGTTCTTAACGTAGGTGAGTAATTTTATTTCATGAACGAGATTAACCGGCAGTTGGCACAAGTAAAATACAACTGTGTAATCGTAACAACTAGATACACAGTGAAGATTTAGTGAATTGATTCACGATTTGACATTGAAAAACAAATGCCAAGCTGGGGTGGTTGTAGTGGGCGTAGAGCGAAGGGCAAGGATAGGCAAACGGATACGGTCGATCAAAAGGACATACATCATGCCTTGTGAGAGCTGTAGAGCTGAATTCACAGTATTTCGCCGTAAGCGCAGCTGTTTCGACTGCAGGTAATTATTAGGATCACATTAAATAAAATTGCCATTTTATAATTGCCTACAAACCAAAGGCGATACTACTGCAACTCTTGTTTGATTGTGACAACGGCCCGACGCTGCCAACGATGTGCAATATTTGCCCAGAGGCCGCTTCTGCGAACGGACTTGCTGAAACTAAAGCCAAAAGATTTAATATTCTATTTGCAATCCAAGCACATTTCCACTGAGGGCTGTCTGGGTGAGTCATTTTCTTTGTGATTAAAAATGTTGAGGAAATTAGCTAACGTCTTATGTATTTGATATTGATATTGCAGAAAAAGAAGAACTGGTCGGCCTGGTGCTGGCTCATGTCGCGCAAGCGGATCGTGACTCCGGGCGCCCACCCAACAATAGTCCTGGTCGTGGCCAAGCCAATCCCATGGACAATCTGAAGCAAACGTGCCAAAACTTTTTCACCAATCTGAGTGACAACATTAGTGATTCCTTCGCATCCTTCGACACAAAGTCCAGTGCGAAATCAACGGCTAGCAACAGTCGTGCGAACAGTCGTCATGCTTCTCATGACAATGGTGCATCGCAGCCTCCCACGCACATCTTCGAGCAGCCGCGCGTATCAACACGTGAGATTCCAACGTACGCTAGTGCGGCCAATGGACGGACATCGTCGACTCGTACACCAACGCGAACTCCAACCACTCCAAGAAGCAACTCAATCGAGATAGCTCACGTACATGTTAGTCCATCGACGTCATCTACACGCACAACAACCTCGCCCACAGCAACAGAGGAGCGCAGATCGGCCACAGTGCCTGCCACATTAGATGTTAGGTCAATTAATGATGCCGTGCCTGATAACAGTGAGTGCGAGTGTTCCGATGATGAAATTATGAACACATTCAGTGAACGGGCATCTAATAAGAACAGTGAGAACAGTGCTGCCCACGCAAGACTGAACAGACGGTCGTTGGAGACGGAGTTAGACTCGGGCACGGGCACTGTGGGTCTGGGCTCGGCGATGGCAGCTGCTACACCAGCGACAACAAACACCAGTCCGGGTTATTCCAAGCAGGGCTCGCTTAGCTCAAAAGTAGACGCGTGTGGTGCAGACTCATCGCAGTCTAGCTTCGAGGAGCTTGGCGCCATTGGTGGCATCTCGGACGAGAGTAAGGCAGCAACGGATACTAACAGCAGCAACTTGGATCAATGGCAAATTCTGGAGCAAATTCCTTCAAACAGCAGTCAATTGAATGAGCAAGCAACGCCCAAGTCAGTTGGTGAAGTTACCGAGGAGATTCTGGAAGTGACACTGCGTAATGAGCCTGGCGAGGCGCTAAATATTGAACAGCGCACGGTCACAGTGCCACAACTGCCCCAACGCGTGAAAAAGGTAACCAGGCGACGTTCTGAGGGCTACCTGAATCGTCGTCATCACTCGAGTGATGATGAATCGCCTGTGGGGTCCAATGGTCAATTACTGAGTACATTGAGCGAGCAGCCAGAGCCAGGTCCTGTGTCTAGCAGCTGTCAGCGTTGTGGTAAAAACAAAACAAATATACGACGTCACGTTGAGAAGATGCGTCGGCATCTAGAGAACTCACAAATGTCCGAGGAGGACATCAAACGGGAGCTGCAGGAATTTCTCACGTATCTAGAGCAGCGAACCAAGTCTTTAGATTGCTCCGAAGCAGATAGCCATGTCGTTTCACCTCTGAGCGGCTTAGAACCGGGCAGCATTGCCGCAGGTGGCTCTGGGATGCCAATAACGCCGACCATTGAATTCTCGCCCACGCAGGATGATGATGCCCATTGGGACGATGATGAAGGGATTCATGTGTATGCCGCACCACTTGGCTTTGAACCCGCCAACGGTATTGATTCACGCTTCGTAAACTTGGAAGACTTTGAGGACTTGTAAGTGCAGCGCAGAATATTTATTTATGATCGGGTATTCATTGATTTCCCACCCACAGAAAAGACTTGGAAAATTTAACGGTGAAACAATTAAAGGAAGTACTGATGTTGCATCGTGTTGACTTCAAAGGCTGTTGTGAGAAGCAGGAACTGCTTGATCGCGTGCAAAGGCTTTGGAAAACGATGCGCACAGCGCCAGGTATATATTAACTTACTTACTAACTTACATTACACATCGTATTTTAAATACAATTATTTTGAATAGCTGTTGAGAAACTTGCCACTGATGAACTTTGTAAGATATGCATGGATGCGCCGATTGAGTGCGTATTTCTGGAGTGCGGCCATATGGCGACATGCACCAATTGTGGAAAAGTACTACCCGAGTGCCCGATTTGCCGACAATATATTGTACGAGTTGTAAGATTCTTTAGGGCGTAATTGTAAATGGCAGCCCATTATTGGTTTAGGAATATATATGTATGTAAATATACATAATTAGATATGTATTGGTGGCCACCAGCATTGGCTGGTTAAGTGATTGCTATTCTGTGCACGTACATAACATATGTACATTTGTGTATAAAAACAATTCGAAACTTGATGCATAGAATGGTGCTGTTTATATTGTCGTTAATGAGTCTATATTGAACGCTCAGCAACTTCAGATAATAATAATAATAACTTTATTGTTTCCTTATAACTATATACAGTTTCGTTTAAAGAGAGTGCTAGGAATACAACTTAAAAAGTGTGTATTAACTAATTTGTGGAATAGTTTTCCTATTTATTTTCTTATTCTTGTTGTTTATGTATGGAATGACAGAGTAGAAGTTTTAGATAAGCTAACATTCCTATAAATTGTAAATGACGGAATCTAATATAATTACGCATTTACATCAATAAATTTTAAATTTTAATTTAAACCACTAATTTGATTGTTTCAATTGTGTCCGCCAATTGCATATGCAGAGGATTGCGTACTGTCGAACACTACATTTGAGTCTTGACAATACAGTTTTCGATAAGAGGTTCGGAAGACTTATCGGTAATCGATAGTAGTGCGTTAATACAAAGTTTTTTTTTTTGTAAACTACAAATTTAGAGAATTACGAAACTAGATTAAACATTTTAAATGATCAATAAATGCGAAATATTTTTAACGAATTTTTAAGTTTCTATTTTTGTTTATCTGAGGTTTATCTGATAAATGACAATCGATTATCTTATCAAATATTTGAAATAATAAGCATACTAATTAAAAAATTAAAAATTAAGTTATTTATGATTTAACAGATAACTGAAATAAGAAACATAACTCGTTATTTAAAATTTCATTGGAAAGAAGCTTTTAATTTAAAACTTTGCGACCGTTACTCGCGCTCAACACAGGTTGTGAAAAATCGAAAATATACCAGCTATTACCAGGCGCACATAAATGGGCAGCAAGTGCCGGGTAGAAAGTCAGTTTCACAAGGTGCACACATACACCCACATATCTGGCCAATTAGAACTGAGAACGTTAGAATCCACAAATGATCCGTTATCATTCTCTTAGGATCCACAACTTAATGGCAGGCAGGCACCGTTAGTTTTGGTGAGGGGAAATGCGCCGGCCAATGGAATCGAAGCACTCTCTGGGACAATTAGAGCTTTCTGAGCTGCTCTCCAAATGTTACTTAACATAAATCTACTTGCTATTTAATTATGTGCGCCTGGTATTTCTGAAATCCCAAATGGCATTCGCTTGTTGACATTTCTCGATGCCCTGCGAGTGGTAGAGCCGCAGAATAATTTGTAAACACTTAAAAATGTTTCATTAATAGAAATTTGCTAATTGGAAAAGAATCAGTAATGTAAACTGTTTTTATATTTATTTATTTTGTCCACTTAAAATATGGAATCATTATATTTTTTGTACTTGTTATACGCAAGAGATAGAAAAAGCAGAAGTCAATGTGCATAATCAGTGTCAATAGAATTGACTCAACACGGTGCTCCTGCGTGTGCAGCCTTACTCAAATGAAGGCGAGCAGTGCAATGAATGCGGGTTAATTCTTCTCTGTTAACAGACCGTGAGCTTCAAAGAGCTTTCATACCGCGAGTTCATGTGTGCATGCGCTGACAACTAAACGGGACTTACTTTTAGAATCCACACAACGAGTAAGTGTGTGCGTTCTCTCTCATTTCTCTTGCATCGAAAACTAACTGTGTTTCCTCACTACTAATGGATGTGTGTGTTATCTTTCAAGCGAGCAAGCCAATCAGAACTGAGAACGTTAGAATCCACAAATTATCCGTTATCCTTCTCTTAGGATCCACAACTTAATGGCAGGCAGGCACCGTTAGTTTTGGTGAGGGGAAATGCGCCAGCCAATGGAATCGAAGCACTCTCTGGGACAATTAGAGCTTTCTGAGCTGCTCTCCAAATGTTACTTAACATAAATCTACTTGCTATTTAATTATGTGCGCCTGGTATTTCTGAAATCCCAAATGGCATTCGCTGGTCGACATTTCTCGACACCCTGCGAGTGGTAGAGGCGCAGAATAATTTGTAAACAGCTAAAAATGCAGCATTATTAGAAATTTGCTAATTGGAAAAGAATCAGTAATCTTAACTGTTTTTTATTTATTTATTTTGTCCACTTAAAATATGGAACTATTTTATTTTTTGTACTTGTAATACCCAAGAGATAGAAAAAGCAGAAGTCAATGTGCATAATCAGTGTCAATAGAATTGACTCAACACGGTGCTCCTGCGTGTGCAGCCTTACTCAAATGAAGGAAAGCAGTGCACTGAATGCTGGTAGATTATTTGCTGTTAACAGACCGTGAGCTTTAGAGAGCTTTCACACTGCGAGTTCATGTGTGCATGCGCTGACAACTAAACGGGATTTACTTTTAGAATCCACACAACGAATAAGTGTGTGCGTTCTCTCTCATTTCTCTTGCATCTACAACTAACTTTGTTTCCTCACTACTATTGGATGTGTGTGTTATCTTTCAAGCGAGCTTGAGCGCCTGCTAAGCTTGGGTCCACATTGGGATTGCATGTGTGTGTTCCCTGTCAGCTGAGTGCTCATTTTTGTGAGGAGTATAGATTCAATTAAAAAATAATAAAATAAATTAATGTATTAATAAAAGTTGTTTTGTTAAATCAGCGAGCGTAAATGTCTCTGCGTGAGCAATTCCATATAAAATCTCTTAAACTAAGCATAACCTAAATAATATTTATTAAGAAAGAAAAAAGCAAAACAAATTGTTTTAATTTGTTGCATAAAATCAAAGGCAGTAAGGAACTTAAATAATAATTAAATTTACACTTAAAGATCATGCCATCCCACTCAACAATTCCGATAGATGCTGTTTCCCTAAAGAAAACATCGATACATTGGCAGGGATTACCAGGCGAACATAAATCAGCAGAAGGTGGTTGACAGAAAGTCAGTTGAGCAAGATCCACTTGCTATTTAATTATGTGCGCCTGGTATTTCTGATATCCAAAGCGACTTTTTGGAACGAATGTGATTTCTCGACACGCCGCCAGGCATTAACTTAGTAAACGTCACGCAAAATAACTAATCAATCCATCTGCGGCACCCAGAGTCATATACCACAAATACATTGTGTATTTATGTTGAAAATTAATTGTTTTTATTAAATATTTATCTTCTTTATAAAATGAAGAAGTATAGCAAAGTTTGTACCTTAACAAAGAGGGGATTAAAAATCAATTGGAACGCAGGGAAGACATTGTCGATTCTTGAATGACCCCATATGGCAATCGATAGAGCTCGTCCTCGGGACTTCAACGCGTCCTGCAAAAATACGTAAGGATATGGGCGAGATATAATTTCTAAAGCCTTACATAATAATGCACCAGTTGCAGCATGCATGCTTGTAAAGTATGCTCAATCTGTCGAATACTTTGTAATAAATTAGACTGTAAAATTATACAAGTATACTATTAATTTTCACTTTATTTATATAATTATTTAATAATTGTTGGATTATTTATTCTTTACATTTAAAACAAATACATTGTTGCGTTTCTGTGTCAATTCTGTCCCCTCACTTTATGGCATTTGCAGCAATTTAAATGAATGGCTTAATTTGTATAGTTTTATTTGAATTACTTTTTATATATTCTTGATCAGCGTCAACAGCCGAGACGATATAGCCATGTCCGTCTGTCCGTCCGTATGAACACCTAGATCTCTGAGACTATAATAGGTAGAGCAACAAATTTTTCGGGACAGTGTGTCTTATTGTTGCACGTAGATCAAGTTTGTTTTAGATTTTTGCCACGCCCCCTTCCGGCCAACGTAAATCAAATTTCAAGCGTCATTTTAAACCTAGAACGTTTAGTTTTGGCATATTTTTTTATATTTTTGAGTATATTTTTGAAAAATATAATATTTCGATGGTAAAATTGGGTGGCGGGTATCTCACAGTCGAGCACACTCAACAGTAGCTTTCTTACTTGTTAAGTTTAGTTTTCGCAACTTTGGTGGCTGACGATTTTTCAAATCAAATTTACTCGTTATCAAATATACTACTGCTCAACTAAATAGGATCACAATTTTCTAAGAAGTGCCTATATTTTTTAAGAAAACTTACCGATTTGAATGAAATTAGTTTTGAGCTTTGAATTTTTAAAAATCAAGCAGTATGAGACATCTGCGTCCGGTATATTTGCTATCAGCATCAACAGCTTATTCGACTTTGCCCCATAAATCGAAAAAACCCTGTTTCAACCGTAATTTTAAAGATAAGACGTCGAATTTTTACGTGATTTTTAACAGCCAGCCTAAGATTGTTAAAATTCAAATGAAATATGTACACATATTTTTTAAGGTTTTATTACACATAGAACTTGTCATTTAAGAAATAGTATTACTTGTGCTCAATAATAAGTATAACAATTTCAATTTCAACAAATAATGGGGAATTGTTTTTAGTAAATTGTAATTACATTTCGAGATACAATTTGTCTTTTTAATCATAACGCGCTTTAAATTTATCTTAAGCATAAAAACATAGAATATATTGAATATTTTAGATGTTAGTAAGACTAAAAACAAAGCGATAAACATTTTTATTTTTCAACAAATAAAAATTGTACAATGGGAATTGTGGGGCCTTCGCTTGGATAACTCTAAGTGGATAGTGGGCTTGTTTCGATCGAATACGAATACGACTTTGTGAATGAGACGAATACGAATGTGAATGCGAAGCATCTGCGTACAATAGACATATACACACAACAACAAGTTTTCGTAGTCCCTCCCATAAGGGGGAGACAGAGGGTGGACTTATGGAGGGGACTTGATTTAGAAGTCATACGAGTTGGCCTCATCGTCGCCCTTGCGCACCTTGAAGATGACCTTATAGATGATGGCGGCCGCAATTCCACCGGCAAGAGGTCCCACCCAGTAGACCCAATGATTGGCCCAGAAGCCCTGCACAACAGCGGGACCAAAGGAACGAGCAGGATTCATGCTTGCACCGCTGAGGTTAATCTGCAACAAAACGCAATGTTCATTTTGGCTGATTGGTTTAGATTCATGAGTGACACTTACTGCACACAAATGACCAGCGGCAATGGACAGACCGACAGCTAGAGGAGCCGATCCCTTGATGTCCTGACGTCCTGGATCTGATACAGCTTTAACCACAAACACCAGAATGAAGGTGATCAGAACCTCGATCAACACCGCCTGACCAGCATCCAGAGAGGTATTGTACGACGAGACTCCCAAGTTAGTCAAGTCAACAGCGACACCATTTAGGGCGAACCCGCTGAGTGCAGCCTTGATGACAGCTGCTCCTGCAATGGCGCCCACACACTGTACGATAATGTAAAAGGCCGCCTTCAGTATGCTCATCTCGCCGACAATCAGAAAGCCAATGGTTACAGCCGGATTAATGTGGCATCCACTGATGTGGCCAAGACCCTGGCAAAATAAGATGAACAGAAACACATGAATATTTGTGACTCACTCTTCAATTGTAATCAAGTAACATTATGATCCAGACAAATTTGTCAATTTGTAATCTGCTAATTTAAATCTCTAGTCTCCAGCAATGTCGTAAAGTCAGTCTTATTGTCTTAAAGCTGGTCATCAAGTTCAGTCCATAAATTCTTTTTATTAGCTGCCCGTAAAGCGAGTATTTCCAGTGCACTTATTCAACAAATTGGGTCTTCATTTTATAGAGGACATTAACTTAAATAATGTGAAAATGATTACGTGTTAGATGCCAGTATAATTAAGATATATTTTTTTGTGTTATACCCACTTTAATTTAAAACTTTAAGAACAAATTAAATGATTGAACCTTTTATTATGATTAGAGTTTGCTTCTGGCTAAATCGAGTCGCACTTTCTTATTTAACCAATTCCACTTGCTCTTTTGCTTGGGCAAATCAAGCGAGTCATGGAAGTGATCAAATGTCAAGTTGACACTTGATGTCACTGTCGTTTTCCAATGGTTTCTGGGTTGGGTAATGTTTGCCCTTTGCCACGGTGTCTGCCTTTTAGCTATTGCACAACAGATTTCAATGCATCCGAGCTCAAGTCGAAGTGTGTGTCAGTCGAGAGATCTTTAGGCGGAGTGTCTATGAACTGCCAACGGATACAAGCAATTTGTGTGACATGGCAACGCACTGAACTTCCAGCTGAAGACAAAGCCAAGTGGCGCAGTTGGAGCCAAGATAATGATTGCAATTCCCATTTGCCAGATCGAAAGTAAAAGTTTCGCTTGGTTCTGTTGAGTCATCGTAACTCGAGTGCCCATCATAGTGTAAACTTCACTTGCCTAGATTTCAAATGCAACAAATTGCCACTTGAGCTGTGAGTGACTGACTACTCATACTCATACTCAAACACACTTGCACTCACAATCGTATTATGAATGAAAACGCATTGGCAAGGCCCAAGGTCGATGTGCAGGCTTCTATGTGACACGATATCTTTTGGCGATTTGGTTTTTGGCATCGCATTTGGTTTGTATACCCGATAGCCATCAGGTAAGAAGGTGTAATATATTTGCGTCGATCAAAAGGGATATATTCTCGATTTATTATTATTTTTACATGAACAATAGCTTGAATTTTCAAGACTAGTTAACATTTTGGAATTGACCGCACAATGTTAATTAACATTTCCTTTTTGAGTATAACATTTGAGTAACTATGTGACCAGCACAGTACATAGATAACGTCCCACATCCTGTTTCAAAAATGTACATTATAACTATTTTTATCTATTTTCAAGTTTTACCAATCCACTTAAATAAAAATGAAGTGTAATTTGAAAGTGAAGGATAGATAACCAGATTCTGAATCGTTTCTGGAAGTGGTGAAAATCAGTTGACCGCAATTACTTTTGTTGTTCGTCCACAAATTGCTACCGGGTATCTCAGAAACGAGCTCAAGCGGCTGTGGCTTTCTGACTTGTTAGATATCGATTTGGATTTCGAGTTGGATTTAGATTTGGCTTTGGCATGCAACAGTTGCAGCTTCAAGTGCACACATGGCCAATGTCGGGTTTGACTGCGTTTCGCATTTTGCGTTTAATTAAACCGGCAGCTGCACGGAGGGGGGAAGTAGATAACTGAAGGGGATTGGAGGCGGGCCTGGTTGTTGATCGCTGGCCATTTGCTGCTCCACAGCGCTAATTACAGCCAAGTTAAGAGCAAGTTCAGGCCAGACCTGTCGAGGCGACAAACATATGTACATATGTAAGTATGTATATGTATGTGTGTGTATGTGTGAAATACGCCCGGCAACGGGTTGCAAATGCAAGTGTGGCAACTGTGGCAACTTGACATTTGCCGTACGCACGCATTGCAATGTTATTTACGCCATCGAATTATCATTCGACTTGCAGTAAAATGCACTTTTGACTGGAGCGCCAAATCATAAAGATCAGACACTCTCAAGTGGCAGCTAGCTGAGTCAGCTCTTTGCCACATTGATCAGAGATCGGGCTTTTGTTAACGCTTTTTAATTGCACACTTGAGGCCAGGCCAGGCCAGGCCAGGCAGCATCGCGCCACCATTTGATATTAATCAAATTTGTGTGGCAAGCCAGCCACTCGATGGGGCACGCAGAACCCATCATTAACTCAGCCGAGTGGCATGCCACAAGTGCGTGAGAATGCGGCCACGTGATTCATTCATGCAACACATTAGATTAGTTACAGATGTGTATTTATTACAGCTCAGTTTACTTTGATTGTACCCGACACGCCTCTTAATTAAAACCTTTTCATTAATTTTATTTTCTTCGCTTTTTAAATACTTTAATTTTCTCTCACTTAGATTTGTTTGTTGCCTACTTTAAAGCATATTTCGTTTCCTTTTGTTAATGCATACTTTATCAAATATTTCTTAAACTAATAATTACTCTTTTTCTCTCTATAATAGAGTTCTACTTTAAACTTCTCCTTGAGTAGAAAGCAATCATAATTTTGCTTGCCATATTAAGAGAGAATAGAAACAAAGTCTAAACTAAATTAAACACTTTTCAATCTCTCCTCATCTTCCAGCGCTCTAAAAATATTTTTAAATAAATCTTCTATATTTATGCGACGGTCTAAAAATGTGCTGGAATTATTCCTGTTATTCTACTGTAATTTGATCTCTTTTGTAATTATTTCCATCACTCTTTGCTGACTCTATTGCTAGTTAATTTTGTAAACATGGTCAAAATGATCAGTCATCGGCTTAGCCAAAGCGTCAACACTGCCAACTCCGCCCATGATGCTGTAAGCGTATATAAATGTGGCAGAGGGTCGATTGGGCTATAACAAAACATGGACAACATAACATGGCAGAACAATGCTGCTAAATTGTCTGGCAGATTTTAGCACCAACTGTTAACTTTGACATACTCGCACACTGGCACACTGGCAAAGATTGACCTTGCAAGGCGTCTAATTTGAATGGCTTCGCATTGCGTTAAGGTATACTCGTACTCGTAGTACAAGCAAAGCCAATGCCTGGTCGCACGGCTGGTCAAAGACTGGTTAACTGTGTGTGTGTGCCGACTAGCTGGCTGTCAGTCAGTCAGTCTGTCTGTCAGTCTGTCTGTCTGTCAGCTAGCCATAGCAGATATGAGTGTGCATATAGAGATATCGATCGCTGGGATCGAGGCTTACGCATGCGCAGTGTCGGCGCACAAATGTCTGCGTTGTTGTGCGAGCTGTTGTTGTTGTTGTTGTTGCTGTGCGACATTTGCGCCTAAATCATATTTTATAGCTTTTTGTTAAATTGAATGTTAACTTGTTTATTTCGTTCTGCTTTTCTGCAACTGTTGTTGGTTGTTGTTGGTGATTGTTGCCGTGTAACGTTTCAAGTTCGCTTTAAGCCATTGGCCCAAACCGCACTCGAGCCTGACTTTGCCATTTTTGCTGATTTCGGGCCGTTTGATTTCCACTTTTGTGAATGGCGCACGCACAATTTTGTTGCCAATGTTGCCAGTTGTTGTCTGTTGATTTGGGCTTTTATTGATCTTGCATGTTGCACCTTGATTGCCGCTGGAGGTTCATTCTAACGACGACTTTGACTCGATTTGGGCCGAGAGGCGTATTTCGTATTCGCATTTCGCATTGGCCTTTTCACATTATTCACTGCTCATCTTGAGCATGTTCTATGAATCGTTTGAATACCCATTAATCAATCAGCCCAACCCCTAATTTTAAAATTTATGACTCTAAATGTTTCTTGGCATTCATTCATACGAGTACACTCAAGTGATTCACTTGGCCCGCATCAAATTCAATACTGGAATTTTCCCCTCGATTTGTATGGCAAGATAATCACAACGAATTGTTGTTGTTGTTGTTGCTGTTGCCATTTGCATTTTCTTTTTGTGCCACTTCCTTTTGGCCAAGCTGTCAAGTGAATGTCTCCACATCAAACGAGCCAAATTGCAAACTGCATACAAATGTCTCGTTTGCTCTGTTGCCTTTATCGAGTGGGGGAAAGCGAGTTTGGAGAGGGGGGGGGGGGAAAGCAGGTAGCGGGAGAGTGGTATACATTTGCAGTCTAGATCAGCGCTCAAGTTAAGCCCAAAATTCATTGAGTGCTTTAAGAGTCGCAGCTACGAGCACTTGAATAGCGACAGATTTAACAATTTGTAAACTAGATAAAGCTATAGTAAATTAACATAATTTACACACAGCTTTCTTTATCTTTACCTTTGGAAAATATGCCGATTGGATAACAGCTACTGTTTTTAACAAACACATTAGATACAGTCTTTCAAGCAGCCCTTTTTTATAATATAATTGAATTATTTCCAAACAGATTCAGTTTTGAAGTATTATCTTTTGGGCTAGGTGTCAATGTGAACATCGAGCTTATTCTATTTATCAGCTAGTCTGCACTTGCTTTTGACATCTACTACTACTCAGTACACAGTTGTTCAATTTAATTCTTATAAATTATATTAATTACTTCATCAATTCGCTGTTAACTTGCCCTAAAGAATTGGCCCATACTTTTTATCGGTTAGCAAAATGGGCAACTGTTTTTGAATTCTACTTATTGATAACTTATTCATACTCTTTATAGTGCATTGGCATTATAAGTAGAGGCTCAACTTAAATACAAAAGACATTCAAAGGCATAAGGTAATATATATATTAATAACATTTCAAAATGTATTAGTTTATGGTACTTGAGCTCCACTTTTTTCTACAATATTTAATATGAATGTTAGCTTGCCTGTCACATTTATTAAATATTGAACAACTAAAGCTTAAAAAACCTGCTCAATTTTCAGATAATTTATTTAATGCTGACTTGCCTTACAAGTTTATTATTAATGTCAAAATAAATTGATTCATATTGTTAAAGAAAGGGCTTCTTTGGCTACTTTCACAAAGGTGCTTAGCTGCATCATATTTAAGTATTATATTGAATGGGCTTTATTACGCAAATATTTCTAGCTTTGCTTAGATTTATTAGATATTTATAGACCATATGAATCAACCATTCGTTTTTGAGGTTCACAAAAGAAACGTCAGCAATTCAAAATTCCAATTGTATGCCTCTCTAGTTGGCATTTCCATGTAAATGCATATATATTTGTAGATATAGTAGAGTGTTAGCATTAAATTACTGTTAATTGTCACGTTTGCGATTTGTAACGCTTCATTGACCAGACGATTGGATACTGGAGAATGGGTAATAGGTAATAGGTAATGGGCAAGTGGGGAATCGTCGTCATCTGGCATCGACATCGACATCGACAGCGGTATCGCACCTGAAGGCAATTGTCGTCACATTGTCTGGTCACGGATCGAGTTCAGTTAACCCAAATGGCTGACCAAGTAGCTTGGCACACGTCATGGCTGAGAGTGCAGCTGCCACTGGCAGTGCAACCGCAGGTGGCACAGCTACTGCAACTGCAACTGCAACTAATCGCTCTGAAATATTGCTCGGTTTTTACATTGGCAACAAAGCCAGCTGCGGCCTCAAATGACTCGTGACCATCTTTCACCTCTCGCTGCCAGTAGGCAATCGTAACGAATCTCTTACCAACTGGCGAAAGTGTGGAAAGCCCCCACCGAAGATGCATTACTTCGATTGTCGATTGAGTGCCGCACTTTGGGGCAGCTTACAGCTTATCGTGATATCTGGCAGCATGTGAAACTTGTGCTGTCTATGGCATAATTAATACTATTGCTTATTTGAGACATTATTCAACTTTTTAACAAACTATTAGACACATTCAAATTGTTGTGCATACATTTTAAATGTTGTTTAATATTTATTTCATTTTTGTAGTTGAAATATAACACATTTGTTTTATTTAGTGCGAATGAACTGACTTAACAGCAGTCGAAATAGTCTGGTATTTAAGTGTTAATATTAATCAATATTATAATATTAATATTACTCTACTAATAATCAACCAATTTGTTTATTTTAAATTTAATTGTTGTTTAACTTCGATACAAATCAACAACTATTTTAATATTAACAATGTATTTGAAATGCCATTTTAAGCCAGCTAAAACAATGCCCACTTGAGAAATAAGAAAGCAATTAAAGCCAACTCTTATCTGGCAATTGATCAACAATTATTTAAGCCAGCTGGTGATATGATCTAAATGTGAACTTTATAAAGAATAGAATGTGAATTGATGGCATATGACGTGAGTACTCGTATGCAATTTATTAGGCCATTAATCAAAATCATGCGATGGCATTCTCTTCTATGTTTGACTTATGAGCAGCGATAATTATTAGATATGATCTAAATGTCAGCTGCAAGACTCAATTAGTTTTATGAGGGATGCCAAAAGCGTTGTCATCAATGCAAATTTCGAGTGCTTAAACAACAACAACAACGAGCAGACATCAAAGGCATAACGTAATTAAACGCATAATAATCTAATTGCATATTTTGCGTGTTGATTAATGTTAATTGCCGACGCAGCCGCGGCCGCAGTCGCATTTGTTATTCACATTCACAATCATTCACATTCGCATTCGCATTCACAATCACATTCACATTTTGTGCGTTACGCATACGCAGCGTGTGCAGCACTAATGATCATGATCAGTGCGCTATATGTGTATCTGTATCTGCAACTGCAACTGCAACTGTATCTGTATCTGTCTGTATCTTTGTGCGTCTGTAAATCTATCTGTCAATTTTGTAAATTACATTCGCACGCGGCCAACGCGTCGAAATTGTTGTTGTTGTTGTTGTTGTTTCTTATGCATTTATGCGTTTGTTGTTCGCTCGTTTTAAATGCCAATGTCTTGCCCAAAATGCAACGGCCGTACCACTTGTGAATGAGTTTTGGCCCGGCCGAAAGTGTAACGCGGCGGTGGCGTGTCCTTGAACGCATATGATTTGCCATTAGCCATTACTATTGGCCAGTTTGTGGCCGGCAATGTTGTGGCTAATGCCACTCGAAATACCCCAACTCAATCACAGTTCTCCCAAGTGCATACTTGATGTATATGCATGTACTACGAGTATACCTTACCTGGGCTAGTGTGGCCACCGTCAAGCCAAAGGTGAATGCAATCTGTGGCACTGTGGCACTTCCGCTCGTGCTGCCAACACCGATGAATACCAAGAAAAATGTCCCAACCAGCTCGCCGAGCAGCATTCGCCAGATTTTCTTGTTCTCCGTGATGTCGGCCACGCCTACGAACTTGAACATGTCTGCAAAACAGAGATTGAGATTGAGATTGGGATTGAGATTGAGATTGAAATTGATATTAAAAAACCCCAAATGAAATATGAATAAGAAAATTAATATGCATTAGATTAGTAGCTCGCCCAGCGCATGCCAAAATACTAATTAATTATAGTATTCAATTAATCGTGCAACACCTCAGAGAGAGAGAGACAGAGAGACTCGGCTATCGGTCTGCCATCGATTTGAGCAGGAAATGTGGGCTGTGATTTGGGACAGACTTGTTGATTTCCAATAGAGTTCACTCCAAAGCAGTAGAATATTTAAATTATAATTAAATATGGCAAACACATATCTTCAAATATGTAAACTGCAAGTTAAGTCCATTTATTAATGTAATTGACTAATTCATGTATTTGAAATTTTAATTAAGTTTGCGTTGGTCAAAAAGAGCATAACAAAAAATAGCAATGTTATCATTAAGATGCTTTTAATATTTTATTATTCATTTAGTTTTGGAATCGTCAATAACAAAATATTAAATATTAAAATAAGAGTCTTAGCAGCCTTTTATCACAATTTAATTAATATTTCCCTCAACTAACAGTATAATGATATTTGCGCAAACTTTCCAAACTATTTTGAACTACTCAAGCCACAAGCCAATTGATTATTGAAAAATTGCCTATTAAAATTGGCAATAATATAAAGTGCTAAAATACTTAAGCAGCTTTGAAAGTTAGACAAGCAAAGCTGGCACGAATAGTAGGAGAACAACAATAATTATAAAGTTTACAGTTTGTTTACTATGAACAAAGATTGCACAACTTGGCCAAGTTCGCATAGTCTACATAAAGTTATTAACTTGCCAGATCACATAAGCAGTTGACACTCTTATTTGTTGTTGCCATTTCGCATAGTTCGATTAATTAATTTGTTTAATAGCCAGCTACAATTTGTTTGCTTAGCGGTAATTTGTTGTTTGTCTAAGCTCAATGCAAAACAGCGGGTGTTAATTAATTTGTTTAAATAAATAACAACGCTAATGCTAGCGTAGTATTAGCGCCTCATTTGCCGTCAATCGATTGAGTGAATATGAAGTGAATACTGCTGATTATTTGTGTTGATAATACATATTTAAATCGACATTCAACAAGGGAATAAATCAAATATTGAATCTATCTGTATCTGCAAACAATGCATTGAGCTTATTGATTTATTATCTGCCATTAAAGTGCTAATTGCTTGGCTAATTCCTCGACGTGTTTTGGCATAAATATCTCAATTATTTCTATTGCCGTTTTGCACACTCTTCAATTAGCGCTCTTTACGACTTTCTTTTGCACCAAATGCACAAGTTCTAATACCCTGTAATCGTCGAATTGGCAGAGGGAAAGTGAAATGCTGCAGGGCATCTTTTAGTCGATCTTTTGCAATTGAGAAAATGTTCGTTCTGGTCATTTTATGTACTAAGATATTTCCTTTTTTTATAAATTGTTTATTCTGAATTATAAATATTTAGCATACATATTAATTTTAAGATTTCCATTTTGTATACATAATTTATTCTCAATTGTAAAGAATTAATATTAATATTATTTTCAATTCTTACAAGCTTTCATTAAGTTATCTCGTTTAATTTAGGTCTTATTAATTTATGAGTACTTTCAAATTTATTTATTTATTTTTTTACCTAATAATAATAACAATAACTATATTTTTTATTTAATAACCATATTAATATTATTATGAATTGTAACAACAAAATAAACACAAAAAATCATAATTAATAAAATATATAAAGTAACTTTACGTTTTATTTGAAATGTGCAGCATATCTCCAAGTCTTTTATTCTATACTAAAACTACTTCCTTACTCCCTTAATAAGTCACATAATAAATGGCTGTATTTAAAAGGGTATGTGATAGTCTATGATTTGGAGCTAATACTGATTTCCTTGTCGTTTGTTACACAAAATTATAACTTTGCCTACATAGCTCATTTATCGCGTAGTGTGAGTAACTATACTTATTACAGGGCAGCTCAAAGTCAATCAGTTTTTAATGTAAACAGCAAGTAAGCAAACAAAATGTGAAGAATCAAAGCAGCAGTTGGTCAGTTTATGTACTAAAGGGTATTTCGTTGTCGAGCAGCCTGCACTAGACTGCCTTTAAGTGTTCGTTGAGCGCACGCAGCTCTTTTTTAATGCCACAAAGCATTCCCAGTTATAACTAGACTATTTACGAGCGGTTGAGTTGAACTTGAGGGCCAATAGGCCATAAAGCGCATCGTAATCCGCATGTAAATAGGAGGAAATGCTTATCAAAATATAGTTTATATACCAAAGTGCTGGTTGGCAGCGTGTCAAGGCAGCAGAGTGCTCCCCAGCTGCTCCAGTTGCTCCAGTTGCTGGAATGATAAGTCACCTTATCACTTAATACGCCAATTATCTTGCACGCCTACACTTGACGTGTCTGACTGAATGAATGTGCTTGGGGCTGGTGTCTTTTGGCCACAGTCCCATGACACTCAGATAACACAATAGAGCGCCAGTTATTTGGGCGATTGTTTAACAAGAATAGCACAAGCAGTTAACCGTTTAAGCCACATCGTAAAACGATTGGCAACGTGTTGTTACAAAAACCAACAACAACTTAGTTGACACTCGACACTCGGATTCATTGAGCATTCAATACAACTCTGGTTGTGCAATTCCAGAATGCATTCAATCGTGCCTGGCATGCAAATGAGTCTTGGAAAATGGCGAGGAAATTGAGAGGAAATATCATCATTATGACGGGCAGCGGCATCCAGCTAAATCAAAGCGACTACTGTACAATATAATATATATATATATTACTTGCACGCGCACGAGCTGGTAATCAATCAAAGTCAATCATTGCGATAAAAAATTCCTAGCAATTTGCACTTGAAATTTGACAAAGCATAAACAATCTCAGTGTACAAATATACTGCTCGTATCTGGCAAGACAAATTGTTTATAGTTGAGAAATAGTTGCTGAGAAAGTGCCGAGTAGCAGCTAACAAAGTTTAGCTGTACTTGATGGCAGAAAAACTATTATGGCATTAGCCAAAAAGGCTGAAAATAATCATATTGAAGGTGAAGAATTTAATCATTACAAGACTATTGAAGTAGCTGCTTTAGCAGTGTTAAGAAAACTTCAATTGATATATGTTTCTTGCTACTACTTTACTTTAATGATTATAAAACTATTGAAGTAGCGGCTAAGTAGTAGTAATTGATAAAGCCGTTTAAAGTAATACTGCCAATCGAATAAAACGTTGACTAAATGTGGTAGAATAAGTCTTGAAATTATATCAAATGTTAAGGCCAGCATTTCCCATTTTGAGGTATTCTTTTAAACTCGAGCAATGAGCAACTGTCTAGTTAGTTAGTTCACATTAATTCCCCAAGAAAAGCAGCTGCCTTAACTTGGCTTAATCAGCTTCTGCCTCCATTGGTGACTTGCCCAAAACAACTCAAATGTAGCAGCCTATTGGCAACAAGGTGGAAGATCAAAGGCGACCCACAACTGTCAACAAGCTGCAGTCTTGAGTCTTGTGTCTGGCGTCTACAGTCAACACCCACAGTTGATGGCAGAGATGCAAAGTTGTGGAATTGAAAACGAAATAATCATAAATAAATCTAGTCGAAACGAGATCAGCTTGTTGACACTAACTGAGATTGAGATTGAGGCGGAGACTCGGACTGAGAACGGCAAATGGCAATTAGCATAAGCCAAAATTTATGGTTTATTTGGATCGACGCATTGTGCGCTCAATTTGTTTATGCAAATGTTGCAAATGTGGCAAATGTTGCAGGCAACAATAACAAGGTGGCATGAAGGCTAGTCATTACATTGAATGGCCAATCGCAACAAGCAACAAGCGATGCTAATGTGTGCGACAATCAATCAATCAGGCGGTGCATGTAGCGCTCAATCAATCAATCTATCAGTCAAGCCATAAGCACAATGCTGCTCATCATTAATAGCTCTGTCCATAACGGTCAGCCAGTATGTGTATATTAATCAAACGCCATTCGCCATTCACAGTTCACAAATCAAGTTCAATGAAACCAAACGCAACATTAGACTCGAATCTCAAGCTGGCTTTGGCTTTCAACTTGAAGTGCAGTGTCATCTGGATATGGGGAATATATAGTAGACAACCCGAATTGCAATTGCAATTGAAATGGAAATGGAAATTGCATTTGAGCTGCAAACTTGTCGCCCTTGTCGAGAGCAGCTTATAAATAAATTAAATACATAAATATTTCCCTTTTGATTAGCACCTGAATTAGCCCCAACGATTACACAAATAGTTGGCAACGGCCAGTGCTATTTTTAGACCAACTAAGCCTATTTGCCAACTGGCTTTTGTTGATAGGCTCGTTCAGCTTGTACTCGACCGACTCGACCGACTGACTGACTCACAGGTTACAGGTACAGGTGCGAGTATAATTGATGGGTTTCACCTTGCCGATGGCCAAATGGGAATGGGGCAACATACGAGTACTCGAAGTACTCGTAGTACTTGCTTGTAGATGTTTATGTTTGATTAACAAACAAAAGTCACACTCCAATACATTATTGACAACTATTTGCTGACCAATTGACTCACTGACTGACTGGCTGACTGAACTTTGGTTGCAAGTAAAAGAGTCAGAAATATTTAACATACATATACACATATACATATATACATATACATATACATACAGCAACTATGGCAAACAATATTATTTAGTTGACATATTTGATTTAATTAATTTACATTTTGCTATTTGCTTAGTCGACAATTGTTTTTTATTTTTTTCAATTTGCATATAGAAGATGCAGGAGAAAAAGAAACATAATTATATTGTATAAAATTTATTATTGAAATTTTGGTATTTGCTGGTTTTATCAGCATAACTAAATGAAATATATTTTTAATCAACAAAAAGAAAAGTTAGCTGCATCAAACAGAAGAAACTCTATTGTATTCAAGTATATGATTTATTTCATTTACTAATTAATTATTAATTAATTACTAATTTGCAACTAAAAGAATAAGAAATATCAGCATGGATTTCTAATATATTTTTAATCAAAAAAATTACATTTATTTTGATCAAACAAAAAATGAAATTTTCAACTGATTTATATGATTTATTTAACTAATAATTTGCCATTTAGTTTTGAAATTTTTTTAATATAACCATCAACATAAAATAAATGATGTAAAAGATACAAAAATATGCACAAAATTACTAAAATTATATATGAATTAATTTAGTTATATGAATTAATTTAAACTTTGCCATTTACTTTTCACATTCGATTTGCACTTTGTTTTTTTAAATTGCCAAAATATAATAAACAAAAAAACACAATAAAATGTCTACAAATTACGAATATTGCAGAACATCATTTATTCAATTTATATTCTGTCATTTAGCTTGGCAATAATTGCTCATTTCACAATTGTTTTTGTTATTTCATTCCAACTGGCTGTTAACTGTGAAGAGACCTTTTCAAATAAATCATATTTTAATTTTCCGCTAATTTTCAATAATCGTAATTTACTAGCAAGCAATTAGTTAATGCGATATTCACCTGGAATAACTTTATAGCTGGCTTGTTTTCTAAATGGAATTAAGACTGAGACTGAGACGAGCTGGCAGCAAATGGCTATAGGTTGGGTTGGGTTGGGTCTAGTATTGTGGCAAGAGCAAACGAAATCTAGATAAGATTCTCTATTATTTAATTAGCTAAACTTTGAAATTGAAATAGAAATGAGCACGAGCAGAAACGGGTGCTGTTTACCATTCGGCATTTATTCAGTTGGTGCCAGTGCAAATATTTATATATTATAAATGCGAGAGCAGTGCGAGTTAATGGCGTTAAACTGTGGCTACCATTCGGATAATGCCCATAAAGATAAAGCCACATTTTGGCTACCAGCTAGCCGGCTTATCAGCCAGGCACATGAGTCGAGTCGAGTCGAGAGTCAAGTAGGAAATCAGAAGTCCACTTCTGCGGATTTGGTCGGCTCTTATCAAGCTCTGGCGGAGACGACGATGGCCAGCATAATCTAAATTAGTCAACAATTTCACTGCTTTATGGGGCCCACTTATTCACGAGTACCCGCTGCTGGAAATGGATGTCATGGTGTCATGGATTCATTCGCCTTAAGCCGCCATGGTCAGGGCGTGGTGTCGTGTGCACAAATTTATTGTCTCTCTATGCCACATCCTTGGCACATAACACAGATGGGTATCTTCAAGCTGATCTTGAGTGCGAAATGGGTCTAAATGAATTGCGATTGTTTGTTGCTTGAGCACATTAATAATTGTGGCCAAAGAAACATATGAAAGGTGATTATTACTGTTATTGTTATTATTATGTTTGCTTGTGAGGGCGTGACGACAAGACATTGAATGGATTTAAAAGCCGCAAGACTTTAGCGAGGCCAACACTTGATTGTATCTCTTGGATACACACAAATAAATGAGCGAGTATTGTTTTAATGGCTTTTAATTGATTCAATTAACAAATTATAGGCTTTCTTCTCGAACTTTTCGTAGCACTTCGAGGCCAAAGACCAAGCACTACAGTTACATGCGATTAATTAGCGAGTGCGCATCCGACAACAACCTGTTATCAAATAGAAATAACATTGATTTCTAATTGCCAGCTGTCAGCAGGCGGCGGCAAAGACGCCATCTAGCGGCCGACGGCTGGCATTCCAGTGGCATGTGTAATGCGATCCACACGCCTCCTTAACATAGCGGCATTCTGGAGCGGGAAAGTGGCACAGCTAACAGGTAACTTGATGTTGTTGCTGTTGTTGTGAGCTGGCGTGAATAACGAGCGATTCGTGAATAATGCGCAAATGCGAGTGCGAGTGCCACCAGCTACTCACAGCGAGTACTCGCAAATTGTTATGCAAAACAGGTAGAAGCACAGTTTTTGCTTTAGCTGTTTTTGCTGCTGCTTCTGCTGTGGACTCTTCCGCATTTGGCTCGAAAGATTGAAATCTGGTTGCCGCTGTTATTGTTGTTGTTGAAGGCAGATGATTGTGTTTATAAATAAAATACATATGTAGAATTACTAACATACAACTCGTACAATTCAGTTCTAATGTCAAGGTCAAAGTCAAGCGAGTACTCGCACTCACACTCGCACTCGTCTTGCCACTCATGCAACGTACTTTCGCTATCACCAGTGTGGCATCAATGAGCCTCCGACTCTAGCGGTAAATCCAAGAGCTGTTTAGCAAACCAAAGCGAGGGTTGCTGCAGCAGTTGCAACTTGGCAATTAATTCATTTGAAATCTAACCTGCCTAATTTTAATAAATGTGGCTAATTTATACAATTTAATAAATATAACATTAGTTAAAAAAACAGTAACAATTTGTTTGTTAAAAGCAAACATTTTTAATATCAATTTAAAAGCAATATGAATAAATTTTAAAGTTAAATTCAACTTATCATTTCGATGTACTAGTTTTTATTTTTAATGTAATTAATTATAATATTTCTTGTAGAATGAGCTGATAGTTGATATTGCTTTATAATTGATTCAAATTTACAATCTTTTTTGTTGTCTACTCAATGTAATATTTTTGTCTTTTGAAATTATTTATTGCAAGCAAAATTGTACATTTTTTAAATATTGCTAACATTTAATTTCTATTTATAATATAAACTTGACTTTATATTAATTTTTATTGTATATATAGCCAGAACTGAAGACGGTATTTCTAGTTAACTTTGACTGATATTGTTTTGATGTAGTCAACATTTATAATTAAACAAAACTATGTGCAGCCATTTATTCAAATCGCTTAATTTCATGAATATTATGTGTAAATTGTTATAAATAAATTCTTTGCACAAATTCATATTTTGCACCTTCCACAAATTCCCCAATGTATCGCTGCTTTGATTGACAACTTGAACGTGTCAGCTGACGCCCACTTGTGGGCATGGCACACACTCAGACTGGCAGCCTCAGATACGATCTTGGGTGGCCGCCTTTCATGTGCTCCGCCAGGCCTCGACAATTTATGAGCATTAGAACTGTGCAGACTGATAAGATAAGGGCAAGGTTGGCATGAATACTGCTTGGAATACTCGTAGGAGTAGTGTGGCAGTGGCAGTGGGAGTGAGTACCCGAATGAGTGCTGTTGCATTCGTGTATTTTGGCATTATTATCTGCAGTTGCAGCTGGCCTTGACCCCGAGTTCTAGTTCGCCTTAAGGGCAAGCCAAGTGCTGGAATTTATGGTAGCTGCAGGTTGTAGCTCGACTTCCGCTTGGGCCACATCCTGAATATGCTAAAAGGATGTTGTGCGGCAAACGTCAAGGTGCAGTTGCCCGTCCAGTGGCAGCCTTGACCGGGGCGCGGCCTGCCTGCCACACGTGGCAGCAAAGGCTTGGCTGAGTACATGTGTATTGTATATGTGGCACACCCAAATCCTGTTGAAGCAATCACAACGCTTTTGGGGCGTGCCATTGACTGATGAACGCACCACGCTGCGTATGAGCAATGTCACTCAGTCTCAGTCTCGGTCTCTGCTCCTGCTGCCAACTTGATGGTGGCACAATGGTAAGCGGCAAACGGCAAACGGCAAATGGTAAAAGGCAAATGGCAAATGGTAAATGGCCATTGCCGAATGCTGAATAAGTTCAAAGAACAAGCGACTCATTTATGAGCTGGAGACACGCGAATCGCACATAACATGGCTAATTTACGTACGAGTATTAAATGCGCCTCATGTTATGAGCAGCATATGTTTGTTAATGTCTTTTCTTCTTCTGTTGTTTTTTTTGTTTTTTTGGCAGCACACATCAATTGCTTTGTCTCGCTTCCTTGGCCACAATTACAAAGTCAAAACAATGGCCAAGAGCCAAGAGGCAAACAAAAGGCTTCCCACGACAGCAATTAATCAATTTAAGCCGCTTATTTCGAACTCAATCGCTTCGATTATTGCAAAACTCTTTTCTTCCCAGCACTCGACTCGATAAGGTGTTGATTTTATTGAATCATCCAAAGTAAACAGTCGCAGCAGTTCTTCATATCACATCTTGTCTATACATATTATAAACTTGTTTTCGTCTCGCACTCAAAGTTGGCCATAAATTTCGTTATAAATTTATTAATTAGTCAACTCGAGCTTTGGGTCATTTGTATGCGGGAGGTGTGTTTTATGGCCTGCTAATTTATGCCTCTAAGCCAAGTCGACTCGACTCCGACTCGACCCGTTGCCAGCATCGATAAATCAGCTGCTTCTCGAGCTTCTCGAGCCGGGGGATTACTCCAATATCACCTAATAGGCATCGCTCTCTATAACTCTATCTGTGAATTGGATGTGGCGAATCATTTGCAAAATCAATGTGATTAAAATCACATTAACTGCTCATTTAAATCACATATAATATATTTTACAAGCATTTTCTGTGTTGTCAGTTCAAAGATCTTGGCGAATTGAGTTTGCAATATTTTGACATTAATCGCTGACTTTCTATACATCAAATTTGTTTTTATCGCTTTCTTAAAAAGCTAGAATTTACAGCAAATGACAAATGTCTGTGTGACATAAAATACTTGTAGTTTTGGAACTATATATCTCAATAAATAAATAAATATGTTAAAGTATGTTTCAAAGAATTGAACTTGCATTTTTTAGTTGGTTATGAATAAGCTAAAGTTATGTAAATTGTAAAAATTATTTCATTAATTTGTGGACAAATTTATTTATCTTTAATATTTGTTTATATTTGTCTCACATTATTAAAATCACATATATTAATTATATTTTTATGCGAAACATATGAAACAATAAATTTCTTGTTAAAGATCTCATTCGGCTTAAATAATTCTGATCTTAATGCTTCAATAGAATCCGCTATTCAAAGTCTTATTATATCGTATTTAATTGTTTACATTTAAATCAATAATGAATGGACCAAAAGCATTTAAAGATAACAAGCATAATAAATTTGAATTAATTGTAAACAGTTTGAAAACAATCCAAATAATAAATAAACTATTTGTAAGACACTTTTCAATATGAGTGGGATTTAAATATATAATAGATGTGACAATAAAATGCATTCACTTTGTTTTCCTTTACAAAACCTAATTGCACTTGGCTCAAAGTAATCTTTGCGATTTAAAAGGTCAACAATTTCCGGCGCAATATCAATTCTAATGCAATGAAAACAATGCAAATAATGAGTTTGCTTCGATTTAGTCGTAGATAGAAACTTACCATGGGAAGATCTAAGCTGGAGACTTTTGTTTAATCCCAGAGAGGCAGCTTATTAACTTAATTATAAGCCGCGTTCATTAATAACATGCTGATACGCCAATCCCCCCAATTTAAGCCCAGTCCCAGTCAGAGGCAGAGCAACAGTCCCCATCCCAGCAGAACCCAGGCAGAGTATCTTTAACTCGAATACGAATACGAATACGAATACGACTACGAATACTCATAATGAGTGTTATTTGATTCGCTATTTTATGCCAGCCGTGATGTCATGACTCAACTGTCAATTGACAATTGTCAATTGTCAACTGGGCATTAAAATAGCATAGTTGCAGTCACAATTTTATCAAGAACGCAAATAACTAAAGCCGCGACTTTTCTCGCCTTCCGATGTTGGTGAAATGATTGAACAATGGCCGGACGAAGGTTAGAGCCATGTTCGTTGAAATTGGCTTTTAGCCGCACTCTTTGAGTCAAACAAGAAGTTGCACAAGTCGAACAGTTAATATTTAAATCAAATATTAATGTTGTATTTGTGTTGAAACAATTGTTTAAACAATAACAAAAGCTGGCTGACATTAATTAGCCCGGTCAAAGAACCTCACGGAAATCGTAATTAACGTGGCAAATATATTTTAGCCACACTCGCTTCTTATCGCCCGTTGAAAGCAAATAGCCAAGTTAAAGGCAAATAATGGGGCCAAAGTAGATGCTGGCCAAGTTGGCTCTTAAGGCTTATATGGATTCTGGCCAGCTCAGACTTAACTGTTGTTTTTATTTGTTTTTATTGTTTGCGGAAGTCATCATCATCTGCCTCTCTATTGTTGGGGCATGCAACTTTCAGCTGTGAAATCAAAGCAGCTGCCACGGAAGCTGCTGCCACTAAAGTCATCAGTTAATTTGCAGTCATGCGGTGAAAATATTGAAAGCCAATCAAATCTTGTTATTGATAAAAAAAAACCAACAACGACAAAGAAAGATATTAAAAACATTGGCAATCTTTGGCGTGCATGTTTGATTAAACGTGCGCCAATGATTGTACAGTTTTATTAATGATTAATGCGACGCCTTACAACACTTGCCCAGACCCTACACACACACACACACACACACACACACTTACACATCGTATGCAAATGAGTAAAGAAAGCTTCCTTAAGCTGGGCTTACTTTGAAACTTCTTTGTCGAACTTGTCGTCATTTAATGTTATGTTAAACTTATGTTTACCGTTACATTCCTGCACACTTTGTGCAACACTTTCCATTTCGAATTCTGTGTTTATTGTGACATCAGATTAGATAAACAATCCCATAAATGCTGGGCGCAACAAAGTCCAAATATTATGGCATCAATTGCTCTAGTGCTAAATGAATTTGATCGCATGAGGTTTAGTGTGCTATAGGCTTATAAAGATAGAAGCTTGTTTCATTTAATTTATTTAATTTTGCACAGCTTACTAAACATTTCGAATTTATTTCCTATACACTTTCAATTGCATTTATATTTAATTCAATTTAAATTTTATTTCAATTCATTGCATTTAGTTTTAATTCAATTTAAATTTTATTTCAATTCATTGCATTTAGTTTTAATTCAATTTAAATTTTATTTAATTTTCTACTGTTTATTATGCACTTGTCACAAGCAGAATAAAACAAATATTTAGCTTTGATATTTAATTTTATTAGTTCGCATTTTAATATCTAAATATTATTAACTTTGCTTTTAAGTTGCTAATGCTGTTGATATTATGGAATTGAATTCACTTTCATTTAAATCTATTTTTTGAAGTCTAATAAGTAAAAGGGTCCACCTTTTGTTTATTGAATAAAATAAAATGAAATTAATGAACAAAAACTCCTTTAACAAAGTAAATATTACTATAAACTTGCATTGCATTAGTGATGTGAATTAAGAAAAGAAAACAAATGCGTCTTGTCAAGAAATACACACATTTAATTAGCCAAACACATTCTCGCCTAACATTAACATTAGTTTTAATAGCCGTCATATGTTGGTGATAAAAACCACAGCAAAGTAAACAATGTCAAGTGAGAGTTATTTGCGCATCAAACTTAATGGCTGCATGCAAAAACATGTCGAGTTTCTTTTCTTCCATAATAGTAGAACTAGCAGGCATAGAGAAATGCGATTATACAAGCTGCCGTGAGTGCTCGATCGAGGAGTACTCAGCAATTAAAAATATTTAAATTTCCCACACACATGCACATGCACGGCATCGTTAACCTTCATTTGAAATTTCCCCAAAATCATTCGAGCACTCCATTCACTACTCAATGTCCAATTATCAGTCGCACTCGCACTCACCTGTTTTCTTAACCATTTTGCACTGTTTCTGTTTCTTCTTCTTCTTCTTTGTCTTCGGCTGCTGCTTCTGTTGTTGTTGTTGCTGCTGCTGCCACTAGAGTTTAGCGCCCGCCGCGTGGGTTCGTTGAGTTTTTGTTCGTTGTTTTGCTTTCGTTGTATTTCAACTGTGCGGTAAAAGTGCGGTCGTGTTGTTGTTATTGTTGTTGGTTTTTGATAATTTGGCGCACTTGAATGAAATTATTGTGCCAAATGTCTTATTGCCAAATAATAATAATAATTGTTAAGGTTAAGTGGCTGCTGGCTGTGTGTGTTGCACAATTGCCACTTGACCATAAAAATCCAATTCGAATTTCAAATTGAAACTGAAATTGAAATTGAAATTGAAAAACGCCCGCTTCTTTTTTAAACAAGCTGCAATTGCGCCACCGAAATGAGTTGAGAGTCTGTTTTTTATTTTATTTGCCAACTTTTGACGATTTCAATTTCACTTGACGCCAATTTGTTAACACTTTTCGTATTTTCTTTGCAGATCTTTTCTTTTCTTTTCGCTTTTGTTGTGCTTTATTGGAAAACGAAAGCGCGCAACAATTTTCACAAATTTAATTCAAATTTAAATGAAATTATTATTGTTAACACTTGACGAACTCTGTGATTTGTTATTTTCGAATTGATTTGATTCGATTCGATTCGCTTTAATTCAATTCGCCTCGCACTTGATTTTTTGTCTTTACTTTTTGGGTGTTTGCCTTTGCTTATTGTCTTTGCTTGCTGCTTTTGCTTTTGCTTGCTGCCACGTTCGCTGCTCGAGCGCAAATAAACGTTGCTGGCGCTGTGTCTGTAACTGATATACTCTCAGTCAACCATGCGCCGACTGCGACGCCAACGGCGCACCTGACGTTCGCTGCGACAACCACAACCACAACAGCAGCGAGCAGCGCGCAACCGCTAGAGCTTATATTTTTGGGCTTGCCGTTTGCTTTCAGTTTTTAGCGGAGTTTGATTGTCGTTAAAGGATTGGGATTGGGTTTGGGGGCTACGAGTTGCCCTTATGACTTAATTAGCAAATTTAATAATAGTTCTGCATACCAGTTGCATACTCTTTAAACGGTGACAGCAACGGGTATATGCTTGTAAGGTCAATTTAAAATTATGTTGGGTTTAAGACTTTACTGCTGTTTCATTTACGATTATATTACTATAGCCATAACTCGTGGTGCTTGGTAAAGTCTCGTGAGTTGACAGTAATACTCTTTAATAATATGTTAAAAGGGTACAAGTTTGCAATTAATGTCTTTAAAGTATTCTTTTGGGACCAAGTCTTTGTCAGTGTATTGTGTATACCTTCTAACAATCCCTGCATTTTTAAATTGACTAAACTAAACTGCTCGTTATTCTGGCACTTCAGAAATGTCCCGGCAATGATTAGCCTGTTCAATAACCTCACTTTATCGAAGTGCAGAACCGAATCCCTTGAACCAAGCCAGGCCTCCACTTAGTCTGGGCAGTCAGACATTTTGAACAAAGTTTTAATTTTGATGAGTTAGCTTTGATTGCTGTCCATTTAAAAGTTTTGCACATTAGAGTAGCTATTTTTTGTTTTTGCCGGATTCGCTAATGGGTTATGGTTGGGAGGATGGGCGCTTATCACTTTTCATATTTCACTTTTCAAAGCAAATTTCCCCCGTTTCGGTTGCGCCTTTTAATATTGATTATTATGGCACATTATAGTTTTTTGTGTTTGTGACTTGGTTAATGGATGCGGGCGGGAGGGGACATGTGGAACCTCTTGGTAAACCTTGTCATATTTATTTCAGGCCCAAGCAACAGTTGCAACTTATTGACAAAACAAATGACAGACAACAACAACAACAACAATCGGAGTTTTTTTGTTATTTGATAAACAATCATAAGTAATGCCCGCTCAGACAGATTTCTATTTACGAGAGAGGGGCGGGGCGGGGCGGAGTCGGCATTAAAGATACCGACCAAACTGTAAGTACTCAAAGACTCAGACACTCATTAAATCGAATTATACGAAATTATTCAAATATGTTACGACAATGAATATGAATATGCATATGAAAACCTTTCGATACTTATCATTTGCCCAGGCGAATCAACTTTGCCAAATTATTACTTCCAGATTATTTGTGAAATTAATCACTTTAATTTGATCTATTCAAAGCCGCTGAATGAATAATCATTCCAGCTACGCCATCTGGGGGAAATTTCCATTGGCATCCACAGATTTAGTATCCCAATTTCCCAGTATTTAAAACTGTAATTAAGTTTATGGCTTTCTTTAATTAGTTAAGCAAATATTGCAGATACCCTACAATATCTGCATTCTGTATTCGTTTTGCATTTTGCATACCTATTTGATATTTCTATTCATAATATTTTTATTTTGTTTATTATTACAGTATTTGAAGAACATGGACATTTCTTCTAGTAATATCAAATAAGTTAATTTTGTGTGTACAGAAATATTGTATTTAATGGCTTTAAGCAAGTTGCCAAAAATATATATTTTTTATCAAAAACATCTGTTTTATGATATTAAAATAACTCATAAGAAACTCAAATTTTAAAACCGGATGCTCGAATGAACAATTAAAATATGGCCCAAAAGCTTAATGACTCCTTGGGGAATACGACAAATTTGTGGATCTAAAAAGCTACGATTTAGAGCAAGCAATTTTAGGAAACTATAAAAAACAATATAAGTTACAAATATTTCTTTTGTTTTGCAAATTTGCGATTTATTTTGCCTTTTTATACTCTCAACATCCATTAGTTCTTATACACTTTTAAGATCCACAATTGGATCGTATTCCCCGAGGAGCCATTAGCTTTGGGCAATTATTTTGGTTCGAGCCTCTGGTTACGTTTCCCTAGAGTTTCTGATTACTTGAATCGTTTTTAAAATGATTAAGCAATTGTTTTTGATACAGAAATACTTTTGAGAACTTGTTGACAGCTAATAAAAGCCATATTTCTTAAAATATTACAAGTAGTAAAAAAAGAGATAAAACGAGACTAGCCAGCACAGCATACCCCACATGCGCATCAATTTACAAGGTATGTCTGCACAAAGACTGAGTACAGTTTGTTCAATTAACCCTTTGCTTTACATAAATTAAATGTGTGCGATAAAAGCGCATGCCAGACTAGCCGATACCCTGTAAAATATGAAAACAGCAACATTTATAAAACACTTGGCCTGCTTTAGAATTATTTTGACATTTCTATTACATTGTCGTATATCTGCAGCACATCATACCCCACAGATGTACAGGGTATTTATGCACAAATCGTAGCAAATGTGGCTTAAAAATACTGTGCTTAGTTTGCTCAATTACCGCATTACTTATATAAATTATAAATGCTGATAGACTAGCAGATACCCTGTAAATTTAAATGGGCATGTTCAATTGCACACTTAGCTGCAAGCTGCTTAGCCTTGGCTTATATTACATACATACTGTATAACCGGCATACCCGCTCAGCGATTAGCGAGTACAGGGTATGCAATAACAACTCCAACTTGCGGCCTGTTTATTGTTCGCACAATACAAACAATTTTTCAAATATCATTCAATCGCAGCTCCCCCGATCGCGCCCCGCCCCCTCCCCTCCCCTGCCTGCCACCCACAGTGGAGCAGCCGCCTCCAAGCCAAGGCGACATTGAAGCAGCTGGCAAGCCAAAGAAGCGAGACAAATGTAAAGTATCTGCAAGTGCCGAGATGCCTCCAGTCGAGTCGAGTCGAGTCGCGTCGGCAAGTGGCCGAGTTGTTGGCCCCAATGATTTACCGTTATTGTTGGCGCTAATCACGAGACGAAATGTAGCCAAAAAAAAAGAAGCAATAAACACCAATGAGTCAGTACAAAACGGGCCATGAAATGGCCAAAATAAATAATAGAAAACCAACAGATATTGTGCGCCAAATTGGTGCACTTTGAGGATGGCGATTGTGGTCCAAGCATTGCTCATTAACTTGGCCAAAACACACACGCACACCCAGTGCCAAATAAAGGTCAATGTCGCCCCAAGCTCACTTTGACACTTTGCAGCACAGCTTCGACTTGAGCCATCAATCTTGCCAGGCTGCAGTTGTTAGCTGTACCTGCACTTGTACTTGTACTTGTACCTGTTCCCCTACCTGCCCCCCACCCCCCTCTCCGCCCCCACAGTCACAACTGTCCGACTGCCGCCTCATGCAAATTTGTTAGCGCCAGCTTTTTTTGGCCAACAATTTGTGCTCCATAATTCACATTTCAGTTACTTTACTTGTCGTCAGCTTTCAGCTTTCAGCTTTTGTTCTCGCCTCGACTCGTCCCATGACTGAGCTGTTTAAGCCATTTGTTATTGCTGGCCAAATTGACATGCCGTTGTTGCTGCCATTTGCATTTGACACACGCATATCGTGGGAAATTCTTCTGCTGCCCAAGTCGAGTACAAGTCGAGTACAAGGCGAGTACAAGGCGGGGGCGTTCGCCAATGCCTGCTCCACAATGTGCTCCAAGTCCAGCTCCACTTGTGCCAGAGCACTCGCATTGGGGCCCCTTGAATGCCAAACTGGTATAATCTACGCATTAATCCGGCTTAACAGATCCACTCAATGAACAATGACAGATACTCTTACCCTTTCTTGGCTCAGAAGAGGGTTGCTCTACTCTGCACTCTCTAGGGTTGTTTAATTAAGACGGGATAAATAAAATGTTCATTTTACATTAAAGCTGCCGAGTAGAATTAAATGTAAATTGTATATTTTATTTAATGTAATAATATATTTAACAGTTTCGGTTTAAGAGAAAGAAAGAGCCAACATTCTCTATTTATAACAAGCTAAAATAAATGTAAAATTTACATATTGTTTGCCGAGTTAAATGTAATTTTAATATTTTATTTAATTAAGCTGCCGAGTAGCCTTTAAAGCACTTTTCATATGTGATAGCAAACTTAAATATTAATTTAGTGTGGTATTTATTTGTGTCGGTTTAAGGGAAGAAAGAGCTAAAATTTGTTTTCTTAAAGCCAGAGAAATTAAATATTAAATTTGCCTAAAATTGTTAACTATAAATGAAGTCAGAATTGCGACAATAATTCTAGAGTTATCGAAAAACATTTTAGAATATGTGCAATTTCAGATAGAGTGGAAATTCGACTGCAAATGATGCTGCATTTATGTTAGTTATGTTATGTTAATATTTGATATTTAATAACTAAAAGATAGCCGCTGGCAAGTGCTTAAATTAATAAACACTAAAAGCATTAAATGCAAAGTTATTTGCATTCGTAAATTGTTTAATGCGAAGCTGCAGCCATTGTCAATGTAATGTTTATTATTTGCAGAATATTTACATAAAATAGTAAAGAACATAAATTAATAAAGCATCAAATGATGGTTGTAAACTTAAAGCAACTAGACTTGCAGTAGATGGATAGCTGTTTATATTGGCAGCTCTGTAAATTAATTGCCCATTCGCATGTTCATTATTTAAAGACAGACTTGGCTGCAACTGGCTTTGATAGAGTACCCAGAATCGGCGATCGAGTTGGGATCAAATGAGTGGAGAGCTGACAGTTGAGGCGTCTTCGACTTGAGCCACTTCCTGGCCATGAGGCGCGTGCGCTGCCAGAAATTGCAGGCAATTAAGAATTCAGAATTGTGGTTTTAGTTTTTTGTGCTCAGCCACTTTAGAGTCCAATTCGACAATGTAAAAAAGGTATACAAATAAAAACAAAAACGAATTGATCGACAGACTCAAGTTGTGGTGTTTATTTAATTGTTGTATAAAAACAATACGCGCATTTGTTCAGTCGAATGCCGAGAACAGTATTTCAATTTTAGCTACTTTTTTTTATTTATTTTTCTGATATATTTTTTAGCTTTTTTCAGGCTGACCACAGCAATTGTTGTTGTACTGTAGCTTGGGCACGGCCATTGTACTTATCTGGTACGTGTTCGGCTCGAGAGCCATTAGCATGGCAATCGGGCTGGGAATCGGCATGAGTATCGAATTGGAAATGGGAATGGGAATGGAACTGAGAATGAGAATAAACTGTTGCTGATAAGCTAAAGATTCGCTAATCTCTCGGCTTCATTTGAATTGCCACAAAGCTGTGAGCTGCATGTCATTTGAAGCTCAACTTCCGTAAGTTTCGCTTTAATGTACTCGACTCGTACTCGAAATTCGCGTTTAATTTGCCTAATTGATTGACCCTCTGGGCAATATCCGCCTTTTCATTTGTCATTGTCCCTCTAGCAAGTCTAGCAAGTCATTCACATCCTGCCATAACTCAGCCACTAATGCCTTATGTGCCACCCTGGGAATTAGCGGAGTAGGCTTGCAAATAATAGTACTCGTAATGCTTTGTCATGCTGCGCCCCAAAGTTCAAGGACAATGGTCCTGCCCGCACTTAATACCAATGCAGGGCGTTGGTCGCGTCAAACGTCAAGTGTTAATTTGAATAATGAAAAGTCAGCGTGAGCTTGGAATAATTTGTGGGCGAGATTTCCTTATCGATGTATGCAAATTTCAAGCACAGTCGCTACAGTTGGTCCTATTGAAGCATTACAACATTACTTATGCTTTCATTATTATCAAAATTATTCCATAAACTTGTTTTAAATTTAGTATTATATTTAAAGCAACTATTACGCAATAGCCAAGACATAAACCAAGTGCAATTTACGCTGCCTCATAAAAGTATGCATTAGTTTTATTGCCTATGGAATTTTTTTTTCTAACAATTGGATTGCAATTTAGGTAACAAAAAAGGACATTTTGATTTGATGGGCAAAATGGGAAATATTTAAATTAGGCTTAACTTACAAATGAAATTGTGGGATAATTTGATTTTCAAGTATTATTAATGTTAAACGATTCACGATGAAGCTTATTCAACATTCAAACTTACCAATCAACTTGATCACCAGCAATTAACTCATAACATACGAGTACTTAATGCCCACAGACTGTTGTTTATGTCATGGACTTGACAGAATGAAATCGGAGCTCATTGGTAGCACCCACATTCAAGATCATCGTCATAACGATGTTGATAGAGCTACAGTAAATGTGATTTGACAATTTTTTTTAATATGTCATGGCAAATAAATAACAATTTATGGCAGTTGGCACAATGGAAAAGTTCAAGATGCACTAAATTAATTAAAAATCAAAACATTTCACAAATTGTTTGGTCTTTGTCTCTGATAAGCGCTATGAAAATTGCACCAAATGAAGTCAGGCGGCAGCGTGGAAATTTTTGCGGTAACGTCACCCAAAGCATGGAATGGGTGGGTGTTGTACCACTTCCATATTTGCACCAATAAATGTTTAAATAAGTAATTAAACAGATCATAAAACAATTCCCATTGCTGATTGCACAACTTTATTTGCTCAAGAAGTGCGCCTGACGTCACAATTGACGTTTCGCATTGACTGTGCTGTCTCCATATCATTCTTTCCCTTTGTCATCCTTCTTTCCGCATTCTGCTCATCCTCTTGTTTTGATAAGCATTACAGCATTCAACGGTAAACAAAAAACAACCACTAGAGCACATCTCCTTGGCTTCGATTAACGCCGTTGCGCGCGCGCTCATTTGGTCTTGTTCTTGCTTGTAGCTGTCGCACAAGTGGCTCTCTTTGCGTTCGTCCCGCTTCCACCTTTTAGAGCATTTCGAATTTTTACCGATTGTTTTTAGCTCTCTGCTAATTACGTTGTACGTCGTGGAGGCGCACAGTGGCACAAAATAATTGACTGTAGAATGTTTTTTTAAATTTTACAGCTTTAAATGTTAATTGTGTTTGTAATAATATTATTTTAAGTTTTAATACACATTAAGAAGTCAAATTATCGCAATAGCGACTATTTTCAATTTATAAACAACCTATTTATTAAATATATAAAGTAACCAATTTTTAATTCAGTTGTTTTAATTTTAAAGATTTTAACTCGATAATTAACCATTTTGAAAATAATTAAAAATGTTTCCTCATTTCAAGCTGATTCATTTAAAATTTTTACTGTTATCGGATCGCTCCATTTCATTACCCGCTAAAAATAAAAAACCACAACAGCTGTGCTATTTAAATAATGTAAAAACTATTATATGTTAATATATGTATGTATGCGGGCGTGGCCAGGCATGTAACTTCAAAATTTTTCCATAAAAACTTTACGGCTTCAGAAACAAGCCGTTATACAACATATACCTAGTGATAACACTTTAGTAGCAGATTCACATTTAATGAATCAATTTTGTAACACTAATTCTGAGAGAATGCAATAAAAATTTCCGTAGAATGGTAATTATTTGAGATTAATCACTCGTAATTAGTTGTAAAATATTTTAATGATCAATTTTACACCGACATTTCCCACTGTGCGACGCACTGCGCTTGCCGCTTTGTTTTTTTCACCGTCTTCGAGCTTTACGATTTTCGAGGCGCGCACAGTGTTTGTTGTTGAGTCAAAGTGCGCGGATCGCTTAGAGGGGAAGAGACTCCTGTAAGCGTGTCGAAATAAGTTAATCAGTGCCGTTAAGTGTTTCTGTGTATTATTTAAAAAGGTGGCATTTATTGCATATCCAGAGGTGTCAAGAAGCTGTCGAGCCTATCAAAGTTAATTACTAAATAAGGTAAACTTTTCAATAGGTCATAAAATGTATGACTTTTGCTCCGTCTTCCATTGTACCTTCTATTCTTTCCTCTTTGACCTTGTGCATTTTCTTAGTTACCAGTTAACTTTGTTATTCTAATGCTATTCACCGGCCAAACCGTAATGATCTCAGAAAAAGACAAATTTTGGACCCATGCCATGCGTGCTGTCAAATTGTTCATTATTAAAAAAAAAACCCAAATTTATTACTCACTTTAGTGCCACAAAATAAAAACATGCCAAATAAAGTAGACCACAAAAGATTCTGGGAAATTATAGCAAGTCTTTTATAGCTCTCAGTAGATAGATAAAAAGATATATGCTTTGATTCAAAAATGATGAGTGCTGCCAAAATATATGAAAATATTTACGATTACATATTCACAGCTACTACAGTGTACACTTACATTAACGAACCTGATTGGGCAAATAGTTTTAATGTGGACATCATAATTCTATTTATTTGTAATGCAAAAATAAGTTTGTTCCCTCCAATAAAAATTTCCCTTTTGTTGTAGCCTTAAAGTATGTATTAGGCAGCTTTCACTGTGTGCGCATGCGGCCATGCATGAAGTGATGCGAACATCTATTCTACAAATGTTTGTATAATATAAAGGCTACTGAGCTTAGCACTAACTGATTATATTTACACAAAGTAGAGCTAATGAGGGAAGCAGAACATTGCGTGCATAATAATGTTTAATAATTTTGTAAATAATTATAGTTAATTGCAGCCAGCTTTACATTATTTACCCCATTGACTGTGACTGCTACTCCACTTTCATGATTGTACAACTGATTAGAGCTAGTGGAAATGAGCTGTAGTTGTAACATATCTAGTTGAACAAAATGCGGTGATGCATACAAATGTCAATTTAAATTGGATTTTATGACTTTTTAAGTGATAAAGTTGCGTTAGGGAAATACGGCGATGATATCAAAGCATGTCATCAGCCTGACGACTCTCTTTCGTCGTCGACATGTCTACAGATCTACGAGTATAACAGTTGAGTGCTGCGACAGTATAACAGTTGCTAAATTGACCTAATCACGCAGACATTGCATCAGCGTTTGCAAATTGAAATGACACCTACGCTGTACCGTTATTACTCGCCCACAAATCATTAAAGAAAACTAAAAGTCTTGCGTCTGCAATTCATTAGTAATTGTTAAACAAATGATTTACCTACTGCCTTAATTTATGTAGAAAACAAGGTAAACTCATTTCGATTGCGACTTTGTTTTATTGCATTTTATTTATATTGTTATTATTCAGCTTCTCACTAATGGCGACGCATGCCCGCTTTACGAGCTTAGCAGTTCATGAACTTGGGATTATGGGACTGTGGTGTTTTAAGATGCTGTCATTCTCAAGATTTCAAGGTTTTTTGTTTATGTTAGCGGAAGGGGTGGAGTCGATTTCAAAATTGAAGTAATTGAAATTAGATCACCATGTGTTATACTTAAATTAACTTTATTTACAAGTCTATTGCAAGAAGATGAACACAAAATTCTATACTGCAAGTTATACTTGAAATTACTAAGAATATACTAAATAAATAATTTAGCAAGCTCCACTGGGTATCTGCTCGTCTAGTACGACTGTCAGGTCAAAGGGCATGCCGTAGGGACAACTGTTGTATTTTTGTACTTTAATTGGAATTCGTTCGATTTGAATTGCAGTACGCAATCAGCTTGTGTGGCTTGGAAGGTGTCAGAATGCATTGTACACTCGTGTGTAATAATGTTATATGCAAATGCGAATGTTGTTAATAATATTATTAAATGGGGCGGCGTCTTTTGTTGCATTGTGTGCAAGAATTCAGTTAATTTGTGTGCTTCCCTCAGAGCGTTTGCGTTAATTTGCTGAACAAACATTTCAACTTGACGTGGGCGAACTGATTTTATGGAAAATATCACGCACGAGTGCAAGACGAAGTGTTTCGGCACAAGGGACGGTACTCGTATTCAGGGCTAATGAAAATGGATCATTCACTATCGAACAACGCATTTAATCTGCCACATTCGATTTCATTTTATTTGCCAAAAAGCAACGATAAGCCTCATCTGATTAATTACGCGCTATCATTGTGCCAGTTATTAATGTCGAGCACTTGACAAAATCCAATTGCTAAAACATGACTCTGTACATAGTTGGTACAGGTGCTTAATAGACATATAGTATTATTATATGTATTATTATTTTGCATTGGGCCAAGCTCTTTAGATGTGTAGTTCGCACATTGTAATATTAATTTAATCACCTTTGAGTGCAATTGCATGATTAATGCTTATAATACGCATGACAAATGTGAGACGAGAATTTTCCAGACAAACTTGTTTTTATATGCATATTATACTTTAAATATCGAATTAGATTTATGTTCTCTGCGATGACATCAGACTTGAACCTGAAATTTACATTCAACCAAAGCGACTCCAAACATACTTATCTACTCAATGTCATTGTTTGTGGGGGGTGCGTCTGCTGTCAATTGAATTACAATATATTTGTCAATTTGTCTGTCAGTTGTCACCCCCCTCGTCCCCTCGTCCCACTGTTCCTCAATACGCCCATCAAAAGTGCCCACTGTCAATTAAAACGAAAGGCGGCGCAGGTTTTGATATCAAAAGAGCAAAGCACTTGAAGTCGTTTGTCTGATATTGATATATAGCACAAGCCCACTCAGTCGAGCGTCATAAGGAACACCGAGAATGAGTGTGGATGCCATAAGGTACGGCTAGGGGATACCTTTTAGTACTTGACTATTTTCTTTTATTATTTTGAAGTCATTGATAAAGCTAATAACAATCTACAAATCTGTTTGATGGTGAGGCCTTTTAACTTTTATTACAATTGCAACAGCTACCCTGTAATTTGTATTTAAATTTCCACAAATATGCCAGTTGTAATTAAGACTACAATTCACACGACTAAACAGCATTTTGTAATCTACCAGTATTTTATTTGAGTTGTTTGTTTGCAATTAACTTATCGTAAATATCCCATAAAAGGCATAACAAATGCTTCTTGTTAAAAACAATTAATATGTTTTCAGATTGAAATATGGCTAAAGTCAAACAAACACTTTTAAAATTAAATTATTGCATTTAAGATAATAATATATTGAATTTAGGTAGACAAATTATATTATATATATTAACAAATCCATTTGAGTATTAAAATTGTAAATTAATTCTGAAGTAGTAAAATGAGAAAATATATTATTGATTGCCTGATACCCTGATTGCTTTTACAGGGTATTAGAATAGGATCAACTTGAAATACTTGTGAGGAGCGAGTCTAGAAGCTAAAGTTATCATTTGGAATTCATCATTGCGTAATAGCTGATTGATATTAATGGCAGAAACATAAAATTTAGAATGCATAGATCATCTAAAGGCTGTTTGTTGTTGTTGTTGTTGTTGTTGTCGTGTGGGGGCATGGCCAACCACTTGTAACCCATTTTTGGGACTGATCAACAACTGATCTTGGCCGCGTTGTGCGTCTGACACTTGCGCCAAATATGTAGCCAAATAGTAGACAGGCCAGTCAATCTTGCCACAGTCCACAGTCAGCATAAAGCCACATCATGAGTAGGCCTTTTGCCTTGGCCAACTATCAACTATCAACTATCAGAAGTGGCTGCCTTAAATCCCCACGGTGTGTGCGATGAGGCTGCGACTCAAGTGTTGTGTTTTTTGTGCCGATATTTGAGCTCAAATATTTGCACAGATTTTATGACTTGTTGGCAATTAAATGTGGTTATTACTGGGAGAAAGCCAACGGTTGTCCGTCCTTATATGCACTTGAAGTAGCCATTTACAAATTGCCAAAAAGATAAGATTACAACAGTTAAATAGACAAGGCTGTTAATTGTATAAAGGTTGCCAAGGCAATGCTGCTGCTCAGCTGAATTAGTAAACTAAACTCTAACTAAGCTGTAATAAACATAAATGTGGATTGTGTAGAAGCCAACTAGCTGTAATTGAAATTACAAGCGATTAACTCCCAATAAGACAGCGGCTAAGTCGAGACAAGAAGTGCCTTTTCTTTACTTTATTAAATATATGTCGGTTGAGGTAATAGCGAAGATGAGATTAATTTATGTAATGTGCCAAAAACAGTTATTAATTGTGGCAGATAAGTGTTTAATTTAAATTTTTAAACGAACTAAAAGTACACACGAATGTGCTTCTCTATTGCTGAAGAATTCTACACATAAATGCAATTAAATTAAAGTCGAAATAGAAATGCAAACTGCATTATATTTACAATTTAACTATTGTTCTTGTTATTTCAGTCTAGACTATTTATAACAAATATGTAGGTGCATTACTTTAAACAATGCATTGAAATATAAAAGTCTCTATAATTGTGTATTAATTAATTTATAAAACATAGGGCATTACAAGACACAAGCTGTCTTATAAATAGAGTCTACTCCCAATGAGTGCCTTTGTTTGCATTGACAATTGGGTGTCAAGTCGACGATGGCAACTAACGGAAGTGGCTGCCACAAGTGTCTCGCCTGTTCCCTAATTGTCAGTCGAGTCCATTTGCGACTAGTTTAGTCATGCCCCTATTAAGAGTTGCATTTGAATGCGGTCAGCGATCACTTAGACAACAACTTGCCAACAACTTGGACAATTGTTCAATTCCAAATCGAGAGTCGAGTGTCGAGTGTTGAGTTTTGAGTGCATAATTAACCGCATTGCCTTACTGTGTTCGTCTCTGTTGCAGTGTAGCATTCTTGAGCTGATCGGCGACTGGAGAAGATGGGCAAATTCGAGTACTCGCTGGGCCTCAAGGAGCTCAAGTCCAAGGAGCTGCGCTTGTGGCAAGCGCTAATTGGCGAGTTCATTGGCAATCTGATACTGAACTTCTTTGCCTGCGGCGCCTGCACGCAGATGGAGGATGGCACCTTCAAGGCACTCGCCTTTGGCCTGGCCATCTTCATGGCCATCACAGTGAGTAGACGCTGAAGGCAACTGGCAGGGCAACTTGTATAAGAGCTACCTTTGCAGATTGTTGGCCATTTGAGTGGCGGCCATGTGAATCCCGCTGTTACCATTGCCATGTTGGCAGCAGGTCGGATCAGCGTGCTGCGTGCCGTCTTCTACATTATCTTCCAGTGCCTGGGCGCCATAGCAGGCACAGCTGCAGTCAAGGTGAGTAAACACTAGCGTTGCTATAATCACTTGCTAAGCTCTCACTCTTTTTTAGATTCTAATCCATAAGGACTACCACAACGGCTTGGGTCACACCAGCCTGGCGACCGACATCGAGCCCGCGATGGGCTTGGGCATTGAGTTCTTCTTGGGCCTTGTTCTGGTGCTGACTGTGTTTGGTGCCTGCGATCCCAACAAGCCGGACTCCCGCTACACTGCCCCACTGGCTATTGGCATGTCTGTCACACTGGGACACTTGGGTACCATTCGTTACACTGGAGCCAGCATGAATCCGGCCCGTACATTGGGCACTGCCGTTGCCACGGGCATCTGGAAGGATCATTGGGTCTATTGGGCTGGGCCAGTGCTGGGCGGTGTGGCGGCTGCTCTGCTCTACACCCAGGTGCTAGAGGCCAAACAGCTGCCCAAGAACAGCGAAGCAGCCGAGAAATATCGCACACACGCCGACGAACGTGAGGTGAGAGCTTTTGCGGCTTGGCATGATAAGAGTTTCTACTGAAACACGCACACATACACACGCACACACACTCAGAAAACAATGATTGTAAATACTGCATTGATATCTGTCACTTCATGGCAATTAATCTGCAATTCTCTTTCTCCTCCCGCAGCTGCGCAAGTTGGAGGGAACTCGTGACTATGCCTAAGGATCTGCTGTGTGTCCTGTGTTCACTTTAAATGCTCATCCACCTGAATTGAGGGGAACACGAGTCGCATACGATGCAATAGCTTCCCCTTCTCGATTCCATTTCATTTTCGTCTTGAATAATTCTGCGTATACGTGTTAATTATTGTATGTACGAGTATTAATGTATTTATTTATGCGAGTTAATTGTTTAAACTAATATCTGTTAATATTTAAGCTGTGCTTAACACAACAAACTTCACGTTATTTATATGTATTTACATAATGAGTTCATAACAATAAAATATATAATACACTCAGCTTATGGACTTCTTTATAGAAACCAAATGAATTGCATACTTTTGGGGTCGCATGGAAAATCGAATGCATTAGTCCGAAATCTACAAGCTGCTTTCCTAAATAATGTGTTGCATACTTTTAGGACTACAATATATATGAAAGGTCACTGCTCTAGACAGAGTCAATTTAAAATATATTCAAGTAGCACATTTATGAACTTTAATGCCATCAAACACAAACTGTGCACTGTGTATTCAGTATGCAATTTTGCTTCAGGCTGTTGTTGAAGATATTTGAGTCCGAAAAATTACATTGCAGTTATCGTATACTTTCGGATTTAACCCGTTATTGGTGCACTGCAAAACATCAACCCTCAACTCAGAAGAATGAATAATTTTGTTAATAATAAAAAACAACTTCATACTTTTGGGCTATGAATAAAAAAATCTTTGCAATTCGTTCTCAGCGAACTACATTCCGAAAAACAAATGGAATGCATATTGTTAGGCTGCAGTTTTGATCACGTTTATTTAATACAAAAGTCCTTTTACTTCAAAAATATAAGAAAAAGTGTTATTATTTAAAAAGAATTAATAATCGATAATCGATTTAGAAATTATCGAAACTTTATGTTTAAGAAATGCTGAGCTGTGAAACTGTCCGGCCATCTCATGACACTCGCTATTCAAAGAGCCGCCAAAAAGCTGAGCGATGTAGCTTTTGCTCTAATTAGTCAACACTGAATTGTATTGGCGCCAAAAGCTCAGCACAATACGTACAATATGTGAGCACGTGCGTGTGTGTGTGTGTGTCAAACAGTGTTTGAAAATAGCTGCAAAGCGACATGCGCCAAATCCATGAGGAACATAAGGAAAATCGGAAAATTCGGCGCACAGCCTCAGTTGACGTCGTTGCGTGTTGGCTGCCAGCGTAAAAAGACAACCTTCACGGCCGCTTCAAATAAAGTCAATAAAAAACGAAATTAACATAACTTGTGTCTAAAATAAATGGATAAATTTGTGAAAAGCACAAATTAGTGTCAATTTCAAATGATATTTGGCAGCATCTGCAATACAAGTGAATTGTCGCTGGAGTGTGACGAATGGAAATATTGATGAATGTCAAGTGAAGAAAATCCAATCAATACGAATTCATTGTCAAGCTTGTATAAAGCCAACAAGGCCTGTGTCGCCCTCAACACGGCTAAACGGCCAACGGCAAACGGCTAAACGGCAAAACGGAAACGGCATAACGGGTCGAAAAGTGAAAAAATAAATCGGCTAAAATAGACGCATTGTGTGTGTTGTGTTGTGATGTGTAGTGCCATGTTGTGGCATGCTTGAATGTAAATTGCATTAGGTGTTAGTGTTGCTTTTAATTTTGGCCCACTTTAGCAGCCGAATCGATTTCTACTTAAATATTATGAAACACCTGCGCGACGGACAGTGTGACCTCTGAAGCTGCCCGTGACAGTGTAAACGGCATTTGCAAACCTGTGTTAATCAATAGAGATCTCGGCTACTGCAGCATAAGGTAAACCGAGTTTCATTCAAGAAAACTATTTCAAATTGCAATAACAAATTTCTTTGAGTGAACTCACTGTGCAGCAGCTGCAAGTGCGTGCGTGCGTGTGTGTGTGTGTGTGTGAGAAAGGTAGCTAAAAGGGAGAGCACGCAGACAGCCAGCCTGACGGAGCGGAGCGAGCGATTGAGAGTGAGAGTGTCCGAACATAAGAGAGCAAATGCAGTGCAGTTGCTGTGTATGTATGCGTGTGTATGTGTATTGTTTACATCGTCTCTTGCTCTATATTCGCTTGGCTCTCATCTCAGCTGTGAGCTATGAGCGATTAACTGTGAACTGTAGGGGGCGGCAGGGCAAGCGGAGGACGAGCAAATATTTAACTGCTCCAAATAATTAAAGCATTTGTCTAATCACACGCTTGTGGTCAGACTCTAATTTGACCATGTGATAACTGGCAATTATAAAAGCAAAGTGCTCACACTTGTGCGTATACTTAAATCGGCCACTGTGCAAAAGTGGCTGCTTCTAAAATGCGACATAACCACACATTTTTAAACATTTGTATGTCTAGCTAAATTTACTTGGTGGTTTGCGAGAGATTCAAAAGGAAAACAAACTAGGAAAACTCATTGCAGCATGCCAATTTTGCAATACCCTTTAAGTTCCTTCATTAAAAAAATAGAATTGTTTTTATATTAATTAATTATAATTAAAATTATAACAAATATGCATAAATACATTTGTCTATAATTAAATATGCAATCATAATTAAACCTAGATTGAAGAGCACAGACCCGAGAAGTATGCTACGCCCTGGCCAAGAACTTGTGCTTTGACAAGGGGTCATCAAGGGGTCACCTAACGGTTGATGCACAGACTGGACTCTTCGCAAGAGTATGCAAAACCTTAACCTGAAAAAAGCAAGCCATCAATAAATAAATGTGCGACATTCTTGTGCATTTTCGACGCATAGTGGCAGAGCACACATAAAGTAAATAAACACTATAACCTGTTTGTTGTTCTTGCTTCTTCGCATTTCTTGACACTTTGCCAAAGCTCATTGTAAGCAGGCGAATCAAACAATGTGAATCTCTCGACAGATTAATATGTTAATACGAAAATCAAAGTGTTTCCAAATGGCCAAATGGCGAGCCAAGACTTTATTAACTAAACATACATACATACATATTGATACTCTTGTGTAGATTGGACAGATGAGTTCATTGCTCATTCACTCAATGGACATCAACAGCAGCCATGACTTGGTCTTGGTCTTGGTCTTGCTCTCGGTCTCACACATTGACCTAGAACACTTGTTAGAGGTTATGCCTGCTATTATTAGTGTAGATATATGCATATCTATATATAAACAAACACCATGTGAAAGGCCACTGAGGTGGAAATTTGATAATCATCACCGCGATTTCAGTTTCACTCGAGTCGAATTTATGGCTCATAAAAGTGTCGCATTAACTGCTTGCCGTGAAATATGCATAGATTACTATAAATATCTTTCAATGTTGCACATTACATGGGACTGATTATGAGTAGTGGCAAAGTGTTGAATTCTTTCTGAAATGGACAAGTTCTGGAACAGAAAGATGTCTATCGGCAGGCCATTGTTTTTTATACACTTCAATATGTGTTGGGGGAAATGTTTTAATATTTTATTAGTTTGTCCATCAGTCTATATTTAAGTATATGAATTTTGTTTAAAAATAACTGCAACTTAATTAATCTCTCCACATTGTAACAATATAATACATCTACTCACAGTGACGATGACGTTATAATCGGGCATCCGCTATGAGGTTGGGACGCTGCAGATCTTAGCACATTAATGCCGAAACGGCCCTGAAGCCATTCACAATTTGAAGCCATATCGTATTGAAGAAGCAGGTATGTCTCCAGATACGATTAACAATTAATTGCCAGTTGCATTTATAGTACATTGCTTGCAGAGCAGAGGCAGAGGCAGAGGAGGAGTGAAGCTATAGAGCATGATGTGGACTAGAGAAAACGCAGTCGGCAAGTGGCTGCTGGCCTTGGCAGGTAATCACTACAGTCCAACATAATTACAACGAACTGCGGGTACTCGTACTCGTACTCGTACTCATTTTAATTGCATAATTAAGGCCAGTTGCCTTATGGGCCATCAAGTTTTATTAGCTCGAGCGAAGGGTGCACTTCAAAGCCAGAGAATGAGATTGTTTACGACTTCGAAAAGAATCAAATTGTACCACTTGGCAGATGGACTTTTATATTTACAATAATCGTGGACCAATATAGATCGTGTGCAGTGTATAAATAGCTCAGCGCCCCGAAGAGGGTCGTCCATAGACTCGCAAGACTCATAGACTCATAGACTGATAGACTCACATTTACACATTCACTTATTCACATATTGTGGCCCACGGGTCGTATCAGCGTTGTGTGCCGTGTCTGATGAGTGATGGGACATGTAAAATAAACAACAAATAAATGCAAATAAAATAATATTGATTGTGGTTAGAGGCGAGCTCTTTTTGATAGACATTTCTCACACTTTTATTGGCTTACAGCATTAATTTACAAATTTCATTTCACATATTTTCCAACTGCGTATGTTACAAAATTGTACAAATATAAAGTTATTTTGGCATTGGCAAAATTCGGTACAGCTGATAATTGTTTTCCAAGTAAGTTTTACTTTCCGTTTCAAAATTATGCCGTTCGTTTTTGTTTTCACTTTAAACTTTTCCGTTCTTTCACTTTCCTTTCAACTTTTGCGTTCGTACTAAGCTAATTGTGCATAATTCTTTTTCATTTTGTTACGTATTTGTACTAAAAACAAAAACAAAACAAACCCAAACTATAACTATAATTATGTCTGGCGGGACGAAGCTTGCAGCAATCTTGCAGTGTGTATTATTAAGTAGACAATACATTTGGAAATTAATTGTAATTATGTATTCCTATTTATTATATTCTAAATGTAAAATATTTGCAACATTTACAAAGTGAGAACCATTGCAACATAATTGAAATTACATGCTGAGAAATACAAAGCTTAATAATGTAGTATTAATTATTAGTTAATGTACATTTAACTTACAATAGTTGCTCAACACAAATTGTCTAAAGATCAACAGCTAATTATGCACAATTTATCGATAACTGCAAGGTTGCTCAGAGTGTCGTGGCGACCAGTGTTACCCCCTGTAAAATAAACGTTAATCGTAAATGCCACAAATCAGTTGGTTTGCGTTCGACTCTGTTCCGTTTCCGTTTCGTTCCGTTCCGTTTCGTTCCATTTAGTTTGGTGCGATTACTCGCCGCAGTCTCGTGTCTGTGCCACCTTGAAAAGAGTGCGATTGATCAGAACTGTGTGTCGTGCTTGTACTGTACTCGTACTCTCGTATTCGTACTTGTAACTTGTCTTGCCACAAAAAACCAACACCTTGTAAAGTGAAGGACGTCTCTCGTTTTGAAACACTGTATAAATGCATTGCCAAACCTAACAATAACTGTGTATAGCATTACTTGTAACTGTTTCACCAACTGTATACAACAACAAAAACAAACAATACGATTCCTCCCCTCATCCTCGACAGCTGCTCTACCACTTTACACTCTGCTACCTAAACTCCAGTTTACTCGTACTTAGGTGAGGTTCCATCTTAACATGACTTGAGTGTTTATGTGTGTGTGGCGCGCATCCCAGAGTTTGTATGTCCCCATCTCCAAGTCCCCCAGTCCCCAAGTCGGCAGGCAGAGCCATCGATCAATGGCTTGAGCTAGAAGAATTCCCAGCTCATTTCATTGATCGACATCTGCCTGTCGAGGCTCTTTGTAAATGTCTGTAATTTTCACCTTTTTCCACGCAACTTTTGTACTTCATTTTCATTTTCCTGTCTTCTACTTTTGCTCTTCCTTTCATTGTTTATTTGCAGCCATCTTTGGATTTCTAACATTCGTATGGATTCCATCTGCCTCAGCCGAATGTCAAAGTATGAATCCATTGATCCTTTGCCTATATTAAACTGCTTAAATATACATACTCTTACATAATAACCTTTTTGCAAAAACCAAAAACAAATACAAATACAAAACAATATTAATAATAATAACAATACAAAAGTCATGCATAAGTATATGTATTCTAATTGTAACATTTTTGAAAAACCAATTGCTCAACTCAACTCAAATGAATTGAAAACTGTCGAGACTTTTATGTTGAAAAAGGCTCTGTGAATACGCAACAACAAATTTGACTATAAATGTTTTTTGATAACGACTTAACCTTAACTTGATTTACTCTCTTGGCCCCTGGGCCATATCTATTTTGATTTCCATATGTCTCTATTTGCAAAGCCATTGTTTTGAACAAGTCCTGCGACAGCCAGCTACTGCTTTCCTCCCTGCTCCCTGCTCCTCAATTTGAATTGCATTCTCATTACGATTATCACGAGCTATTATCATTTATTTCAAGGCATAAATCTGCCAGCAATCGCCAATCCCTAGGCCATCGTTATCCTTTCTCCATTCTATACTTCTCTGTTTCTCTCGCTCTCTGACTTTATGTACCGTTTTTCTGTTAATCTGTGTATGTGTGCGTGTGTGCTTGTGTGTGTTTTTATCGTGTGTATGCATGTCTGAGACACTCCCAAGCAGCATCCTTTATCCTCCACACTATGCAAGTCCTTCGACCTGCTACTCTGCATGCCACCATTAAATCACTTGTTGTGCAATCGAATGCGGCATGTTTTGTCTTTAGTTGTTCTTTCATCAAAATTATTAACCTATTTTATGCAACACCTAACAGGCGACAACCCTGGTCACTTGCTAAATGGCTTAATTCTTGTTTCAAATTACATGTAAATTGTGTTCTCATACTTTTATTAAGTCAACCTTTTACTAATTTGCAGTTTGCGACTAAACATTAATCAAATCTTAATTATCACCAATATCACAGCTATGCTTTTGATCTCAGAATCAATTTGAAATGAGCTCAAATTTACAACTAGATATATTTATTTATTTATGATTCATTTAATGTAGTACTATACTACTCTACTATGATTACTGTAGTGTATCGAAGAGTAAGACTTTTACTTGCAGGTGGCAACCCTGGGCAGTTTTAAGATTCTTTGCTAGGATTGCCATCGTTTCAAAATATATATTTTATTGTCACAAAATTAAATTGTAATCAGTAATTTATAAATAGATTTCTAAATTATTAAACTTGCCATTTAGTCCGGCAGCAAACAGTATTTTAAAGCATAAGGATTATATTTTGAATACTGTGAAAATTATTTAAAATAATTACATAAACTCTTCGAGCATTTATTCCTTATTTATTTAACACCCTCAAAGACTGCAACTCATGCCAGAGCTCGAGTCCTAGAGACCTTTTGCCTGTATTGAATGCTTTGTGGCTTAAACCTCACGCACTTTTTGCAGCCTGCCTTTGTTTTGCCCTCTTTTCTTTCTCTTTTTGTGTATATAACACCTGTGTTAACTGTAGACTTTGTAGACATGTACATATAACTGTTAAATAGGTCCAATCATTGCTGCCTTTGACTGGGAGTCGAGTCCCGAGTCCAAAGCGGCAAACTAAATAAGCCACTAACTGGAGTAGAATAATAATACAGATTGTGCTTTATACTGCAGCGCGTTCGATTTACTGTTACGAGTGCGATTCCTGGACGGATGCACGCTGCAAGGATCCCTTCAACTACACCGCCCTGCCCCGGGACCAGCCGCCCTTGATGACCTGCAATGGCTGCTGTGTGAAAATGGTGCGGCATCAAAGATCACGTGAGTAGACTGAAGGGGCAAGTCCATGGACAGTGGGAGTATGCTTAGCCAACTATTTATGTAAATCCTGCGCATATTGAAGATAATATATAAAGTACAATAGATCGAGGGTCCTGAAACCTCAACATTAATCAAACCAACAATAAGCTGAATTGTATTTCAAGTGCGTCTGTCATAAATGAATGCCTTACTCTTCTTTTGGTTGTTTGTGCGCAGGGTTTCTCGCAGTCGAGCGGACTCGACTGGCACATTGGCATTTGTAATGCAACTGTAATGCGTCTCGCTTCTTGTCCTTGCAGCCTACGAGGTGGTGCGACGCATGTGCACGTCACAGTTACAAATCAATTTATTCATGGTCGATCACGTGTGCATGATGGAAAGTTCAGGCAATGGACATATGTGCTTTTGTGAGGAAGATATGTGCAATTCTAGTCAAAGTTTACAGTCATTCGCAAGCCACGGTTACCAGCATTACCTCATGATCATCACAGTGCCATGGCTAATACACCGACTTGTAGTACAGTTTGTGCACAGTTAGACAAAGGGCAGAGGGACAGAACGACGGAACGACGGACAGAGAAAGAAGCGTTAAAAGAACATGCCCTACACATCCTGCATACAAAATAAATATACAACACACACACACACACACACACACACACACATCTATTCTATAGCATATATAACATCTACTCGTAACTTTAACTTGATTTGTAGCCAACTTCTGATTATTTAAGTTTCGTTCTGCAAGCACAATTCTAATCAAATCTTCAACGAGTAGATCGCACATAGTACTGAGAATGATATACAATATAATATGATAACCAATGAGATGACGATGCATACGAAACTTCTACAGAAAGAAGAAGCTGCATACCAACAAACAAACAAACAAACATACAATACATACAGAGTCTTCTTGCTCTTCTTCCTGATGCTCTGTTGAACAAATACAATCTAGAAACACCAATCAAATCAAATCAATATACGTACACACACTATATACTATATATACAGTCAACAGTCGATAGTTGCAGCACTTGCCACATACAACATACAGCATACTTGGAATGTTTGCCACACTCAACTTGAAATCGATTTGAAATTGTATACGATTTGAAATTTCGACATTCGACACCTAAACATTTAACATTTAACATTTGACATTTAAACATTTGAAATTGAATTGAATTGAATTGAATTGAAATGCATGTTGTTAATGCTAAAGCATGTAGCGCTTAAGTAGGAACTCGTATCTGTAGTTACATTTCGTTAACTTTTGTTACTTACATTTATAGAAAGCCCAATCTGATAAGCTGATCAAAATATTATCATAAGCTTATAGGATGTACTTTAACTAAGCAAATGTATCAATTTGTATATATATCTGTATATCTGTACATCTTTGTGTCCACATCGGAATCGAAAGGAAAGGGACAAGGAAAAGGAAAAGGAATCTAAGTATTGTGCAATGCCAATTGCAGCATTAACTCAAATGAAATTTGCTCATCCAAGTTTATTCCAAAGTCAAGAACTTCACAAGAACACCAAACAGACACTTTAAATGTTACTCCCAACGGGTACTTATTCTAATATTTAATTTTATTATTACACTACATTATCTCTAGTCTCTAGTCTCTAGTCTCTAGTCTAAGCTAAGCTCTTTGTCCAATCATATCATCAGCAACCACAAGTTGCAAGCCACATGTTGCACATCCAACAATACTAATTTTATCTCGAAATGTATAAAGTATGTTCTTATGATTTTGGTTCATTCAAATTCAAATTCAAAATCAAATTCACTGTCCCTTGGTTTGCCCTACAACAAGTGATAATTAGCTAGTAAGCAGTCCAATATTACAAAACTACCTACCCCAATTGCATAGACACTCGGAGACCCTGTAATTGCAAAAATTGCAAAAAAAAAAAAAAGAAAGTCCGCTTGAAAATGGGTTCAACTCAACGTGTGGTGTACCGTGCTGTGTACCGGGTATCCTGCGGTCGGGCAACTCGACCCGTTCTCATGTTTGTTATTCATGCTAGTGATAGTTTTAATAAAATCAAATCATCAATTTGTACTTAAACATACGATTATAATATGTAGCTTTTGATTTTCAGTCATTCGATTATTATTATGTACTCTTACAATGTATTTTAGACATACTTACATACTATATATGAAGCGACCATTTTGATTTATGTAATTGAAAATTGGCTAATCAGAAATAAACATTTTTACTGCAATACTATAATATATATACATTGTAATATCATACAACCATTTGTAATTGCTTTGTATACTTTGTACTTCCTCAATTCTCACTCACTTTCTCCTCTCTGTTTCGCTCTCAACCTGCACTATCCATCTGTAATATATATATATAATATTAATTAATTAGTACCGGCTTTAGTTACTAACTATTTGCTCAACTAATAACTTTTGTATAAATAACAACAACAGCAACCCTAGGACATGCTTTACTTACTCGTATCAAAACTCATCTCCGTCCAAGCGTGACGCATGTTCTCTCTATATAGCTCAATAGTCCCCGATAACACCGATAGCCGCTGTCTCGCATCTCCAAGGTAAGTCCATCGTGTTGTGCACCATGTTCTCATTTCGATTTCGATTGCGATTACGATTACGATTACGATTACAATACAATTACAATTCCGTTGCCCCTGGCTCAAGAGATGCAGATCTGGCAATGGTGCCTGGCCTATATATACTTGTAGTTGTTACTAAGTACATGCACTCCTCCACTACACCCCAGAGATTTGTATACACTTGGCAACCCTATTAATTCCCCCTTGATTTTTAGTATTCTTTGATTTCGCTTTCGGTTTCAATTTCAGTTCGAGTTTGTTGTTTGAGTTACTTTCTGGTATGTTGGTTTATTTGACTCTATCATATATATACTAACATTAACATATATAAATATATATATATACTATATAAATAACCAATTTTGGTTTGTGAATGTGGACAATATTCTTATAACCAGTATTTGATTGAAAGTTAATGCGTTTTCCAGTTTCTAGCAAATTACAAAATAAACCAAAAACAAAACATTAACCAAATTTAATGCAATCACCACACACAGATTTGTAGTGCAAAAAAAAATAAAAAAAACAAAAAAATAAAACAAGTGAAAATATCATTTTAGTTTAGTACTTTTTGTAGTTAAAAACATCTCTCTGAATCTATATTTCTCTCTCTCTCTTTCTCTACAACTCTTTATCTATTTATCTTTATCTGTATACATATTTCTATCTCTCTCTCTCTCTCTCTATTTACTTTACGAATTCTTTTTCTTTTCTAATATTCTCCACAAAAACATAGAACTCTACTAGACACTTCTTGCGTAGTTAACTCGAAGCAAAACTCACAACAAAAACAAAAAACAAACCACACTTTCCACTTGGGATATGCACTCGTAACTGGGATTGGGATTGGGATTGGGATATATCCAAGGATGCACATACAAATAGTTATTTGAGTCAGCATGAAAGGACCATCCTACATATAGACCACAAATGTATATACCATATATACCATATTCATGGGCTTGCTAGAGAGTTCCGCAGACAGTTCCGCTTCTTTAGTTTCAAGTGCATATCCGACCACTCAAAAAAACTCAAATACCAAATTGAACCACTCTCTAACTGTTCTACTACTACTACAGGCACAAACCAACAGTTCTCAGTTCTCATGAAATCGTCAATTGCTACTGTTATACGAGTATAACACTTAAGTACGAGTATATTGTCAGGCGTGTTGAGACCCGTTCCATACATACATAGATTCCTCACAATACAAAAAGCACTAAATTAATATCAAAGACTTTACCAATATAACTAACAGTTAATATTTCAATGATATTGGTATTGGTTGTTGAATATTGCAAAATGAAAACCAACAAAAAACAAAACGAACCCAAGAAAAACCAACATTTCCTTTAATTTTGTTTCCTTAGTTGAGTTCATTCAGAAGCGCCTAAGTATGAGTATTATATCCAAGCCCCCTCTCCAGCCAGACGCAGCGCGTGTAGCTTTCGTTCGATCATGATTTCTTCTATAATTTGTATGATTTCGATAAGCACAATCTCAACAACTCGGCACAGCAACAACAACATTTACTCAGCCACGCATTTGCATTCACACACATCCACATAAATGTATACCACATCATACATGCATACATATGTATGTGTATGTATAACAAAGGCCTGCGCTCAGTTTATCCATTCGTAAGCAACAACAGTCGCTTTCAGTCTCTTTCGCTCGGTCAGTGGGTCAGTATAACAGCTGCACAGGCGTCGCAGTGTGCGGCATTGCTTTTTCGTCGTTGAAACTTTCAAAATAAAAGCTCTTTCGCAACTGCTGCTCCCCCACTACAACTCCTTGCGCTGTAACCTCTTACGCGAAGGCGCTTCCATTACAATTATAAATTACAAATTATACGCTATGGTGCTTTTTCACATACGCCACCACTGTCTGACTTAAATTTTTTCATCATGTACGCCATCGCATACCATGACAGTAGCCGCAATGGCGCGGCAGCTGCTCCACAATCGTCAATCGCTGATTTTGGACAAACTGCGCGCGCCCATTTCCGAGCAACTGCGTCCAGTCAGCACGGCCCTGTGCCCGTGTGTGCCTGTCATGTGTGCCTTCTGTCATGCTAGTGCGAGGCAAGCGCACTCGGCCACAGGGCCGGCCTTAATTTAACTGTATAAATGTGTACGTCTTTGCCGCAACACCAGCAACATCAGCAAACAGCAACAGCAGCAGCAACAGTTTCAGCTACAGCAGCAGCTACAGTATGATCGCAGCGGCAACAACAGCAAAATGGCAGAAGTCGGCGATGGAAACAGTGCTACCCATCCATAGATCAACAAGTGAAAACAAAGCTTTGAGGCTTATTATATGTGCTTTAGAGGGCTATTTGACAATAAAGCTTTTCAATTTTTTTCTTCCAATAAGCAATTATCTACATATTTATGAGCTTTCATTTTGTTTCATATTGCTGTTTTCTTTTAAGCAAGCCTTAAATCTTCCGAAAATTGCGATACCCTTAATTAAGCTATTAATTAGTATTAAACATTATAAATGTAATTCATTAAATTACTCATAAAGAAATATATTTTAAATTCTTAATACTTTTTAAGACAATACCCGAAACGGAAACAGCAATTACATTATTGTATAAGAGTTTCTCAAGACATTATTTAGCATAATTATCAGGTTACCCTTTGAGCACCTTATTGATCTAAAAGCACTAGATTTATACAACTCTTTGGATGTATAAAGTTCAATTATTGTACCTAAATATACGCGACAAGATTATAAATAAATAATATAAAAAATATCATAATAATAATTTAAAATAATATTAACAAAATCGTTTGAAATTAAGATAAGTAACGCACAAATAAAGCACAATAAATGTTCATTACCTTGTTCTTATGCTTTATAGATGACAAATAACAGAGGAGTTATTTTGTGTATCACAAGTACTAGTAAATAGCACATAAATATAGCACATTTCAAATATAACGACATAATTTAAATGTGCTGGGGTTCAAGTATTTGTATCGTACCTATCGTAATCAGTAGTTAACAAGACCATAAATCGTCAATTAATCAAATATCGATTGCGATTGCAACTAACATATTATATCGCGGTAAACTGTTAAGGATTACTAAAATCGAATTTTTGTTTCATTGTAGTTTTGTTTCTTAACTTATTAATCACAGTAATCATTTTTATTATTCCGATTTGGTGAATATTAAAAAGCAGAGTCCCATTCCTACAAATCATTCCATAACGACTATTATTTTATAGTAATATTAAATTGATATCGCTAATCCTGTGTGACCAACAAAGCTATATTTCTTAATAATACTGAAAATACCGAAAATTGGTAGATTTGAGTTTTGACTGTATTTTGAATGTAGCCAATCCTCATTTCACCATAATTTATTTTTAAAAGAATTCTGCTAAGATTTTCGAAATTTTTTGAAAGTTATCAAAAATCATGTGAATTTGACGACGACTTCCGAATGAATCAAAATCATCTTCTAGTGGATCTATAGTTTAAGAGAAGAAGTAAGTAAGCAAATACCTATTCAAAAACATGCGCATTTTATATACATTTTTCGAACATTGTTATTTAATAAGTGTACCCAAAATAAGTTATTATTGAATAGTACATTCCGGTATATTTTAGGAAGTGTAAAAGGATATTTTGTAATTTATATTACGGTCACATTGATATATCGCAAGCTTGCAATAACACGCAAGCAAAGGTATTGGTGTTGGTAATAACAATTTAAACAATTCCAGCAGAATGTTTATGTTCCCATTGTATGCATTAAATTTAGAATTATATTCTACAAATTTTAGCAAAAACCCCATTCGAATTCATCAAATGCAACGCAATTTGAGCTTCCCAAAATTATTTCCACAGCATTACGACGAGCGTTCAACTCCGAAAACACTTTAGTATCAATTCGTGATGGCCGCCCGCCATTAAGTAAAAACGTGTCCGCAAAAGAAAAACAATTTCGAACGTTTTTGTTGACGAAACTGTCAAAATATTGTTAATATTGCTGCGGAAAACTAAAATACAGTGAAAGCACATGATTTCCACCCAATTCTGACGTGATAAAGTCAAATTAAGTGCAAAATAATGTGCGTGAAAAATGTAAATCGATTTTCTTGTTTGTGAAAAAAACTTTTCGGTGCGCTTGCCTCTCATTCGAGTGTAGCTCGCCAGAGGGCGGCACTAGTGCACGCTTCGGAGTCACTGAGTTCGATGCCGTGATATTTATATTTGACGCCGTTGCTCACTATACCGATACTTATTGTTTCTTATGTGTGCAATGCGCTTAAATAACAGGGATAATTTATCTGTAGTGCATAATTAATTTTTCTGCATGTATTGAATGCTTTATTATTCACTGTGTAAATAGTAATTATTATTGTTGGTCCGAAGCCATTTCCAACAACGCCGACGACGATGTCGAACAATTCGCGGCCTGAAAGTGCTGAGCGTCGTCGTTAGTCTTCGGCTGTGGCCGCCATTACTGCTTCCAGCAAAACCACGCTATACGCAAAATTCGTGAAATTTGTATAAATTTTTCAACGAATTATCAACAAAATTGTGCGTGCAGATGTGTGAAAAGCGCGGTAAACAGTGTTAAAAATTCATTAAAGCGCTATAAAATATATCGCAGCTATAAACAATCATTGCTATTGCGAATATTTGCAAAAAACAAAACTCACATGAAGAGTGCTACGTTTTTTCATCGTATTTTGCGCATAGGCTTCGTGTTTTTTCTTCGGGCAATTCGCCGCGTTTGTTTGGGCGAACTCGCCGCGTGTGTGTTTGTTTATGCCGCCTTTTTTACACTCGCATCGGCGGCGCGGCTTTTCTGCTTCTATCTTCTCTCGCCTTTCCTATGATTATGCATTTTTTTTTGTCGCTGAACGTGTACTATACAAAACAGCTACAAATATTTGATATAATCATTTCGCATGTTGAATTAATTGTGAGCTAAGAAGAATGAAAATGATTCATCACTTATCGCAGCATCGAAATTACAATCATACGTATTTAAATACATCAGAAGACAAAAACATAACTATGCGTGTTGGTATCAGTGAGTGGGCGATTATATGCATTGTCTGTTTTATTGTGGATGAATATCTGTAGCATGTGTGAATATGTATGTGTATGTGTGAGTGTACTTTCGATTCTAAATTGCAGACCAAAACATTTTTCCCGCGCGCGCTTTTATTTTCATTAGTTTTGTTTCGCTGCCTGTGGGTGTGCTTGTGTGTGTGTGCGTGTGCGTGTGTATGTGCGGGATTGTTTACTTACTTGTTTTTGTTGTTGTTTGCAGATAATTATCAGCTGCAGCAACTAAAAGTACAGGAATACCAAAAGAAGAGCAACTGGAAATCTATAATAACAATAAATATACATAGTAATAATAACAAACATTAATAAGGAATAAAGATGAACTGAAATGTGCAAATTTGATCAACGTAATTATGCCAATTCACATAATTTTTTCGATTTCAACGTGAAAAATGTCGTCGACACAATTGCTGCACTCGTTATTGTTGTTGCTACCACTGCGTTGTCGTCGTAATTGCAATAAACTAATCTCTTTGGCCCTGTTGTTGCTCTCAGCGCTGTTCGCATATAACGAGCAACGACAGCAGCAGCAGCAGACGACGACGGCAGCAGAGGCAGCGGACGACGACGACAGCAGCAGCAGCAACAGAAGAAGTAGCAGCAGCAGCAGCAGCAACAACAACAGTCCAATCGAAGCAGCCTCAACAGCAAGTACTGCATTGGACGCGCCCTTATACACAGCAGTAGCCACTGCCATTGCCGTCGATAAGCGGCGCACTAATAAAAGGAAGGTAACCACCAGCAACCAGAGTAAGAGCAGTAAACGGGGCCAGGACGTGGGTACGGACACGGACACGGGCACAGGGGCTGCGTTTATTAGCTGGCAGAGCAGCCATTGCCACCGCAGCCCCGGTGCTCAGTCGGAGGCGCAGGTAGAGCAGCCAGTGCTGCTGCCCAAGAACAACAACAGCGGCAACAACAACAACACAAACAAGACTCGTTCGGCGTTAACGTTGACGTCGTTGCATACGCTTAAAAGCAGCATATCTCCTCCATCCATAAGCGCTTCAATCGCGAGGCAAGCAACAACAGCAGCAGCCACAACAAGAACAACGAAACTGTTGACTGACTCCTCTATAGCAGAAGAGACAGATCGCTGCAGTAGAAATCCGAATTCGAAGCCGAATCCGCCGTTGCCAGTGTCCGCCATTGGCAGTTGTCGCCGCATAGCATTAATAGCAACTTAAAAGCCACCAATACAACAGAAGAAACAACAACACAACAGCTACATTAACAACAAATAATTCCACACATTATCAGCAAAACAAACGTTCCATTACATACCCAAAACAAAAAAAAGCAAACAAAACAGCCAGAAAATGTCGAAACTATCGTTCAGAGCACGTCACCTGGATCCGTCCAAGCAGATGCCAATCTACTTGGCGGAGGAGCTGCCCGACCTGCCCGAGTACTCGGCCATCAATCGCGCTGTGCCCCAAATGCCCAGTGGCATGGAGAAAGAGGAGGAGTCGGTGAGTTGTTCAAGATGTAACAAACTATTTGCCATTTGATTCTAATATCGCTCGCTTAATAGGAGCATCACTTGCAACGCGCCATTTGCACTGGTCTCATCATCCCCACGCCCGAAGTGCTCCAGACGGATCAGCCCTTCTACGATGTCTACTATCCGCCGGACTACAAAATGCCACGCCAAATGATCCACATGCAGCGTAAGTAGCACTTATCCAACTTCCGTGTCGAAGCCATCCCTAATTGCTTTCTCTGTTCTTTAGCTCTGGGCTTGGACACTGAGGTGCCGGACTATGACATGGACAGTGCGGACATGGAGTGGCTGAATCAACAGCAGCGTTTGCAGCTGACTGAGCTGCGGTTCGAGCAAATGATGGATCGACTGGAGAAGAGTTCTGGTCAAACGGTGGTCACGCTCAACGAGGCCAAAACGCTGCTCAACCAGGACGACGAGACCAGCATATCGGTGTACGATTACTGGCTAAACAAACGCCTCAAGATGGTAGGCAAATCTCTCATTGACAACAATTCTTGTAATTCTAATCAAATGCTATCCCTTTCAGCAACATCCGCTGATACTCACTGTGAAGACAGAGAGTCGACCCGGCGCCAGCTCCAATAATCCCTATCTCGCGTTTCGACGGCGCACTGAGAAAATGCAAACTCGCAAGAATCGGAAAAACGACGAAGCCTCCTACGAGAAGATGCTTAAACTGCGGTAAGTGGATGAGTTGCATTATATTAAAAGAACTCGGCTAATCCATTGATCCATTTACAGACGCGATCTGCAGCGTGCCACAACTATATTGGAGATGGTGCGACGGCGCGAGGAGACGAAGCGAGATCAGCTCAAGATGACAGTCGACATCTTTGAGAAGCGTGTCGAGATGCGCGACTTTAACGGTGCCGTCTACTCCGAGCTCAATGCGCAATACAAGAGCTCGAGGTGCGTAACAGAACAGAGATCCAATTTGAAGACATATATATTTATACTTCATTCCATTGCAGACCTGTGTACAACTCTTTGTATGCGAATCAATACTCACAAGGCGCAACGGCAGGCGGGGTAGCTGGCACGGCTGCTCTGGGTGCATTGGCGGCCAGTGGTGCTCTACTACCTGCAGCTGTGGGAGTCGGCAACACGTCCGTCTATGCGCAGGCGTCGCAGTACCTGAACCCATCGAGCATGGCAATAGGTAGGTGGAGTTGCAAGTTAAATCCGAACAGTATTTTATCATCAATCACTTGCAGATGGCATCGGCGCAGGCAGCGGCAATGGCAGCAGCAGTCGCAAGGAGAAGCGACCGTATAGAAAACGCAAGCATAAATTGCCGCGGGAAAAGCAACAGCAGCAGCATCATCAAGCGCAGCAGCAACACCAACCACATCAGCAGCAGCAGCAACAACAGTATTTGCCGGGTCTCGGCCTGGCCACAGGGGCGTCAGGTGTTTCCCCGGCGCATCTGTCCCATCTGCATCATTTGCATCGCCAGAGCGCTTCGCCAGCGGCCATCGAGTCTAATGTGGACAGCGAGGAGGATGATTATCTCGGTGTGGGCGCGCAGAATGGCAACAAGCTGGGTTCCGAGAGCGAGGAGGAGGCACCATTTGCATTTAGACGCAAAGTCAGCTGTAATTACCTGCGGGTAAGCTCCATCTCCATCTCCATCTGATGCCATCTCTATGGTTTACTTTATTTTGGTATTAACAATGTTTGCAGATGCGTGGAGAACGTGCTGGTCGCTGGCCCTGGGAATCGCCGGATGAGAACGAGGAACAGGAGCAGGAACAGGCATTGCCGCCCGGTGCGGCTGTTGGGCCTGATGCCAAGTATCGCTATACGCTAACCTCGCTCAACTATCCCAGGTCCGTCTCGCATCACTTTAAGCTATCAATTGTAGTCGACTAATGTTATTTCTATTATTTGCACAGACCACGCTGCATTGGCTTTGCACGCCGGCGTCTGGGACGTGGTGGTCGCGTGCTATTGGATCGTGCTAGCAGTCGCTTTGACGATCTATGGTCACAGTTTGATTACACGGTGATGGAGAGTGTGGTAAAGACCGGCAAGCCGCTCAAGAGCCATGGCCAACAGTTGTTGCCCAAGCCCAGCTCACCGCCCACCGTCGTGGACTTGCCCAAAGCGACCACAGATGGCAATGCTTTGGCAACGGAGCCGCTTGTCAAAGTGGAAGCAGTTGTCGAGAAACAGCAGCTGCCTGTGGAGGTGGAAGACGACACAGAATACGATCCATGGACGGAGGATGAGAATGTGTCGCGTCTCAGCGCATACAGCTCGGCGGTGACGCTGCAGCAGAACTGCCAGGATGTGCGCATGAAGCGTCGTCGGCTACGTCGCAAGAAGCAGCAGCTGCGCGAACTGAATGCGGTCAAGCGTCTGAAGAGCACTGGGCTGGAGAGTGAGGAGGCTGATGAGGGGGTGCCGCCACTGCGACCACTGCCACGCTCCTACTTGGAGCGTCTGTCTTGGGCGCTGCAGGCGACGGCAAAGACGGAAGCGGAGGAGCCAAAGGCAGAGCAGTCACAGTCAGAGCAGGAGCAGGCGCCAGAGTTGGAAGTGAAGCAAGAAAGCTGCGATGAATTAGTGGAGCAGTCACGTCATACCAATCATCAGCACCACCGTTCCAACAGCAGCAGCAGCAACAACAACAACAACACCGTGTTGAACAACAACAACAACAACAACAATAGTAGTAGTAGTAGTAGTAATATGAATAAGAATGTTAGCATTAGCGAAAAAATCAATGTGATAAAAGTGGAGGAAGCGGACGCGAGTGCCACAGCGAATGCCAATGTGAATGTGAATGTGAATGCGAATGCGACTGCCGATGAGGAGGAGGATGGGGCTGCGCTCGATGAACAGCCTGTGGCATCCACATCGGCAGCAGCAGCCGCCGCACGTGCCGCCGAAGCGGCAGCAGCAGCAACAACCACAACGACAACAGCAACAACAACATCAGCAGCAACCACAACGCAACTGGAAGAGCTGGCCAAGGCGATAAAGCGCGAACTAATCGATGCCGATGACTCCAATGAGCCATTGAGCAGCATTCGCACAGCGGCATCACAGCAGCAGCCAGCGGACTCGGACGAGGCCGAGGACGATGTGAATCTGGCTCAGCTGAGCAGCATTATGCGGCACACGGCCGTCAAAAAGGAGCTGCAGGCCCAGCAGCAGCAACAGCAGCGACGTCTGCAGCAGGAGGAGCAGCTGGAGCTGCAGACTCAGACGCGCTGCTTCAATCAGATGCCCGATGTGATTCGATTGCACAACAAGCAGCTGCACATTGATGCCCCTGCCACCGAGGAGGAGGACTACGATGCCTATGACTATATGGGCGGACTGTCGCCCACATCCAGTCAGCGGCTGGACATTTGCAATGAGCTGCTGTCGGAGATACGCCGAGATTGGCTGCACTTTCGTCCCAAGACGCCCACGGACGAGCTGTCGGACAACAATCAGCCAGACAGCCAGTTGGAGCACAAACTTGCCGATGGCCCCCTGGTGGACTGGACACAGGATACGCCCATCAGTCTCGAGCTGAGTCGACTGGGCAAGCACGGCAGCAATGATGTGGCCGCCTACCACCACCACACAGGTGCCCAGTTCATGAGCAGCGCCTTCAAGTACACGGATCTCGATGCGGATGCACAGCTGCTGCAGACCGCCTATGCCCTGGACTATGCACGTGGCAGCAATCGCAGTCCCGACAATGCCAACGGCAACTGCTCCGACTCTGGCTCGGCGCTGGGCTCTCAGTCTGGTTCGGGCGCCGGTTCAGCGTTGGAATTCAATCTCAGTGGCGGCGACTCGCTTAATGATATCAACAATCTGCTGGGCGATGATCATATGCTGGTCAACATCTTGCAGGAGTGCAGCATGGATGATCCCAAGGCGCTGAATCAGGCGACCAGCTTCTGGAATGGCATACTCGATGGCGAGGCAGCCGTCGATGAGGTGGAGAATGCGGACAACTTGCTCGACTGCAAGACCAACAACAATGGCCATGAGGTGAAGCGCAGCTCACGGCAGCGTGCCCAGCTGGGACGAGGCAACTGCACGCCAGTGGGCAGCTCCAGCTTTACGGTGGCGGAGCGTGGCTCGGCGTTCTTTAGTCAAGCGCCGCCGGTCAAACAGGAGCCGGAGCCGGAGCCAGAGGAGGAGCCGGTGCAGGTGCAGACTCAGGCGCAGGCGCAGGCCCAGGAAGAGCAAAGGCCGCAGTCGCAACCACAGCCGGTAGCTATCAAGCAAGAGCTGCTTGAGGCGCCAGCAGTGCGGCTGGCCACGCCACCGCCTGTCGCAGTGGCCGTGACACTTGCCACACCGTTGCCCGTGGCAACTGCCGTTGCTGTGGCCGCTCCAGTGCCCATGGCCACATCCACGCCGCAGCCGCAGCCACAGCCTCAACTGCTCAGCATACCCGCCCAAATCAGCACACAGCAGCAGCAGCAGCAACAACAGTTGCCGCAGCAAGCTAAGCCCCAGCAAGTGCTGCTCAATCAGTTTGCCACAATTGCAGCGCCAGCTGCCACACAGCTTATTGCACGCTCCGAGTTCGTGAGCAACGTGGGTGGCGCCGCAGTGGGCGACATTGTGACCATCACGCCGCACACGGGCAGCAGTCCCCTGACGCCGCAACAGCAGCAGCTGCAACATCAGCTGGCGCAGGCGCAACTGCGCAATGTGACCGTGCAACAGCGGCAGGCAACGCCACTGCAGCAGCAGCAGCAACCACAACAGCAGCAACAGTTGCTCTTCCAGATGCCACGCGAGGCTGTCATCTCGTCCCAGAACATTGTGACGACACGCAGTGGCAACCACATGATCTATACGACCAGCAGTGGCGAGATCATGACTGCCGCCGGCCAGGTGAGTGGCCAGAAGGTGACCTATGCCATACAGAAGAGCGCCAGTGTGGGCAGCACCTCTCTGGGTCCCAACACGGTCATTACGCTCTCCAATGTCAAGCTGCAGAACGATGACAACTCCTCCTCCTGCTCCACCACCGCCCTGCCCACCTCGACGCCCTCGAGTGTGAACATCATCAACACGGCCAGCGGGCAACAGTTGGCGGTGCACAGCATCTCCAACCTACAGCAGCAGCAGCAGCAACAACAGCATCTGCAACAGCAACAAACAGCCAGCAACACGCCATTGATTGTGACAACACCTGCACGCAACAACAACGCACATCAACAGCAGCAGCAACAGCAATTGGTGCAACAACAGCAGCAGCAGCCAATTGTGTGGCGTCAGGTCAACAGCAACACGGCGGTGGCCACCACAGCAGTGCTGTCCAGCACCACCTCCGACTCGGCCACCGCTGTGGGCAACAAGATCCTCTGGGCAGGACGTGCGCCACAAAAGCGACAACTCAATGGACCCGAAAACACTGGTGAGTTTGCATGGCATTCCATTTCGACACAATTGTAGCAAACTCTTGTAGCCTTTTAGCCATAGACTGAGAGAAGAGAGAGGGAGAGAGAGAGAGTTGAGATGAAGAGCGACTTGATCAGAGACGAGCATGGACTGAGAGAGTCTCAGCATGTTTAGCCAGAGCACAATGGGCGAAGAAGTGAGGAGTGAGTGCAGCAAGTCTGTCACTATGTGTGGATTCACATGTATAGTTAACGATTGGAGATGCCTGAGAGGATTCTGTGTCTTTAAGTGATGCCAGCAGACAGTCAGATTCTCTACTTTTGAAGTGGAGCAAACAATGCAAGTGAACATTCAAGTTGTTCTTGCAAAGCTGCATCGATTGAACAAACTTCAATCACATCCTGTCCAAACAGTGCAAGTCAAGACCAACTTAATGCATAGCATACTTGTGGGCTGAGTTGAAAATTTGCCAGAAAGATATCTCACTTAGCCATTCTCTTTTTAATACAACACATAAATGTAAATGCAATTGGCCAGTTTACTAGACCTTCTCCTCCTCGAGACCGTGCTTGAAGAACATGAAAACCGGCACACTTTCGCCATCGATGTCGCGATATTCGCACATGGCCACCATGCCTTCAATGTCCATGGATTCGCCAGTGAAGAACTGCAATTCCTTGAAACGTCCCAGTATATCCTTCATAGCTTTGTTCATGTTGTTCTTGAATATGTCCAACTGATCGGGCGAGGACTCTGTCAACTTTTCAAGCACCTTCTTCATGTAGTCCTTGAGGTGAAGCGTCAGTGATTTCTTGTCCGCAAACGCAAAGGATTCCTGCAGACGATGATTCATTACGATATCAACGCCCGTCTCAGCGCCACCCTCACCGTTGCCCCCCTCCTCGTCGCCTGCCTCGGCCGAGGGATTGGCACCAGCCAGCACAATGTTGTCCTGATTGCGACTGATCAACTTGCCGTGCACCTCGTAGATAACGTCGTCTATCAGCCGCATCTTATAGGTGTCTGTAAACATCTCGTCGCCAGTGATAATGTCCTTGTAGATTTTCATTGTGGTGATAATGTAAGGAATATGCAGTTGCTAAATTTTAAGAATGTTCTACGAAAGCTATTGCTTAAAAAATGGGCAGTTGCTAAATTTAAAGAAAGTTCTACGAAAGTTAATGCTACAACATATATTTAAAGACAGTATTTTAAATTAGAAACAAACGTGTTAGGACAATTAAATATTTTGACATAAGAGACAAAGTGGACGTTTGAGAAAGTGTGTGTTGAATTAGCTAAACCAAGCACCTATTTTGTAGTAAATGCGAGAAACTTCGGAGATTAAAAAGAAGCAGACAATGTGCAACTTATTTAGAAAAATATGTGAGGTTGGCAAAAGGACATCTGTATTTGCTATAAAGGGAACTACATGCCCAATTTGATAAACCTAGATCAATAACTTGTTGAGATTAGCGCGTTCAAAGACACGGTCGGGCGGATGTAGTAAAAGAAAACGCGAAAAATACCCATAAATTTGTGCGCACAGAGCATTGAGACTTTATGATGTTTTCATTTGACAAGGACGGACCGAAATACCCAATTTTGTGACGCTAGATCCTTCACTCTCTGAGATTAGGATGTATAAGTGGAAAATATGAAAATACAACCAGAAACGGTTGTTTATTTATCGCATCGGGCGGAATGTTTAAACTTTAAAGTAACAATTTGCAGGGACATAAATTGCATCTTAGATGATGATCAAACAGGCTGGCATAGAGGCTGTTTAATAATACTTCTTGTGCAGTTAGATTTGACTCGTTGCGACTGCTGTATAAATTAAAGTGGTTAAGACTGAGCCATGTTTAACATTAAAGTCAATTCGAGTCCATATTAAATGAAGGCCTTACATAATATTGTATGTAGTTTAGTTGAGCTGCATTAGTTGAACTATTGTTTGTTCATTTTTGAGTCATGGCTGAAGTTGAAGTTAAAATGAGTTGGAAATTAAAGACAAAGGCAGCTGTTGCAAATACATATTTACCTGAGGGTATCAAGTAATCACCTCAGGGTATTTCAGAACTAGGAATTGCGGGTAGCGAGGCAAAAGGTTGGCTTAGCCAGTTCTCAAAAAGAGCACAACGACTCAGGTAGATGGCAAATTCCAAGGAATAGGGTTTTCCTTTTCCTCGCAACCAGACTAATGAGCCAGCTATAATCACGACCCATATGTGTCTAAAATAAATGGTAATTGCAACGTTCTCTTTCCGCTTGCAGATATCAACAAGCTGCTGCTGAATCGCAAGTTCTCGCAGCGCAAGGTGGGCCAGCAGGCGGTGGCCCAGCAACAGATCCAGCTGACGAAGCAGCAGCTGCAGCAACTGGTGCTGCACGAGGAGGAGCTGGTGGGAGGCGGCGAGCAGCTCAATTTGCAGGACGGCAGCGATGCCATGCAACACCAGCAGCAGCAGCAGCAACAACAGCAGCATCAACAATTGCAAAAGTTCAGCAAGGTGATCAAAATGGCGCAGTTTCCGCTGCTCGTCTCCGATCTGAATCTGCAACAGCAGACGGGTCAGCAGCAGCAGCAACAACAGCAGCAGCAGAAGCCCAACTCGGCGGCCGCCATTGCGGCCAATCACAACTACAGCTTGCAGCCGGCCACAGCAATCATCACATCGCAGGCGACGCCACAGCAGGCGAACAAGATCTTCTTGACCAGCAGCAACAGCAGCGGCGGTGGCGGTGGCGGCAACTTCACCATTGCCACGGCCAGCGAGCTGCAGGCAGCGGTGGCAGCCAGCAATGCGGCAGGCCAACAGAAGCTGCACTACAAGGAGCTGCCCAATGCCAATCTCAAGCTGAACTTTGTCAGCAGTGGCGGCTCGGTGAGCACAGCCGAGGCACTCGTCTCGCAGGCAACTCAGCAGCTGGGTGCCACCACAGTGGTGCTGAACAAGACGCAACCCACCAGCATGCAGCAGCAGCAGCAGCAACAACAACAGCAGCAGCAGCACCAGAAGCTCAAGGCCAGCGGTGCCACTGGCCAGTTGCAGGTGCCCGTCTCGGCGGGCGACAAGCGAGTGCTCTACACCAGTCTGCTGAACGTGAAGCCGCTGCAGAAGAACAACAGTGGACAGATGCAGATGCAACTGGGTCCGGCTGGACTGCAGCAAGTGCTGCGCGGTCGCCTCAACAACTCGGCCATACTGACGCGCACCCTGCCGCTGGGCACTACGGTGAACAGCACGGGTGGCGGCGGAGGCGGTGTCGGTGTCGGTGGCACGCCCACAACCATACGCCAACTGGTGACCAGCAATGCCAACAATGTGAATGTCAATGTCAATGTCAATGTGACGGCTGGCGAGCTGGTGACGGGGCCGGGGCCCAAGGAGGTGGGCAAGGCACAGTTGACGGTGGAGCATGTGATGGCCAGTGCCAACAACGGAGGCGTGGTGTTGCCCACCAGCAACAACAACAACAACAGCAATAACAATAACAACAACAACAACAATAGCAGCAGCAGCAACAACAACAATGGCAGTGGCACAACGGCCACAGCAGGCGGCAGTGGTGCAAGTGCATCTGCAAATGCGACGCCGGCCATCAACAGATGAGACGCGGAAGGCGGAAGCTAACATCCACAAATGGCAAAAGCAAGTGTAAATGCAACTGCAACAGCAGCAGCAGCTGCAGCTTGTTGCACGCTCAGTCTGCCCAGCGGCACCTCGCTCAGTCTGTCGTCGTCATCTTCATCTTCAGCATCCGCATCTGCATCCGCATCCGCATCATCATCATCTTCAGCATCCTCGTCCTCTTCGTCTTCGTCTGCCAGATCGAGCCCGAGTCCGAGTCCGCTAATGCTGGCATTGGGGCAGTGCTGCTGTGCGCTCTGCCTGGTGAAGCTCGGCAAGCAGGCGTCTGTCTAGATGGCAATCGATATCGACATCGAGAGTTATATAGTTCATATATATAGCAACAATTATTCCGCAGTTTGTGTGTGTATATATATAAATATATAGCTGAGTCACCAATTTGAAAACATATATATATATTCTGCTGGCTCCCATTACCCATTGGAGAGCGTGATGATTTAGTAACTCTTATGATTATTAATGTAAATTGTACTTTGTAGATTTGTTTGCTAAACATGCTGCGAGAGAGCGAGGGAGAGCGCCAAGAGAGAGAGTGTGTATAAATGGAGTAACTGAGAAATCGAAAGAGAAAAGCCACCAATAACAAAGTTCGCTTAATTTTAGATATGTGTGTAACGATTACGATTACGATTACGATTCAGGTCTTATTTTCAAGATCGCCTAACCCTAACAAACTTAATGCATAAACCATAATTATTATTAATAATAGCATCGCGCTCAGCCCTCCTCACACCTTCTCCCCCTACCTTCTACTTGTACCCCCTTCTCCTCTCTATGCGCAACTGAGAGCCAGCAAATCGACTAAATTAAATTGAATCCGTTGAAAGGGAGAAAACAAATTGTTAAATAGCAAACTGTACATATTTGATAATAATTTTAAATGATAATGCTAATGCTAATGCTAATATATATGTTTAGAAATGCGAATCCGGCAAAAGCAAAACATAAAACAAAACACTTGGCATTGTTGTTGCCGTTTCAGAACCACGCGCTTTAGCAGTGCTGCCACGCCCCTTGATGCGGTGTAGGCAGCGTGCGTTAACAAAACGAAGATGAACATAAATTTAAAGAAGAGAAAAAAAACAAAAAACAATATATTATAATAATAATAGTAATAATGATTAATGCGAGAGAGAGAGAGAGAGCGAAAACATTTTTCAATGTACGTAAATTAAATTAAATTATGCTGTAAACAAACAAAACAAAACATAACAAAAAAAAAAAACATTAAACTACATTTAGTTATTTTAACTATGAAAAACACACACAAAAATGTAAGAACGAAGCGAAGGGAGCGATAATGATAACGATTGCGATCCATGATCCATCTGATCATCCGATTATCGATCGCGTCACGCATAATGCATACACACCCACATATACACACACACACACACGTACACGTACACTACACTATTAATGTAATGCTATTATTAATATTATTATTATTATTTTTATACAAGGTAATACTTTTAATTGTAACTATAACTGCGAGGATCGAGAAGAAGCGAGCATATTTTAAATCCAAAACAAAATGCAAAACAAAAACAATTAATAATACACCTATATATATAAATACACTTATATATAGATATATAAATACATACATCTATTTAACGATAAGTTAACGCATAATAAAGTATAATTAATATACGTAGCTGTACTTTCTTTAGTCTGTAACTTAGCTTCGTAAGAGCAAGCGATAATAAAAATGGAAACAAAAATGCAACTTAAAGCAAATTAATAAAAGCATCAACAAAAAACAACAACAACAACAGAAACGTAAACAAACAGCTAAAGAAATGCATAATTATTGCAAATTCTCAAGTAAATGAAAATCGAGGAGAAATGAAAAACACAATATGAAATTGTTTATTATTATTATTATGATTTGTTCAATATGTTTTGTTTGAATTTCAGTTGAGTAAACATTTGAGCTCGAACGAAGGCATTTGTGAAAAAGCTTTATACACTGAGAGAAAAATAAATGAACCCCGACTTCCGCTATAGCAAACCAAAGTCTCATTGTCTATATACACACATCCACACACACACATAAATATACATTTGTAGTTAGTCGTATGAGAATGATGAATTGAATGCATGTTTGTATATTCAACCTTACCTTGCATAATGTACTTAATATACATAAATATAGTACATTTACATACACATATATAGTATGTAGTATACCGACGACCCTTTTAGGGAATTATAATACACTATACTACACATCCATACATATACACTGTACCACAGATTGGGTTCCATCTCTTTGATTCTCTCCTGCTCCATGATCAACATTGTGATGTGTACTCTTTTGATTTGAAATTTGCAACTACAATTACGGGTATAAAAAACAAGACACGATTAAACACTGCGTATACTTAACCTATACAAAACAAACAAACACACACACACGTGCATACATACACAGACTGTTTAAAAATTCAATTGAAAGAAAACAAAAAAAGAATAATATAAATAAATAAAATATGAATATTTAGATTTGAACTCTCTCGTTGTTGCATGGTTTGTTTTCTCCGATTACTTTCAGCATTCAGCAAATTTGTATAATCGATAGTCGATAGCCGATAGTTATGTAAGTCGATAAATAGCTTTCACTAGACAGTCGCTCTCCCCGGGAATCGACGCGTAACTCTAGCTCTTAACTGTACATATGTATTTGAATGGCAAGAATAATGTAATATTTTTTATATGTACTTAACAGTTTTTAACTCTTACTCTTCTTCTTTTGCATGAAGAAACCAACATCAACAACAAACAACACACAGAAAGAAACCCAAAACGATAACAAAAATAAATAAAACATCGATACGGCCATTTTGCGTATCAAACGATAACGATACCGATAAGATCAATTTGCAAATGGTTTACACTGCACACACCAAACATACAGTTGCAATTTCTTAGCCCATTCCCATTTCCCAAATCTCCTCCTTCCCAAAATCCAAAATCTCTCTCAAACTAAAACGGATATGTAAAATTACCAAACGAGTATTAATAGCTTAAACTTATGCATATAGTCTCTCTGTAAAAAATCTTCAACTATTTACCATTTCGTATATATATATACTTGTATGTGCAGGCAGATCACGTTCTCAGCTGCAAAATCTCCCCTGACTACATTTGGGGGCTACTCTCCGCTGTCGAACAGTTCTTCTGCTTGGTTCTTCTTCCTCTACACAGAGAAGGCCAAGTCTACATAGAGTGTGCTATTGGATCTGCAGAACGCGTCTGCTTTATAAGTATAATATATATATAAATATAAATATATATATATATATATATACATAGTTATTGTTAGTAAATCAAATAAGAAAACTGGAAACGCTTGTTGTGGTAATTAAGAGAAAAACGAAAACGAAAAAAACTGAAGAAAACATTAAGAAGAAATTACAATTAAAATGGATATAAAAAAATGAAAATGAAAATACAAAAAAATATTTCATTTTCAATAATCTACATTGTAGAGACGACATAAACTTGGTACACTGTAAAAAAAAAAACAAAAAGAAAAAACCTAAAGCACAACATTATTATACATAGTACATATAAATCGTATGTGAAATGAAAATAAATTAATGTTTATAACAGTAACGAATGGCGAATAAGGCGATTTTAACTGTTTCCCCAAAAACGCAAGAGCAAAATATATATATATATATAGTATCATTAATAATCGTAATATAGTGTAGTTCATATAGATATACATATACATATATGTCTATATACTTCTCGTAATTAAGGACTTCTATCACGGCGCGCTAATTTCATCAAAAGGCCATTGATTCTGAAAAAAAAGCTAACTAATACAATCTTGAGCATGCGAAATAAATCAATGAAACTGACACGATCTACGTAGTTCTACTATATATCTGGGAGAGTACTGAAACACTTGGTGTGGATTTTATAAATGATTTGTTTATTACATCCTTTTTGTGGCAAGTTTCTTCCAATTCATCAACAGTTTTCAATAAGTGAAAGATTTCAAATATAATTTCTTATATCTTAAAATGAGAATCTGTCGATCTTCTAAATATATCTAATGTATATAAATAGGAGAATAATATAATATTTAATGGTTATCGATTTACAGAAGTAAGATGAACAAAATTAGACAGCTATCATGTAGAATAACAAAAATATTATCATTAAGTTTCTGTTCATAAAAAAATCCACAAACCATCTCTTTATTTATGAAATTTATAAGAAAAGAAATAAAGAGAGTAGGCAATTTTTATACCCGCCTACCCAAAGGGTAGAAGGGTATTATAACTTTGTGTCGACCGAAAATGTATGTAACAGGCAGAATGAAGCATCTCCGACCCCATAAAGTATATATATGTATTCTTGGTCAGCGTCAACAGCCGAGACGTTATAGCCATGTTCGTCTGTCCGTATGAACACCTAGATCTCAGAGTCTATAAGAGATAGAGCAACAAATTTAACTAAAGTGCCGCCAAGCTAATAGTTTCGAACAAGGAAAATTTTGGTATATTATTTTGGCATATTTTTAGTATATTTTTATTAGTAATTTTTCAGTATATTTTGAAAAATGTAATATTTCGGTGGTAAAAGTGGGTAGCGGGTATCTCACAGTCGAGCACACTTGACAGTAGCTTTCTTACTTGTTTTGTTTTGTTGAGGTGTGAGGTTTACCTGATAAATGACAATCGATTATCCTATCAAATATTTGAAATAATAAACATACTAATTAAAAATTTAATTAAGTTATTTATGATTTAACAGATAACTAAAATAAGAAACATAACTCGTTACTTATAATTTCCATCGGGAAGAAGTTTTTAATTTAAAACTTTGCGACCGTTACTCGCGCTCAACACAGGTTGTGAAAAATCGAAAATATACCAGCTATTACCAGGCGCACATAAATGGGCAGCAAGTGCCTGGTAGAAAGTCAGCTTCACAAGGTGCACACATACACCCACACATCAGGCCAATCAGAACTGAGAACGTTAGAATCCACAGATGATCCGTTATCCTTCTCTTAGGATCCACAACTTAATGGCAGGCAGGCACCGTTAGTTTTGGTGAGGGGAAATGCGCCGGCCAATGGAATCGAAGCACTCTCTGGGACAATTAGAGCTTTCTGAGCTGCTCTGCAAATGTTACTTAACATAGATCTACTTGCTATTTAATTATGTGCGCCTGGTATTTCTGAAATCCCAAATGGCATTCGCTGGTCGACATTTCTCGACACCCTGCGAGTGGTAGAGGCGCAGAATAATTTGTAAACACTTAAATATGTTGCATTAATAGAAATTTGCTAATTGGAAAAGAATCAGTAATCTTAACTGTTTTTTTATTTATTAATTTTGTCCACTTAAAATATGGAACTATTTTATTGTTTGTACTTGTAATACCCAAAAAATAGAAAAAGCAGAAGTCAATGTGCATAATCAGTGTCAATAGAATTGACTCAACACGGTGCTCCTGCGTGTGAAGCCTTACTCAAATGAAGGAGAGCAGTGCACTGAATGCCGGTAGATTCTTTGCTGTTAACAGACCGTGAGCTTTAGAGAGCTTTCATACTGCAAGTTCATGTGTGCATGCGCTGACAACTAAACGGGACTTACTTTTAGAATCCACACAACGAGTAAGTGTGTGCGTTCTCTCTCATTTCTCTTGCATCTAAAACTAACTGTGTTTCCTCACTACTAATGGATGTGTGTGTTATCTTTCAAGCGAGCTTGAGCGCCTGCAAAGCTTGGGTCCACATTGGGATTGCATGTGTGTGTTCCCTGTAATATAAATCTACTTGCTATTTAATTATGTGCGCCTGGTATTTCTGAAATCCCAAATGGAATTCGCTTGTTGACATTTCTCGACACCCTGCGAGTGGTAAAGGCGGAGAATAATTTGTAAACATTTAAAAATGTTGCATTAAAAGAAATTTGCTAATTGAAAAAGAATCAGTAATCTTAACTGTTTTTTTATTATTTATTTATTTTGTCCACTTAAAATATGGAACTATTTTATTGTTTGTACTTGTAATACCCAAGAGATAGAAAAGCAGAAATCAATGTGCATAATCAGTGTCAATAGAATTGACTCAACACGGTGCACCTGCGCGTGCAGCCTTACTCAAATGAAGGAGAGCAGTGCACTGAATGCCGGCAGATTCTTTGCTGTTAACAGACCGTGAGCTTTAGAGAGCTTTCATACTGCGAGTTCATGTGTGCATGCGCTGACAACTAAACGGGACTTACTTTTAGAATCCACACAACGAGTGAGTGTGTGCGTTCTCTCTCATTTCTCTTGCATCTAAAACTAACTATGTTTCCTCACTACTAATGGATGTGTGTGTTATCTTTCAAGCGAGCAAGCCAATCAGAACTGAGAACGTTAGAATCCACAGATGATCCGTTATCCTTCTCTTAGGATCCACAACTTAATGGCAGGCAGACACCGTTAGTTTTGGTGAGGGGAAATGCGCCAGCCAATGGAATCGAAGCACTCTCTGGGACAATTAGAGCTTTCTGAGCTGCTCTCCAAATGTTACTTAACATAAATCTACTTGCTATTTAATTATGTGCGCCTGGTATTTCTGAAATCCCAAATGGCATTCGCTTGTCGACATTTCTCGACACCCTGCGAGTGGTAAAGGCGCAGAATTATTTGTAAACACTTAAAAATGTTGCATTAATAGAAATTTGCTAATTGGAAAAGAATTAGTAATCTAAACTATTTTTTTTTTATTTATTTTGTGTACTTAAACTATGGAATTATTTTATTGTTTGTACTTGTAATACCCAAGAGATAGAAAAAGCAGAAGCCAATGTGCATAATCAGTGTCAATAGAATTGACTCAACACGGTGCACTTGCGTGTGCAGCCTTACTCAAATGAAGGAGAGCAGTGCACTGAATGCGGGTTAATTCTTCTCTGTTAACAGACAGTGAGCTTCAAAGAGCTTTCATTCTGCGAGTTCATGTGTTCAGTTGAGCAAGGAGAACATATACACCCACACTTCTGACCAATCAGAACTTAGCTTCTGTTGGGATCCACCGATGTTCCGTTATCTCGCTCTTAGAATCCTCAACCTTCTCAAAAGCACAGTTAGCTGTAGTAAGGGGAAATGCGTTGGCCAATGGCATCAAGCCGCTCTCTGAGAGGATCACAGCTTTCGCAGCTGTTGTCACACTGTTAAATAACATAGATCCACTTGCTATTTAATTATGTGCGCCTGGTATTTCTGATATCCCAAGCGACTTTTTGGAACGATTGTGATTTCTCGACACGCCGCCAGTCATTAACTTAATAAACGTCACGCAAAATAACTAATCAATCCATCTGCGGCACCCAGAGTCATATACCACAAATACATTGTATATTTATAGTTGGAAATAAATTTTTTTATTAATTATTTATCTTATTAATAAAATGAAGAAGTACAGCAAAGTTTGTACCTTAACAAAGAGGGGATTAAACATCAATTGGAACGCAGGGAAGACATTGTCGATTCTTGAACGACTCCATATGGCAAACGATAGAGCTCGTCCTCGTGGCTTCAACGCGTCCTTTAAAAATACGTAAGGATATGGGCGAGATATAATAATATTCTAAAGCCTTAAATAATAATGCACCATTTGCACCATGCATGCTTGTAAAATATGCTCAATCTGTCGAATACTCTGTAATAAATTAGGCTGTAAAATTATACAAGTATACTATTAATTTTCACTTTATTTATATAATTATTTAATAATTGTTGGTTTATTTATTGCCTACAATTAAAACAAATACATTGTTGCGTTTCTGTGTCAACTCTGTCCCCTCCAGGGGCACTTTATGGCATTCGCAGCAATTGAAATGAATGGTTTAATTTGTATAGTTTTATTTAAATTACTTTTTATACCCGCCTACCTAAAAGGGTAGAAGGATATTATAACTTTGTGCCGACCGAAAATGTTTGTAACAGGCAGAAGGATGCATCTCCGACCCCACAAAGTATATATATTCTTGATCAGCGTCAACAGCCGAACACCTAGATCTCTGAGACTATAAGAGATAGAGCAATAAATTTTCCAGGACAGTGCGTCTTATTGTTGCACGCATATCAGGTTTGTTTTAGATTTTTGCCAAGCCCCCTTCCGGCCCCCGTAAATCTAAAAAAACGAATTTCAAGCGTCACTTTAAACCTAGAACGTTTAGTTTTGGCATGCACAATACTAATCATCATTTTAATGATCTCTGAAAATTTGGTTACAATTACCAACTAAAGTGCCGCCAATCTAATAATCTCAAACAAATAAAATGTTGGTATATTTTTAGTATATTTTTAATATATTTTTGGGATATTTTTCAGTATATTTTTGAAAAATATAATATTTCGATGGTAAAATTGGGTGGCGGGTATCTCACAGTCGAGCACACTCGACAGTAGTTTTCTTACTTGTTATTTTTAAAACATAGATATTTCATTACTAAATTTACTCGTATTCAGTTTGTTAAGTCTTAGCCAATTTATTTCATTACCAACTTTAGCTACTTTTAGCAACTTTCGCCATTTCCAGCAGCATCTCGAAGCTTTGCAAGCGTTTTACGGTAATTTCCCAATGCTCTTTAGGCCGAGTAGATTAATCGAAATCTAACGATGTGCAATGTTGTTGCTGGCTGTTGAAGTTGCAACTGTTGAACAGTTTTTGGCGCTGACAAATTAAAATTTCAAGCAGTCTTTGGCACAACGATCAATTAAGACGGTTGGTCCGAAAAGTTGCCATGCACTGGAAGTCAGGGGCGGAGACGGAGCTGCCAACCTGTTTGTTTACTTAGCGCCTCGTTAAGGCGCCAAAATCAATTAAGGCAATGAGCAAAAAGTTAACAAAAACTGAAACCGAAATCGAAACTGAAACTGAGTCTCTAAAGTGAATAAATGAATGCCAAACTGTCGAGTTGAATCGCATTCAAAAGGCAGGCGCTTTGCATGCCCCAAGCTGTGGCTCCAACATGGACTTCGACTCCAGTTTGGCCTGCTGCCAGCTGGCCACTTGCCCTGTCTGTCTGCCTGTCCGCCTCCGTCTTTGTTTCGGGTGTGAAAATTGTTCGTTTTTATACTCGTTATCAAATGAGATAAGAGAGTCTGATCACTTTGTGGCATAGATAAATTATTGATATCCAACTCTGACCATATGTCTGTCTGACCACACCTTTGAACAAGCCTACCTCAGAGTGTATATAAATTATCGCATTCAAACTTGGGCAGTATAATTATTACAAGCCAAGCACAGATTATGTTTATTTTAGAATTTTTTCCCACCTTCAATAACATATTATTATTGAATAGTACAATATTTGAAATAGGCTGAAGGATAGCCTAAAGTGTAGATATGATATGATGAACTTCTGAGGTGGAAATAAACAAAAATGTTGATCAGTAGTTAGTTCTTTAGTCTACTACTTTATTGTACTCTATATAAGTGACTAATTAAAAGAGATTTATTTACAGTGCAAACATATGACAAATTTCTTTATTTAAAATTCGTTTAAAAGTTTCATATACATTTAAGTTTTAATTGTAAATTATATAGAATTGAACAACGATTTTTAGCGCCGAGTACATCTGAGTCGAGCGTACTTAAGCTTCAATTATTTTGCCTAACATCAATTTCGCATGCGTTTGGTGCGTTTGAAGGCTCAAAACGCATTGAAACCGGCCCAAAGCAATGGCTCTGGCTCTGACGCTGGTGTTAACTATTTGAAAGCAAACTTCGTTGCAGTTGTCACTCACAAGTGTTGTTGTGGTTGTTCTTGTTTTTGTTGTTGCTTGTGCGATCTCAAAAAAGCAACAGAAGCTCATTTTGTTGTCATGTCGAGGTGTCATGTTGCCAATGTTCCAGCTGCCGGTTGTCGTTGCCAGTTGCCAGTTGCCGCTTTGCCTGTTTGGCCAAAAGGAAAAACCATCAGCCATAAAATGCAACTCGTTAACGGTACGTTGACACTCTCATATCAAGATGTGCCTTTGTCTTCATAACCCCCCCTAAGCCTCAACCCGCTGAAGACATAGCACATGTAAATCTGTGCGACCTTTCAACCCAGCCTGATTAGCATATGGCCCACAATTGAAATCTCATGCACTGATTAGGTCGCATTAGGTCGCAATTAAGTAGATGCTTGAGCACATATGCCGAGTGACTGCCACATGCGAGGGCAGCTCTAACAGTTGTGGCAAAGTTCACAAAGAGAAAGCAATGTAATTGTAAAAGCTTTTTATACATTTGGTTGCTTTAGTTTGATTAGATATTGAAGCCTAGTTGATATTATAAATGGACGGACAGCTAGATGGAGAGACGAATGGTTAGACAGTTAAGGAAAGGTCAGACAGACATACGGTCAGGCAGATCTAGCTGATATATCTTTTCTATCATATGAGGGCGCGGGGGGAGAGCGCGTGCGCAGCTCCATGGGGGCGAAAGAGGTGAGCGAGCGAAGCGAAACTTTATATACAGGATCTAAAGACAGCTAAAGCAGCCGCTTATCTTTCTGCTTCGACACTTACTTATTGAGCCACCCTCGTGAACATCCTCGGAAGCCATTCGCTCTGGGTCACAGCTGGAGAAGCACACAATGGGAGCCTGGATCTTGGCAGTCAGCAGAGTTGGGTGCTGGGGACTGGGAGCTCGGGGCCTTGCCTAATTTGATTGCGCGCCATAGATTTGTGTCTATGGCTTTTTGGCAAACGTGACTTGGAGTTGGCCCTGGGCCTGCTCTAGAGATTGGGTTGTCTCCACTCCTCCTCTCGCTGATCCTGCAGTGCTTGCCACAATTTTCGCTTGTCGTATTTCGCTTTTAATTGGCTACATGACGTGCCAACTGCGCCTAGGACGCCAACTAACATGGATTCCACAATGCACAAGACACGGTTCAGCATCGACTTTGAGTCTGACTCTGATTCTGGCTCCTCCGATCTGCATGGTAGCTGCCTCGGCCTCTGCGCCATATTTTGCACTCAATACCAGCTTCAACCTGGGCTCCTCCTCCATCTCCTACTCCAACTCCAATTGCAACTGCAACTCCTGGGAAGGTGTTGCTGCTGCTCTTCAGCATTTTGCCCCGATTTTCTCTCGTTTGTTTTGTTTGTTAAGCATCGCTAGTTGTTGTTGTTCGCTGACTGCTTCGTTAGCCATGTCATGAGTTGATTTAAGCCACTTTTGTCGCCTCCCCCTTTGCAGGCATTCTTCAGTTCCTTTTTCATTGAATTAGGCTGGTCTCAGCCCGACAAGTTCATGATGTTTTCCTGCTCAATTTATTAGTAGCCAAGACAAGTGTAAACACAACTAACTTACATAAAAGACACGCTACATTTTAGTGTCGAAAGTATGGTACTTTTATTCATCGTACACAATAAACTGCCGAAGGATTAAATGACCGTTGATTTCAAAATAAATACATTAAGTTTGTATAAATGCATGAAAGACAGAATTAAGTATTTAATTATATCCACTATTATTTGAAGTAGAAATGTATTATTTGGGTAGAAATATATTATAACATTGGGCCATCCGAAAATGTATGTAACAAATTGCAACTAGTAAAAAACCAAAAAAAAAAAAATCAAGGCCAATCCAAAAGGCGCAGAATAATTAGTAAATATTTATTAATAAATATTTATTAAAGAGTAAGCTGAAATGATCAGCAAGTGGATGATAAAAGCCAGATTGTGCGAATTCCACACATACACCCATATCCAATCATAGCTGAGCTACCGTTTCGATCCACAACCTAATGTTCCGTTATCCTGCACTTAGAATCCACAAGCGTTGTTGAGAGGTAGGGCTCTGGCCAATGGCATCAAGACAATCTCTGAGAGGAGCAAAGCTGCGTTAGACGCTCTTCCCCTGTTAAATAACATAGATCCATTTGTTACTTTGTTATGTTAACCTGGTAGTTATGTTATCCCATAAGAAGTGATGCAAACTTGTCGATATTTATTGTCATATGGACAAGTAAGACAATACATAAGTAAAGTTTCTCAAATAAAAATAAATAATTTGGATTTCTGAGGTTATAAAAAAGTATATGGCAGTCTCTGAGATCTAGGTGTACATACATATAGACAAACAGACGGGAATGGTTTTATACTCTCGGCTGTTGACACTGAACAAAGATGCTTCCTTCTGCCTTTTACATACATTTTCAATTGTCACAATACAATAAAATACTCTTTCACCCAGTATCCTGAAGTTAATTGAAGAATTAAAGGTAAAGTCAGTTAGAAGTGGTCCCAGAAGAGTAGTTTCAGAGTTGTGGCAGTAGAGAGGAGAGGAGAAAAGTAGACTTTTAGTAGAAAAAGTGCTATTCCGATAGAGAAATGACACAAATTTACTTACAAGTGATTTATTACAATTTTACAAGTCGAAACTCCCAAAGATATCAAGCAAACATTGGCACATTAGCACAATAAAGATTAAAGTGTAATAGACACTTTGTTTGTACTTTCCAAGCAAAGAACAATCAAGTTTGAAATGAGCGCATAAGAAGAGTTCCATTTAATGTAATCCATGTAGTAAATACTTTATATAGTGCATAAAACTCAACTAAAATCAGGCTGAAATTGGCTAACTAATTGTCTGTAATTGGGATAAACAGTTTACAGTATACAGTTGGCCAGGAAAAGCTTCTAGGCATTCATAAAATCAGATACTTAACAAGGACATGCTAACATAAAAGCCAAGGCGCATAAAAAACAACTTTCATTAAAACGAAACACATTTGATACATTTATCGACTTGACAGACTTATCGATTGGCCGTCAATGGGAATGGGAATGCATGAAATGTCATCGAATTGTCAGTGCGCATTAGTTCTTTGCAAATATCAATAGAATGTCGATTGTGTTGGTTTCTTTGTGCCACGTTGACATCTTTGGGGCAGGACAGGCAGCGTGGCAAAAGTTTAATGAGCTTTGCACCAAGTTTGATCGATTTGCAGCCCGAGCCAGAGCCAGAGCCTCAGCCTGACCTCGTCTTGGCCTGGTCACAAACAAACACATGTGAAGTCAATATTTGTGTGTGTCCTTTGCCTTAAATGAGACCCAGATGCGACTGCGACTTCGACTTAGTCTCTGACCCCCATTGCATTAGTTCCTGCAACGGTTCCATTCCAGGCAGCGAGTTAACCGCCAACTGTTGTAAGCCAGCCATTAAGTGTGGAGCAAACATTTCGCTTAATTGCGAATCGGAGACGCTTTCATCGCTGGCATTTCGCGCTAAACTTTTCACATTTCTCATTTCTCATTGCTTATTTCGCATTTTGTTATGCAGCTGCTCAGGGGCCGAGGGCCACACTGAGAGAAATCTATGTGTAGTTCTGACTAACTTGACTTTTATGCCCTTAATTTATTCTATTAGGTTGAGGAACCCTTTTAGGGAATATTGCTCTTGTTACTCTTCTCAGGAACACTTTTGACTTTAGACTCTGGAATCGCTTTGCAGCTACTTATAGGAACAGATCTTTGCATTAAACATCTGGGAACACTTTACTTAATTCTGTGATCAGCTTCATTGTTGAGAACATTTATTGAGCACAAAAGCTGGGAACAGTTGTGTGTGCATTTTGTGAGAACACTTTGTGTTTATATTTGCAGATTGTGGTTTATTAAATTAATCATGTTACAGAACACGAAAATCACATATTAAACTTTAGCTTTAGTGCAAAGTTTCGTCGAGTGTTTAACAAGCTCACGGTTCAGCAGTTGCCTTCTGTCGTCTGCAACCGCATCCGCAACAGCATTCGCATCAGCATCGGCATTTGCATTTGCATTTTCTGCATTCATTTGTGCATAACCCCAAAAATGAGTTCGTCATGAACAAATCAATTTTGGTGCGCATTGAACCTTTTCTTATTTGCTCTCTCCATTTCTCCCAAAGACCGTTAAATGTGCTAAAAATGCAAATTTCCTGCTTATAGGCAACGGCCTGCCTCTCAACTGTTTGCCCAGTTGCAGCTTGCAACTGCAACAGCTACGGATACGGTAAAGGCGAAGGCGAAGGCAAAGGCAAAGGCGACCGAGTCTGACCTTTGCTTTTTGCGATGGCGATGAATGAAAAGAGTTGTTGTTGTTGTTGGAGCCCTGGGGGCCTGTAAAAGTCGGAGCAGGTGGAAAGATCAGCACCATCGCCATTGCAATTGTGTGGCGTTAATAGTTTTGTTGTTGCTGTTGTTGTTGCAAGCTGGTAATATTTCCATGCTGATGATTAAATTGCGATAAATTTTGAGCAAATTGCAATTCGTGTACAACAAATTGCAAAGGCGTCAGGATCTGGCCAGATACGTCGAAAAAGATAGCCAGATCGCGTAGGCGTACCTAACAGATTGAGAGGGAGAGGGACGCCATGAGGCTGGGTGAAAGCTCTCTGCTGGGAAGGCAAGGCTCCAAAAGACGGGCGATTTATCAGCGATAAATCAAACATTTGCATGCTGCAGGCAAAGACAGCAATTGACACATGAGACAGGCTGACATAGAGGATGAGGATGGGGATGAGGAGGAGCATGCGATGGCAATTGAATGGTTTAAATGGTCATTTCAATGGCTGCAATTTAACAAGCCATAATTAGTTGATTGTTGTACACAAAGCAAATAAACAAGCGGCAACAACAAGTTTGTTACAAACGCCAACTGACAATTGACATTTGCATAGGCCGCTTCGCGATGTCGGTTAAATTGAAAGGACACCGTGGAGGCCAGCGCATGTACAAATACAAATACACATGCATAAATAAGCAGGCGTTACAAACTGTTCACACACACACAACTGTACAGTGTACACACACATACTTAGTGACACTGCACGCAAGCAGCGCAGCCATCACACACATGTCCATGTCACATGGGCGCTCGCTCTGCCGCTGCCGCTGCCGCTGCCGCCGTTGCTGCTGTCAGCGCATTCGGTTTGGTTTGTCGGCCATATTGCGCTTGCCTCTCTCTCTCTCTTTCTCTCTGCTGGTTGTCTCTCTTGAAAGCTCAACCGCATGCAGCGTTACAGTTACTGTTCTGCTTGTGGTCGCGCTGCTCGTTGTTGTTTTTATTGCTGCTGTTATGTGCCATTTATTAACCTTTTATTTAATGCTATTTGTTTAGGCGTTTTTGTTCGCAACAACCTGACAACAACAACAACAATGGTGAAGCAGCCAACTGACGACAGGCCATCGCCTTGCAATTACCCTTACCCGATCTTGAGGTTTCAAAGCTCTCCCCTCCCTCTCTCCCTCTCTCTCTCTCTCTATCCCACTGTCTGTCTTAATATGTAATTAGTTGATTGTCTGTCCAGTTCAAATGTCGCGTTTGTTTGTTACCTTTCGCGGGTGCTTTATATGTGTGTGTTGTGTGTGTGTGCTGGCACAATGGAGTTCCCAATTGGAAATGACATTCGAATTGGAACTGGAAGTGGATGTGGAGCGTCAGGGTGATCGTTAAGGCGGAGCTCTAACTTGCAACTAATGACAGTTGATTACAGCTTTTGATTGAATGTAAACTGTTCACAATAAATACACTCACTCCCCAAAACGCTCACATGCTTTTTGATTCGATTCATATTGATATTGCATATTGTGACATTTAAAGACCCATCATTTTCCCCTACACTAGCCGAGCTGATTATGTTGCGAATGCCTTGGGTAGTGTGATGCACGTTTAGCAAATGAATAGATCAAACGACTCAGATGCCATCATTACCCTAATTGTACTCTTATTAACCAATTCGCTCAACTCACGACTTCATTAAAATAATCTGTTCTTCTTTTAATGCTAGCTTACAACAAAAATTACAAATTTATTGAAAAAATAAAGAAAACACTTATCACCATTTGTATTAAAAAACTCATTTGAAAACCACTAGACACAATACATTTATATTTGATCATTTAATAACAGATTAAACAAATTATTTTAAAACCAGCTTAAGTTAAATGTTAAAAATGTATTTTATTTTGGAACTATTATTGATATTTATTCATAAGCACAACATAACATAACACAATTGACAACATGTACTTTAATTTCGTTTCATTTTATTAATTTATAAAACTTTACTTTATCAATTTTATTGCTTAGCCACTTTAATAACATCATTCAAATCGAAAAACTTTCACAATCTCTTTAAGTTCCCATTTAATTGAGAAATTTAAAAAAAAACAACAGAACTTAAAGGGTATTATTAAATGTTTAATTAAATTGAAATTACAGGAACTTGCCTAGTTCATATTTAAATAAGCTACACTCCCCTTTTTCAAGTGCCGTTTACGAGTACGTTTGTTTAATTGCCAGTTACGCAGTCCAATCAGAATGGGCGAACCAGTCCCACTGCATGTCCAATTAGAATCAATTTGCATGGCAAGTGGAAAATCGTTTAGCTGTCAATTAAATACAATTTCCACATGGCTGTTATTGATTTTCCCCACTCAACTCGACGGCTAAAACGAAAACGAGCGTGGGAGAGGAGCAGGAGAGGAGGAGTGGTGGGGGGTTTCTATCGTTGGAGGGCAATCGACGGCTTTCATCATGTGTTAATTGCAATTAGACCAGCACGCAGCCATGTTTGTTGTAGCCATGTATGTGTGTGTTGGTGAATTTGGTATTCAAATATCGAGACGTAAGCATATTTTGTTGTTTGCCTGTCAATGGGCAAGACAAACATAAATTGAGACAAGAAATCAAAAGGGATAGGGGAGAGGGGGGAAGCGGTGGGCATTGCGCAACTGTTATTATTAATTTGCGCAACAGCTGTAGCCATTTTGTAAACTGACTTATGACATGGTCATGTCCATTGTTTGCTAAACGACATTAGACAAACGACAACAATCGACCACAATCGCAATAATAAATGCTACGATTCGATTAAAAGATCAGCACAAACGAGAGGCACATGAAAGGAAAATGCAATTCCAATAAGATTGACAATGAGCGCGGCTGCCTAACGAGCCTGCCATCAGCAGCGACTGTGTGTGTGTGTGTGTGAGTGTGAGTGCATGTGCATAGCGTGCGAGCGAGCAAGCGATAGCCTGAAGTTAAAGCTGAGCTTGCTCTCTTGTGTTGCTTGTTTGTAAGCTACATACATTTTTGCGCATCAGCGACGACAGCGACGTGCTCTCCCTTCCCTCTCTCTCTCTCACTGTCTCTCGCTCGCTCTCGATCTCAGTCTCTGCCTTTGTGTGTGCAGATCCATAGACTGTGCTGCGCTTTGTTTAAATAAAAGCCTCTTTAAGTTTATCTATTGGGTCGCATCTAAATTGTGTGGGGAGCCCGTTCCGTCGCCTCGTCGCGATTATGCTATTTGCTTGTTGCTCTGACTTGGCAGTCGACAATCGGCAATGAGCAGTCGGCAATCGGCAGCACTCGGCACTCGGCAGTCGGCAATCGGCAGCAGCGACTGCGATTCTCTTGTAATGTTTTGCCGGCGCGCTTTTATTTCGCTTTTGCTTTGGGTCTCTTTTTGCTTGTTATTGTTGTTGTTGCTGCTGTTGTTACTTATTGCTTGTGTTGTACGCTTCATGTTTTGATTGTATTTATTTTAGTTTGAGTAACTTTACTTTTTGCTGCTGCTGCTGCTGCTTCGACTGCCGTCCATTTCTGATGAAGATTTTCTGCGCGATTAACTGGCGAGATCGCCTTACGCGCGGTCCATGCGGCGCCTTTTATGTGAAAAGCGTTTCGTGCGCAGCTTTAATCATGTCTCTTTTCATGGAACGACACAGCTACGCGCAAGTGATGCGCGAGGGGGCAGCGGGAGGGGAAGTTGTGCGGGGTAATGGAGTACATAATGGGGCAACGATTGCTATTGCGATTGCGATTGCGATTTCGCATTGCGCAGACATTTGAGCAATTGCGTTTAATTTTATTCATAATTCGTGCCTAGGGTTTCTCGACCGCTTTTAATCGCTGTATAATTGTAGCTGCCTGCCTTTCGCTTTCCCCCCAATCCCCCAATCACCCTATCCCCTTCTCCACCTCCTCGCTGATCACAACTGAAATTAAGCTTGATTAATTTGTTGACTGCGTTATCGACGCGTCGGCATCTGGGCCCCGACCACCAAGCAGGGGCCGCGACCTGTGCCCGTAACTGGGCACCGGGGCAACAAAGTTATTAAACTGGATTGGGTGTGCAATTGGGGCGTGGCAGCGTGGCAGCGTATGCTTGCCACAGATAATAAAGCGTGGACAGCTTTCGATGCTGGATGGCATCAACCTCGCCGTCGTCGTCGAGCGATAAAGCAAATAAAATACAACAACAACAATATAAAAGACACTGGAATTTCTATTTTATGGCCAACGGATGTTGTCTAAAGAGCTAAAAGCAATGTTTTAATGGGCCATTTTGAAAGATGGCTGTAGATAAGATAAATGCGGCTTATTAATTAGCTGCCCTACGTACATGTATTGCTATTCCACTGGCATATTGGAACACTGGAAATACACACCTTTGCCACAGTGCAGCTAATTTCCCCCAAATGCAACCTAACCTCACATTCATGCACAGTTCGGCGGCCAATTAGACAAGCTCACACACACATGCACGCACGCTGGCATGTGTTGATGTGTGTAGCAAAAAAGGCATCAAAAACAATTATGAAATCACAGCAGATGTTGGAAACAAAATTGTGGTGGTGATTTATAAAGCGCAACAGCAACAGCAACATCAGCAAAAAACAACAACAATGACATCAAAAAGCGAAACAATTTTATTTTTTTTTATTGAATAAGCAAAAACGAAAGACACACAGAGAGGAGCAGCATGTGTTACACGCACACACACACACTCACAAACACTCACTCGTATGTGCGTGAAAAGAGGATAGAGGATGCCACTAAAAGGACTGCAGATGCGCAGCCACAAGCCAGAAACTTATGTACGTTGGAGATTTACGACTTAAATGCTGCAGCGCATAATCAAAAAGACAAGCGCACAAGGAGCAGCAGCAGCGACAGCGTCACAAGGAGCAGCAGCGGAGGCAGCGACGCTGGCAGTGCACTTAATTAACAAATATACAAACACTTAACATAACCTCAACTGACAGGCTGACCGCGGCACAGCAGAGTGACTGTGAGTGACTGTGCAAGCGAGACAACGCTAGTGTGCCAGGCAAATGACCCACACCCTCACGCGCACTCTCACACACACGCAGAGCGCAGCGCAGCTCACCGCTCATTGGATGTTCGAAATGCGAAATGCGAGAGAGCCGTGGAAAAGAGAGAGCGCAACAACGTATATCGCATATACATATGCTGTGTTCATTGTGTGCGTGCGAGTGTGTTTTGTTCTTATTGCCGCTCCGGTTTTGCGGCCCTGCGAGTGACGACTGCTCGCTCTTGCTCTTGCCTTTTTGCCGTCTCGTTTAGTTGCAAGTTCGCGGGAGCTTCAGTTGGTTCAGCTGACTGGCAGAGCGCACGTAACGGAAACCGGGCCGAGAGTTTTATTGTTTTTTCGAACGCTTTTAATAGTTTTTATGTTTCATATATTGAAAGCGAAGCGAGACGGACGGTACGAGCGTCAGCGCCATCTAGCGGCGAGGCGCAATCAAATTGCTACACTGAGAGTCGTGTCTGTGAGTGTGTGTGTGTGCTTGTGTGCATGCGTGCGCGCCTATTTGTGTGTGTGTGTGTGAACTAATTGTGAATTTGCGTATTGTGAAAATGCCGACGGCATTGCAACTAGACAACCAGGGCTAGCGAAACTAATCCTCAACTCAGCCCCCACCCTAAGCCCCGCATAAACTATACTGGCTGCACTTATGTCCACGCTGGCCAGCAGTCGCCACCCGACGCTGAATCTGACCCTCAAACGCAGCAACGATCTCCAGCAACAACAGCAGCAGCAGCAGCAGTTGGAGCAGACGCCACCAGCGGATGCAATGCATCCGGATTGCCTGCCCTTGCCCTTGCCGGGCAGCCACGGCAGCAGTCCACAGCTGCAGCCGCCCGACGACGGCGACGAGGACGATGGCTCTGCCTGCGATGAGCATATGGTAAACATACTGGACGACCGGGAGTCGCATCACGATGACGACGAGGTCGAGGAGGACGATGGCGATGATGCCGCCAGCTGTTGCAGCGAGAATAGTGTGCTTAGCGTGGGCCAGGAGCAATCCCAAGTGGCCGCCGCCCAGGCCCGACAACGGCTGCTCATGAGCCAGCTCTATCGTCCGTCGGCATTCAGCAGTGTGCCCGTGGTGCCCACACAGCCACAGTGCATGGAGGATGCGGTCGGAGCGTCGCATATGGTGGCACCAGCCAGCTTCCAGGAGGAATTTCTGCGCAAGTCGCAGCTGTATGCCGAGGAGCTAATGAAGCAGCAGATGCAACTGATGGCCGCCGCTCGCGTCAATGCGCTAACTGCGGCCGTCATGCCGCTGGGCGGTCTGCGTGGACCCAAGGTCACGCAACAGTTGCAAATGGCTGCCGCCGCGGCGGCAGCGGCAGCGATGCAGCGTCCCACAAGCGGGCAGGATGCACTGGCTCAGCTAACGGCGACGGCTCTGGGCATTGGGACGGCTGGGCATCCGCATCAGCTGATGATGCAGCAGCAGCTGCAGCCAAATCCCTACCAGCAGCAGCAGCAGCAGCAGGCGCAGCTCTACAACAACAACAACAATAACAACAACCAGAACTATAACCACAACCAGCTGCGGGAGGAGCAGCTGCATGAACGAGCGCTCAAGTTCAGCATCGACAACATACTCAAGGCGGACTTTGGCTCCCGACTGCAGCAGCGTCTGGCAGCGGGCGGCGTGGCAGGAGGCGGTGCGGTAGCAGGAGCTGCTGTTCCACCCTCAGCAGCGCTCAAGGCGCCCAGGAAGTCCACAAAGCCACTGAATCTGGCGCAATCACAGCTGCCGGTGCAGTCGCAGCCCAGCCTGAGCTTCTCCAGCAGCCTGGCCAACATCTGCAGTAACAGCAACGACTCCAACAGCACCGCCACCAGCAGCAGCACCGTCAACAATCCGCCAGCCATCGATCTGGTCAAGTCGCCCAACGCCAGCTCGCCAGCACCTGCCAAGAGCGCGGACGAGGCTAACGGAGCCACAACGGGCACGGGCACGGGCACTGGAACGGGCACAGCATCCGGCACGAGCTCCACGCCCATTGTGTGGCCCGCTTGGGTTTACTGCACGCGCTACAGCGATCGCCCCAGCTCAGGTGAGTCCTCAGTTATAGGAATAGACTCGTATAGGGAAAAGTTCGGCCCAGGGATTTTAGGAAAATATTGGGAGATATTTGAAGGTTTTTTTTTTGGCTGAACCAATCTTAATACACTTCCTGACATGAACTGCATCAAGTTTTCTTCTGAGGATGTTCAGGAATATTTTAGACGAATATCTGTAGTCGAAAATGAAGAAATGTTGAGCGGAAATTCAGTGGTTTTTTATTTATAGATAGTTGGATAATATTTAAAATGAATGTCGAGACTATTTTACTGCTGAATAAGTCTAGGCTCATTATGTCTAGAAAAGTCTAGAAGAAAAAAAGTCCTAATAGTTCATTAAGCTTAGATAAATATAGGAGGAAATACTTTTGCAATCCTTTGCAAATTTTCCTTAATTCTACAGAAGAATGTACTTGATACAGTTCACCTGGTCGGATAGGGTGAAGTGTCGAGAGCTTGAGTGGCTTGTAAGCAGCCAATCCTTGAGCTAAACCGAAGAATCTTTTCCTTATGAAGCAGAGGTTTAGATTTAAACCAATTTTTCCTCAAGAAACCACTTGAGAAAACTGTTGACAACTGCGCTAAGCTCGCCTAATCACAGAGTGTAGAGTGTAAAGTGTGGAGTGTCGAGTGCTTGAGTGGCTCGTAAACAGTTGAGCAAACAAAACTGGCAACCACAGAGCAACTCACTGACGCCCTGACTGCCTCACTGCCTCACTGCCTGACGTCCGACTCTTTGGTGGCGTCAATCTGCAGCTCATTAGTTTGCAACCACCAAAAAAAGGGACACACAGCCATGACACGCTCTCACACCACACAGCACAGCACACAGGGCATACACAGCACCCGCATCCAACCCGCTTGCCGCTTTCCGCTTCCTCAACCCCTGCCCTTCTCTCTCTCCCTCAACACAGTCCAATCACATCCACAGGCACTTTGACTCATGAAGTGTCTGCTCGAGTGGTTTTTATGTCCTTATGGCTTATGTAACATAACTTAAGCTCATTATGCCTGCCTGCCTGCCACCCCTCCCTCTCTGCCTCGCTGCCTCTCTCCCTCTCCTTCCTACAGCACTCTCCCCCTGCGCACTCCGACAATCATGGCAGTCATGAATTTAGTTTATGCCACCGCAGAGAATTTTCGAGTAATCGTTTGCCTAATAATTTGATGTGGCTACATTATCCTTACCCTGCCAGTGCCTGTGTCGCTTTTGACTTGTCATTAGCCAACACTGCCCCAAAACGGGGCCACCATCCCATATGTCTGCTATTAAGTAGTAAATCAAAGTGGATAAAAGCTGATGGCGACTACCACATGATTGTTGGCAAGTGTTTGAATAATATTAGTATATGAATGGTGGAATATTTTAAAGGATTATGAATTAAATAACATTAGTAGATGATTGTAAAATAATAAGAATATTTTATAATTAAATGCTGTGATATTTTAAAGAAATATATAATATGGAATATTCAGATAACCTAAGAAATTATGGGAAGCAAAGAAAGTTGCAAAGTAAAGCAAATATAAAAGTGCACAATTTATAATATAATGGAAATTACTTTATTTAAAAATCAAATCTACTGGAATTTAAGATTTATTTATTCCGTAATTAATGGCTGACTGGCAACTAGCGGAAATTGCTGCATTAATTATCATAATTGGAAAATATAATATTTTATAATTAGGCTGATAGAATAATTAAATATTTAATTCTAATGCTTCAACGGATAACTGAAATAAATGATGAAATAGTTTGTATTGGATAAAAAGTACTTATTATATGGCATATGCAGAATGTACATTAAATGAATGATCAATAGATGATTCTGGGAGCCAGATTAGTCTCTAAATTTAAAGTTAATGAATAATTTAATTGCTATTTTATGAAAGAAAGATGTTGATTGACTACGTCTGAGAGTTGTTAAGTTCTATTAACTTTTCTAGAAAGATATTCATTCTTGCTAGTTATAAGCCAAAAGCGCTTACTTATGGATGTACTCAGACGATTCGTTCCGGCAATTTGCTCATTACGTTGATTAATGTCACAGGCATCCATTTGAGTAATTGCGAGCACTCAGTTGTCAGCCGAGTTGTATACTCACATACTGATACTCATAGTCATACTGATACTCATACTCATACTCATATTCGTATATGTATCAGCATTCATTCCAATCCAGAGTCGAGTGCATAAATCTACGCTTTTAGGTGGGTTTGTCGCGTTCGCTAATTAACCACAAAAACGAAACGAAACCAAACGAAACGAACCGTTTTCTCCCCCCTCTCTTTCTCTCTCTCTCTCTCTGTCTTTCACTCAGTTGTTGCTGTCCCGCTCAGTTGGTTTTTTGAGGTGTGTTTATTGTAAGTATTATGCAGTTCCCTCTCCTGTTGTTGTGTTTATAAATTTAGCGTGACTAAAACGAGATCTCGATCGCATTGCGGTTCCATAATTTGAATGAATGTTGTAGGCGATGACGATGGCGTCGACTTCGGCTTCGACTTCGACTTTAACTTTAACTTTGAGTTGAAGTTGGAGTTGAAAGCAAAGCCAGAGCTGGAGCTGGAGCTGCTACAATGATTTAGCGTGAGATTTGAGCAACAACAATAAGCTGAGAAAAAGGGGACAGCAACAATATTCATTTAAATGCACACAAAATTCCAAAATAAAACTCATAAATTTGACGCTTTTGAAAAATTGCCATTGCCATGCGACACGAAAAATTATTAAATATTATTAAAAGGTGTTAATTTGACAAATTAATGCGACGTGACTGCATATATATGTTATTTGATAAAGTCTGGATAATTTAATTCCTAACGAAACGTGCAGAACGAGATTGTAAATAGCAGTTCAGAACAATATCACATAAATAAAGTATTTAAAACGTACGTCCTAATTTAAATTACCACTGCAACTACTAAGTGAAACGATTACTAAGAATATTATGCTTAAATTATATATTAAATAGTGTAAGTTGCAGTTTATGTTAAATGTAGAATTTATAATAAGCCCACCTTACAGTTCTAACAACTTTAACAAATCGACATATTCTTGGCCAATATTTTTGCACTTTTTTTAAACTAATTTAAGCTGACATTTTTAAAGTTTAATTTCAATTATATTCAATTCAAAAAACAGCAAATATTTTAGTCTTTGCCAACATAATAAAAAACATATAAGAAATTACATTAAATTTGCATCTTACAACTTTTATAGTTATGTCTTCTTAGACAAATATTATATTTTATATGTTGTTGACTTAATAATTATATTTCCAAACTAAAGTGATTGTCAGCTTCATTTTAATGGCATGCAAACTTGTTCAAAACATATTAAAAATCATATAAAAGTTGAACATGTTGTTAAAATAATATAAACTGTTATTTGACTACTCTAAAAGTATTGCTTGTTCAAAGCATGTTGGCTATTGCTTGTTAAATTTGATGAGTTCCTTTTAAGCCATCTAAAATTGGTTTTATTGGATTAAGCTCAAAAACACTTTATAGTTTAGCCATCTATGAGTTTTGTTAATGTGATTATTAAATTGTTAAACATCGAGAAAAGATTTGGTTACGTTAAAGTTAACCAAGACACACTCTTTTAAGAGCTTGCATTTTGTTAGACTTGATTATTAAATTTGTTAATACTTTAAATAGATATTTCTAAAGCTTGTTGTTAAGCAGATTTGCTTGCCAAGTTGTTGTCGTTTTGTCTAGTGGGTTCTCCGCTTAACACTTTGGGGGATAAAGGCCAGGCTTGCTGGGCAGCCAATTATGTGGCTGAGACAGTTAACAAAGTCGATAAACTCTGGGCCAACTTCGGTCTCAATGGCTGGAGCTGGCAATTTGCACATTTGTCCAGCACTTGGCGCTCATTTAACAGTAGCCTCAGAGGCAGCCACAGAACGGAGGCAACAACAGCACAACAGCGATCGCCACTGAACCATTAAGTAATTTTCAATTTGCCCAGAACGAGCAACAACAACAACAACAGCAACAACAACAACAATGGAGAGAACAACAAACAACAAAGAAGCAACAAGCGTGGCATGGAGGCTGCTGTGGCTGCCACAACAATGACAACGTAAACAAACGAATTTCAATTACCCATCAGGCTGCCTGCAATTACCTAGAGTTGTTGCTCTGCCCCTCCCCTCTCCTCGACCACACTTCTCTCTGCAAGAATTTTCCGCGCAACGCAACGCTGGAAATTGACTTGAAAAAGTTTTCGCTCAATGGAAAATTTGCTTTCGAAAATTGGCCAAAGCCATTTGCCATTGCCAGATGCAAAGCCAGAACATTACTCAAGAAGAAGAAGACTCGCATTCTTTTTCCCCCTCTTCCCCTCTCTCTCTCCCTCTCTTTCTCTCTGTCATTTCTCATTTCTCTTTGAACATTTCACAGCCACTTTCGCCCATTAAAATGCGCAGTTTATCACAATTTTTGCAATTGCAATTGAAGAAGCTTTAAAAAGCAGCAGCAATTCGCTGCAAAGGGGCAAGTGGCAAGTGGCAAGTGGCAACATACTGTGTGCCCCTCCCTGGGGTAATTATGATTGAGTGGGCCGCCCCAAACAGTGATGATGCCTCCTCAATCTCATCGCAATCCTCAGTCGAATCAATACTCGCATGAAGGCGGCGACCTACTTGCCACAGGCATGTGTTGCATGCCTCTGCTGCTGCCAACTACTCGCATTGCGGCCAAGTGTCTTAGGCACTTAAGCTGGCCAATTGCTTTGTTGGCCGTACAACTCAATTATGCAATTGCGACTGCAATTGAAGCTATATCGAAGGAATATTAAATTCCGTTCATTAATTCATTAAAGTCGACATTAGTAGTAGTCGGATATATTAACAATGTTTAAATGCACTTAAAACAAAAAGTTATCAATATGCAATATAAATATATTATTTAATAATAGACCTAATATTGCTTTCAAGAAATATAATTTAAACAGTAATCAGAAGGATTTTACAATTTATTAAAAATCAAAAATTAAATCCATTTATAATCTAATTCAAATATATAAAATATGTGCCAATAATAAATTATTATATATATTTTAAAATAAACAATTAAATAATTAATTAGAATAGAATATAATAATAAATGTTGATTAAAAGAGAATTATTCAGCTCAGCTGCAAAATATAAGTAAATTCAAGCAACAATTTGTTTAATATATAAATTTATATTTTGAAAATATATATTTTGACTTTAAGAAGGTAATAAAAATTTGCTAAATAAATAATAAATAAAGTAACTATTTGTTCTACCAATATATTCTCTTTTCATATGCCTAGGTGGCAACTCTGTCAGTCGTAAATTTAATTTGCGTAAAAATAGTTGTTATTGATAACTTTGTAGTGGCATTGCATGCTTTTACAGGGTATAATCAATTATTGATTTATTACCAGAGAATTGCCTTTAAAATTGCTTTAAGTATGCTAGGACAATTTCCTCAGCCCCCCTCCCCCCACCTTGCCAACGCCAGTCCACAAACACTTTGCGTTTGAGGCGCAATAAAAGCAAAGGCCGAGAACAAGAACAAAGACTGAAATGGGCCTATAACATGGACATGCTTTATGACCCAAATGCATTCATAACTACGCATATGCGAAGCTGTCACGTCATATGATAATCACGATATGGCAGAGGGAAACCTTTCGCCGTTTCCCCTGCCCCCTTGTTGTAGACGCTTTCGCAGGCAAATTGAGCCATTGAAGTCAGGCAACTACTTGTCTAACAATTTGCTGTTGTTGTAGTAGAATTTTCTTGCAGTTTTAGGTCAAAAGCGGCATATCAGACGGGGCGATTTATGAAGTGACAAAAATTAATTTCAACTGTTAAGTTATCGCCAACTGCAGCAGCAGCAACAACAGAGACAACTGTAACTGGTAGCGCCTTTTAAGGCACAACTGCAGCGGCAGCAACTGTTGCTGCCATGCGCCTCGCACTGGCAATAAAACTGTCCAGAGTTCCCAGTCCAAAACGAGACCATATCAGCCAGCAAAAATGTCGTTTAAACTGTGCTGCTGACCGCATTTGGTTAATGTGATCTGCTGCTGCTGCTGCTGCAGTTGTTGTTGTTGTTGTTGTTGCAGTTGTCACAGTTGTTGCTGGTGTTGGGCCTGTCGTAGATATGGCCTGAAATTGCCAAGGCAAATGCTGTTAATTGTTGTATCCAGCACTCTGGAATCAGCAAACAGCCATGTTTCAACTCAATACTCAGCACATTTGTAGGCTGGGGTATCTTAGGCGGTGTTGCTTAAAATGTATCTTGCAGTCCATCAATCTTATTCATAATCTTGACTAGCACTCCTTGACTCTATAGAGTGCACTCAGTATAAACTGTATACGCAGCAGACCTGTAAAAAAGGTATATTATTTATTGCTTTAACCTAATTACATAATTAATTCAATATTCAAATGAATTGTTTAGATGGTATAAAAACACTGACAAATTTGAAATAGCAAATAATTCTCTTGAAATTAATAATTGTATTAGATGTGTATTAATTATTAATGTAATAATTAGGTAATTTACTACATAAAAATGACTTTATCAAAATTGATTGCAGTTATACTGCCGACACTGCACTACAGAGTAGATTACCTTTATCAACTAATTAATTTTAATATGGCAGATTAATGCAATAGATTTAAGCTTCACGTGTATAGTATTATTAAATTTGTCATCAAATAAATGTCAGTATAAGCTAACTTGTTATAAGTTAAAGCTTGTTTTACACGATCATGCTTTATTAAGTATAGTAATAATCACTCTATCAATCATACATTTTTTACAAAGTTATATAATACATTCAAAGATGAGGAAGAAATAATCTAATAAATAAGAAGCACTGATTTTCAAAAGATTATTTAATATGTTAGATTAAATATATCAGACGATTATTGTCTATCTATTTATGCTTTATTTATGCTTTAAAAGTCATTACGATCTGTTTATAAGCACAGCACGCCTTGGAATGCAGCAGAGAAAATTGTCAGTGGCGCCATCTGTCGTAGTTAGCTGGAAATGTTGGTAGCATAATCACTTCAATTTGTGATTCGCGAATCTGCAAAGAAGTGAATCAAATCGGAGTGCAGGGTAGTGCTAAGTCAAGCACACTCGTCTGCAGCGCTCTCAAATATTTTTGGATGATCTTGAAATATGATATTTACGCACAAAGTGAAGCATTCGATGTTGAGCATAGATAAAAGCTTGTTGTAAAAACCGGTTGAGCTAGGGCTGAAAATCAGATCAAGTTTAGACTGACTGCCAATTACAGGGTATGTTGTAGATGTTCTGCACAATGTTTCAGCTTAGTGTAAGGGCCAACGACATGCCGAAAATACCAACTGTCTGCTTTTGTCTCACTGTGCGTATACGCAACACAGGCAAGACGTAGGCAAGACAAAGCTCAAGCTCTGTGCTGCCCCGGGGACCACCCAGCTTGTTGAGAAAGACAAGTTTCCGCATTTGGTTTCAACATTCAACATTCGACATGAATTCAGATGAATCGAAGCATTTGCTGGCATATAAAAATCATTTTTATAACTTCATTTGTGTTAATTTGGAAACGAGCCGTGAGAGGAGAGCAGAGCAGAGCAGAGACGAAGTCGAATGAGAGACAGAGCCAAAAGCCGCAGCGGAATGTTTTACGGCTTGCCGTCAATATTTACAGCTGTCAAAATATTTCTCTACAAGCAAATGACTTCATTCATCAGCATACCCGATGCCGTTGCCCGAGTATCGCGATTAAAGTGGGCTGGGCAGGTATTTCATATTCTCTGTGTATCTTTCGTATTCGTATTATTTCTTATGACACGACACGACACGGCACGGCAACAAATGCGATCAATCTTTGGCGCGAGGTGGCTGCCAGTCAGCCAGTCCGTCATTCAGTCCGTCAGTCAGTCAGTCAGTCAATCAGAGGGCATAAACATGCATTAAAAGCCAAACGAGCAAGCCAAATAAACAAATAATCAAAATAAGCCTCATTATGACTCTGCAGACAGTTATTGCAACAACAACCAGTACAACAACAAGCTGAAAGACAACAACCAGCATAACAACTCGAACAACAAGTCGACATAGAATTTATTGAAAACTAATTAAACCTGACGGCAGCCACAATTCATTTGTTAGAGCTCTTTTAATCGTTTATTTATTGCTCTCAGTCTGAAATGTATGCGTATCTCAATCTATCTATCGATATGGATACCGTTATCTATATCTATATCTATATCTATATCTATATCTATATCTATATCTATATCTATATCTATATCTATATCTATATCTATATCTATATCTATATCTATATCTATATCTATATCTATATCTATATCTATATCTATATCTATATCTATATCTATATCTATATCTATATCTATCTATATCTATATCTATATCTATATCTATATCTATATCTATATCTATATCTATATCTATATCTATATCTATATCTATATCTATATCTATATCTATATCTATATCTATATCTATATCTATATCTATATCTATATCTATATCTATATCTATATCTATATCTATATCTATATCTATATCTATATCTATATCTATATCTATATCTATATCTATATCTATATCTATATCTATATCTATATCTATATCTATATCTATATCTATATCTATATCTATATCTATATCTATATCTATATCTATATCTATATCTATATCTATATCTATATCTATATCTATATCTATATCTATATCTATATCTATATCTATATCTATATCTATATCTATATCTATATCTATATCTATATCTATATCTATATCTATATCTATATCTATATCTATATCTATATCTATATCTATATCTCAAGTTCAAGTTCAAGTTCATTCTTTATACTTTGTTCAACAATTGATTTGTTATTCCCGCCCTGAATTGAAAGATTTGTTTAACTAACAACTAATTTGTTAGCGCATAATTGAATTGCAGTTAAACATTGGCGCTGACACCTGCGAATTCGAATCTGGTTCACAAATGCGAGTATCACATTCGCCTTGCAATCAAATTGAGATACCATAATGACAAATCACCTGTATCTTGCAGATACATTTACTGACTGACTGCTCGAAACTGCTCCACTTAATTCAATGAACATCAAACGGAATAAATTAAGTAAATGCTGAAAGATTGCCCAGCTATGATAAGCTGCATTTTGTAGAAAATAACTTTGACTTTGTAGCTTCATTTCATACGTAACTTAATACTTTTCTACATTGATTTCCTCAAATAGCTGAATTAAGATTCATTTAAATGTGTTTTTGTGGTATTTAGATAGTGCTTTTGATAACGATTGCAATCGTATTTAACTTTCGCTAATTTTTCACTCAAATGGCACTTTACGAAATTTCTATAAATATCAAAGCAATTGTTGATATATAGTAAGAATTAAAAATTGAAGTACAGCTAGATCTTTAATAATAAAATTAAAAATAGTATGGTGCCTTTGTTGTTTGACTACTAAATTGATCTCAAATATAATTGGAGATTGAATTTTGCTATAACAATATTATCAAATTAATAGCCCAGCTAGAAGTCCAATAATAATTAATAAATAATTCATGCATTCATCAATATGATGCTGAGAAATGATAAAATCTTAATAAGTTGCCTTTATGTTATTCGACTCATATTATAATCTTCTATTTAACAATTTGCTACACATCTTTTGTTGTTGATTTGTAGATACCAAATCGAATGGAATTGAAGCTGCATTATTCACAACTGATCACCGTCTGCTATTGGGAGGTCTCACTGTGGCAAGTATTGCTGCTGCCTGGGCGTTAATTGAGGTACATGACTAACACCCTTGGAAGACGACAGAAATTTGTGTGACTTTGTGAATGTAAAGATGGGGATGCGGCTGGAGTTGGAGCTGGGTGCTGTTGTTGATGCTGTGGCTGATGTGGTTGTCATACAGTTGACATGTCTGTCGTCTGCTGGACGGGGGCGCTTTGATTATTTGAGGCGAGTGAGTGACATAGCTGAGGGATCTTTTGGTCACGACAGCAGGGCTCAAATGTGATATGCAGTTGGGCTGAAGAGTGCTCCCCCCACACTCCACACCCCTCTCCCCTCGCTTCGCCCATTCACTCTCTGCCCTGCATGTGTGTGGTCAACCGCATTTGTCAAGTTTAATTGGGAAGCGAGCTGGGCTTTTGGTTGTCTTCTTAAATATTTTTTTTTCGACTGTGGTTTCACTTTTGCTGCTGCTTTGCATAGCTTCCCCCTCACTCTTCCCCTTGCCCCCCTCTTCGTCAGACATATGTTGGCGTCGGCGTCTTGGCTTGCTTATTGTTTGTTTATTACTTGTTTCGCTTTAATTACTTGTTCGTGATGATCAACATGAGGATGAGTTGTTCGCTCTTCTGCTGTCTTCGTCGTCGTCGTCGTCGTCGTCGTGCGGCCCGCAGTAAAACCGATAGTCACACTTATTGGAATTACTGCTTCATTATCATGTGAAACGATTTCCCAGTCCAATCAGAGCACAGTCCGACTCTGACTCCAACTTCGAAGCACTGTTTTGGAGTTGGCCAACTCATAATCTCTTGACACTTGAGTGCCATTCAAAGGTCTTCAAAGCTGTGTGGCCAGCCAGCAAATTCAAATCAGCTGAGATTAGTGAGAAACAAAAAGTTGCTAAAAACCCACATAAAACGAGTTCAAAACCAAATACAAAACATACAACATGCTCAAGCTGTCGCTCTGCCTGTCCGTCTGTCTGTCTGTCTGTCTGTCTGTCTTTCTTTCTACTAGAGACTGTTGCTGATCTCAAAATACAATACAGTGTTGCCATCAGGGCTCGAGTGCTCTGTAAATATTCAGTTTGCAGCGCAACGATAATTGAGAGATTCTAAGTCTTCTTCTCGGAAATAATGAGGCGCAAGTGCCGCAAGTGCCGCAAAGGGGCGCCACAGTAATCGACTACGATTTAAGCTGGCAAACAGTTCGATTTGTCTCTAAACCGAGATCTAGGTGATAGCTCAAAGTATGCGTCTTTCCTAATACCAAGAGATAGCTGCCAGTTGCTACTTTTATGACTTTGCTAAGGTGTTTCATGGCTTTCTTTAGTCAAAAAACTCTGCCAAGTCTTTAATTAACCTTTTCTAACTAACTCATTTTCTTTGTACTTTATTTTAATTTGATTTCATTAGTTTAATTAAAGTTTTTCAATTCTTAAATAAGTAATTAAGCAAACATAGGGAGTTCGTGAGTTAATTTTAAAAAAGGCAAACGGGCGAATAGTTTCCTAATTCATGCTGGCAGAAAGGCAAGAAACCCATTGGATTGGTGATGAAAGAGAAACGGAAGAAAGCTAAGCGGAGGGAAGGTCCAGATGTAGACCAAGAACAACAAGTTCATGGATTAAGGACAAAATAGCGAACACATGTGGGTGGCAGGCAATGAGAAGTTATTAGACCGGAAGAAGCGGAAGTCAGGTGTAAAGGAGGGTGGAAAGAGAAGTGTTGAGTTGAAGAACAGACAGGTGGATGGTGAGGAGGTAGTCTCTAAAGTGAAAAAGAACTAATGAAGGCCTTGAAAAGATAGAAATAAAGGGATGAGAAAAAAGTGAAAATAAACAAAAGTGAAATGACAACACAAGAAAGAGCGGTAGAGAATTGGAAACAAGGGAAGAGCAAAGAAACGAATTATATTTGTTTTCCCAACATTTTACATTTTACATTATTTAATTACAATCCCTGATTTAGTTTCACAAAAAACTGCATTTAAATTTTAATGCATTATTTCATAAGAACAGTTTTAGTCTTATAAATAATTAAAAAAACCATAAAAGCGAAAAGATAAATGATAAAAAAGTCTGCAAGAAAATAGCAGAATTCCGACTAGAAAGAGAGCAGGCGAAATAGCAAAAGGGATGGCGGGAAAGTCCCCATAATGTCAGCGAGCGATAATGGCGAGTCTGATGACTCAAGCAAGCGGCTGGTGTCTGGAAGGCTATCACATTTTGTCTAACTCTCATCTATATGTGCCCCAACCTAAGCTCAAGTCCAAGCCCAAGCCCCTCTGTGCCATGACCAAGCGGCATGCCACATGCAACTGCAACTGCAACGACGACTCGCTGTGTTGTGGCGCATAATAAAATTAAGTCGATTCGCGGCTTCAGGCAGAAGTTGCGCAAGTTGCAGCCTCTGGTCTCTGGTCTCTGTTCTCTGTGCTCTGTGCTCTGTGCTGTGGCTGCCTCACAGCTTCTCGCTGTATGTTGTTGCTGCTGATGTTGTTGTTGCTGTTGCTGTTGCTGTTGTTGTGGCTGCCGCTGACTGGGACCACCCAAGTTGACAGCGAACACGAACAGCGCTTAAGCTTGTCCTGCAGCTTCGACTTGGACTTGGACGTGGACGTGGACTTGGACTCGACGATTGAGTCTTGCGACTGAGACGCAGACTCAAGACTGCAATATACAGAGAGGAGACAGGCAGAGGGAGGGGGGCGAATGACAGAGGGAGAGCCAGCAAGGAGCCAGCTCTAATAAAGCTCGAATGTTCCGCAGTCGGAGCATACAAATAAATTGTATTAAGCAGTTAGAAACGAGCATTAATGAAATGCAGTTTATAGCACAGTGATAACTGCGTATGAAGAACTCGCACAGCCTGTCAATCAGCGCGTGAACAAGCAAGTACGACTGCTAGATACCCTCTACCTTTATTACTTATTTATACGTTCATTGCATTTAGACAAATTAAAATTATAATTGAGACTGCGACTCAAATAATTATATTTGTAATTCGCAATTCTTCATTAATACTTTGTTTTAAACAAATGTCATAATTTAATAATAGATAGAGACATTGAAAATTCATATAATGTGTAAAAGTACACAGAAAGCTACCTTAACAACTTAGATTAGCCAGCTCATTTTATCTCAAAGATTAAAGCCAATATAGGCGCGACGGACGGACAGACAGAACTAAATATGCTGGACTATTAATGATGCTTTAATATATATAATATATATACTGCTTACCATTCACTGCACAGGGTATTCAAATGGAGAGAGTGGCTCATAAATGCACTCTTTGTTTGCCGTCTCGTTTTAATAATGCTCATATACTATATATACTCGTATATAAGTGCGCAACTCTCTGAGCTTTGTCGTGATCGTCCATCATTGAAGGTCATCATCGTTATCATCGGGCTCATCATTATCAGCATCATCAGCGAGATCATTACGGCTTCATTGCGATTTATGTGCGTAATAATTGTGACAAACACAACGACTCAAAGTCGAGCCCGACCACGAACTGGGACTGCGACTTGGGAATGGGACTTGGGACTGCAACTTGGTCTTCATCTTCGAGTGGAACTGCAGTTGACATCTGTTGACAAACGCAATGATCAAGATGATAATGATGTTGCTGCGACTGCAACTGCAGTAATTAAATTGCATTCTTCATTCGATTCGATACGATTCGATTCGATTCGATTCGATTCGAATCCATTCAAACAAATCTATAGACATTGCTGGTTTCCAATTGAGCGACGATCGAATGCTGGGCTCACATTATGTAAATCAATTGACTAAAATGAATGATGAATGACGTATTTATTATTCAGAAATAATATCGCATCAACCGAGACCTCCCACAACTAAAGATCTCGCTGAATTATGCAGATATTTTGTGAGTTTGTGAAAGTGTTGTCACAATAATTGTGTAAACATTGATTTGCAATCAATCATTTGTATAGAAAAAGAAATGGTAAAGAAATGGTATTAGTAAAGTTTAATATTGATGATGGGGAATAAAGATAAAATTAACTTAAAGATTATCAATTTTGGAAAAGATCTTCAAACAGCATTTTCTTCTTTAGGAATTTAAGCAACCAATCAGTAATGAATGTCTCGAAGTTCTCTTATAAATTTGTGCAAATATTGTGAGATTTTTCTAGAAAGAAGTAATGAACAGTTCTACAAATATTATATGGAAATATTATCTTTGATTGCAACTCTAGCTGGCTCAATCAATGAACAGAAAATTCCAATAATTGGAAGAGGAGTATTTTAATAAGAGTCTACATTAAAGATCATATATTTAAATTAGATAGTTCATTTTGAATCAGAGAAGTTTATCAACCTCATCTCTTGCATTTATACGACAAATTGATGCATTTGCTGTACTCGTAGAAAGGTTTTCTTAACTGCAGCCAAAGTAATTATTTATAAAGAGATTCGGCTAAATAAAGATCTATTAGCTGGCATCTTGCAATCAGCACAACTTCAATTGGCAGACACGCCTGCTCGACAGCTCTCTGGAGTCGGAAGACTGGAGGCCTCGAGGCAGGCCCAAGTCGAGACCTAAAAGCCAAAGCTTGGTCTTGTTTTTGTTTTTGGCCTAAAAACGGTGTCAATAAGATTGATGGCTGGAAGTCAGAGTATTTGAGTACTCGTGCTTAAAGGCTAAGAGATGAGAGTGCGAGTGAGCTCATAGAGAGTTGCATTTGAAACTGGATTGGGGCACACACAGAGTGTGCATGTGTGTGTGCCACTTAACTGCGGTGTCAGTCAGCTTGTGGAGCTGTAGCTGAAGCTGAACGATGACGATGTGGACCACACAGGCGGCAAATGTTGATTGCCGACTTGACTGACACTTTTTGATAAGTTGATTAAAATGTTTTTCACTCGCCGAGTCGCCGAGTCGAGTGCATTGACATTGAGCTGATTTGATTGACTGGCCCGACTGACTGACTGACTGACTGTGCTCAGTCTTTACCAGTAGTCAGTGCAATTCCAATGCGTGGCTTCCCGGAATTCAGAGGTTCAATTAGCGCGTACTTAACGCTAAAAGCGATTAAAGTCGCGCCGTCTTTCAATGTATCTCAGTATCTTTAGCTGTATCCGATTTCGAATTGCTTAATTAGAAACTAATGTTGCAGGTGCCGAGCTGAGTGCGTTTAACTCGCATTTGTTTATATTGCCGCTGGTCATTAATTCGACTTCTGTTTCTCTCTATCTTTGCAGGTAATTGGCGTTTATTTATTTATTTATTTAATTGTTTGTCTGCTGTTTGTATTTTGTTATTTGCTGTTTGCTGTTTGCTGTTGATGTTGAGCCTTCAACTTCAATTAATTGTACAACAGTCGACAATTTATGTGCACAAGCCGCACAAGTCCGACTTCGATTCCAATTTCAATTCCTATTCGCACTGCCCGTAAGTATCTGTATCTGTACCTCTGTATCTGTATCTGTATCTATGTGTGTGAGCAATTGTTGTGCTGCCACAACGATTTAATTGCCTTTTTAAAGGTTAAATTATTTTGTAGTTTATGTTTATATTTGGTATTGATTAATTGCAATTGACTCTACCTCCCAAAATTGGCCAATCTCTGAAATTTTCGTATTTATTTTTTACGTTTTCTGTTTCATGTTTTGTTTTATATCGACTTTATTTTTTGTCTTTCAACATGTCTATAAAAAGCTGGCATGTCGTGCACAATCGCCGCAATCAAATCGTTTAACCGCAAAATGGCATAAAAAACTAAATAGAAATACGAATAAGAGTATGAGTGCTGTGAATACTGTGAGTACTTTGAGTGCCAAGACGAAGACGAAGAAATGCTTGTGACAGTTGTCCAAAAGCTGTTCTAATTGATGAGGTGGCTCAAGCACAGTGAAGCTCTTACAAATACAACTGTTGGTAGCAAAACATAAATAACAAGTACTTGAAATAAAGATAGTTGCAATTTATTTAAAAATAAAACAATTTCCACAATTATATTCAGTTAAAAATTGTTAGCAAAATAGAGTGAGAAAATTGTTGAAGAAATGTTTAATTTTATTTTCATTTGCTGTATTGAAATCTTACAATTAATTTCTAAAATCAAAGTAAATTACTAAAAAACAAAGCAATGATTAATTTGAGCATTAAAAAACTTAATTAACTTGTATTCTCTGCTGGCCAAAGTGGTGCTATGTAATGGCAGACAAAGTTGGACTACAAGCTTGTCTAAATTAGTAGACTCATATTTCTAATCGTTGTCGATCCCGGCAGGCGTTCAATCACTAGCAGTGCTCACTGTACTGAGTGCTGGCAAATTATGCAAGAACATCTTGTTGACAAGAAACTGATTGTTCAATTAATACGAGTATGATCGAAGAAAGAGACAGAGACAGAGAATGAAGAGAGACAAGAAGAAGCCCCAGATGAGTGAAATGAGTAGAGTTGGAATGTTGTGAGGCCATTAACAAGTTGTCCCCAGAGTCAATCGTTTTGGGTCGCCTTTTTTTGTCCTGACTGACTGCAATTGTCATGGTTTGGAAAACATCTGCCAGAGAGCTGTTTGGGCCAAGGATGGTGGGGAATCGGACTAACAGCTTCCTGCTGGGCGTATTTGCATTTATACATCGTAATCATATTTTTATTATTCGCAGTTAGTTTTTCAGCCAAGAGCCAAGTTGGGGCTGCATTTAAATGATTTAACTGCCTTTGATTGAAACATTTCATTACGAGTGTACTCTGCTTTGTGTTCTTTGTCTCCTGTGTCCTTTCGGTCTCTCTTTTTGGGGGATTTAAATAATTGGATATGCGTGTGGTAAGTCGGCTGATGCAGACAGACCCACATCTGCATTTAGTTGACGTTCTGCTGAGCGATCTCTTCTCTCTTGTGGCGCCTCCGATCTGCAGCTGCACCTTCAAGTTAAGCTTCACCTTCAGCTGGCGCCTGACTTAAACTTGATTCCTCTTGCGGTTTATAGCCATCCCCATTTGTGGGAAGCAACTGTTTTAGTTGTACGATTTGTGGTTTTACCCTCGGGGGCAAAGTTATTGCCGCATTCCATACTCGACTTTCAACTCGACTCGACTCGACTCAACTCGACTTGACTCCATAGTTTTGATTTGCAATTCAAATTGCGGTTTAACACTAATTGCAGCTTCGTTTCTTTTGATCTGCTTTCAATCACATCACATCACATCACATCACTTGAAATCATTTAAGCCAATTTATTTAATATCCAAATTAATCAAAATTAAACTACAACTTCATCGAAATCTATCAAACGAATAACAAAACTATTTATTTTGATTGCTCGCAAATTGCACTCGATATAAACTTAATCATTTGACTTTCAAGAACTTGCAACTGAAATGATTGTTTTAAAAGTTGCACTAAGCTGATTGATTTAATTAATCTTTTAACAGCTGATGCAATTTCAAACGGAAATTCTTTCAATGAACTCTGACAATTATGTAGACAATGCTGAACAACAATTTTCGTAATTCTTTTTTATTTCCAATGAAATGATAATATAAATAAAATATATACACTATTTTCGGCATTTCTGTGAGGTCTTTGGTTGGAGCAACTCGAAAGTTGGCAAGAAACATGTGTTGATTTTGTAAGACAACTCTTTTTAACACTTTTCTTTTCTATCCCCATGTAAATAAACCATTATATTAGCCAACTGCTGCTGGACATGGCCTTAAAATGTTTGCGTCTTAGATAGAAGTCACTTTAAGGGTTGAGAGCTTAGAGAACTAAGTAGCAAAGCAGCTTAGCAACTAGAACTCAATTATTTAGAAACTATATTTTAGATATAATATAAAATAATAGACGATAAATTACAACTACAAATTTAGTTTTGGTAATTTGATTTGAAATTTATTTATATCTTATATTTTACTAACTTGAAAAATTATAGCCATTTTTAAGCGTCTACATTTAGTTTATAGCTGAATTTTTACTTAATTATGGCTTTGTCTATTTTTATGAATACAATTAAACCTAAAGTTTATTTAATCAATTTTTAAAGCTTGCCAAACAGAAGTCTTAATAAGGAGTATAAAATTGGTGCAGTTAAATGATAATGGCATTTTTTAATTATTTGTTAGGAAGGTCAAATACTAGAGTCTAAATTTCAGCAAGCAAGCAATAAATGAGCTCAAGTCTTTAAAAATGTATAAAACTTCCATAGGATATAGCATATATACTAACAATTAAATCCAAGTCCATTTTAGTTGTGCTTTTTTATGGCTTAAGTGGCAATGGGCAGAAAAGAATTTCTTTGCCAATATAAAGTATTATTTATTTCTGACTGTGTAAGCAATGTTTTAAACTTAATGATGTTGTTGTGAGTGTGTAAAGTTGTTTTTGTTGTTGTTGTTGCTGTGTCGTGTCGTGTGTCGTGAGTGCCGCCGTCGAGTCGAACAGCAGCTGAAGAACATTGGCCAGTCGCCATCTCCCAACTACAAGTACAACATACACATCAACTTCAACTCCATTCCCAGTTCTCAGTTGCCAATTGCCAGTTCCCAGGTGTTGAGCCAGTTGCTGCAGGTGTGCGTATACTTAAGCACATAAGCATGTATGTATGTGTGTGTGTGTGTGTATGTGTGTTGACTCTTTTGACAAACGCGTTTGTTGGCCATGTTTGTGCCATTGGAGCAATTATTATTTATTATTGTTGTCGCTGCCGTTTCTCAGCCCGGCTAGCAGGTGTTAATTGCCCACGTTGGGAGTCTCGAGATTCGTTTGCTTAAATTCGAATTCGAATTCAGTTCAACTCAAGAGGCCATCACTCTTAGATGTTTGTGCCACATTTCTTGGCTTACACATGTAATTATCGCTTGCGACTGTGATGGCAAAATGGAGTTCTTTTTTTGTCGCCATAATTGCAGTTGAATTCATTAGAGATCGTTTGCTAAATGACTCAATTAATTAGTTAATTACTCATAATTAAAGCTGTTACCAATCGGGCAATTACAATAGAACCTTGGCTAAAATTGCTCTGCAGTTATTTCTAAATAGTCAATCAAAAGCAGCGCTTGATCTATTGATGTCAAGTCTATCTATTGAAGTAGGCTGCCCGTCTGCTTAAACACCTACATAAGAAGTGGAAGATATGTAGTTTTTGCATATTACAAATCTTATATCAATCACAGCACAAATAACTTTGCATTTAATTGAATTTAGTTTAAAGTTCGCTTTAAATTGAGCTTTAATTAATCATATAAATTCAGTTCTTTGGAAACTTGAATTGATCAGTTTGGTACTTTTCAACTTGGCCAACAACTGAAATGACCTTCCCATTCAATTAACTCGAATGTAAACACAATTTATGGTGTGCTCGCTATGTGTGTGTGTGTGTGTGAGTGTGTGTGTCTGCAATGTAAAATCCATCAGCTCCTAAACGGCGAGCTGACAGTTTGTTTGTGTGTCTAAGCGGTGCATTCCCGCGGCCAATGGCTCAAAAAAAACGGAGTCGATTGCTGGCTGAGGGGGGCAGGTGGGGCAGGTGGTTGATGGGTTGAACAAGTGCAGGCAAATACTAGCATGAAGAAGAAGACGTGCAGTGTCAATGTGGCAAACGAGGCACGCTCAAAGCCAACAGGCAGGCAACTTGCAACTAATTGATGAACTATGAAACACCCTGTAAAACATGACATGCGAGATAAGCTCAACAAAACCTTAATACCGCTGAATAGGAATAGTGCCGAGTTGAAATGAAGTATGTAAATATATTTGAACACAGACAATAAGCAATACATTTGAGATAGTAAAAGAAGTTAGTAAAAGAACATATTGTGAAAATTGTGTTCTACAAGAAATGAGTTCAGATAATTGTTAAATTTGCTATACACCTGAAAATAGGCTGTCAATACAATACCCTGTAATTGATAATAAAAAAGATTTGATTATAAATCAGCATCAAATATTATAATATATAGAACTGTTTCAGCTAGAAAGTATTTTATGTCAGTCTACTATATTGTTGAGATAGCTTAAGCAACCATCTATAGTAAGCAGGATGTAGAGGTTTCCAAGACCTAGAAAAGAGCAATAAACCTATAAAGACTACAGCTAATTGCATGGCCAAGGCAGCCAGCATACCTGCTTGGCTTTGGCTAATTGCAGGGTATCACAAACAACTTAAATGCCTGCCCGTTGGAGGCAGTCAGGTAACCGGCAAAATGCGCAAACAACGTTTAAGAATCAGGCAAGTGGAACCGGGTCCACACAACGCATTATTCCCGTTCCCAGTCCCAGTCCCCATTCTCATTCCCCCTAGCCACTCCCCAACATAGACGCCCCTTGTGCGCTCCCAGTGGAGTCGCTGACAATGATAGCCACTAAATTGTGGGCGGCAAATAGCTGAGCGTAACAAAATTGTCATGAATTTGTTGACATTTAATGAAGAATAAGGACAGAGAGAGAGGGAGATCGAAAAAGACTAGTCTATGATTATATGATTACATGGCCGTTGATTAAGAGAGGGACAAGCGACAAGGACCACACAAAATGAGTTATTTTTCACTTTGGGCCAACTGGCCAAATGCTTGTCATTAAAAATCCATTAAACCGGCAACGCCCGCAACTGTCGTCAAAGCTTGTGGTTCCATCCATTCCATAAGTGGTTCAATGGAAAGACGATACAACAGCTTGAGTCAAGGCCCAAGGCATGGGCTATTAACAAAGGCAGGGCAGGGGGAGTATGGTCAACTGACTCATGCATGTCAGGCACATTTGGAGTTTCGGTGATGACACCAGCAAAAGTGCAAGTGAAACCCGCAGTGGACCACCAAATGTGTCTGCTGCACTTTCATAGTAAGCCATTAAACTGGCAGGCCATTTCAAAGAGCGACAGCTATCCATATCCAACTAGAACTGCAACTGCAACTCTGCTGTCTCTGATTTCTTGCTCCATTTCCCACTCCACTTCGACGCCTTCTCCCTATGTGTCTCCCCTTTGCACTTGGGCCACCCACAAAGCCACAAGAGCTGCCTGCCTGCCTGCCTGCCTGCCTGGGACTGTCTTCAAAGCAGACCGCGCAGAGATTTGCAAAATATTTCACAACATGAGAAATGTGACGCAAAAGATGTCACAAAATGCAGAAAACACTTAAAACCAACGATGAATGGGATTGAATCTGCAATGAACTAAGCAGTCTGAAGACTGAGCGAGACTGTGTGTGTGTACAAGTGTGTGGGGGGAGACAAGCTGCATATAAATCAAGCTGTTACAGTTGCAGTCGACGAACAGTCAGACGGCTTGATACTGATCAAGAATATGCGTATATTGTATTTACTTTAAAGATGTTTGCTTAGAACATAAATTTGTGCAGAACGACAGAAAGAGACAGACAGACAGATGGACAGACAAACAGACAGAAAGACAGACAGGCAGACAGACAGACAGACAGACAGACGGACAGACAGACAGACAGACAGACAGGCAGACAGACAGACAGATAGACAGACAGACTGACAGACAGACAGACAGACAGACAGACAGACAGACAGACAGACAGACATACAGACAGACGGACAGAGATGAATACGGGAAAGCAGTTGCATTAGAAAATAGACTGAAGAACATACACAAATATCGCTACAGTTCTACATAAATATAAAAACAAATAAATAAAATATGATTTGTGACACAAGTCGTGCTACCCCTCGACCATACAAACAGGGTATCTAAAGCCCGCAGAGGGCAAAGCGGCGCGCATATAAATCAAGCTGCTGCAGTTGCAGTGGCAGTGTCCCCTGTTAAGTAGGCAAAAGGGGAACAGAGTCGGCCTGTGTCTATCTATGCCTTTGCTTGCCGCACAAATCAATCGAAATCGATGCCGCAACAACAACAAGAAAGCGAACAAGAACAGCGGCAACAACAACAACAGCAGCAACAGCAAGAGCAACAGCAACAATGCACAGTGAGGCGCCACAGCGACTTAATTAAGTCATCAAGCAGAAGGCAGGCTAATTGGAGATCTGTGCCGCGATCCCAGTCCAAGACGCAGCCTCAGTCCCCATCCCCATGCTCTGCCCCTGCCCTGGCCACATCCACTAGCCTCGGCTACTCAATGACCAAAAGACGCACCCGCAACTGGCGCACACACAACAAGCACATAATGAAGATAAGGCAAGAGCATCATCATCACGATCATGGCTCAGCTTCTTCGCTTGCCTCGATTGTTGCCTCGATGATTCAGTACGTCAGCGAGGACCACACACATGTCCACAACAACAACAACAACAACTAGGAGTTCCCTGCGCGGAGTTCTCTGCGCCAGCTTGTGACTCACTCGCAAGCCATTTGGGACCAAAGCAAACCGGACTCCAGCTTTGGCTCCAACTGCAATTTCGACTCGGAAGCTGTCGGCGTCAAAGTTTGGCAAATCCGCCAACAATGGGAGCAGCAAACAGCAAACCAGGCCCAGTCTCAGGCCCAGGCCACCGACAGCAGGACCACCAAGGAAGCCGCTGAGCATCAGCCTCTGGCTTTAGGGGTGGTCCAAGCTCTTGTTGTTGTTGTTGTTGTTGCTGCTGTTCCCTCTGGCGGCTGCAAATGAAGGCCGCAAACGATAGTCGCGAACACTGTGCGACACAAAAAATGTTGTAATATGCTTTGAGCCGTGTTTCTTTTTGTGTTCGTAACGTGTAACCATTTGCTGTTGACTAGATTGGCGATCTACACTGTGCAACAAGACAACAGCTAGTTGTGATTATTAATTTTAAACAGATAAATCAATTCTTTACATCAATTTCACATTTCCCAATGGTTTAAAGTTAATTAATTGGCATTTACACAATTTAAAAGTGCCCAAAAGATTATTATTATTAGATTGTTAAATTAAATTTGAAGTAAACTGCAGTAATATAATAATTAGATTGGAAATATTTGATTTGTTTTGAAAATTAGAAATATTACAGCTTCAAATTAAATGAAATATTATTATTATTATTAAAAAGTTTTAAAATAAATGAAATATTATTATTATTAAAAAGTTTTAAAATAATAACGTTTTATTTTAATAAAAATAAAATTATTTCTAAATATTTCAAATGCTATATTAGGGCAAAAATTGCATATAATAATTTAAAATGATTTTTTGTGGCTTGAAAAATAATTAGAAAACTGATTATTCACTTGTTTAATAATTCAAATCTCTATGTTTTTATTTTTGTAAATTCTATTGCCTTAAGAACAAGTGTGTTTGACGCAAACCTAACACTTGTTGCACAGTGTAATTCACCTGATATAGATAGTTGCCCGAGCTGCTTCTGTTTTTGCTGTTTTGTCATTCTCGATTGATTGCGGATTAGCTGCTGCTGTAGCTGCTGCTGCCGTTGACGTCGTAGTTGTAGTTGTAGCTGTTGCTTGTTTTTGTTTTTGCCTTGGTTTATTTTTTGCGTGCTCTTCTTGTTGCATTTGCATAATACCATTTGCGGTTGACATTTTTATTAACTGGTGGGCGCCATTGGACTAAGCTTTCATTACGTTATGTTACGTTACGTTATCGTTAAGCCGCTTCACATGGGCAATGGAAGAGGGCGAGAGTGTGTGTGCGATTGCGAGAGAGGGGCAGAGAGAGACCTAACCATGCCTGACCACACGCAAGCAGCGGCCATAAATATTTACCCTCAATTGCAATTACAAAACACCGATAGGCATCTCGCTCTCGCCGCTGGCCGCTTCCCTCCGCTCAGTCCATCGCTCGCCTTTGTGTTGCGTTGCGTCGCATTGCTCTTCGCAGCTTGTGGGGGTTGCAGTCGCAACAATTTGCATTTCTGCGCGCTTTGGGGAATTGAACAACAACGCAAACTCCTCGCAGCGCATTTCCTTTGTCCCCTCTGGCCCCTTTGGTCGCATATAATTAAGCGGAGCCTTTAAATTGCAAAGCATGCAAAGGGCACCCAGCTATGTTATGTATAAGACGTTGCAATGTCAGCGTCGCGGCAGCGGCAGCAGCAGCAGCAGCTGCAACTTGGGTGGTCTTCTCGTTGTCAAAATGTGTGGTCTTTATTAATAACAGCAGAGTGGCAGTGGCCATGGGCTGCGGGGAGCAAGCGGACGCTGTCGCCAATACAAAACGGATGTGCACTCCCAGCAACAAATACAACCACAACAACAACAACGACAGACTCGTGTAATCTGCACGCTCTCATGCACTATTCGCTGCGCTTCGAACATGTTCGAGGCGCATGTTCGACAGAGTGAGCGCGCCTTAACGAACGACGCGATCAACTCAAATTGCCGATTGCCGTTCTCGTTCCCCTTTTGTAGTTGTAGCTGCTGTAGTTATTACTGTAGTTGAAGTTGTTTTTGTTGTTGTTGGTTTTTGGGGCTGCCGCGGCATTTACGCCTTTGATTTTTTCCGCTCAAATGGGCAGAAGCTGCAAATTAAAACATTTTTTTTTGCGCTGCAGCCGATGTTGTTGCTGCTGCTGATCCCCTTTTTACAGTTGTTATTATTTCGTCTTGTTGTCCGCCAGTCGCTCTGTTTGTTTTGCGCCTTGATTCTTTGTTTGCTCTGCTGATGGCGATCATTTCGCATTAAGTTTAATTTAAGTTGAAATTAGTTCGCTAATGAACTCATCAGCAGCAGTTTTCCGCTTTGGTTTATGGCACTCACTCGCCAGCTCTCTCTCTCTCTCTCTCTTCCATTCGTCCTTTCTACACACACACACACACACACATAACATATACCCTATACAGCAGCAAGGTTATGTCATTTGCATTGCACTTCGCCGCATGTCTTTCAACATGTTAGCTGCCAAATGTTAATGTGTTAATTAAGCATGCCAAAAACAGCTTTGCTGTAGGTCTCTCGCGACAAGAAGAAGAAGAAGACGAAGAGGACAAACACAATCTGAGCGTATTAAAGTGCAGTCAACACATGCAGATGCGACAACTACTCAAGCAAAAACCTTTAACATATGGCCCAGAAATAAGAGTGCGTATGGCATAGGCGACTTGTGGATACTCTGTATGAAATCTTATATACATATGAGAAATTATTTATAACCTTTACCTCACGCAGTCATTAAATCATTTTTGACTCTGTTTTTTCGTCTGTCTGTCTCCTTCTCTCTCTCTCTCTTTCTCTAGTTAACGCAGTTGGAATTCTTGTGAATGCAATAAATATGCTGCAAATATATTTCAACTGTCCATCTTTGAACTGTACTTGTCCTCCGCTGTATACCCGCTTGAGCATAGGGTAGCCCAGTGCTCGGAGGAAAGCTTTTGTCGTGCAGCTGGCACTTGGCTGTCTCTCTGCCAGGGCTAAGTGAGACGTCTTCGTCGCGTCTGCAGCAGACGGCAGCCTCGGAGCAAGACGCAGGCCAAGACCAAGACCCAGACTCCGTCTGAGGCATTACAAGTGTCGCCTGGGCAGAGAAGGGGGGCAAGGCAAAGGCAAAGGCAAAGCCAAAGACAAGGGCAAGGCGACAGCCGTCTGCTCATATAAATTTCTAGCACGCGTGCAAGTAATTAAGCCCAAAGATGAGACATCTTTTTGTGTCTTTGTCTTTGGCTTACACGGATCGCACACACACTTAAGCACACACACACACACGTGTAGAGCGAGATGTATCTGATATCTTATCGAGCATGTTCATCGCGGTCCGAGCAAATGCAGCGCCCCCCTTTAAGAATTATTGTTATGACGATGCTCACATAATTAGTTGGGATCAGCCAGAGCCAGAGGGAGAAGGAGCATGTGGAGAAAGTATGCGGCAAGTCTTAGTTGATCCATTAATGAAATGCTAATGGCAGCCAAATGACAATTGAACTCAATGAGATAAGCAAAGTGTATTCAACCATTGAAAACCAAATTGAATCGAATTCTACAGATGCCTAGACTGGAATTTTAATTAAAACCAAGTGAGGCTTAAGCTAACAGTTCTATTAAATTAATATTTGTTATCAATTGTGTGATTTAGATTGCTCGAGTTACACAATTAAGATATGTTTAAAGGTTCTGTAATGCCACACACAGCCTTAGTCAAAGTAGACACTCATGAACTTAAAGGAACTTAGCGAGTGTCCAACAACATTCAGAACAATTGGGCTAAAAGTGCAAGACCAGAGGCAGAGTCGCCATCTAGCGTGCAGAGTTTGCAAGCATTTTATTTGTGATAATCTGTAATTAGAAATATATTTGACTTGATTGTTTTTATTATACATACATATATTTTATATTTATTGCACTCCATTTATTCATATTTAAAATGATCTTAAAATGCAACCAAGTCAAGCGTGCTCTCTTAATGACTGCATTCGAATTAGAGTTTGCAGCTGCTTTTGCTGTTGTTCGATGCAACTGTCGTTCAAGTTGTACAGGGTATATAAATAGTGCATCAACCTCACCACAAAGTCAATTGGTCTCCCATCTATCAGATCTAGTTCATTGTGCTTTATTCACATGCTGGCGGGTACTCGTTAGTCTCTCATGCATTTTGCTTGATTAATGCGATTGAATATTGCATGGATTTTCCAATTTTCCAATTTTGCCGCTCAAGTGGCCCACAAACGTGGCGAGGGTTATAAATTGCCGGGCAGACGGACAGACGGACGGACAACATTTACTTTCTATGTGGAATTCCCGACATATTTTATGGCGCTAATTTCTTTATTCATGGCGCCATCAACAAGGCGAGTTGCAAGTTGCAAGTTGCAAGTTGCCAGTTGTTGTTGCAATGAGCGCCTCAAATTCATTTAGCCTTTGGTTGCCTTAATGAGTGTTGAGTGCAGCCTCTCTCTGCCAATGTGGCAGGTTGCACATTGTGGATGCAGCACAGGCAGCAGCCGAAGACAAATTTACTTGCATGCCACAGAGTCCTTAGTGTGGCAGGCAGCCTTTTCCTCTTAATTGCGTGCATAAATTGTTGCAATTTCAATAAAAATGTTGCACAACTGCCCGATCACTCAATGTGAGAAACTCAGTCTCGATTCGATTCGATTCAATTCGATTTGATTCGAATCGAGTTCGAGTATTGTAATTAATATTCTGTGGCCGTGCAGTCTACAGATACCCAGCTACTCGGTCAAAGATACAGCTACAGCTACAGCTACACTGCAGATACAGATACAGATACGTTTCAGTTACAGATACATTTGTGTAGCAGTCGCATTTAGCGTGTTAACAAGCCTTTCAGTGGCACAAACAACAACAACAACAACAGCCACATGTGACAATTGCCAACTTTGAATAATGAATGGTGGCTGTATAGAAACAAGTAGCAAACAAAGCCACAGCCGAGACTGCTCGCCAGTGAGATACTTGATAGCACTTGCACCATTAAATAATTTCTATATTTATTCTAAACTACAGCTTACTATATGCCAAAAATAACTATCAGACAGACAGACGGACAGAGAAGCTTTGCATTATTGACACTGTTAAATCTGATATATAATTATTTTTTTTTATATATACTGTTACATACATTGCCGCATAGGCAGGCCACTCTACTGCCTTCTTCAGGTAACGAGTGCTCGTATTCGTATTCACACTTTATAGTCACATTCACAGTTTGCACTCGTATTTCATGTCAAACATTTGACATTTCGTTCGACTAATTGATATGTAATTGCTGGCTTTTGTTTTAGATTTAGATTTAGATTTAGTTGAGCAACAGTTTTAAATGAATGTTGCGCATACGCAGCGTTGCACAATTCTCAAACTCATCACGCACGAGGGTTGCTGCAATGATTGCGCATTCTGACAACACATAACAAATGGAAAACAATTTCATTTTGTCTGGCAGTTGAAAAGTTCCTCCCCCTTCTCCCCACCCTTCTTCTACCACTCAGAACGTGACAAAGCACAACAATTGAGGGGGGGAAATGGGAATGGGAATACGAATGTGAAATGTGATGCCTGGCAGCTGGCAAATTGATGGGCGACCATTTATAAGCAATACATTTGCTCAACAAGTTGCTCAAGTTGCCAAATTTAATTAATTTCCCCTCTGACAATCAATGCAAATCGCACAATGGTGGGGGGAGGGGATTCTGTCTGCTCATTTAATTCCACAAATAAAGCGGAATTAAATGTTGCCTTACCTTACCAGTTAGACTTTGTGCGGAGAAAGTTGATGGCTTCGATCGATAAATAGCGATAACATTTTTACTGCGTTGCAATCATACTTAATAGAGAAACAGTCGGCATTCAATGTTTCTATGCGACTAGTATTGATTTTATAACTCATTCAAAACATGTAGTCAACTTGCCACTGTGAAGTTTTGTCAAGCTCGTCCTGTTTGGAAGTTGTCCAGTGATAAATAGTGTAATAAGCTAGTTTCTATTTGACTTGATTCAATCCCAGACTTCGACTGGCTTTGGCTTAACCTTTTAGCCTCAATCTGCTAGAACTAAATTCAGTTTATTTTTGTAATATTTTAAACTTGTTTTCATTTGTTAGACAGCTCTTACTAGACTCACTCCATTAGTGATGGCACTATTTTGTACTTCTTTCCTTGTAATCGTTTTCAGTTTTTATACCCGCCTACCCAAAGGGTAGAAGGGTATTATGACTTTGTGCCGACCGAAAATGTATGTAACAGGCAGAAGGAAGCATCTCCGACCCCATAAAGTGTAAAAGTGAAAGTAAAGTTAAGTAAGACACTCCGTGACATAATAATGGTGTTCAATAAACCAACTAAAGTGCCGGCAAGCTATTAATTTCGAACAATGAAAATTTTGATATATTCTTTGGGTATTTTTTAGTATATTTTTAAAAATATTTTTTCAGTATATTTTTGAAAAATATAATATTTTGATGGTAAAATTGGGTGGCGGGTATCTCACTGTCTAGCAAATTCTACAGTAGCTTTCTTACTTGTTATTCATGCAAGTTCGACTTGGATGCTTTGCATACTCAATATTTACTTAGAGTTTTAATTTGTCAGAATTTACATTATACACTCCCCACAGTTTGTCAAGTATTATTTGCCACAGCAACAGATAGAGGCAGTAGAGGGGGAGGTGGCACACTCAAGTGGCTTAAGAGCGGCTTATCTTGTCGACACACTCACAACAGAGGGCGAAGGGTGGTTGCAAATGCTGGGGTGGCAGGGGAGGGGAAGTATTTCATTTTATGGCCTTATGATTACCATGCAAGATAAACACGACTCTCAATTCTCAATCTGCTTGCGGCGTGTCATCCACTTCTCGGGCGACACTTGTGACTGGCTTGGTTAGGGGGAGGGGAGGGGAGTGGGAAGGGGAAGGGGGCTACTGCCATTTTGCGGTTGTTGCGCAAGGAAGCGCACTTAAATGGGCGTTGCCATAACTCATAGACAAGCACCTCGAGACAGCGTTGCAAGAAACTCGTTGGCAACTCGAGAAAATCGTCAACTTGAGGCTAATAACTCATTTAAAAGTGGCTGACATCGTTGTTGCTAGTTGCCAGTTGCCAGTTGCCAGTTGCCGTTGCAGTTGCAGCTGCAACTTGGCCCCAAGAGCAAAATAACTTAATTTCATAAATGGCCACAGCCAACTTGGCGACTCTTGTCGTTTCGCTCAGAGTCGTCTTGTCTAAGCAACTACAAGCAACAAATAATAAAAAGAGTCGGCTTTTTTTTATTATTTGCCACCAAATTGCTGGCTTGTTGACTGATTGACGCGGCCAAAGAGTCGCCTCCATTGCGAGCAACTCAACTTGGCCAATTCGTGTGCTTAATTATGCTGCCAACGCTCTATGCAAAAAGCTTGTCTTGTGGCATGCAACAACATGCAACTGCCACCGCCTTTTGTTGTTGTTGTTGTTGTTGCAATCTGGCAAACCAAATTGCCGGCAGTCAGCCAATTTGGCTCATGATATTATGACTGTGACATTTTCATTTCGGCTAATTGAGTTTGCCACACCGAGGGGTTGGCTTTGCTTGTAAACGGGAGGGGTGAGGGGGGTGGCAAAGCAGTGCATGTCTTGTTACATGTTCTCGGAATGCAATTATCAGCATAAAGTGAGTCATTAGCTCCGATTTAATGCGACCCATATGAATAATGCCAGCACTCGCAAATGACAAGAAATTTGTTCAAAACTATTTCAAGAGTTAAACGATAGCATCTCAATGGAGTTCCTGGTATTTCAGCAACCTCTAATCTGATAATTGTCCTATGTGTTTACTGTGGGACTGCGAATATTGTGTGGTAGCTCAGCTGGGATTCAAATCAACTCAAAGTTCTTTGACACTTTTGAATGTCTCACTATAAAGTAGATGTCTAAAACATATGGGGAATAATTCACATTTAAAATATAAAAATTGCAATTAAATTAAATTGAAAATGGACAAAAATTGGGTAGAGAAATCATTTATTTATAAATGTATATTAATTTCTTCAATTAAACTTTAATTATTGGGTATATTTCAGTGCGCTTGTAAAGAATATATCACAGATTATTAAAAGTATTACAAAAATATGGAATAAATACTAAAATATTTTATACGTCTTTTTCAAAAAGAACAACTTGAATATTTTTGCTTGCTAAAATCTGTAACTGCTAATAAAAAAAATAAGTAAAAACTTGGTTCAATTGAAATACAAAGTTTCTCATATAAGAACTTGATTTTTGATCAACTCCAGCAGTCATAAAAATTCATACAAACTATTCTCATTGATTTGTATAGACAAAGATGATAAATGTAACCCAAATGAAAGGAATACTTATATGGTTAGCTCAAACTTTTAAGCTCCCACCTTTGCCTTAAACTATTTATGCGCTTTGAATGCTTCGAACTAAAGTTGAGCTAACAAAAGATAGCGTCGATAATGAGAGCTGCATCTTATCGACATCAGCGGGCAAGGAAAGAGAGAGACGGGTTGTCTTTTGACTGGGCTCGAATTCAGCGTGTTTTTCAATTACGAAATCAATTTTCGAATCTCACTTTGCATGCTGCACTTCAACATGATTGCTGAACTCAGACTCAACTGGGCCAAAATGAAATGAAATGAAATGAAAACAAAGCGAAAAGGCAAAGTGGATGCATCAAAAGTCAACAAATCGAAAATTGAGAGTCTGCAACGAGACAGTCGCACCCACACACCCACACACACACACACACAGCTAAAGCTGCAAATACAGTTACAGCTACACACACATGTAGATACAGACACTGGGCTGAGGACTATCAAAGTTGCATGGAAGCTGTCAGCTCGAGTTGAATTTAATTAAATCCTTCATGTCGGCGTGTCTGTTAAAAATAGACAAATGACAGTTTTGTTTTTGTTTTGTTATCTGCGAAGGGCGGAAAGGATAACAAAAGCTACAGCGAAAGAGAAACAGATAAAGAGAGAGAGAGAGAGAGAGAGAGAGAGAGAGAGGCAGCGCAACTTTGGCTCAGATGACAGCTGAAATTGAAGCACAGATTACGAGCAAAAATTGAATTCAATTTCTGCTTCAGTTGCTGCTTCTCTTTTAGCTTTTTATTTATTTACTTTTGCTGTGTTTATTTATTTGTTTTCTTTTTTTTTTTTGCTTGCTTGCTTGCTGTATCGCTAATTACTTCATTAAAGCCACAATGGCCTGTGGCGAAGGAGAGCGTAATTAAAAGTCGCCAGCGAGAAGCGTGAGAATTTTAACAAACCGATTCGCAGTCGTATTGACATTGATCCCCAACGAACCTCCTTGTAAATAAAGCCCCTTCATGCTCCTTCAATGGGGTTAAGCGTCAACTAAAATTGAACTCATCATTATCTGCAAGCAGGTTGTTTATTTACTCAAGTACGTTTAAAATGCGAGCATATCCATTTTAGCAATCAACATGTGAGTTTCTGCTGAAGAAAATTAAAATTAAAATCCATAATCTGAATAGAAGAATTTGCATAATATATTTTAATTGACATTAATATAGAATTAAAATTAACTAGTTCACTCTCTAGGCGGCTTAAGTTTCATAGCAGTGTATTGAGTGTCATAGCAAGCAGCTTGTACCTTTGTGATAAATGTATTTATTCACACTCTATTTAAATCAGTACATCCACAATTTGAGTGTCGTAGCAAGCAGCTTGTAACTTTGTGAGAAATGTATTTATTCACACTCTACTTAAATCAGCACATCTACAATTCATAATTGTTGGCTTTACGTTTATTTTAATTGTAATTAATTTATAACTTAAATTTCAAGTTCCCTTTCTTTCAGATTTAAGTTTCATAGCAAAGAGTTTCGAGTATTTGTGTATTTAGTCGCACTTGACTTATTTTAAAGATATTATTAATTAAAATCGATGTATATTTAAGTGATAATTAATATAAGGGCATCTCTTGTGCGATCTGGTAGGGTTTCCAGGCCCTTGCAGACCTGCCATGTGGGATCCGGCATGTCGGCCACATTGTAAACATGCCAAAGAGTCAGCGGAAATGGCGCACAAATTGTCAAGTCTCTGTTTAAATGATCCGCATTCCCCAATCTCTGCACACTCCACACTCCAACTCTTTAGCTCCTGCTGCTTGGCGCCAGCTGCAGCAGCCAAGTTCCCACACACACACACACACACACACAGAAGTTGCTGACGTCATGAAAACTTTGATAACTTAATTAAGAAGCGAAGAAACGTAGAATGAATGTGAAAATCGAACTCCAACTTTCAACTTGAATCAAAGTTCGATGCAGTCACAGTTGTATGTGTGTGTGTGTGTGGCGTTTTATGTGTTTATGCTTTTAATTTGGCCAAGAATGCGGTAGGTAAACTAAGCCAAATTAAAGTGATCGCATCATTTTATCGATAATTTATCAAGCCGAAAACCCGGTGGCGAATACTTTGGGCCCATCAAAGCAGCGCTTGTCCCGCAGTCAAAGTCGTCTCCCTCTGCCCCCGTCTGACCCCTCTGTGCCCCTCTACCTTCTTGCCTTGCCCTAACAGCGGCATGCGAATCGCTCAACGTGTGTGGTCCACACGGGTCTCAGTCTCAGTCACAGTCTGAGTCTCAGTTCCAGTCTCAGCCGAAGTCAAAGTCAAAGTCTCAGTCGACGTCCCCCCATCTCCATCTTAGTCTCTGTCTCGTTCTCGATCTGTGTCTGCGTCTCAAAAATTAGCATAAGAGCAGACGAGGCGCAGAAGAAAGAGAGCTTCAGTCTCTTTTTGGGGCAAAGAGCGCCAAGCTAAGCCGAGCCGAGCTGAGCTTCTGGATCAGCTGCAGCATTGCACAGACGACCAACTGGAGACTGAGCGGGTCATAAATTCGCAAAAGCCATAAGCGCACACAGAGACACTAGAGAGGGGGGGACTGGGAGGGGGCAACGCACAGGTGGTCAACTTGGGCGGCTCGCCTGATATTTAAAACAATCTGTTGTGCTTTTCAATTACTTTATAGTACGTACACGATATGCGATATACGAGCGACGTCGACTGCACAAAAGCTGGCCAACAGTTCAGGAGCGCAGCACTGGCCATAGAGTGGCAATACTGAAGCCAGGGCTGTCAGCTAATAATAACTTAACAATAGGAGAACAGATCAACCCAAAACAAATAATGATAAAAAAGAAAAGCATAAATAAGGCAGAAATATCTTCTTTATGCAAGTGTTGCCTTTTAATAATTAACGCATAGAGTGGCAATACTGAAGCCAGGGTTGTCAGCTAATAATATCTTAGGAATAAAAATAACAGATCAACCCAAAACAAATAATGATAAAAGAGAAGAACCTAAATAAGACAGAAATATCTTCCATATGCAAGTGTTGCCTTTAACTAATTAAAATAATTTATTCCAGAAAAATTATAGAATTAATTGCATATTTATGTTGTGATTTTATTTGCTAAAAAGTCGTAGGAAATAACTTTATAAAATTGTTTTAATTTACGCCATATCAATTGCTTCTCACATTTGGCGCCCTCAGACCCTCGTCTCTGCTGAATGCGCTCCTGCTTTTCTCGCATCTTCAGATCATGCGCTCAGCATTAAAAAACGTATGAGCTCAGCTGTGCTATTAATTGTTTTATTAAGACATTTTCAGATTTAACATGCTTTGCAACCTACACTCTAAACGACGAGCTGTAACGACTAGCAAAAAGTTGGCAATTGAAGTGGCTAAGTGAGAGGTCTCAGAGGTTGAGGAGTGGCTTTAATTGAACTCATTTATGGCATAGATTTGAGTTGATTTTCTTTCTAAAGTGTTCGTGCGAGCTACAAGCAGTTGGCTCAGCTGGAAAGAAAATATTTATGAACTGGTCGGTACGAAAAAGAAATTAAATTATAGAAAGGAAGCAGTGAACATTAAGAATAAAAAAACTGTTAAATAAACTGACTCATTCTGATAGCTTCGATATTTATAGTGGAGTTTAAAGTATCAGGTATTGCACATCATTAATAAATAAACTGCTGAATACCCTACACTCTGCTGCCACAACTGAGTTCAATGTGTTAAAATTGGCAATAAATTGAAATTGTTTTTGCCAGCTTTTTCTCCAGCATATCCATATGCCGCACTCTTTGGAGTGTAGCGCAGCTGTGAAGCTTCCACTGAGTGACCCAGAGCCAGAGCCAGAGCCAGAGCCAGAGCCAAACCCAAGTTGAGACAGTGATACTCGGCAACTTCATGGCTTGGACTGTGGTGTGGCCCCTTCCACTCCGCCTCAGACTCTCTGTCTATCTGTCTTTCAGTCTTTCAGGCTGCGCTTTGGTCTTGATCATCGTCATCGTCATCGTCGTCTTCTGCATCAATGCGCATGTGCGATCATCATTATGACGATCATTATGATGATGATTGCGATGTGTCGGCGTCGCTTGGGTTTGTTTTTTAGCTGTCTTCTGTCTGCTGTCTGCTGTCTGTCGTGGACCGGGGATCGTTGATCGGTGTGGTCCTCAAGTGTTTTGCATCTTTGATCCATGGAAGATTGATGTTAATGTTGGCTGTGCATGGTGTGAACATACTTATTCGCATACTCGCATTTGTTTGCTCTCCTTTGACTTCAACTTCAACTTCAACTTGGCCCTGACTTCAATTCAATACAATGATGGCCGCCCCACACGATGAACGTAATTAAAAGAGAGCGCCTCCAAATGGGCCACTAATAGAGCCATAAAGCGAACATTTATTGATCAACAAATTATTGTGGTGCTGACGCCAGGCAAACGATCGAGTTTGTAGTTCGAGCGATCAGGTAGGTCAAATGTTGATCGTCTCTCTCCCTCTCTCTCTCTCTCTCTCTCACTCACTCCCTCTCTGTTTTGTTCTCGCCTCGCATTCGTAATCTTAATATTCATTAGGCAAATGGTCGAGAGATCGTTTAGAACTGCTTTTATTTTGACAACAACGCTGGCCTTTTGGGGTGGTCTCCGATATCTTCATTAGAGGTGAAAGTCGGCACAAAACCTAATCGACAGCATTGCGATTGCGTTAATTGAGAGGCCATAAAAGTGAGCTCAGTTGCAGTCAGCATTCATTTAGACCAAATCTTCATGGAAGCGTAAAATGTTCACACCTCAATTGCGAAAAAAACACGCATTGCGACGAGTCTATTAGGCCAGCTCTATTGCCACAGTCGCAGTCGCAGTCGCAGTCTCAGCTGCGACATAGATACTTTTCAGATACTTAATCTCCAGCTCCAGCCACCTGATGGTGATGATGGCAGTGTCGCCTCTGGCAACTGGCGTCTAGTATCGATTGCAGTTTCTTAATGAAATTGTTTGCTAATATCAGCGGAAAATGCGGTTTACAATTTGCTTGCGTTGTCGCTGTGCGGTCTCTCTGGCCACCAAGCTCCCTTACTTCCTACCTCACTCTGCCATCGACCCATCATGAACCCAATCAATGTTAATCATATTGTATGTGAAACTGAAACCGATGCCTTGCATTCTGCTCTGTAGTGTGAAGTTGCTTGGCTTGCAGCTTCAGCTCAGTTAGGGGCTTTGGCTAGCATGCGAGTATGAAGAACTTTAACCCATGGAAAGGCAAAGGCTTTATCATTTTAAATCATTTGTGTCTGTCTTTCTGCAGCTTCAAGTGCATAGAGGTTAATGAATAGAAGAACTCGCCACTTGAAACTTGGTATATGTGTTTATTTTGTAAGCATGTGCAGATTTTCCTTGTGTTCAATTTTAATTATAAAGGAAGGAAATTAATTTCGAAATAGTTTATCAAACTGTTTAGTATATTTTATATTAAGCATGCTCCAATGAGCAAATATTGTTGGTTTTATATGGGAATACACAAAGGATTGTTTAGACTGTAGGCCCATCTAATGATTTTTAGGAGATTTAGGCTGCTCTGCCTTCTGTCCGCAGGTGTTAGACAAATGCTATAGAAACAAGGGAATCTGAATTTATACTTTGTATAAGCTTAGTTGCCTTGTCCTCCTGGATCGCAAAAAAACGAAAGCAAATTTGAATACCAAAATAGACAGCGAATGTTAATTTCAAAACAGATTTACTACTATCAACCTTATCCAATAGTTAACTTGGTTGATCTCTTAGAAATTATACTTCTTTATTTAGCACAAACCCCAAGACTGGCTGGCATTTAATCGCATGCAGTTGGCCTTCACTTTTCTCTAAGCCGACATCAGTTATGGCCCCATCCATGTTTTGACGCCTTTCACACAAGGCAGCCCATCAAGTGGCCAAGGCGGAGGATGAAAGGCGCAGCTAGAGGCAGCCAACAAGTTGGCCAATTGCTATGCAAAGCAGGCAACAATCGAGGAAGACAACAACACAACAACAACAATATTGATAAAGCAATTAAAAACGTATCTAAATACATAGTTTCATGTGACAGCGCAAATTATGCGCTGGAATGTTGCCACCAAACGTTGCAACGACGCCCAGGCAGCAAAGATAGCAACTACAACATGTAGCGTGTAAATAACTATTTCTGATTTGAGCCAAGTTAAGTCGATTTCAGATTGAGCGATAGCCAAAAGCGCTGACAGCTGCAAGTCTTGGCCATTTGCTATTGGCCATGGCCATGGTCAATGCCATCGTTTGTCAGCCGCCGACTATTTGCAGGCACTGTGACTTATGACTGCCACTTGCCACTTGCCACTTGCAACTGCAACTGCCGCAGCAACTGCGATTGCGGCGAGTCAATCATTTCAATTAACGTGCGATCAAATCAATCGGCTTGTCAATCATCATCATTGTGGATGACAATTGCTTAAGCATTGCCAGTCGACTGTCAATTGCCAGCTCTATCTCAGCTATCGGTAGCCAACAGTTGGCAGTTGTCTGTTGGTAATCGGTAGTCGGCTAAGTCGACATTAGACGATCAATGATCAGAGCTAACCGCAACGTTAATTTGCCTGTCAAGCGAGCAGTGGGGCATCTAAGAGGGGCAGAGGAAACAGGCGGGAAGGAAGCAGACAAGTACTCGAGGTAGTCTATGCTGTGGAGGGAAAGGGGCATCTCCAAGGGAGGGTATCAAATGAATATCTATATTCTATATTCTATATTCTATATTCTATATTCTATATTCTATATTCTATATTCTATATTCTATATTCTATATTCTATATTCTATATTCTATATTCTATATTCTATATTCTATATTCTATATTCTATATTCTATATTCTATATTCTATATTCTATATTCTATATTCTATATTCTATATTCTATATTCTATATTCTATATTCTATATTCTATATTCTATATTCTATATTCTATATTCTATATTCTATATTCTATATTCTATATTCTATATTCTATATTCTATATTCTATATTCTATATTCTATATTCTATATTCTATATTCTATATTCTATATTCTATATTCTATTTTCTCTCTCTATCTCTTCAACTTTCCTAATCTCATTACTTAACTGTTTCTTCCCACTCTCCATTTCTCTTCAATTCTCTCTATGCCAGATTTATCTCTGTAATCATTATGAATTTGGCTTTCACTTTTCCGATGCGTTAATTTCCGTGGCAACGTGTTGCTTTTATGGCTTATTAATGAGCTGACTGATCATTAGATGGCCCAACAGCAGATCCGATATCAGCCTGGCCTAAAGAGCACCAGGGAGAGGGGGAGCTGAGGCAATGCCCCATCGACACTGTCGAACATATCGCTTACATGCGGCTCAGACGCTGCCCAAAAGCCAAGTTAACCAGCTGGTTCTGGGCAGCTTTAGAAGAAGACAGCAAGAGGGGAGCGTGGGGCGGAGGGGGGGGGGCGATGGCATCGAATCACTTCGGCTGTGTGTGGCCCGTTAGTTTGAGATCTTTATAAGTCAATTTCAGTGGAGATCGCTTGCAGATGAGCTGGTAGAGGGGATGGTGGAGGAGTCTCAAGTTCTCTGCGGGTACAGACTGCTCGCTCTCTTCCCTCTCCCTCTCCCTCTCCCGCTCTCTCCATCTGTCTGGGCCTTGTCATTTAATTGCGCACTCATTCACGTTCATTCAGTTGTTGCCAAAATGGTAACTCATCTGCTGCCTCAGTTCTCAGACGGTTTTAGCCAGGCTAACTACACTCGCAGTCCCGTTGCCGCTTCCCTTCCCCCCACCCCTCTCGCTCACCCTCTGGCATTGCCACTGCCGTTCCCGTTGTTATTGTTGTTGTTGCCAATTCAGCTTGGCTTTTGTCTGTTTTTGGCATTTGCAACTCATGTTAAGCATAAATAAAACAAATGCGCTTATTTTAAACATATGCCCGAATGGACAGCGACTTCGACTTCGACTTGGACTCTGGCTCAGTTCAAGCCGCAGTCTGAGTCTCAGTCTTGGCCTCGACTTGCTCTGTTTTTTGCTCTTGTTGTTGTTGTGTTTTGTTAGCCAAGTTGCCTGTTGCCAGTTGGCAGCTGGCAGTTGCCACAGCGGCTCTTACCAACTTGGGCCATTGCGTTTAACAACCGATGATGAAGACATCTTCCCGTTTTTTGTGCCGCATTTTGTTTTCTGCTCTCCCCCACCTCTGACATCCCCCCCCTGTTGTCTTATGATGAGCTCGCTCTGCAAATGAAAACAATTTATGTGAATGCGTAAAAAGTTCTTAGTGTGCATGTCAAGTCCAACATTTGTTGTTCCTTCTCTTGTTTTTGTTGTCTGCATGACTCGCGTCTAGTTGCACTTTTTATGCCAGCAAATAAGCCCAGTTAATAAACATGAGTGCAGCCAGGGCTTGCCCTTCATTTCAATTCGATCTGTTATATAGTTTAATGATAGCTTGACGGCATTTGTAGAATACATTTCATGAGAATTGCGCTGCATTTCATTTGGAATAGCTAATAACAATTAATTGTGCTTTTAACTAAACGCTTAAGTATATGTTTTTAGTACAGTAAATGTGCAAATGTCTAGTATATTATTGCCTCGATTTATTGACAAAAGTTTTCATTAGGTTTTGCAATATTCATTTGGCTTTGTAGTTTTAGCATATGTGATATATAATATTGTTATTTACTCTCTAACAGTGCCTGATATATCTGGTATCAAGAAAAACTTTGCTTTGTCATTTCACCATGCTGAATAAAATTAGATCAAAACAAGAAAGAAAGCTACTGTCGAGTTTGCTAGACTGTGAGGTACCCGCCACCCAATTTGACCATCAAAATATTAAATTTTTCAAAAATATACTGAAAAATATACTAAAATTATACCAAAATAATATACCAAAATTTTCGTGCACTTTTGCGCATAAACAAAAAAGTTTCTATTGACATCATGCACATATGAGAAGCGCAGAGAGAGGCCTTTGCGATATATATTTTTAGCAATTGGAATCTTTTTTTGCTATTTTAAAATTTTGTTTATTTATTTAAGGAGTTTACAATATACTCTTTTTCCGCCTCATCCTTTCTTAGTGCTACGCTATATCAATTTAAGTTGCTTGCGCTCAATCAAAAGCTCTCTCTCTCGCTCTCTCTCAATATTCCTCTGCCCAAATAAATTGCCATCTCTCTCGTGCACCATTTGTCTTTATTGCAGCTTTTAAGCTGCTCATGATTGAGTTCATATAATTTCTATTAAAGCCAATTTGCCAAATACTTTGCACTGCTTCTCCAACTCATTTTCCCACTCCACTGTCCACTCTGCTCTGGCCATCCGCCTCAGCATCGCAAGGATAACATTGAAACTTTTATTGTGTCAAATTTGCGCAGAAAGCAATGAAAAATTTAACACGCTATAAATCACAAATTTCCACAAAAGGGGGAAAAGCTGAACGGTGAACGGTGCTGGGGAAGGGGAAGGGGTAGGGGAAGGGCAAGGGGGCGCAGCAACAGATTTAACGCTAGCAAAATGTTGCAGCTTGTAAGTGAGCTGGTCGGAAACAGGAACTGGCAACCTGCCAAGCTGCCAACCTGCTGTCCACTGGCAACCCCTTGGCAATGTCCTTGCAAAGCAAAGAGGACGAGGACGAGGACGAGAACGCCTTGGTATGCAACTTGCGCCGGCTTATCTGGCCGACAACATGCGTTTCCCGAGTGCTCGCTTGGGTGGTTGCTACTCCCCTCTCCCCTCTCCCCCCTTGATCCTGGCGCCGCTCTTGACGATGACGAGGCAAAAGTCGCCATCGCCATCGCCATAGTCGTCGTCTCCTGGCTGTCTGACAGGTTCAAGGTCTGTTTTTTGCTGTCGAGCTGCGTGTGAAATTTAAAACCGTGATAACACCTCACCAGTCACGCCCCCCGCCCCCGTCCCCTCTCCTCAGCCGGACTGAACACGTGCAAGCACGTTGCCAGTGTACTGTTAATGTTTTTGGTTTAATTTCGCGCCCCTCACAAGCCTAGCCTTTGGCATTTTGTTGACAAAATTGATTTGTTCAATTTTTCCAACGATTTAACTTGGGGCATGACTGGGCTGCCATTAGTGTCGGTACATTTGTTTTGAAGGTTGTTGCAAGTGGCAACTGCCATGTGCCAAGAAGCCAAGAAAGGACCAACAAAACAATGTGTCTACCGTAGATTGCTGCTGTTTAGGTTTGCCCGGAAATTCCAGCACGTGCTTTGAGGCAACTTCAACGCCTGGCGTCGTGGAATTTCATCAATTTCTCGATATTTTATTGATTCGCATTCGCGTTAAAAGCAAATTTAATTTTCAATCGTCTGCTGGCGCAAAGTTCACTTAAAACCAATTTAATAATGCTTTTCTTTCCATTTCCAATCTCGTTTCAGGTCGAAGTAAGTACAAGCCGATGGCATGGAAGACACCATAACTTAAGTATACTGAAAAGGGGTATATGATTATACTATATATGCTATATTATTAATGGGAATTGGGTAAAGTGTACAGGGAGATCTTTTTGAACAACTAACCACTATAGTCACTTCTAATTCCAAATCAACTAAGAGCTGTTTTTATTTGGCAAATTAATTAATCTACAATGTGGCATAACTTTTTCATCTTCAAAGTTAAATGCTTCCATTAGAAAAGGTGAATAATAATAATTTTGCTAAATTGTTGATGTATATTTATAATCGACGCTTTTGACTACAAGTAAATAATGAAACAATTAACAATAGTAAGATGTTTTCACATCTCTTTCCTCTTTCATAAGTTAAATTTTATAATTTAAGCCAAATAATGTTAGATTGTTCCCTCCTCTTAATGTGGCTTTAACTTTTAAGCTGCTAGGCAATATGTTAGTAGATATTGACAGCTAGAGCTCTGGAGGAAGCTGTAGATGGACTCCAACTTGTGCTCCCAATGATAATTAATAGAGAGCAACCAGCAGCATCCTCTTGCTCACACATATGCCTATTGGGTACAGTTTCATTTGCAATTCGAGTGACATTTGAGCTGCCCCAACGACCTCTGGGGCTGGGGGACTTGCCCACTGTCAAGCCTTATGACGAATGATTGTTTGGAAATTAGGAAATATTTGTAGAGGCAGCAACCGCAACAACTTGCGGTCGTGGCTGGCACTCGGGATGCTAAGGGTGCTCGGGATGGCCAGAGAACAATGGCCATTAGTCGACCTCATAATTGCTTCATTTTGGCGCAACTATTTCTTGAAATGTTTTGTTGTTTGAAAAGTTTTCGTTCTTTAACGACTGCTCGAGTATTTGCGTATTGCCAACGAATTCGATGCACAACCCCTTCAAAGTTGTAGCCACTTCGCAAAAGAGTAGGCGGGGAAAGGGGGGTGCGGTCGAAGGGCGGCTGCTGAAATGTCTGAGACTTTGAGACGTTGATTCTCTGCGCTTGTCTGTTCTAGTTGCTGTTAATTAAAAGGAAGACAACTCAAGTCGAGTCAAGACACTGACAGACACTCCTCCAAGGGACGAGACGGGGGTGGGGGTGGGTTCAGGGATTGCGTCAGGGGTGGAACGCGGAATTAGCCACAGTGAAAAGTCATTGCGTTGATTACTTTTCAAAATGACGCGCGCAAATTTCCAAAACTTTAATTGTTTTGCCGCTGTCCGTGGCGGGGGGGGTGTGTGGGGTTGGCCAGGGGTTGTCTGGGGCGGCATTTAAATGTGAATTAATTGCTGGACAAATATATATGAGCAGCAGGATTTATGTGTGCGCGATGAGTTGGCAGCAGGTCCAGCTCCGGGTCCAGGGTAGGTCCTGGCCTGGGTCCAGTCATGTTGTAGCCATTATGTGCGTCCTGGAATTTTTATGACCTCTCTCTCCCCCACTTTGCAGGTCCGCGTACGCGCAAGCCCAAGAAGCCATCGACACCAGGGGCCGCCGGCGGCGGCAGCGGCGACAAGTCCGACCCGGATGGCAATTCCGGGTGCAACAGTGTGCCGGAAGACAAGCGACCTCGTACCGCATTTAGCGGCACGCAGCTGGCGCGACTGAAGGTGAGTCACATTGCGGCAGCTTGACAAGATGACTTGACTGATGCGCTCCCCTTTTCTCTCGCCCGCAGCACGAGTTCAATGAGAACCGCTACTTGACAGAGAAGCGACGGCAGCAGCTGAGCGGGGAGCTGGGCCTGAATGAGGCACAGATCAAGATCTGGTTCCAGAACAAACGTGCCAAGCTGAAAAAGTCGAGCGGCACCAAGAATCCCTTGGCGCTGCAGCTGATGGCCCAGGGACTCTACAATCACTCGACGGTGCCGCTGACGCGGGAGGAGGAGGAACTTCAGGAGCTGCAGGAGGCAGCAGCGGCGGCGGCATCGGCATCGCCGTCGTAGAGCAATATATATTTATAATTAATATTAATATTAATATTTATAGCGTAGCGTGTAAGTTTAGTACTTAAAGTTTGCTAAACAATTAAGTTGTAAAATATTCTAGTCTCCCCCCGTCGGCGCACGCGATTGCTTCCCGCTTTCCAGTCGAACGCGAACGCGAACCCAAACCATGTTCGAGTTGCAGTTGGAGTCCGAGTCGTGTCGAGTCGAGCCGAAAACTCGGACACGGATGCGAATACGAAGGCGAGTTTCAGCTACACTGCGCTGCGTGTTTTTGTAATATAAATAAAGAAACAATAAGATATGGAAGAGAAGCAAAGGAAGAGCAAGAACTGTTCATAAATAAAATACATAATTTAATAAACATTTAAATTATACACAACGCGCTCTTTTAATTCCGAATCGAATGGCTGCCACGTAGGTGGTCTCCCCCCCACCTCCTGCTCTCTTAACTAGATCTGCAGCTGTTGATTAGCTCGTTATCAGCGGCCGCCGCCGCTGTCGCTGCTTGCTCTGCTGGCGTCGCTGCCGTCATAATGGGCCGTGGGCGTTGGCATTAATTACTCAATTAATGAAGGCGACGATCAAGATGAAATCGTGTAGGGGAGGTCGAATCGGATCCGACTGGGCCGGATCGACAATTGCGGGCATTACAATCGCATTAAATTCATTATGCAAATTATGCTTGAAAGCAATCTGGGTCTATAATCACCGCCTAATAGATGCCCATACCGGGCCGAAACCTTAGCGTTAACGTTTTCTGTGTGTTTTTCTCTCTCTGTCTAATTTAGCCATTAAATTTGCATACAAAAAAAAAAAACAAAACAAACGACGCGCAAAACCCAACAAAAAATACAGCAACAATACAGCAAAGACAAGGCAAACACACGTGTTTGTGTGTGTGAGTGTGTGCTGGCATGCCAACGGCGCAAATTGACACCTTGGCGACGGCGGAGGCTTTTTTAACTTTTGCTTGAAGTGCAGCGACGCCAACAACGACAGCGACGTAGCCATCGACAGCGTCGCGTAGGTGTTAAAAGTGTCTGTCATGTTGAGCATGAGGACAGTGAGAGACGCCAAAATATGCGATACTACAATAATTACGACCACGATGATGATCATAATCATGCTGTTGAATACGAGTGGATCAAATGTGCAGTGTTTAGTGGATCTTGGCATTAGCGACCTCGTCATTAATGCTTTTTATTTATTTTCTTTTGTTAATACAATACCTGTAATAGAGGAGAGAATAGTTATGCATAAAGCAGCAGCTTAACGAAAACTATTAACGCCCACTGTCACTGCCAAGCTGCAATAAATGAGCATAAGCTCACGGCTCTCTTTTATCGTTTTCATACAGCCTTCTTACGCATACACGCAAAGCATCAATTGTGTCCATGGAGTAAGTGAAGTGGGTGCTCTTTCACTCTTTCTCTCTGGTGTGTGCATGTGTTGGTGTGGTGTGCAGCGTGCAAAGCTTGGGGCTGCACTTTTGCAATTTTTCTTACTTGTTAAAAATGTACCACATGTGTAGCCCTGGTACGATGTGAGCATCAACCGTTAGGTCAGCCTGGAGTAAAGCATTTTGGCGAAATATTAACTGTCACGCAACAGCAACAACAACAGCGACTGCGCAAACAACTTAATTTTGCAGATGATTTACAATTTGGTTTCGAGTTTCTTTGTTGGTGACATTTTTGTTGTGCGGCGAATTGGGCGACACAGCGAGTATAACAAAGAGAACTTTATGTGCTGCGGCGAGAAGTGCGGAAGAGGGACAGATGCGGACTGCGGATTAATAATATTGAGAGTGAGAGTGTGCTGGGATCGGATTGTGCGTGGGAGTTGCAGTGTTAAGTGAATTTTTATGGCACGCGCTTCGTTTGCAGATGACGGCATAAAAAGTCAATTTAAGTTTAGTAATATTTTGTTGAATTTATAGTAGAGTATTTTGTTTAAGCATAATTTTTTATTGCGCACTCCACGCGAATTCGATGCGAAACTGGGACCTGTAGCTGTAGCTGGAAGTGGATCGTGGAAGGCGCAAGAGCAAGTTCTAAGCATGAGTCATGGCGCGAGTATATTACGTTATAAATTCAATAAATGTGACCATAAAAAGCCCATTCAAAATACCTTGCGCGCGTACATTAATCCCGATGCAGGCAGCAGATCCCAAAAGCGAGACTGAGGCACATTACAACGCCTCGCGAGCTGCCGCAAAACTGTTTGTTGGCCTGGCCCCCAATGATTAATGTTCGGCAGTTGGTTGGCAGCAGAGCAGAGCAGAGCAGAGCAGAGCAGAGCAGAGGCAGAGGCAGAGTGGGGAGCGGAGAGGGGGAGCAGCCTTGGCAGTCGCAGTCTTCCCGGAATGTGAGCCCAAGTAACCCGAAAAAAGACAATACGCATAAATCTATGGGGTTGACACTTAGTACCGCTTTCGACCACAGCCACGGACTTCAAATGAATTTGTATTTGCAACAAGCAGACACAACGAACTGGTTGCCTCGTTGCTTGATGCTTGATGCTGGCCTGCTTGCGTGCTTCACTTGCCGCACCATCCTCGTACGCCAGATGAGTTGTGGCAAGGCGCGAGGCGTCATAAAATTGGCAACAAATTGTTTTTCACGCCGTTTTAAATACACATTTTTCGATACTTGGCCATAATGACAGTGAGTTCGACTCGGACTCGGCCTCGGCCTCGTACTCGTACTCTGAGTCGGCATCTCCTGCTAGTCCAAAGCCGACAACGACATCATTGCCACTTTGACGAACTGCAGCCAGCATCCGCCATCCACTTGGAGAACATGCTAATAAATTTGCGGCTAAGGAGATAAGCTTATAAATTTTAACTGTAATTATGCGACACAAGATTTATGAAGTGTCCGTCCACAGTCCACACTCCACACGAACCCTCACAGTTCCCTCTCCGGTCTTGGGGATTATTAATGAAACACAAAGTTACAACGAAATGTGCTCAAGTGCCGGCATTACAAACGACGTTAACTGGATCTGGCTTGGGCTCAGTATCGCTCTCCCTCTCTCACTCATTACCTTCCCCTGACGGGGCCAAGATTTATTTGCCAGCTTCTAATTGGAGGCGGCTTTTAATGAGCTTTTAGGCCAACGCATGCAAATCCGGCTAAATCTCTTCTATCCCATCGATCCCACCTGATATACGCATTTGGGAGTGGAGTGTGGCTGTGGGCGTGTCCAGGGCTAAGGCGACTCCTCGCCCAGTCTTCTCCTTGTAGAACAGACCACCTACGTGGCTGTAGCGCCAATCGCATCGAGAGATCTGCGTATTTGACATTGCCATCGTCTCATTACGCCTGCGCAGACAACAACAACAACGACAACAACAACAACAAAGGGAACTCCAAGTGTTGCTGCCACAAGCGTGGGAGCTTCAGCGACTTTGTCAATAACTTGATGAACTAAATGAGTCTCTTTTAGCCCGATTATTGAGCCATACATAACATATATAGTAAGTACTTTGCCCAAATCATAAACTCATATTGTGTCTCTGTATCTTTAACTGTATTCCATAAATTTTATGGAAGAATTTAAATTATTATATTTGCAATTTTGTAATTGATATGCACTTTTGCTATAGACATTTTTGATTACTTGAGAACTGATATATTAAACAGCATTTCAAATAACTTGGTTTTTTAAAAGAATACTCATGAGTTCCAAATTATTAGAACTACTTAACATATCGTATATTACAATAAGTTCCATATTTTTGTTGGCTCTAGTATCTGGTATATTATTGTATAATTTATTTAACTTATTTTCTTCGATTCGTCTTAAAAATATAATCGTCTTATTCAATTATTTTTCTAATACCGACAAAGCCATTTAAATGTATGTTGACAGGACGAAAGGATGAACTAAAGCCTACCCTTTTGGGCTGTGCACCCTCGACTTGGCTAGGAGAGGGTCTGCCTTTGGTGAGGGGGAGGCGGGGTTAATTATGCAATAAAAATACTTCATCGTTGTTAAGGGACATATGAAAATGTGAAAATTCATATTCATTTGCATTTGGAGTGGCTACGTGGAGGGCTGAGGGGTGAGGGGGAGAGCTCGTTAGTCGAGCTGCCATTGAGCAAATGCCAACATAACGTGGCTAACACTGCCGTTTGCCATTGGCCCGGAAGTATCTTGTTAACATGCAAAACAAGCCATTTACCTGGGAGCTTCTGGCTTGGCGTCGACTGGAGCAGGAGGGTTGTGGGGGGGGGGGGCGGCGCGGCTGTTTATGAAGCTGACAAAACGTGAATACTTTGGCCATTGTTGTTGGCCAAGTACGAGTATAGTTGGCAGTTGTTAACTGCCGACTGTCTTTCGATTTCAATTCAATTAGGACATGGAGTGGGTGCAGGGGAGCGGGAGGAGGGAGCTGTAAGGTGAAAGGTTATGGGCAGCCGCATCATAAAATCTAACGATGTGGCCCAGCCCAAGGATTGCATTTTAATGCCACATTTGCAGCAATTTTAATTGTATCAATGCGACCCAACCCAGTTCGCTTCCCTCCCCCTTCCCCCCCCCCTGGCTGCGTGTCGCAGAGCAACCCTTTCGTGGCCTGCTTTAACGCGATTGGACACGCATGTCCAGCAGCAGCAAACCCTTTGCTCCCCCTCCCCCCTCACCCACTCGAGGCAGGCAATAAACACGTAACGCAAAACCGAAACAACTTTTAAAGCGTTATAAAAGTGTCACCAGGACAACGTCAAGCACCACCAGATGTCCTTTGGCTGTTTGATATTGGTTTCTGATCAAACAGACAACCAGCAACCAGCTGTCTGCCTTTGCTCCTGCCCCTGCCACCAGCTGTGGCATGCATCCAGTGCTAAACATCAATTAGACACACTTCAAGTCCCTGGTGACAATGTGAAACTGTCAAAACAGAAATTGATTGCGTCTGGGAATGGGACGCATTGGGGGATTGCCCTTGTCTCTGTGTGTGTGTGGGTGTGTGTGTGAGTGTGTGGGTGTGCACACCTGAAATCAAAACATTACTTGCATAAATTATGAACAATGCGAACCGCAAACTGCAAACTGCAACAAGCAAAACACACAAGACACAAACGGTGGCAAGGTCGCAGCAGGCAGTGCCAGACATGTTGCACGTATTCCCGGAATAGTTGCAAGTAGCAAGCAACTCTTTACTGTTTTAATGACACACACCCTAGACAATCAGTCTGCCAGCCAGACAACCAAACTGTTTCCCAGGCAGCCAGCCAATCAGTCAGTCAGTCAGTCAATCAGTTAGTAAGTCAGTTATAAATGTAAGACAGTTTCCGGTCAGGTTTCTTCAGTTTCAGTCATTCAATCAGATTGATGAACAGTAATACAGTTTAGTTGATAAATTATTAAGTTAACAAAATGTTGCAGTTTGTTTGTCAATCGTCACCAACATTTTAGTCATTTTAATAGTCAACAACTGTCTCGAATATCATTTGAAAGCATTTCACCATCTATTTCACAGTTGACAAATCGACTTGTCAATCAGCACATCAATCAATAAGCAAATCATCTGGAAATGAGAGCACATTTTTGTAAATCAGTAAAACAGAAAAGTAATAAGGGAGTTGACTGTATTAGTTTGTTAGTCAGTTAAATACATTTATAGAAATTGCTTATTTAGCTAGACAGTCAATCAATCAATCGCCGAAGCAGTCAGATCGTCAAAGTCTGTCGTCTATTTAAAATATTTGTTCTCTTTCCATAAAGAAAGAATCAAAATTAAACCTTCAATGACATCTTATTACTTAACAGGTTTATTAATTTGATTGACTATAATGTTCATTGATTGACCAAAGTGAACAAATCATTCAATCATGCAACACACATCTTTTAGCTTTTCCAGTCTGACTGTAGACTATAAAAACAAAGAAATAGTTTGTCAGTGAATCCTTCAGTCTGTCAATCACTCAATCCATAGCTCATACTCACCAGTATCTCTTTAGAAACAGAGAGGTATTTTCAATCAATCAGTCAATAAGAAGCAGCTTGTACTGCGACAATCAAGCAAGAGTTTAGTCAGCCAAACAATCAGTCAGTTCTTCAATCACTCAGTCATCTACTCAGCCAGTTGTCCAATTTGGAAAGGAATAAAAAGAGCTGCTCGGCCAATCAGTCAGTCAGTCAATTAGCTAGTCGTCTAGAGCATGAGTTGGACTGTCGCTTTGTCGAGTTCACATTGCATATAATTAAATGATAAAAATGAGCCCTAAATGAGGGGCGACAGATCCTCGAGTCGAATGTGGAAATGATATGCACAGTAGCTGCCGCTTCGTGGAGGTCCAATTAATCGAGTCGACAGCGACATCGAGTCGGACATACAAATGAAAAGTCATAAATCGGCTGGGGAAGTCGCTGAAAGCGAACAAAAAGGAAATGTCACCAAAAAATTATGAAGGTTCAGGTTTCGGTTTCAGTTTCGACATCGACATCGACATCGACTTCGAGTCGAAAGTTGCCGCAATGGCTTGTTGCATTAATTATGCTAAGGGCGTGCGCATTAGAAGCAGACCGCGAGGCACGATCCTTTCGGGTGCATTCACATCTGGGGGCAAGTGCAAAGACCCACCGGCTAGTGACAGTTGCAGTTGCAGTTGCAATGACAATGCCTCAGTCTGTGGCAGTCTTAAGTCGCTCGAGGCATGCGCGCCTGCATATTAAGAGGCGATCAACAACAACAACAACAACAAAAAAGAAACCACAAAGAAGACAAGCCAAGATCGTGCTCATATGCATGCGTGTAGGGTTGCCAGGGTTGCCAGGGTTGCCAACTCGCCAAGTCAACTTATGATGAGTGACATTTGATCTTGTTTTGTGTCAAATTAAGAGGCTGCAGCTGGCAGAGATTCGGCAGATCGCCCAGTGTCCATGTCCATGTCGATGTCGATGTCGATGATCGTGCGACTTTTTACCCTACCTCACCTTTCAACAAGGCTGGGAATTTTTGGCTTTTTTTTTTGTTGTTTTGTGGCAGAGCTAAGATTTCTTTGTGGCGCACACTTAAGCCGTTGAGTGCTCAGATTCCTGGTACTTTTGGAGGCGCTTCGCCAGCGAGGGCCACACGCGTGTTGCAGGATCGATCTGCGCTGCCCCGGCTGTGGAGTAGAGGGGGAGGGGCAGGATGGGTTCACCATTCACCATGTGCCATGTCATGTTTTGGCACTTGAGTGCCCGGCCACTCCTTGGCCTGCTTAGTCGCTTGGCTGCTGGGTTAATCAAATGCCTCTCTTTCTCTCTCTCCCTCCCTCTCTCTCTCTCTCTCTCTGTATATTGATGCTGATGGCTCAATTGCGAGGACCACACGGCAAGTTGCCACGAAATGTAGAGCACAAGTTCACAGATCAGCGACCAGCGATCGAAAATCATAGATAGCTGTGGACTGTTCTGAGCATACCTTTAATAATACCCTGTAAAAGAAACAAAGCGTTATGAGGTGTGCTCACTGTGCCAATAAGTATACACATTCCTTAGCAGCCTAAGCAGGGGCGTCTGTCTGTCTGTCCTCCTGTCTAATTGTTACTATCTCAATGACTTTTAGTGCTGGACTTACAGAATTTGACATCTGAATATCTGTAAAGCATTCGAAACTCTCGCTCATTTTAAAATTGTATTTGCCACGCCTACTTTGCTCATTAATCAGCAAACTTAAAGCTGTTATTTAATACATGACAAAATGAAGACCAAAAAGCAGTTTATAAATGTTAAGTAACATAAACAAAATGTATGAAAAGACACAAATAGAAAATGAATGTATTAAATTTATAATATATCTTAAGTAATTATTTTAATATTAAGTATGAAAATATTATGCTGTTTATTATCCATAAATGGCCAAATCCTGCAATTTATAATTAAAACGTAGAATATATATCTCAATAACATACATTCTGGTTGTCTGGCATATCTTACAGTCCAGCACTCTCAACTCGAGCGCTCTTCATGGGTTTCACTTTGATATTTGGCAATATGAAAATGAGGCTAAACACAATTCTTCTAGCTGATTGCTGCTGTTCTTCTCTCTTCTCAGAAGAAGCAGCCTAATGATGATGATGGCAATCGAGCGACTTTGATTTGTTGTCGCCCATTTGTCACTGTATAAAAGTCGCATCAAAGTGATATGTTTTGGGTAGGGCAATTACCCAATGGACTGACTCTCTGCGATTGCGATCGGGTCCTATTGATAAGAGTCGATTGACAAAACTGTGACTCACTTGTGGCATGCCTCGCTCAGATCTCAACACTTTTCTCAACTCATTTCGTGTAATTAGCAACTGACAATTGATGCATTGCTGTCCATTACAGTCATTGATTGATCCATGGGCAATGCGAGACAATTGACAATTGACCACTGGGATTGACAGCACATGAAATGTTCCCTTCCGCAGGCAGCTGGAAAAGGAGTAGGAGTAGGAGTAGGAGTAGGAGAGTCGTATAGTGCATTGGCTTGTCGTGGGGCAGGCGGCGATTTAATTGCCGATAAGCGTCTGATTAATATGTTGCAGCTAGACGCTATAATTGTGCTAGGCGTCGATTGAGAGAAGGCATAGAAAAGAGACAGGGAGAGAGGGAGAGGGACAGCCAAATTATGCATACTTAAACATAATACAAACATTTCTTTGTTTTTAGTTTAATTAAGCCATAATTTATGGCCAACAGCACGCGGACACGCAGCCCAGCAAAAAAGGGCCACACTCGACGTGCCTCTTGGCCTGGCTCTGACTCGCTTTGGGCCGTCGACAGACTGACACCTGCGCGTGTAAATTGGCCACAGTGTTTGGGCCAGCGGCAAATGCTTTGGCAATTACAGCAGGCGACAATTTAAGCCATATGCAAAGAGCAAGCTGGCTAAGACCGCGTCTTCTGCTCTATCTATGGCTCAGTCTATGGCTCTGGCCACTTGGCTAACTCGGGTGGTCTAATTAGAAATCATCTTGTCAATTAGTCGCGACTGTAACAAGCGGCCACCTCTGGGGAAGCTGCAGGCATGTCATGTTGCTTGCCCTTGCATCTTTTCTCTTTTTGATACCCGGTAGTCATAGTGATGCAGGGTATACTAGTCACAAATATAGTCACAAATATATATGATACACTAGGTAGTGGGATTTGCAAAGAGAATATATTATTGATTAGCAGCAACAGCTGAGGCCTATCTTATTACCTTCCGTCTTTCTGTCTGTCCAGCCAAATGCACGTCTATATCTCAGCGACTATAGGAGCTGAAGGAATCATATTTGACACAAATATATATAGTAGGAAGTACGTCGGATAAAGTCAATAAAGTCAGCTAAAGCTATAGCTAAGCAGAGCAATCCGCCTTTCTGTCTGTCCGCTTATATACCCAACTGGAACTCGGCGAATTTAAAATCTAGAGCTCTCAATTTTGGACATAACTCAATTAAATTGAATTGATATTTATGTTTTTGGCTAAGCATTTTATTTATTTGTAAACTGTTTTTCAATAATAACTGAATTTATAATATTTGTTATGTATGCTATTTAATTTATACACTTTTTGCTAAGAAATTAAATTAGTAATTATAGGCTTGATCAGTTTACTTTTATGCTGCCTCAAAGTGGTCAGCGAGTATCCCAAAGTCGAGCAGACTCCCCACCGTTCTTCGGTGTGGGTTTTTGTGATCGATGCGAATACACGAGTTGCAGGAAATTATCGAGCTGCTGTTGCTGTTTTGCTGTTGATTCAAATTTTTCAATTTCTCGAACGGACACCGCACATGTTGTCCAGTTCGATATGCGAAGGTGTCCCCAGAGAACTTTGCTTGCTGTTCGCTCTTGGCTGCACACAGTGCAGGTGAGAGGCTCAGGCCAGTTTCCCTTGGCTTCTCTCTCTCCCTCCCTCTCTGTTTTACTTGGAATCGCGACGCTTAACTAATGATGCTCATCAGTTGCTCAGCTACTGCTACTGTAAACTGTATCTGTATCTGTATCTGTATCTGCATCTTCAAGTCGATCGGCATCTGCATCTGGGGCTGATCACTTTTCCGTGGAATATCGACAGTGAATGAAAATTAATTTACGTTTATAAAACCGAAACATTCCAAACTTAATTAGCTGCGAGTAATATGAAAAATTGCCATCATTAAATGCGGCTGCCTCTTGCGGGTTTGTTGACCAAAAACAAAATTGAGTTTTCCAAAAGTGTGGCCAATGTTGGACTGGAGCTGGACCTGAAGCTGACTTGCTTTTCCGCAGCACGAAACCTTTGGCCCTGTTGCAAAAGGCACAACAACCAACAAGAAGGAACATCAATGATCATACAGAGACGCAGTCCAAGTCGAAGAAGCTGGCTTCGTCTCCAGACACGGCAACTTGGACCACCCAAGTTGCATTTGGCTTAAGAACGTTCAATGTTGCAGCAGCAGCAGCAGCAGCAGCAGCAGCAGCGGCAATTGCGGCAGCTATTAAGCTTGCCCCAAGTTGAGGCACTCGATGATTACTTGAAATTCAATTGCAGTCCATTAGGAGTGATTAATATGTATGCGATTCGAAAGCGCAAAGAGATGCCACCAAAGAGCAACAGTTGCAAAAATGTGCCGCACTTAAAATTATTGACACTTTGTCTGCTGGCTGGCAACGTGCAACGCCATGGCTACTGTGTTGCAAGAGCGCTCTTTGTGCGCTCTCTTAGCGAAGAGGCGCGTCGCGAAAAGAAGACATTGCCACATTGTGGACCACACACGAAGTCAACGTCCAGGCCAAGCCAGTCCAGTCCAGAACTGCGCCACAGGCAACAACAAGAGCCACAACAACAACAACAACAACAGCAACAGTAGTTTTGCGGCTCGTTACGTTCCAGTCCATTCCCACTGCCTGTCTGTGAATGAAGCTCATCATCGGCTACAGCCTCATCATCATCATCATCATCCTCATCCTCATCCACCTCCTCTGCTGTCTCTTCATCAGCATTTCGTGGTGCGGCGCCAAATTGCAGCAAAGTAAAACAACGTTTAGCAACGTGGCTGTTATGATCTTTGGTCAGGCAATCCAAGCAAGCCAAGCCAAGATGATCAAGCTTGGCCAAGAGAAATCCCCAAGAGAAGCAGCCTAAGAGAGCCAGACAGCTTAAGCTGCTGCTTCAAATCCACAACGAGTTCGAGTTAGAGAATTGCTCTTGTTGCCAGAGACTGTCTTACTGACTGACTGACAGGTTGAGAGACTGACTGACTGACTGACTGACTGAAGTGGAGTGCATTCAGCTGGATTAATTGCTCCATGAGATATTTATAAAATGGCCAAGAAACATGCACTGATCCCTGGATTGGGAGGCAGCCTGTACGGTAATTACAAAATGCAGCAAATTGAGCAACTCCCTGAGGGGTTTCACAATTGAATACTTATCTGCGAATAGATAACATAGCCCAACTTGTAAGGAAGGTTTCCAATAGTAGTAAGAAAGGAAAGAATATGATATACCACTAGTGTGTAAAATATGCCAAGCTGATTAGATTTGGTATTTACTTATATAAAGAGCAATTTAAATATTTAACTTCAATATTTTCCTTTAATATCAGCATAGCATTTTATATTTTCTTTTAACTTATTTTGCTTGAAATACTCTACTACTCGAGTTAATTTTGTACACGTCTATTTTAAATTCTTTAACTTTTACTAAATACTTGAGCTTTGTATTAAATAAATAGAATGTTCTGTCGTAATGCTTAATTTATTTGTATATATCTATATAAGCCAAATTTTAAGCATTCTTAGTGAATTAATGAATTAATATTTGTGAAAAAATATACAATATTTTACTGCAAATGTTAAGCAATTTTAAAACTTAAAACATGTAATGGCAAACTAGAATACTTAGAGTTCGAATAGAATAGAATATTTTGACATTTTTCTGAATACTGAAGACCAAAACCACACTTGTATTAACAAATTTGAAAAAAGGAAAGGAGAGAAAAGAAAGAGCCACAACACATGTGCTAAACACATCATTAAATCACTTGGCCTTTTTTTCGATTGAAGGAAACCTGCGTTTAGTAGGTAAAAGAGAATCTTTTATTGATTTTTTAAAGTATAATATTTGAGACAGACAGACAGCCGGATTCGACTGGCAGTAACAATCAGTAGTATATAAAAATATCGGCTTTCGTGCCGAGCATTGAATTTAATTATTTGAGTAGTTCCAAGAAGGGAATTCGGCACTCGAGAAGCAATTACATTTATAGTATTTTACACACTTTTCTTTCTCTGATTTGCTCACTGTCTCTGTCTCTGTCTCAGTCTTTCTTTTCGGGCAGTCTTCACTTGTGAATTACGCGCCATAAAAATCACATCAATTGCGTCCGTTTCAGAAACTAGTTGCTATAAAACTGCAATTACCCGCATATGCACAAAGGGAGGCACTTTAATTTATTGTTCCACTTCCAGTTCCAGTTCCAGCTCCAGCTCCAGTTGTAGTTCCAGCTACAGATCCCCCATAAAAGCAAAAGGGAAAAAAGGCAAAGAAAAGTGAAACGAAGGAAACCAACGAAATGCTGCATACAAAATGGGCATTAAATCTCGCTGGCGAAATCTCACTTGCATTGCCTGCCACGCCCCCTCCCCATGGAGGAGAGCGGCGGCAATAGAAGAGGTTAGTATTTTTTCTAGTAGTAGGGTAATATATCTCGGTTACAAAGGAATCGTGGCAAAAGGCGGGGGAGGAGGGAGGAGCAGAGCAAAAGCTCAATTTGTACCTCAATTAAGGCGTCGTCGCTGCCATGGCACAGTGGTGCGAAAACTGCCCGCCACGAGCTCAACTTTGCCTGTGGCGCATTTCCGTTTCCGCCACAGTTCAGAGCCCCAAGCACCCCGCCATCCCCCTCATCTCCCCCTTCTCAGCCCATCATTGAGTTATGGCCTCGGTTCGTGCTCGAAACGCTGCACGAACTCAGATAAAAACTGTTTGGCGTTTGCCTCGTCCTGGCGCCTGCTGCCTGTTATCCTTTTGGCTGGTGCTGCAGACTGGCAGACTGAATGGAGAGATAACCAACGGCGGGGCGCTATTTTCAACACATTTCGCCAGGACACACACAACACATCCTTTTTTCAGTGCGCGTCCTTTTTATTGCGCCAATGTTCAGGCTGCAGTTTTTTCAGTTTTTCGCCTTGTTTTCCTTCTCTCTGCCGTTTGCTTTATTGAGCTTTCAGCACTTTCGCTTGTCGGCTGCGTCAGGCACCAATGGTGAGCAGGAAGGGGAAAGGGGGGAGGGGGAGGGGGGCAGCTGGTACACAGCCACAGTGAAAAGTGCAGAATCAAATAATTTACTTTCCAATTCACGCTGAGATCACGTTTTTAATTTGAAATTTTACAACTTGCGCGCACAATGTTTATTTTGAACTGTCGGGGGGTAGTCAGGGTAGAAGAGGGGGTTAGGGAAGCAGACAGATTCCAACTGCGATTGCTTGGCTGGTTGGCTGCCTGACAATCTCCCAGGACTGTTTGTTTGTTGGGCTTTGGGGTTGTTCGCTTTGCATCGTTCAGCGGAATCAGCGCCACATTTGTTTATGGCCCGCACATTTACCAATTAACCCTTGTCTCTCTCTCTCTCTCTCTCTCTCTCTCTCTCTGTCTCTTTGTAATTGTAACTGTATTTGAGTGCACGCCCTGCATATAAACCATTTGTTTTGACACTCGCAAAAGAAATACATAATAATATTATGCAGCAAACATGTTTTACTACCAAAAAAACGACAAAAAGTAAAGTGATTACTTTTCAAAGTGATCGACTAAGAGACACCCTAATATATATTTGTTATGTAATGTATATTTGCACAACATCTAAAGTACTCTATTTCAGCAATGATCAATGGGAAGACAAAAGAACTTTAAGGCAAACGAACATTAACATATTAATAAACTACCAATTTCTGCTTGATATTTGTAATATATTTTCATTTATAGCATATGTTTAAAAAATGTTAGCAATATATTTAAATATAGTATACAACAAACACAATGTTTTTATTCAAATAAATAATTAGTCAACACTTTGATTTATAAAATAAAATAACAATTCTTTTTTCTCAACTTAAACGAAAATAATTATTTTTTAATAGAAGCAGAATATTTTTATTTTGGCTTAAAAACATATGTATTAAATTGTTAAATTAATATTTTTGCTTTTTATTGAATTAAATCAGTGATTATATCTTGAAAATATATTATACAATATTAATTAATTTCTGCTTTTGACTGAGTCAATGTATTGAGAATATATATTTTAAGGGCATCTAAATATATCAAAATATATTTTATACAAACTATGCCATGTAGTTGAGCTAACCTACAAAGTAGAGTATCACAAATTGCTTGAAACAATATACAACCAATTTGTTTCATTGTGCAAATATTTTGATTTAATTTGAACGCGAAATGTTTGTCTTGGTCTTGGGCTTGGTCAGTTAGCGAGTAACTTAAAAGCCAACTTCGCTATTGATTTTGGCCTCGTCCTTCTCCTGCCGTCTCCCTCCCTATCTCCCTCGCCAGTTAATTCATTAATTAAACCAAATTTGGCTGAAAGGCCACCCACAAAGCGCGATTACTTACGTGCGATTTTGATATATGATCGAGGCACAATCCCGCAACGAGGGGAGATCCCAATGAGGGGAGAGAAAGAAAGATCGTTAGTGAAATGTGCGAGGGATTTGGTTTTGGGAACTTCTGTTGTGTCTCTTATTGTTGTTCGTTTGGTTCGTTTGTTGGCTTTGCATTACGCGAATTTCATCGCATGATAAATGACAAATTTCCGTTGCACTTTGCCGCAGTTGAAACTCATTGTTTGTCATATTCAAATGCCAAAATATTGTCATTATCGGGATGCGACTCTCGCTCAGCTGCTTGATGATCATTTGTCTTGCAATTGGAGTTGGAGTCGGAGTCGTCTCCTGGGGGGCCGCCAGACACAAGAGACAAGCGACAAGCAACAAGCGACAAGAGACACATTCTCAGCCATGGCTAATGCATTTCGAGTCCACAGCCAGTCAATAACCTTGGCCAAGCAGTGTGGCATCTTAGCTTATTAGCCAAATGCATATGCAACTTTTTGCATTTCAATTGCTGTCCTCAGTCTGGGTGGCAAGCTTGTTATACTCAGCTATTTAAGAGGAGGACGTTGATGGTTAGACTGCCATAAATGCAAGTTATAAAAGATATCTTGGCTTGAATGATGTTTAGAACATGTGTTGGCTTGTCTTGCAATAATGCTGTATTTTTATGCAACATATTCTTAGGAAACAAATGTGTTTTGCTTCTAATATTAATTTTAAATTACAAAATATTGTTCTACCAGCCAAGTTAAGTTTCTAAGTCTAATGAGATATATATTATATGTCATCATTACCAAAGATGCTGGGATGGCTGTTTAAAATATCAATAATACAACAGTCTCTCATACAGTAATATTTTCTCAAGTCTTGCAAATATCTACTATATATGTTAAATTAAGTAGTTAAAAAGTATTTTTGAGTAAACATATTTTTAAATCTATCATTTAGTTCTTAAACATTTTGCTTCTTTTTCTTAAAGCCTACGTCAATTATGTCTATTTAATGATGACACTTAAATATATTTTACAGTGACTTTATACATGATAATCTGTAAATATATATTTGAGAATCTGAAAATATATTTATGAAAGTTTTGTTATTCAATTTCAAATAACATAAATAAGTTGATAATATTTATAATTACTTATTCATTTGATAGTCTTAAATTATTTTGAAATGATTACAATATTTACAGCATATGTCGCAGTCGTTCAATTGCTTCATTTTATGCCAACAACTTTGTGGCAACTTGACCCCAAGTTCAAATAAATAATTGTTTTTTTTCGCTCGTTTGGTCTTGGCACCTCGTATGCAGACTTATATGCGGATCTGAACCCGAATCGGAGTCGGTCTCCGACTTTGACTCCATCGTTGACTCCGCTATGCGTTAAGCGGGTGCGGCACACCTTGAGAGATGGCTCTTTGAGTTGAGTTGGCTTAGTTGGCTAAGAAAACACCTCAAATGGCATTTGCATAAGACAAAATAAAATTCAATTGGCTGCCATGTTTACTATGTTTATTTAATGTTGTGTGTGTGGTGTGTGTTGTCATTAAACATTAATAAGCACAAAATAATGATAATAATGTCATCATGCTATTGGTGTCGAGACCCACCGCTGGGACCCACCACATGTTGCCAATGAAAGTCTGTTGTGGAAATGGGAAAATGTTTCAGCTGGTTTCATATTTTGGTGTCGGCTTCGTCTCTGCTCATTTGCCATGCATTTATTCATTTTATATTTATGACTCTGAATGAAAATTCAATTCATTCGCCTGTTAACAATTACAATTACGAGTCCACATCCGCCTGCCTTGGCTATGCTCCTTCTCCGGCTCCTCCAAGGCGCCACATCCACTCTATGGCATTATCATCGTCTTTTGGTCGTATAATAATTGCTGGATTAACTACAAAGACAAAGGACGAGTACGAGTACGAGTACGAGTTTGAGTACTTAATAGTTCCATAATTGAAATGGTCAGTTATGCTTTTCTGAGGTCGTAAAAAACCCAACTACTTGAGTGGAATAACTAATTTAATTCCACAATCAAATGGGAAATTCTCATAGAAGCCAATCGAACTGGATAATTGAATTGTGTGCTGGTTTATAATATATCGAGTTGTGTTTATTTTTAAGCTCTCGAGCACGTACTTATTACAATCCTTTAACGAGTTGAACATTGCTTGAGCTAACTTATTAACAATGTATACGAGGAATAAAATATAGAATTCCCAATTTAAATATAAAAGCGTCAATATATTCATATTCATATTCAACTTAAGCAAATAAAATGTAACACTTTTACTACAAAAATAATTTATTATCAATGTAAAGTAACTATATACTAGCTAAATAGTGCTCTCAACTTGACTGGCATTATTATTATTTAACATATAAATATACCATTTATTTTCTGAGCACAAATACTATTTAATAAATCTTCCACTACTTTAAGCAATTAAAAGCTTGTTTTTTTATTTTTATTTCAAATGAAAATAATTTATGCCTCTTACCTTTAAACTTTAATAGCCTAATGAGAAAATTAGTGGCTAAACAAATTGTGAGCAGTTTATCACATAATTCTAATTATACTAATTAATACTTTGGATGCATAAAATTAAAGAATGTAGATATGATTTTTCATTTAATATTATATTTGTTGCTAATACGATTCGTTATAATCAAAACATTCAAATGTAGCTGTTACTTATGAGCTCAGGGATTGGCAAGTGTTGAACAAATTATTTGCATTTCGCATTTCGCAAACCACAAATCACAAATGAATTGTTATCTTTTAATGCAAGCATGTTTAATTTATGGCCATCAATTATCGAAACTCGAATCAAATAAAATGTAAAGTGTATGTGTGACAGAAGAAGGATTCTGTTTTATATTTTTTCGCTGTTTTCATTTTTATTTATGGGCAGCAAGTGAAACACTTTTAGACACGTTGTATCGGGGCCGAGGCGCCTTTGTTGGCCCAATCAATTAGCGGGGCATTGAGAGCAGTTAGCGATAGAAAAGCTGGCAAATGGTAATAGTGTAGAATGGTGGGGGAAAGGGAGGAGAGGTGCAAATGCGGCAGTCAAACAAAGGCGCAAGCAGTTGACCAATTAGCGTGCCCCCGCCTGCGCTTGTGGCATGCAACATGTGGGCCGTTGTACGTAGGCCGCTTAACAAAAGACAATCAATTACAATTACTTACGACTTTGTTACAAAAGTCACAAGTTAACAGCTCAAATATTTGTGGACCGCCAAGCGCCGCCAAGGGATTGGGAATACACGCTCTGGACTTGGACTTGTCCAAGGGATTTGGGCTAAGAAGCAGAGAAGCTGGCAAGCTGGCAAGTTGAGAGCTAGTGGCTCAAATGCGTTGAGTCAACAGCATTGACGTTTCGAGTTGACGGCAATGATGATGTGAATGTGGATGTGAATGTGAATGCGACTCCGAATATGACTGTGAATACGTGAATACACTCACTGGCGGCGATACATGTTGGCGTTGACTTCTGCTGAAAATGCAGCCAAGTGTCGGCCATTCCAATGTTTGTTTAGGCTGCATTCAGATACTGTAGCTGAAGCGCCAGAGAGCAGAGCGAGGAGCACAGAGCGGGACTCACTTGAAGATACACGTACTACAAGATACATATAACATAGTACGCCACAACTCAGCGCCTGTCTGTTGGCCATAATTGAGTGCACTTTCCATGGAACTGGCAGCGATTATGAAATGCCCCGGCACCAGCACCAGCACAAACTCCATCTCCAACTGCCACTGGGAGTCGTGGCTGCCAAATGAAACTGAAACTGCGATACGAGTTTTAACCACATGCAAATGGCGCCCATCAGGCAACAACATATTGTTGTTATTGCTTCTTAACTGCTCCCGAATGCTGCCTCCAAACTCATATTAGATGGCTGCATTTTATTATCGCATCGTAAATCAATTGATAAAGCGAAGCGGAAACAAGTGGCATCCCCAATTGCCCCATTGCGGCAAATAAATCTACACGACCCAGCGCACTTTTGACATTTACTAGATGCTCACTAAAATACAATCTAGACTCGCCCATGTGCTAAATACTCGTAATGCCCGCACCTCACGGGACGAGCACTGGACCTGCACTTGCAGAAAAAAGTCTCACTTTTGATAAGCATTTTTCAAGAGAGACTGACTTCATTAGCAACATATGTCATTTTTTATACAACTACTGAAGTCCTTGGCAAATTTAGAATATTTATACAATGCTCATTTCTAAAAGATAAGAATAAAAGTACACTAAAATAGGCAAAATAATAAAATCAGTTAGAAAATAAAAACATTTGACAAAAATAAACAACACGTCAAGTTGTCAAATTGTGTGTATAATGAAAATTAAAAAATATATCTTGCGAAAAGAGAAATATTAAGGGAATGCAGGAAAAATATCAATTTCAGATAATGAAGAAACACATGAATACATTTGACAAAACTAAACAACAGTTCAAGTTAAAAATTTGTATGCATACTGATAGTTTAAAATAACAGTAATAAATAATATTATTTTTAATTTTCCCACACTTTATTTTCTTCTTTATCTTATCTTATTTTAAACTTTAAACATAATAAAATAATTTCGATATTAACATAGTTAGAAAATAAACACATAAGTATACTAAGCCAATATAAACAACAGCTCAAGTAGTAAATATTGTGTGCATAATAAAAATGAAAAGAAATATATTGTATTACAAGATGTTGTCACTTAACTATAATATATTAATATTAATGCATGGAATGTGTCAGTTTATTTAATTAGCTGCTTCAGATCAGACTTTACCCGTAGACTACTTAAGTAGTAGCATTCATTAAATCAAATAGAATAAGCATAATACTTGGTGTTTTAGATAGTAATATTGTTAGGTTGTTGAAATAAATGAAACAACAATGGTATTTATATAAAATGTTTTTATTTTGATATTTAATTTTCTTATTTTAATATTCTATAGTATATCAACAAGTTAGCCTTGAAAAATTGTTTAATAATAAGTAATTAAAAATTGTATAAGACATGTAATTATTTAAAGAAATAAATAAAACAGCGGCAAAGAAAGTGCTTGGTCTCATTTTTGCAGAGTGTACTCCAAAGCTAGAAGACTTTGTGCTACCAGCAGCAATTAATACGACAAACTGTAAAATGGATCGAGTGCATCAGTTGCATCGGGAGGCGAAAAGCAATTAGCGAAGGGGCCTGGGATCTGCCACGTGGCGATATCAAAGGGGAAGCAGCAGATTTTTAGACTCAAAGGGGCATAAATCACACACACACAGAGAGGGAGGGGAGGGAGGTAGGGGGCGCCCACACAAGCACGGAAGTGAGGGGGCTGAATGGAATGGTAAATGGGGATGAGGTTGACTTATGCGCCATAAGAGGGCAGCATACACATGTGTCTGTCTCAGTCCGTCTGTCCGTCTGTCTGTCTGTCCGTCTGTCCGCCTTATGTTTGCCCGCTTTTGTGGCTTTTTAATAGGCGATCCTCAACATTGTATGCGCAATTGAAATTCCGCTGTCGGAAAGTGAAATTTAGTGTGTCACTTGGCAATTTTAGCTAATTAGAAGTGTTGAAATGCGCCTTTGATAGTGTCTAGTTCGACAACACTAGTTCCAGTTCCAATACCAGTTCCAGTTCGTTTCCGTACAGTCAAGTTGCTGTTGCAATTGGCTAATTGGTTCATTACGTGCGCAAATGGATTTGCGCCTCTATAATATGCCTGATTTACGTCGAGGAGTGTGTGGGGCTCGAAGAGAGAAAGAGAGAGAGAGAGAGAGAGGTGGGGGCCTTACGTAGTCTTCGCGCACATAATCGTATTTCTTTCTTTGCGCTAGCAATTAGCGTTCGCATTAATTCATTTTATGTGCGCCGATCTCGCTGCCAGATCCACAGTCTCATCACCATCAACATCAACGCTTGCCAGTAAATGTCAGCTGAGCCCCTGCCCCTCTATCGCCCCCCTCTGTCGACTCCTACTACTACTCTGCCTGTGCGCTGTTGCTTTGTTGCATTTATTTTCAGCAAATTAACGCTGCATCTTGCCACAAAAATCTGTGGTAATAAATCATTTGATGTTGCAGTTGCATTTGATGCCACCGTGTGTGTGTGTCTCTGTGTGTGTGTGCGTGTGTGCTGTCTTGTCACAATATTTGTTTATATGAAGATTTGTTTTTAATTAAATGGCAGCCTCAAATCGAACGCAATGCTGTTGCCGTCAGTCAGCCTCATCCTCATCCTCAGCCTCAGCCTCATCCCAAATGCCACATGATTGTGCAATTAGCGAATCAAGCAACTCTCCCTCTCTCTCTCTACATCTCTTTCTCTCTCTCTATCCGACTTGTTCTCAGTCTCACCCTCGCGTCTGGTGACAAGTTTACATGATTTAAAGTTGCGCCGGCAAAATGCCTTTGAAGTGATTGCGACTTCGACTGCGACTGTTGATTGAAGACGACGGCAGCGGCGCCTCTTGCCTCTTGCCAGTCCCCCCATTCGCCACTCCCCCTTTCTCTCTCGACTAGCCTATTAACCTGAATCCAGTCGATTAGCACTCCACTCGCATGCAACATTTGTTGTCAAAGCCATCGAGATTAGCTGGCAATCAAATTAATATGAAGTTCATTCTTTACACATTTAATTGGCATTGAAGTTTCAGTCTCACAGTTGACATGCTTTATAGAAATTCTATTTTAAATGGAACAACAGATTTAATTGTTGATTGAATATGAAATTAAACATAAGTCAAAACAATATTAGCCCCTTTAACAACATTTACCGTCGGCAAATGAGCTCTATTTTCTTATTAACCCAATGATGAAATGACAGTTATTTAATAGAGAAAAATTAAAGAAACAAATTGAAAATCCATTTTAATATTAACTATGGAACTCTTTAGTGAGGGATTGACTTCTCATTTAAAACTGTAGCAATTTAAATAATGCTGATGAATTACACAGATTTGCAATAAATTGTTACTATTTACTTAAAACGAAATTAAGCTGCTGATTGAATGAATTATTTGCGGATTGACAACATGGCAACTAAGTTCAAGTCAATAACAAATAATGCCTTCAATCCTAAGGACTTTTCGAATTATTGTTAACAAATAACTAGCCAATTGATAATCACACTTGATTATATTTTATACCCTTAATAACATGACTTTTTTTAAATCGATTAGGAATTAAATTGACTGAGTTTTATGCGTGATTAAGCTGCTTGATTGATGGCATTAAAAAATAGCGTACAATAATTTTTATTTATAAGAAAAATTTCACTTGTAAGTTGTGCCCTCGATCGGTCTGAACACATGTTTTATTGATTTCGTTAATTTCCAGCGAGAGGGGCGTGAAATGGGCGGATCCACTTAATGGCAGTGAAAGTTTAATTACAATCGATTTATATACAAGCTCATTACGCACCACACAGCACGTGAAATATAAATCGAGGGGAGGTTCAATTATTGTACTTAGAAACAACAACGGCAAATGTTAATGCTTAAATTTGCGGCTATTTAAATTAAAAATCCAAAGCCGTTCTAAATATCCAACATACTCAATGCCAGTCTCCAACTAAGTTTAGTTTCAATATTTAAAAATAAATACCACACCCTCAAGACAAATATTTGAATACAAAATATGACTGTCGGCATTCCACTCATAACACCCATGAATATTCGTTGCGAATAGTATGCGAATCTGAAGGCTTTGTCTTCCTCAAATTTATTGGACTGTCTTCAGCTGGTTTTTACATGCCTTATGCTTCCCCCCTCCGCCCCGCCCCGCCTCGTCCCGTTCCTCCACATTATGCAAGATCATAAATTAAGCAAATGCCAATATCAAATAATTTTTTAAATAGTTTTTTATTTAATTCATTTGTTGTTGTTTGTTTGTGTTTGTTTTAGCACATGGATTTCAATAGATTGCTTTTAACTTTTTTTGTTTTTATTTATTTTTTTTTTTTGGGTGCATTTTGTTGTTTTTTTTTAAGCATTTTTCATCCATAACATTTTCGTTTTAGTTTTGTTGAACTTAAAAACTAGAAATACTTCTGCGTCAAAGCGAGACAATGTGTGTGTTTTGAACTAGGCTAGAAATTAATCTAAAGAACGTTTTAAATTACTTATAACATACGAAGCTGAATATATATAGTAGTATATATAGTATATAGTGTGTGTATAGCATAGATTCGATTAGAGATTTGTTAGCTTTGCGAGTTGACACAGATCGATTGCAAGGCAATATATCCATGGATGCATAATACTTTCCACATACACATAGAGTATAGTAGTATAGGAGTAGTTTTGAAATCGTTTTGAAGCTTAGATCGTAATTCATTTAAGATCGATAGATGGTTTTGTATATTACAATTATATCACATGAACACTTTTGTACGCCGCATTATTGCACACTAAGGACCAGCCTGAGGGGGAGAGAGCGAGAGAGCGATTCCTTTATGGAATCTGGCCATTCATGCGCATCTCGAGCTCCTCCTCCTCTTTGGTCAGCGGCACCGTCGTATGATTGTACAGACCCTGGGCCATCAGCTGTAGAGCGAGTGGATTCTTCGATCCCGTCGACTTCTTGATCTTGGCCCGTTTGTTCTGGAACCAGATCTTGATCTGTGCCTCGTTCAGGCCCAGCTCCCCGCTCAGCTGCTGCCGGCGACGTTCGGTGAGGTAGCGATTCTCATTGAATTCTCGCTGCAAGTGAAAGAAACAGAGAGAGACAGAGATGAGTAAGCGAAGAAGAATAGAAATAGTTGCTCTGAGGCAAATCAATTATATGCGGTTTAGTTGAAAGACCCAAGCACAGTGTGAGTGAAATACGACTATGAGCATGTCCAATTGGTTATAGCTGACAAAGAGCAAGACGGAACGGTGCAGCATTAGGCAGGCAAGCAAGGCGGACAGACGGGCGGGACGTGCGGTCGCCAGGATGCAAACACTGCGGGCGGGCGGCGTAAAGTGTGTAAATATTTTGGTAATAAATATGACACAACATGGCAGTCAGAGTGGACAAGGATGTGCTCCGGAGCGGATAAAGATTGGTCAGGCCAGTGAGTGGAGATTGGACTCGAACGGATTGACCTGAGATTAGGCAGGCATTTAATTAGGTTAGACCATGAAGTGCTGCTGCCTAAAGTATTAAATTGAATTGCAATTTAATCAATTGGAACTTGCCAAATATGGCAGCTGAAAAATGACTGTGTTGGATATGATTGGAAGAGGCTACAACTGTGGCAGGCAAAGCGCCTTTGGCTCAATTTAAAGTGTTGCTTGAGATGCTTACCTTGAGGCGCGCCAGTTGCTCGCTGGAGAAGGCGGTGCGTGGTCGCTTCTCGTCATTGGTCTTGTCCTTTGGTTGCTTGGGGCGACGGTAGCGGGGTCCTGCAAGCAGAGAAAGGGAAAACAAATGGAAGGTTAGTTGGAATTCCAGCACACACGAATAGGCCTCTCCTATTCCCCCAGACATTTGCTGCGCATATAATTAATGATATTAATGGTTTAATTAGCATAAACTCGCTTTCTCAAACAAAAACTTGTGGCATGCAACGTCAGTATGTGTGTGCTTGCTGCGTGTTCAATTTGTCAGCTGTCAGCGCAGCGTCTAACGAACTGAGGGGGGAAGGGGGCAGCCAGCTCACAGACTGTGATGAGTCAAAGTTGAAGCAGTGCAAAATGGCTTAATAAAAGCCGCCAAGTCTATGGCTATAGTTAGTTCGAGCTGCTAATTGGCAGCCTCAATAATTGCCAGTCTGAGTGTTTGAGTGTTTTTTTGCTTTTGCATATGAGTTTTGGCCTTTTGCGGCATTCATCGACATCGACACATTGTAAATTATAATTTAATTGCTGCGCTTTTGCTTAGATAATTTGATTAATTTCGCAGCCTCTAATCGCTGCCTATCAACGCCTTGTTGTTGCTTGTTGTCGACTCTAGTTGTTGTTGTTGTCGGTACGATTCCATCGACACCAAATTAAAAAACCATTTCGAGTCATAAAAAAGCACTTAACTTGTCAATTAACGCAACGCAACAACAAGAGGGAAAAATAGATTTTCCTAGTCTTATTTTAATGGGCACTTTCACTGCACTACTCATCGACTTCTCACACTTCTGTCTCCCCCCGCTCTCTCCCTCTCTGTCTCTTGTGTCAATCGTCAGGGCATCTTAGTGGAAGCTGCCAACTGACAAACGTGACCTGCGACCTGCGACCTGTGACCTTCGATAGGCTGCCGCCTGCGCTTCATATTGTCACACAAAAAGTGTCATCTTCAAAGGCAACAATCCCGCTGCGGGACCTCTTCCTCTTCTTCTCCCTCTGGCCTTGCCCCTGTAACTGCCTCTGTCTCAGTCTCTATCGACCATTGTTGCATCGGCAATTGGTATTCGACTAGCGGCAACAGCTAATTGTTGCCAGTGTCCTTCGACTCAATGGCAAACAGCATGAAAGGCTGCCGCTCCACAGAGCATGGAGTGTGGTCCAGTCCCATTCCGATTCCCAGTTCCAAAACAATATCATGTGTCGCACTTATGAAGTCCGAACAAAACACAACAAATAGCATATAAAGGATGAGCCCAATTGGTTGTGATTTAAGATGGTCTTTCATGGCAACTGTATATTGTATTTAAGAAACTTCCTCCCTTTAATTTCTTCCATATTAGTTAAGATTATTTTTGATAGAAAGTGTTCAACTGTTTAAGAAAATGGCTTATATTGCTTTGACTCACAATATTATCGCTTTGTATAACTATTTGAGCTGTATTTTGATTACAGCCAATAAGTCATAGATCTCTTATTATTCTCTCTCTTTTTTCATTATTTAAAATTAATATGGCAACTAATTTATTTATTCTGCTATTCATATCTAATGCTTACCCTGTGCTTTCCTCAATTTATTCATTATATAAATAGACTTCTGTTAAATATTATTACTATGTTAGTTCTATGCCTTTTGCTTTTGCAAACCATTCGACTACTATCAACTCTGTCTTAGCTTTCAATTCATAAACAATATATAATTATTATGCAACTATATCGAATGCTCTTCTAGTAGTTCTGGAGCAGATGACATGTGTCTATATCTTTTGACATTTTCTTTGCAACTGCTGCGGACAAGTCTCCCCAGTTTCTCTTAGACTACTTTACGCACCTGAGCTGGGACGATCGCTGTAGCGCGTGCAGTAGACCCAGGCGGGCCACATTTCGTTCTTGCCGCCCTCGGTGGTGGTGGAGCCCGTCTCGGAGCGTGTGTCGTCCGAGGACTCCATGCCGGAGTCGCGGCTGACCGCAGAGGGGGGCGGGATTGGCTGGGGGCTGCTGGCATTGTTGGCGCCGGCGAGGCGACTGCTGGGCGAGGAGTTTAGCGAGCTGGCGGCAGAGGAGCAGCCGGAGGTGGAGGCGGAGGAGGAGGAGCTGCTGCTGTTGGCAATGGAGGAGCTGCTGCTGATGGTGGAGGCATTCGAGGCTGGAGGCGGACTGGCCAAATGGCTGCTCGAGTTGGCGACCGGCGTCGTCGGCTGCGACTGCGACTGGCCAATCTGAGAGACGGTCTTGCAGAGCGAGCCCAAGGCAGACTTCTCCACGCTAGGCTCGGTCAGCTTGGCCGACGGCGGCAGCACAGCATTGGGATTGCCATGGGGCTGGGGCTGGGCCTGGGGATTGGCAGCCGAGCGACGCAGGCGGCTCTGGACGAGCTCCTCGTGGATGCGGGGATAGGCAGCCGGATTGAAGCAGTTGAGCAGATTGGCACGCTCCAGCATCATGGCAGCAGTGGCTGCAGCGGCCGCCGCCTGCTGCTGCCGACTGAACTCCAGCAGATCGACGCGGGTGAAGGCGGAGGGCGTGGCAGCGGCAGCACGACTCGCCTCGAAGGGGCGGAAGATGCTGGCGGCTGCGGCAGCGGCAGCTGCTGCCGAGGAGGCGTCTGGCTGCTTGCTCTGCACCTGGACATGCACATGCTTGGCGGCATCGCCGAAGCGATCGCTGAGGATGTTCGAGATGGAGAACGCCAGCGAGGGCTTCGATTGCTTCGACTGCTGATGCGCTGGCGGCGGCTGCTGTGCTCCTGAAACAGAGGCAGTGTCATCCACATCGATGTCGTCGTCCTCCTCCTCATCCTCCTCGGTGGCCGTGGTGGCCGTTTGATTGTGAAAGCTATCGCCCAGTATGGAGTCGTTCTCCTCCTCCTTGATGGTCAGCGTGGAGGCTGGCGTGGAGCAGGCGCCCGTCGAGTGGGCACCCGGCGAACCGCTGGCACTGAGCCTCTGCTGCAGTGCAGCCGCATGCAGGGCAGCTGCATCGAGGGGATGGTGAAAGACGCCCGCGGAGGCGGCGGCCAATTGCTGCTGATGCAGTTGCTGCAACTGTTGCAGCTGATGCAAATGCTGGAGCTGCTGCTGCTGGTGCTGGTAGAGAGTGGCGGCTGCTGCGGCCGAGGCGGCTGTTCCGGGCTGCAGACTCATGTCTAGGGCAGAGATGGAGACGGGTATTGCTTGGATGATGCTTGGATGATGGTGCTGATGATGGTGCTGTGGCGAGTGTGGCAAACAACCTGGTGGACTGGGCGCTGATTGTGGACTGCAGCGATCCTCAAGGGCCATTTGTTCACTTCACTCAAAGAGTCAGCTAAGCACTTCTTCTTCTCGTACTTGTTCACTTTGCACTCCACACACTGTACACACTTTATTCGTTCGCTTATTTATTTGTCACTTCTTGTTTGATTTGTTCGCTTGTCAGTTTTGCGTATCGTTCTCGTATTGCTTTTGCTTTTGCTTTTACTGTTCTTCCGTTCGACTGCGACGCGCACGTCTGTTCCATGCGAGCTCAACGACTAAATTAACTAATCACAGTTGCCCGTCGCTGCGACGAAGCCAGCAGCAGCAGCAGGCAGGCAGCGACCGATTGAACTGTCAGCGCGAGAGCGAGACAGTCGACATGCATGGGGTTGCCCGTCGCTGCGGGTGTGTGTGTGTGTGCTCTAGTGTGCACGAGAGCGTGACAGAGAGAGAGCTCACTCACTCACTCGCTGACAGTGACGAAGACGCAACTCAAACTTCGACTGATCGATTGGCAGTGCTGCCCGCTACTCTCAGTGCTCTCTCGCTCACGCTCTCGCTCTTGCTCTTGCTCTTGCTCTGTGCGCGAATTTTTGTTGTGACACTCAACGTTGTCACCTGCAATCTGACAGCGAGACAATGTTTCCAGTCAGCGCAGTACAAGAGCGCAGCAGCAGCAGCAACGGCAACGGCAACGGCAACAGCAACAGCGGCAGCGAACCGGTTTTCGTTTTACTTCTTTTGCGCTCATTCGCTCTGACGCTCGCTCGCTCGCACGCTCACCCATTCAGGGAGTCGTGCAGTTCGTTCGGCTCGTTCGGTCTGTTCGCTCGTTCGCTCACTCCGCCTTCACTCCACGTTTGGGGCCCCACGCTTGTTAGGGCTCGATATGACTTTATTATTGGGAGCTGTCATGCGGTTGACAACTGTGTCGCTGTCTGCGTCTGCGTCGTCGTCGTCGTTGTCGTTGTCGTTGTTGCTGCTGCTTCTGCCGCTCTCTTTGCAGCGGGGCGTTGCCTGGCTGTAGTATGGCTGCCCTGCTCGCACACACGTGCGCATGCGGCGGAAAATGGCTGCGTTTGTTGGTTTTGCTAGTTGATTTATCAAAATCGCACGCTGTCTCTGTCGCTGCCGAAACGGTTGACTGATGCTTTGCTCCCTTCGCTCGCTGCAGCCAACCACCCACCACTCCACTCCGTGCGCCGACAAACACTTTTTAAGTATTTAGTTGTGTTGATTTTGTTTTTGGCCGCGACGTTTCAATCTGTGCCTACAACTTTATCGACACCAAGACGAGCATGATCGACAATCGACAATCGGCAGAGCCTAATTATACACACACACAAACACACGCACACACACACGCGTCTTTTTGTTTGTCTACTCGTATTGCCATTGAATGTGCTTTAGTTTTCAGCTGCACAATTAACAGCAACAATTAACGGGCTTAATGTAGCGAACATTTCGTTCGATTGATTGATATTTAATTGATTTTTAATTTATTTATTTCGCTCGCACAACACACGTATTAAATAGTCATCTATTGGCCGTTCCAGCCAAGCGTGGCCCATTAGCATCTCTCAGCTTACAGATCACATCTCGCTTCCAAATCAACATCAAATGTGTTAAAAACTAATGCCATTTGGCATTGATCACCTCCAACAACAACCACAACAATAATCTTATCAAAAGTCTCATCTGACCAAATGTGAAACATGTGCTGCTCCAAAGTATCAAATACCCACAATATATATACAAATACTATACCGAGTATATCCGCTGATATATGGCATATAAATCAAAAGACGAACGCTAATGAATTTCATTATTATTTGATGTTTGTTGTTAATATTCGTATTGAATTCATTTGGGGCGTGAAATGAGTGTAGGAATGTGATTTATTCGATGAGCTCGAATGTTATCGTGTATCGATTAATGGCAATTGTTATTAATTTTTGATTTCCTGCCGAACGACGCCCAAACAATGGCCCCACTAGTCCACATCCATATTAAGAGACGCGACAAGCAGATGTGGAATTTGAAATTTCAGTTATTGAAACTTTTGGTAGGCAGCCGACCCGTTTTGGGAACGCCAACAATGGCCTCACACACACGCGCACACACACAGACACACTTGCACAACAAATTAATGTCATTTTTATGCGCATTTTTATTTGAATTGCGGCAAATAAATAAATATTTTAACAATGCACAAACTAATGTTGGGCAGTCAAATTAATTAAATAACGATAAGCGGTAGAAGGCGAAGAAGAAGAGCGAAGCGACGTCAGTAACAGTCGCTTAACCGTTTCGGCAATAACCGTTTCGAAAAGCATACTTCCAGTCGAATTTCGGCAGTCAGCCATTAAGGCAAGCAACTGGAATATCGAAAAACTCAATTTCGAACTCACGAACACCCAGCTAGCTGTCTCGCTTGCACACATGCGCCAATCATATGTAGAGCGTCAGAGAGCACCATAACAATGGCTGCTGCTGTCGCCCCCTGTTGTTGTTGCTGCTGTTTCTGTTGCTCTGTAACTGTGACTGTGGCTGTCGTTTGTTGCCGTCGGCGCTGAGCGGCAATAAAAGCAGCTGTTGATTTTTCCCTTTGCTGCGTAACCCAAAATATAAAAAAACACCTCCCTCTCTTTCCACCTCTTTTTACACGTTTATTGCCATGATTTTCAATTATTACCATTGTCATGTTTGCTTTGCATTTGCGTGCTCGAAAACCGACAACCGACAAGCGACAACCGACAGCGACAGCGACAAGCGATGGCCACAAAGGGTTAAACAGCCGCCGACAGTTGCGTAAAAACGCGTTAATTAAAGTTTTTAACTTGTTTTTGATTACAATATGTACGCATTTGTTGTGTTGTTGTCTCTAACGAGAAATGAGAAATGAGAAACGAGCACAGGGAATTGCCAGCTGCTAATGAGCTTGCGCTTACTGCGCTTTTTCTTACATACTTCTTCTTCTCTCCCTCTCCCTCTCACTCTTCACTTTCCTCTTCACACCGTGCTACCGTTTGCCCCTAATGATCTGATATCTGTTATACTTACCTTTCGCTTCAGGCCAGGCCGTAATGACACGACTACAGTTAGCCAAAAAAATGTCAAAACAACAAACAGGCAACAAAAACAAGTGCGAAATGTTTTTAGCTTAATTGCGGCTACAACTTAATTTAGTCCCAACGAAAACAAAAAAGTAACGACAATCCACGTATGCAATTGCTGTTTCACTCCACATTTAAATACGTAAACAAAAGTAAAGCATAAGAAAAAGTCAAAGAGAAAAACACATGTCTGACTTGGCAGCCACGAGCGCGCCCTCTGGCGGTCATCGACGCTAAATGGTCTCCAGCTTCGCGTGGAGCCATCAACTGTCCAAGTGTGCGTGTATGTGTGCATGTGTGTGTGTGTAATTTAAAATTCATAATTTACACAGAGCACCTTCCATGATGAGCCAAGTATTCGTGCCTTGTGCTGAGTGCCGGCGAGTGGCGGCGAGAGTTATTAATGATCCCTGGTCGGGCTAGCATAAGTATCAGTATTAAGTGTATCCCGCTCTCCCCTCATCCCCCACCATACCCCTCCTATTTCGTGTCATCTGTGTTGCCCTAACTCCAGTCACAGTGGGAAGAAATGCAATAAACGCTCATTATAACTCATAATCGTGGAAGCTCTTCAGATGAAGACGAAAATATGGGTCGGAAAGCATAGAATTGATTGAGTTGAAAGACATTTACAGTCGAATTTTTATATTCCACATAATTATGTAGTCTTATGCTTCATATTCATCACATGGAAATTTGAGTACTTTGCTTTATCAAGCAAAAGAAAAGACTTAATACGAAGACATTCAGATTTTATTTATTATACTAACTTATGCTTTAACATTGACATTAATCATTTATGGATTTTCCAGCATTTCAATAGCACATTCTTATTTTATTGAATAGTTTTATAGTTAATTATTTTTTATAAATTATCGCTTTGTTAATCATAGAAAGGCACTCTTTAAAATGCCTTCCCTTCTCTTTCTATTGTCGAATACTATACAATACAATATATCAAAAATTGACAACAGTGTTATGCAAACCATTTAAACTTGGTAACTCAAAAAATATTTATATGTAATGCTCATAATTTATTAATTCGTTACATCTAAATGGTTTTTTCCTTTCTCTGGCAATTTTCACTTTTCCCATTTAAATTTAATTTGACCATATCTAAAAATAAATTTAAAAAATATCATGAAAATGTTTAAGTATCTTTGTATATATTAAAATAATTTGGCACATCTGCTTTAATGTTAATTTTAACGTTCATTTAATGTTAAATATAGCTTGCAGTAGCGTATAAAAAATTCGTTACATTTCTTATTGAGTTTTAATTAAAATTTGACATGATTTGTAAATGTTTTGTGTTTTCGTGCTGCCCTCCAGTCCAGTCGCCACATGCTGCTCTGCTCCGTGTAAAATTTACACGTATTTGCCGAAGGCCTTAAAATAATTTGAAATTTGTTCAAAAGTAAATTTGTTGTCGTTGTTGTTCCCTCTGGTTGTTGTTTAGGGTTAAATGTTAATGAACTTGTTGATTATAAATTTGACTACTTTATTTGCCAGTCGACCGGAGGAGACAAAAGCCAACTAATAGAGGAGAGGCCGAGCATTAAACAAGTTTCTTCAATATGCCACAGAGAACGGGCACATTCTCCTCTCCCCACTTGTATTATTGCTCGACTGCTTTACGAGCATAATATCTGTGAAAAGCAAAAATAAATATAAAAATAAAACAATACCAGCAATAAAGAAGAAGCAAATAAAGCGACAGTCATAACTTTTTTATGACTTCATCACATATTTTTTTTTTATTTTGGTCCAACACGAATTTGCATGCGTTGGCCAGTTTGTCAATTGTGGCCAAAAAAAAAGCGAAGAGGCAAAAACGCAAACACAACAACGCAACGTGTTTTCAATCAATTAACAGATATTTAATTGTCTCCAGCGCTGTTGTTGCTTCGCCTTTGAATTAAGTGGATTTCCGTTGCAGCGTTTTGGCCAAGTTGTTGGCGTTGTTGAACAAACGCGACTATGTCTGTCTGTAATTGGCTAAAATTGCTTTTCTCAGCTAATCTGTCAATTTGCCTACGCTAATTGGCTTTAATATCTTACTTTATTGTTTAAACAATTTCGACTAATTTGGTTTTCTCTTTTTTCCCCCACAAATCGAAAGTCAACAAATTGTTGTTGTGAAATCGTTAAACATGTGCCAAGTTTGTGTCCTAAGTCTTTCGTTTACATGTTCCGGGAAATTGGGCACAACTTGTTCAACAGATTGCATAAGCCAGTCAGTCTTAAGACACCTTTGTGTGGCCAAATCCAATAAAAACCTAAGCCGATTGTTTGGCTTTGTGTGTTGTTTGCAAACAGGGCAGTCTAGATCCAAGGATCGAAGGATTTAAACTGGCCAAATCTGTAAATTCGATTAAACCGCAAAGCATGAAAGCAAAGCGAGCAGATATGAGCTGTGACTGCGCTCAAGGATAATGTTAAGACGGTCACAGCAAGTGCAGCGATTTGGCAGCAATTTGCAACAGCGCAGCGGGATGTCCTGCACAAAGGACTCGCTCTAAATGATTGTGTGGTTTGCAAACTGAGACTGAGTCCGAGACGGAAGCCGTGCTGACTGTGCAACAGCAGCAACTGTAAATGACTTTGCCTTGGCCTTGACTTCGCCAGCGACTGCATGTCCTTGCACCTTGTGCTTGTTAAGGATATTTGTGCCATAAAGCAATGCTTCCACATGGGAATCAATGGAAATGCGTTCAAGGTTGTCGCGCAGTCGCACGACCCACGGCAACTGCTTGGGTGGCAGGCAATTGGCCTTGGCCCCAGGACACTGCAAGGACGCGACACTTGCCGCTTCGCTCGGCTGAACTTCAAAGGCCGCAGCTCCATGTCGGCTCAGCCATTTTCCAAAAAAAAATCAAATCTAATTTATGAAGCGAGACAGAGAAAATGAAAATCATTTATCATGACACCCAGGCTGAGATCAAGTTAACTCCGAGAACCATTCTAGCGCTCCCCCCTGCCCGAGATCGCAGCCAATTCGGGCTTAATGATGGCACAGTTTAGTTGGGTTTTTGTTGGCACAGCTGGAAAGCGAGAGAAATCCAATAACATTTTAATAACAAAGCTGCATAACAGCGCCATAAATAAACGTAAGTATTTCCATGGAATGGAAATGGAAATGGGAATGGGAATGGGATTGAGAACACCAAAATGCAGCCACAAATTGTATCTATATCTGGTGCTCTGCCTAGACCCGAAAATAAATAATTAGCTACAGCCAACAGCCGCTGATTGAGGTAGAGGTTCAAGATGAGTATGAGGCAACAAACACGCCCTCAAAAAAGCCGAAAACTTCAACAGCTACAGCTCGAGATGCAGATCGGATACAGATGCAGGTAAAAGATACACAGTATATGGCTGAGAGATACATCTATGCTGTACATGGTTTCTCACTTATGTACATAAACCGAGCCCCCTCTCTCTCTCTCTCTCTCTCTCTGTCCCTCTCGCTCTCTTTCTGATTGTGTCTTCTGATTAGGGTAATCAATTTCTCTTCTTTTCAACCAATGCGCTGGCATTAGGACCATAAATTAAGAGACGCTCTCCCATTGGACCACCATTCTCCTGCTTCTCCTTCTCCATCTCCGAGTGGATCACGTAGTGACAATTAGCCTAGCCCTAGCTCTCTGTCCCAATGCAGCCACATTATAGTGCAATCAGTAATAGTGTGAGAAGGCCCTAAAGGGGGTCGATTAATTACCAATTGTTCTGTATAATCAAATTAAAGAATTAATTCGAGAAGGGAGGCTAGAAACAACAAAACAATTTTAGAAAATTAATATATAATTTGAGCGTGTCTAAATGAAAGTGAGGCGTTTGAAAAATTTATTTATTTGAATTGAAATATTAATACTAACTTTTTGTACTATTTCAGATCATGTTTCAAAATGAATTATCTATTTATGCGTTTCCATATGTGCATGATAAAATGCTTTTAATTACTGTTAATTTATAGAATAATTTAATTCATTTCGGTTCCCCATTTCAGTTTGTTATTACTGTTCATAAAGCTGTACTTATCGTGCCATTAGCTCCAATGACATGAATATTATTTCCGTGCAAACCTTAATAAAGCTTAATAATAATCAATTATTCAATGCGCAATAGCAACACAAGCTGACAGCTATTATCAAAGTGGGTGTTGCACTGAATGTCTCCCTCTTATTACAGAAAATAATTGACAGAATGAGGGTACTTTTTGTAGATGTTGCGTGTAAGTATAATAATATATTTATCTGAAATATAGTAGACTAAATGTAGAAAAATAACAAAATTGGAAGAGTCCAGGAAAAGTCGAATGTGTATTAGCATTTATTAAGTTAACTTTTTTGGATGATACAGAAATTCCAAGTACATTGTTTCTTTGAAAAATGTAAGCAATTTTAGTTTTGATTCTATTTATATTTTAATTTATTTGATTTTTTATCAAATAGGAAATAAATCCAAATACCATCACTTCATTTATATTCGATTATATTTATACTTATAAATTGATTGTTATTCATTTCAAAGATTAAGCTCATTTTGTATGCGATCTAACTTAAATTCACTTTCAATATTCATTATGAAAATGAAACAAAATAAGTTCTTCAGCACTCTCAGAATTCCCACCAAACGAGTTAATGCCGATGATTATAATTATTGATATGATGATTTTAGAATTGTCAGCATGTCTTTTAAGTTAGTTGTGCGCTTTAGCAAGTGGTTGCCACCCTGAGAAACCTGTTGAGCTGTCACACTTAGTTGGCAGCTACTTTTGAACTTGATCGCGGAATAGAAACGATTCAAATCGAATGCTATCGATAGGCATGGAATGCTTAATACAAGTACTCAATGTTTAATCTTGAATGCACACAAACCGTTAGCAATCTAAGGCAGAGAGGGAGGGCGGGAGTGAGAGGCGAAGAGAAAACAGTGTAAATTATAGAGCCGCAAAATTGTTCGGTTAGGAAAAAGTCTCAGATCCATAAATTAGCACCTCATTCCACATAATTGGCCCCGGCTGTTGATTGAGGCTTTCAACTGCGTGTCGCAGAGGGGAGCAGGGGCGAGAGAGGCGAAGAGAGGTGCTAGTGCTAAGTGCAGTGCAAATGTTAACAGCCAGCAGCTTTTCCGCCTAACTAAAGTTTGTTTTTTATTCATTTATCCAATCGAGCGCGACCAGACTGGAGACTGACTACCACTTACACTTCCAGCTGCCAGTTGCCAGTTGCCAGTTGTTAGTTGCGAGTCCCAATCCCAGTCGCAGACCTGGTCAATTCAATCAGTCAAACAGCACGCTGATTAGCAGCTGGCTAGCTCTTGGCTCTCAGGTCTCAGCTATCAGGCTAGTTGGCTACCAGACGGGCCGTCAAGCGGCTCATGGCTAAGCACGTACTAAATGGTTAAATGGTTAAATGGTTTGGCCAACTTGGCGCACTTGCTCAATCATCAGACGGCGACAGTCTCCCCCCATCCCCCTGCTGTTCCCCTGCCAAAGTGTCCACTCTTCATCATCATCATCGACAGCAACTGCGACAGCAACTGGTTAGCAGGCCGACACGTCAATTGGCTGAAAATTAACGCATTTCGCGCTTTCATCAATACCCTGGAAATCAAATAGGGCTCGGGTATGCACGCTGTTTGTAAAACGAGTAGTTGCTAATAGTAGTTTCTTTTTAAAATTCCATATTTGCAGGGTATCTTTAGACTGCGCAAGTTGCCATTTTATTGTCAAAGCTTTGCTATCTCAAGTCACCCATAATTCTGGGCTTTATTAACATTTGTGAGGTGTCTGCAATTCGCTCAAGTTGGTCAGTCAAGTACTAAGTGACTGTCAAATGCAAAGTTTTGGTTTTACGGGGTGTCCTTAAGTCAGACAGCGTGCTCGACTTGTCTTCTATCTTTACATTAAAAGACTGTACAAGAAGAATGAGCACAAGATGTCTGGATTGTGTTTGTGTTGTGTGTTATAAATTGTACAGGGTATCTGCAAGTCATAAATGATCTCCCACTAATTGATTGTTAATATAATAGAAACCTACAGCAGCTCACTTTAGAAATATCTCAAGTTAAATAGCGACAGCTCAACACTTTACAGAGTATTTGCAAGTCAAATAGTATGCGCGACTTACAGCTTAGTTTACTCTTTATTAAATAGAAGGGTATCTGCAGACCATTCAACTGGCAAGACCAGTGCTCAACAAGTGGCTGCTAAGAAGTAGCTGTTAATCCATTTCAAGCCAGTTTTCAGTTAATCATTTCGAAGCGAAAGCCAGCAAAAATATTGTTATTAGCCTCGCGACGATGATCATCGATGATGGAGCGACCAAAGGAGGGGGAGACGTAACAGAGAGTTGCGCCGGGGGCACTTGATAATGGCGGCCCCGAAAATAAATGTAAAGAGCAGATAGACTATAAAAGTAAAACACACGAACGCACTTTGTCAGCGGCAGATAGGCAGCAAGGGGGCAGGGGGCTAATCGTAAATTATGAGGGAATCATAGACACGCGGACAGCTGGACAGCTGGGGGGACAACAAAGAGTCATCGACGGTTGACCATTTGTGAGGGAGAAGCGATAAGCGGCGGCAAAGCGACAATGCAACAGGACATTAGTGTCACATTGAACATGACCGCAGGCCCTAAAGTCGAGCCTAACCCTCTAATGCCCCTGCATTGATGCACTGATGCTGCTGAGGTTGCTGCTGTGGTTGCTGCTGTGGCTGCATTTTGGGAGCACTTTGAGCGTTTATCGGCGGGACACACAACCTGCCTCATTTTTCATCTGACTTGCTGGCTTTGTTGTGACTTGTGACAACAAATGGAGCCCGAGTCTCTTCCACTGCGGTTGCTGTGCTGTGGCTGTCGATTGTCATTTAAATGTGCTCTAATCAGGTGCCTGAATGTGTGTGGTCCTCGCTTGTACTTGGCAATTAAAAGTCAGCAAAGCAAAGCCGCTTAAAGAGCTGCTGCTGTTGCTGTTAATGTTGCTGATGGGACTGGGACTGGGACTGGGAATGGGAATGGGACTGCGACTGAAATCTGCATTTGCAACTGCGTGCGTGTGCATTTAATCGCCGCTAAGGTGCCAAAAGTATCTCCGGCATGCGTAGAATGCCACGCAGCAGCAACAAGAACAAGAACAGCGACAGCAACAGCAGCAGCAGCAGCAGCAACAACAACTGCGATCCGCAACAGTTGCCGATTTCGTTGAAATTCAGAATCGTGAGAGAGTTGCCGTCGTTGCGACTCATTTAAATCTCGTTTGTGGCAGGCAAGACACAGGCTGCCACTGCGACCGGCCCTGAGCCCTGAGCTTGGCAACGTGTGTGGTCCTCAGCAGCAGCAGCAACAAGGCAGCAGCAAGAGCAACAGCAACAACAGCAACAATAAAGCTGCTCCAATCAACATGAGCATCTACATAAATACTTGCAGCCGCAGTCGCAGTCGCAGTCGCATTGTCTCTGTGATAAGCTTGCCACTTTTGGACTGCCAATTAGGCCAAGTGCTATAGTATCTAATGGAACTGCATCTGCTGCTCTAGCATCTAGTGCAACTGTCTATCTTTATCGGCGACTTTATCTACATCTTTAGCAGTATCTGCAACTGTAGCTGCGTCTAATGCAAGTGCCAAGTGGCTGCTAATTGGCACTCGCCTTGCTATCGCCAGGCGCTGACAGAGCATGTCTGACTGCCAGACAGCCCTCGGCAATATCTGTAGCTGTAGTTGTTGCTGTGTGCCATACGAGACCGAAACCGAAACCATTTTGAACGTCAACACGCGCGATAAGCAACTAAATTATTAACTTGAATCCCAATTCCGAGCCCAAGTCCAAAACTCAATCCCCAATCGCAATCTGCCGACGCGACGCGGCTCCCGTTGTTAATTCTCCTGAATTTTCTGCACCCATGTTGCTGGCAGCACCTTCCCCCCTACCCCTGGCTGACTCATAAAGTATATCGCCAATGCTGATAGCCAACTCAACTGAACTCACCTGAGCTTCCATTTAACATGAACTCGTTCAGAACTCAATTCGAAAAGCTGTTCTCAATTGAGGAAATTTCAAATTTATGACACTGACGTTTGCCAATCAACAGGGCTGCCCCTAACTACCTCACACCCCGCCCGCCCCCACTTCGTTTAGCCCCACAAACTCTGTTGGCCTTGTTATTGCCTATGAAAACTTAATTTGCCATTGGGGAAAAGCGTGACTACCAATTGAGTTATGTCTGAACTCTAGAAGTGCCAGTGTGTACATCGAGGGGTGCAGGATGCGGGGGGCACTCACAAGCTGCAGTTAGAGATGTGCGCGTGTCCAAATCGTGCATACTTCAAGTCAATAAATTAGCCAGCAACTTGAGCGAGCAAAGTTGCTCTATTAGCTCAGACGGAGGAGAAAACTCAGAGGCTGAGGGGGGAGGTTGAGGTAAATTGACAGCCAAGAGAGTGGGCGAGATGCGATCAGAGAGAGAACAGAGAAAACAAATAAACAAATATTGAAAGTATACGAGTACATGTTAAATTTAATCAAATTATGTTACCGGTATAAATATATTAGGGAGTACAGGTGCAAAATAACAAATAATATGTGATCAATTGTAATTGAGAGAGTTATTTGTTTATTAATATCTATGGATATTGTATCGCACTGAATACGGCATAAATCTTAAAGTAAAATGAGACATTATAATGAATCGGAGAAGATGTGTAGAGAAAAATAATATGTGTAAGAGAGAGAGAAAGATGAAGAGCGACAGTTTCAGTTTCAGCAGTTTCAACTTCGGAATATGAGAAGAGAAGTAAAGTATTATGTAAAAGTAGTCAAAAGAATAGAAAACAAAGTATATTTCATAACATATTTAAATTTGAAATGAGTGAAAATGATTTAATTAATTAATATTAATAAAATTCAGAGTGCTGGAGAGACAACGGATCAGTTGCTTTGAGATTGCTATTGAGATGGACCGATATATATTATTAGAGACTTGTGGTCAATTGTAACTGGAGATGAAAGATAGAGTTAAACAACTTAAGGGAAATTATAGCTAAAAGAGGAATGAGAGGACTAAATAAGTCTTAGACTAAACTAAATAAGAACATTAATATTTCTTATAATCAATAATATTGATGAAAAACTTCAAGCACAGATAAAATTCTTGCAGATCAACCTTCACTAATAAAAGATTGATACTTTAACTAAAAATTTGTTAGACTCTTACAAAGAAGAGTAATTAATTTTTTCTAACAAGTCTTCCATTGTACTGCAACCAAAATTCCACAAAAGAAGATCATCAATTTGCATATTCCCGAGCAATCTCAAGGCGTCTTCCCACAGATTGTGGCTTGAACTTGAACTCGCGTTAAACATTTGTAGCCGATTAATTGCCAGCATTCAGCATCGGAGACAATAATCCGCCTGTTGGTCAGCTTCGTATCTGAGATGCCCAGTCAAAAGACGAGACACAATTAAACGATCAAGCTCGGACTCAAAGCGGCTCTTTGGACGGACAGACAGAGGGACAGTCGATGATGTATTACTACATCGTGTCAAAATTCGCTACTGCGACAATGAATGGGATGAGAGGCTGAGGGTTAGGGAGGGGGAGACAGAAACTGGGACTGCGACTGCGACTGAGGTGTCTGGTTGAGAGCAATTGAGCGCCCACGCATAATAAAATTATAAGCGGGATTAGTGTCGAGCTCACAAAGAATTGCGACAAACAATGACAGACAAGCGAGAGCTGCCGTTGGAGTAGCAGCAGAAGCCCCAGCGGCTTCCAGGAAGTCAGTCGGATAGTGAGACTAAGACTGAGACTGAGCTTGTAGTCTCTACTGTGACTGATTGATTTGTGTGTCACGTCACACATATAATGCTCAGCTAGAGTGGCCTTTCAAGGTGAGCCTTGCAATCGAAACGTCGTCCGTCTGTCTGTCTATCGGCTCTATCAGCTCCCCTGGGAGGCTGCGCTCATAAATAGTTAACGAGGCCCGAAAAACAAACATCAAATTGCCGTCAATGTCGCTATCAAAGTCAAGGTTAACTCGTCCAGCGTCCTTGTGCTACGCGTGCCACGATTACCGTGTCGTGTGTCCTGCCATTGTCCTGCCAGCGTTGTGCGCGTGTCAGCTCGACTCCTGTTGCTACTACAAATGGCCAACCTTCGCCATCGATTTACTTATGGCCTTCACTCTCTCAGTTGGCAATTGATGCGCTGGCTAATCGCTGCATTCCAATGCCACATTCCTTGCTAGAAACGGGCCACGACTTGGCGAGTTGTGGGGCGGCACTTGCATTCATTAACGGTGATTTGTTAAGGCTGCACCTCATCCCCATCCCCATCCCCATCTTGGTGCCGATCCCGACTCAGATCAAAATCGTATTAAGCTAAATAAATGCGTTTGCCATACACAGTTCGAAGACCGTGGCCAAGTTGGAGGCATTATTAATTTTCCAATGCTGCCAGTTGCCGTCGCGAGCCATAGATCTTGCATTATATTGGCTGTCCGAGCATAAGGAGAGCTTACAAATTGCCACATGCAATTATCGCCAAAGCCGATAACGGACCGAGCTCAGAGATCGAAGCTCAAGTTATAGCCAAGCGATGAGCGGGCTAATTGCTTTTAACGGTTACGCTTTGGCCATTGCAATTAACCAGTTGAAAATTGAATTAATTCATTAGGAGCTCTCTTCAGCTGCCTCCCACTGCCAACTGGCTTCTGGCTAATAAATTCGTAACAAATCAATGACCCTGGCCACGGATGGATGCCCCAGTCGAGCAATAAAACTACACGCATTTCTACTTTAGCCAAGGGAGAGCAGGGGCAGGAGCAGGAGCAGTTGCAGTACTTGCTGTGTTGCATTCTTCACGCATCTCAAAATATGCCACAGCCACAGGAGGGGAGAAGCGAGGGAGGGAGAACAACTAAAAAAAAGAGAGATTCTCGTTTGTCGACGTTCCCACAAGTTCAACTCTAATTGTGACTTTATTTGCGCATTTATTGCGACCGCGTACGCAGCCCAAAGATACAGAATACACAGCAGCAGCAGCAGCAGAGCCCTTAGAGCCCTGCTCTGCCTTGCCATGGCTTTTGCCTTTGCTTTGCTTTGCCTTTGCCTTTGCGAGCCAAGCATCCTGGGCCAGCATCCACTTGGGTGGTCTCGAACAACTTGCGGCGCATCTTCAAAGCTACAGCTCGGCTCGGTCTCCAACTTGAACATGCAGCCCGAACAGAGCGAGCGAACCTCAGGCAGACTCGGGCTGCTGCATGCAACACAGAGTCGCAGACAGACGGACCGAACTGAGAGAGCGGAGATGGGGCTGAGACACCCAAACTGAATTCTAAATGATCGTTGAAATTCTGCGGAACAGTGTTTCGTTGGAATTTGCAAATGAGTTGTGTGTGTATACGTGCGTCTATATATGTGTGTGTGTGTATGTGTGTATGTATCTATGTGTGCAAATTCTTATGTACAGAGCAGAGCCAAAGGAACCAAGCAGTTTGCTCACAAGTTGTCTTTGATTCGAGTGCAAATAATAAATTTTCAGCTTTTGTCGGAGGCGGCGGTTGCCAGAGACATTCAGGAGACGTTGTAATCCAAGACAACTCCTTAGAAGCAGACAAAGAGACAGAGATAGATAGAGAGAGAGCGAGAGAGGGAGGCAGGCACTTTGTCGGCAGTGACCCATTTAGTGGCCGAATCCGATTTCAAGTCTCGCAGCTGCGTCTAACAAATGCACAGCTTGTACAATTTTATTGGTATTAATCATAGTTGCCACAGCCGCAGCCAAAGCAAAGCCAAAGCCAAAGCCAAAGCCTGAGCAATGGAAAATCTTGTAATAGTTTTCATGTTGATTGATGAACTCGATTTTCAGTTATTTTATTAACTTTTGATACCCGATACGCTAAGCAAAAGGGGGTATTATGGCATTGTCTGTCTGTGCTGGCTTATTTGCAACGAGAACTATACTTCTGCAATATTTGGAGCTATTAAAGTTGTTTATAATATTTACAAAGGTAGTGTAAATATATTTTTAATATCCGTCTAACTTTTGGGACAATATTCTTATATAAACTAATGTCACTTCAGTTTCTTTATCATAAATTAAATAAGCAAATATATTACGTGTTTCCATTTTGATATACAATACTCTTAAAATGCTACAAATATGTTTACCGGGTATCTGGAAGTCCCTACTCAACTGCAGCTTTCTTTTGCGTTTTCACTATCTTCCTTGCTCCCTCTCCAGGCCCAACCCGCAGTCCATAAATCACTCGGCCTAGCGCGAAACTTTCGCTGACAACTTGAGCGAATTGACCCGCAGAGTCTTTGCAACTTGCCCCCAAAATGGTGGCACAATCTAAACGACTGCTAGCATGTTGCCACATTTAAAGTTAATTAAGGTCCTGCAAAGCTTGATCGCAACACTTCAAGTGAGTCTAAAGCTTTTGGGCATTTCCCAGATCGCCCATTGATTTTGCATGTCGATTGGCCAGAAATTAATGGTCAGGCTCGTTGACTTGGCTGGAATGCTGCGCTTTCATTTTGCAAATTGTGAATTGTGTTTTTAGCGCAATCTTTGCCTCGCGGCTGCTGTCTAATTGTGAGTTAATGGTAATGGCCAGTTGATAAAAGTACGCATACTCGCCTTATTTGTACACTATAAATACAATTGTCTATATTTTTGCTATCAATTCAGATGAGAACCACATTTCTCACACTTTGCCAAGTTGGCAACAGTCGACTCGAAACGAATCCAGTTTAAAATTGGCCACATTTAATTGGAATCAATAAAATCTATTTACCATCGAACCGAGCAGCTAATTCGGGCAATTCTCACATGCGAGTGCTAAATGTGAACACTTAATAATAGTTTTTTTATTGCCCATAAAGTAGCACCTGCTGCTCATGTATTGAAAGCAGCAATGCTCAGCTCAAATGCCAAATGTGATTAAATATAGCAAATGTTACGACATATTTTCGTATCATATGAATACTCGATTTGTTCGAGCATACTCGTATGCCATAGATAGTTGGCCTTCATTGTGTGGTCTCTTCAAATTAGTCTGAGGTGGTCGTAGTAGTCGAGTAGCCGTTGCCTATTACACGGCACTTGTTAGCCAAGTTAGCGACGAAGCGTAACTAATTCCCAGCTACTGCATGACGGCACGTTTGCCAAGTCCACACATAAGCTCTCAGACAAATGGCCAAGACAATGACTTAGATGGAAGCGAAGCCAGCAAATGACCATCTTCAATTCACACCAAATGCTGAAGGGTTGTAAATATGAATTTGTATTGTTCATTGCTGTATTAGAATTGGCATAATAATATTATGAAAAGTCTAACGTATAATTTTAAATGTTTGTAATTATAAACAGAAACATAGAGAGAGCAAATATTGCTAAAATAAATCATTTTATTTTTCTACCTGCCCAACTATAAAACTATTAAAAGCTTAAGAAAGTGAATGTCAATTTACAAACGCATATTTATTTGCACCTATTTTCAAATATATTTAATTTGTTATCAATCTTTATTTTATATAAAAACACATCTGTATGTCAGTCAAATAAATGATATCCTTTATAAATAAAATAGACTTTAAACTCCATTTACCCAATTATTTTTTATTTTCTATCTTAAATATAAATTGTTTTGTTGAACTCAATTAATTTTCGTACAAAATTAGATCGTAATTGCAAACATTTCAATATTATGGCTAATACATTTTATTTTATTAGTTATTTCAATCGCAACAATTAGCTTTTAATTTTTTTGAATTAAAAAGTGAACATCAATGTATATATTTTTTTATTTATTAACAATTATTGGACCATATTAGTTAAGTTGACAAGAACTCGAATTTATTTCCATACTTTTAATATATTTGCCACATCACAAACTTTCGTCTTTTGTGTATATTTATTGTTGTTTCTTTTTTGTGAAAATATTGCATTTATTTTCTTTACCTTAATAATAATTAGCAACAATAAAAATCGCATTCTTTGAATTAACTTAATTTCCTTTACAATTCAAAAGAATGTAGTGTTTTCCCCACACTTCAACGAAATGTTCTAAAATAATTAAAAATAGCCTTGCTGTTGATTGACTAGTGTTAAATTACTATAATTATTCAATTGACAAGTTTCAGTTCATTTTGTGCTGAATGCAAATGGAGAGACATGCTCATGAGCAAGTCAATAAATACTTGTGGCGCTTGCACCTGCCACGAGCGGCAGTAAAAACTGCGAACTGAACAATAACAACAATAGCAAGCACATTAAACAAAATGAAGAGCCATAACAATTACAAAATGGGAGCAAAACAAACAAAACTGACATTTTACACCTTTTCATTATCTCGACTGGCAGACAAATCAACAGACAGCAGACGAGCAAACAAGCTGCAACTCGAGGCAGCAACAAAAACAAGTTGCAACAACGGTGTGCAACAATGCAAACAGAATGAAAAACACTGCACAAATAAGTAGGTGCAATGTGTTATTTGTTTTATCGCTTAAATTGCGGCCAACGCCGCCAAACAAGCGGCTAAAAAGCGCTAAGCGTTAACCCCCCTCCCCCACCCCCTTTTTATTCCTCTCGTCCATGAGTCGCTGCCATTACTCCCACAAGCATGCTGCTCCCCTTCTGCCCCCTTCACTTCGCCGGCAATTTGTGTGCAACGGTGCGCAAACTTCACCTTCAGCTGTGGCAAGAACCGAAGGCAAGAGCAGAAGATTGAAGACTGCAGACAGCAGAGTAGCCGAGTGTAGACTGCAGATTGAAGACTGCAATCTGGCTGGTACGATAAGCTGGTTAGCTGGCTGCATAATTAGCTGGGGCAGTGCGGCTTCTTAATCGTGAACCATTTCCTACACTTGGCTAAATGAAATGAAAACGTTGCACATAATTTATGTACAGAAGAATGCCAAAGAGAGTGCTCGTTGTTGGCAAGAGGGAGAGCAAATTAAAAAATTAAAGCGATTGCGACTACTGTGGAATTAACAGACCATTCGAGGGCAGAGCCAAGCCAAGCGAGCTGCAGCGGCAGTCAGGGAGTCAGAGAGTCGGGGAGTCGGGGGAGTCGGCGGGCAGCGAGGCGTGACAAAGCTAATATTAAAGCAAAGGTGGCATAAATTAAACGCAGCGAACAATAGCCACGTATCATTTAACAGGAAATTGCGACGTTTCCAAGCGAATGCCAAACATTAAGTCATAATTGTGGCAGCTCTCAGATACGGATACTGCGATACTCAGATGTATCTCTCAGATACATTTCGAAGTTGGGGAAGTTCGAAGTTCGAAACCAGTTTGTGAGGATGGAGAAAACTCTCCACACTCCACACACACAGCATATGCTCCTGCGCACACACACATGCCAAGAGAGAGAGGGAAAAAGGGATATAGTGGCAGAGCGAGATAGAGATGGGAATGTATCTGTTGTCTGGTAGTCTGGGAGTCTGGCTGGTGGCTGGTGGCTGGTGGCTGGCAGCTAAATGCCGGGGCGGAGCCAAGCATATGCACAGATGTGCCACTAGGATAACAGCCCCCATATGCTGGCTGCTCAAGTGGTTGTTGCTGCAGCTTTCTTGATGGAATTATCAACGTTTTATTTATGGCGCTCTTTGGACACGGCCGAAACTTGCACGTTCCCAATTTAATTAGTCTTGCGCTGAGCGCAACGAAACGGCAAAGCGAGGCACTTGCAACAGCAACTGCAACAGCAACAGCCACAACAACAACCAGCACAGTTGTAAGTCTGGCTTAGGCACTTTTGTGGCCAGAACTTTTCATTTTGCCAAGCTGCAGTCAGGCCAATTAAGCGATCTTGCACATGAGCCGAGTTCAGGCCAACACCAAGATGAACACTTGGTTAAACAACCAGGCAAAGCAACTGCGTCTTCAACTCCGTTTCCGTCTCCCCCTCTTGCTGCTCCTACTCCGTTGAGGCATCTCACTCCTTCTCCAATTTCCGTTGTGCCTTTTGGCGTTTTTCAAGCAGCAACAGACGGCCAACAAATTGCGCACAACTTCATCATAATCAACGCTCGGACAGAGCGCACAATGGCTGACTATAAGTCGAGTATGCTAGCTTCCGTTATACCCTGTACGCATTTAAATTACGCACACTTGCACAACTCTAGAATTAGTAAAGCAATTGTACAATTTTTAAACAGCAAAGTCAATTGTTTTTAAGGTCCTCGTCTTTGACTTTATTTATAATTAAAATTTACATATATTTCTGTTCAACTAAAGCCTTTCCTTATATTCTTTGCTGACCTGAAATGCATAGTTATTTTATTTAAAATATATATATGACTTTGAATACATCTTTATTTGATAAAATGCTAATGTGAAAGTTGAATAAGTGGACAAGTTAATAAAATGTAAATTAATAATTCTTTTCAATATTTTAATAACAATATTATATAATAAATTAATTTGAATTATATACAAATTCGAATTTATGAAATGCTTTCTTTTTTACAAAAGGGCTTAATAACGTTCAAAGACATAAGAAATGTATATTACTTTATTTTGGCCTTATTAATAAGATCTAATACTTTTATTCTAACATACCCAATGGTCAAGCTTTTGCTACAGGATATCTGCTGGCTATGCGAAAAACTAAGGTTAAATGCTGGCTAAATTATTTTACGTGCCGCAGTCGTCGTTGCAGACGCGATCACAGCAGGGGCAGGAGGCAGGAGGCAGGAGGCAGGAACAGGTTGCCCCAAGTTTTACCATAACTCAGTTATCGGCGCGGGAACGGGAGGAAAAATGATGTGAAAATTGTGCCATAACTTTTGGTGATGCTGCTGCCGTTGCTGTTGCGGCTTGCAAGAATTGCACGTTGCATGCGGCCTGTTGCATGCCCCCACCTTTGCAATAGCGGCGCAGTTCGCTTTTTTATTTGTTTTAGAAATCACAGCAACAAATCATAAATTGCATTTTACGATATTGATTGGCCAACTGATCAGACGCAGCCCGTTGCAGTTGCTGTCGAAGATGTTGTTGCTGTTGTTGCAATCGCTGTTGTTGTGGGCGTGTTTGTTGTGCTTCGCTGTTGCAACTTGCAATTTGTATGCGATTTGGCCCTGGGCCAAAGCAAGACTCGAATTCGAGAGAGGCGCATTATTTGCTCAGCAGGAAATTATTATTATTTTTTCGAGATTGAATATCATTGAATCATTGGCATTATGTTTTGGGTATTCGAGTGGAAATGTTTAGCTGCAAACTTGCTCATTTCCGCTTGAAAAGTTCATCGAATGTCAATTGAGTTTAAAACGTTATTTAATTGATATTTATGAGTAATTTTCAATAGCAATCCGAGCTGTAATTATAGAAGTATTATGAATATCGCATTGCAATGATGTAATGTGGACAAGGCTTACATCACCATAGACTTATTATATCGTCGCTCTTTTCTTTCCCAATATCACGGAAACTGAAATGAGAATGGAAATTTTTAGCAACTGAGTCACGTTCCGTGTGGAAAAGGTAGGGAAAAGGGGTAGGGAAATCAGGTTAAGTAGGGTTTGTCGACAACAATCAGAGCAGCTGCCTCGCTGCCAAGGGGACAACAACAACTTTATGAAGACATAAATTGGCAAATTGAAAAGCCTGTCTCTGCTGATGATGATGTGCCTGATCAGACGGAGCTAGAGAGAGAGGAGCAGCACAATATTAAAAGTCATTGCGACACGCTAAGCAATTTGGTCAAGAGCCAAGAGCCTAGACCGCCAATTAAACCATTAAATTAATAGGCAAGTGCGAGGAAGACAAGATGCATCATCCACAGCACCAAACACTCCATGTACTCGATGTACTCGCAGTCAACCACTTAACCAGGCAAATGAGAAACGCGTTCCAAGTGGCCACGCCCCTTTTTGGCTGCCACCCAGCTAATTGCAAGGATGGCTGCCAAGGCAAAGATGTATAGCCGAACCAGCCTGACATTGCCTTGGCTTGGAAATTGCATTTTGAAGAGGCTTCTTGAGAAGAGCAGCCGACCTGACAGACGTTAATTAACTATGCAGGGATTAGACTACGACATACCCTGCATTCTATGCAGTTCCACAGATTTAATGACCTCCCTCAGTCCAGCTGAATGTAATCTCTGCTATTGAGGCAATCATAATGCGATTTGTCAAAGTAAGGAAGAAAAACAGATTATTTTTGCATGGGGAGAGTCAAGTAGAAGGAAGAGGATAAACAGACAATTACATTGTTTACATTATGTTATCCTAAGACTCTCTAAACAGCCATATTTTGTGTATTACTAAAATAGTTTTACTAACAGAATTTAGTTTGAATAATATATATATATATCTATATATTATTTTATTTTTGCCATTTTACATCAATTAAATATGCATATTATATATGTATAAGTATCAAGTTAATCTTATAATAATCTGTGCATGCAAATACATCATTTAAATAATTAATAGAAATTGTATGACACAGTTAAGTTTATTTTGCAATAAACAATTTCCTCATTTTGCCATTCTACAGCAGAATGCTCTCTTCATTGGCCAACTGAAAGAGGCTCTTATGCAGCTCGTAAACATATAATTTAAAGGGTATTTTCTACAAGTTGTACTGGCATTGCAATTAGGCACTTTGTTGGCTGCCAACTGGCAAACTGGCTGGTACTTTGGGACTTTAGCTTGTTTTAGTTGTTGTTTTAGTTGCTGTGGCTACATTTTTATTAAATTGAATTGGGTGCTTAAATAAATTATTTAATAAGCACATGATCTACGCATTCAAATGCTCCGCTCCTCGTCTCTTCGCGGTTCTGCTCGCCTGTTGTGTTTTTGGGGCCATGGGCCAAGGCGGCCACGCCCACAAGGCGAGAAGGTGAGCGAGTGAGTGAGTGAGTCTTCATTTTGCCATTTCTTGTATTAAATCATTGCAATTTAACAGCGAAACGATGCGCAGAGTGGAGAGTGGAGGAGACAGCTTAGCCTTTGGCTTGATAATAAGAATGCTGAAGCCGCCATAGCTGTTACATGGCCAAGGGGCCAACGAAGGGGACTCGCATATAATTCTGCAGTTTATGACTTTGCTTTGCCCAGAGCCTTGATGGTGCAAGGCATGCTGGGTCTTCTTCTGATCTCCTTCTCTGCTTGCGCAATCTTCAGTTTAATCGAGCGATCATTTTGCGCGTACTTGCAGTGCAATTTACCGACCATCTCCCTCTCTCTCTCTCTCTGTCTGTTGGTGTGTGCTCTGCTTGCCCTCACTCAATCACGCCTCCTCACCTGCCCCGACCCCTGCGGCTAGCTGCATTATAATAACCATAATGGCGCGCACGATTTATGTTTTAATTTTGCATTTAAGCGGCAAGCAATACCATGGCTCTGACCATGGCTCTGACTGTGGTCTTAACTTCGATTTGATTGGCGCTGATAACCATGCAATTGCTGCTCAACTTGGCCCATCTCACGGCAACGGCTCATGTCGTACTTGTTTTTCCGGCTTGCAGGCGCTTTAAATCGATTAAGTGATCCTCAGAGTGAGCATTAGACTTGTCCTCATCCTTACAGTAATGTTGAATTACTCACTTGATTGATAAGAGACTTAATTACCATTTGCCATTTGCAATGTCAACTGATTGGCTTAGATGAAGTGCTAACTTGGCCAGGCCTGATAACTGTCTCGACTGCCATTTGATTAGGCCGTGTTTGGCAGTCGATTGGCAACACATTCCTTGCCTCGTTGGAGTCTGACTCGTTTGTTGTGCAAACTCTTTGTGGGAGAGACAATTTAGCATCTACTTAATAGGAGCATAGGCGCGACATTCTCTGAGCCAAATGCAACTGCCAAAGCAGAGCAGAGCAGCTTAATGCCTGCAATTGCGAATTGCCAATTCCAAAGGCAATTCCAAAGCCAATTGGCTTGGCATGGCCAAATGTCGCTCGTTCGTTGGCCAAATTGTCAGCGTGCAACAATCTACACCATTAAACAAACGATGGCAGCGGCAGTCAACTCGACTCGAGACTTGGCCAAATATGGTGCACTACCTGAAAGCTGGCAATCTAATTAGTGTTCGCTTTGGCCTGGCCAAAAAGTCACTTTGCTTTTAATTACGAAAAGCACCGCAATTAGAGGCGCTCTCTGGCAGTCAAAGGGGAACGTGAGAATGGCCTCAGCTCCTGCTGCTCTGGCTCTGGCTCTGACTCTGACTGTGGCTGCCACAAAGCGAGATCGCTGGTCTAAACATTTCGTAAACCGCAGCAGACGCCGCATGTCGCAAAACCGCAGAGAATTTAATTTGTCGAGCTGCAAAAAATTAACTAAAACAATGTCAGGACACCTTGCACTTACAGCTAGTCTGTGGCAAATCGCAGGACAGCAGGACGAGGCAATTGGATAACTGGGCAACTGGGCAACATATGTCTGCAGCAGGCAGAGAGCACAGCAGGACATCGCTAGACAATGCATTGACTTCTTGTTGGCGCAACAATGATTAGTTTCGGTCAAAGTCAAAGGCAGCCAAAGGACTCGGGACGAGGCATTGAAACTGCACTCGACGACAAGGCTCATGCGTGCCGCCTCTGCTAGCTTTGATCTACTCCCTCGGCCAGTGTGTGTGTGTGGCCTCTGCACACAGGAGTCGCCCTAGTCCTGGTCCAATCGCTATCGATATCAGCATCCTGAAAGGAGTCAGGTACGAGACATCGACGGCGACTGCGGTCGATTTTGCTGTCAAAACAACACGATTTATGTTTTGTATTGAGAGCAGGCTCGGGGATAACAAGATGTTTGCCGACGCCTACAAAAGATGACCAGGCATCCAGGGTATCCCTACTCCTGCTCCTTTTCTACTCCCTCCTCTACTCCTACTCCTTCTCCTTCTCCTGCCAGTGCAATGGTGATGTTGATGTTGATGTATGGCCTCTGATCGTGCATTAGATGCCATCGCTGGGCATTTAATGACCAAGGCAATTAATCTACTTGCATTTACTTACACGTACCAGTTGTCGAGGGCAGCTCAAGCAGTTTAAACTACTTGGTCAATTAAATTAGGCAGTAAACCGATTTCATTTCATTTTAAAACGAATTGTGTTGGTTAATAAAGTAAATATGTAAATAAATAATACTACTGTTTTTAAATGTATAATCTATAATTATTTATTTAGACTAATTTAAAGTGAACAGGAATCTGGAAAACTGTAATTGATATACAAATCAAAATTACAGTGTATTTATTTTGCTTTACTTTGATTGTACTTTTCTCGCTGTGTACCAATTTTGTTTTTAATTATTTGAAGATTACTTTAATGTGCTCATTACTTAATGAACGTCCCTCGCTCTATGTGTTTTTTATGGACCGCAAAATGAATGCAACAAAGCGTCGTTATCAGCTTCTTATTTTGGACCTGAGCCTCCATTGGAGGCATGTATGCAAGTGGGATACACTGTAAATCTCTTTAAATGAGCATTTAAGCGCTGACACAGACACCGATCTCGATACAAGACTCCTACTGAACCCCCCACTCCTACTCCTACTTCAACTTCAACTTCAACTCCGACTCCGATTGCGACTGTGACTTGGATTGCGACTTGAGTTTCGGCATCGGTATCGGTATCGGTTTCAGTTTCAGTTTATGTGTGACTGTAATTCAATGCTCGATGCGTTGATAGCATCGAGCTCTGCTTACCCTTTCGAGCTCATTCCCTTGCCATACCCTTTCGCATCCTCTCAAAGACAGCCCCTGTCATGCTGGCGATCGCTGATCGTTGAGACTGCTTATACCCGGCAGCTACTAAGCTGAAAGGCAGTAATAGTTTGGTGGCAATCAATGTAACAGACACAGATTATATTTATATTGTCTGCCATATCGCGCTGTTCAGCTGTTCGTCTATCCTCAAAAATAAATTGAACCATGTCTCACTTGCAATAAGTGATAGAGTTGCCTTATACAGAATATTTAATATATTTAATAACAACAGAGCTCTTTTATTCATAACCTATGGTCAGTCTATCCGTTGATCCTATTTAAGCAACTAAATCTTGTAGACTTTACGAGCTGAACTTCCCTAATTTGGCGACAGCAAAGTAATAATTAATTACAAACTGTTCGGTTATGCGTCTGTCCTTTAGCATTAACAACTAGAGTTCCCACTAATCAGCAAAGCTAGAGTTGCCAAATTTGCATACGGAATTTTAACATATATTAAATAAGCATAACCAATTAAATTGAATAAAAGCCAATTATGTAAGAGTTTTCATACTTTCAATCACTTGGAAAGCATTGCATTCATATTGTTCAATTTATTTGCACTACAATTTCATGCAAATTGAAATTGAAAATAAAATATTCTAATTATATTTAATACCAGATATTTAAGAGTCGTGCTCAGTCAACTGCCGTGACTTTCTTGCTTGTGTTCGCTGCCTTGTTTTGTCTCAGTTGCTCAGTTGCTCAGTTGCTTGTCCGAAATTTATTGTATTGTTGCCAGGCATTTGTCGCTGACTACAACAGTTGCTGCTGCTGTTGGGATGTTGCTGCTGTTGCCAGTTGCTGCTGTTGGTTGCACGTTGTTTGTTGTTGCTTGTTTGTTGCTGCTGATTGTCGCCAACGATCGAGGATCGACGATCGACGATCGACAATCGATTGATCGAGCTGTGACTGCAGCTGCGAGTCGTTTTGTCGCCTTGACACTCGAGCCAGAGTCTTTTCGTCCAGGGCACTCTTACAAATGTTAACAAGTCCAAATAGCTTTCAATCTCACCCACTTGGCTGAGGCGACTGCAACTCGGCAATTACAAGTCATATATCATGGGGCGCACATGTGCTGGAAAGATCTGAGCGGAGAGACCAGATGCCGACACTTGTTGGACCACCCAAAAGGCAATTGGCCACGACTGGGTCCTTTTGTCGTAATCACCCACAAAACTGGGCATTATGTCGGTCAGTTAACAACATAAAAAGTCAATAAAAACTCCTTTTTGACATTTTCGGGCGCGTTTGAGCAAATGCCGACATAATTGTTGTGACAGACAAGCGCACATAGAAAACACAACACAGGACATGGCAAGGAGTTGCGTCCAAGAAGGACATACAATGCTCTAAGAAGATTATATATATTGCCTGACAATAACAAAATTAATGGGCACCCGACCACTGTCTCTTTCTTACTCTTGTCTCAGTCTTCCTCTCTTTCTACTGCTTAAATGGTCACTTACAGCAGCTCAGCCAATGGGCAAAGACTCGAACTGATCCTGTCTACCTGGGGGGAAAGTGTTTTTCCTGCTGTCGGTGCATCTGAATTGCATCAAAGAGAGCATACACAAACACACAAGCACACACACACACATATACAGACTTGGCTCAGATATCCCACGGCTAAAACGTTAAGTCATCTTGCCGATCGTCCAATTGTCTATAAGATGCATCGATCGATCGTAACAAGAGGATCGATCGCCTACAGGAAGTCTTGCTGTGTGCATAAATATTTTGACACTAAGCAGCATGTTGCCCCTCTCTTTCCCTCTCCCACGCTCTGTCGGGGGATTTTCTTTAATTTGCTTCGTCTAAGCCTTTTATTGCATTCGCCACACTTGCCGCATTTCCTTTCATATTGTTGTTATTTGTGCCGCGCCCACTAAGCGTCTTATAATGGCCAAGCCAAGCGGAACTGCCTCCTCTGGCCATGGAGTACTCCACAGTCCACACTCCCCACTCCCAACTCCCAACTCCAGTATGGGAAAAGCAGTTTTAATGCTCAAGCTTCTCTGCCAATCTATGTGAGAGCTCAGCACTTTGCAATTTGTGGAGAAACTTTGTGCACAGCTCATCATTTCAACCATTAACTTTTCTTTCTTTACATATCTAAACATTAATGTTACATTGTACAATACGCTTTGTTATTAACAAAGCGAAGCAACTGCAGCGTCATGCACAGCAATCAAATGATCGTGGATTCAGTTTGCCTTGTGACTTTGTCAAATTGTTTGGTCACAATAGATCAATGGTATTTGCTTTAACCGAGTGAAAAATACAGTGAAAAATGATTTTTCTTCTTAAATATATTTATTAAATAAATGTGGCAACAGTTGGTTAAGCATATTGTGTGAATTTGCTGTATTTAATATTTTCAATAGTTACCAATATCTGCCTGAATGTAATTGTATGTGCTCATATTGAAGCTATAATTCAAGCACAGTTTTAAACAACAAAAGAGATGGGTTTTATATAAAAGTATCTAGCTGAAACTTACCCTATTGGATCAAAGTAAACAAACACTATAGGCCATTGTACTATAACAACAGCTCTTTGCTTTTTTATTAAAATTACAACATTTTCCAATGCTCAATCGTTATAAAATTTACAGTATAAATACAAAGTCATCATATATATTTTTTTTTAGCAAAACTAAGTCATTTATTTTTACATTCTGCTTGTCTAAAAATTATTTAAAATTTACAAAAAGATATATTGCATTTTAATTATTTTCATTCTTCAATGAGTAGCTACAATATTTAGTAAACTATCGTTAAATCTAGTATAAATAATGTCTTTTATAAAAACGTATAAAAGTCATCTACTTAGTAATATCCCTTTCAGCTCATTTCAATTACCACAGGGTATTGAAAAGGGACAGAGCTTGCTGGCAGGCTGCCAGACAATTTCAGAATATTTTGGCTGGACATTGCATTTGGAATGGACACAGTCGAGAAGTGCTGCCTTATATCTTGCCCTCCTCCTCGTCCACTTTTCTGACTGTCCCCCCTCCGTCTGCTGTCCGCTTCGAAGAGACAGCGACGAGATAATTTTGCAATGCTTATGGCCGCCAATTTGCGGAAGATCGCCGTACAAGGAGCGCACGCAAGCGATGCAGCAGCAGCAGGAGCAGGAGCTGGAGTAGATCGGTGCCCCAAAAGCAAGACGGGCACGCAGAGGAACGACAACTTGGTCGGAGACTTGAGCAACACGTGTGTGTTGATTGGTTCATAAGAAAAAGGGCAGCAAACAAAAACTACAGAAAGAAATCATTTAAAACAGCAAACGGCGATCGTGCTTAAATATGCCAAAAATAACAACAACAACAACAACAAAAAGAAGTAGAAACCAAAACAAGTCAAGAACTGGGCGAACGGGTAAAACAGCAGGAAGCAGGGAGCAGGGAGCAGGGAGCCAAACGAGGAGCAGCTCCTAAGACGACGAAGTGCAGCCATGCCAGCGATAGCTACAACTATATAAAGGGCAGCAAAAGGAGCTGAGGTGGCTGCCCAAGAGGCCCCTGAGGCAGACAGGATCAATATAAGAACAACGTCGTTTCGGGGCTTGTACATAATTTTGCATTTTTTATAAGGTCGTGGCAGCGCAAAGGCAAAGGGTAGGAAGGCGGCAGTAAGGTATACAAAATGTCGGTTACGGCAAAAAGAAAAAACAGAAAAAAAAACCATTAAAGGCAGCAGCAGGAGCTGGAGTTGGCAAAGAATGGACTGGCGAGTTGACTGAGCATCCTCAAGCATCGAGAAAATTAAGAAGCGACGCGAATCTTCAGTCTTATTTCTTTGTAAGCCACCCCTCGTTCCCCCTCCTGTCTTCCATTTTTTTTGGGCTGCCTTTTGTTGCTGTGATCTTGTTCTACGACTCTGCTCTGGTAATTATTATATATGAACGTATGAGTCTGAGTGTATATAGAGTTGTGCCTACTGCTTGCTGTCCAGTCCACCATGATGAAGATCATTTCAGGTTCTCTCTCGCACACACACACACACACACACATAAGATATGTACATGTTTGTTGTTGCAAGTTACTCGACTCGCATGTCATGTCCGCGCGCTGAGGCTGTCAACAGCCCCGGGATAAAATGATCAACATTGATCGCATAATGATCAGCCGCAGCAGCAGCCACAACATTTTTAAATACTTTTAGCTCAGTTGAGATACAGATACAGATACACAGCTGCAGATACACGGCAACAGTTGCTCTCGCGCGACTGGCACAGATTCAATCAACCTGGCTGAGATCTCTTGACTTTTTTGTTTTTTTGCTTACTCGTTCGCCGTTTGGCGCAGATTGATGATTGAGTGCGTGGCCTGAAACTGGAACTCAAACTCCAACTGGGATGGGGGCCAAGAGTCGAGCCGAGTCGCTCTTGGCCCTGGCTAAGTAAGCTATTATGCGTGCTTGGCCTGGACTTGCTATGATTTTGATCGCCACTTTTGTAGGCCCCGCATAATTTACTTAATTATATTTAATTGAATTTTAAAGCTACTGGTTAAAGCAAGGCGGCGGCCTCTTTGCCTCAACTTCTTCTTCTCTTCTCAACTTATTTCTTAATTGCCAACTCGCAGCGGTTGTTCAACTTTCCCAGGCCAAAGACTACGTACGTGCCAAGCTGACAAATTTGCGCCTTTTTGCCGTATTCGATATTTGCAGGATAACTGGATGACAGGATAACACTCGAAGCCTGTCAAATCTCTGCTGCATCCTCACAGCAGTTTATCACGGCAATAAGCGAGCCCAAAAGTCAAACAACATTGCAGCCCTTTCTGCCTTTCTCCCCTTACAGAGCGAGGCGGCAATTTCCCAGGACGCGTGACATAAATCAAAGGCCACACATCCTCTGCACTGTTGTACTAATACCAGCCACAATGAACCCAAAGGATTTGTTCAGCAAATCCTTTGAGAATTGATTCGTGCACGCTAATAAGTCCAAACAATAACAGAAAACTAAATTATATCTCTTGGCTACAGGCCAACAAAGGCAGGACGGGAAGAGGTCCTGTTATTTTGCTCATTTCCGTAATGCGTTGTATGATTTTCCAAAGCAAATGACATAATCATAATGAGATTGAGTCCCAGTCCAAAATAAAAAAAAGGGGCTGCCATGCAAAGACTGCTATGAATTTCAATTTCAACCCCCTCGCAGTCGCCTTTAAGGGTGGCAATTAAAATGTTTGCGCAACTGAAAGTAGTCCAAACAAAATGGCCGCCGCCATCAACATTGCCATGTTCCCCTATTGCCACTATCCCCGTAATCTGCCACAACTTGCAACTGTTGCAAGCTGTGCGGGCGCTTAACTCAATAGACTATAAGTGGCCATGACGAAGACCTCGAGTGTTGCATAGGGGTGTCAGTCTGACTCCCGCTCTACCTCCCCCCCTCGCTCACTTTCTCTCTCTCTCTTTCGCTTCCTTGCTGGGAACCAAACAAGTCACTTGTCAGTGTAAATTAATAACTTGTAATACATCTTCAGTCTTGAAATGAGCAAACAATTTAATGCATATTTAATTAATTTTCTAATAACCAAAGTTATTCGAGTATTGCAGTAAAGTCAACTCTGACTATATTAAAATTCAAGGAAACGAAATGAATGATTTATAAAACTAATTTCAAGTAACAGCTTTTAGATTTAGAATAAGTAGAAATTTATATAGCCGAAAATAGTTTCCAATCTATTTATTTAGTTTTTTATTTGTTTCTATTTGTTGCTGGCATTCGAATAAAATTTGTAAGGTTTTTAACATATGATAGAAGAAAAGAAATAGCTATTTATTTCTTTATTGTTCTTATATATCTAATTTCAATTTATACATTTATTTTCCTACTATTTTATTTATTTGTTTATCTACTTATATATTCAATTGTACATTTATTTCTATATTTTTTAAGCTTACGTATCAAATTTATTGCATTTATTAGACACATACGAGTGAAGTTCTATTCACCACCTGTCCGTCTACATATTTTCGATCTATTTAAAATTAACTTCAACGACTGTTTCTACCGTTTCTGTTTCTACTCCAACAGCAACAATTTGCTACGCATATGCTTAACTCCACTAAATGTATTATTGTTAAAAGCAAGCTGATAAGATTTGGTTCATATCAGACTAGAATAATTTATATTACTGTCATAGTACAGTTTTCCACTTTTATCAGTAAAAAACAGTAAGTAATTGCTGCATGTAAATAGCAGCTTATTGTTTAGATCCTTCGTGGACGTATTTCCGTCATTAACAGATTGTACCGAAATGATAACAATAACCAAAAATGGCGATAAAAAATCTTCACAATGATAGTCGACCTTTGATGCGAACGCTATGTAAGTATTTCGGTCCATTTGAAGGTGCCGCTCCCATTGGAATTCATCGAAGACGTAAGAAGCAAGAGACAAGAGAGGCAAAAGACAAGAGACAAGAGACAGGAGGCAAGCAGAGGCTGCATGCCCCCCGCCTTGCTGTTGTTGCTGATGTTGTTACCAACTGTTACCAGGTTGGCGGCAAGGCATTAACGTCCAATAAATTGTTGTCAAATGTCGCGCACCCCGTTGATTTTAATGTGGCTTAAATAGGATAATAAAACTAACCGCAGAGGAAAACAGAGGGAGACAGAGACAGAGAGAGAGAGATAGGAAGAGCGAGGCCTGAATTTATTGTTGGTTTGTATATAAAATAGTGCGTTTTATATACATACCCTCACACAGAGATACTCCAATGTTGGTGCCGCAGTGTTGCACAGGTTGAACGGACAGCGGAAAACCAATAACTTTTCCGCTGAATAGCAGAGCAGCCAAGCGGAGAGTGGAGAGCGGAGCGAGGGGAAAGCAGCTAACAGGTGCTTATCGTACTTGCATCGTGACATTTTATTGGCTGGGTGCTCCGCCTGGGCCACGATGCTTATCAATGACCCAATGGCCAGCGGCACAAAATTGGAGTGAGAGACAGAGGCAGCAGCTGACGTAGGGTCAGCTAATGGCAATGGCAAGGGAAATGGGAACGGGAATGGAAATGGAAATGGTGGAACCCAAGACTGTATGGAAATGAAGGTGCACATAAACAAGGTTTTATGACGGACATGGCTGACAGTTCGTAAAACCGAAGACAGTCATCGCATCAGAGCAGAGCAGAGCAGAGAAGAGATGTGGCAAGAGATCTGTGGAGCTTCAGTTCATGGAAATTTACATTGTTATTTTAATTAATTTTCTTGAAAGCGCACGCGTCGCTGGCAGTCAAAACAGTTCTTCACAAAGGGGCCAAAATTAATTTGGCCAATTTGTTGCCATACCCAAATCAGCAGTCCCGCTGCGAGTTGATCAATTAGCCATGGCTCTCAGTCTGTCGGTGTCGGTGTCGGTGTCAGTGCGAATGTGACCAGGCCACTTACAGCTTCAGAGGCGCCGCCTTCGCACATCTCATTCGCACTCAAACTGACACTCACACTCACACTCGCACTCGCACTCACATAATCATTCACAGCGACCACCCAAAAGGCTGAGCCCTCATTTGAGGGATGAGTTCGGTGCTTTGCGCGTGGGTTAACCAAACTGACCAAAATAAAAGCAGAGAAAAAAAATTAATTAAAGCTTTTTAATGATGCCGCATCTTGGCCAACAAACAAATGTTGCTGATGCTGATACTTATGCTGATGCTGATGCTGATGCGTTGGCCTAATGATTGCTTTTGCCACCTTTTGCTTTTGCTTTCGTTGTTTGCCATTTCTCTCTCGCCCCGCATTTATTAAGTAAATATTTTGACTCATGCAAATTGCTAAGCAGCCAACCGAATCGCGGAATGGTTTTGTTATTACCACTGCGATTTGCAGTCCAACTTTTGTTGCCCTCATACCGTGCTACCATGGCTTAAAAGGGTTGACAGCTGCTGCTTTGGCGGCTGCAGCCAATTTGATAAGCATGCCAAATATTTGTCTGCTTTTATCGCTCGGCTGTAACTCTGCATTGAGATGTGGGCTTGATTCAAACAAGACATACTATATATAGAGGCTTAACTTTGGTTAACTGGTATTATAATAATTGAGTATGTGTTAAAGTATGTATATTCTATGTAACATATACATACATACATATATGCTAACTACTCTCTTAGCGCTATTAAACTTGGTTGATTGGTTATTCCTGAACTTAGTACATGTGTTGTAAGTAGACAGATATTATCCAAATATTATTTATTAAATAGAAATGCATACCTTTTATGTTAAAGCAAATTAGTAAACTCGTTTACCACAAACTTTCTCTCTATATGTATTTAATCAATAATCAATAATAATGAGTAATTAACTGTTGCCAATCTATACTATATAAAATATATCAGACTGTGTAAATATTAATGCTATTTATAAAATTAAATATATAATATAATGCAGTACACGCCCCAAAAGAATCAGACAACAGTATTCCCATTGAATATAAATTATTACAAATGTGCTTACAAATAAATTGCCAATTTTTTTGTAATGTTCGTTGATATTCCTTTGGCTTTTCATCGAATTTATGAATTGAAGTTGTCTCATAAGTAACAACAGCTGCAAAAACTAAAGCAATAAAGAACGTACGACAACAAGAGAAGAAGAAGGAGAAGTAGAAGGAGAGGAAAGAAGCAAACAGCACGCGCGCAAAGTTTTTATATGAAAGCAAATTAATTTTTGGGCGCAAAAAGGAAAGCGAAAGGAAAAACTACAATATGAGTAAATAGGCTGAACAGAGGAGGGGCAAACGGCAGCCTCAGCAACCTCAGCAGCCTCAGCCTGATGGCCAAAAGTCAACAGCAATAAAATCGCAGAGACAGCCAGGACACGAGCTGACAATGTCGAAAGGGAGAGGGGGGAACAGGAGCTATGCGTCGTTGACAACAAACTAAGGCAATAAAAGCGAAATCAGGATAATGCCACAGCCGTCGTCGTCGCCATCGCCATTGCCATTGCCATCGTCGTGGCCAGCTCACGATGTCAGCAAATTAAATAAATCCCCCGGGCGGCAGATGTGCAGAGAACAGAAAGCAGAGCACAGCACAGGACATAGACAGGAGCAGTGGCTCATCATTAGGCTGGGCATTGTGGGCAGCGAGGCAAACAAACAAGCCAACAAATGGCATTTCGAGCTATAAAATCAATTACATAATGAACAGACAGCAATGGCAAGGGTACAAGGAAGAGGGAGAAGGAGAAGAACAGACTGAGACTAAGCAGATTTGATGCTGGTTGGCAAAACATTTGGCCAGGCATTTACGGTTAGCCACAGGACAATGCACATTGGGACCACTGGCATTGGGACCGGGCCACAATGCCTTGTTTTGGCCCATTTTGACTTCTGTGCGGTTAGGCAAATAACAACAAAACGCATCCTGTTGCACTGCAGAAAAAAGTGCATACAATATGCTTAGCAGGGGCAGGAGCAAAGGCAACAGCAGAAACACAGCAGGACGCGTGGCATACAAAGCGACTGCTGCCACAAAACCAAACAAATTTCATTAAGCAAAAAGTGCCATCAGTGTGTGACACTTGCCAGTCGCCAAGAAGCAGAAGCAGTGGCAGTGGCAGAAGGAGACTTCCTGGAATCTCCTTCCATTGCCAACTCGCGCCTTGGCCAATAAAAACAGCAAACAGCCACAAAAAACTTGGATGATGGCAAATTGAGTCGGCGAGTCGTCGTCCTGTTTTGGCCAAATTGTTGCGTGACTCAAATGTTTTCATCATTCTTGGCTAAAATAATAATTTGCCATATAATATGCTCCAGCCATTGCCAACAACAACATTACAACTTGGCTATGAGTAATGCGCTGCCAAAGGCTTTCTAGCCCCTCTCTCGAATGGGGGGCATGTGTCACATTTTCATCGCCGTGAAAAACTAAAATGTCAAGAAATTTGACAGCCAAATGATTGTCGGCCAATATGCTTTCACATTTGCCCGAACAATGGCCCAACATAAACGATCCAATTTCGGCAAACGCAATCAAGCAAACTTGAAATTGTAACAGGGCAAAATGACAGCAAGCAACTTTTAATCATTGCTATGTATGAAGTTGTTTCAAATATATGAGGAACTATATTAAGATTTCAATAATAATTTGAAAATATGCATTTATTGTCTACAGTTTACAAATAAACAGCTGCAACCTCTTCAATAGTCCACCTACAAATTCGGTCTGAAAACCATCTGCCTTTTTGGCAATACCAATAATATGCTACTATTATTGAGTTCAAGTGCACAATTTTTCAATAGCTAAACTCTCGAACTGTTTAGAAATTTGCATTTTTATAACCCTGAGGGAAATGCTTAAAGTATATTATAGATTTTTGCTGCTATTGCTTTCAGCAGTTTTACGATCTTTTCAACACAAACCAATCAAGTTTATGGCCCAGCTTATTAAAATCAAAACTGAAAAGCAAATATCGAAATGACCGCGAGGTATGTTCCATTCGTAAGATATATGGTCGCCGATCAACCATTAACATGTTCACTAATTTTACGAGCCATATTATAAACGTTTTCAGTTTATTTGTTGGTGGGAGGGGGGGTTTCAATTCTTTTGATATTGGCATCGATTGTCGTTGCCTTTGTTTCGAATCGGTGGCCATAAAATATCTGGATGGCAACGTGAAGATTATAAAATTTTATGCGCAATTGGAAACAGTTAACAGCAAATTCTGCCGGCCTGTGTACGAGTATATTCTGGGAATATAATCACAAGCTCATTTCAATACAAAAGCTACAGAAAAGATGAAAAAGAGAGAGAGAGAGAGAGAGACGAAGGAGAAAAGGAACTTGTCAACAATATTTTACGAGCGCGTTGAGATTTTTTTTTCTCTTCTTTCGTTTTTCGATATTTTGCTGCTTTTTCATTTTGGTCAAAATGTATGGAAAAAGAAAAGGCTGTAAAATCGAGAATCGTTAAATCGTTAACAACAACAAATATGAGTATCAATGTGCTCGATGACGACGGCACCAGCTGCGCCAAGTCGTAGTCGGAGTCGGAGTCGGAGGAGTCGCAACCAAAATCGACGACAGCCATATTGAAAAGTGGCTGGAGATGGCGATAGGGTCTTGGCTGGAACGGAGGCAAAATGGAGTTGCCCCAGGGCCACATGGAAAACCATAAACATAAATAATAATACAATATGTATTATATGACCAAGTCGATCCCCCCTCTCTCTCTCTCTCTCTCTGTCTCTCTTCGTGCATATATTTGGATATAAAATGAGAGTCTCGCATTTAATTTATGATCTTTCCCCGCATTTTTGATTGTTCACAATACACAAAATACTCGTAATATGCGTTGTGCTAGGCCAAGTCGAACGTTTGCTGGATGATCGATTGATCGATGATTGATTTGTTGTCTCGCATTCCCCCCTCCCAACTCCTCACTCACTCAACCGAACTCAACCTGCCATTGAATTCTAAAACAACAGGCCAATTACATGGCCTCGGTTCGGGCCATAGTTTGCATTAATGTGCAGGCCGAAAACGGTAAACGTTAAAGGTAAACGGCAGCTGCAATTAACTTGGCCCAGCCACAACAGTTGCAGTTGCAGTTGCAATGGGGCATCGGCATCGTCATCGGGATCGGGATCGGGATCGTCGTTTGCTTTTAATATGGCGTCAGGCCATATGCGCCACAGACAGTGCCTAATTTTGTTTATGCTACTCGTATAGAGACGTCCTCCAGCCAAGACAACTGCCATGTGAAGATTGCATACAAGTCTGAGTTCTCGTACGTGAACAGACCATAAAACGAGCAAATCGAAGTTTATGAATATGCAAGCAAGTTGGGGCGTGGAGTCTCCAAATAGGCACAGCCCCAGTCCCAGCTCTGACTGCAACTGCATCTCCGCTTCCGTCTCGGCCTCTCCTTTGGCCAGCACCACAGCAAAGGCGGCAGATAAAAATCCTCGCACAATGGGCACTTTTAGCTCTTTATTACGACTTGCAGTTCACTAATTGACAAGCCACTTTTAAGTTCGGCTTACTTACAATAGAATAACAAGTAGTATTAGATATTTTCAAAAGTTCTCTTATATAATGTGTACAAAGAATTGCAATCATTCTGCAAGAACTTGCCTAACACATCTTTAACAGTCAAAGCATTGAATCCATAATACAAAAATATATTTATTTTTCTTCAACTGTAGCTTGCTTTAGTTTGATTTAATTAAATTTATAATAATAATGTATAATATCTATTTTCCAAGTCCACAATTTAACAATATACGTATTTGTCATCAGGGTGCATAAATGTCTACAAATATGAAAGCGAGGGACAAATATTTTCAATTTTAAACGAAAACTTTTAAATACATATATGCTACAGATCCGATCGTGAATATTATATTTTATATAAGCTATATTTTAATATATTTATTTTTCTAAAGTAAAACCGCCTTGAGTTTACTATACGAGTACTATCTTTAAGCATTTATGTTTACTCTTTACCACTGCGAGTACTTACAATATTAATTTACAATCTTGCACTTTATGAAGGCTACTTGCTGTTTATTAACTCCACAGTGCAAAGCCTTATAACAACAAAACTCCATCTCTGTTTTGTTTGCGGCACTCCATTAGCCAAAAGCAGAAGTCCCACTTCAGTTGCCGTCAGTCCGATAAGTAAATATGGAAGTGGAAGTGGATGGAGCTAGAATGGGGATGAGTTTGCAAAGGGGGAAGTGCTGCTCTCTTTTGGGTCTTGATAAATGCTATCTCGGGCTTTTTTGGCAAATGTTCGGCGCCCCCAAATCGATTGCCTTATAGAGGCAACGACAGAGACAGAGACAGAGCGAGAGTGAGAGCGAGAGCGATGGGTTATAAATGATACTGCCGCATCCTGGCAAACCAAACAAATTACTGCATGTTCTACCGTCATGCTGTGCACCCAACTAACACACACACACAAGCACACACACACACACACAGAGAGAAGCACAGACAATTGGAAAACACATTAGGGCAATCAAACAACCAAAAATTGAAATTGATAATGTGCTTGTGGCGGAGGGAAAAACTAAAACCGATGTTCTCTAATGCCACAGGCCATAAATTTTCCAATGTTGCCAGTTGTTGTCGTTGTTCGCCTTGTTGTTGTAAATGATGATGATGCTGCTGCTGTTGCTGCTGTTGCTGCTGTTGACGAGCAGATGAAACCCTAAAAACCAATCGTCGTGTATATTTACGTACTTTGGGATCATCAGCCAGTCAGAGCGAGAGATTACATGCAACGCGCCATCGATGCCATCGATGCTGCCACAACATGATGAAGCAGCAAAATTTCGAAAATGGACGTACAACACGCAATCCCATACCCCCACCTCTTCTCTCCCGCTCTCCAGCTCTTTGTCTTCTGGCTTGTGGAGGGCGTTGCAATATGCTGCTGTCTGTCTGTGTGTATTATTCGTGCCTGCGGCAGCTGCACCCAAGTGCTAATAATCTCATAGTTCTGCGCAAACAATCAATAGATACAAATACACACGGATAGACAGATACAGATACATATTCGCTGCTACTTGGGAAATTGAAAAGCGCATTTGCCGCATTATCCATTTGTTATAATTCTCAGACTGCTACTTGCCACAAAAAGAGTCGCCTTTAATTTTTCAGCTCCTTCCCCTCCCTCTTTGCAGCTTGTCCCCCTCCTTCCCTTTGGGGCGTTGTTGACTTTTTGCTTTATCTTTTAATATGCACAAAATGGCGTGTCAAATGCTAGCAATTTTTCAATCAATTCTCAAAAGCGCAAAACAAACGTAAACCATAAAAAAAACACTTGGTTTTAGTTTCTCCTGCCTCGAGCAACTGTCAAAGTCTTAACGTTTTTGTTTTTGGTCAAGCCATAAAACTTGGCAACGTCTTCGATAGGGCTTCGGGCCTGAACATCGAGTTGCCAATTAGTAAGCAAAAAGCAATATAGCTGACATTTTTATCTGTCTAACTAAGCTTGAGGTTGACTTCGCTAGCCAACATTTACTGTGGTTCGACACCTTTAAATACTTCAGTTTAATGCAAACTGAACCTATTTATTTACTTAATTATATCAGTTAGTAGCAGCCGAAATAAATTAAAAACCACTCTACCAAGATATAAATAAGACATTGAATTCAAACTATAATAAAGTGAATTATCGAAAGTGTTCATTCTATATTTACTTATAATAAATCAACGTTGATTTTATCCATATCAATAAAAGCTATTTAAATTTTAGATAGAGCGAAAGAATCTTATCTGTAATCTACGTGTATAATCTAATCAAATCAATGCTACCTAGAGCATCTTTAAGTGAACTCTTTATCTCAAACCAATAAATATGTTTTCTTAAATACTTGCTGTTAAAGAATATGTATCTTAAGGAAAGTGTACCGTATATAAGTATATCTGTATCTTTATTTTCCATCTGCCCACATCCATATTACAAATAATTCCTGTATCGAATTTTAGTGTATTGTATTCATAGTTAGTTAGCCAAGACATGCGCAATCTGGAATACGCCAGCCCATGTCATCAGCCGTGTCCAGCTGCTGCTTCCCAACGTTGCTCTTCTGAGTCGCAGCTATGATGTGAGTACTCGAGCGAGTGTATTCATGGGGTATGGGTATTCATAGGCAATTAGTTGGCCCACTTATGCAGTCAAGCAGCTGTCGCACTTTCACCAACATATTACGAGCATTTCCGCACTTCCAAGAAGAACATTCACAGCATCAGCTCAAGTAACTAGCTCATTAATAGCAATAACAACAACAATTGGCATTCCACACACACACACTCACAGTCTACAACATACATGCAGTAACCAATGACAAATCCCAACCGCAAGTCACTTACGTGTCGTTGTCAGTTGTTACATGGATATGGATCTGGATGTGGATTTCAACCTGAGCCTGGATCAAAATGTGGATGTGGTGAATGTTGCCATTTGATGATGAGGCGTCATGGCAACTCGACAACCCCTCTAAGGCTAAGCCTCAACCCCTCGTTAGCACAGCGTGTAAATCAGCCAAGTAGTTCTCACATTTTCCCACACGCACGCAATTTTCCGACCACACATTCTAAGGCTGAGGACTGAGGCTGAGGGCTAAGAGCAAACGTAACGCCCCCCGTCACAATTCACAACTTGCAACTCTCACATATCTCATGCCACACTTGCCACTTGCCACAGATGCTGTGGCGAATGCTGGGCGCCATTTTGTGCTGAGTGGATTTACGAGGATGTCGATGAGCATGAGCATGAGGACATGTTTGTGTTTGTGTATGTGGATGTGACTGAGCAGCAGGATGAGGATGAGCATGATGTTGTGGCAACATTTGTGGTTAAGTACCGGCTACACGTCCATTGACAGGCCACATATTCGCATGATAAATGCCTTTTAATAATAAAAAATAAATGTTTTTATGAAACATTTGCCAGTGCCATTTACAACATGCCGCTCCACCCCAAATCCATCTCCTCTGCCATCACATTGGTAGACAAGTTGGCAGTCGAAATACATCAGAAGCCATTCAATTTATTTTACTTTTTTTCCTTCCAACGGGGTGAAGCCATAGAAAGTTAGTTGAATCAGCATTAAATGAACAACAAACTAATATCCACAGAAAACAAATATGTGTTTGGAATATATCTAATTAATTTATAATAGTTAGTTAAATCAGAATTAAATATACAGCGAGCTTAAAAATCTGCACAGAAACAAATATAAATTTGGAATATTTTCAATTAAATTATAATATAGTTAGTGAAATCAGAACTAAGTATACAAAAATCTACACAGAAAACCAAACTTTATTAAAAATTACATTTTAAAGGGTATCAAATACAAATTGGAAATTTAGTTTTGTTAATAAAAACTGAGAGACAATTTGAAAAAACTTAATATATAGAAATATCGTTTAAATAATATTTTGGAGACAGTATGTCACATTTTTGTAAATTTGTTTTAGATTTGCGACTCTTTCCCTATCCACTTTTCTCACTTGTTTTGCTACTATTTCTGCTATTGTTTGTACTCCCTTTTCTACTACTATTTCAACAATTACTATCTTATTACTACTACACTACTATTTCTACTACTATGTCTACTTCTTTTTCAACTACTAGTGAACCGGCGAACTTTGTTCCGTCTTCCTTCCTTGGCAATAAATAAGCATTTGTTTTTAATTGGAAAAAATACAAAAAAAATTAAATCTATCTATCTGTATCTATCTCTATCTGTATCTATCTCTATCTGTATCTATCTCTATTTGTATCTATCTCTATTTGTATCTATCTCTATTTGTATCTATCTCTATTTGTATCTATCTCTATTTGTATCTATCTCTATTTGTATCTATCTCTATTTGTATCTTCTATTTGTATCTATCTGTATCTATCTGTATCTATTTGTATCTATCTGTATCTTCTATTTGTATCTTCTATTTTTTTTTTTATTTATTTTATTTATTTTATTTATTTTATTTATTTTATTTATTTTATTTATTTTATTTATTTTATTTATTTTATTTATTTTATTTATTTTATTTATTTTATTTATTTTATTTATTTATTTATTTTATTTATTTTATTTATTTTATTTATTTTATTTATTTTATTTATTTTATTTATTTTATTTATTTTATTTATTTTATTTATTTTATTTATTTTATTTATTTTATTTATTTTATTTATTTTATTTATTTATTTTATTTATTTTATTTATTTTATTTATTTTATTTATTTATTTTATTTATTTTATTTATTTTATTTATTTATTTATTTAATTTTTTTATTTATTTTTTTGTTTTTATTTATTTATTTTATTTATTTATTTCATTTATTTTATTTATTTTATTTATCTTATTTATTTTATTATTTTTATTCTAACAATCACTCAATGAACGATGCACAGCGAATGAAAAAACATACACGTATAATTTCGATTTCGGATTTATTTATTTTATTATTTTTATTCCAATAATAATCACTCAATGAACGATGCACAGCGAATGAATAAACATACACGTATAATTTCGATTTCGGATTTCAGAGCCTCCTTTGGTGTTGTCGTTTGTTGCTAAAAACGATTTTTTCAATTTAAATTCAGAGCCTCCTTTGGTGTTGGCGTTTGCTAAAAACGTTTTTTTCTATTTTCCGGTTTTTGCAAAGATTTTCACGGGATAAAAAGTATCCTATGTCCTTCTCATGGCTCTAAACTATCTCACTGCCAATTTTCAGCTAAATCGGTTCAGCCGTTCTTGAGTTATAAGTTTTCGTAGATTTTTGGGGTTGTTCTTTTATATATACAGATTATTTCTACTAGTATTTCAACTACGTTTTCTACTACTATTTATTTTACTACTATTTCTATTACTACTATTACTGTTACTACTACTACACATCTAATTCTACTATTATTTCAAATACTCTTACTACTAGTTCTACTACTACTTTTACTAATATTTATTCTGATTTTAAATGCGTTCATGTTTGGTATATATTTAGTAAACTTTCTGTAAAAATGGGTGGCGGGTGTCTTACAGTGGAGCAAACTCGACACTACCTTTCTTTCTTTTTTTTTTCTTTCGACTTTTAATAATGGTATACGTTATTATGCAAATAAAGTACTTAAAGGGGTCATACAATTAGTGTATTGCTAAAGTCGACAACGCCCAAACCATGTAATTCATAATGAGCTCATCATTTGAAGAGAGAGCATCTGCAGCAGAAGAATTCATCTTCAGTTAGACTGGCAAAAAAGAATACTCGTATTACGAGTTTAGATTAGTTAGTTGATGTTGCAGCTGCTTCTTGAATTTCTTGATTGCTTTTTGGCCCGAGACCAAGTCCTTTTTGGGGTCCGTTCAGCAAATTGCTCCATTTCATTTAATTTTGTTTTGTTTTTCGTTCTGTCCGAAATATTTGCGCAAATATCTTTATTGCCAGCACATATCCAGTTGAGAGAAAAAAGAGGCTGAAGAACTACAAAATAAAAAATAAAGACGAACAGCGAAAAACACATTCAATAAACGGGCAAGCTCTTTAGCTGGTTCGGCCATGCTGAATTCCAGGCATCATTAAGCAAAGCAACACTCGGATACATAAGGGTCTGTGCTGTCTACCCATTCCCCATTCCCAGTTCCCAGTTCCTTGAGCAGAACGCAATTGAGATCCAACTGGTCGCTGGCTGCAGCAAAACGAGCTGGAGTTTCGCTCTTGGGTGCGGGTTGAGGGCATCGTCATCATCGTCATGATCATGATCATGATAATCATGTCGTGGCTGCAGCTTTCTACCTGCCACGCATTTATTAAACACGATCGTGCAAACGGCTGCTCCAGCACAACACGTTTGGCTACAACTTTACTTGATTGGAGCTGCGACTTGGGACTGAGAGTGCGATTGGGACTGGGACTGGGACTGGGATTGGGTCTGTGACTAGAGTCTGGAGACCTGGGACTGCACTTAGGCGTTTACCTGCTGGAACTGCGTGCAGCAAGCGAACGCGAAAACGTTAATTAAGATTATGAAGTCATAAGAGTTGCATATGTGTGTAGTTGCGACTCTATTGCCCTCTCACTCATGCGCTCTCTCTCTCTCTCTCACTCTGTCTCTGTCTTGAATCCTTGGCCCTGTTGTGTGTGGCAAGCACAACCTTGGACCGGTTTTGTAGCTGCTGGCCAACCAAGCTGCACGATCTTCACGCGAGTTGATTTTTAAGTCAACAACTTGATTTTCCAGCAATAACAAGATTAAATTATTTAATTTTTTGCCTCATTTGGGGGCCCCATGGAGCAGCAGAAGCAGCAGCATCCGAGAACTGCCAACTGGCAACTGGCCTAGGCCGCTCTTTGATTTCAACTCCACAATAAGCGGCGTCCTCTTCGAGTCGACTTCCTAATGGCGTATTATAATTACGAGCAGGGTAGAGAGGTAGAGAGGCGAGAAGTTGCTGTCGCAGCTTAAGTGGCTTTTAATGCTAATGTATCGATGATGGGGTCCCTCTATGCCCCTTTTGCATTTATGGCTCAAACTGGCCTCACGGCCATGTTAATGAAGTGCAGGCCTGAGAGCCTTTGCCAATTCCAGTCACAAACGCACATTGATGCGAATCAGATACAGTTGCCTTATACGCATTTATGACCACAAAAGCGCTTTAATTATGATAAAGTTGTAAAAGTGCCCTCACGATCGATGCCGAGTCCCGCTTGCTGGGGGTTAGTTGGAGTTCAAGTTGGCTGCTGCTCCTTTGAATTAGCCAAATTACAGCCAAATAAGCTGGTTAATAAATTCATAATTTGGCAGGCACGCAAGTCGCTTATTAATTAGCCGGTCGCAGACATGGTTGCCAGGCATTGGTATTTAACCCCGCTGACACCCTCCCTCCCTCTCCCTCTCTCACTCACTCTCACTCTCTATCGGCAAATGGCCGCCCCGCTAAACGTTGCCATGCGCTTCCGTTTCGTGTTTCGGCCATGTTAGAATCGATGGCAACATTAGCTGTACGCATAGGGATAGTTTTAATTGCCCCAGCGAAAGGCAATGAAGCAATGCGACAGCAGCTAACAATCATTAGGCGAAGGTATTAATGACTTCCTCCCTCTCCATGCTGCGTTCTACTCAATGAAAATTAAAATAAAACAGCTACGATTGACTACGAAATACCCGGTAAACATATGTCAGGAAGGTGCAATATTAATGTAATAAAATAATCGTTAATAAAGAAATAAAATGCTGTAGAGTGTGCTCAACTCTTAAGCATTTTTCCTAACAAATTATTTCATAAACAATTATTTGAAAGCCTCTAAGCTCTGCCATTTTAAATTGTATTTATATCAATTCGAGTGAACTGAATTATTTTAAAAATAATAATGAGCTGCTTAGTTATCATTGATGTATTGTGACCAAATAGTTTCTAAGAAATGGGAATTTAAATAGGCGGTCAGACAGATGGACAAACATTGATTTACATTATTTGATTTACATTATTTCCACTAAACAAGCTTTATATACTATACTCACAGATGTTTTCTTCCGCCGCTTTTCTTAATTTATCACAAAGTTATCATACCCTGTGTTGCACTTCATGTGTGTCACATATAACAAGCAGTTGGCTCTCCTGTAACCCCTTCACTCTTGCTTCCTGCTCCACGCTTCACTAAACTCTATTTCAAGTTGGCCAATGAATTATGCAGCGCCAAGCGAATATTAATTGCAGTTGTCTCTCTTTCGCTAGCTCTATCTTGCTCTCCCTCTAACGCTCTCTCCCTTTGGCAGACATTGCGTGCTCATAGATGCCCGGCAGGCCAAGTTTGTTGTATCATTCAATTTGTTGGGAACCAATCCTCCTCCTCCTCCCCTTGTGTGGGAGATGGGCGTTTCGGGTGGGCGTAAGCGTTTCTAAAGTTTAAATTTTCAACTTAACCTTTGAGCTTTTCCGTTCGCTTTGCCATGTGGACTGCTCCACTCCTACTCCCTCGCACGCCCCCAAACACTACCTCCCACTCTCAGCTTACCTGCTGGGGCCTTTCCGGCTGTCCATTGGTCGACGTTGTGCATTTTGCAACCTCTATTTGATTTTCATTTTCTAATTGAATGGAAAATTTAGCAGCTGTTGAAATGATGGCGTGACTCCAACCAAGGAGGTGTCCAGTTTGTTCTGATGTCCATCGCAAATTCCCAATCGATATTGCGGCCTTCGGTTGAGTTCAAGCGATTGAGCAGAAGTTGAAATAAATAATAGAACTCTTCGTAATTGGCAAATAATAATAGTGAATTTGCCAATACTCGTAGTTTGTAATTTTTAATGCAAAAATCATGAATTAAGTTCAACTCAAGACATGTGATTTATAATTATAAATTAGTGCATTGAAAATTGCCCAAATATACAAAATGTACTTTGTTTAAAATTATTTTAATATTTTGATTTACATCAATGTGGCTAAATTTCAATTGAATACAAACCTTACTTACCTCACCCGATTTTTATTTACCTCATTCGTCAGTTTTCTTTCATTTTAGGAGACCAAATAAAGACAAATGTTATTTATTCATAGAAAATGTTAAAAATAAAAAGGTTTTTTTTTAGTTCCACAGAAAAATTTGTTAAAAAATTATTTTTGATTATTATTTGCAATGGCAGCTGTTTCAGCTGATAAATAATGTAGACCCAGTTGCTACTTTATTATGTCAGCCTAGTATTTCTGCAATTCCAAAGAAAGGCGCTCAAGCTCGCTAGAAAGATAACACACACATCCATTAGTAGTGAGGAAACAGTTAGTTTTAGATGCAAGAGAAATGAGAGAGAACGCACACACTTACTCGTTGTGTGGATTCTAAAAGTAAGTCCCGTTTAGTTGTCAGCGCATGCACACATGAACTCGCAGTATGAAAGCTCTCTAAAGCTCATGGTCTGTTAACAGCGAAGAATCTTCCCGCATTCAGTGTACTGCTCTCCTTCATTTGAGTAAGGCTGTACACGCAGGAGCACCGTGTTGAGTCAATTCTATTGACACTGATTATGCACATTGACTTCTGCTTTTTCTATCTCTTGGGTATTACAAGTACAAAAAATAAAATAATTCTATATTTTAAGTGGACAAAATAAATAAATAAAAAACAGTTAAGATTACTGATTCTTTTCCAATTAGCAAATTTCTATTAATGTAACATATTTAAGTGTTTACAAATTATTCTGCGCGTCTACCACTCGCAGGGTGTCGAGAAATGTCGACAAGCGAATGCCACTTGGGATTTCAGAAATACCAGGCGCACATAATTAAATAGCAAGTAGATTTATGTTAAGTAACATTTGGAGAGCAGCTCAGAAAGCTCTAATTGTCCCAGAGAGTGCTTTGATCCCATTGGCCGGCGCATTTCCCCTCACCAAAACTAACGGTGCCTGCGAGTAAGTTGTGGATCCTAAGAGAAGGATAACGGATCATCTGTGGATTCTAACGTTCTCAGTTCTGATTGGCCAGATGTGTGGGTGTATATATTCGCCTTGCTCAACTGACTTTCTGTCAACCACCTTCTGCTGATTTATGTTCGCCTGGTAATCCCTGCCAATGTATCAATGTTTTCTTTAGGGAAACAGGAGCTATCGGAATTGTTGAGTGGGATGGCATGATCTTTCAGTGTAAATTAAATTATTATTTAAGTTCCTTACTGCCTTTGATTTTATGCAACAGATTAAAACAATTGGTTTTGCTTTTTTCTTACTTAATAAATATTATTTAGGTTATGCTTAGTTTAAGAGGTTTTATATGGAATTGCTCACGCAGAGACATTTACGCTCGCTTATTTAACAAAACAAATTTTATTAATTTATTAATTTATTTTATTATCTATTAATTGGATCTATACTTCTCACAGAAATGAGCACTCAGCTGACAGGGAACACACACATGCAATCCCAATGTGGACCCAACCTTTGCAGGCGCTCAACCTCGCTTGAAAGATAACACACACATCCATTAGTAGTGAGAAAACAAAGTTAGTTTTAGATGCAAGAGAAATGAGAGAGAACGCACACACTTACTCGTTGTGTGGATTCTAAAAGTAAGTCCCGTTTAGTTGTCAGCGCATGCACACATGAACTCGCAGTATGAAAGCTCTCTAAAGCTCATGGTCTGTTAACAGCGAAGAATCTTCCCGCATTCAGTGCACTGCTCTCCTTCATTTGAGTAAGGCTGTACACGCAGGAGCACCGTGTTGAGTCAATTCTATTGACACTGATTATGCACATTGACTTCTGCTTTTTCTATCTCTTGGGTATTACAAGTACAAAAAATAAAATAATTCTATATTTTAAGTGGACAAAATAAATAAATAAAAAACAGTTAAGATTACTGATTCTTTTCCAATTAGCAAATTTCTATTAATGTAACATATTTAAGTGTTTACAAATTATTCTGCGCGTCTACCACTCGCAGGGTGTCGAGAAATGTCGACAAGCGAATGCCACTTGGGATTTCAGAAATACCAGGCGCACATAATTAAATAGCAAGTAGATTTATGTTAAGTAACATTTGGAGAGCAGCTCAGAAAGCTCTAATTGTCCCAGAGAGTGCTTCGATTCCATTGGCCGGCGCATTTCCCCTCACCAAAACTAACGGTGCCTGCCTGCCATTAAGTTGTGGATCCTAAGAGAATGATAACGGATCATCAGTGGATTCTAAAGTTCTCAGTTCTGATTGCCCAGATGTGTGGGTGTATGTGTGCACCTTGTGAAACTGACTTTCTACCAGGCACTTGCTGCCCATTTATGCGCGCCTGGTAATAGCTGGTATATTTTGGATTTTTCACAACCTGTGTTGAGCGCGAGTAACGGTCGCAAAGTTTTAAATTAAAAACTTCTTTCCGATGGAATTTTAAGAAACGAGTTATGTTTCTTATTTTAGTTATCTGTTAAATCATAAAGAACTTAATTATATTTTTAATTAGTATGCTTATTATTTCAAATATTTGGTGGGATAATCGATATCTATCTAAAATCACTTCAGCTTCACTCAAAGCCACATTCAGTACAAATAAATATACAGAAACATACACAACATATAATAAGGTATTATCTTGAAAATCTAGATATTGTAATGATTTAAAAGTAATCTTTTTGCTTAAACAATTTTCTTTCAATCAATACAAGTATTAATAAACTTCGATTTCATCAAGTAGATTGATGCATTTTTCTTTTCATCAAATACAGTGGAGGCCCTCAACTTGCAAGGTAGAAAATCTTGCAAACAAAGGTGCAAAGTCTTTTTACGCATCGGACTACAGCTTCACAATAAAAATACACAGCTTTACAGTAGACTAGCCATGTCACTCTTATAATACAAGAGCAATGCAATTAGTTCCCTCACTGATAAACTGTATTTGCAGGGTAATTGACATTCCCAACACTCATAGTTAGTTGTTCCAGTAAACAGTTTCATGCGTTCAAACTGAATTAGCTAGAGCTACAAACAACCCTCTATAAATACATATATACTATATGGGTACATGTGTGTGGGTGTGTGTGTGTGCGTGGTATAATCATAATTATAAAAACACATATTTAAGCTAATAACTGAATTAATTAAAATCTCATTTTTCGAGTGCCAGCAAAGGAAATGGAAATGACAGTGGAAATAGAAATAGAAAAGTGCGAAGTGAGGAATGAGATAGAGAGGAACTAAAGTTGAGCAAAAGGCGACGAGCGAACAACAGAAAATTCATTTGGTTGGGCTAATTAATTTTAGCCCTGGTTTGGTGGAAAACAACACACGGACATGGCCAGTAGGTAAGGCCATAATTAAAAGTCCGAAAGCAGCATATACAACAAACACAACTTTTACGACACTTGATTAGGGTCAACTGTTTCAGTTCGAGTTTGAGTATGAGTTTTGTGGCTAGGAGCTGGTCGTGGCTCTGGCTCTAGCCGTGGCAGTTGGCGAAATGAGCAAACAATATGCAGCCACAACAGCTGCTATCTCACTCGCACAGGCAGGCCATTACCCGTTAGCTCAGGCCCAGCTCCCAGCTCCTCATCATTTGCTCAGTTTGCCGGAGCCTAATTAATTCAATCTGTGCACTTACACGCTTATCAAAATACCCAGTCTCGAACCGAGTCCGGAGTCCAACCAATCCAATGGCAAAGGGGAGCTCGTTGTTGTGTCATGATTTTTAATTAACTTGAAATCAACCCACAAGTTGGACAATCCCCGCTCTCCACCAGGGTCTTACTCACGCTCTCTCTCTCTCTCGCTCTGTCCTGTTCCTGGTTGCTGTGCATAATTTGATTACGGCTTATCGCCCGCGCCGGATCTTGTTTAGCTCGTTACGTGCAAGCCGTGACATTTTCACGCAATTGTTGTGTTTGGAGAACGAGCTAGTACAGAGCACCCAGAACATGGTGCTGGCTCTGAGCAGAGCAGAGCTGAGGGTCGTGGTCTGCCCATTTTCGCCAAGTTTATTTACACGCGCTGGCGTCAGATAATAAATGGTCCGCCCAGCCCAGCTTTTGGGGCACACCCACGCACTTTGGCCACCACAGAGAGAGAGAGAGAGCAACGGCAAATGAACAACAAACAGCCGCAAGGATAATAAAACGATTTCCGCAACGTGCCATAAAATCCCTCGAGCAATTCAATTCAATCTAAGCCACCTTACCTCTCACCATGTTTGCCTTTGGCCCTTTGGTCTAAGCCAGTCTGGGACGTAGCAGCTTTTTGGGCCACACACACAGTTGATCCCCATGCAGCGTCAATTTGTAGTAAAAACACGCGCGTTTTTATTATTCCATCAGGAGTGGAGGGCAGGAGAGCAGGGGTTGCAAGGCGGACAAGCACAGACACTCCCTTGTGTGCCATCAGCAAATTAGAAACGTTTAGAGCCAGTTGCCCTAAGGGTTGCCCAGCCAGCAGGCAGCAGGCAGGACAGGCAACAGGACGAGCATGAAGCTGACGATGAGGCAATGTGATGATGATGACGGCAATGGCGCTGCCTCTATGAGACTGGGGCTGTTTTTCCTGCTCTCTCTCTCTCTCTCTCTCTCTCTCTCTCTCTCTCTCGCTCTAGCCATATTGGCTATGAAAAGGAAAACGCATAAAGCGTAAAAAGCGAAAAGCGCTTTATTGAATTAAATTTTAATTGAAGGACATGAGCGTGAATATATTTAAGCTGCGGTTAAGTGCTTGACGGAGGCTGGCAGCCGACAGAGGGGAGACAAAGGGTGGTGGGGCAGCAGCCTAAGTACACCTTGCAACGTGCTGGCGACGATTAAGCCAATCAGTGTGGAACATGCGCTGTGTTAAATTGGTAACTGCATCGAGCAATCGCAAGGCTCGCCAAATGTATTTAGAGCATCTGACTTTGAGATACCTAATATCATAATTTGCTAATAATAATAATACTTAATTTGCTAAAAATAAGTGTAGTAGATGTTGATTTGATTTGATTTCAAATCGATATCCATATTTAGAAACGAACATCAAGTTTGGTAGGTTGCTCGCATTTTTTATGAATTTAAAGATAGCTTTGCCAGTATATCTGATGTCTCTAAAAATAAAGAAAATTAATTACTTTATGCTACTTGTATGCGAATAATGTGTATTTTGTTAAGATTAAACAGTGGCTTGGTCAACCTGAAAGTAACTTCTTGTAAAATAAAGTGGTTTAATTGGGCACAAAAAAATTTAGATAATTAAAACGGCAATTTGTCATTGAATTATTTCGAAATAGAATTCAAATAATAAACACTTTAGTAGAGTCATCCATGCAATTTAAGAAACAGCTTGAATCTGTTTGGCATATTTTATATTCAATAAATTATGTTAAGTTCTCATCAAATTTAATATTGATTGCCTTAAGTTTTCCGCCCTACCGAGTACCTCCAAGTCGATCACACTTCACTCCACTTCTCAGGCTTGTAGCAGCCGTTGTTGGTGCAACTGTAACAACTGTATGCAGGCCATATAAAGCATCAGTTATGAGCAACAGCTATAGGAACAACGATGATTGTTCGTCATTATGAATGATTATGATGAACAGGTAGACAGACAGACAGATAGAGGGAGGGAGGGAACTAGGGGATGCCACCGGCCTGGGGACGGCAGTTAGCCACGTTTGCACGTTGATTAGCTGTCAGTATTGACAGCCGCTGGCCGCCGATTGACGACAATTATTTTATTGTCAGCGGCAAAATATGGCCGGCAATTGGAATTGGAATTGTCGTCGTTGACATGCCAACAACTTGTTGAGGGGGCCACATTTTTGCTAGACAGCCATGTTGGGCAAGCGTTTTACAAGTGGCAACATATTTCAGAGCCAACTAGCTAACTAGCCAACTAGTGCTAGTGCCACTTGCCACTTGCCGGGCCACCCAAAGCGTCAATTGTCGAGCGAGATAATATCGAGTCAAAGGTCTGTGGCACAATCCGCTTAAAGGACAAGGCGAGGACTTGTCTAAATATTTACAGGATAACAATGCCAACCTTTTGGCCAGGTTAGTTGCCGGGCCACATCAAACGAACAGTTAGAGAGACAATCGGATACAGAAACACAACACGTCTTGAACTCGTATTTTGTCAACTCACAAATTGCCTGACATTGGCTCATCCTTTTGTGTTATCCTGTGAGCCTTGTTTATGGCCTGCTTCCATTTGAGCACATCTAAGTCGGCCGCCGTCGTCTCCCCTCGCCATCCCTCGGCCACCCGCATGGCCTGCAGCGTGAGAACATCTCGTTCCCGGAATTTTATAGACTCTCGCCTGGATCTCGGATGGATGCGTATCTGGCGCTAACTGGAACGAGAGCTCCAGCAAATGCTGCGGATTGGGTTTGGGCCTTCGCAGGCCAGAGATTGAGATTGAGCGCATTTATGGCGCATGGCGTCCAGCTGGCTTTGGAACTTTGGAAAGCCTTCGCACTTAAATGGACTTGTGCGGCATTTACGAGTATGATTTGTGCCCCGGCCATAAGCTGGCCCATAAATGGGCAACTGCGTGCTCTGCGAGCGGCATTTCTTTTCTTTTTTTTTCATTTTATAATGTGTAACCCTATCAACTCGCATCAGCCAGCCTGGCTTTGGGGTAAAGCAGACGGACAGACGGGCAGTGCGGGGAGAGAGTCAATTTCACTTAAGCAATTTCCTTGCAACCGCATCCGTTAAGCATCTCGTGTCAGAAGGCAATCAAAATTATTACACCCAGCCCCAAAAGCTCTGTTAAGGAGAAGGTTCCCCTCGCACTCCCTGCTGTCCCTTAACAATAACAACAGCAACGCCCACTAAAGCCAACCTTGCAAAGCCAACAACACAAGGCACTCTTAAACGAAAATTACAGGCGTCTAGACGACTAAACTGTACTCTTCCCTCTTACAATTGCACTGTAAATAAGAGTATAGTTGTATATGAAATGCAATGTAAATGAAATGCAGTGTATTCTCTATATATATATAAAAACTTTTCACACAACAAAGGGTATCTGCTAGCCTATAAAACAGAGACCGAGAATATAATTCTTTGATCTTGAAGACTTGGAAAACTAGCGCCTTTAAATATCAAATGTAGCTGGAGACTAGAGCAGTTTAAATTCTATTTGTACGAGTATAAGTATTTAAGTAATCTACTGAAATGTTCATCAAGTGAACTTAAAATTACGCTAAACTACTAGATAAGTCTAAGTGTTAGCAGAATTTCAACAACTTTTTCAATATTTTGTGTATGCAAGTGTGCACTTGAAAACCTCTGCTTGAATATCGCACATGTTGAGCATACTCTGTTGGCACTAAAAGCACAAGTATATAAATTAAAACCTTAGTGAAAACAACAAACAACACCCAAGAAAGTCACGCGCTGGCGATTCGAAGCAAAATATGAAGCTGAAGTTGAAGCTGAAGTTGAAGCTGAAGTTGCAACTGAAGCTGAAGCTGAGACTGAGGTTCAGATTGCATGACAGGAGGTTGAGCATAAAGGCGCAGGACATGCCCCTATAATAATAACACGGCACTTGTGTACTCGCATTATGGCCAAAAAGTAAAGGCTGCTGATGTGATGATGATGATTATAATGGAGACTGGCAAGCAAACCTTACAGCCAAACAGCCAAGTGGCCAAGTGGCCAGCCACAAACCTAATAAAGCAACAAATTTTCATTTCTTAATAACAGCTCAGATCGAGTTGCTGTTGTTGCTGTTGTTCTTGCTATTGGCGTGCGGAATTTAAACTTATTAACCTTATGAAAAATGAAAAATCAACAAGTGCCAGACCGTGGCCCCAGTCCGCAATTAGCCTGATTGTATTATGTTGCAAAAATAGCATTAAATTGCTGCCTAGTCGATTGAGCCTTGAACTCTACAAAGTACTTAAATGTCTAATAATAAAAGCAATCATTTCCTGAAAACTCAGCTTTCGCTTAAGGAAAGCTGTTTAAATTGCTCATAATTAGTTTTTCTTTTTCACAAAACAGCAATTATTGATAGAACCATTTTGTATGTTTGTCTCTCTTACTTTATGTTGAACATAAATCGGTTTATTTATTTTCAAGTCACGACCTGAAGATAACTAAAATGTTTTTTGGGCAAAGTGTGTGCGACTAATTAGCTAATTTGAAATTTAAATCAATCGATGACTATTAATTGACCAGACATTTGAGTAGGTTCCTGATTCATAGATTTATCTCTATAAACGGAATTTATATTTTCCACATAGTTAACAAGAAACTGTACTTTTGAGCGAACTCAATTAAGAAGCAAGAATATTTTGTATATGTTGTAAATGTAAATAAATGAATAGAATATATACTCGTAATTAATGCATTTTTATTCATCAAACTATAAATTCTTATCGCATATTTTATTTTATTTAAGCACCTTAACCATTTTAAATTATATTTTGCTACCCAGGGATAATAAATACCATTTGCTATATCCCGGAGCATTTCAGATACTTAAATAGTTAGAAAATATTTGTGTATGATTATTTTAATAATTTTAGGTTTTGATTAATACCCATAGTCATCTCAGTCTCACTCATAATAGAAGACTTATAACAATAATTAAGCTACTTTTAATAACTTATTTCCCATAAAATATTTATTTTCAGTATGTATATTATTATTATTATATTTTATATCAAATATGATACATACTTTGTTAGAATTTTACATCTATACATTATCATTCTTATTAAAAATTCACGCTTTATGTGCTCGTATTTTTCTCGATGCTAACGAGTCAATGTTAATGACCATGAAAATGTGAATAATGCCGGCTCGTATGAATATGAATATGAATACAGCTTGCCTGCTGGCCTAATGAACGTATTGCAAAATAATTCCACGAAATGCAGAACGAGCAGCTGGAATCTCCCTGGCAGCATCCCTAGCAATCTTCTTGGCAAAAGTAAGTTATTTCCTGGCGCTGCTTCAACCACTGTCCCTCTCTCACCCTCTGCCCCTGTCCCAGTCCCTGACCCTGGTCACTGACGCAATCGTGCGCTTCCCTCGCCATTTGCAAAAACGCTGGCGGTCAAGCAGGCGAACGTGAATGGGCGGGACGTGAAACATGAATGCGAACGTGAACGATTCAAGCTCTAAATATGAATACTGAATGCGAGTTGCAGTTGAAGATGGAGTTGGAGTTGGAGCTGGAGCTGGAGTTGGGGGCAACATGGCCATTTTAGAAATGCATGCGGCCCAGACAAACTGCAGACGACTCCAGACTGCAGTCTGGACTTGAACTTGGAGCTGTAGCTGGAGCTGGAGTAGGAGTCGCTGTCTGGCGAAGCGTTGCCTTAAATGGCCAGCGCCTAAGTAAGTTATAAATAATAACTGGCATGTTGTAAATCAAAATTATCAGTTTGGAATTGTTCGAATTGTTCTTGCCACGACCAAAATGGCAGACTTGGCCAACTGGCTGACTGGCTGACTGGTCAGCAAATTCAAATTATGGCTGTGCTGGGCTTGGGCTGATTGCGTCTCTGGATCAGACTGTAATTATGTGGCCGACTGGATGGTCAAGCATTAAACTCTCTGACTCGCTGATGATGCGTTTGCTTATTGCACTTTAAATGCTTAGAAGCTGCCCCCAAAGAGCAGACGTTTGCTTTTGTTTTGTTTTTGGGCAAGCATTATGTGTGCCACATGAGCTCATGACATGACTCAAATGCTGTCTCGTTATTCTTTCAAGCATTCGTTTATTCGCTTTGCTGTTGTTTTGCCATGTTTCGCATGCAATTGAGCCATGTTCGATTAATCTCTTTGATTTATGCTCACGTGCGACGTCGCCGCCGGCCCAAGCCCCCGAGCAACACTAACAAATGTCGCCTGTCTGCGCCTGGGAGCTGCCTACCCCTTCTCCCCTCCAACCCCACTCTCAGCATAGACTGAGCCCATGTGTTATGCGACTTTAATTGGCGTTTATTGTGAGAGAGCGCAACGAGACGCCTGGCTGTGCCTGGCGAGGCCATCGAAGCCATTTCGACCTGGAGCTGGAGCTGGTGCTGGAGCTGAGATCGCCTCGAGTCGACTCGCATTGGTTGGGTTAAGCTTAGCTCCACTTGCATTGACTTGGCCGGGCCCCTTTTGGCTGATTCAACAGCTATAAAAACAGCAAAACTAATAGTCAATATGTGACCTTGCAATTGATCAACTTGAAGATACTCTAGAGCATTTACTAAAATCTATGCAGCTGAACACTTTTAGTCGTAAAATGACCATATATTTTCAATCAATTTTCTAATGACTATTTATTTATTTACAACTATAGTTTTTTCTATTACTTATTAGCTCTATTTAAGCTGCAAAATTGTTGTTATTTATTTACAGTCAAGTAACTAGAACTTCAGGCAACTTACAAAGTAAGTATCTCTCTGTATGTTTCTGTACACTTTGACTAAATTAATCTTCTAGAGAAATGTTTATTTAATATTGAATATTTCATGCACATAAATTTAAGACTATAATATTACACTAATTGTTCATCATACTTTTCGCTTCTTTCTTGACTTTTTTATGGCAGCTAAAGAAATGAAATAAATACAAATGTACATATACCCTTCACACACATAACATACAGGATATATTAGGTTAACAAAACTAATAACAACATTGAGGTTGCAGTTGGTGTTGAAGCTGGAGCTGAAGCTGGAGTTGGCTCAAGTTGGCGGCGGCTTTGCTGCTTTTGCTGGGAGAGCATATGAAATTTGAACACCGCCAGCGACTCCTTGGCTTGGACTAGCCAACACACTAGCTGCCCGCTGCTACAGGCCAAACATCCTCCATCCTCCATACTCTGTCGTCGTCATCGACTTGTACAAATGTTGTGCCATTCGAACTCGCTTCTTCGGCCGGGTTTTTGTTATGGAATTATGAAGCCATAAATATGAAATTCAGCACATTTATTAGCGTTGTCAAATGTCGTGCCCCAAGTTGTTGTGGTTGTTAGTATTCGACTTGATGTTGTTGTTGTTGTTGTTACCATTAGTGTGTGTCTTTTGTTGTTGTTGAGCAGCGCTGGCTAATGGCCCCAACGAGCCCAAAATGAGGCAACCATCCAAGCAACTGCCTGACTGCCTGCCTGGGGTTAGTTCTTTCATTTCTCGACCAGCAGAGAGTCTTTATTTTTTGGTGGGAGGAGAGGGGGAACTGTAGTACAACTTGCTTCATGGAGTCATAGTCAAGCGTGTTTTCAGCTTGTATTTACAGCAGTTCATTTTTTTTTTGTTTTGTTTTTTCCGTTTCCCCCCCACGCTCCTTTTACGTTGACATCAAATTTATTGTGTGTAATTTGTGGGCTGTGAAATAAATTGAAGACAGTTGATATTTAGGCAAGGAAAAGATTCATTAGCAATTCTACAGTTATATAATAAGCAGAGCCAATTTCAAAGATTGATATCTTAAATTCTCTAAGGGGGATAAATAAAATGATGTTTTAGACAATTTTGTAAAATGGAAATGACAGTCTTTCAACTTTATTAAGTTACTAAAGTTGGGAAACATTTTCAGCTAAAATGGTTCTTTAATGAAAACCGAATTATGTTTTCTTTTCAGTAAGTTCAACAACTTGATCAAAGCTTCAAATGTAATGAATTAACATATTTATTTGTTGTTCATTTGTGACAAGCATTTCCTATAGATACTGTGAATATATTCAGCTCATTGAGTGCTTTCACTTCATTAGAATAGCCGGGGGCATCAATTGGATTGGCAACTCCTACGCAAATGGCAGTTGCTCGATCTGCTTATTAACAAATGAATTTGTAATAAATTAGCCCACTCGTAATGCAATAATTAACTGCATATACGAGTGTATACGCATAATGGTGCAGCTTGGTATTATAACGTCAACTGCCCGCATTCCATGCCCAATTCTGCAACTCCCCCTCTCCAAAAGGAGGCTGTCCCGGCAATGACCACAAACTGCGACTAAGTTAGCGCTGCACAGTGGTGAAATTAAGCAAAATGACAGACATTTTTGAAGGCAATTGAAACAGATTTGGTTGTGATTATTGCACATTAAATTCTCTTACTAAATGCTGTTAAGCGAAAGTAGCTTTTTAATAAGATAGTATTGAATAGATGCAGATTATTTTAATACCAAACAAAATTTTGTTAAATTTACTATATACTATGTATGTATCTCATTTCTGTGTTAAGCAACTCTTAATGAATTTAAGAGACTGATCAATTCTAACTATATTTGTAGCTTACTAAAAGTATGTACATTTAATTAGCAAAGTCGCTCAAACTAAAATTATTATATAATTTGTATTTTCAATTAACCGATTTTTTAAATTCTAAGAATCATAAAAATAACTAAATAAATCTTAGCTTGCTTTTACAAATACAGTCCACGGTGCGATGAACATTCAGGCAGTCGATCATTTCTTTATGACCAATTAAAGCAAAATGTTGCCGTCAGACATAAATTGAGAATGATAAAAACAATATTGAAACTAATATTTGTTAATGAACGTTATGGCCACTGAGAGACCCGCACAATGGGCAGGCAATTGAGTCGAAGACTGCAGACTGGAGAGGGGAAGTTGAGGAGATGCGGATTGAGACAGTGGCTGAGATATATTATAGAAGTGCCAGTCGCAGTCCCAGAGCGCAATTGATTGAAATCAAAGTGTAAATTGAGCTGAGCTGGCGCATTGCAATTACCGCAATATTGCTTACTATATGTACATATGTTACTCATAGCAGTGGCTCAATGCCAGCGTGAACAACAAAATGGCTGCAGTTAATTGTCTCATCGATTGATGGCGATTGATGCATGTGGCTTGCATGTTCATAACTCTGGCTGGGCTTCGATGCTGATGCTGATGCTGTCAGTTGACAACGGATGGCTTTGCGGTTCATTAAGTTAATTAAACGCGCCGCAATTGGAGAAGCGACGATCATCATTAGGAGTGAATTGAGCCAACGTTTGGCCAATAAAGTTGTAGCCCATTAGCGCTCGCAGCCATTGCATGTTGGGCATAGAATGTTGGTAAAACGATAACAATGGCAGTGGCAGTTGAAGTGGCAGGCAGCTCTACTCTTTGCCATGGCTAATTAACGCAATTGTGCGAAATGTACTCACGTAACTGAAATCGTTGCAAATTTCAGTTAAAAGCAACTAACCAACCTGCCTTCCTGCCCCTTGGGTTTGCTACACTTTTCAAACTGCATCATTAAAGCCAATTACAATCGACTTGGCGATGGCGTTAATTAATCGGAGTTAGCCCCGGCTTACACTTGCTATTATTATTAAAGCCGCTACGGAATTGCGTGCCCAACAAATACAAATACAAATACGAATACGAAAGCGAATACGAAAGCGAATACTTGCCGCTTGTTGCCAATTGTTGTTGTTGTTAGTCGAACAATGGCATTTCGAACTGAAGCTAACTAGTTCCCGACTTGAGTATTTAACATTGTTTTTAGCCATGGCGGAAATCGCCAACTAACGGAATGCCATTATAGTACTATTCGCACTTACATTTGAAAGTTTGTATTCATCACGCCTATGCTTTGTTTTTGCTCAGCAAACTGCCTACTGTGCATTGGTATTAGTGCTAGAATGCCAGCAATGAAAAAGGTCTGCACAAGGCGAAAGCTCACTAGCATTGCATGCGTGTGAAAGCTCAAAAAGCTCATTGTTCCGATGCATAATGGAATTGCATATATTTAGTGCCTTATATCTTGACCTTAATGTTAGTTTCAAAGAAAATTCATTTAAATTAAAATTAAAAATAAAAACAAATTTAATTACATTCTACTAGCAATAAAACTAATTAAGTTTGATAATATGTATTTCTTATATTGAAATAGTATAATACAAATGAAAACTAAATATTGACAAAAAGTACAGTCTATGCCTAGGGAATACTCTGAAAAGAGTTAGCTTTAAATAGAACAAAAGTGTATTGTTATTATTCGAACAAATAAATAATTTGCTTGTAAATAATATTGAATGTAAGTTCTAAACAACATCGAAATATATAATGCAATTTCAATTATTCAGATCGATAACAAATATAGCTAATTTATGCTTGAATACGTGAGTTTTTTTTCTGTTAATAAATAAATATTTACTAGTTCAAAAACAATTTACAACCCAGCCCAACGGCCAAATTAGATTTAACCTTTTGCTGATTAATGAACGAGTGCTAGAAGTTCATTTGACTTGCTCGAAAGTGAAAGAGAATTGACAAAGAAATATGAATTATAGGCCTCGAATATAATTGGCTATTGCACATTAACAAGCGGCGGCTATAAATGTGAGAACGCTGTAAATGAGTGTAATTAATCAGTTGGCTAATTAAAAGCAATTGCCTTGGCCACAATTATTACTTACTAATTAGGGAATCGATTCAGTTCTGATTGGTGTTTTGAGGCAGCTCGAGCTGCCATTGCGTGTAAAGAGTCCTTGGCTTGTCGTTGTGATACTTGCCGCTCATTAGGCCAGCAAATGAATCAAAATGGCCAAAGCTCTACAAGTCGACGGCAATTACCAGATTTCCGGCCAATGTTGAAAAGGGGCCAATAAGAGTAATTACGATTGTTACATGGAGTGGAGTATCGCAGATCTGGCAGGCAAAATATAATTCCCAATTTCTTGGGAAACCTTTCCTAATAATTTCCATTATAGCCATACACCTGCCAGACAGCCATATATCATCATTATCGGACCAAACAAAATTCCAATGCGCGCTGGCTGATGACTTTGCACATGTGATGCAGCAGCAGTGGCAGCAGAAAGCAGTTAACACGACAACAGGGCCAAGACCCAGCCATGGATTAGTTACAAACGAATCAACCTCAATATGTCGACAACTTTGTACAAACGATTGCTCCCTCTCCCTCTCTCTCTCACTCTCTATCTGGCTGCCATTTTACACGCAGCCAGCGCTAATGACCAAAGCCAAAACGAATGGCAACAACAACAGCAACAACGACGATCCCACGAAAAGGGCCAAGTTAAGAGAGCTGAGCTGAACTGAACTGAGTTGGCCAACAGCCACGCAAAAGGTGGCAATTAAAATCGAATGAGCGCCGAAGCTTCCATGTTGAGCACTAATGGGTGCCCCGACAGCGTCTCCAACTCCAACTGCCTACCTTCCCTACCTCCCTCTGCTGGAAAATGTGTAGAATTGTTTTAATGGCCGACAATATGGCCGACAAGTCGGACGCCTCATGGCAAAGACTAATGCACTGCGATTAGTCGGCCAACTCTTCTCGACTTCGTCAGAAATCGAGCATAAAATTTTTTAATTAAAAATATTTTTACCCCTCGACCCCGCTCATAGAAACAGAGAAAAACAGAGAGAGATAGATAGAGAAGTTGCTGCCCCTATGCGTTGTAGAGTACTTGGCATAAATCAAATGACGGCTGCAATTTCTTTAGAATATCAAAGACAATTACACTTGAAATCTCAGCCAGAAACTTTTTGAAATTTGAAACTTGAAACAGCCAAATGCCGCCGAACGAAAGAGCAGACCAGACAAGAGGCAGCACATCTTGGAGCGGAAGTCATGATTAGTAGGCCCCATTAAAACTGGGCCCGAAAAACCCTTGGCCACAAAACACACACACCATAATGCGAGACGTCGTTGAAGAGGATGCTGCTCAGGGTCAGCTCAGTCTTACATACCAATTTCAACTTCATCTTGCCCCCCTTGCCACCTTGCCACATTGCTTCGCTTTTGCTTTTGCTGCGCTGATGTTTTCATTTCGCGATAAGTTAACCCAAAATGGAGCCAGCTCCAAGTTGGCAAATGCAAATGTGGCACGATGCAAGCACAACAACAGCAGCAATTGTTGCCAGTAGCCATCCTTGGGAGCTAGCCAGAGCCTTGCCTTGCCTTGCCTTGCCTTGGCTTGTCTTGTGTCCATGTGTCACCAGTCAACAATATGATGTTGTTGCCCCCAAAAGACAACGAAGACGACGACGACGATCAAGACGCGACGATAATAGAGTGAATTGCTGCCGCAGACAGCAACTGTTGCAACTGCAACTGCAACATGGGCAACAAACAGCGACAACAACAAGCCAAAAACCATGTTGTGCTGCTCTGCAGATGGCATCAACTTCATCGTCATCAGCAGATCCGTGAATGTTGCTGCCACCACACGCACCTACTTGCCACTTGCAAGTGCCACATTGTGCTGCGTGCCAACAACAGCCTGTCGTGGCGTTGCACTTTGCAACAAGAGCACACCTATAGTACAACCAAGGCCATAAGTAATGTCAAATCACAAACACAAGACAAGTTCAAAATAAAATCAAATATTTACAAATTTATTATTTATCATGCAAGTCATGGTAAGTTATACAAATAAAAATGAATTAAATAATAAAAAAAATCAAAATAACGCCAATACAATTACAAGAGCCATTAATTTGCTATACTTATCAAACACTAATCTAACTTAAACTGGGAATCATCATTAAAATTCTCAATATAATTTAAAGGATATAAATTATTATACCCGCCTATCCAAAGGGTAGAAGGGTATTATAACTTTGTGTCGCCCGAAAATGCATGTACCAGGCAGAAGGAAGCATCTCCGACCCCATAAAGTATATATATTCTTGGTCAGCGTCAATAGCCATGTCCGTCTGTCCGTATGAACACCTATGTAGATCTCAGAGGCTATAAGAGATAGAGCAACAAATTTACCTTGAACGTTTAATTTTAGTACGCTCAATACTAATCACCATCTTAATGATCTCTGAAAATTTGGTTACAATCGGATAAAAAACACAGAAGTTATTAAGAAATTACTTTTATTCCATCGGAAAGAAGTTTTAATTTAAAACTTTGCGACCGTTTCTCACGCTCAACACAGGCTGTGAAAAATCGAAAATATACCAGCTATTACCAGGCGCACATAAATGGGCAGCAAGTGCCTGGTAGAAAATCAGTTTCACAAGGTGCACACATACACCCACACATCTGGCCAATCAGAACTGAGAACGTTAGAATCCACAGATGATCCGTTATCCTTCTCTTAGGATCCACAACTTACTCGCAGGGCCCCGTTAGTTTTGGTGAGGGGAAATGCGCCGGCCAATGGAATCGAAGCACTCTCTGGGACAATTAGAGCTTTCTGAGCTGCTCTCCAAATGTTACTTAACATAGATCTACTTGCTATTTAATTATGTGCGCCTGGTATTTCTGAAATCCCAAATGGCATTCGCTTGTCAACATTTCTCGACACCCTGCGAGTGGTAGAGGCGCAGATTAAATTGTAAACACTTAAAAATGTTGCATTAATAGAAATTTGCTAATTGGAAAAGAATCAGTAATCTTAACTGTTTTTTATTTATTTATTTTGTCCACTTAAAATATGGAATTATTTTATTGTTTGGACTTGTAATACCCAAGAGATAGAAAAAGCAGAAGTCAATGTGCATAATCAGTGTCAATAGAATTGACTCAACACGGTGCTCCTGCGTGTGCAGCCTTACTCAAATGAAGGAGAGCAGTGCACTGAATGCGGGTAGATTCTTCGCTGTTAGAGAGCTTTAGAGAGCTTTCATACTGCGAGTTCATGTGTGCATGCGCTGACAACTAAACGGGACTTACTTTTAGAATCCACACAACGAGAAAGTGTGTGCGTTCTCTCTCATTTCTCTGGCATCTAAAACTAACTTTGTTTCCTCACTACTAATGGATGTGTGTGTTATGTTTCAAGCGAGCTTGAGCGCCTGCAAAGCTTGGGTCCACATTGGGATTGCATGTGTGTGTTCCCTGTAATATAAATCTACTTGCTTTTTAATTATGTGCGCCTGGTATTTCTGAAATCCCAAGTGGCATTCGCTTGTCGACATTTCTCGACACCCTGCGAGTGGTAGAGGCGGAGAATAATTTGTAAACACTTAAAAATGTTGCATTAATAGAAATTTGCTAATTGGAAAAGAATTAGTAATCTTAAGTGTTTTTTATTTATTTATTTTGTCCACTTAAAATATGGAATTTTTTTATTGTTTGTACTTGTAATACCCAAGATATATAAAAAGCAGAAGTCAATGTGCATAATCAGTGTCAATAGAATTGACTCAACACGGTGCTCCTGCGTGTGCAGCCTTACTCAAATGAAGGAGAGCAGTGCACTGACTGCGGGTAGATTCTTCACTGTTAACAGACCATGAGCTTTAGAGAGCTTTCACACTGCGAGTTCATGTGTGCATGCGCTGACAACTAAACGGGACTTACTTTTAGAATCCACACAACAAGTAAGTGTGTGCGTTCTCTCTCATTTCTCTTTCATCTAAAACTAACTGTTTCCTCACTACTAATGGATGTGTGTGATATCTTTCAATCGAGCTTGAGCGCCTGCTAAGCTTGGGTCCACATTGGGATTGCATGTGTGTGTTCCCTGTCAGCTGAGTGCTCATTTCTGTGAGGAGTATAGATTTAAGAATAAAATTTGTTTTGCTAAATCAGCGAGCGTAAATGTCTCTGCGTGAGAGATTCCATATAAAACCTCTTAAACTAAGCATAACCTAAATAATAATTATTCAGTAAGAAAAAAGCAAAGCCAATTGTTTTAATCTGTTGCATAAAATCAAAGGCAGTAAGGAACCCAAATAATAAGTAAATTTACACTGAAAGATCATGCCATCCCACTCAAAAATTCCGACAGATGCTGTTTCCCTAAAGAAAACATCGATACATTGGCAGGGATTACCAGGCGAACATAAATCAGCAGAAGGTGGTTGACAGAAAGTCGGTTGAGCAAGACGAATATATACACCCACACTTCTGACCAATCAGAACTTAGCTTTTGTTGGGATCCACCGATGATCCGTTATCCTTCTCTTAGGATCCACAACTTACTCGCAGGCACCGTTAGTTTTGGTGAGGGGAAATGCGCCGGCCAATGGAATCGAAGCACTCTCTTTACAATTAGAGCTTTCTGAGCTGCTCTCCAAATGTTACTTAACATAGATCTACTTGCTATTTAATTATGTCCGCCTGGTATTTCTGAAATCCCAAGTGGCATTCGCTTGTCGACATTTCTCGACACCCTGCGAGTGGTAGAGGCGGAGAATAATTTGTAAACACTTAAAAATGTTGCATTAATAGAAATTTGCTAATTGGAAAAGAATTAGTAATCTTAAGTGTTTTTTATTTATTTATTTTGTCCACTTAAAATATGGAATTTTTTTATTGTTTGTACTTGTAATACCCAAGATATATAAAAAGCAGAAGTCAATGTGCATAATCAGTGTCAATAGAATTGACTCAACACGGTGCTCCTGCGTGTGCAGTCTTACTCAAATGAAGGAGAGCAGTGCACTGAATGCGGGTAGATTCTTCGCTGTTAACAGACCGTGAGCTTTAGAGAGCTTTCATACTGCAAGTTCATGTGTGCATGCGCTGACAACTAAACGGGACTTACTTTTAGAATCCACACAACGAGTAAGTGTGTGCGTTCCCTCTCATTTCTCTTGCATGTAAAACTAACTTTGTTTCCTCACAACTAATGGATGTGTGTGTTATCTTTCAAGCGAGCTTGAGCGCCTGCTAAGCTTGGGTCCACATTGGGATTGCATGTGTGTGTTCCCTGTCAGCTGAGTGCTCATTTCTGTGAGAAGTATAGATCCAATTAATAGATAATAAAATAAATTAATAAATTAATAAAATATGTTTTGTTAAATCAGCGAGCGTAAATGTCTTTGCGTGAGCAATTCCATATAAAACCTCTTAAACTAAGCATAACCTAAATAATATTTATTAAGAATGAAAAAAGCAAAACCAATTGTTTTAATTTGTTGCATAAAATCAAAGGCAGTAAGGAACTTAAATAATAATTCAATTTTCACTTGAAGATCATGCAATCCCACTCAACAATTCCGATAGCTCCTGTTTCCCTAAATAAAACATCGACACATTGGCATGGATTACCAGGCGAACATAAATCAGCAGAAGGTGGTTGACAGAAAGTCAGTTGAGCAAGGCGAATATATACACCCACACTTCTGACTAATCAGAACTTAGCTTCTGTTGAGATCCACCGATGTTCAGTTATTTCGCATTTAGAATCCACAACCTTCTCAAAAGCTCTGTAGTAAGGGGAAATGCGCTGGCCAATGGCATCAAGCCGCTCTCTGAGAGGATCACAGCTTTTGCAGCTGTTGTCACACTGTTAAATAACATAGATCCACTTGCTATTTAATTATGTGCGCCTGGTATTTCTGAAATCCCAAGTGGCATTCGCTTGTCGACATTTCTCGACACCCTGCGAGTGGTAGAGGCGGAGAATAATTTGTAAACACTTAAAAATGTTGCATTAATAGAAATTTGCTAATTTGAAAAGAATCAGTAATCTTAAGTGTTTTTTATTTATTTATTTTGTCCACTTAAAATATGGAATTTTTTTTATTGTTTGTACTTGTAATACCCAAGAGATAGAAAAAGCAGAAGTCATTGTGCATAATCAGTGTCAATAGAATTGACTCAACACGGTGCTCCTGCGTGTGAAGCCTTACTCAAATGAAGGAGAGCAGTGCACTGAAACCGGGTAGATTCTTTGCTGTTAACAGACCGTGAGCTTTAGAGAGCTTTCATACTGCAAGTTCAAGTGTGCATGCGCTGACAACTAAACGGGACTTACATTTAGAATCCACACAACGAGTAAGTGTGTGCGTTCTCTCTCATTTCTCTTGCATCTAAAACTAACTGCGTTGCCTCACTACTAATGGATGTGTGTGTTATCTTTCAAGCGAGCTTGAGCGCCTGATAAGCTTGGGTCCACATTGGGATTGCATGTGTGTATTCCCTGTCAGCTGAGTGCTCATTTCTGTGAAGAGTATAGATTTAAGAATAAAATTTGTTTTGCTAAATAAGCGAGCGTAAATGTTTCTTCGTGAGCAAATCCATATAAAAACTCTTAAACTAAGCATAATCTAAATAATATTTATTAAGAATGAAAAAAGCAAAACCAATTGTTTTAATTTGTTGCATAAAATCAAAGGCAGTAAGGAACTTAAATAATAATTAAATTTACACTTAAAGATCATGCCATCACACCCAACAATTCCGATAGCTCCTGTTTCCCCAAAAAAAACATTGATACATTTGCAGGGATTACCAGGCGAACATAAATCAGCAGAAGGTAGTTGACAGAAAGTCAGTTGAGCAAGGCGAATATATACACCCACACTTCTGACCAATCAGAACTTAGCTTCTGTTGCGATCCACCGATGTTCCGTTATCTCGCTCTTAGAATCCACAACCTTCTCAAAAGCACCGTTAGCTGTAGTAAGGGGAAATGCGCTGGCCAATGGCATCAAACCGCTCTCTGAGAGGATCACAGCTTTTGCAGCTGTTGTCACACTGTTAAATAACATAGATCCACTTGCTATTTAATTATGTGCGCCTGGTATTTCGGATATCCCAAACAACTTTTTGGAACGAATGTGATTTCTCGACACGCCGCCAGGCATTAACTTAATAATTTGAAAAATATAATATTTCGATGGTAAAATTGAGTAGCGGGTATCTCACAGTCGAGCACACTCGACAGTAGCTTTCTTACTTACTAGAATTGTATTTATTAACTTAAAAACTACTTAAAGAATGTTGGTGAGTTATACAACTAAAAATGAATTAAATAATAATAATAATAAGAAAATAAATAAAGCCAATACTATTACAAGAGCCATTAATTTGCTATGCTTTATTTTTGTTTATTATTAGCAAACACTAATTCAACTTAAACTGGGCATCATCATTAAAACTCATTATAATTTTAGAGAATATAAATTATGTTAATATAATATACCTCTTAAGAATTATTTGTTCAAAAAACGCCTTAGCCATTGTCCCAATATCCAGTCGATAATTGAATACATTAATGAAAATCCTTGTTGCCTTATTCGTTACTCGATTCCAACAAATCCTGAGCTCAATTAAAACCAACCTTAAAAGTCAGACCCTTCATGCCAATTCAACATTTATTGAGTCTCGTGAGTATTTGGTGTATTTCGAATACTTTGATTATTTCAAATACCTCGAGTGCTTCGAATATGTTGATTCATTTTGCTGTAACTGGAAGAAGGCAATGTCGAGTCGCAACATTGCCATTATGGGCAAACGAGACAGCCATTGAGCTGTCATTAATTTATGAATATTCATGAGTGCAACGCTTGCATATTCATGAGCTATTGTGGCATATTGTTGTTGTCTCTTTTCAATCGCCTTTTTGTGTCTTAATTAATGTTCCAATCACAATCACAAAAGAGCCCAAACCAAATATCTGCGCCCATTATCAAACTCCATTTTGGGGCCGTTCTGGTCACCAGCTGCTCGCACACACACACACACACATGTATATATATATGTATATACATATATATATTTATGTGTATATATGCATACAAATAGCTTGCTCTTCATGAGACAACGCCATGAAACTCGTTTCGTTGCACAGCGCTAAATTAGTTTGCTGCATTCTCCAACTCCCCCATCTCCAGCGTCTCCTCCTCCTCTCTTCTTCACCTCCCTTGCACCATCTCAATACATTTTTCGTTCTTAATTTCGAATGGAGGCAATTTTATTGCCCAACAACGTCGCAGGTAGCGTGCGAGTCGAAATCCCATCGATATCCAAGCTCAACTCTGCAGTTGGAGTTGGAGTTCAAGTTGGAGCTGGAGTCGTCGCCATCGTGGGCCGAAGTCAGTTAATTTGGTCATCTTCCATGATGTTTTGATAATGCTGTAGACGCAGCAGCAGCCGCAGCCGCAGCTTTTTGCCTCAGCTTGTCGTGTCTCCGTCCAGTTGTTGTCGACGCTTTTCCATACCCTAGACTTGTGAGCAGCAGCAGGCCATGCTGGTTCAAAGCAGCAAGCAATTAAAAGAACTAGTGGCTGCCCAAAACTCCGATTGTCAAGAATTAAGATTTATATACAAATTCTTCGAATTGTGTTTTCATTTAACAGCAGCCAGTTCAATTTATTTATTAATAATTTCAAAATAATAAAATTATACTGCTACTTAGCTGTGTCTAAGGCATAATGAACTTGTTTTCTACTATGTGCCTGAGCTGAACTTGAACTGCAAGTCCGAGGCGACTTTCGTACAATTCTAAGGTAACTGCTAGTCGTGCTACTTGCGCTTATTGCAGCTGACCCTTTCAGGGAGAACACAGCCGAGTTGGGCACGAAATTCTTGTCGCCCCGAATAATTACATAAATCAGCGATTTTTAAAGCGTTTCGAGTTTCAAGTTTTCAAACTGTCAATGGCAGCGAGCAGCATATACAAGTTGTATGTAACACTAGTGCTATATACCTTATATACATACATATATATGTACATATACAATCGTATGTACATCCCTCACAGAGTTATAAAGAAATGTGTTTGGGGTTTAATGAGTCGTTTGCGTGTGCAGGTTGTCGGCTTTTTAACGCTGATTGTTCCGGATTAAGTGTATGCTTGTGGAATTGGTGGGCTCATAAAAAAGGGTACCGTATTAACACCTAAAGAAGTCGCCGCAATTCCCACACATCGCCAAGTATATGCTGCCAATTTCAGAGTAAAAATCACACCTAAATAAAAAGCCAACATGCAAATTGCAGCCAATCTGTCAGCTTGGCCAAAATGTGATTTATTTGGTGGCTGCATTGATTGATTTTCCTTTTTTTATTGGGCAAACCTTCATTTGATTTGCAACGTCAGGCCAGCTCCACATTGAGCTCGACATGGCCATTGAACATGACTCCGACAGTTGCGGTGACTTTTTGATGCGCTTGCAAAACCAACAAGCCAAGCCAATGGTAAATTTGTAATTGCCATGCACTCAATTTGATTATGGTCATGTATCCATCAGCTATAACAGACAGACAGTTGCAGTTGCAACTGCAGCTCGCATCCTCCTACCTGGCGTGTGGCAACCAATCGCACAAGCTGCAACAAAGGGCTGACCCCGCTCTGCCCTCTGCGGTCTGATTACTTTCGACTCGGCCTGAGGTTGCATGCCACTTGCATTGCAGCACCATTCCATATTAATTGACATTCAAATTGCCACAAAGGATGCACTTCTCAGTTGCATGACAAGCGCTCAACTCCAGCTCTAAACTTATCCTTACTTGAGGCAGCAGCCAGCAAGTAAGCTCAAAGACAGTCTTCCCAATTGCAAACTCCATTTTGTACAGCATAATTGCTTAAGGGCAGTCAATTGGGTTGATCTTATGAAGCCTCTGCAATCATCAAGATTGTGGCTATCCTTGCAGCCAATGCTAATCGATCTTTAGTTAACTTTAAATAATAACTTTAATATAATAAGTAAGGTGAATAGAGCAGTGTGGTAGACAATTGTAAAAGCAAACATGTGGCCATAAATAAAGCATACTAAATGAGGAAGTGTAGACTAAAAGCCAAACTTAAGTTAGGCTAATAATAATAATTTAATATGCAGAACATATTTATACGAATTAAATTTAATTAAGCAATTTTTTGTAGAACAAAATAAAAGAACAAGCTAAAAGATGATCTGCTATAAAGTCTGTTGTTAAGCCCGAGCAGATGCTTTGCTTCTTAGCCCATTATATATTATTTGAACTAATTGTAGACAGAGCTGGCTTCTTTAGTCTATTGCTTAGACTTAAGCAAAGCAAGTATACCTTTTTTCCTCATGTAATTAAAAGACTTGCTGCTACATTTTTGATATTATTTAGTTGTATTTGTTTCCATGTGTGCACAAATGTCGAAAGTTCTGGATTTTGTTATTTTTTTTTTTTTTTGTAATGAATTTTCCTTCAATTTTGAATTTGTTTTTTTTTTGAGATTTATTATTATTTGTTTTCGCCTTTTCGTAAGTTTCTTTTTGTTGTTGCGGCTTGCTCACAATCATATGTTTAATATGCGTTCATCATTAAATAGGTTGTATATATTGGTAAAGTATTATTATTATTGTTGTTATGGTTTCGTATTATATTATTATAATGCTTTGTATTATTATTGTTAGTTAAATATGCTTTAAAAATAAATGTATTTATCTGTTATGTATCACCAAAAACAACACACATGCAATTAGTTATTGTTTTCACATTTCCTACAGATTGATATATATTGTTTTCCTTTTTGTTTTTTGTTTTTGTTTTTGTTATTTTGGGCATCGAAACGAGGCGAAAGCGCTAAAAAAGAATCGGAATAAACTTGCCGATCTACATGTATGTATGAATGTGTAGTTCTGTAGCTGATGCAGGAGCATGTTCTTCCTCTCTCCCTCTCCCTCTCGCTCTCTCTCTCTCTCTCTCTCTCTCTGTCTGGTATGTACAAGTCTCTAACTGTAGTATGTCCTTACATTTGTTTGTCGCTATTTACAACCAACTACTGCTAAACACATTTATGTATATATATAAATATCAGTTAATGGCATAACATACAATATATGATATATATGATTTGATGTGTGGTGGGGGAGGGGGAATAATGGATAACTGGTTGGTTTGTTTATTGGTAACTGTCTTAGCCAATGCTGCTTGCTCTGTTAAATGTAGGTAGTTCGATTTGTTGTTGAGGTTATCTGTCTATGTCTATGTGATTGAACTGGCCAATTTGTTGTTGCGCTTTTCGCTTTTCGCTCTTCACTTTCACACTTGTCATTCAATTGTTTATTTCAATTTTTCAATTATTGTGCTGCACTGCAAATCATTTGTAATTTATGCAAAAATTGTATTTTTAATGTAAATATGTTTCGTATCTTGTGATTAACAACACTCGGCATATATACCATATTGATATATATGCATATATAAATTGTATATATTTATTGTGAATTTAATGTTCGTATGCGATGTGTAAGTATGTTTAATTATTTATTGTATTTACAGCTAAAATTGTATCTGTATCTGTAATTGTTGTTGTTGTTATTGTTGTTGCGCCTAATATGCCACATTCATAATTCGTTTACTAAGCTAAGCTGTAAAATTGCCTTAATTGTCCGATTGTTAAATTTTGCAAATTAATTACACTACTCGTATTTAATTAGACGTGTATTTGTGTGTGAACTGTAATACTGTAACTCTCCTCCTCTCTCGCCCTCTCGCTCTCTCTTTAACTCTATTCGAATGTTTGTTGTTAAAAAATGACGCTGCTGTTGTTCTTTGTTGTACACTCAGTAAATAATTTAATATTATAGTATTTCGTTTGTTAATCTTTTCAATTCATTTACAATAAGTTGCCTTCCAACTGATCTTCCGCTTTAATCTGTTTTCTTTCGTTTTGAGTATGTATGGTTTTTGTCATTAATAAGTTTAGCATTAGATATAGATTTAAATTTAGTTAAAGTTATAGTTATAGTTATAGTTATAGTTATAGTTGTAGTCATATAAATACAGTTAATGCTTGCATACATATACAAATCGCGTTTACTATAAGTACAAATACATGTTAAAACTTAAATGATCGTGATTGCTATCAAATAAAGTACAATGTCATGATGTAGAGTAAAACAATAATTATAATCATAATAATAATCATATGCAATTAGTTGTAGTTTATAGTTTAAGTTATAGCTAGAGTTTTAAACTAAATTACCATTTAATTAATTATTAACAAAGCCCCAACAGCAGCCTTGTGCACAAATACTGTTCCAAATCTTCCATTTACAGACACACGCTAGCATTGCCACCGCCTTGTCGACTGCTTGCCTCTAGTTGCAGTTGCTAACTTAGTTGCTGCCACTGACTAACCAACGAACCTCTAAACAGTCATCTCTTGGCAAAATACATGTCTCCTCTTCTCACATACATATCAACTCCTATTTTAGGCTCCTTTTGTTGCTGCATTACGCTCATGCTTTAGTTGCGTCCTATATATAACTATATATAGTTGCATATATGTTCCATATTGTATTGTATAAATATATAATGCATAATAATACAAACTACAGCTACCTCCAGCTCTGCTTATATACAAATTGAACTTCCCCCTCTTTCTTCTACCAAAATTGTGCGACTGTTGCGGCTGCCACTGGTGGCATTAGCGTCGCTGCCACAGCAGCTGCTGCTCCTCCTGCTGTTGCAGTTGTTGCTCCTACTGCTGCCTCTACTACTGTTGCTCCTTCTGTTGCTGCTGCTGCTGCTGCTGCTGCAACGCCTGCTAGTGGTGGCTCAAGCTGCGGCAACGGAGGATATCAGGAGTGCTTCTCGGTCAGCTCCGTCCAGCGCGACTCGAAGAACTTGCGCATGCCATGTCCCGCCTTGCCCACAGGCGAATCATCCTCGTTGAACATCTCACAGTTGTCAAAGATTTGCCGCACATCCACACAAAAGTCTTCGCGGCACTTGTAGCTATAAACAATAGCATTACAATTATATGAGCATCTCAATTAAATATACTATTATCACACACTCACCTCAAGTCCTGCAGCTTCTTCTTGATTGTGGACAGATCCATGGGTATCTTGATGATTTTGCGATATGTGGGAAACTGTTTTGTGTTCACGGGCAGCAGAAATGGCCAAGAGTCCTCAGTAAGCTAACAAAAGCAAAGCACAATGAGAGGCAATTAATACAAATGAAAGAGAAATAGACGCGACTTTTCTACAAAATATGATACAGCATTATCATTCACAATTATAAACATATCAAGCCAGACAAGTATTAAACTCCCTAAACATTTCATCTTTCAGTTTAAAATATACACTTGTTATTATTTCTGACCACTAAGATCTTTCTTATTTCTTTAAAAAAGTTACTAACAAATCAATTTTATTGCCTGCTCTAGTTGCCGACAACCCGCCTAGGCTATGTCTACTTTGTCGAGTGCAGGATCTCACCTCCATCTCGCCGAGCAGCGTCTTGCAGACGGCCAGCTCTTTGATGAGCTTCTTGGTGGCATGCTTCTCCTTCTTCTCCTGCTTCAGCTTCTCCTTAGCCTCCTGTATGGCATGTATGTTGATAGGTGGCGGTGACATCTGTGTGACAGCGCCACCTGGCGGCGTGGGCGTGCAAGTGCGTGGCGAGGGCATTGCCATCAGTTGTGGCTGCTGCTGCTGCTGCTGCTGCGGTGGCGACTGGCAGGCAACGTTGAGCAGCGCTGTGGGCGATGCCTGGAGCAGCAGAGGAGCTGTTAGATTGGGCGTAGGCGGCTGCAGCGGCGCTGGCAGTGCAGGAGGCGGTGGCGTTGGCGTCGGCACTGGCGTGGGGGTCGGAGTACGGGTTGGGGTCACGGCACGCGGTGACATGGCAACAAACTGCATGGGTTGTGGCTGTGGCTGTGGCTGGGCTGGCACAAGGCCAAAGTTGCTGGGCGGCACATAGCCGGTGGCAAAGGTGGCAGCCTCCTCCAGCTGGACACCGACATTGTTGTTGCCCAGATGCGCCTGGAAGCGACTGGTGTCTATGGAGTTGTTGTGATGCTCATCGTACGTGGCAGAGGCAATCGAATGCGCCGGACTGTAGATGGGAAGGAGTGGAGTTTTAGCTAGGACTGCGCTCAGGACACGGGACTCACCTCAGCGGCGCTGGCAAGGATGTCATGGACTCGTCATGCGACGAGTTTAGCGACTGCTGTGAGCTGTGCAGCAGCAATTGTTGCTGCTGTTGCTGTTGCAGCTGCTGCTGCTGTTGCTGCTGCTGCTGCTGCTGTTGCTGGTGAGGATCGAGGGAGCAGAGTTGCTCCATGCTGCTAGCCGACGCCAGCAGCTGTTGCTTCTCGTTGCCACGTCGCTTGGCCGCCGTGCTGGCGTCCCGATCCCGTCGTGACTTGCTGCTGCTGCCACCGCTGCTGCTGGCGGCGCTGCGCTTCTTGGGCGGCGGAGCACGAGTGATGCAGCCGTGGCAATACCACTTGCCACGCGGCACCTTCAGCAGTGGCGGAATGTAGCAGTCGGCATGATAGGCACGTGGACACAAGTCGCAATAGATCATCTTGCCCACGGGCGAGGGTCGATGGCCGCCACAGACGATGCACTTGCGCTCATTGGTCGCCTTGTTGACGCACTCATAGCAGTACCTGCGAGGGGAGTACGAAACATTAGTTGCAACTTGCTTGGAGGGTCAAAGAAGGGGGGCAAGTACACGGCACAGTGCGTGGGCGAGGGGCGTGGTGGGTGGGAAACAAGACAAAAACAAAACGATAACAAAAACGCAAAACGACGCGACAAATGTGTGAGATGAGAACGAGAGACGAGAGCGACAAAGAGGGATTTGATATTGTTGATATTGATATTGAAGTTGAAGTTGAAGTTGAGTTCGAGCAGAGATGGATTTGGTTTGAGGTTGGCTTGCTTTTGATTTTGCTTTTGCTATGGCTTTTATCTACTCACCAGTCGCCATCAGGTATGTTGTCCATTTTGGGCTTGAAGCAGTAGGTGTGGTAGCCCTTGTCGCAACCGTCGCATAGCAGCAGTTTGTCCTCATTCTCGCCCGACGTGCAGAACTGGCAATTCTGTAAGGAATTTGAATATTTGCAAGAGTTTGTAGTAGTGCCTGAACGTCGTTTCTGTCCCCGTCGTTTTCGTTTTGAATTCGGGTTCGAGTTCGAGTTGCAGTCACTGTCCGTGTCGGTGTCGCTGTTTGAGTTCGATTGTGACTGGACGCAACCATTCTGTTGTGCCAGCGCTTTTAAATTGATTTTAATGGTCATCGGCGGTGGCGGTGGCGTATCTTTCACATTTTCCTTAGGTTTTTGCTTCGATTTTTTCGGTGTTGATTTCTTCTCCTTCTCTTTGTCCTTTTTGGATTGCTTTGATGTCTGCTTCTTTTTTGGTGTTGCCTGCTTTTTGGCGCTGCTGTTCTTTTTGTTGGACTTGTTGTTCTTTGCATGCGTTGCACACTTTTGTGCGCAACAATTATTTGGTTCATGTTGCGAGTACAAGTTGCGGTTCGAGTTGTGTTCGAGTTCGAGTCACAGTGATTGTTGGTTGGTGGGTTGAGGTTGAGTTCGTTTAAGCAGGCAAACGGTAACGGGTAAACGGGTAACGGTAGCGGGTATGGCAACAAAAGCATTCAATTGTGAAACAAATGGCAATGTTTGATGTAGAGTATGTATTGAGGTGTGTGTGGGTATGTATGTATGTGTGTGTGTGTGTGAGTATGAAAGCGTTAAATTCGTTTTTTTTTATATTGATCAAAGAGAACACCATTGGAACACCACAAACAACAAACAAGTCAAACATTCAGCGAAAGTGTTAAGAAAGAAAAAAGAATAAACAATAAAAACATCGAATTAATTTTCAAGGCAGTCAATAATTAATTTTGTTCAATTAAGGACATTTGGGGTTGCATAAATAATGTATAGAGGAGAAATCAGCTACAAAGCTACTATATAAAATAAAATTGAAACATGCGCAACTAAAAAATCAAATTAAATGTCTAAAAAATACTCTACATATTCTAAAGTTAACTGCTACTTAATTCTGACAACTTGTTCTTATTGTGTGCTGATTCATTGTATTTCCTCAATTATAATTTTTATTCAATTATTCTTACATATAGTTTCTCAAATACATTTGTTTGTCAAACAGTAGTTCTATCTGTCTGATGTCTGTCTTTTATTTATAGCACCTGTAACGTGCTTATTTGCATCTATTTGCCCACATCCGTCCGCCTATTTATATTCTCTGTTTTCAATTCAACTATCTTGATCAAGTCATTCTCATCAACTATTATGCATGACTGTAAAATGATTCATTTAATCTTTATCTCATTCTATTCATCATTCAATTCTATCCAACTGTTTCCTTTTCCTATTTTTTATTCACTACACTTTTATCTGTCTCTATTTAGTTTACTATTTTGGTAAATCTACTCAACTATCCATCAATGCTGTTCTCTTAAGCACGCCCTCTCTTTTCACAGCTCATTCGCCTCTCCAACTAATGCAATTCTCTCTGTGGATCAAGCAAGACTAGAAACCAAAAGTGGTGAGAATGGTTAGTGCACATGTCTGCGTGTGTGTGTGTGTGAGTATGAGTGTGTGTATATGTGTGTAAGCGATAACTACGTTTAATGTGATGACAGCGAGTGTGTAAATGTAAAATGAGAGCCAACAAACTATATGGGGGAGAGGAAGCGGGAGGGGGGGTTAGTTGCTATGCACCAGAGACTGTTTGTTGTGGTGGAAAGTGAGGGGGGTAACGGGGTAAAGTGGGGGTGCCAAGCTAAGATAGAGAAGCCAAAAGAGTAGCGGAAAAAAAAGAAGAGGGAGAAGAGAAAAAGAGGAAAACTTACCGCCTTCATGATGCTCTTGTCCCAGGCCACGCAAGACTCCAGCACATAGAGGGCCATGGCCAGCTGGGCAGTGGTATGGGAGCGAGCAACTGCATCGCGCCACTGCACCAGACCCTTGGGTATATTCTCGATCTTCTCATCCTTGTCGCTGTCACAATTGCTGGCCGGCGAGGCGGCTCCCGAGCACGACTCCAGTGGGGCGCCAACGCCAGTGCTTGCCTCACAGCTGGCGACACTGGGAGCAGCTGCCGCAGCAGCCGCAGCCAAGGCCATGGTGCGCTCATTAAAAGCGGACGCACTGAGATTGCCACCTGGCTGCTGCGCCTGCTGCTGCGCCATCAGCTGCTGTTGCTGTTGCTGCTGCTGCTGCTGCTGCATCTGCAACAAGTAGGCGGCGGCAGAGGCAGAGTTCTGGGTCTGGGTGGAGGTGTGCTGGTTCTGGGCAATCACAGCGAGATGGGCATCGCCCGTCTGGGAGCCCAACGGTGGCTTCAGATACCTGCGCTCAATGTTCGCCTCCAGATCAATGATGCGCTCCCGTATCATGGGTATAATGCTGACAAACTCGGCATCCGTTAGCTCCTCGGTGATCTCATTGAGATTCAAGTCGTTCTCACTGCGCGTGGGCAGCTGCCAATTCTTGAGCTGCATCGAGGCACTGGCCACTTTGTCCTCCAGCGATTCGAGCTGCTCCAGCAGCGCCAACTCGACGCGACGCGCCACCTTTGGATTCCAGTCGCCAATCTTATCCGGCTGCATGTACTCCACCAGCTCCAGTTCCATCTGGGTGTCGTGCAGCTTCAGCTGATAGTTGACGCCCAACGGTTGCTCCAGTCCCAGAAAGCGGGTGAGATTCTCCTGCAGCTCACGTTCCCGCAGCCCCGAGGGATTCAATGTCTTGAGCAGCTGGCGCAACTTCTGCTCATCGTCCAGCTGCCACCAGCCATAGCGTTGCCGTCGCGGCACATAGACGCCATGCACCTTCTCCGGGAAGCCGGCCAGCTTGACCTGCTCGAGCAGACGATGCTCATCCGGTGTCATGGACAATGGGAGGGGTATATCAATGGGAATGTAGGTCTGGACGCTGCTCAGCGACATGTTGGCAATGTTGTGATAGTATGCCTGACTAAGTGCCTCGTCCAGGCGCAGCTCAATCTTGGGCTTCACCTCCGTCACATCTCCTCCCCCGCTGCCAGCTCCTCCTCCTCCCCCTCCGCCTGTGTCCGGTGCGACATCAGCGCCCAAACGAAAAAACGATGCCGCTTCGGTTTTGGACTTGCTATTGGAGTTGCTATTGTTGTTGTTGGCATTGAGCTTCAGTTGCTCCAGCTGCTGCTCCTCATCGCTTGTGGTTCGATGAGGAGACGCCAGACCGTTTTTTGACACCGTCGTTAACTTGCCCAGCTCATACTCATCCAGCTTGGCCTGCATCTGCTTCTCGTCCAGCCCGGACAGCGTAAAGATGCACTCCTGCGAGAACTTGCTGGGATCCACCTTGCACTCCTCCATGGGTATGCTATAGTATTGCATGTTATTGATCAAGTCCCAGGGATGTCCCTGCAGCTGCAACTGTGCCGTGCAATGCTGATAGCTGGCATAGCTGTGCTGCAGTTCCACGGCCACCACACCGCCCTCCTCGGCGGGCAACTCACTGACCAGTGGCACCTCACGCTTCACTATGGAGAACCATTTGGGTGTGGCATCCTCGCTGGGATGCGATGTGGACACAATGATGCAATCATCCTCCTTCTTCAGATCATCCAAGCTGGCAGCATCCACTTTATCACAGTTGCCATTGCTACCTCCAGTGCCAGCTGCAGTGCCAGTGCCAGTTCCTGTTCCCGCTCCGGTTCCAGTGCCAGTTCCAGCTCCTGTTGCTCCGCCATTGCTGTTGCTTAGCGTGGGAATCAGACCTGGTATGGTGGGTATCTTAATCTCTGCCTCAAAGTCCGTCTTCGTGGAGATTACAGTGGGCGGTGGTCCCATCAGTTCCATCTCCGATTTGACCTTGATCTCGGGACGCAACACCAGCGGCTCCGCTGGCTTCAGGGGCGGCGGTATAATGTCATCATCGTCGTCGCCTAGATCCACAATCTCTGGTTCCACCTTGTTGATTTCCTGCACATCATCATCGTCCTCATCCTCGTCGTCGTCTTCCACTGGCGCTGCCTCATGATTCGCCTGCTCCTTGGCTGCCTCCAGCTCCGGCACGCCATCCACCTCCATGGGTTCAGCAGCCGGTGGCGCCTCTACAGCAGGCAATGCCTGCTCCGCTTCCACTGGCGTCTCTGTCGCCTGCTTGGGCAGCTCCTGTTGCTTCTGCTGCTCGTCCAGGGTCTCCAGCGCCTCGTGGTAGTCACAAATGTCGTTTTGTGCCGACTCTAGGGCCTCAATGAAGATGCCGCCCGCCTTGGGCAGCTTCCAGTAGCGTCGCCAGAAACGATCCTGACCAAAGCAGGCGGCGCGCAATTGATTGGTGCTCTTCTCCAGCGCCTCCTTGCAGTTCAGCGAGGCACGCACAATCTTGTCCAGCTTCTTTTGCAACTCATCGGCACTTAGGCGATTGTCCTCGTCCTCCTCCACATTGGTGATCTCCGAGTCCAGATCGGACAGATCGTCCTCAATGATGCTCACATCGTGGCTCTGACTGTGCCCATCCTCATTGAGGGAGCTGCGTGCGCCGCTCTTCTTGGCCTGCAGCAGTGCCTCCGGCCCAGCGCCAGCTCCAGCTCCGGCGCCAACTGCAGCTGCTGGAGCCGCTGCGCCATTCTGCTGAAACTCCTCCTTGCTGGGACTCGCTTCGAGTGCTGCTGCAACTACTCCAGCTGCAACTGCTGGGGATTCACTTAAACCGCCAACAGCTGCTTCTCCGTCCAGCTCCATGGGCTGTGGCTGCTCCCCATCTGCCGTCTGTGGTGCCTCCTGCTGCTTGCTCTTCTCCTCCTCGCCGCTGCCCTCGCCAGCAGCTGCCTCGGCGCCAGCTGCCTCCTTTGTCGCTCCCTCTGTGACCTCTGCCTTCTTGCTGGCCTCGGCGGCTTCTGCCTCGGCTTCAGCGGCTGCCGCCTCGGCCTCCGCCTCGGCCAGCTTGGCCAGACGCTCGCGTTCCGCATCCAGCTTCTGTTGGGCCAGCAGTGCCTGCATGGCTGCCTCGCGCTCCGCCTGCGCCTTCTCGTAGGCCTCGATGCGTGCCTTGCGCTGATGCAGCGCCTTGTACTTGCGCACCTTCATGTCCGTCATGTACTTCTCTTTGCGCATCTGGGCGCAGGTCTCTAGGCTGCCATCGATCTGGCGCAGCACAGCCTTGTTCATTAGCAGATCATTGCAGAGATGCGCCAGCATCTGTGCCTTGCGTGTCGGATTCAAGGCCACAAAGGGGCGATCCTTGAGCGCATGCGACAGCTTCCAGGTGTCGTTCTCGTGCAGCAGCTTGTAGTACTCATGATTCTTGGCCGAGTGCGTGGCATGCTCGGCATCCAGCTGATGATGGTCGGGCACGCGTCGCTCTCGCTCCCGGTCCACAGTGATGCCATGCATCTGGCGTATCTCCCCAGTGGCCGTGGCATACAAATAGATGCGCAGTATCTCCGACACATTGGAGTTGGTGATGTCCGCGTTGCGCAGCGATTGGCCAAGCAGTGTGGTGTGGCGACCGGGATTGGGCACACCCGGATCTTCGATGGCACAGACCAGCAGATGCGTCATCACCGACAGCAGCTCCTCCTCGGCATCGGCATTGCTGTCGCTGATCAGGGCATCGTGGAGGTTCTGCAGCGATGGCAGCGACTCCATGTCAAAGCCCAGCGTCTCGCCAAAGTTGTGCAGGAACTCAAAGACCATCAGCAGATCCGCCATTGCCTGTCCGGGCAGTCGATTGCCCGCAATACGCTCCAGTTCCGGCACCGACAGCTCTTGCGGCATCTCTGAATCCTCGTTGGGTTTGCGTATCAATTGCAGTATCTCTGCATCCCGTTTGCGCTCTGCCATGCGACGCTCTCGCAGTATCAGGCGATCCAGCACCAGCTGATGCTTCTTCTTCTCCCGCTCCTCAAACTTGCGACGCAGCTCCAGCATCCGTATGAGATTCATGTGCTGGCGACGACGCTCGCGCTCCTGCAGCAAAGGATGAGCATTAGTTTGGACACAAAAGAGACGGCAGACTTTTTGCTACTCACCATTTCGGCAGCCAACAGCAGCTCCTTTTGCTTCTGCAGTTCCTGTGGAAAGAAACCAAACGGTTAGTTAGTTGCAGGCATACTAAGGGGCTAGGGTGGCATCAAGGGAAGCAGGCTAAGCCAAAGGGCTAGGACAATCTACTTCTGCTCAAATAAACAACTTAAATATGATGCAATTCGGAAAGGAAGGAAATAGTATGATCATTATTAGGCATCAGCTTGAGCAGGAATATAATAATTAACTATGAACCCGGCCAAACCTGAGCTATGTAGCTGAGGGAGTGAATTAAGGAAAGTCTAGCGCCTTAAGGGAGCCGCATTAATCTGGCAACTAGGGAAGGAGTTAGGAAATTCGTAAGCCTTAATCTAACCCATTAAAAGATCTAACAGTCTCGCAAGTCATCTCAGTAGGTTCCTTAAGGAAGCCGCATTAATCTGGCAACTAGGGAAATTCTTAAGCCTTAATCTAACCCATTAAAAGATCTCCCTGTCTCAGTAGGGTCAAGTGGAAAAAGTGCGCAAAAGGAAAAAGGAAATTCTTATGGTTAGCCAGTAGAAATCTACAATAAGTTCGCCTCTTCCTGCTTGTGAAGCCGAGCTAATCCGCTGGATAGAACGTCAACTTTTCAAGGCATAAAGATAGTCTTGGGATTTTGTATTGTGCATAGGTTTTTGTACCTGTTCCTTAGCCAGTATTGCTTCCTGACGTCGCTTCTCTTTCTCCTGCAAGACATGGAATAAAGCAAAGGAATTAAGCACTTGAATCTAGACTAAACTGAAAGCTAAACTCACCTGCTGTTTCTTGAGCAACTCCTCTTGCTTGAGACGATCCAGCTCCTCCTGGCGCTTCTTACGCTCCTTTATGAGTAGAGAGATTTGTAATGTCATTCAAAATTGTAGTTCTCTGGCAACTCACCTCAATGGCCTGCTGATTCTTGAGCTCCTTCTCTTTGCGCTGCTGCTCCAGCTTGGCATTCTTCTCCTGTCTGGCCTTCTCCTTGTTGCGAGCCAGCTCCTCCTTTTGCTGCTTCTTGGCATCGCGCATCGCCTGCTGTTGCTTGGCAATCTCAATGCGCTGCTCCACGTTGAGGGTTTGGCGTGTAAACACCTTCAGATCCTCCAGCCGCTTGGCCACATCCTCGTCCGTCATCCGTATGTATTCGCCATCATTGGCATAAGGCGGCGGCGCTGGCTGCAAAAAGGAACCCACAATGGCACGAGCCGAGAAGCTAAAATTCTCTCGCGTCAGACTCGATGGCTGCTGCTCCAGCAACTAAAAGCGAGAGGGTGACAGAGGAAAGGATATACATTTGAGAGCAGTTCTAATTAAGCTCCTGTCTAGCACGTGCTTGTTAAATTACAAAAGCCGCCCTACAAACTCACAGCAAAGACTTGGCCAATGGTCTTCAGGGGCAACGTGCTGCCCGGCGCATAGTAGGTGACCTCGCCACGGATCTGCCCCTGCTTGGTCAGCCCCCTGATGACCGTATCACGTTTCCAGCCCAGCTCTAGCGGCACACGCAACTCGGCCACATTTAGGATGTTGGCATCCTCGCTCTCCGACTCCGACAGACCGCTCTCGGCCGCCACACTCTCCGAGTCCGTGGAGGTTTCCATATGCGCATTTGCCTCGCTCAACGCCAAGCGTATCTTCTCCTGCACAAAGGGGATAAACAGTCTTGTCTTGAACAGATCTCAATTCCAATTTCAGTACACTTACAATATCGGCACCTTGTTGCAGCAACTGCTGTGTGACCATGGGTTTCAAGCCCACGGCGCGGGATTGGGCGAGCAGTGAGGCCACCGTGTTCTTCTTGGGCTTGGACACGCCACGTCCCAGATTCCGCGGGCGTCCCTCCTTGTATGTCGAGGAACCCGAACCGGAGCCAGAACCGGAACTGCAAGTACCCGAAGCGCCTGGCAAACCACTGCCAGCTGGCGAAGGTGATGCGCCGCCTGCTCCGCTGCCGCTGGCCGAGATGGAGCCACCGGGCATGCCGCCTGTGCCGCCCAAGGCGGCCGTAATGGAGCTAAGGCTTTGCAGGCTGTTGGCACCATTGCCGCTGCCCTGCGACTGATAGTCCGCGCCCAGATTAGCCAGCGTATTCGATGCACTAGCTCCTGCCACGCCAGTAGATGCAGCTGCTGCTGTTGTTGAGCTGCCACTGGCACTGCTGCTGCTCTTGTCCGATGGCTTCATGGACAGATTGAGTGGCGCATCAAAGTCATCGATGGTAATGGGATTGGAGGCAGAGCCAATGGCGCCACTTGCCGGCATGTTGCTCGTCTTTAGGCTGAGATTGACGCCAGAGGCCAGCGAGGGATCTGTGGTCAGATCGTGCAGCTCCTTGGCGCAACCCTTGCTGGACAGATTGTAGGCGCCATTCGAGGTGATTGTCGGCGGCAATTTGATGACTTCCACCCGATCATTGGACGCATTCTGGCTATGACTGTGTGTGCTCGATGCAGAGCCCGAGCCAGCTCCCGCACCCGATCCCGATCCCGCACCCGATCCCGCTGTGCTCGTCACAGTCGACGATGAGGCAGTAGAGCTGCTTGCCTTGGACACACTGCTGCTCAGCTGATCCATGCTGGCCATGCCCAAAGCACTCATGCCAGGCATGCCGGCGGCAGCTGCTCCCAGCATGCCGTGCAGATGCTGCTGTTGTTGGGCAGCCGCTGCCATTGCCGCGTACTCCATCTCGAGGCGGGCACGCTTCGCTGGACTGAGGCCTGGAAACGCAAGCAAAGAGGAAATTGCATTTGTTGTGCTTTCAAAATCCTTTTGCTGTTGTTGTTGTAGTTGTAGTTGTTGTTGCTGTTGTGTCAAGTGTTGTTGTTGTTGCTGTTGTTCTGCTTGGTGTTGTTTCTGTGTAGCTTGCTGTTGTTGTTGTTGTTGTTCTGTTTCAGATATGGTCTTCTTGCGACCTCGCGATGTACTACCGGGTATCTTGGGGCCCACGATGCTGGACGTATACTTGATAATCTCCGTGTCCGGCGGCAATCGAACGCCCAGTAGCGAGGGATGCTCACTGCTGCTGCAAGTTGAAAGGAATGTTGGTATATTATTTGGTATTTTTTCGTTTAAAATGCCAACTAATTGCATTTAATGCTTAACAAATGCAGACCATAAATAATATTACTAAAATGACAAGTTGAAAGCAATGTCGGTATATTTTTTGGTATTTTTTCATTTAAAATGCCAACTGATTGCATTTAATGCTAAGCAAATGCAGACCATGAATAATATTACTAAAATGACAAGTTGAAAGCAATGTCAGTATATTATTTGGTATTTTTTCATTTAAAATGCCAACTAATTGCATTTAATGTTAAATAAATGCAGACCATTAATAATATTACTAAAATGACAAGTTGAAAGCAATGTTGGTATATTATTTGGTATTTTTTCATTTAAAATGCCAACTAATTGCATTTAATGCTAAGCAAATGCAGACCATGAATAATATTACTAAAATGACAAGTTAAAAGGAATGTTGGTATATTATTTGGTATTTTTTCATTTAAAATGCCAACTAATTGCATTTAATGCTAAACAAATGCAGACCATGAATAATATTAATAAAATGACTTCTTCTTTAACCCCTCTAAACTAAAGAGGATCACACGGTCTTAGCTGACCTATATATTATAAGGTCCAAGTCGAATAATGTGTTAGTTTTAGGGATTATTATGTATTATCACTAATTGAAGTACACTGCAACTTGGATTTACATTGTTAATCGAACACTTTGGGCAAGTCTTAAATCGAGTACATTTCAAAAGGAATGTCCCAACTAGTTGTGTCAAAGATTACTTTGAGACATGTCCTACCTGCTCATCATGGCCGCATTGCTCATGTAATCCTTGACGCTGCCCTTGCTGCCGCTGCCGCCCGCTGAAAGAGTGCTGCTGGGCAACTGCTGCTGCTGCTGCTGTTGCTGCTGCTGTTGCGTGGGATGCGCCGAGGAGGTGACTGTGGCACTGGGAGTGCCAACTGTGCTGGCGGCAAAGGCATTCATTGCCGCCTGCATGCTCTGCTGTGGCGTCATGCCCAAAGCACCGAACTGGGACAGCGAATTGAGCGCATTCAACGATGGATTGTTCTTGTCTCGATCGCGATCTCGATCTCGATCTCGTTCCTTGCTGGAGTGCGGTGACATTGACATGCTTGGATGATGCAGGCCGCCCAGTCCACTGGCAGAACTTGAGCTGACATTTGTGCTCGCCTTGCTGCTGGACACGAGGCCAGAGCCGCTGCTGCTGCTGCTGTTGTTGTTGTTGCTGTTGTTGCCAGCCGCACTATTGCTCAAGCTCATGGCCAGATTGGAGAGACCATGGGCATGCAGCGAGGAGTTGCCACTATTGGACTTCTTGCCGGAGGAACTGTTTGAGCTGCCGGACATGCCGGAACCCGAGGCAGCCGCTGCCACCGCCTGCATGGCCAGCAGTTCCTTGTGCAGCGTCACCGGATCATAGGCGGAGCCAGGATTGCTGGCCAGACTGCTGGCATTGCTGCTGCTGCTGGTCATCGTCGAGGGTTTGCCATAAGCGCTGGCCGTGCTCTGTGAATAGTCAGCAAGTTAATGAAGCCCATCGATATGGAACTGGTTTTTGATCCACACTCACCTTGTAGCCACCATGGCCACTGCTGCTCGTTGCAATGGAGGAGCTGCCGCCACTGCTGCCACTTGGCTGCATGCCAAAGCCATGCATGCTGGCCAAGGCTGCAGCCGGATTGTTGGCTGCCGCTGCGGCAGCTGCTGCTGCTGCCGCATTCAGACTGTTGGCCAGATTCTGTTGCTGCTGCTGTTGTTGCTGCTGCTGTTGCTGCTGCTGCTGTTGTTGCTGCTGTGCGGCACGCTTCTCCTTGCGCGACTTGTTCGACTTGCTGGTGGAGCCAACGCCACCGCCACCGCTGTTGCCTCCGCCGCCTCCTGAGCCGCCCACGCCCACCATGCCAGCGCCACTTCCTGCGCCCGCATTGCCACCTGTGGCACCTGCTCCCATTGCCATGGCGGCTGGCCCGAAGGCAGCTGCCAGATCGGGATGGGGGAATGGCGACAGACCCGAGGCCTGCAGGCGACTAAAGTAATCCTGGGCAGCCAGTTGAGCCATCGACCACCAGCCTGTAAAACGCATTAGGATTGCATTAACAACATGTGGCAGCAGAAGAATTCCTGTATCTATACACACTTTACAGGATATCTAACAAAAGATCATCTTTGGCTTCATCTATTGTCTTTTGCAAGTAATTTTATAACTGAATTGAAAAATATTTACGTTTCTATATAAAGATGCGATTAGTTCAAAATTATTATAAAATTAATTTCTTGCGCATAAAACCAAAATATTCTGTATATCTACAAGGCATTTAACAGTCGAGGTAATTTTTGACTTTGCTTTCACTCTTTTCATAACAAACTTGCTCTCTTTGCCGCTCTCTAACCGTTATTTCTGTTTCTGCTTCTTTCGATCATTCTTGACTCTGCGCTCTCTTTGTTCATAACAAACTTGCTCTCTTTGCCGCTCTCTTTCGGCATCTGCTGCTGCTGGTGCAGCTGCTAACCGTTTATCTCAATCTCATCTTCTTCTTTAACTTTAACTTCTTTCTTTAACTCCTCCTCTTCGTGTTCTCCCCTCTTGTTTGGTGTGCGTTGTGTGTCGATGCCGACATTTTACTCACTTGCTGGATGCAGACCTGCCAGGCTGGCGGCCTGTGATGCCGCTACGGCCATTGTGCTCTGATGATGATGGGCACCCGCAGCTGCAGCCGCTGCCGCTGCCATCGATGAGTAACGGTCATTGGCAGCAGCCGCTGCGCCCGCAGCATTTGGCAGCAAGCCCAAACCGGCAGCAGCGGCTGCATTAAACTGTGAATTAAACAGAGGATTCGATGCAGCTGCTGCTGCGCTGCTCGCATCGCGTCCCCAATAGGCTGCAGATGGAGGGAAGTAGAAGAAATGGTTCAAAATTTAATGATAAGATAATATCAATTTCAGAATTTTACTTTTGGCTACTTACCAAAGAGCGAGGCGGCATCTAGCAGTCCGGTGGGATCGTGGGGATTGCCAGCTCCGGCGCCTCCACCAGAACTGGAACCGCCTTTCCCTCCATGATTGTTTGAGTTTTTGCCATCGTTGCCGCTGCCATCGCCGGCATTTTTGTTCATGTTAAAGTGCAAATTGTGTGTTGACCCTCTTTACAGTTACGCTTGTTCTGTTTTCTCTCTCTCGCTCTTTTATTGTTTTACTTATCTGTAATTAAATACAAGTGGAGACAATTAGCAAAAATAAACGAAAGTAACTACAACTATGAAGAAAGCCCTATATGTATGTGTCCGATATAAAAAATTTAAATACCTAATTCAAAATTAATATCACTTCCATCTAAGATCAAAGCGATTGGAACAGGCAAATAAACAATAATATTCATATTGTTCAACTCAACTATACATCATCTTTAAATACACCTAACACTTTATTATTCATTAATAAACCGTAAAATAAGCATTAATTTGTATAAGCATTAATTACATTAATTTGCTTATACATTATTTTCATAACAATTGCCGAAACAATTTAACTCTCACTTAATCCAACCGCTCTCAATTATGCATGTTTGCTTGGGTTGGCAATGCCATGACTGCCGCTGTGTGCGAATGTAAAACACAAAAGAGAAAACGCAGAAACATGAAAAGCAAAACAAAACTACAAAAAAACTACTACACATTGCACACACACACGCGTGCACACAAACATGTGAAGGCAAACGGAAGCGAAGCGGTGGCATTATTGTAATTGTATGCGTGAGAGCAATAACGCCGCTCTCACTCACCACTACACCTGCATGCAGGGGAAACAAAGCGAAAACACCGCTCATAAAATAAAATACGCGGCGAAAACGAGATACACAAACAAATTGCATTGCCAAGGCGAGTGCAAAGACAACGACTAAATTAATCGCAAATATAATGGACAAAACAAAACTAAGCAACTCACACATGTGCACATTTGTAGGTATGGATGTATGCTCCCTCCCTCACTCATTCACTCACTCACTCTTCGTTTCGGCCACTGCGGCGAACGATGCGATGCATACATAAAGCGAACAAGCGAAAGAAAACGCCACTACTCGCTTGCATTAAAACTCAACTGAACTGAACCGAGTAAAATGAGTCGTTTTATTTGTTTGGTTACTACTCTTTATAAATTTCATTCATAAAAATGTTTGCAGCACACAAGTCTTGCTCTTGGCTGCCTGCATTTGCATTTCACACATATTGCGCTGCCGACGACGTCACCGCGCTGCCGACGCTGCTGACTAAGCGCTGACTGAGACGCAGACAGACTGTCGGCCTTTTTTCACTTTTTTTTCTCAGTTCATCATTTTTTTTTTTCATTTGCGTAAAATCGTTGCATTTGTTGTACCGGGCAGCTGTTTGCTTGAAAAAACCACACTTGCCATCATAAAGCATACTTGTTATTATATTTCACATATTTTCATCAATTTTTCACTGCATTTTATCCATTTAATCCACAATTGAAATTATTTACAGGCAAGCGGCAGTGAAAAGCAAACCAAATATCTGTAGGATAACGCGGCGACTGAGACTCTGAGAGCGATACAAAAGTGAGAAAACAAAAACGCGCTCGGCCTGTTACAAGTGGAATTGAAACACGAGAGCCGAGACAGCGGCAGAGCAGAGCAGCGCGCGCGAGTGCGAGCGGCAATGAATGGACCGACGTCGACGTCAACGGCGACGTCGATGCTTTTTCACAGTGGTTGATAATTACAGTTTTGTTGTTTTTTTTTTATCGCATTCGTTTTGCGAAAAAGAAAATGCATATTTTTATGAATTAATCATTTTAATGAATACACGTTTAGCAGGCCGAGTGCCACAACAAAGGTGCAACCCATTTACAGATGTTGTTGTTGTTGCCGTTGAGTTTTAATAACAGTTATTGCGCTTTCTTGCTGTCACGCATCAATTGACAGATGTGTCGGCTTATCACAGTCCACATGTGGATGATGAGTGTGTTGGTGTTGGTTGAGGAGGGGGGAAGATTAACTAAATTAGGCGCTAAAAGTAAAAGCCAATTTATAGCAACTAATAGACGCCCACATAAAACAAATGGCAATAAACAAATAAAATGTGAAGTTGTTGTTGTTGCTGCTGCTGCAATTGTTTTTGCTTCGCTCAACGTTTTACGACGACAATTGCACAGTGCACAGTGAGACCTCCGCTCGGGTCAAAGCGTCGCAGCAGCAGAGGCTGTATTTTATTTTTTTTGCAACTGTATGTGTGAGGGTGTGAGTTGAGTAAGCGGCGGCGCGCACCACAACAACAATAAGAACGAGCAATATGATTCGAGCATTTATCTTTGACGCTGTCACCACCGACAACGTCGACAGCGACGTCGGAGTCGACGCGCTGCCTTTGAAAAGGTGCGCGCAGCGTGCGTGTGGCGGGGGGAGCGAGGAAACTAAGCGAGTGCCATTGTTGCTGTTGTTGTAGTTGATTTTTTTCTGCTTCGTTTTTCGCTAACTTGACGTGTAGATATATATATTTTTTTGCCTCACACGTCCGACTCAACTGACTGGCAGTCTGACAGTCTGACTGACTACCCGTCCGTCTGCTTCGCCTGACCGACCACACGTTGAACCCCCCGCCCGTTTCTACTCTTCGCTGTCGTTTCAATATTTGTGACTGACAGAGTACAAATGTGAAATTCTTTTTATTGTGTGCTTTGCCCGATGCTGCCGTTGGTGTAGATCTATTCCCCCACCCCCCTTCCCCTTCGATTCGTTTTGCTCTGCCTTCTCTTACGTTCGCAGTTGTTTTTTTTTCTTGCTTCTTCTTCTGCTTTTTGCTCTTGATTATCTCTAGTTCAATTGGCAGTCGGTGTGAATGTCTGTGTGTGTGTTTTTGTGTTTGCTTGTGTATTTGTATTGTGTTGTGTATCTTTGGCAAACGACGCAGCTTTTGTGTTATACACACAACAACAACAGAAAATACGCTGGCCATAGCAAAGCGAATGCCAAATGCTAATCAATTCCAAAGCTCGTTATTATTTGCTTAATGTTCGTCATAACCAATTGAAACAGTTTCTTTTTGCATGCAAATTGTAAAGAATTGTTTTATATAATTAAACTGCAATTACAGTGTTGCCTGGGCATGCAAATTCTGTCTTTGAAAAGTGAATGTTCATGTTGATTCGCAAGCAAGTGTGAGTGTGTACATACATACATACATATGTATGTATGCCTTGCTTTGATTATTGACTGCACTCGTCCCTTTAACGCGTTTCAATTCCAACTGTGGCGCTTTTGCTGCACACACACAAACAAACATACTCACCGACAGACGGAGATGTGCATACATATGCATGCATATTTATGTGTGTTCACTTGCTTCTTCGCGGCATTCGTTGATCATCTTTGACTACACAACACACGCAACGCACACACACACACTCTCGCACTCGACTCTCACGCGCATGCATACATACATATGTACTTGTACATTTGTATTTTTGCTGGCATTCTTGGGGATTTAGATTTTAGGTACATGTCGTTGTCGTCGTCGTTGTTGTTGTTGTTTTTGTTGTCGCTGCTTCTGCTGCCGCCGCTAACCATGCGTCGCGCCGTCTTTTGATTGTTGGCGGCTTTATAACGCGCCGACAATTTTCAGTTCACTTTTTGCTTTTGCCTTTTCTCATTACTCAAAAGTTGACTCCGTCAGAGCGAGAGGTGGACTGAGCGGCTCATACCTCTTGTTCGCATGCTTGTTTGCTGCTGCTGTGGCTTCTTCTTCTTCGGCTTCGTCGTCGTCGTCTTCTTCGTTGCGAGGTTATTGACTTAGCCAAGTAACAGACAGAGATGGCGACAGAGCAGAGCAGAGCACAGTAATATCGAGACGCGCAGAACTTGGAACGTCGTCGTCGACGTCATCGCGATCTTCAGTTGTGTTCGCTTCTTCTTGCGTTTTCTGCCCCACTTCTGCATCGTTGCAACTGCAGCAACAAGTTCACAATAAGTCTGTGTGTGTGTGTGTGTGTGTGTGTGTGTACTTGCTCACTTTGCCCCTTTCATTTGCCCTGCCATTGACCTTTGGTGGTTTTATTTATTTATCGATCGATTTATTTCATTGCACCACACTTCAACACCTGCCAAGTGCCATTCAATTAATTAAATTCAGCTCAAACTGACCTCAAACATTCTTGTAAATTGCAACTTGTCATTGCTGGATTTACATTTTATTAACTGCCAATCAATTTATGCAGAAAACTGTGATGTGAAAGATTACAATGCATTACAAGTCAATTAAATGTGAAATCAGCTAAAGTCAGTCAGCTGAACATTAATATCTTTATATTAACTGATTACATACACAACATATGTTTGTAAGAATATTCTTTGAATTGATGATACACTATTGGTAAGAAGGAATCAACAATAATTGTTGCATTAAAATCGTGCTCACAATTAAGATACAAACAATTCTACATCTGGCTAGCAGAGTTCGCTTCAAAGTTTTGCACTCTAATAATAATTGCTGTAAATAAAGTAAATGAAAAGCCGCGATTCGCTTTAGGCAATGTTTACTGTAAAACTGCTAATTCTGTTGTGGTTCTCTCGCCCCGCAAACAATATGAGTGAAAGCGCGTTGGAGAGGGACAGCGAGAGAGGCCGGGTGAGAAAGAGAGTGGGAGGTCGAAGCCTAAACAGAACCGGAATAAAATGAAATGGATTTCAGTTGACGGGGGGAGAGGGAGGTGTCATTTGGGGGAGTGTGTGTTTGGTGAGGGCGCGGGCGAGGGCGAGGGCGAGTTTGCTCGTCCACTTGTTTTTTGGTGCTGTACACATTATTATCAAGGATATCGCTAACCAGTTGGTGGTCGAGGTGAAAGGAAGGTGGGGGGGGAGGTGTTTGGGACTGTCGGCTGCGCGCGCTCAAGGAAATTGTGTACAAAAAAAGAAAGGACGAGCACACACCCACACACGTACGCTTCAAATGTAAACTCTGAACCGAAACGGGACATTGAATAGAAGGAGTAGCGGAGCCAAAGGGACAAAGGGGAGGTCGGCTTGGGTCAGAGTCGCCGTCGAGAGTCCCAGCCAGAGCCATGGGCTGTCGCACACACATACACACACACACACACAGAAATAGAAAGGAAACGAGCGCGCAAGGACACACGTTGCGTGGGTGGCAGCACATAAAAGGAGGCGATGGCAACACGGGGGGAAACGGTGAGGAGGGGCGGGGGGAGTGGTGGCAACGAACCGAAGCGAAGGGAAACAGCAAAACTAAAATTGAAAATGGCAATGACGCTGAAAGGGGAAAAGGCAATGGCAGCGCCAGTGACAGTGACAGCAGCGACGCCGGCAGAGCAAGTAGTAATAACAAACACAAAAACAACTACTACAACTACAACAACAGCAAACAAATGAATTTATGCAGCCAACAGCAACTCAACTCAACTCAACTCACTCGTCGCACTCGCAGTCTTCATTGTTGTTGTAGTTGTAGTTGTAGTTGGATATTTATGTAACGGTGAAATAGTTGTTGCTTGTATTTGTAGCTGTCGCAGTGGTAAAGAGGGAGTAAGCGCTAAAGGTGGAGGTGGAGGCGCAGTAGGAATGCATGGGAAAGGCTCAAAGTGGAACGAGAGCGCGCACGACGGCCCATAAATTAGAGTGAGAGCAACACACACGAAGGAGCGCCAACAAAACGAACGAGCAGACGTACGAAGCGCCTGCGGGCGGGTGTGTGCGAGCAAGGGAGCACTATCCAAAGAGAGAGCGAGAAAAGAGTACGGTGCGAATTGAGAGAGAGTGAGCAAATGCAGCATCGGTAGAGGGGGATGGGGGGGAGGCATTGACGTATTTGCCATTTGCAGCGTCGCCTGCCCACTCTCAAACTCAAAGCGAGCTCCGCTTCGGGCTATGCCAACATCAACAACAACAATAAGGAGTTGGGAGCGATGAAGAAGGAGGAAGAGGAAGAGACGGCACACAGTGCAAGTAGCACAGCAGCAGGCAGGCAGCATCTGTACCAGGCCTGTCTGACAGCAGTTGGAGCAAGTACACAAATACAAAAACAAATATAAACACCCATGGAGAGAGTGCAGAGTGCTATGTGGAAAGAGTAGAGTGCAAAGTTTGCTAGGTGTGGAGGAGGGAGGAGGGGGGAGGAGGGAAAGAGACAGCGGCTTTGCGGCCACACAGAATGCACTCAAATGTGCAGTCATTGTTGCTGCTGCCATAGTACGAATAACAACAACAAAAACAACACTAAATGCTGATAATGTTCATCCCAGTGGAATCTGTAACAGTGTCCACTGGACAGCGCAATCAGGGGTGGGGGGCGTGTGTGATTGGACACCAATAAAATGCTGCAGGTGCTTAAAGCTCGTGGCAAGCAGCACGCTAATCATATTTCAAGCTGCTTGCGTAATCGACAAGTTAGGACAGAAAGAGAGGCCAAAGAGCGAGAGAGAGAGGGAGTCGAGCTGGAGCAAAGGTCAAGTGTCTGCTTAAACGGTAAAACTATAAAAACCATGGCAGTCTAAATTATCTTTTGTGACATAATAAATGTAATATTTTTAGATGAATTAAATACATTTAAGAATTCATATTGATGATTTTTACAAAATACATTTATTTATTTTAATAATTTATAAACAAAAATAAAATTTATATTTAAACTTAAAATAGAACACAACAATTTAAAACCAAATGAAGTTTTAAAATGACAAAAATAGAAAACAAAGTCAATACAACTTTTTTTATTCAGCTCAACTAATGTTTTTAAACTAAATGCTCATTGTTTAAATAAAATGCTTGGCATTTTGCGAAAAGTTTAATTAAATAAAGAAAACAGCACGAAGGACTTGCTTGAAATGGGAAATAACTTTTTTTTGTTGTTCAAGGGGAAAACTGTCGAATCAGACTGTCTCTCTCCCTCTCTCGCTCTGTCCCTTTTGATCTGTTCATCTCCTCCCGCACATCAGCATTGCTTTGCGCAAAAGCTTTTAAATGATGCGGTGATTTCATTAGACAACAAATACAATTAAAATGCTTGTTGCACGTAATCTAATATGTGTCTCTGTCTGTGTGTGTGTGTGTGTGAGTGTGTGTGTGTGTGTAATCCTCATAGAGACGGACAAACAGATGAAAATAGAGACCGGCACTGGCATTTAATTAAGGCTTAAATCGGATTATCCCACAAAAGGATGCAGATAACCTTCAGCCACAGCCAGAGTTAAAGCCAAAGCCAAAGCCCCGAGCAATCGATAGCTTCCAGCTGCCTGAAGCATCCATTTAGTCACTTTGCTAAACTTCTCCCCTTTAAAGGCTGCTTTCCACTTTGAGCGTAATCTCAAAACTCCATACAAATTACACCTGGACGAAAACTTACGCTCGAGGTGAAGGGAAACTTTAAGCGTGGAAATTGTAAAACTTTTAAATTGGCTATAGTTAATAAAGATATTTAAAACATACTAGACCTTTATATATACAACTACAATATATTTATAATTTGCACTAAAATAATTGTAAATCTTTTCGAAGACTGCTACACAATTGAATTAATTTAACTACGGCATTATTTCTTTCTATCTACAAATATATATGTGAAACTGTTTATATAATAATTATTACAATTATACATAAATGATTACAAATTCATTTATTTATAATTCAACTAAGTCTTTTTGAATTTATATGCATATAAAAAAAACAATTAAAATAGCTACTTATCAAATAATTCTTCTAGTAGTAGTATAATTGAATATTGCATTTATTTGTTGCTGTCTTTGAATAAGTAAATAATATAGATAAATATGCACATACATGTGTATAAGAATATACAGCTATAAGCTAATAAATCGCTATTTAACATTGTCTTCATTTAATATGCTCATTTCTGCAAATGTTTAAGTATATTGTTTTAAATTTATTTGTTATAGTATTTCGCTTTGAACTCACCACAAACAATTTCTATAGTCTGCAACTTGTTTCCGGTTCTGGACTCTGCTGCTTCATTGTTGTTGTTGTTGTTGTTTTAACATTTGTTGGTTTTGACTTTTCATATTTATGCAATTAATTATAGCGTTTGTTGTTGATGTTGCTGTTGTTGTTGTTGATGATGTGGTTCACTTGCGGGCATTACTTTGATATTTGAATAATGATTTCATTTTTGATTTCATTTTTCATTTTTGTCGGCTCTCTGGCCCAGTTAAAACACGCACACACACACACACACACAGAGACCGCACACAAACGAACACGCATAAATATTTGTTCAGTGTTGTAATTATTATTGCATTTGTTGCTGCTTATTGAAGAGTAGCGCCTAAAAAAAAGAGAAGAGTAATTCATAGTGGGGTCAGATAAATGGAATATTTTTGCAATCCAAGTGCGATAATTTGATAATTCCTCTTTCACATTAATGAATCTTAATGCCTAACATTGTAGAGTATTTGCAAGTCGTGCACTTTTCACATCAGTCAGCTTAAACAGATTAGATACAATAGGCAACTATTGTGAATTGTATTTGTATACATAATCAGCTTTTGCCAGCTCACACACAAATGCACATGTTTGTATGTGAATGTGACTCATTTATTCTGCAATCACACAAACACACATATACATATACATACACATATACATAGAACAATGGAGCACATTTCGGTCAACTTCTGAGAACGATGACGAGACGTTGACGAAGATGGAGATTTAGTGTCCGCCGAGGGGGGTAATGAATGAAGAGAGAGAGGGAGACAGACATATGTACACATAGTACGAAACAGCGTAGAAAGTGCAATCAGCAAGTGCGTGAGCAAGCACAACACCTGTGACAGAGAAACAAACGGTAACTGTTAACTGATAACAAACTGCAAACTAACCTAACCTAACCATATAAATAACTTAAGTAGAAAAACATTGTTAAAGCAATCAACGATAAGCGTACCGATTGCTATTTGTTATAAATTAAACTTTTGAAACTGACTAATCACTGTGAAAAAGATTGAAGACCTGTTCCAATTAAAACAACACAACTATGTACATATGTATGTGTATTTAGAAGCAAGCTCGTTACAGCATAAAAAGTAGAAAGCATCAAGAAAAGCACACGCCTTCCAGTCGTTTATCATTTATCACTGACGCAACGTAAGTGCAGTCATTGGAACCTGAAATTGCCTTCCACTGGAAGGTGATCTGGAAAGAGCAGGAGCAGAGGCAAAGCAAATGTGCAATTTTAACTACAAACATGCACGCATGCATGTACATACATATGTATGTGTGTGTATGCGCTTGTATAGCAGTGAGGGTGACTCGCTGGAAACAGACGAAGAAGGGCCAAAAGCAAAATAAATGACTACAAATTTAAAACAAGAAAACAAATTCATCACAAATGCCTCAAAAATGTGAGTTCAATTGGAAGGGATGATGATGACGAGACAGCACAGCGTTGATGATGATGATCATGCGAAGCTGTGTGCAACGGACAGTGAAAGAGTAAGAGACAGGCAGCAGCAGCGCGCGAAAGGTAAAACTAGAGGAGACAGCGTTGCACACGATATGACGAATTTATATACAGTCGCACTCTCACACAAGCACACACACATTCACACTCGTACGTACACCAACGGTCGCAATGAAAACCAACGAAATAAATTAAACAATATGAAAAAGAAACACTGCGGCGTGTACACCCAAAACGAGCTGGAAATAAGCTGGACAAGGGGAACGAAAGGAAAGGGTAGGGGAACAAGCAGGCAGTCAAGCCAAAGCAATCAGCGAGGAACGAGACAAAACCGCCACCAACAGCAACAGCAGCAGCAGCGGCAGCGGCAGCGGCATCGCAAAACTTGAACGACAAAGCCGACTGAAAAGACGGACAAACGCAGACGGCAACTTTTTACATACGAAACGAACAGTGTGACAGACAAGCAGCAAGCAGGCCGACAAACAAATGGACGACAGACAGCAACAGTAGAAAATCCAACTAAATATCGAAATCACAAATCCGCAACTGAGCTGCGTTATAATAAAAGCAACGACAAAAAGCAGCAAAAACAAAAAAGGCACAAATTGTATTTTAGAAACGAATGAGTAAACCAAGCTAAGGCCGTATTGGGTTCGAGTTGCGAGTTGGAGTTGGAGTTGGGTTGCGTTGAGTGGTGAAGTGGAATGGCCGTGAGCAAATGGACAAGCAGCAGTCGAAACGATATAGGCTTACAGACAGACAGACAGAGACGGAATCGGTCAAGCCAAAGCGCAAGCAGGCACTGCTTTCAAACTTTGCCTTACGTTTGTTGTTTTTGTAAATTGCAATATCAATAACAACGAAAGAGTGGCGAATGATGGGAGGCACGCACTTTTCTATTACAAGCATAAATATCTCCATATGTAGTGTATGTGTGTGTGTGTGTGTATTACAAGTAACTCTATGCATGTGTATTTGCACAGTGGGGCAAAGCGATCGTCTGGCAGGGCAAGGGAGACGACGACGATGGCCATTCAACGGGCGTTCAACGCAAAACAAAAAGTGCAAAGCATATCCAAGTCAAGTCAACTACAACAACCACAATCCACAAAGTCTATAGCCACACAGTGACAGCGACGCCGACAGCGCTGCGGGTCGTGTCATGCACACAATTGGTATACACACACAAGTATGTACGAGTATTCTCTGTATGTATGTATGAGTTTATACAAACAGACAGCCGGGCTGGGCAAGCAAGCAGCACCAATAACAACAACAAAAGCAACTAGCCAAGCAACATGAAGCAGAAGAAGAATAAGAACAGCAACAACAATAACAACCACGACAGCGACAGCGAGACATAAAATAAATGAGCGACGCTGCCGCCGCGCAAACATGTCTCCAATGTTGTTGCTTTTGCTCTTGCTGTTGCTGTTGTAGCTGTGTAGTTGTTGTCTGGCTGACTGGCCTGTTCGTTCGACGAGCCGGCCATTCGTTCATTGCGCCGCTGCTTCAATTTCGTTGTTTTTTTTTTTCTCAACGTTTTCTTCGTCGTAATTATTGATACATAAAAAAAATACTACATAACTGAACATGCCGATTGCGAGGCGACTGCGACGTCGCTTGCAGTTTACGCAATAAATCTTATTGGAGTTGCGTTTGCAATTGCTATGCGAGCAGCTTATTATTGCATTTGTGTTGAGCTTTGCTACACACTTAAAAGCTTCACTTTTCACCCTCTTTGCCCACTGATCTGTCGTTTAGGCACACGCACACGCACACGCACACGCATAGTTTACGATCACTTTGGGAATGGCAAATGCTGACGCCAGAGCTTTGACTGCTGCGACGTTGACGAAGACGCCGACGTCGACGACGACACTTTGCTCGCGTTTTTATTGATTTGACAATTCTGCACTGTTGCTGTATGTATGTAAGTATGAATGTATGTGTGTGTCTTTTTTGAGCTTGCAGCGACGAGGCTTTAGATAACTGCAAATTAAACGTACATATCTACACATATTTGCATGCATGCATGTATATGTGCGGTTGTATGTACTCGGCAATAAGAAATAGCGAAGAGCAACGTTTGTGCACAATTTTAAATCCTTTTTGGTTGTCTTGCCATCGGCTGCTGCTGAAGAGGCTGAAGAGGGCACAGAGTTCACACAAAACTGACAAAAGAAAATACGGTGGCCAGGGTGCACATACATACATACACAAGCACACATTCACGTACACTGGGAGAGACAGACACACAAACACACACACACTCGAGACAGACAGAATTTGCTCTGCTCTTGCTCTGCCGCTGCTGCTGCTTTGGTTTTGGTCTCTGCTCGCTTGGCTGAGTTCTCGCGCTGGCTTCGCTGGCCTGGCCTGGCCTGGCTGGCTGGCTGCTTTGGCTTTGGCCCAAACGATTTGGTTAGGTTTGGTTTGGCATTTGTGTATCTGTATCTGTATTTGTATCTGTATCTGTCGCACTTCCTGCCATCGTCGTCGACGTCGTCGTCGTCGACGTCTTTGTTGCTGTTTCTGTTGCTTTTGTTGTTTTTACTTTTTCGTTTTGTGATTTTTTTTTGCAATAATAAATATTGATATACACATACGAGTGGGGCCGCTGCTTCTAACACTTTTCGCTGCTCTTCTTCCTCATTCTCCCACTCACACTAACACTTACACACTCACAAATACGCTTCCAATACGTATAATTTATTTGTGCGGCGCACAGGAAATTTTTCGTAATTTTTGCTTGGCTTTGCCGCCCGTTTTGTTGTTTTTTTCTTTTTTTTTTTGTATTATTTTTTGTGCCTTAGCACTAGCTGAGTGGCTGTGGCTGCTGCTGCGGCTGTTTGTTGCTTGCGCGACCGACGAGTTACCGAACTAAACTAACGAAACGCCACCAACACCAACCAATCCAAGCCGAAGCCAAGTGCGAAGCGATGGCAACAACGGGGGCAGCGGCAGCGACAGAGGCAGTGGCAGCGGCATCGACGCCGGCAGTAGAGCAGCGTTCGCTGATGGAGACAGCAGCAGCAGCAGCAACAACAACAACACATGCCATTGGGCTTTTGGGATAAGGAGTGTATGGTGAGGAAAGGGAAAGACTGGGATAAAGACGGGGGAGAGCAAAATGACGATGACTGCGACGACGATTATATGAGAAAATTTATTCAACATTTAACGAACGGGCTTGTGCTTGTTGTTGCTGCTGTGGTTGTTATTGCTGGGGCTGCCGCTACTACTGCTGTTTGAAATTGTGGGCGCAGCGCGCGCAGAGGGGGGACAGACGGACGAAGGTGTCAGACGTTGAGGCCAAAGTGGAAAGCCAGCCCAAAAAAGAGCCCATTTGTATTGTTACAATTTCTTTTCACATTTAAATATTTTGCTGTCTTTCTCCATGTTGTTGTTGGTGCTGCGGTTACTTCGCAGCGACTGCGACGTCGACGCAGGGCAAGCAAAGTCGTCGTGCATTGAAGTGCTGGTAATTAAAATTGCTACAATAACTAAATCAAATGAGCGGAGCGAAGTGGAGTCAGGACTAGGCAAGACATAGCAGCTGCTGCTGTATGCGTAAGAGTGCGTGATGCGTGTGCATTTGCGGATGTGTGTGTGAAAAAGGAACAAGTGAGAAATTAAGCAAAATGCATGGAGAAAATGAAAAGCAACAGCAACAACAACAGTTAGAGCTACAGCGACAGGCGCGTGGAAGTGAGCAAGCAAATTTTGCAATGTTGCGGCTTGTACTTGCTTGTCGTTGTCGTCATCACATGTGAACCCGACTGTATTTGTGTGCGTACATGCGTGCGTGTAACAGAGCAAGAGAGAGAGAGAGAGAGTGCGTGTGTGTGTGTGTGTAACATAATATAAATGAGGCTGGCTAAAGGTGTTCACTTGAGCTGACTGCCAGAGTCTATCTCTTTGCCTTTGCCTTCGTCTCCATCTTCATTACCGTCTCTTGTTGTTGTTGCTGTTTCGGTTATTTATGTTGTTGCTGCCAAAACTTTTGCAGCGGAAATGCGTACTGTTGCTGCTCTTGTTGTTGTTGTTGCTGCTGCTGTTGCGGAAGCTGCGATGCAAATTGTTGAATAATGTCAAAGTAAAATCGCGCGCATGATAAATGGAAATGGACGAATGTGAAAGCTGCAGACAGCAAGACAATTTTCTTACGGCGCCAGGAGGCGTGGCATGTGGGAGTGTGCGACTTATGTACATCTGTAACTGAATGCAAATGCACATATGTACACACATACATACATACTTACTTATAAATACAGTGATTCAAAAGCTCTTGAGCTTTTATTTGTTTCATTTTTATGTTGAACAATAATAAATACTTAAAGTCCTGCAAATACCCCAGCATGCTTCTAGCATTGCTAACAACGACTAAAAGAGGGGGGAGATGAGGCAGCAACTGCAGCTGCCGCTAATGGAGCACTTCTGTTGCAATCATCGTCGACGTCAGTGTGGCCAGTCGTCCAGCAGCGTAACAAAAGTCAACGAAAATCTAAATAAAATGTAATACATACACACACTCACATTCCACATCCACTCACATATGTACATGCATACGTACATTCATATGTAAGCATGCACACATTTGCGAATACATGTGCACATACAGAAAACGATGATGACGCGCAATACAAAACTAGAAAAATAAACAAACGTGCCGCTAATCGCACCCTCAATACTCTGACAATTTTATATTATATAGTCGAAACTGAGAGTTGTAAAATAAATTCCACTAATCGTAACTGTGTTAAGGATGTTTTTTTAGCAAAGTTTTTTTTGTTAATGAACAGTTTAATAGTTTGATAGTACTTTCCTTTAATGTGTCTCGATTTAATTCGAGTTACAAAACTACTGACGTAACCCATAATGTCTGTGGGCTTGGGTAGAGTACAGAGCACAGCGCAGAATGTTTGGTGGACCTGAAGTGAAATGAAATGTAAAGGGCAACGAGAAGAAGGACGACGACGACGACAACAACGATGGCAACGCATAGTGCAACAACAGTGGATCAGCATATAGTGGGAGGGAGGGGAGGGGTTTAGCAGGAGAGCAGTAGGGTTGCAAAGCAGAGCAGAGCAGAGCAGACAAAGGCAATGGCAGTGGCTGATGTCGAACGTAGTTGGTTGGCTGCTTGGTTGGTTGCCTGGCTCGTTGGTGGCTTGTTTCGTATGGCCTGGGGCTAGAGGGGGGCAGCGGCTGCTAGCGGGGGAGGTGCAGTATGCAGTGCCAAGTGGTGTGGAGGTACACACAACAAGAAGGGCAAGCGCAAGAGTTGGAGATGAGGAGAATGCAGTAAAGCAGCAGCAGCACCAGCAGTAACAAACAACAACAACAATGGCGGTTGAGCAAAAGGCGAGCGTGCCAACTACAACAACAAGGATTACAATTCAAACTTGCTCGTCAGCCAGCCTGCCTGCCATTGCCGTGGGCCAACAAGAGAATCAGAGGAGCTGAAAGAGAAGGAGAAGCAGGAGAAGAGGAGCCGTGTCGTGCCGAGCAGAAGAAGGTGCCATTGGCAGCGGGGACAACAACAAGAACAACAACAACAAAAGGACAGCAACACACAGGCCAAGTTTTGCGCTTCTTCCTCTTCCCACTGTCCGAAGCTGCAGCGAGCATGAAGAAGCAGCACCAGCATACACATGCATAAAAACTGTGCGGAAGAAGCGAAAAAAAAAATAAAATAAAATGTTATAAGTATGTGCGTATCTAGCTGTATATGTGTTCGAGTGTATATATGTGTGTGTGTGTGAGGGAGAGAGCATCGGTCTTCGTCTGCTGCTCGCGTCAACGTCGCAGTCGACTTTTTTGTGGCCGCTTTGAAATGAAAAGGAACTGCGGCTGCCGTTGTCGCTGCCGCTGCGTCGCGCAAAATAAATGAGAGCGCAGCGCGACCCAAAGCAAAACAAAGCAAAGCCAACAAAACGGGCGACTTTTTGTTTTTTCTTCTTCTCTTTTTCTTTCTTTTTTTTTTGCTCCGTTCACCTTCTCCTGCTCCTCCTCAATGACTTTTTTCGCTTTTGTTAATTTTCATCAGTTGAGCAAATGAGTGCAGCTCTTAGCAATAAGAGCGCGAGCGAGATGGCACGATGCAAAGTTGGGAGTCAGCATCAAAGCTGGCTCGCTGAATTTCCTCAAAGTCCAGCTAATTGGCAGCATGCAACGTGCAACGTGCAACTTGCAGCTTGCAACTGATTGCCACAGCGTGGGCTGCGTCACAAATTGCTGACTTGTGCAATGCCAGAATTCAAGTTTCGACAAATTAAAGCCAATTAATCAAAACTACAACTGACCAAGTGAAAGCACAATCAATGCGATAAAACAAACAAATCTCTAACATTTTGTTTGCAACAATTATTAAAAGCTAAAGTTAAACTGAAAGCAACCTTATAAAACTTTAGCCGGCAAAAAGAAATTAAAGTTTATATTAAATAAAGCAAAATTAAATGAATTGTAATTCATGAAATAAATTTAACTTGCATTTTTTTTATTTTTAGTTTTTAAATCATTTTTAAAAATTGTTGGTTTGGTTTTATTTAATATTTCCAGTTGAGTTTTTAATACATTATTATTTACATACATTTTAATGATTATTTTTATTGCATATTTAAAATGTCAAATTCAAAGCCGCACTCTTTTCAAGTCAATGAGAACCTTAGATCTATATTGCAGCATAATTAATAGAAGGACAACTTTGAAATGCCTTCGTGGACTTGCATAAAAAACAACCTACTAATTGATATAGGGAAATTGTCGGCAAATTGAGCTTATGGTGAAACTCCAGTTATCCTTTGAGAGCTTTAATTAGTTGAGTGTTATTGCAGTGTTGTTGCCGCACACAATAAGCTTTTAAGTAAAGCAAAGCTTTCGGGATTTGGTGTATGGCCTGATTGGCAGGACAATTGTGGCCAAGAGTTGGGCGTACTTGTCAATTATTTGCGACTTGCTCAGCCGGAACAAAGCGTCTCGTTCCAACTATGTACGTCAGAGCCTTTGAAGGACATGGTTCTAATTGGTAGCTGAATCTGTCTGTCGAATGACATCTGGTCACATATTCGATTGAATGCAATGAGCATTAATTAATTATTGATAATGTGTGTTGGGATGGTGGCTCGTTTGGGTCACGCCCATCCTTCAGGCAGGCAGGCAGCTCACAGCTCAAGCTCATTCAGCGTCAAGACAAGTCATGCAAATTACAAGAATTTCCGCACAGCCGGCAACACAGAAATAGATGCGAGATACGAGAAGATTCGCAATTTTGCCCAACCGACACTGCTGTGTGTATCTAATGCGTGTGCAGACAGCAGGGGGGAGGGGGAGTGGTTGGTTGAGTGTTGCATATGGTGACAAACGTTGTCGCAGTTGTTCTCCTCGACGTCGTCTTTGTATAATTTGCACAATAGCAAAGAAAATGCTCGCTGCGCAGATACAAGATGCATATACAGATACACACACACACACACACACTCGCACAGCTACGCACAACAGTGGCAAAGTCGCAAAAGTTTTCGCTGCACAAATATAAAAGCAAAAGCAAGGGGAGGGGGGGCCCCTGCAGGTGCATTTGATGATGGATGAGGTTGCGAGGATACAGTGTATTCCCACTCATGTGTAGATACACACACACTTACAACATATACGCACTTACTAACACACACACACACACAGAGAGCAGTCACAGTCACAGTTACCAATCACAGTCGTAGTCACAGTTATGTATGCCCAAGGGCAATAAGCGAGACTGCAGGCGACTTCAATCGACTCGCGCCTCCCACCACTCCCCGCAACCTCCTGCCACTTTTTCAAAATTCAACAACTCTCACACACACATGCTCGTTTGTACATTTGTCAAGCCCATCATGAAGTAGAGCGACACAAGCTTTGGGGTTGTTCTCCTCGCACTCGCACTCTCTCACTCTTACTCTCTGCCCACCGTTCACCTCACACTTCCAGTTCCAACTTCCACACAATCGCGTGTCCAACCAACGAGCAACAAAAACAACAACAATGTACACTAAAAGCCAAAGCCACAGCAAGAGAATGAAACGAGTGGCATTTCTGTTTCACTTTTCTTCCTCACTTTTCGTGCTTATCGATTCCAGGATTCAAGTTTAACAAAACAGAATGCAGAAAACTAAGTAAATAATTGTTGGCAAAATTCGTTTCACACATCTGTGCATTCCCCTCCCCGCTAATCATAGCTAGTTCTTCAGCTTCCATCTTTGCATGATCACAGCTGTCGACATCAGCGCACTTATGACAGCTGTAATGATGTGACAGTGTGCGTGCGTGCGAGTGTATCGACACAATTGAATGAACAAGGAGAAGCAGAAGCAGAAGCAGAAGCGAATGAAGCACAGTTAGTCTAATGATGACAGTGGGCATCATTTGTTATCGCGCTAGAACAAAATGTCAGATGGTGCAGAGTGAATTGATTAAAAGCGATAAATAGCGATTAGATTATAAAGTAAAATCAATTGAATTGTTAAATACATATGCAAAAAAAAATGTTTAACATTTTAATGTTGGAAGGAGAAAACAAGTGGTAAAGTTGAAGTTGCATGCGGTGCATAGACTTTATTGCAACACTGTATTTTTTTTTTGCAACTTTTGAATAATTATCCCACTTATTATCGGGCTATTCAATTCACCTGCTCAAAGCTGTCAATTAAATATAACCAAGTATTGTATTGCATTTATTATTTGAATAAGTCAAGTAAATTTTAGTTTACTTTAATGCGTAGTATTTAAAATAACTATCGCAGCTAATTGATTTTCATTCAAACATTGTACATGCACTTTATCCAAATTTTATTAACTTTTGCTTGCTTTACTTTAATTTACCTAATAATATTTAAATTTCACTTTCCAACAGGTCATACTTAGTATTGTATTTTGTTTTTAACCTCAAATTCATCCCAGCTAATTTAATCAACAGTGGACACTTTGTAACAATTGCCGACTCTGCTGTTTTGCCATTCGCAACGACAACCAATCAAATAAAATCCAATTAAATTAAGCTAATTAAAAATACCTTGTTACGGCGATAAGAAGGCCCCAAAATAAAAAGAGCACAACACAAAACAGAGAAATAAAATGAGCAATTTCTACCGCAAAATCCAATGAAATATTGTTTAACATTAAAAGCGTCGCGGCAGAGCGGGTGAAAGAGGCGGACACGTTGCGAATGGGCGCCCAACAAAATTAGTTCTGTTGTAAATCGACACAGAGGAGAAGGAGAAGGAGGAGGTGGAAGTGGAGGGAAGAGTGAAACAGATAGAGAGGGATAAAGTGTGGGAGGACGGGAGCGCCGTTTGGGGACTTTGCAATTTGCACTCATCTTTAGCATTTTGCAATTTTGCCGTCAGTGTTTGCAGCTGCAACCGAACAGCATAAATTCAATTACTGCCAATATTTTCAAAGCGATGCCAACAACAACAACAACTACAGCAACAGACAGCAACAAGAACAACAAGTTATCCATCGACTCTATCTATCCATCTGTCCGTCTCATTGCTGTCTCACTCTCGCCCATTGGCGTGTGATTTTTTGCACTTTTAGCTTGCAGTTGAATTTGTATTTATGCGCCTCTTCATGTCCGAATGTGCGTGTGTGTAGGTGTGAGTGCGAGTGTGTGTGTGTGTGTAGGTTTGTAAGGGGTCGTCGGGGCAGTGCAAATAAAATCGAGTGTGTTGGTTTGTATGAGCGTGCTCGGCTGTGCATTACAATGCCAGGGGACAATCCAAACATTCTCCTGGCCATGCCGTACCTTCCACACATCCAATACACAACCAACACCCCAACCCACTATCCAATTAGTGGGCAGCCCCAAACTGACATCAGTCACAGAGCCAGTTTCGATGTTCTCATTGTTCCAACATTTGGTTTTTATAGCCTCTCGATACACACACATACATACATACATACATATATATAATTCGTACACGTACATATGCATGTACGTACATAACTGTGTGTGTTTGTTGTCTGCTTGTTGTTACTTTGTCTGCATTCGGCATTTGCCATTTTGTATGCTCTTCTTCTTCTTACTGTGTGTTATTGCTGTGCCGAACTCTTCGCTTACGCTTATCTGCTGCCATTTAAACGACGCCGCTTCTGCCTTTGCTGCTGCTGTTGCTCTGCTTTTTGCTTTTGCTTGAAAATTCGCCGTTTCGATTTCGGTCGCCAGTTCCCGTTCCCATTTTGTACCCTCGCGCGCATCTCTCGAGTTGGAGCTCAAGGTGCAACATTGGCAACGGGCCTCCGACTGTGCCTGTGCCTGGGTCAGAACCAAATGCCAGGCACTACCAACTCTCTCACGCACACACATACCTACATACATACATATATGAACACACATGCAGAAGCAAGTGAGGATGTGTGAGTGAGACGCTGCCGATGCCGTCGCCACCTGGCGTTTGGGGGCGCAGCATTTGTCGCCATTTATTTACACGATTAGAAATCGATTTTATGCGTTTCGTTTGGACAATATTTCAAATGTAGAGAAGAAATTCACGATAATGCGCACACATATGTACACTACAGTACGTATGGGTGTAAATATATGTATGTACATATGTATGTGTGTGTATATTGTCGTTAAAATGATTTATGTCAAGCTTATCGGCGGCAAGAGGGTTGCGATTCCCATCTATCGATTTACACATGTCTGTGTCTGTGTCTGTGTGAGTTTGCGAGGTAACCACCATTCAGCAATACACGCCCTCACAAGACCACTTACATATGTACATACATATAAAAGTAAAAACTGCACACACAAAATAGCATTCGCAATCTACACAGCTAATTAACAATATATTATTAGCATTAAGTACAATACACTTAAGACCCATTACACAAATTAACCTGCAACAATTTCCGTTACCCTACACATCTATACAAACATACAAAAACTGGCTAATTGATGAATAACTTTCAAGTTGAAAAAGCTTAAAATACTGCACTCATTTATTGCCTTAGAGCGAGCGAGCCGGCTGTCGATAAACCCGCAAAAGGCGAAAGCAACGAAAAGAAATAAAGATGGCAAAGCGAAGAGCAAATAAAATAAAATCCAAATTCAATCCACTTGGCGGGCATTGCGTACTGAGGCTGCTGCTTTGCTGCCTAGGCCAAAAGCTAGCAACAACTACAAAACACCCACATTGCCAATTTATACACTCACATAAGCACACACACATGCATACACTACGATCCAACGACAACAGCAAAAACAATTCGTGAGCAAATCTCAAATAAAAGCACGCAAAGTCAACGACGCGACGCGACGTCGCTGTTGCCACAGCCGTAGCCGAAGCGCTCCCACTGTGTTGATGGATTGTAACTCACACACACACACACACACATACACGCACAACAGTCATCGACACAGGCCGAGAAAAAATACAATCCAGTGGAATCGGTTGGCCGGTGACTCTGTCGGGGCTGTCTTCTGTTTCTTGCTTACTTCCCTGCCTTTTGCCTTCTGCTGCCCTACCAATCAACTAACCAATGCTTGTTGGTATGTGCCAGAATGCTTGTGTGTGTGTGTCGTGTGCCAGTGCTCATGGCGTTCACTGTCACTGAGTCCAAAAAGAAGAAAACAAAAAAAAAAAACAAAAACAACAAAAAACACAACACCCTGTGGAACGAAACGAAATGAAATAGCAGGCAGAGCTCTGCTGCGACGGCTGCTGTTCATATTCTTCTTTGGTCTTTTATTTCTCTAAATTTTTATTGTTTGTAACTTTTGGTGCGTGTGCTAAGTTGAGATCCCTCCCCTGCCGTTCATGTCATGAAACCTTGCAAGAAACCACTCAATCTTGGAGTTTAAATTATTGCTGCTTAAAAGCAACAAAAAAAGGCATTGTATGAGCAAGAGAGACTGAGAGGTCTTCAGTTCAACTACCCCTCGTGCCGGTGTGCTTCTTTATTGTTGTGTACGCTTTAATTTGTTTCATTCGCCTTTTCCCCATGCCAGAGGGGAATGCGGACGCGGCTTAGACCAAAGGTGACAAACTCGAATGCGAACGGAACTCTGTGCATAACACCCCACATTTTGGGGTACAATTTGATGAGCAATACAGCCGTGTGGTCTTTTTGATGTGAAAACTCACCTGTGTCAAGTTAAAAGCTGCTTAACGTCGCCGCCAATGCTGCCTCAGTCGCCGTCGCCGCTTTTTGTCGATTATCGTTGACTTCTTTTGCTGCGCACTTGCGTGTTTTGCTTTTTTTTGCTTTTGCTATACTCCAATTGATTTCGAACACTTTATTTCCTTTTATTTATTTTTCTATTTTGCTAAAATTTCAAATTGTGTACGCTCAAATTCACTTCTTATTCTTTCGCACATACACAAGCACTCGTACTCACACACACAAAAACGCCACTCGCCGCACAAACACACGCACACATATACACTCGCAGCAATTCGCGAAGCAATAAATTTTATCCGTGGGCGTTTTTCTTATGCTTTCTGCTTAAATTTTCCACACCTTTAACACAAAATCTGTTTTCTCAAAATAATTGCATTGTTTTAACAAGTTTACACTACATATTTGTGGTATGTGTGCATTTTGTATTTCAAAAATAATGCATGAAAATTGCCAGAAAATACTTTGCGCACTTTTTCCACTTGGACGATGCTAAAACCGCGCGCGAACCGCACGACAACCGAAACGAAAATGAACCGATTGCCAATAAAATTTGCAAAAGTCAAATGGAATTGGCATTGGAATGAAATGAAATAGAATGGCGTCGACAGCGCAGCGTGCAGTTTCAATTGGAGAGAGTAAGAGAGAGGCATAATCAGTCGAGTGGACTAGGCTGATTCTGAGCATTGGCATTGAGTGTATTTTACTAACAAAAGCTCAACTTACGGATTAATAATGATCGTTAGTGCAAAGATCAGCAATTATTGTGTGTGTGTAGCTGTGAGAGTTGCATGTTAACTTTGCTTGTTAATTTAAGCCATTGCCTTTATGTTATTTGACAGTAGATATTCAGAAACAGCGACTGCTATGCCAGCAACTCCGCTTCTGACTGTTAAACAGAGCACTTGAAATTGAGTAATGTTTTAACAGACAGCGGCTCTGCCTATTGTATCCACTTATTTTGAGTCATTTACTGACTTACCGAGCGAGACTGTCAATTACAAATGTATATTATGTTACTTAACAGTGCGCCTCTGTCAACAGTTAAATAGCAGGTCTGTTAACAACTTTGAGTGAAACTTTCACAGCAATGAGTATGTTCCTTAACAGTGTAATGTTATGTGAGTTTACAGAGTACAGGGCTAGCTATGAGTGAAGCCTCAACACAATTTGAGTGATTTCAGCCCAATTGAGTTTGAGTTGAGTTTTTTTTAATTGTTTTATATTATAATTAAAAGCTGATAATAACAGGGTTCAACACTTAAAAGTTAAAGGTCAGCGGATGCACTGGGAAGTAGCCTTTGCTCTTGGCCACCTGTGTGGATAATCGCATCAGATTGTTGTCGTTGTTCACATAGTTTCCGTTGTGAATCTCTGTGGCCAGACGCAGTACGTCATCGCGTCCCTGCATGCAGATGGCGGAGGCCGCTAGCATCTCGTGATCCGCCAGTGTCAGACCAATGCAGTAGGAGCGGGAGGCGCGGGCGACACTCGACCACATGGCATAGATGGTGCTGGCCATGTTGGCCAGACGCTGCATCTCATGCTGACGCTCCACAACGGCATTGCCGTGACGCGAGAACATCAGATCCACAGCCATGTGGAGACGGGCCACCGAGTGCTCTATGCACTGGGCGGCCGGTTCCAGTGTGGGATGCACATGCTCCGACAGCAGCATGCGTGTCTTGGGCTGCTCCAGACTGTTGGTGGACAGGAACTTGCCAAAGATGTGGCCGGGATTGAAGAGCGGATTGCGTGACTTGCGCACACCCTCATTCATTTGCACCTGCAGGATTGCAAGAAGATTTCATTACACATGGTAAACTAGCACATCAGTTAGCCAAGACTTACTCCGGCGTGCTGCAGTCCGTTGAGGGCAATGAACATGCTCAGCATGCCCAGCGATTCACCCTGCGTGCAGAGCTGCGCCGCATCCCGTAATGCCAGCTCCCAGGGCTGATCACGATGCAGGCTCTGTGGTCCCAATAGGGTGAGGCTGTGGGAGGCAATCCTGTAGAGCTGCTGCAGTGTATAGTACTTGGTAATGCTGCTCTCCAGTGTCACATCCTGGCCAGCGAACTCGTCCAGCATGCCAGCCGTCATATACAGCATGCTCTCCATGGCATAGATGGAGCACGTGGCCTGCGACAGCTGCACACGTGTCAGTTCCAGATCCCTGCCAGAGAGAGAGAGAAAGAGTTGGTTAACTGGGAGCTAAGGTTAAGCTGTAAGTTGCACCCACTTCATTGGGACGCCACACTGCAGCGTCTGCACACTGAAGTTGGCGAGCTGCTGGAGCAGCCGTTTGGCCAGCGCGATCCCGGCCAGAGTGCTGCGCAGCCGGGAGGCACGCACCAGTTGCTCGGCATAGCGATTGCCCTCGTGTGGCAGGCCAAGTATATGCTCGTCGGTTAGCTGCACCTGATCCAAGTGCAGACGCCGCATGCTGGCATCGCGGCAACCAAAGGTCTCATGTGCCTCTCCCAGTTTGACGCCCGCCTGCTTCGAATCCACCAGAAAGATGGTGCTGCTGCGCCCCAGCGAACCGGGCACATTCTCTTGCTGCGTCTGCGCCAGCACCAGGTAGAGCTGCTGTGCCGCCGCATCAGCTGGTGCCGCCAGGACAAAGGCCTTCTCGCCACTGAGACGCCAGCAAAGATTTTCGGCATCGTATTGCGCTTGTGTGTTGAAGAAATCATCCTCGGGTGGCGTATACTCCAGTATGGCTTCGCTGCCCAGCAGCTGGCCCGTGGCCAGTGTGGGCAGATAACGTTGCTGCTGCTCCGGCGTGCCCAGCTCGCAGAGCACATCCACGACCACGCGATGCGTTTGCAGACCCAGCGCCAGGCTGGTGTGTGAGGATTCCGGTTCGCTGGCCATCAGGCTGGCGCTCCACTTGTAGCCTTTGCCCTCGTAGTCGGTGGGCACGTTGAGTCCATACAGTCCCAACTGCCTTAGGTTGTCCAGCAACTGTGCTGGCGTTTCCTCTTGTCGCTCCTCGGCAAAGTAATTGTTGAGTGGCAGCAGCGCATGCTGCAGACTGACCATATCCTCGCGCGCTATCACTTCGGGATAGCCAAGCAGCTCCTTGTCCGTGATGCCCACAAAGAAGTTCTTGACCAGCGGTTCACGTGCCGGCAGCTGACCCGGCTCCGTTGACGTCGTCACCTCCTCTTGCTGCGCCCGTGTCTGGGCATTAAGCTCACTTCTCGCATTGCTGCTGGCTGCACGCACTAATTGTATTTGTCCTCTTCTGCTGTGGTTTTGATTTAATAATCTAGCAGCACGCGAAAACAAATTGCAGCGCATCTTGAATTACCTAATGTGCATTAAAAATGCGCAGCGTGACCGCAAATCGTATTACAAAATATACTAATTTAAATCCGAAAACATACCAAAAGCCATGCACCTGAGAGTTATCATGCATAATCGATAATACAGCAATCGAAAACATCTGAGTAAAAAGTGTGACTATTCATGGTATATTGTATACTTTTCGGAGAAAGTGAAAGTTTTGGTATGTTTCGAAATGCTGTTAGTTGACATATGTTTTAAAAAAAGATCCGTTGTTTTTAAAATTTGCATTTTTTTTTAAATTTGTAATATTTTTGTTCAAAGCAATTAGCTGTTCAAAAAGTGTTTTCAGTCCACGTTTATGTTGAGATTTTACAAACAGAATGAAAAGAGTAGCCGAACGAGCAACAAAGCATGTTTTCTTTTTTGCTTTTCGTGTTTCGCTTCATTTTGTTCATAATCAGTGTTGTCAATTTGGTTATTTTCACGCCAAATCTGACTATTTCTTGATATTCTATCTGAAAATTAAGGCCCAAAGAGCAGAGCAAATGGAATGAGAGAGGAGTAAAGCAATTGTTCGGGGTCTAAAATCTGTAAATTAATAGATCACATCAAATAGCTTTTATCTCTAGATCATTCCCATTAAAAAACACTTGTTTCTCTATTTATATATTTGTTTTTGGATTAAAAACACAAAACCCTTTATTTGAATCAATTTGTATATTGGTGTTAAACTTGTATAATTGCTATTGACTGGGCACATTAAGCTCTCTACTTAAAAACAGATAAACAAATGATGAAATAAAAGGTTTGTTTTAGTGTGTGTGTGTGTATTGGTGTGGGTGTTTTCTTTAATTATTTTTGCTTTATTACCAGCTAGATTGAAAATTTGTTAATAGCGGTAGTTTAGTTTAGTTATACATAGTTATAGTCAGGTATCAATTGAAATAAGAGTTTTAGTATTATTAGAATTTAACACAGTGACAGAGTATGTACACAAGTATGCAACTATTTCATATTATTGAAGTACTTTTTGTGCTTGAAAAGCACAATTATAAAACACAAAGAAAAAACGAACTAATTATCAAGTAAATTGCATTTGTTGTAATAAACATAAATAGTTTAATGTCATTTAACTAAAGTGCTAAACATTTCATAATTTTTTTGTTTTTGTTTTGTTTTGCAATGTTCCCCCCTTTCTAGGCAGCTCATATCGTATCACAGGCACGCTCTTCCAAAACAAATCGAAAAACACAAAACTATTAAATAATGAACTACTCACGAGTTATTGAATTCGGTTGACAAATAGATCCATACACTACGCTAACAACAACGATCGATATGAGCCCCTACTCTCACACACACACACACACGCACTCTCAAGTCACCCAATTCTCCCAACTCTTTTCGGCTTCTATTCTCTACATACTACTGCAATTCTTTTGGTTAAAACTGCATACATATACATCAATAAATATATAGGCATATTTTAGCACATTTCGTGTCAGCGATCAAGTCGCCTGAGCCACCCCAATGATATTGTGAATCACCATATTCATTAAATTTCACATTCGAATTTTGTAATGCTGAAAGAGAACCTTGAGGGAAATTTCTCATAAGCTATACCAACTAGCTTCTCATATTTTATGCGTTTTTTAACAACAGCTGAGCGAATCGGTTAACTATATAATATTTACTTGTCATAGAAATATTTGTTTCAAAATCATTGATCAATTTTGTCAGTTGATTTATTTCAACTAAACTCGAAAGCTTTTCATGTTGTATTGTTGTAGACTCTATGGTCAACTTAAATTTAAATCGAACTTCTTTATCATAAGAACATTTCTGAGTTGAACAGAATTTAATCATCTACGTACTGTTCACAGTTTCTCCTTTTATTTGTTTTAGTATTTCGGCATCATGATCACATCTTTAAAATGAATTTAAAGTTGATTGGTGACCCTCATTTGATCATCAAATTTAAATTAAACTGCCTTCATTCACAATATTATTGCAGCGAGTACGCTCAACACTCAGGCACCTCGGAACTCATAGTGTGCTGCTAATTTGATTAGTAGTATTCACATTCACTTAAGCATTCACTCAGGTCTTACACTCATATTGCATTTACATACAAATGTATGTATGTATTTGTTGTAACTAATGCTTAGTATTGCTAAATTGGGTCAACTCGGTGCCGATGCTGCCCAAGGATTCAGTGTAAAGTGTAAATTGAGATATTTCTTTATGTTAGATGGCCCCCGTTTTATACTATATATGTATATAAATCATAGATCAGAGGCATTAACCACAGAGTTAACTATATATATATAGAATATATATATATGTGTATGTATGTATGTGTGTTTGTATATATACGCATGTGTGTGTATATAGACTTCAACTTGCGACACCATAATGTTCTCTCACAATTCAAATTCAAACTAAATTTGTTGACTTAATATAATAAAAAAAAAATTAAAACAGGGCAGGAGACTGACTAATAAAGCAGTTGGTGGTGTAGTTGTTGTGTGTTAGGGTGTGTCTGATGTGTGTGTGTGTGTGTTGCATGTTCTCGGGAAGTTCTCTCACATCCCGCTGTCCATCGATAATCGACGCCGTTCTACAATGTGTTCTACAATTGATATTTGGGATATTGCTGCCAGAGTTGCCAGCGTGCCTGCAGCTGCTTCCACAGGCCACGCATAAAGCTGCCTCCATTCTCTGCTCCCTCTCTTCCGCTGCCAGGGCTGCTACTGTCGCCATTCCCGCCGCCACCTCGACAACCAATGCAAGTGGCGCCCAGTGCATTCAGCAACTACTAAATCTTGCCGGGACTCTCCTGTCGTGCACTGTAGCGCGGCTCCGTCGGCATCAGCGTGTCCGTCACCAGCTCATTGGGCGCCTCCAGCAATCCCTTGGCATGCGCCGCTGCCGTGTCGCAATCCGTGCGCCTGGAGATCAACAGCCGTATGTCCGTGTGCAGCGACAGTCGACCCGAGCGAGATGTCTGGAATCTGCAGAGTGGAGAAATGTAGTTTAGTAAACAATCGACCATATTAAGTATTTAAAAACTATTTCTATCATTTTCTATGATCATTTGATAAAGCGTAATAGATAATTCTAAATTAGTGGCTGATTTAATGACTCTTCATTTATGGCATACAATAATAAAAAAACCATTCCATATTTGCATTCTATTCTATATCTAATATTTCAGAATAGAGTTATTCAATTTTGAATTTTAAATTACTGCATTATGTAAACAATAAATACGTATATATATATATATATAGGTATATCTCAAGAAGCAAACTAAAATGTACTACGTAATTTCAAGCAAGTGGAACACTTGTTTGTACACAATACAAATACGAAATAGGTTTGCTTATCCTAATGGCTTGTATCATTACAATTGAGTTTTAAAATATAAAATTTTAAGTAATTAAATGTTTGAATTTGAATAAATCTATTTCCCTTTGTGCCTAAATTACAATTTAATAGCAGTAATTAATTAGATTCTACAATTTGCCTCTTATATTGTCTGTCTATCAAATGTGGCAAGCCTGACTCTGCACTCTGCTCGTCTCTGTAAAGAACGCACCTCAGGTGAATGGAGTAGCGCAGTCGCTTCATTTGCTCGGCGCTGATAAAGTGTCCCAGCTTGCTGGTGGTGCTAGTGGCAGCAGTGGGACTGCTGGGCTCTTGATCCCGTTGGCGTTCCAAGTGGATGGCAGGGCCGCAGGGATTGACGCCAGGCAGCTCCTCGGCCAGTATGCGCTGCCGGATGAAGGTGCGATGCAGGGGCGGCATATCGTGCATGTCGTAGGGAATGACAAACATGCGCACCACCGTGCCCATGGGATTCAGCAGCGTGGCCTGCACTGTGCCGGAACGAGGCACAAAGTAGCCCTTGCGTGGCAAACGAATCTCGCACTGCAAAACAGAGAGAGAGAGAGAGCGGGTTAAGCGAGGATTACAAAGAGGCAAGCCAAAGTGGGTTTCACTCACCAGGTAGGGCGTGCTAAGCGTCTCGCCGTGCAGCTCATAGAAGTACGAGGATGCCGGAATGGTTAGCTGTGTGGGACAAAAGCCACCCGAGGCGCCCAGCTGCAGACGAAAGCCGGCCACTTCGATCTTGGGCAGCAGACGCTTCTGCAGCAACGACTCCTCCAGATTGCCCAGCAGGGGGCGACCCGTGAACTGTGTGGCAAGGCGAGCACGCGTCTTGAGCGGCGAACCAGCCGGACTGCACATGCCCGACTCCAGATCCTCGTCCGACAGCTGCTCATCGGAGCCCAAAGAGCTGCGATCGGAGCGATCGCTCAGATGCCGTGAGCGACGCTTATAGAAGGCCGCCTGCTTGGCAAAGCGTGGCGACACCGACAATGCATGTGGCAAGGTGGGTGCCGAGTAGGATTTCTGCACCGTCAGATTGCCCGTCTCCGGTGGCGTCAGCAGTGTCTGCGATTGGGACTGAGCTTGACTGAGGGTGGCGGGCTCAAAGCTAAAGGCCAGACTGCGATTGTCGATGGCAATGGGCGCCGAGCTGCAGAAGATGGTCGTTAGATTGACCTTGGGCAGCGCCTTGCGCAGCAGCGGCGACAGCATCGGCGGTGGCGTCTCCCGATCCAGCAGCAAACCGCCGCTGCAATTGAGACGCAACTGATTCGACTGCTTGGACGGCTGCACTGTGAGTGGCGATGGCTGCGACTGCGACTGCGACTGCGATTGGGGCTGATACTCCTGCAGCTTGAGCGGCACATGACTGATGGGTGTCTTGAACTGCACTACAAGGCGCTCCTCCAGCTCCGGCGGCGTCTGACAGCGCTCCTGCGCAGCACTCGGCGCACTCAGCGAGCAGCGCTCCAGATTGGGCGTCAGCTTGGTGGAAGTGGACTGTGCCAGCAAAAGAGAGAGAGAGACAAGGGGAAATGTTAATTTGATATGCGCTTGTTTTCTATTCAACCAGTTGTTTGTCTCAGTCCGGTCTAACATGTCCAGGTAGTCGCTAGCTGTCACTGCTTACCTGCTGCTGCTCCGGCTCCATGAGGCTGTCGCTGCCATGTCCATTGGAGCTCTGCTGTCCATTGCTAAAGTTGTGCTGCGTCTTCTGACGCTTGCACACCTGACAGCCGCTGGTGGGCAATGCCGGCTTGTGCTGATTGTTGTTGTGCAGCTGGACAGGATGCAACTGCGTCTGCGTCTGCGTCTGATCTCGTCCAGCATTGAGATCTTTGGGCGTGGGCTTGCGATTCTTTGGCGTGCGCTGTATGGCTTGGAGCAGCAGCTCGGCCTTGTTGCGTGGCGTGCCCACAATGAGATCAGAGCTGCTCAAACTGCAGCTGGACATGTCGTCCATTTCAGAGGCGCTTGTATCACCATCATCAGCATCAACAGCATCATTATTGGCTACATCATCAGCGGCTTGATGGCCATTGGTCTCATTGGCCTCATCGGCGCTGCAATTCAGGCAGAGCAGCGTCTTCTCGTTGCCACACTGCTGACAGCTGCTCAGCGAGGTTTGGGTGCCCGTCGAGATCATGGCAATGCGTCGCGGTGCCGCCAAGGTCAGGACCAATGTCTCGTTGCCCTCATCCATGGCCTCCACCTGTTGCTCGGAGGGTTTGCGTTCACGCTTCTTGTCGCGTCGTTGCATCCGCTTGCGATACTTTTGCAACTGGCGCTCCCTATGCCCGTCCAGCTCATCGCGATCCTCATGCTCTGCCTCTGCCTCGGCCTCGGCCTCCGCTTCGGCCTCTTCCAGCTCCTGCTGCAGCTGCTCCTCACGCTCTCGCTCTCGTTGCTGCCGCTCCTTCTCCCGCTCCCGTTGCTGCCTCTGCTTACTACCGTACTTATCACAGCTACTTGTTGCATTGCTCAGCGCAATGCGTGCTCCCAATCCCGTGGGCGTTGCCGCGCACATGCCTCCTCCGCCCGTGGGCGTGCTGGCCGCCGTCTCCGGTCGTCGCTGCTGCTGCGCCGTTGTGGCAGTCGCCACATGCGGCAGGCCGCCATTGAAGCGTGGCAAACTCTTGACACAGACCGCAACACTAAAGTTCTCGGCAATATTGACATGTGGAAAATTGTGCACCGTCGCCTTGGCACTGAAGCCACCATCATTCTGACTGCCATTGGCCATTTGCGAGGCATCATGTGCTCGTATTCTGTAGAAGATGTTGAGACGCGGTCGTCGCACGCCCAACTGTGTGTGGGCCATCGATGATGTTGTGGCGGCCAGATCGCCGGCATTGTTGCTGCTGCTGTTGTTGGCAAAGATGACGCGACCGCTGTCATAGACGGAGGCATCACATTTGCGCAAGAGATCGCACCAGGCAACGATCTGGGAAAAGTACAGCTGGCTGCGTATGGCGCTGCACAGTGAAGGCAACGTCATGGTGGGTGGCGGCACTCTACAAATACGAGCATGGGATTAGACAATGCACATGGCATGTATGGTCAAGTGATGGCACTTACTTCTCCTTGCCGCTAATGATCCATTGCTCCAGCAGTATCTTGTGCCCGGCTGGACCCAGATACACCTCGATGCAGACGGGCTCTCGACGCGCCAATATCGCCTCCATCTTCAGGCAATGTGCACGCCAGCGGGAACACTGTAAAGAGAGAGAGAGTTAATGCTTATGTTTGGATTAGTTGGAGTGTACACTTACGGTTATATTTACGTAAGACATATCACAGAAATGCTCCTCAGTGTCGGCGGCAGCATCGCCCTTGGCGAGCCCCATCTTCCTGAGGAACTGATCACAGTGTGGCCCATGCCTGGGCCTGGCTGCGTCGCTGCTGCCAGTGGCACTGACATTGCCAGTGGCTGTTGATGTAGCTGCAGCGCCGCCTCCCCCTCCTCCGCCTCCTGCGCGACTGCAATTGTAATCCAACAAACTGGATGCAGTCGTTGTCAGTGCCAGACTCAATGGTCGCGTCTCGGCGGGCACCACGGCTGGACCGCCACGCAAACAGGTGGTGGCCAGCGATTGTAGCGAGTGCAGTATGTTCTCCGAGCCGGAACCTGGTGAACTGGCCGCACTTGAGCTATTCGTGCCCGTTGCGCCGCCCAATGCAATCTCTACTCCACCTCCGCCTCCACCTCCGCCTGCTCCCCCACCGCCACCTGCACGATTCAACATCACACGTCGCACAATCTCAAAGTCGCCGCGTTCCGCATTCAGCTCGTTGATGGCCAACGACACCAGCTCTGGCTCGGCGCCCATGATCTGTGACGATGGCGACAACTGGCGCAGCTGGCAAAGCTTCTGCGTCCAACGCTGATGCGTGGCATGACTGCTGCTGATGCTGCTCGAGCTGTGGCCCAAGGTGGAGCGTGCTGTGCCGCTTGTCAAGGCATAGGGATTCGTTGTTATGTTGATGGCAGCCCGCGAGGTGGATGGCCGTGGCGAGAGGCGTCCACTGAGCAGTTGTTGCTGTTGCGACTGCAACTGTTGCTGATGCTGCTGCTGCTGCAGTTGGTACTCATCGTCCGCTATGGGTCTGCCCTCCAGTATGAGCGATGCCAGGCCCAGCACTATGGAGCTGTACATGCTCTGTTGTGCCGCTGCCGCTGTCGCTGCCGCCACCGTTGCTGAGCCGCCCGCTCCGCCGACGACAACAACAACAGCTGCTCCATTCTGTGCCAAGCCAGCGGCTGGCGGGGAATTAGTCACACTTGTGGGTATCATCTTTTGTGGTCCCTCTCCTTCCACTCACTTGTCCGACTCGTCTCTTTTGCTTCGCCTTCTAGCTTAAGACTGCTCCTCCTCCTCCTCCTTCTGGACTGCTGATCTCCTACTACTTCGTCACGTAGATGTTGATTCGTCGTCCTCTTCGCACCTGCACCAGAAGTACACTGCAAAGCGAGAGAGAAATGCTGATTAGAGATGAACACAACGAAACGAATAACCGACTATCCTAATATATATACATATGTATGTATGTATATAAGCATGTTCGCCATATTTCTGGATAATCCATGTCTTTCGACACATTCGGATAAATGTTCTCATTTGTTCGCAACATTTTTGGAATATCCCTCTGGATAATTTTGGATAATGCAACTTTAAAGCTGATATAGTAAATACAATAATTAAACGAACACACATACATATGTATGTATGATTTATGAGTTGATTTTGGAAAATAGCTCTTCTGAGAAACTCCGACTTTTTAAACCAGATGCCCAAATATGTGTACGTAAATGGACCCCTATAGCTAATAGCTCCTCTGGGAATATTTAAAATGTGTGAATCATAATCATAAAAAAATAAATCGTAGTTTTCGTCCGATCTATCGAGTTTGTACTGTAGTGTAGAAACAGCAATGAAATGCAACTTGTTTCACAATCATTTATTTATTCTTTAGGTATTCAAAGATGGCATTGGGGCATGCAACATCGAATGTCAGCGTAACCAGCTGTTGATGGAAACTAGGCCAGCTGTGTGACACCCTGTATGTCAAATTGAATTATGCTTTGAAGGTCCCCCAGGTATATATACATAGATGAATGTATGTATATACACATCAATGCAACATGTATATATGTACTTATGCTACAATTTACTTTGGCCTAGATCCTAGCTGTTGTGGCATTTAAAAAGAATATGCAATTGGTTGTCTATTGGCGACGGCGACGGCGACATACTGACACGGCCTCAATGTGGCCCCAAAAAATCAGGCAACCAGGTCGTTACTTAATCATGCAGCTGTTGCCATGTCAGAGAGCCGAGCAAGTGCGAGCGCGATAGAGAGGGATGGAGGGAACTTGTGCAATGCATTTGGCGTTGCAACTAGCAACTTTTCAAATCGAGCAGCACATGTTGCTAGCGTTGTGACGTCATCGGCCAGAACAAGCCAAGCTTGGTGCAACATATGTATGTACATATGCCATTTGGCATATATCTACACAACAATTTTGCAAAGCTTCGAAGGTCAATCGAATAGTTATTTCTAAAGTCGCGCTTGGCAACAAAATTCTACACTTGCATATGATTGATGGTTTAAATCAGCTGTTCGTTGTTTTCTTCAAGCAAGTGTTGCTAGTCGGTCGCAACATGTTGCCCTCTCACAACCACAAAAGAGAGCATGTCGCAAGAGAGCCAAGCGTCTCCAGCTCTCTGTTTGTCTGCCTGATTGTGCCTGTGTGTGTGCGCGCGCTGTTCAGCTTGTAAACATGTTTGTCTTTACTTTTGCTTTTGTTTTTGCGTTTCTTCTTGACCTGCATACACAATATATAACTAGCGCGCGAGACGAAGCCAATGTACATGCCCACACACATATACATTCAAATCGCGGGAGAGAGGTGAGTATGCTTTTTTGCGCGCGTATGTGTGTGCTGTTAGAAATCATATGTTTTTTGTGTTGGCTGCCTAACAATCAGTTGGCGATGTTTGCTCACATGTACATATTTTTCGAGTGTATCAATGTGTGCGTGTGTGTGTGTGTGTGAGCAGTTTTGTTTATGGTACGTTCGCCACATACAAATACACTTGGCCCACAATAGACAAGTATTCACATACATATGACAACAACAAATTGTACGAAAATGAGGGCAAGCGAATGGAACGTAACAGCACATAGCAATAACAATAAACCGCAACAGTAGAGACGAGCGGAGTTTAATAATATTTGATTACATTATCGCTATTTCGCTTTTTTTTTTTATTTATGCATAACTTACGTTTGCTTTTAATTGTACATACAAATATAAGAATGTATATGTATATATTTAATACATTCTATAGCGGGACAATACCGCACATTTATGTACACAAATCTTAAGAAGTTTTGGATCTTGTGCGCGTGGCAAGTGGCAATGACGCAATTGAAATAAGCAAGACATCAGCAGAGTGGAACGTAACAAAATTACATGCAATGTGGCAGTTGAGGAAAAGTAGTAAAGAAAATAACTTGAAATGAATATCAGTCGCCATAGCAACAAAATGATCAATTGCACTTTGGATTTTCGTTTCTTTTCTCTTCTTTTTTGATACATTGTGAACTAATTTAATTTCGCGTCGGCCACCGTCCTTGGCATGCTTTTGATTTTGCAATAATCATTTGAGTGCGCACATGTAAATAATTGTATCTACATACATACATACACACATACAAACATACATATGTATGCAAGTGTGCGATTTATTTTCGCTGAGTGCGTTCAAGCTTATGCTCTGCACAATTTTTAAGGCGCAATGCAAAATTTGCATTTATATTTTGATTGGCGGCAACGCAAGAATTAACGACAACTTGTGTCCGTCTGTCAGTCTTTCAGTTCCGTTACGAAAACATGCATAAGGAATGCAAGAAATACAAATGTAACCAAGGCACACATACACACATACATACTAATATGCACAAGAGTGAAAGGCATAGCGCACACATACAAAGAGAAACTTGCCGCCGCTAGATGGCGCTGCATTTAACTAACAACACAGCAAACCAGTTCACAATTGTTTATTTAAAACGCAAGCAAATGTTGCAATTGCGGCCAACAACAAAAACAAGTTCCGCCGTCGCCTTTCGCTTGACCAGCCCCTCCCCCACCGCTGGGTCGCTGCTTCCTTTACTTTTTGGCTGCCTTTTCGATTATGAAATGCGCCAACGGCAACGCTGCGTTGACGTCGCTACCGACGTCACTGTCGACGTCGCGAACACTTGCATTAATAATAAATAACGCCAAATAACTTTGAAGCGTGTCATTGCAATTCTCTTTTACACTCCGCTGGAATGCGTCAGAAGAAAAGTTTACAGCTAATTGTAATTTTACATATGTGTGTATGTATACATATATCAATGAATGCATGTACATATATATGAATGTATTAATGTATGCATGCATCTGTTTATGTATGCACATATGTAAATACATATGCATGCATGTATGTATGTACATGCATGCACCTTTTTGCCTTGGCTCTGTGTCATATGCACAAAGCGGAAGTGTTTTACAGACGACGCATCGTTGACAGTCAGCTGATTTCATAGCGCGTGTTACATCATACACATACAGGCACACACATATTGTACATATCCATCTCACTCTCTCTCTCTCTTCTTCACTTGCCTGGCCAATTATTTATGAGTGTGTGTGTGTGTGTGTGTGGATACCATATGCCATGTAGATGACTTTGATTAGACAATAGAGCTTTTCAAATCGCTGTTGACCTCGTTGTCGACCTTACAAAATGCCCATATTACAAAAGTACCTATCCACAAAATGGGGCGCAAAATCCCCCCCCCCATCCATCACACAGCTCGCACTTTTTGCCTTTACAGCTGAGCGAGCACACAAAAGTGCCGCACCTTCCGATATGGGTTCGCCTTGTCGGTCACTACAAAAATACATATTTGTAAGTAGATATGTACACATATGTATGTACATATGTGTGTATTGCATATAGAGCAGGAACAAGAGAGGCCACAAGATAAGGCGGTACACGTCTATTTCCCAGCTGAAGTCGTACAATTTTACAATGAGGGGGCAGGCGTATGTAGTTGTCAGCCACATGTAATCGCAACTCAAGGTTTCTCACACAAAATCATAATGGAATTAAATTCAAATTAAATTGCTAATACTGGGAACATAGTTGCAAATGAAAAGGCGAGTATGATCTGTATGGAATGGCTATTTATTAATCAAGGGAATTTCCTTCACATTCCTTGATAATTAAAAGAAACCTTTGGTCAGACAGAAACAGGAAAAGAGCTGACTTTTCTATACCTTAGTAATAATCAAATCAAACTGAACTAATTGCTACTACTGCTAAATATTGCATTTAAAAATAATTATACTATAGCAACTATAAAATAATTATTTCTAAATTAAAAATTATTTTTTGCACTTTATTGGTTATAAACAATAATAAATATTTAGTATGCAGTAGATCCAGGTGTTACTTTTACTTAATGACTGGTGATTATTCTACTTACCTCTTGCTACTTTGTTAAAAATCCATTATTTTTGTTTAGCTTTGTTGCTGCAATTAGAATGGAAGAAAAATGTTGTTTAATTGTCAGTTAATAGGGCTTAGTCAGTCAGCTGCTTAGGTATATGTATGTATGAGTGCACATAATGAGGCATTGTTTAGCTATGGCTATCCATTATCTGTGCTCATTCAACGGAGAATAAATTATTTTAGCCAAACGTAATTTACAATGTTGCACAGGGACACCCTGTTTTTTTTTGTACACAAAGAGTTACATGGCTTCTCTCACTGTCGCTCAGTCCGCTGCTCTCCCTACCATACATGTAGAAAAGAGCAGCAACACGAACATGCTCACATGTGCGCAGTAAACGGAAAAAGCAAAAACAAAACCAACAGATTAAATTGTAAACAAACGCAACGCAAGGCAGCAGCAAAAGCAACAACGGCAGAGACAGCAATCGCGTTCACTCGTGCTGCGGCTCTTCCTCTTTGTCTGTAACGTGAGCACGTGAGCGTGTCTCGCTTCCACAAATGGAAGCACGGGCACCGTTGCCTGGAGAGAGAGAGAGGAGCCAGTGTGCCAGGAAAGGACAACGACAAGAAGCAATCAGTGACAAGTGTGCGTGTGCGTGTCAGTATGAGTGCGGGCAGAAATGCGTTTTATTTTTAGCCAAAAACAAAATTCTGCCGCTTTGCAAATCGAGAGCAGACTCACAATCGCACAGTCAGAATTGACTTCAAGATATGTGGGGAGCAAAAGTAAATGACCGCAAGCAAATGGAAAGCGAAAGAAGTGCCAATGCCTGGTCTGCCTCCACCTCCACTTTACTTGTATTCCTTCTGTTTATTTTAACTCTTGATTCGTTCGCACATTTTCATTTAATTATGGCTTTCCATTTGTGCCATACACTTCTTCACACATTCTCAGCTCTCAGCTCTCCACTCATTTACATTACCAACTGCGTACATAGTATAAAATTACACGAGATGCGACGCATTTAGTCTTGTGTTTTATCGCTATTCTCCTCAATCGAGTAGCGAATAACGAAAACCAAACGAATAAGGTACAAATGTTGCCCCAACCACAACGAAGCGAAAGCAAAACCAAATTTAGTTCGAATACACACATCCACACATACATTTACATTTTCTGCAGTAGTATGCTAAACGAATGTTATGTATACATGTATACATGATAACAACAGCTGTTTGCTGTTGTGGCTTTTGCTTTTATTTTCAGTCTCCCATTTTATGTGATTTGTCCATTTTTGGGCATTCTCTTAGTCTTATCTTATTTTAGTAGAAGCATGCATATTTATAACCTTAAATGATAAAAGCTACAAACAACAAAAATTAAAATATAAATTCTTTAATTAAATCCAATTGATATTTAGAAATCTCTTAACTTTCCAATTTTTAATCAAGTCTGAACTTGTTCATAGAGCAAACGAGCTTTTGGTTTACATATGAAGCTGATATTTAGCCTTGATTCTTCATGATTCGCAGCATGAGAAAACTTGAAACGTCCGATGTTGCGCAACTGTGCGCTCTATTTAAAGTTCTTATCGTTAGACGACGACGTTGACGGGTTACACAAGGCCAATTGTTGTAAGTGAGGCAGCTGTTAACTAAAGCTCTAACTAGCAACTGCACGACGATGTGTTTCCTCTTATTCACACCTGTTCCGTTACAGCTGTTTGTGACACGAGTTGGCAGCGCCGCGCCTCAGTAGTTGACAGCTTGACAAACGATCCACGTTTCATGTACATGTATGCATGTGTGTGTCTATCTCCCTCTCTCTATGTGTGAGGACAAACGACGAGTTTACGCCATTATTAGAAAATGTGTGTCAATTATATTACAACAAAGTAAAAATAAAAATAAAACGCCTAAAAGCGAGTATTTTTCCTGACTTCAATGCATGTACACACCACCACAAACGTACACAATCGCTCACATTGGCTTTCGTTGATGCGATTTGAGGGAGTGGAGTGAGCGAGTGAACAAATGAGAGAGGTAGGCAAGCGGGAGCGATATTTGAATTGCTTTTCTGTTATTTATTTGTTATACAAGCGCAACGCCAACGCTGAAGGGGGCGTCGCATAGTCTCCCAGCGTGATTGTCAGTGTGTGTGCGATCTGCAATTATTCAACTTTGACGCTGACTGAAAAGCTTACCCGCGTGTGTCACTACTTATACATATATAAGATAATGTATAAATGCCTGTGTGTGGGTGGGCAAGCTTATAAGCTTTGACTATTACGATGTACGTTGTTGCTGTGCTAAGGCATTACGTCACCAACACATGCGCAACGCACAGCTGAGTGGTCACAACGACGTCACACAACAACGAATACACACACATACTTGGAAATATTCCACATAAATTGACTTACAATATAATAATACACAAAATACAAACCTTAATTTGAAATTTTCTCGCTGTTTGTGTCGATTTACTTTAACTATTTGAAATTTTGCTCAATTTTCAATTGCTCTCAATTCTCAACTGTTTTTCTATGAGTTCTCATTATTTTAACTCTTCACTGTGGCTGTAGTTTTTTGTCGACGTTGTTGTTTTTGGTGTTGATATCGCTGGTGATGCGTTTGCTTCGTTTTAGTTCTCAGCGGCTGACAACGGCAGCAGCATTCTAAATGTGAACGTAGCATTTGAATTTTCAACGGATTTGCGTTGCGTCTTCAACGTGAATTGAATCAAATCAAATCGAATTGACAGAGGACAACAGAGTTCGTTTCACACAAATACACTCACACAATACAATACAGTTTCTCTCACTCTCACTCTTTCTCTTAGTTTTTTCTTTTCCTTTCGTTTTATCTCTTCCACTGTCTGATTTCAAGTGCTGTGTTTACTCCACACGAGGAGAGCGAACGCGAAACAAAATATAAAATAAAACAAACGTCAGCAGCAGCGGCAGGCGCAACTCCGCAGAATGGCTAACTTTGCACTGTGCACTGTCGGACTGCGGGCGACTGACGAAACGAAACACAAAAGATTATTGAAAGACAAAAAAAAACTTGTTCACTGCTTAGATTTTGATATTTGGCTGGTTTTTGCTTTGTGAATTTTTAGTCTCTTGCACTTCAGCTGTGCCACCAGCTACACAATATTTTTTTGCCACACTCTTTGCTTGAAGCTTTTGCTGTGTTTGTCTGTCGATTTTGGACCTGGGAGGTTTTCGATGTTGTCGCTTGCGCTGTCGCTGCTTGAATGAACATAAACGCTGCCAGCAACTTTCTAAAACAGCTGAGCGAGCCTCAGCCACACGACAGCAATGGCGCAACACACGCCAGATATACATACACTTACATACGTACATGCACATACATACATTCGTTGCTTTGCTTTGTTGTCTGCTTGTGTGTGCTGGTGTTGTTTATATACAGTACGAACGTGGCTTATGTACTTGGGTGTGAGTGTGTTTGTTTGTGTTATATATGGAAACTACGTCGTACATTTATTTATGTACAAATTTATGTGGCTAGTTTTGGCATGGCAATCATATGTACGTAGGGGAACATACACGTTGTTAGCAACATATGCTGCTGTCGCTTGCTGCGTCAACATGTTGCTGCGCAGCGCATTGTATACAAAAATCATATGGAATTTCCAACCGTTAGAGAGCGAGAGAGTCAAATATATAAGAAGAAGACGCGCAAAACATATGCGCGACAAGTAAATAGGGAATGTTATCGTGCGTTGGTGAGTGTGTGCCTGGGGGTATATGGAAGCAAATTGTTGTTGGTGTCCGTGATAGCGATTCAATAACAAAAGCAAACCGTGCAGACAACGCGACATATACACGCATACATACATACACAAGAATAAGTATACAAAACGAACTCGTTTCCATATGTTTGATGGTTGATGCTGGCGTTGCTGCTGTCAAGTCGTTAAATGCTGATGTTGCTTTTGCTTTATATACACATTCGTATGTGCACTACACTGCTTAGCCCGTGTGAGTGCGTGCAATATACATGTATGTATACATTTACATATGGATATCTCTCTCTCCCTCTCTGTTTGTATGCGTGTGCATGTAAGTACTTGTTGGCTCACTTACTTCGCAAAGTAAATAAACAAGGCGAAAAACGCATGCGCCGCCGTCTGCGACCCAGACAACAGTCAGCTTACCGTTCCAGGCACATTATTGTATTTACATGTACATAAATATGTATATGTATATGTACATACATACATATGTATGATTGTTTGTTTGTTTTATGATTCTGGACTGCATCAACACCTTATCAGCGTACATACCGTATGAAGGCAAAGTGTTATTAATTTTAATGTTTTGCTGATATGATTTGGCAGCGCTTTCGAGTTCAATACACAGTTCCTTGCAGACAACTGCAAACACTTGTCCGTGTGCGTACGCTTTAATGACCCAAGAAGCTAAAGTTGGAGGACAGAGCGAAGGCAAAGAAGACGAAGACGAAGACGAAGGCAGGCAGGCAACGCGGCAGTTGACTGCGACAACAAAGACTCTGCCCCGCAGACAAAGAAAATGCTTCGGCGTGTTCTCTTGTCTGGATTCTGACTCTGGTCTGGTCTGGTCTGTTTTGCACTTATACACCCATACAGGCACGCTCACACATAGCACATGCACACATTTGTGCGATTGTATTTGTTTCGTCTGCCTCCTGTGCGAAAACAGGAAAGCGAAGAAATTGTTGAACCCTTGAATTTGGGATTTGTCTGCTGCATGCACACAGACACAGACACACCACACTCACACACACATACACACACTCAGTCATTCACATATGCATACAATGAAATGAATAAGTCATAGAGTGCGCTGACTAACAAACTTTTTCAACTATAAAGCTGCATTTTCACAAGAAATATCAGAGCAAACATCATATAGTAATTAATTAATGTACGCTACGATTACGCTTCAAGTCGATTTCATTACTACAGTTGCTTCAATGTTATCTAAACGACAGATCCATTAAATGAGCAACTGATCAAGAGGATTCCGGATTCGAGTCATCGCCTAGGGTACGGATGTTGGACTTGCTCATATCTTAAGCCAATGGTCAAGCTAATTGCCTGCAATTTATGAGTTAGGTAGAAATATGTTTCCAAGCAATAATGTACCATATATGTATATATTTAATTTTAAAAAAAGAAGATGATGAAATATTGTACATTCTTACGACACACAAAAATATATATATTTTTCCCTGTAAACGAACGCGATTATTCTGTACAAAATTGGAAAATTTGTGTACTTTCTCATAGACTGGCGAGAGGCAAAGGTCAGAGCAGTTAGCTAGCTTATCGATAGATAAGCAACAAGTTTTCAACAAATATTGACACTATTGGTTCAGTTGCTTTTCTTTTTTCTGCCTCTATGTATTTAGTACTACAAATAAAACGTGTTTGCCTTCAAAGTGCACTGCCAGGTAGTTCATCCGAGAGTTATAGCATATCCAAAGAAAAAAAAAAAACAGAAATAGAAAAAATCCAAAAATTTTCCATTCTCAACGCAACGGTTACGGTTACGTAGTATGTCACTGTTGGGCCAAAAAAGGTACGTTAAATATTTCACAGCTGGTTGATGGACAAAGAGAATGAAGAAGAAGCGGGAGCGTTTAAGATGAAGTCACAAAGAGACCTCAGCATGTGACTGGCAGTGTTTGGCTTAGAGCCAATTAAAAGCTTTCGACGGCCAACTTTAATTAAGCGGAATTCTGTAGTCTACAAAGAATATGTACTTTATGTTAGACACACAAATGCCACAACTACAAAAATACCCTATATCACAACAAAATCAATTATAATAATTCGAATATTGTAATAGAAAATGTGTTATTGTCAATTAAGTTGTTAAATTTAATAGTCAATAATTTATAAGCACGTTATACCCTTTGAATTATGAGATTAATAGAACAGACACATCACTTGAGTGATCACTGCTACCTACGCATACATATGTACATATAGTACATGCTAAGATAGCATCCACACACACCAGCAAACCCATATGTGTTGTTTCTTTTTCGCCCAAGCGAGTTAATTGCTTATTTTCCACTAACATTAATGGGCACTGTTTTTGGTTTTGTTTTGTATTTGTGTATGTGCTTGCCTGTGTCTGTGTGGGGGGCCCATGCCAAAAATGTTGCCAGCTTGTGCGCTCTCTCATTCCTGTGCTCGAAATGCTCTCTCACATAGCACTAGAGCTTAACAGCTGCTAATGAAAAGAGGTGTTGATAAAAAGGGCAAACGATGTGTGTGCATGTGTATGTGTGTGTCGTTGCTGTGCCTGTGTTTGTATGTGCGCAGTTGTTTTTAATTATTGCGATCAGCTGTTTTGATAATCAAACGGTTAAAAACCTTACGAAAGCGGACGCAACAAACAATAATAACAATAAAAATAAAACCAAACAGCAGCAGCCATAACAGCAAATACATAGCACTTTAATAAATGCTTACTAAAACACATTCATGTAACTTTGTCACTTATCGGCAGAAGCAACATTGTAATTTCTCTCTTTCTCTTTTCCGCTTGTGCCGTCTGTGTATGGTTGCATGTGTGGGTGCCTTTATTTACCATAAGTTATAAATTACATCGTGCTTACTTTTGTTATGGTCCGCACGTTGCTATAAATGTGAAATTGTGTAGAACGCAATTGTCGTCGGCATGTACATATGTGTGTGCTTAGGTGTGCGTGTGTGTACTTGTATTGCGACCATTGGACCGACCGACGCTTCAGATTGATTGTGAGCAAATATAGACGCTTTGGCAGACGATTGTTGCACAATTGCTAAGCGTTACCTCCATATAAGCACACATGCGGATATGCACAGCAACAGCAAATGCGTAGATACACGTGCATTGCAAAGGTCTTCGCCAGGGTCGACACTTCAAACGGATCTAAGCACTTCTTTGTGATTGTGTGTGTAAGGAGTGCAAGTTAACCCAGCAAACAACAACAGCTGCTAAGAGCGCAAAAGCTCTTGGCGTCTGTCAAAGCGCTCCCTTGCGAAAAAAGGCGAAGTGGGAGTGAGAGGAATACTGCACTACTCCTGTTTGAGATGGGAATTCACTTATTGATATTTCTAAGAGAGTGTTAAGAAAAGGAGAGACAGCGGCGGAGTGGGAGTGAGAGGAATACTGCACTCCTCCTGTTTGAGATGGGAATTCACTTATTGATATTTCTAAGAGAGCGTTAAGAGAAGAAGAGACAACGTATGGAATATGAAAGCACATACTACGTTAAGTTAACAATCAAGTAATATAATTCAACTTGTTAATTAAATTATTAGAAGTCATTTCATTTATTAGATTAAGTTACAATTGTAGGCAGTTGAATGTACATATAAGCAGAAAGCAATCTATTTTTGAAGACTCTTTTTAAATTATTAAGTGTGTGCTATTAGTGGACACTCATATGTCTAAGTAATTATTTCCATATGTTGAGGAAGTATGTAGTTCTAATACGTATTAGATAAAATTTGGCAATTACATTGAAAAGCTAATTCGAATACGAACTTAGATATGTATAGGAATAATACGATAATAATATCGAAATGACGCAACTAATGAGATCAGGCAAAGCTAAAAAAAATAAAATATGAAAAGAAAAAACGTTGGCAAAGAAAATCAAGTGAAATCAAATGTTGATCGTCAAGCAGCAATTTGTATTGTAGGCGCCAAGTCGCCGAACGAGACGCCTCTTTCGAACGATGACTCCATCTCCATTTGCCCGTTTACTTTTGTAAGTATATAAGAACAATATGCGGAATAACTAATACGCTTATACTATGCAAAATAAAGCAATTTATGGTAACGTGTTTAGAGAAATTGTATTTGTTAGTATACATATATATATATGTGTGTGTGTGAGTGCGATAACAATAAACGAAAAGCAAATTCCATCAAAGCAATGCACACGAATATCAATCAAAGCGAAATTGTCCAAGTCTGGCAGCGCCCCCTTCCGCTGCCGCTACCGTTACGTCGTTGCTTGTAACTGTCATTGAGGGGTGCTACGAGACATCTACATACCATTCCTTAACTCCATTACCTTCTCACTCTCTCTCTCTAACGCTCTCTCTCTGTCTCTGAGACTGGCCGCATCCATCAGCTGTCTACATTTTGGTGGGTTCAATGGCTCTCAAAATGTTACGCTCTTTATTTTCTTATTTTCTTCATGTTTTTTTTTTTTTTTTTTTTTGCGCACACGTTGTCCAAAGTCATTCAACCCAAAAACCAAATAACGTGAAATGAAACGCAAAAGGAGGCAAAACGAAGCAAATGCGGGGTCACTGTGCGGCGCTCTTCTTTTCTCTCACTCCCCTCTTCCGCCACTTAGCTTCGCGTCAGTTCAGCAACAACAACAACGACAACAAGTAGCAATAGGGTAAAATTTGAAAATATTGCGTAGTGTGGCGAAAGCTCTTGCTCTTACTCCAGCAGGTCAGTGTGGCCACCCCCATTCAAAGAGCAGAAAAAGAACTCAAAGCAACTCATTGACAAAGAGAACTCAGGATGTGCTCATTGAGACTCATTTATAGCAGATCAACTCGAAGAAATCAAAAGTCAAGAATGAGTGTACATATGAATAGCATTAATGCTCATAAAAACTTCGTTATAGTTTATATTATGCACTTGTAACATTATTATTAGCTTTGTTTATCATCTAAAACTAATATATGACCCTGAATAAGTGCATATCACTTCTCCACCTCCACCCGGACAGCCAGACAATCACAAATGCTCGCCAACAGCATTTGATAAGCTTAGACTCAGTTCATTATGCGACTAATTTTCCCTTATCTGGCCCATATCAAATAAATGAAAATATGAATATGTCCGCCGTCAAATAAATAATAAAAAAAGTTCTAATTAGGTGGCCCCAACTCGATTATACCCTGCTTTCTGAATGTGTCATAATGAATCAACAGTATTTAGAGAACTGTGCCGGTTTATCAAATACGAGTTTCTGATCAAAAATAACAAATAGTTTTCATTTTGTATTTTTTGTTAAATTTAAAATCTATTTAATTTATCGAAATAAAAAGTAAATACATATATTGACTACCAAACACCCCTATACAACTGAGGGAATGCCTCTAAATAGAGTATGTGCTAACATAAATATGTTTTATGTTTTATTTATGGTACTCTACAGATAAGCGACTTATCAGCAGAAAAAACTATGTTAATGCAGCATAAGGGCTAGAAAAATATTGTAATTGGTGATTAAATCGGAATTTTATGGCTTATTTACTTACATACATACAGTTACAAAAGTAATTGTGAAGAATGTAAAGTTATTATTGTATATGGATTTAAAATGGAGAGATAAGAGTCACATACTATTTGCAAAAGCTGCACGTGATCGATAACCAGGAACTGAATCTTATAGATGCCCAATTGAAGCAAAATCACAAGGCGTGGTCAGAACATGCGGTTGTGGCGACGAATGTAAAGATGAAAAGCAAGCGATAAAACGTAACTAAATGAAATGCCATTAATCAGCAATGATATGTCGCCATATCTAAAACAGTATTAATTGCGGAAAGCACTCTTTATTATTCTTGTTATGGCCAGTGGCATAATAAAGACGACGTTAAGGAAGCTTCCTCGACTTTATATAATATAAGCAATTTGTCAATCATATGGAATATTAAATCAATAGACACGCACACACATACATACACACATTTACGCAAAGAGAATTCTCTTTGTTGTCTGCGTCGACCAAAAGGAAAGGAAATGAAATGAAGCTCCAAAGCGCAAGCGACAAAATCAAGGATACACAGCGAGAGCACGTTAGCAGTTTCTTTGTTTGTGCTCTGCTTGCTGACTGTTGCAGTGAAGAACAAAAAAAAAAAACATCAGCAACAGCAAAAACGAAGTAGATGAGGAAGAGAGGATAGCAAGTCACACAGCTGATTAAGCCAGCAACAACAAACGGGTGTCAGGAGCGGGGGCGGATGGACATGTATGGAAAGAGGGGGCTGCTGGTATTGCTGCTATTTGTCTGTCAACAAACAAAAACTGAAATGAGACGCAGTGAGACATGAACTGAAATCATTTACTTTGGCCTTATAGGGAGAGAAAACCAGTATATACTTAAGAATATACATATGATATGTACATCTGCATTCATACATACATATGTATAAGTGAAACGTTGCTATGCGATTTGATGTACATACATACATACGTACACATCTATGTACGCACATCCCAAGCAGAAACAAGTTTTAACCTCGCCTGAGCTCTCATATGAAATTGAATTCTAACTGCCATAAATTCAGTACACTCGTTTGCACAAAGGAGTTTGATAGCCCGCTAAGCCCGCAGAAAGTTCAAAGTAATTAAAAGCAATTTGTTGGCTTCACAATAAATGTTCTCTTGCATATGCTCACATGTGCATACATATGTATATACATACACATGTAAGTAATTGTAAAAAGGCACAAGCTAAAAGTAAAATGTACATATAATAAAATGGCCGACTTACCGTTTAAAAAAACGAATAAAAAGAAGAGCAAAGAATTTGCAAAGGTTGCTTCGCTGCTCTCTGATTTATATTATTATTGCGATGTTTGCAAATCAATTTGTTGCTTCAATTTGACATTATTATTGCAGTTTATTTTTGGATTCACATAAGAATTATTGATTTGCTCGTTGGCTTCCGATCCGTTTCGGCACCTGGTTCTTCTGATTGCTGCTGCTATTTGCCTCCTCCGCCTTATGCACTCATACAAGCACAGATAACATTGATGTCGACACACTGTCGCTCAGCTGGGTTTTGTTGTTGTTGGTGCTGCTGCTGCTGGTACTGCTGCCCCCGCGACGACAGCCTACAGCGAATAATGGCAAATTTTCGCACATTGATTATTTGGCTGGCTTTTCATTTTTTTCTCGACTTTTAAATCGAATCAAAATATATGCATACACGTATACATTTTATTGCACATACACACACTTAAACAGGTAGACCCAAGGAGCGGGCGTCGTTTATTTTATTGCGCTGCACATTCTGTTACTACTCGCATTTTGCTTTCTGCTTTCCTTGAACCTATTACGGCACAGATACACAGGCATAAATATATATGCAAGCGTGTACACAAATGCACATAAAACTGTAAACGCGAGTAGCACCGCAGTTTATTAGCAAATAAATGGTAAAAACCGAAAAATAATAAAATAAAAAACGCCTAATGGTTTTTTCTTTGCACTTTTCGCCCGCACTTCAATTGCTCCTCCTCTTCGCTTTCTTACACTTTTTCTATATCACTGCGTTGCGTTTATATGGATAAATTGATCATTGCTGCATTTCCGAATGCCACAACAAATTGAAACACAACTGCTGTTGCGAGCCACGAAAACCAATTTCGTTGCAACAACACTTTCACCGCCGATTGGAGTGCTTTTAACTAATGCGCATTGCATAATTACGCAACACACTCTCAACAACCAGTCTCAAGTATCAATGAAACAATAGATTGTTTATAAACTCGACATAATTAATTTGTTTATTATTTTCGCTACGCCTTCGTCTACCGCAAACCAATACAACTGCGTGACCGCGAGTTGAGCTTTAAAATATACTACAAAATACCACGTTCACAATTACTAGGATGGTAACACTTTAATAATAAATGCGATTTTCAAAATATATGTGAAACGGCGAAAATTTTGATTACTCATAGTTTATATGATTTTAAAATAAAAAATTGAACTTGGCAAGCATTTTTCATTTAATTATTTATTAATTTCCAGCTTTGCATTATTTTAAGCAGCCCTTTGTTTCGTTAAATTGAAAATCGTGTAACGGCATTTTTCATACGAACCTTGGGTCCAAAATATACCAAATTTGGTACCAAACAATTTAATCGGCCACACTTATTACCATAGTGTTGTCCCACACAATAATAATCTTTTAATTGTTGAATGGGCAACATTAAATTGCGCGCAAGCTTGAAAATTCAATTAAACTCATAAATCTTTATTCATTTTATCATACTATATCGCATATTTCAAGCATACTGTTAATACTTGCTCATTCGTACAACGCATTTTATTTGTAAATTAATTTCTAATTCAATTGTATTTCATTCTTAAATTAAATCAATTGAAAATTTTCGATTTCATAAATCTATTGAGTTTTCTCTTTTTGTTTAAAATATGCACACATACATATATTTATATTTAGAAAGTCATAAGCTATAGTTTATTTAACTAAAAGCTATTAAATTGTGGCAATAATCGGTTTTAAAATGCTACAATAAGTTTGAAACACAAGAACATTGAATTTAATTAATATTATTATGGCTGTTCCACGGTCACAAAATTCAATATATATTAATACATATGTATATCATAAATCGGAAACGCGGAACTCGATGAAACTGACTATTCAGCTAATACGAATGCAGTGGGGAAAAGGTGAAAGACAGGCCCCATGTGATTGTAGAATTGTGTTTTGGGATTTCGTTATTTTGGCCAGGTTTGCGCACAATTAAGAGGATAGTTTTGCTTAGGAAACCGTTTGTTAATTAAAACAATAAAGCAACAAAAAATACAGGATATTAATTAAATTGTGCGCTAAAGTCGATCAAGTGTTGGCGGCCGATTTTCTTTTTCTTTTTGCATCCGTTTAAAGTGCGGAATACAGTTACAAAATAGACAATTATACATGTACATACATATATATATATACACACGTATATATATAATATATTTATCTTTTATGGTATATGTATATATAGATATATTTATTTGTGTTGTATGAGAAGGTTGTGTTTTAGAAACGCTGATCCATGTGGTTATTTGTTTTGTTTTTGTTTTGTGTGTAAAAGACATGCTTGCACTTTAGTGTTTATTTTATTTATCAGTTTCGTTATCATTATGTTTGTTGTTTCGTTTTGTTTTGTTTTTTGTTCTGGTGTAATATACAATCTGCATCTCGTTTAACATAGTTTGTGTGTTATGTTCTAGTTTAAATATGCTTACATACGGGTTTACCTGGCACTATAAAAAAAAATAGATTTAGCAACAATTATTAGGGAATAGCTTAAGATGTGTGTGTGTGTTTGTGTTTTTGATTGTTAATGAGTTGTGTGTGGGTGAACGCTTAGTGGTTCTATCGACATGTTTAGACTTTGTTCAAATCTCAGTTATATTTTAAAATACGCAGCATAAATCAAAATTAATCAGCATGCATACCTCAAGCTACCTGTGTAGATGTGTCTGACTATCTGTGTATGTGTGTGTGAGGACAGTACTAAGCATAAAGTAGATATATCTATATACATCTACTACAAGCTAAATATAAAGCTGCTTACAATCAAGAGAGATAAAACAGAAAAATTACAAAAGAAAAAAAAACGGCTAATACTTAATGCACACAAGAGACTGCTACACGGAAATAAAGTTAGTAATAGAAATAAAAGGTTCTCTAGTTAACAGCTTAGCATATTAAATAAAATAATCACAATTTTACATATTGACGGGGGAGTTTTAGAAACTCTCGTAAAAATTAAATACTAAATGTTAGCAAGGGTTGCTACGATTTTCGCATTGTTTCGATTCGTTTCGGTATTTTTTTTTTTGTTTCTTTGTTGCTTAAACATCCATATTAGAATCTTGCTTTAGTTATACGCAATAGTACGGTGCGTGTATGTATTGGTGTGTGTAGGTGTATATGTATTGTGGCTAGACATTCACCAGTAGCTATCGAGCAAATAGAGCACCGCGATGAGGGTCAGGGTTAGGACCACGGTCATCACCACGATGCTGATGGGCCAACATCAGTCTGTCGCAGATTTGCGCATTATCGTTCTGGCGAAGCCAATGGCCGTATCTCAGAGAATCTCACAGCAGCGACAATACCTGGGACGATGTCCAGTTGTCACAGCAGGCGGTGTTACGGGCGCAAAATAAGCATGCACCTTGATATTTGGTAAATGATTCTGAAAAAATTGCAAAAGCAAAAGTTAATACAAATGGTTCTCATCTGTCTTGTTTGCTTGCTACCTTCAGCTTGCGTATGGCGGCGCGTGAAATGAGCTGGCAGTCAAAGAGCTCGATGCGCTGTAGATTGTGGCATGACACTAAATGCTCCAGCGTGCGATCCGTGATCAACGGACAATTGTCCAGTTCCAGCACTGATAGACTCTCGGCCGCACAGCTGCCTGTAGTCAGATGGTGTATGCCATCATCGGTGATCAATTCGCAATGTGACAGTGTCTACCATGGGAAGAAGGCAATTGAATCAATTGGCTAAATATGTAATGCTTAACGAACTTACCAGTTTCTCTAGACCGGGACAGCCAATGGCCAAGTGGGCAAGCGTTTGATCTGTGATTTGGCTGCACTCCTCCAGATCCATGCGCTCCAGGTACTTGCAGTTGCGTCCCAGCGCCTGAAAGCCAAGATCCGTAAAATTACGACAGCCTGACACCTCCAGTGTGTTGAGCTGTTGGTTGTGCTGCGACAGCGCCATCAGCGAGAGATCAGTTAGCTCCACACACTTGGACACACACAGCTTCTGCAATTTGTGACAGCAAGCAGCCAGCTGCCGTATAGACGAATCGCTGATGGTCTGCACAGAGAAATGAGAGGTTGTTAACAACTAAACTGCAGTGCAGCCAATTCAAGTGATGTCACCTCACAGCTGTGTAGATTTAGCACCATTAGATCGGGACAGTATTTAGCCAGGCACGTGATGGCATTGTCGTTAATCTGTTTACAACCTTTGCTGCTGAACTTGCGCAGTCGCACACAGCCTCGAGCCAGCGCCTCGACGCCATTCTCCGAGACCAGATGGCACCAGGACACATTGATCTCCAGCAGATTCTAAACACAAACAAAATAACTTAATTACATTCAATTGCTCATTAAGGTTAAACTACTTATGCAAGCCTACCGCACAGCCATCGGATATATATTTGAGGCTATTGTCTGTGATATTGGAGCAAGAGTCCAGATTAATGGCTGTCAGTTTGCTGCAATAGCGGCTTATATCTGTGACGGATATATCTGTGATCTTTTTGCACTCCGACAGATCCAAGTGCTCGATGTTGTGGCAGTGATTCGCTAGAGTTCTGCAACAATTACAATTTCGTATAATCATATTTACAAAAAAAATTAATTAGTTATTTACTTGATGGACTGATCTCCGACGGATTGGCAACCACGCAATGAGAGTGACTTGAGAAATCCGCCGCATCGTTGCGATATTTTCTCAATCACCGGACCCTGTAATACACAACCATTACGCATTATTAGAAATGACAATGCAAATGAATATTGTAAAGTCATTGTGGGGCGCACCTCGATATCACGTTGAAAATCGAACAAATTGATTTTTTGCCAGCTGGAACCGTCTAGGGCAAGTACGTTCCAATATTTGCACACCTAGGAAAATGCAATGATTCATTTAGTTTGAAGTCCAGCTAGCTAGTTAGCTAGTTAGTTAGTTAGTTAGTCACACCCACCTGGGCACAGCGGCATAGCGATACGACGTCCAGGTAGGAGAAAACACGCAGCAGCACCTCCTTTGGCAGTTGTTTGATTAGCTCATCGTCCAGTTCGTTGGCGCCTAGGTATGTTTGCTGCAAAATACCAACACAATTAAAATCTATATTCATACATATGTACATATGTATGTATGTATATGCAAGTGTATTTGGTGTGTGCTTTATATGAAGTGATTTTTAATAGAAACTGTACCAAAACAAAACAATTAACTCCGATCGTAATTGAGGCTGGCCCAAAAATATTCTTAAACAAAAAGTAACGGAAAACTAAACAAATTAATTGATGAACAATGCTCAGCGAGAGAGAGAGAGAAAGATAGAGAGACAATGGCTAGACTGGGGGCGAGAGTAAAGGCGAGGCGATTCGAGGCGTATGACAAGGAGGGCAATGTACAAGATGGCTGCCTTGATGAATGACCGTTGAGAGAGAGAGGATGCCAAAATCGAGAGAGTAGGTGGAGTGGAAACCAAAATCAAAGCAAGATTATTTTTGTTTTGTTGTGTGTTTTTGTTTGTCTTACAGAATCCTGATCCACATAGAGCTGTATTTGCATTTGAATTTCTTGCATGTTCGTATTAGTATTGGTGGACACCGTACGCTTGCTCTGCTGCTGCTCAACAATGCACACCTCGTCGACGGTGGGCGATATAGAGGCTGCGCTGGACGTGTAACTGGCACTGGCTGCTGCGCTGCTGCCGTTGGCTGCCATTATGCTTGCAATGGGGGCAGCGCTACCAAAGGTGGCGGTACGCCAAATGCTGCTGCAGATGCCGCTGATTAAATTTGTGCTGCCGCCATGATTATGATTATTGTTGTTTGTGTTGCTGTGGTTATTATTGTTGTTGGTATTATTATTATTATTCAGTTGTAAGCTCAGATTACGATTGGCATTCGCATTATTGTTGCTCTCGCTGCTATCCAACGATGCCGGTGCCGCTGTCGATGCCGGCGTTGGCACACTGACACTGATGCTAGTGCTGTTTGTTGCCGTTGTGCTGGCGCCACTGCTACTGAAGCTACCGCTAATACTGCTGCTGCCGCTGGGTGGACATAACAATTCAATGCTCCCTGCATTGCCTCCGCCGCTGCTGCCGCTACCTTCACTGCTACCCCTGCCACCACCACCACCACCACCATTGGGCGAAGCACTAATTCCACTGCGCGCAAACATTAAGCGACGTGCGTAAGCTTCTCCTCTTCTAAAAGCTTTCAATTCTTTAATAAACCGTCGCTCTCACTCTCTTACGCTCTCTTCGAGTGAAGCTTCAATCACTCACGCAGCGTTCGCTTGCGTTTGCCTTTTGTCCGTTGTCCGCGTCCGCAGACTTCGTGTGAATGCACGATTAAATTATTCACAAATTGCGTCTTTCGGTGATACGCTGCGGCGTTTCTTCCCTTCGCTCTTGTGCTATCTTCGTTCTTGCTGTTGCTTAATAGCAAAAACAAACCGTAAATGGATGGCAAAGAGATGGTCTTGCGCTCTCCTGCGCTCACTCTATCTCTCTCACACTTGAAATCACTTATTCAAATTTGCTGAGTTCGTTTACTTTTTTAGATACCGCTGTCCCTTTTTTTTATTCATTACTTTTTATACACAAATTTGGCAGTTCAACTGCATTTTATTTTGTCGTTTTTGTCTTTCGCTTTTAATGCTGCTGTTGGCGCGCACGTGTGAAATAGAACAACAGAAATAAATACATATTAAATAAATTGTCGCCCAAGGTTGACGCCGATTGACGAGCCAAAAATTAATTACATACAACAAAATATTGAATTCGCCTTCAGTATAATAATATGGTCAACTGATCTGATCTACAAGTCGCGACCAACTCGTCCGCTTTGTGTTGTGCTTGAGACTGATGACAACCCAAAACTGACGATGGCCAGTCAATGACCATGTGCCAATGTGCCGGGCTCTTCCACCCGCCCTGCCCCCTTTTGTATATCCATGCAATATAAATATATTTTAAATGAATGCCATACATTCAGCTTAAATGAAAAACCATCAAAGCCAATTTAAAAAGGCAATCGAACGTGTTGCGAATTTGAGTAAAGCGACCAACAATAAAACATCAGAACAACAAAATAACAAACAGCTGCTGCTTGAATGGAACTTGTTGCTCGGCTCAATCACTGGAAGGCTGGAAGACTGGAAATAACCAGTGAGAGCGAGCGCGCATTCAATAAACGAAAGCAAGTCGAGATAAGATAAAACCACACACATTTGTAAGTATGTATGTACATCTGGATATTGAGATAAATATCAACGAATTTATTTAAACAAATATTTTTTTTATTTTACAACGATAAGGAATGTTACACGCAAGCAGGCAGGAAGTGTTTACAGAATCTATCAGTACATTTAATGGATACAAGGTCGTTTACGATAAACCCATCACATTTACAGTGTCTCACAGTTTATTGAAACCATCTCATTTACATGAGTATTTCTTTTTTATCGATCAGAAACATTTTTTTTACATATTGATAATAAAATATGGTAAGCTAATAAATTATTTACAAGCATTATTTTCATACATATTAATATTTGGTACCAAAACAACGCATTACAATTAAATTGGCAGTTATTCATATGCATGAGTGTATAATTATAATATAATGCATATTCAATGTATAGCACTATTATCAAGATCTCATATGGCTCAAAAACTAATGGTAGCCCACATTTGGTCTAATTGAGCACAACTCTATGAATTATGTATGTATGTATACCTTTGTACATATTTATTTACAGAAAGTGAATACAAATTTATTTATTCATTCGGATTCACACTCAATCAACGCGACTCGCACTCAAGAAAAACAACTGCGAATAGAAAGAATGAACTTATGGCCCACATATGTAAATGTATGTACAATCTCACACATCAACTACAATAGTTTGAAGTGCTTGAGCAGATTCATTTCAATTCATATTCAAATTCAAATTTCTATATCATAATTCGCATCGCACGTAATCTAAACTAAACCAAATAGCTTCAATTCATTTCGCTTTATTAGGTGCACACTGTTCACAGTTTGTTTACACACAACAAAATGCGATATTCACACACATTTCGCGAGGACGGTTCGATAAGTATGTAATAAAATTGAATACACATATCCATATATGCACATATGTATCTCGAGTTTCATCACGCATTTGGCTGCCCTCGCTCCCTCGTGTGCATTTGCATTCGAGTCGAGCAACTTATGGCGTCCGTTCAGCACACGTAATACGTGATTCTGTTCACATTAACCTCTGTCCGCCGTCCGTTACCCGCTGATTTGTTAGGCATGTAAAATGCCTAATGCAAAGTACCGCTAGGCCAAGCAAACAGCTGTGAGGTATCGAGAGTCTGAAACTCACAAACACAGTTGCTAAACGTAATCGCAATAGAGGTGCGAAGAGCAATCAACCGAGCAAGTATTGAAAATAAAAACTAAGAGAGCAAAAAGAGAAACAGAGTGTCTGCGTACAAATGTGTGTATGTATGTGTGTGAGTGTGCAGTCCAAACGGTAGATCGTCTTGAAAAGTAAACAAAAATGTCAAAATTTACATAGTGCAACAAATGTACCTTGTTTGTATGTACATTGCATAAATTATTTGTAATATTTGTTGTTACTGATGGTAACATGACCTCGACAAGTGTTATGACCAAAAGAATAATCAACTAATGTTTCCACAAGACACCAATGTATGTATCTATGGCAGATATATAAGCCACATGACAACTGTGCTGCATTTATATAAGCCATGGCCAAATCAGCAGACCAATCAGTTACTCAGCCAAACTATCAAGTCTTCTTTTTACTGGTAGGCAGACTTCTATTGTCAATGAACATACATAACATGAATAAAAGTATGTACGTACATAGGTACATCAGTATCTACAACATACGACAGTATATGGCCCCTCGAAGGCCACAAGGTCAACAAAAACTGGGTCAGCTGTGCATATCTGTGCTACATATTTCTGCGTGTATGTGCAAGCTCACTTATACATACACACCACACACACACACACAGATGCATAGGCAGCCCCATACAAGCGAATTATGCGAGCACGCAAAAAATAATCAAAAGCGAGACGCAATAAAAACACAACGAAAAGAAAGCCTTATCAGCAGGCACAAAAGCACAACAATGGCCAAATTTGCAAAAGTCTACGTACTCACAACTTAAGCACAAAACAGACAGCGATAAAGAGAATAGAACAGCTGACGGGCACATAAAACAACAAATTGCAAGTAAAAGAAACAGAAGAGACATATTGTAATAAAGCGAAAAGTACAAGCACACACACACACATACAACAACACTGGGAAGAAAAATTTATATTTAAAAAAATATATACTATGTACATATATATAGATGTATAAAAAAGTTACCATTTGTTTATGTTTAAAGACTGCTGACGTTTAGTTAATGGTTATTTTCAGTAGTTTTACATAGTGCACCCACGCAGACTAATTATACACAATACATATGTATGTGCGATTCGCTATTGCATTTTGTATATTCACTCGAACAAATTCTATATATAATTATTTTTATGTTGCTGCGCTGGAAAAACTAAAATCACACAACCAGAGTAAATGCAGACACGCGAGACAATGACAGCGACAACGACAACCGCGACACGACAAAGTCGACATGGATAACAGAGCGTAGAATGAAAACTGAGCGAACGAACAGCTGAAGCTCAACTGTGCTGCGCTCGGGCCTCAGAAATGCATGTGGGGTCATACTTGAACACTCACACACACATACAGTCATTTGTACATATAGTACATAATGTACATATGTGCATATACAGACAGGCAGATACCATAGAGCGCATGGGAATTGCGTGAGCGGGGGCGTCAATTGGGTGGTGCAATGCACCCACAAAAATAACAACAACTTCAAAATCAACACGAAAGTCTCAATGAGAGCGTATATGCGATGGTGTAAGTGAGTGCTTGTATGTGTGAGACAGAGAGCTAGCCACAGAGAGTAAGCATTTGACAAACAAAAACAATTGTCGGCATGGAATCAACTAAAAATTCCACTGCTGCCCCCACCCACTCCCTAAAACAGTCTGTGTCTATGTAAATGTGCATTCACATTTTAGTTGCATGCACAGCGCTGCCAGACAGTAGCACTTTCATGTCAGCTGTTTCTGCAATCAAAAATATGTTTGTAATTATTGTTAATGCTCTTAACTTGTTTTTAACACCAGCCAACTACAATTCATACCCATACTCATAGACATACTTACATATGTATATATGAATGTACATATGCATTTACAATAGTTTCGTTTATCTTTGAACGATAGCCACAACGCAAATCCAAATTCGTTGCCCTCTGCTTGCCCCGTTTGCCCTTTTAGTAATTAGCATTAGTTTGAGAACTTGTGAAAAAAGAGAGAGAGGAAGACAGATAGAGCTGTACAACTGTGGCTCCATTTCGGCGAACAGAGCTTTGACTCAAGTATGGCCTCACTCCTTCATATTTGCTTATGCACTTATTTACATTGAAGTCTTCCAAAAGCAAAAAGTTCCCGACACGCTGGTCATTAGCTGGGGCAGACCTTGCGGGTTGGGTGGACCAACGTCAACGAGTTTATTGCACTTTTGCTAAACCCGTAAAGTCGTTGTTAACTTGTGTAAAAAGACAAACAGAGACACAAGTTCGGGGTTGGGTAGCATTGCAGCGCAGCACAGCCACTTACACTTTTAGGAGCGGGTTTTGGGTGCAATCGCTACGGCTACAGCAACAGCTCGCAGCGCCAACAAAGGCGACAAAGAACCAACTTCGCCATAAAAAATATAAAGAAATCAGAAAAGGAAATATGTTCGTGTGTGTGTAAGCATAGTCAATTGCAGTATGGCGGGGTGGCAGCGCAGGGCGCCAATCTTGTTTGACTTACTGTCTCTCAGTCTGAAGTTTGCAACGTGAGTGTGTTTGTGTGTGTGTGTGTACGAGTGCGTGTGTGGGTGAGTAAGTGTTTTGGCGATGCGCGCAAACAAAAGAGCAACAACTATGTACACACATGCATACAATGTTATGTGCATATGTATTCACACAACCAATGAGAGGCAAGGAAGCTGTTTGTTGTTGGTATTGGTTTTTATTGCTGTGATTGTCTGATGTCGACGCAGCGCTTCAATTGCATTCCCAGCCAGCCAGCCAGCCAGCCAGGCAGACGTGACAAAGTAAAGGAAACACCTTATTCTCATACACACATTACCTCTACAACTGCTTACAAACTTTGGTTCTTGTTCTTGACAACTTTTGTGTGAACAAACAACTTACGTACTTCCTTCTGGTGGAAAATGCATGCATAATAATAAATATAGTTCAATACATAGGAGACTTTCAACTTACATCGATTCGATTATGACGATGGTTCGAATTGGTCATTTTATGCGCCGCGAATTGCTGTCGTTGCCCGCTCTCTGGTTCAATTGCTCTCTTTCCCACCCGTTCTCTTTGCGAAGATATTTTTCTTTGTTGGTCAGCCGTTACGGCGTCCCCTTCCCACGCGCGTAACAGCAAACTCTCTTTAGTGCTTGTGAGTGTGTGGATAAGCAGGAAATTATGCGTCGCACTGCGGCTGCTGCCGTGTTGTTGTTGCTTTTTGCTCTTATTGTTGTTATTGTACCAATTGGTAGTTGATGCGCTGAAGTTCTTTGTTCTTTTGCGTTGTTGTAGCTGCTGCTGTTGCGTCGTTATAATTATACATTATAGAAAACTGCAATTGTGATTAAACCGATAACTTATTAATGCGAAAATTAGTTTTTCTTTGTATTCTATTTCTTTCTTTTGATTGTTATTTGATGTTATTTTTATGCATATTACATTCGCTCAACAAATTCTAAACATACACAATTACACAAAACGATTTTAGTTCATTTAGATGTTTTTTTATTGCGATTTTTCGTTGCTATTTTAGCATTCCAACGATAATTTGTTGCAAAAATAATACGTTGCGACACTCTTCGCACGTCTCGCTCTAACTTAATTTGTTTATTGTTTATTATTATTTTATTTTTCGTGTGAACAGTGTGCCCGCAAGTTCAATATCAAAATATGCTTCTTAGCTTCCAAACATTTACCGGAATATACATTCCACAATTATTTGATTTGGCAACACTTTGTTAGATATGACACAATTTTCGAAAAATTCACCTTAATGGGCACAAGTTTTTGAATATTTCCATGTTTTCATTATTTCCCTAAACTATAAATTATTCGTTTTCCATTCGGACGTCCTTGTAAAACTGATTTGATATTTAGGAGAGTGTAATTCATTTCTGAAAATAAGAAATAGTATTCATCAAACTGTAATTTTTTAGTAGGGTATCCCTGGATTCACTGGCTGTGCAGCCCTGAAGAGTACACAATAAACTGTACAAAAGCAAAAATTAATGAACAATTTCACATTTTTTAAAGCGACTTTTTAATGTGAATTACATTTATTTAAAAAAGACATTACCAGTTGGTGAAATTATATATAATTTGTAAGCAACAACGAAAAGTTCATAATGCAATTCAAGTTTTGCGCCCAATGTGATACCGCACATTCGTTGCGTTTTTTTTAGACTTTTGTCTAAAAAACCCTGTGGTCACGTTGTTACCGAAGGTGTCAGTGCCAGCTGATTTCTTCTTCACTTTTATATTTTGCTTAGTAAATAAATAAGTTAACTAAAATTGAAAATGTGGCCGGTTGTAATGGCACTTTTGCGACGCAACGCTGTATACTTAACATTGCCAGTTGCAGCTGTTGTGGGTTTCATTGGCTATAACCTGGAGAGTATTTTATCAGATAAATACACACCATATAGCCGTAAGTAATGTTAAATTATGTTTACAATGGAAATAAAATTTATTTAATCATGAATTTGACAGCGTCTATACAAGAAATCCGCGCTAAGCGACAAACTGATGATAGCATAATTGAAAATGCCGCCAATGTGGAGAAATTGCAATTGAAAAGTCCGGTGTTAGAACGAAATTTGTCGCCATCGTTGCAGCCAAAAGCGTGATTAGGCTTCGAGTAATTTGTTACCTAAGTTTTCATGTTTGTTAATAAAAATTAGACAATAAAAAAAGTTACAGAACTTTTCCCAATGTACCAGAGAAAGTTCATTATTACATCCCTTGCGGGGATCGAACCCGCGACCTTTGGATTAGAAGTCCAACGCGCTATCCTCTGCGCCAAAGGGACAGGTGGTGGACGCTTTGCCAATAACTTATACAAGCCAAGTACTGTTTTTTCGGTTTTTTTTCTCAACAAAAGCTCATTCAGCGCCTGCAGGTGCTCTATGAAATAAATTCAGAATTATTCTAAGCGTACGCCAAAGCTACAATATTGACTTAAGGCTTTTAGAACGTTTCTAAAAATAAGTAGCCCAATAGGCCGAATGGCTTACGTGGCCTCGGTGGCGCAGTAGGCAGCGCGTAAGTCTCATAATCTTAAGGTCGTGAGTTCGAGCCTCACCCGGGGCATGTAACTATTTTGATATTTTTTTCAATTTTATTTTCATATTTAGTTCCACCATTTCGAATGCTTAGCTGCGAGTAGTTATGCTTAATGACTATGTGAATATCATAAGGTGCATTGGAAATTTTGATGACCTATTTGCCCATGCGCTGAATGGACCACTCCTGTTGGCACAAAGGACAACGATTGTTCTGCTTTACCCACAACGACATGCAGCAGTGATGGAACGAATGATTGCATTCGCCCCAAACAACAACGCAATCCTGCCGGCCAAGCACATCACGTTTGTTCTCCGCCTGACAACGCAAACAGGAATCTGCAACGAGAGAATGGAATCGAAAATAAGTTAAATGCGTACAGACGTCAGTGATGTATGTACATATGTGCATATATAGGGAAATGTCATTGCTACGTTAACTACGACACCAACGACATTGGCCGTCAATTAGATGGAACTACTTGCTGCTCAAGTAACCGGACCCAGCCCGTAGACAGTCAAGTAAACACGCCACATACTCCAGCTGCCCATGCCTCACTCCGCAGCTCCCCCCGTTGACAACAATTCATTAGAGAGTCGACGCGTTTACTGGATTATGTAAAATTCGAAGATACTATTTCAGGCGGGGAAAACAATTGAATTATGACTAAAAATCAAGTGGACTCCAATTTCTCAGTTGCAGTTTGTGGCACTGCAATTTGAGGTGCCATGTTATCGCACTGTTCATTCAACAATATGAATACGATTTCATTTAAGATTTACACCAAAAAACCGCTCATATTCTTTTCCATTCAATACAATTAATTTCTTGCTTATTATTAATATCTAAATGCTAAATTCAACTGTGAAGGCTTTTTTCGTGGGAGAGGTCACTGACATTGGGCACACATCGGTTTTCACTTAACAACTTTTCCCGGAATTCATGTAAAATTTGACAATGCACAAAACAACAAGTGTTCAATCACTATGAGTGTTAGTGTGTTTGTGTGTGTGTAGGCATCACCTGAGCCACTTTTAAGTTGCAGGTGTTGGTGTTGACATTTCGAAATATGAGCGCGTTTGCTAAAATGTATTAATATGTGCTGCTTTCATATTGCGACTAACAGATATTCTGTAACCTAGGCTTAACCTTAAAGATGTCGCATGCATTTAGTTTTATCTAATCACAGAAACCAGAGCAATAGAATATCAAAGAACATCTCTATTTGACAGCATCTTCTAAAGAGCCATGCGTGTATGTACATATGTATGTATGCGTAAGCAAAAGCTCTGATCGCTTTGAATGCACGAGCAGCTTAAATAAGAGCAGACCTAGTATGCTGAGCCAGTGCAGATAGCAGGCCATACTTGTAGTCAACTAGAGCTGTTCGCTCGCTCTTAGGATCCACCTCTCTCTTAGATGTTCCGTTATCCTGAGCCTAGGATTCAGAACTTACCAGTGGCCAATGGCAACAAAGCGCACTCTGAGACCATCAGAGCTTTCTTCTATCTCTCTCTTATTCTCTCTCTTACTCTCTTATTGCTGCATAACATAATAGATCCACTTGCTAATGGAGATTTCTCGTGATAAAAAACCAAAAAAAGCATTGCCGATCTTAGAGGCGCTTAATAATTTGTAAACATTTATAAATGCTTATTAAATGAAACGTGTTCAAAAGAAAGCAACACAGTAGGCTGAAATCAATACCATTCCATTAATGGATCCATATCTTGGTTCTTTGTATAGCTACAATATATCGTATTAGATCAAGTTTATGTTATGTATATGTAATATACCCGTTGTTAATTTTTGCAGAGCATCACATGGACAATCAACTGCGTCAAGCCGTTGTAATTAAACATGTTGTATGTTGGGGGCAGCACGTATTCGCCACAGTGGTTAGCATGCTGACTGGGCCAAAAAGAAAAGAAGCAGAGTGGGGGGCATAAAGAGAGGCGGAGGTGTATATAGGGAAAAAGTGGGACTTGCATTGAATGAGTCAAAGTGTTGTGTGCTTATGTTTTGCACTTTTGGTGTGAAAAAAGTGCAATGACAATTTGCTTGGATTTGTAATTGAAAACCTTCAAGAAACAGGAAATTGTTAAAATTGTTTTTAATTTCCACGAATTTCGCGTGATGTCAATAGCCGATCGAATATACATACATACATACATATATTGATGAACATATGTACATATATATGTATTTGTTAACACGTTCTAAATGAACTGCTTAAGTGGGCGTTCGATTGGGTTATTGGTCTTTGAACTAGGGCCTATTTACTAGGCCATCATATCGATCAAATTACCGTAAGAATTAATATGCATTGTGCAATAAAATAAAAATATTACTACTTCCAATGACGCATTTGGTTCTCATGGTGTGACAATGTGCACTTCTGATATTTTCAACTAGATAACAAAATGCTTTGCTTTTATTTTAATGTAATTGGAAACGCAAATTACAGATAAAAAGCACTAAAGAAATTTAGAGAAAATAAAAAACAATTACAGGTGATTATATAGTTTAGGAATTTTGCTTTATTATTGTTGTTGTTGGCTTTTTTTTGAAAATTGCTAATATTTATATATCGTCTTTTAACCAATTAAAAAAAAAATGGTTCTATTATAGATTTGATCATTTTTTGAAAAGGGCTCATATTTATTATATAACTTTGAACATTATTCATGCCATAAAGTTAACAAAATATGTTCCCTTTTAAGTGAAAAAAAAACAACCATCTAACAATAGGTATTAATCCATCTTTTACTAAAACAAAACTACATATATAGCTACATTATGAAAAATGTCACCCACACCAAAGTGATTAAAATAGACGCACCTTTAATTATAAGTATATAAAAGACAATAATTACATTTTGTTGGTATGTTAAATCAAGCGTACAAAATATTTAATCATGCTAACAATTTATTAACATTACGAGCTACCCAGTGTTATTAAAATAATCTTTCATTAGTATCGCTTAATTACCATACTCATTTTTCATGTAAAGCCAATGACCCTAATAACGAGGCGGGGGAACATAATGATCGTATAAAAATCAGATTATCATTCAAATTGCAGATCAATTAAATTAACATTTAGTGGATTGCAAAATATGAAAATGTGAATCACTTTTGGCATTTTGACTTGAAAAATAGATGCCAAAATGTGGCTGAGGTTGATACAACTAGTGCTCGGATTTGTGATGTTGCTCAATGGCATGGCGGTAAGTGACAAGACCGGCAAGAGTGGTAAATAAAATGGATATATATCAATTAAATCTTAGGGTGGTCGTCTGCTCAAGTTCACGAATGTCAAGTGCATGGATTTGCCCACAAATCCGGGCATTACCAAGTACGAGTATTGCCGCCTGAAGGTCATCAAGCGGAACTATGTGGAACTGTCGCTAAAGGTCAGCCTGTTGAAGTTGCCCATTACCAATTTGACCACAAGGCTGCAGTGCTTTCAACGCAGCGTTGGCTATCGTCCCTTCATGTACAATATACTCTTTGATTTCTGCAAGCTGATGAGTGCTCAACGCTATGAACTCTCCTTCGAGAGGTTCGTCTTTGACACGATACGAACGCACAGTAATTTTAATCATTCCTGCCCCTGGAACGAGGTGGGTCTTGTCGTCTCTTCTCCTGACTACAGTATATATTACTTAAATACTTTTTCATTTTACAGAATTACATGAGTGTGGAGAAGTTTGCATTGGACTTTACCAAGATCAATATGCCGGTACCATCAGGTGTCTATCGTCTTGATTTTACATTCTATTCCTTTGGCAAACCCTTGACCTTGACGCAGGTTTTCTTTGAGAAAATAAATTGATGTGAAACTTGTTTTATTTGCTTTCTTTTTTTACTGGAAGTAGTATTAAGTAGTTTCCAGTCCCTTGGCCTGGTTGGCTATGGCAGATGCCAATTCAAACATGTATATTTCATCATGTATTCGAGCACGCGTTCATCTTTTTTTCATAAGAATTGTCTGGGCAAGTTAGAGCCAATCAAGTCAATAAACAATTACTGCTCCCATATGAACTGATCTAACGATCTTACGTGCTGTGGGGCCTGCTCAAATAGGGGGCCGGAGTCACAGTGGTACGCGATTGATTTAAATTGAAATGGAATGTGAAACTGGACATACATTATTTATGGTGTTTTTTAATATATGAAATTAGCTTTAATTTATATTTGAAAAAAATAATTACTTCATTGAAATATTTTATTAATATATGTACTACGTGAATTTATTCTTATTTTTGTAATGGGCTTAAGAAATTGAAAATAAGAAGTTATTAACAAATCGAATACAAAAATGTGATCAACTATAATACAGCTTTTTTATTGGGAATTTTTTTAATCCTGATAATAATAACACAATTTAAGGTGTTTAAGTAAATTATAAATATGTTTATGCAAATTGGGAATTAATATTTTTTTTATTGCTTGGACACACTATGCAAATATAGAAAATATTTAATGCGTCATTTCAATCGGCAGGAAGGGGGCGAAGGGGAAAAACGGTTGATTTGCAATTGTGCTGACAGTCGGATTGAGTCAGTTGGGCCAGACAAATGGAGGGTGTGTCGCCATTTAGCATCTTTTGCGTTATGCAAAACGACAGAATGCAGCAGACGATTAAAAGCGGGTTAATTAAAAACTTGCATTGTCAGGCCATAAAAAAAAGCGAAACGAAACTGAAATGAAACGTGACAAATGACGCGACACAGCGCAGCAGACTCAGAACTCACAACGGAGAACCTCAGGTGACTTGCAAGCATTTGCACAATCTAGAAAACTAAATCAAACCTACGCCCATTATTGACGTAAATACATTGTACATATGTACATATGTAAGTACTTAGTCTGCAGCTGCAGCGGCTGCTCTGACTGTAGCTGCTTGGTATGACACTCGGAAGCTGCTGGATACCTGAGCAAGCAAACAGCAGCTGGTTGCTGTGCTAATTAGAAGTAAAGCACTTTAACTAAGACATAAATAAATTAATAAAAGACCTTAACGGAAATGCACATGTTAGTGCATTATTTAGCAATTACTTAAGAAGCACAAATATAGCACTCGAAACCATTTGCAGCGTACTCAAATCATTTGACATTGAAGAGCAAAGAAATATGTTCAAATACCTGTTCGAAATGGCATGTGAAATATTTTTTATAAGACAAGTCGGCTGATACGACCAGACGGATATAAATAGATTGATATATGCAATTAAATTCCGGTTTGAAACACCTGACTAAACGCCAATGAACTGGGCCTAATGCATTCAGACCTAGCGAGCAGACAAGATATGCAAATATGCCTGTTCGTCTCTCTATCCCACTACACTTCTCTGTCTGCGACTTATGTAACTCTGACGCGCTCTAAGCTTTAAGTTCAAGGTTAACGTGTAGACAGGTTGGCGGTTGGGTGGGGTAGACGTCAGCTATGACTTCTATTGTCGACTGTCTAAAATTAGTGCTATTTGCTGTTTGACAATTTTCGCACATGTGACACGAGCAGAGGGGCTCGGAGAGGAGCTCGGAACTGCGCACTTTATCGATGTGTCCGATATCTACGTCTTAACGACACAATATCGGTCACATGCATTCGCTTTGCTCTTTTTCTGTTTCACTTTTGCATTTCTTCTTCGTCGGCTGACACTGATCACTTTGTAGTTGCTTGCAGTTGCAATATTTATTCCATATATCACGTTGCACGATTCGCCATGCCTACTGCTCACCTCCAGCTCTACCCCGCTGACTGCATCGCAACTCGTTTTCGAGTCGTTATTGCAGTTATTTGTTGCTGTTCTCGTCTTCTTCGTTTTGCTGTAACGGTCTCGTTTACGTGACGTCACGCACGGGGGCCCGTCTTGTGCGCCAAAGCAATCGCAGCAGCAGTATCAGCAGCAAATGAACGTGCCCCCAAAACCGGCTCTCTATTTCTCTTAAAAAAGCTCTTCGCCTCTCTGCCTTATCGTAGCCCGTGAGTGCATCATACATACGTACACGTACATATGTATGTATGTGCATAGATGCATAGAGATGCAAAGAGAGGAAAGCTTATTGCTGATGGACTGCACTTAAGATATTGGTTGTCGCAATGGAAATCTACACAGTTAACACAGTTAATTGAAAGAGGATTTTTGCCTTTGGTTACAATTTACGTTTAGTTGTGGAAAGTTACATGTGTGACCGAAACACAGGTGTGAATATTATTAACTAACTGTTAGTTGTGCAGCGCAGAACGCAATTACAACTCGGATGCAGCTATATTTAAGCTGAAAACTTAATTAACTAACAATACGATATTATTTAATTTCCAGAAGCACACAAGCAACAATCTTTCTTTATGTTTGTTATATAATGTATGTACATATGTACATATGTCAAGAACCAGCTATTAAAAAAGTTCAATTAGGGGCAGGTGTTGATCATCTCAACAATTTTTTACTCATGCCATAGGAATTATTACTAAAATGCATTATTAATCGGGACAGCTCCGGTCTCTTATTCCACATGCAATGGAACCAGGTAGCTCATTGCATATTGATAGATATTTAGCAAATTAAATTTGCAAATTGTACAAGAAGGTTCTACAAAAATAATAGCAAAGCAAGCGTGTGATCAATTTGAAGCCAACTGGGAAATAAAGTCGACGACATTTTTTGGCAATGTGCCTCTCTTGCATGCGGCACCGCGAGAGACAGAGACGGAACCTGACGTTTCTGGTGTATTCCACTTGTACGTAGACAAAGTCCATCAAAACGAACGGTGAATGATCGCAAGCCTTTGCAAAGAGAGAGCTGAGGGCAAAGGCACCAACCACCAAAGACAAATGGGGGAGAAGACAACTCAGCAACAAACAAAAGCAATAAGACATTGCAAACTTGAAATGACTTTTAGCTCAACAGCTAAAACAGTGTGCGTGTGTGTAAGTGTATGAAATGATATTGAGAGAGAGAGAGAGAGAGCGAGGAGAGTGCAAGCTGCATGCAAGGCATAAAAAGATCCACAAGAGTATGACGAGGAGGAGCAGATGATTCTTTATTGCATCCCCACTGTCTGACGCGATCGACAAATGAATGGAAAATTTCGATTTTCGTTTCACTTTGCCTTTAAAATTGTGTTCCTAAATGTTTGCACTTCTTCTACTTGTGTACATACAGCAACTTGGGAGTATGCGTGTGTGTCTGTGTGTGTGTGTGTAGCAAAGTGTGTTGTGCATTGTGTGAGTATTTTTACTGGTAAATTTCCATTAAAAATTTCCACTCGATTTAAATTTAGGACTTCACGCAAACTTCAGTTCAAGAAAGACATACGAGTTTAGGAGTACACGTCTTTACACATATGTAGGTATGTATGTATGTATGTATGTATGTATGTTTGTTTGTCAGCTGCTTGGGCTTTCATTGGAACTTATTGCTGATTCACCGTTCGAATGAACAAATTGACTAAAGAACAAGTACATATATTTGCAAACATTCTCTACAAAATCACCTCCAATTGACTAATTAATTGTATTTAAAAACCTTCTGTGTTAATAAAAGAAACAGCTGAGATAAAATAAACATATTAATAGGGTATGCCATATTAAAGGGTTATCTTTCTTTGTGTATCCAAATACATTGTATAGTCATAATATCCTATAATTCAAATCTAGAAACTTTCATATTAGGCTTGAGGTATAATCATAATAAATATTTGCAAACAACGCCATTAAGTGAATGACCAAGTACATCAATTTCAATCTCTCAGTAAATGTATTTTACGGGAATAAGTGCCCATCATAATTTTCTCGTTATTCTTTGGGATCACTTACGATAGACACGACACTTGATAATACCTGAGCTTATCACTTGCATAACAATATCATTACACAGCTATGTATCTCATCCCGCTGACCTTGACGTGTCCGCTTACAAATGCCGAGAACTGGATCTGGCTTTGGTTAGAGAGTTTTGGGTCTCTTCTCTTTTGGCACACGCTGGCCAAAAGCAGTGTGCCAGAGCACGTGTATTTCGTAACTGTACTCGTATGCAAATAAAGTATCATCCTACCGAAAGGTGTCTGATTAATGCTAAGCTGGGCAATGTGACTGTGCTCCAGTCCCAGTCTAGTGATAAGCCAAAAGCCAAAGCAGCAGTTGTAAGCTAAGAGAATAAATATCTGGGATACAGGTAAAATTATAATTATTCTGATAGCAGCACCAAAACACTTTTTACATTAAAGCAAGTTTAATTGGTATTAATTCACCCATATTAGCTGATATACTTCATAAATATATAAATTAAATTTGGTATTGCAAGATCTTAAGGGCTAATAAAAAAGGATTTTTGAACAATGTAATTATTATTATTTCCACCTTTTTTGCATTCATAATTTTTTAGTAATTTCTTTTCAATACATTTATTTATAGTTCTATTTATTTGGGACCACGGATTGAAAAGGCAAATATATAAATGCTTGATAATTAATATACAATCGAATTCAGTTGAAAAATATTAACATCATTGTAAATTAAAGGTAAAATTAAATAATAATAACTCATTGGATTGCATTGTATCAGTAACCTTTTATTACCTTTATTGTTATCATCGAAGGTGTTAATTTGAAGTCAGGGAATCTAATTAGGAATCGCAGTCTGCTATCTATACAATCCGTTGTGCTGACTTGTTGCCATTTAGATATGACACAATCGACTGATTACTGACACCATCCCGACTGCAATCCACGTGAGATGTAAATGTTTCTATAGAACGCCACACGTCGTGTTATGTCGTGGGTGTATGCAAATATTGACTTAAGGCAACCATGCGACGAATGGCAGCCCAACTTGCATTGCACATTGCTCAGTGTTTACGCGGCGTATTAGTAATATACCTATATACTGCCTGTTGAGGCAGACATATTTGTTAGTATGTTTATTAAATAAAAACTAATGTTTGTCTGACTTGTAAAATAAAATGGAAATTATTTTGAATTCCTTTTCTAAAATGTAAGCAAACTAAATATCGAGCATATCATATTGCATGTTAAGAAAAGTACAGGGTATACATTTTCGACGAGAACTTTGCTACTTGCTTGACATATAAAATTCCAATACGCGCTAAATAACAAAAACAGTTGCAATGTTCACCGAGTTTTTATTGTGCTTTACGGCAAATGAATGAATGAATGTCAATTGTAATGTCATGCATTTGTTGTAATTGTCATTGTAATTGCCACTAACTTTAACTGTAACTATAGCTACAACAAATTACCTTAAGTTAATCTGTAACTATAACTGTAACTATTACAAAATTACGGACAACTGCCGGCTCCCAACTGACAGATTGACTGTCATAAAACGCTGGAACGCCAGCTACGTAATCTACTAGTTGCTGTTTGTTGCACGCAATTGTTATTCAATTTGACATTTCATTGGCTGGCTGCTTGTCGTGTGTACACTCACAATATGATTTAAATAAATGTCAAAAGAAAAAGTTATAAATAACAAAAAAAAGAAAAAAAAAATGAACCAAAAAAATGTACATGCCCCGGGTGAGGCTCGAACTCACGACCTTAAGATTATGAGACTTACGCGCTGCCTACTGCGCCACCGAGGCCATGTTCTAAGCGACAGCCGTTTGCTCATTTGAACAAGCAGCCACGTGGCGCTTTTGTTTCTCTCATTTCAAATCGGAGTGCAATTTTGTCAATATCTTTGTTATTATTGCACTTTTGTTTTAGCTTATAAATCGCTCGCAGGACATGAAACATTTTTGCACGTAATTAAAAGCTGTGGAAAATAACTATAGCGCGTTGTAAATATTTTACGCAAACATTTATTAATGTCAATTTCCAAGTTGGCAAAATAAAGCAACAAAATCAATTAGAATATCAGTTGTGTTTGGTTCCATCTCGATACATCAATCATGCGTCATTTTTTAATTGTTGATAGTATTCAATCAATTTATTTGGTATAGGAAAAGTACAATGATTTATTAAATATCAAACTAGCAGCTATTGAGCAAATAGTGTAGAACATACAAGTATTTGTTGAATTGAAATTAAGTAAACTGCTAGCACAACAATTGTTTTTCAAAATAATGTATATATTTATATTTTTTAGCAATCAATTTTGTATTGATTTACTGATCCATTCAAACAGGTTGTGCAAAATATATGACGAAAGTCTAAAAAATGTCTTCGGAATGTCTAAAAATACATGAATCCTAAATACCAAGTTACTAGAAGGTAAAAATACATTGATAGACTATGGCAGAGCCATAGATACTCTACATACTATACATTATACTTAGCGTCCGCTTTAAAACTGCATATACCCAGTATAAGCATGCGGGGTATAACCAGTTAGACAATTACCATTTTAAATTATATTAATATATGCATAGACATCTATGTATGTATGTACTAAGCTTGTGGCTAATTAACAAAGTGCCGCCGATCTACGTAAAGCTTTTATTAGCGTTAGACTGACAAGCAGCGACATGCCGGGACGACTTCGCGCCGACAACTTTGAACTGGTCAGCGTGCGAGAAGTGAGACTTTGACCTTGAATGAAGGGCGCTGGTTTTGCCATTTAGCCATAATTACCTGAATGAGTATGCATTAAGAACAAATACGAGTATACTCGTATTGACTGCATATAGAATAAACAACTAAGTGCGCACACATATTTACGTATGTATGTGTGTGTGTGTGTGCGTGTATTACCTACCAGTCAGATAAAATATTTGCTTAAAAATAGAAACCAAAACTGAAAATCTAAAAACTTTGCCCACTACACTTGCGCAATCTCTGCGTCATAGATGAGATTGTGCTTTTTTTTTCTGGGGGCAAACCGTTGATATTCTGACTTCAAAGTTTAAAGTACGCTGGTAAAATATGCGTTTGAATTGCAATCGTCATCGCTTAAGCATTATAAATATTTATACGACTTTATCAGCCATGGCTAGTTGCAGTCGAAAGTGCAGATAAGCCACAATTTGGCCCACAAATACTCTGTATAGATTTGTATTGCATTGTAGAGGGACAAGTCATGCTTGCTTTGCTTATACTTAAAGAGAGCAGCCAAATGGCGAAAGTGTGAGTGAGTATGTCTGTGTGCGTTTGCTGGTGGTTGTGTACTAGCAGTTTCTGTGTGTTAGTTGGAGGCTCGTCAGTCGTCACAAAGCTCACACGTCATACGAACCGCCATCATTACATATGTCATGTTTGTGTGTGGATCATATGTGCATATGTATGTATTTGCAGGTTGTGTGCCAAAATAGGTACATGTTGGAAATAAAAACAAAAACAAACACATATACATGTTGCTTGGCGCGTGAGCGGGTGAGCGGCGCAACGTCCGGCATCACATGCTTAAGTTAATTTGTGTTGCTTTTGTTTTTATTTGTAGCATTTCGAATGTATGTGTGTGTGTGTGAACGCTAAATTTAGCATTTTTGGCTTAATTACCAAAGCGCCGAAGAGAGTATATGCGACAGACAGATCGTGAGAGCTTATTGTGCGCGTCTGTGTGTGTTTGTAAGTGAGAGCGCACACTCTCACGAGTATGCTGTATGTGTGCTGTACATACGTGTCATTTGCTGTGTGCTATGGGGGGGAAAAATGGGAGACGGGCAACTTTTATCGTTTGCCAATTGAAATGACTGTGCCAGTGATTGCGACTCCCAACATCAATTAGATAAATAAGCTTTTAATGATTTCTTGTAATTAGTTTTAATTTGCGCGTGCTTTTTTGGCGAATGTCCGGAAATGGGAAAGCCAAAGGCGTCAGCTGGCTATCGGCTTTAATGAATGTTTGTGCTGTATCCGTCACATATTTAATATAAATACATATATATGTATGTACATACAATGTATGCCTTTTTAACCCAAGCCAGCATACAATATAGCAGCTCAGAGCCATAAGAAATTTGCTGATGCAATAAATGGCAATTGCATCAGCATTTTGGGCAATACGTGCGCCTGCGCATGTGTGGTAGTATTTGGCGTCGCTGCGGCGACTGCAACTCTTTGACTCTCTCCTAGTATATACTGCACGCCAAGCGCCTACGTCTGTCCCCCTCTCACTCTTTGCATCACACTATTACCAAGTTACCAAGTGCTCTTGCTGTGTTGTTTTTACTCTCAGCACTGCCTGTTGCTAGCGTTCTGTCGCTGCCGCTGCCTCTGCCTCTGCCGCTGCCCTGCTGTTGCTGCCGCCTGTCAGTGAGCACGTTATGTACGTGCAGCGACAATCGCCCAGACTTGGGGGCTCGTCGCTTGTATGAATTCGCTTGTTTCTTCTGCTTAATTCGCTCTAAAAATAGCTGAAGTGGAAGTGAGTAGCGATAACTCCACAACATGGCCCCCTGTTCTGTTTGCACGATATGTATCGCCCATTCTTAGAACTGTGACATGTGTGTTTTTTATTTAAAGTCATGATGAGATTGATTAGAAAATGAATACACAGTTTACAATATACAATAGTCAGTAAACAAAAGTTGTGAAATTATTCGGATTTTTTTGCAAATAAATTTAAAAGAAAAATTAATTTGCACAGTGTGAAAAGTTTTGTATTATTCAACTTTTTTGCACATCATGAAATTGTTCTTCAAATTTCTGCTTGTGATGTATTATTTAATTAAATATGATCGTTATTTCGGAATTTTTGTATCTTGTAAAAAAAACTTCCCTTTCGACCTATTTACTTCATCTCCAACAACACAAAGCAATTTCGTTTTGTACTCTGGTTCATTGCACTTTCGTTTTTTCCTTTTTTTCGCCGTACTTCACACACAACTCTTATTTGTTCACATCTTAGTCCCCTACTTATTGAGCACATGCCTCTACGAGTATAGTGCTCTCTCCTTCTTCGTATTCCCCGAAGAGCTTTTTTGGGTTGACTGTTAAACGAGTTTTGCTCTCAAATCACTCGTGACGATGGCTCGTGTTTGACCTCCCCTGCTGTCTTACCTCATTATCGTTTTCGACTCTACAGTGAAGCCTTGAGAGATGGCAAATACACGTAATTATTGGGCAGATCGATTGTAGCTCAACCCAGAGTCGAGGGCAAATGACGGTCGATGTCGAAGAAGCAAAGTGATCAAAATTACAAATGCTGGCCAACTAAATACCGTAGGTTACAACTTAATTAATCGAGTTTAATTGAACAAACATAAAAAATAGCTATTTTATCTTTTTTATCTCATTCAAAGAAGAATTTGATTAGTCAGAAGACTGATGCAAAACTTCAACGTATCTTTGAAATATTTTTATTAGACAACAATTGTTCAACAAAATGATATCTTTGAATAATAAACAAGTTTACTACTAAGAGCATTTTAAAAAGCACCTGTTTGTCAATTTAATGGGTAAATTGTATGAAAACGAGTATGATGGGGATGAGTAGACTGTATGTTGAATATAATTAATTGTTTAAATCTATTGTTTTTTGTTATCCAAATGGAATTGATTAGAACAAGGAGTTGTTAAATGTTGTGTTTTTCTTTTGATTATTTGGAAGTAGTTCTTTTACATTCATTAAAATATTTTTGTAAATATTAAAAAACGCTTATGCCTGTTTAAGTGAACGTTTTAAAGGGTATGCGGTATGTTGAGTACTTCAGATATCGTGATTGAAAACTTTCCGTTAATCTGTAACACACACACACAGACACATGTGTCTGCTTGTATGTGCATATATATGCATGTATGAGTGTGCAGACACTCATGCCGTTTAAAGTGAAACAACAGTTGGCCATTGTGCGTTCTCATTGAGAGGCAATGCTTGTGCCATGTTATGAAATAGAAAGACGAGCCCCTGCACAATTGGGGGCACGATTCGCAGCAAAATATTCATGGGCAACAACAAATATAATAGCCAAATGGAGCCAGAACAATTATTTGTCTTTTGTTGAGAAAATAAACAATTGGCTTGGATGAATTCGATTGGGTTGCGCGTTGGAATGGAATGGGGGCTGCGTCAGGCGCCAACAAAAAAAAAAATAAAAAGAAGAGCCACGCAAATGTGCTCCAAGGCTGCAAAATTTGCACGCGCCCTCAAAGTCAATTTAATAATATTCAATTGAAAATATTTGTAAATAAAAATCAATTGGCGCAAACAAAACGCAACACACTATAGCGACCACAATTGGCTATTAACACGACTCCAATACCGAGCGACAGCCACAAACAAATCAATAAAAAATAAGATATGATATTAGACACGCTGTTGGTGCCACTGTGTCGCGTCACGTCCTCCAAGAAATGCCCATAATAATGCGTCATAAAGCAGCGCAGCATCTCAGCCGCGTCTCTGCTGCGCCGGCGCACCAAGTGTTGACTGCAGCAACAACAATGCGTACACCTTTGACTTTGCTCTGCACTTCTCATCATCTAATGCCTGGCCAACACTCACACATACTTGCAAAGAGTTTACAAGTGTATTGGCGCCTCGTTTCATTCATGCCTTCTTTGCGGCCTTCGAACGCCATGCTCTCCAAAAAATCTGTCAATGTTTCCTTGCTCGCCAACCTACAGACGTAGACTCACACACACACACACACGCACACACTAACACCGCTATCGAGGGAGCACAGTGGGAGAGCATAGCGCTCTCACTCTCTCGCCTGTTTTACCGTTCAGCGGCGAACAGTGTGAAAAAAAGCTCGAACGAGTTTCTGTGAATTGGTGTGTGCTATATAAACGTTGCGCATTCGAATCTCGTGCTTCAGTGCCACAATAGTGGATATCACATTTAGTAGTTTGTTAAAAGGTAAAAACACTAAGCGATAAGAAAAAGCGAAAACTACACGTTCATAACAAATGTATCAAAATATTTCAAAAATTTTCAATTTTTTTGCAAAATTATTAAGAATTGAAAACTATTCGGTTTGACGCTGTGATTTATTGCTAGTTATTTGTAATAGTTTTATGCGCGCTACAAAGTTCCGGTCGTAGCCTTATCGAGTTCTGGTGTATTGTGTTGTTTTCTTCAAAATTTATGCAAAACAATAAATTAAGAAACTATATTTAAAATACATATATACATAAAACAGAAACATTAGTCTCTGGGTTGTCTGGTGCAAAAAATTGATGCGCCTATTGTCATGTAAATTTATGCGAATTCAATAACGTCAATAAGCAAAAGCGACTGGACACGACAATACTCAAGTTATTTAATGCAAGAGTTTTACGTAATTTTGTGTGTTTGGCAAAAGTGCTGTAAAAATAATAACAACAACCACGAGTACAATAGAAACCCACATCAAGGCTAAAAGACAACTATAAGCAAAACAAGAAATAATTGAGAGAAAATTTGCAAACTGTCGAAACAAATTTTGAGAACGCGCGACCGTGAAAAATTGTTAAATTTAGAATTTTGTTTTTATCGCAACTCAATGTACATAGATAGTTTAGATATGCAGTGTATCTGTGTGAGAGAAATCGAGAAAAGTCGACTAAACAATAATTGCAAAATTTTCAAACACGCAAAAATGAAAAGTTCTGACCATTGACCAGACAGACAAACAGCCTAACGTGGGCGGCTCTAATTGAAGCAAATGAAAAGATGTGCATGCTTAAATATAATAGGTATTTATAATATATACAGATGTATATGTCACAAAGATTAAATTGTCGTCTGAGTTGTCGCTGCTTGCGGCTCGTCTTTGTTAATTAAGAACAAAACAAAAGCTTGTTTTATAAATAAATGCCCAAAAAACGCACTTTAAAATTCGCAACGTTGCACTTGTTGACAAATGGCAACAATTTGCACCTGAATGTGTGCGTGCGATTGCGAATGGCTGTATGCTTGTGTTTGTGTGAGAGCCTATGACGTTTACGACACGTGAGCGCATTGTAAGAGAGTTTGCGTGCTTAAGAGCATGCATTTGTGAGCTGTACTTAAGAGAAACGCTAAAATAGAGAGCGACTAAACTAAGCGCGACGCGTCGCTTTGCAAATGTATATGTGTGCTCAACATTGTAGTTAATTTAGTTGCTGGGGCTTATTATCGTAGGTAGATCATTATGCGATAGACTGTCTGCCCCCAAAACAATTGTATTTAGTATGTACATACATACATATACGTATCTAGTATGAATCACCAGCAAAAGCAGTCCTCAGTAGTAAGTACACATGAGCTTCGTTCAAGGTCAATTGCACAATTTTCGGCGCACTTGCAAAATGCAGCATTTGACTTTTGACACCACACCAATACAAGTGCACATGTAAGTAAAGTAAGCACAAAAGCTCCATTAGAACAACAACAAGATTATGTCAGAGCAAAAGAGCAGCAAAATAGAAATAAGTAAATGGGAGCAGCCAGAAAGGCGGCATCGTTGCCGGTCGCAAAGGCAGCGCTGTCGACGTCATGGCGGCGCCCACGCGTCCCGTTTTGCTAGCATCACAATCACATGACGCAGGAGCAATAGCCAAGGAATGAGCGCAGAAAGCAAGCAAGCGCGTTTCTTTCGTTTTCTTTTTGTTTGTCACATTTTAAATTGTTTTTTGGCCCACAAATATGATCATTAATTATTTTCGGCTAATAAACATAAAAAACACACAGCCAAATATGTGTGTGGAAAATTTTGAAAAGTAAAACAACAACAATATGGAAAAAGGCGCCAACACTGAGTGGCAAAAATTGTTGACACAAGTGCTTATGAATATTGTTTTGAAAACTGAAAAAGTGTTAAAATTAGCACGGGCTTATGTTTAGCTTAGCTAATCTACGAGGAAATTATTAAATAAAATATTATTTTGAAAAAACTTTCGACAGCTGCCCGCATGCCAAAAAAATGAACCAAGACAATTTATTGTGTACAGTGGCATGAAGCAGTAATGAAACGGCAAGCAATACAGGCTGTTAGTCGTTTGAATGGACGTGCAATGCTTGGACTGACTGTAGCACAGTGTCACGCGTGTTATCAAGGACAGATACCACTTTTCACGGAAATATTTATATATCACTGTTCAGTTCGAATATATACATATATATTTAAATATAGATATTCGCAAAAAGTGGGTGTGCACCTATGGACGCAATTTGAGGGCAGCATGAGAGGGCGGGAGGCTCGCACTATCAAAGTGCAAATGGCACAAAAGTCGATAAGAAGCAGACACAAATGGCAGTATACATTATTATTTAACTGATTAGTTTAGATGTGGTTCAAGTGGCCAGACAATTAAAGTGCACGAGCTATTAATAAATATACCTAACTAACAACTACGTACTTATTACTTTTACATTGTATTGCTATTAATAAACTCGCTGAATTTCTCTCTTTGCAGCAAAGACAAAATCCAATACAATATTGTACTTCAAGCGCACATTGAGACCTTGTTTACAATTGACATAAATCAAAGAAGAAGAAGAATAATTTTAAAGAAATCATTACAACAAAAAAAGAAACTAAAAAGGCAGCTTTGCCCCAAGGTAAAACATAAACATAAAAACCCCAAAGTTCAAGTTCAGCATAAGCTGCCATTGATAAGATGAGTGGACGCGACAATCGAGGCGCCGGCGGCGGTGGCGGAGGCGGAGGCAGTGGTGGGGGACACCATCATCATCAGCCGCTGAGCAGCGCCATGGGAAAACTAAAGGAAAAACTAACCAGAGCTGGTGTAAGTATTTCAATTGACAATTATCAGATACTAGTTCATCCTCTTAGATACATGTATCTATTAGAAATGCGAAGCAATTGCAGATTATGAAATATGCTAGGCTTAAAGTGTTAATGAGATTGTTGACTCATTTAACGTTTCGATTTTATAGCATAATTATATTAAAATACTATAGGCAGTTCAGTTGTAGTCCAAAGAAAATTAACGCATCTCGTATACACTTCTAAAAGCGGCAAAGATATGGTTAGTGTTATAAGAAAAAATTTATAATAAATAGTAAACTATCTTCATAGAAGAATGTTTGTACTAAATAAATTGGAGTATTTTTAAGAATATCGGAATTCTTTTTTGAAATAATAAACAAATCTATATAGAACAAGACAACAGCATTCTTTTGAATTAATTTTATAAAAACCAATGGACCTAGAGCCAGCTAGATTTTGTAAATAAATTGAATACACATTGTCAAGCAATATAAATACATAGTTAAAAGTTAACTTATTTTCTTATAAATGTTGGGAGTAAAAATTATAGGAAGAACTTTAATGGCAACTCGATTAATTGAACAACCAAATTGGGATAACTATAAATTAATACATACAGTTTAAATAAAGATGGTATTTGAAATATGTATATAAATTTTGAGATAGGATCTCTAGCTGTTGCTCAAAAGTTGTTATACCCAATGCATTGAGAGCAATCATAGATTAATGTAGATGAAATGAAAGCGAAAACACGCCAAGAGATAACGAGGTGGGAAACAGAAGCTTCCAATCATGACTCGGGGGTTAATATTTGGCTTTGATTTCAAGAACAGTTGAAGCGAAGCAACGATTAAGTCGAAGTAGGGTCTGTATATAATCTCTTGCCGGGACTTTTAATTCAATGATTCGCAATTGGGAGCGTGGCATTAAAAGTTGTGAAACTTGCGTGATTTGCGTGTTAATTGTGTATTCTTGTTGTAGGAGGAGCTGGGCTATCATCGTGTGGAGAGCAATCTGTCGGCATCGAATACGGGCACTAGCCTGGACACAATACTACCAGAGGATCCGTTTCCGTTTCCACAAGCGGCGCCACAGCGTCATCCACAGCAGCAGCAACAGTTGCAGCAGCAACAGTTGCAACAACAACAACAGCAGCAGCAGCAAAAACAACCACAGCAACAGTTGCGACTGTTGCATGACGTGGACGACGAGCCGCCGCTATCGTTTCGCCCTTTGCTCGAGGACGACGACATCAACGAGCCGCCACAGTTGCAGCCAGCACAGCAACGTCCGGCATTGCGGCCCAGTGGCAGCTTGGAGTTGACACCATTGCCGCCACCGCCAACCTCATTGGAGCCGCATAGGGATCGACAGCAGCGCAGCATTGTGAGCGGCGGAGGCGAGGAGCTGCAGCGCAGCAAGCAATCGCTGAAAGGATCACGTGTGTCCTTCGAGAAGCAGGGCAGCAAGGCCTCAGCAGCAGCAGCAGCGGCGGCCGCGGAGAGCAGCGACGAGGATAGCTTTGAGGATAAACGCATTGGCTTCCAGCAGCAGAAGGCAACGAGTGTCGATCACAAGGGCATCCTCAAGGATCTGCGACACATTTTGGCCAACGACAATCGTCGACAGTTTCAGGCCAAAAAGCATGTATCGCTCGACATCAAGGGCACTCGATTTCTGGAGGATCTGCTAAAGGAATCCTCATCGGAGGAGGAGTTTCACAAGACCAGACGCGAGTTTCAGGGTCGCAAACATCAGAGTCTCGATCCACGGGTGACATTCAAACTCGACAAAGTATTACAAGGCTCCAGCACCGACAGTGACGAGGAGGGCGACGACGCCGAGCACAAGCGTCTCATTCATCGGCCCAAGGACATTACCAAGCCACTCATTATCGACCTCAAGGATTTGGAGAGCGAGAGCGACGAGGATTTCCTCACGTCACGACAGAACTTCCAACAGCAAAGATCCATCAGCACAGATTCACGCAAGAGGTGAGTGACAGACTGACGCAATTGCTCCACTTGAGCGCCATTTGTCGTAATCTGTTTTGATTAATTTGTATTCTTATGCTCTTACAGCCGGCGACTGTACGAGATGGACGACATGGGCAACAAGCGGGGCGACAACATCCGACATGCGGTGCCCTTTGTCCGCCAGATCACAGAGGATGGCAAGCCCAAGCTGGAGGTCTACAGGCCCACAACGAATCCCATCTATATATGGACACAGGTAGGTCAAACGAATAATGATAGAAGCAGCATCTTGATCTGAATGGTGATTGCAAATAGTATACGTTTATGCGATGAAGCTTATCATGAAATAGTCGAAAGCCTAGACAGCATATGTAGCAGTAAATACAACACTAGACTGCTGTTGACAGCACGTTTATGCGATGAAGCTTATCATGAAAAGATAGACTCATCCCTGTTAATAATGTTTGCTTATTCCAAAAACATACACAGTTCATGAACTTAATGAGTTCAGGTTTTCAATTAGTAAACAATATAAGAATAAATTCAACATTTGAAAAAGGTAATAAATTTCCCTATTCATTACAAATACAACTACAAAAATACTACGTTTATGTGAGGCAGGCTATTGTGAGTTAGAGCAGTAAATATGCTGACAAAACACAACTAAACTATATGTTATAATGCTATAATATTTCCACAATATGCTTAGCCTGAACTGCCTGATTAAATAGTTTGTTTTAAGTACAGCAATTACACAAGAACTAGACTCTATAGCTAACTCTGCAATTGTTCTCGTCATGTACATGGCATAAACATTACAGCTGCCATTGCCAGCACGCTCCATTGTTAACTCGTTAAGGATGGCGATGTCGACAGCGATTGAGACTGCGACTGAGACTGTAGCTGTTGCTAAACTGGCGCCTCCACAACATATGAGCACATGCGTAGCGCGTGGGATTGGCGAGGGCAAAGAGGGGGATGGGGGGCGGTGTCATGGGGTCTGGCCTTATGAATGGCATTAATATTGCCATAAAGCATTCAAGCGCACTCGCATTCATAACATACTGTTGTTGTACTATACGTTGAGCCAGCAATTTAGAGCGCGCTCGCAAATAAGTCCGAGCGCGTGTCCGGGCTATTTTCGCACGCCCGCCCAGATTAATTGAAATTGAAACTGGAAATAACGCCAGAGTTGGTTGGGTTTTATGCGCAGACTAAAAATACACAAAGTGGCAGCGCCTCAATAACTGATAGATTGAACCCCAATCCCCTTATCCCCCGTAGCAATCCCATCAATGCAATGCAACAGACAGCCAGGGCAGTCAGTCAGTCAGTCCGTCAGTCAGGGCAGCCAACCTGCCTGCAGGGTCAAGCGACAGTTTTAGTTGCACTTGGCAAAGCGCAAGCGACTGAAGTTTTCTTTTCGGGTAAAACGCACACTCGTCAAGAGCGTGTATATTGACAAAGTACAAGTCGAAGACTTACACGATCGATAGTGTGCAGCCGTAATCTATGCATAAATCCGTGATGCTTTGTACGTGATCGAGCCTAAGATCATCGAGTCGATCGACAAATGTTAGCTTTGCCACTTGCAATCGCAAACGCAATTGCAGTCTCAGTTTCAGTTTAGTTTTGTGCGGCAAAGCGAGTTCAAATCGAGTCGCAAGCAAGTCAAGTGAAAGGCGTTTATTTGCAATTGTTTGTGAGGTCGCTAGATTTCATCATGAAGATCCTGATGCGCGCGGACACGCATGTGTCCTTCTCGGTACCCATCGAGGAGCCCAAGGCCATTTGCACCTTCTCCCAGGTAGCCAAACATCTGCAGCCCCAAAGTTGTACAGCTTCCAATTAAACTGTTATTCATTCTTCACTATTTTCTGCTTTCTTCCAGGTGCTTGCTGCTTTGAGCGTCTCGATGGGCTCCCTGGTTGTGGGCTTTGCCAGCGCCTACACTTCGCCAGCGCTGGTCTCCATGACCAATCCGAATATTACCTCCTTTGAGGTGTCCAAGGCTGCGGTAAGTTTGCTGCACAATTTCCGTTGCATTTTGCCATATTAAGCAGCGTTATTTTTCTGCTCCTTTTTAGGGCTCCTGGGTGGGTGGCATCATGCCGCTGGCAGGCTTGGCTGGTGGCATTGCGGGCGGTCCCTTTATCGAGTACCTGGGCAGACGCAATACCATTTTGGCCACTGCTGTGCCCTTCATCATCTCCTGGCTGCTTATCGCCTGTGCCGTCAATGTGGCCATGGTGCTCTGTGGTCGCTTCCTCGCTGGCTTCTGTGTGGGCATCGCCTCTCTCTCGCTGCCCGTCTATCTGGGCGAGACGGTGCAACCCGAGGTGCGCGGCACTTTGGGTCTGCTGCCGACGGCATTCGGTAACATTGGCATATTGCTGTGCTTTGTGGCCGGCACCTATATGGACTGGTCAATGCTGGCCTTTTTAGGCGGCGCCTTGCCCGTACCGTTTCTCATACTGATGTTCCTCATACCGGAGACGCCACGCTGGTATGTCAGCCGTGGACGGGAGGAGCGTGCTCGCAAAGCGCTCATTTGGCTGCGTGGCAAGGAGGCAGATGTGGAGCCAGAATTGAAGGGTTTGATGCGTTCCCAGGCCGATGCCGATAGACAGGCGACACAGAATACCATGTTGGAGTTGCTGAAGCGCAGCAATTTGAAACCATTGTCCATCTCGTTGGGTCTGATGTTCTTCCAGCAGTTGAGCGGCATCAATGCGGTCATCTTCTATACGGTGTCCATCTTTAAGGATGCGGGCTCCACCATCGATGGCAATGTGTGCACCATCATTGTGGGCGTTGTTAACTTTATGGCCACATTTATTGCCACGGTACTCATCGATCGTGCCGGACGCAAGGTAAGTCCAATGAAACTCCTCTGGGGAAAAGCAAGCATTTAACTAATTTGCCAATCTTACAGATTCTACTCTATGTGTCCAATGTGGCGATGATCATAACGCTCTTCATACTGGGCGGCTTCTTCTATTGCAAAGCCCAGGGCATGGATATCTCGAATGTGGGCTGGCTGCCATTAAGTTGCTTTGTGGTCTATATACTGGGTTTCTCGCTGGGCTTTGGTCCCATTCCCTGGCTGATGATGGGCGAAATTCTGCCCGCCAAGATACGCGGCTCGGCCGCATCGGTGGCCACCGCCTTCAACTGGTCCTGCACCTTTGTGGTGACCAAGTCGTTCCAGGACATGATAAGTAAGTACCACAAATCATTTGCTTATTAGATTTGTTCTAAACCAAGATGCTTTTTTGCAGATTTCATGGGTGCTCATGGTGCTTTCTGGTTGTTCGGCGCCATCTGCTTCATTGGCCTGTTCTTTGTGATAATCTATGTGCCCGAAACGCAGGGCAAGACGCTCGAGGACATTGAGCGCAAGATGATGGGACGTGTGCGACGCATGTCCTCGGTGGCCAACATAAAGCCCTTGTCCTTCAACATGTAAGGAAGGCAAGCAACCCATAACAACAACAACAACAGCAAAAGAAGGATCTTTGAAGCGATCAAACCAAATATTAGACTAGTGCCTTAGTGCTTAAGTACAACGATAACGATAGCAATAGCAAGTTATCGTTATCGATAGTTAGAGCTATTCATTGTATACTACGAATGATATATATACATATATATTATGAGACAAATGTAGACGAGCAACAAGAATTTCCTTTATTGTTATTATTATGATTAATATTATCATTATTATTATGATTATTGTAATTATTATTTTAATCGTTAAGATCGATTGTAAATTATGAGTTTAGCACTAATTATGTTGAATTTATCGCTGTAGACAAATGTATCTAGTTGTTAAGTTATAAACAAAAACAAAAACAAAAACTCTAACCCAAACAAGGCCAAAACCCACCACCACTCCCCCCTCACAAATGAAAGTAAGAAAGAGAGCTATTCAATTGGCTATTCGAATATGAATATGAATCTTTTCACAATATCACTCGCAGCAGCTGCAACAATTGTACATGAATATTGTAAATTAATTTAATGAATATATAAATAATATATAAACAAAATAACAAACAAATTACTTTATATTACTCTCCCCCCTCTGTCTACAACTTTTTATATGCGACCTTCCAAATGCAATTTACAGTTCCACAATGCAAATACGTGAACATTATATTAAAATTTATGATCACAAAATCCCCCGCTTTGCATACGAAAATAAGGAACGTAATCAGCTACTGTTGCTATGTTATATTTGCATATTTACACTGACCGATTCTACTATATTGACAAATGGGAGACAAAGCCTTGGTGATTATAAATCAGGGTCTTATCACCTCACTGACCATTAAAGCAAATCGAAGACGCAGTTATTGTCTGACTGCACTGATAATGCACTCGGCAGCTGCACTCTACGAACTGTAATAAACATCATAATGAAATGCATAACATAATATAGTATTCGTAAGTATTTTTAGACTCTCTACTTTTTTGATGACGTGCTTCTAGGTCAATCAATGTCGTCTAAAGGTAAAGTTCATAAACAGTTAAGACAAATCCAATTACGCAAAGAACAAGTAAAAGCAACTACTGCTTACAGTGCTGGATTGTTGCTTGTATAACTTACGTTTATAATTAAATATTGGCGAAGTAATCACAACATATTCTACGTAAGTGTACATATTGAAAAGTACACACTATATATTTGATAGTGTGTGTAATCATGTTTATTTTGCGGCACTATCTTTAAAATTGCATTTCACAATTGAATTTTTTTCGATCTTGAAACAGACAGAAAGTTGAAATTATCTTAAAGTTGTTAACACCAATATCTGCAAAACATTTGTTTCTAATATTCTTGAATTGGAAGGCCACATTTTTGTTAGAGCATACTTGAATCAGAATGTCTGGCGAATGCAATTCAGAGCCATATAAATAATAATATTATTAATTAACATAGGTGATGGAAAATATATATCTATAGTATTTAGCTCTTTGTTTAAACCCTAAGCTTTAAAAAAAGGTAATTGATTGACACTGGCAATTGTTATGAACATATATATGTATATTCTCTAAAAGACGATACGACTTGACTTGCTTTAAAATAAAAATTAATTTTATTTTTGTACTAAAAATCCATGTAAAAAAAAATGAGACGTTAAATCAGCTGAACTCAACTGACAACATAAAATGATCGATAATGATAACAAACAAAACAACTAAATCAATAGTTAAATATAAAATGGATAGAGGGAATTGTGGATTCAGGAAGCTTCATCAAACAAAGGACGTCTCAAGGTTTGAGGGCATTAAACCTGTCTAGCGACTTGAATGCATGTTTATAAAGGGATGTCTTGTAACAGCCTGATACCAGTCCTTCTGCTTTAGCTGAACTAATTGCCAAGCTTGAGGACAATTGGAATATCTAGTTCAAACCGATTGGAAGGCAGTATTCTTTCATAATAAAAATTCATTTTGGAAAGTGTTAAATATTGGCTAAACGACATTGCACAGCCCTTAAGAGTACCCACAGTATGGAAGCACTAATGAATATGCATATGAGCACAGGATGACAAGCAGAAAAGTCCATGTCTCAGCTCATCTCTCACACTACAAATGAAATTATAAAATCTGTAATCGCTTTTGGGCAATTATGTTTATGGGCAGTGCCTCACTTCAGTCATTCAGTTAATGCAACAATTATGGACATAAGCTTGGCCAGCAACATCGACTCACCCATCACTTGAACGCGGCAAATGGCGCAAATGTCGCATTCCACATCCCAGCTCCACATGGCCACGGCATTCCATTTCTTGAGTGTAAACATTTTCTCTGGCTTGCTATCGTCGGTTGTGCGGTTATCCACTGAGTTTTCACCATCATCGGCCATATTGCAAACTTTAATTTAAATTAAATGTATTGTTTTTTTTGCAGTAATGTTTTTGTTTACGGTAAGCGAATGACGCGTTGCTTCTTCTTCACTACAAGAACAGCTGTTGTGTGATTGGCCAACCGCTAGTTCCACAACATCCACAACACAGGCACCATATGCTGTGGATGGCATTGAGTGACACCCTGTGCTTGCGAGCGCGCAATTTGAATATGTAGTTGTTGCAGTATAAACACGTTACAATTGTTTTTTACGCTTGCAGGCATTTCGCAATGCAGCAAACTAAAGCTAACCACAACACTTTTATTGTTATAGATACGTTTTACCATTCTACGAAAGCGAGGTCACAGAATGCTGTACTCAGGTTACAGTTAGTAGTTGTTATTTTTGGTTGTCTCTCGCTGGTTGCGCTTCGATTGCGCCAAGAAGCCAATAAAACTGAGGCTAAGCTGTTGCCAATACTTGCATACAGACACTCAAATAATTCAAATGATTTATGACAAGGAAAAATTGCGCAAACAAAATTTGCAATTGGCAAGTGATTGCTTTGGCCAGCAAATACAGTTTGCAAATTGACGAATAAGAGTGAGTGAGTGGCATGGATGTGTGAGTGCATAAGTGTGTGTGTATGTGAGTGTGTAAATGTGTAAGTGTGTAAGTGTGAGTGTGGCTACTTCCTGCAATTATAGTTAAACGTGATGTAATCACAAATCGCACTTGCATAACCAAACTGGCCAAGAATACACAACAACAACAACAACAACTGGTTTTCTTTTCATTTTCATTTTTCATTTCGAATTGAATTTGGCTGTTAGCACGAAAGCGTTATGCTTGCATTTGGCCTGGTTGTGCTTCACTTACTTTTCACTTTCACTCCAATTACCGCCCCCCCTTTTTCTCTCCCTCTTCACCCCCATTTCAATCAAAAGACAATTAACGTTGTTTTTCAGTGTTTCTTTAGCTTATAATTTAAATAAAAAACTCATAATCGTACAGCTATAACAATGATACTCGTACAATAAAAAGTATAACACATTTGGCTTGAAAACTGGTGCCAAAATCCGTACAGATGTTTAACGGATTTTTTCGTTGGCAAGATCTTGTTGGCCAAGTAGCTAGTTAGTTTTGTCCTCTCACTGGCTACTTGTTCTTCTTCTTCTTCTCCTCCTTCTGCTCTGCATCCTCTCCTCCTTGTGTTTATCACCCGTTCAACGTCCAGCTCAACGTTGCGACAAAGATCCTCTGCTAATGTCCTTGTGCTTCTCCTCTTCTTCTTCATCGTCTTCATCGTATTTCTCGTTCTTTCTCTTGTTCGTTTTCTCCTTGTGCTCGCTTTCTGTGCTAACGCCATCTAGCGCTTAGTAGTGACCGTGGTGGCCATGGTAGGAATGCTGGTATTCGTGATGTCCTCCGTCATGGTGTTCATGGTGCTTGAAGATGGGCACCTCAACGTGATATTTCTGCGGCACGGGAATCTCTTTGTGAATGGGCACCTTCACCTCAGTGTAGACGGGAATTGGCTTCTCGATGGGCACCTTAACCTCATAGGGGACAGGCTTCTCAACGGTGTAGGGAACCTTCTTTTCGACCGTGTAGGGCTGTGGTACGGGCACCTTGATGTGGACTGGATATGGTTTCTCAACCTCAACCTTGTAGGGCTTATCGACTGGCACTTTCACCTCATAGGGCACCTTCTTTTCGACAACGACCGTGTATGGTTTTTCGACTTCAACATCATAGGGTTTCTCGACCTCAACGGGATAGGGTTTCTCCACCTCAACCTTGACCTCATAGGGCACCTTCTTGATGACTTCATAGGGCTTGGGCACGGGCACTTCGATTTTCACCTCATGGGGCACCTTCTTGATCACCTCGTAGGGCTGTGGCACTGGTACCTTCACTTCATATGGGATTTTCTTGATGACCTCATAGGGTTCGGGCACTGGCACTTTCACCTCGTATGGCTTATCAACGGGAACTTTCACCTCATATGGTACTTTCTTCTCCACAATGTAGGGCTTGGGCACATGGACAGGTACCTTGACGTATTCCTTAACATGCACTGGATATTTCTTCTCTACAATGTAGGGCTGTGGCACGTCCACTTTGACTTCATAGGGGATCTGTCGAAGATAAAAGTGGATTAATGGAAAAGTTTGGGGCCAACTGGGATGGCGGGGGCAACCTACTTTCTTTTCAACCGTGTAGGGAACGTGTTTGGTCACTGTGTAGGGCACTGGCACTTTCTTCTCGATGGTCACTGTCTTGATGTGCTCATGATGATGATGATGGCCATGGTAGTCGCCCAGGTGCAGGCCACGCTTCTCCACATTCTTACTTTCCTCAGCAGCTGCTGGGGCGGCGGCGGCTTTCTCATCGATGGCAGCACAATGGGCCATTGCCAAGCACACGGCGAGACAAGGAATTACGAACTGCAAAAAGGATAACGGAAAGTGCCATTCACAATCAATTGCATTCCACACAACACTGCATTTGAATATCCACATGCATAGATAGATCGATCATTACCATTCGCATTGTTGAGCTGTTGCTTTGACGTCTCACGAGGAAAACAATTACTCCACAATAAACTGTGTTATACCAATAACGAGATCCAAGCTGGTACTGATTCGTTGACTCGCTGCACTCGGCTTTTATACACCAAAAAATTGGTCTATCGCAACGCAATTCACCAATTCGCCCCGTCTGCCTCTCCCCCTCTCTCCATCACTCTATCTCTCTGTGTCTTTCGGCTTATGCGATGGTGACTGCGCAGCGACTGCGACTGCGCGACTGGCACATTCGCAACTTGTTGTTGTTGTTGATATTTTTGTTATTGTTATTGTTGTGGATGTGGCTTAGTAATGAAATGTTGAGGAACAGTGTTATATGAGCAACTCGTTTCTCATTTCGACGACAGCATTGCAACGGCATGGGGCAGCTGGGGCTGTGAATTGACAGGAGCATGCAGCAGTCGGCTTGCAGCAAGGTAATCGGGTCGTTATCCTATAAACAATAGCTAGGAAATTGTTACAGAGACCCACAAAAACCCACATTACCATATGCAGCACATGTTTTTGATTTTTTTGTTGTGATAAACAATTGCGACAACAACTATCAGATTACCAACTAAAGACATTATTATTGGCTTTACATAATGCAACTTAAGCCAGACATTGACATCTCCCGCCAAAAGCTGTGATTCCGTTTTGAGCCTGATCGTGCTACCTTGCAAAAGATATGTGATATGATGTATGACAATGTTGCCGGGGATTATGTAAATTAAAGCTGATATTGACTGTGCGGAGACTTTGTAAACATTGTGGCTATGTTGTATGGTGTATGGTAAGTGGCAAAAACAATAAGAAGGTTAACTCACAATGAGTCCGTTGCCTTTTACAGATGCGTAAATGGCAGTTTCATGTTGCATTATCTCATTTAATGGTCACATCAACCAAAGGCATTGTTATCGATAACAATATGGCAAACTCTAAGTTTAGATTGCATTTGTGACATAGCATTGAGCTTTAGAGCTGGCTGCTGTTGTTGTTGCACAAAGGGAAAGATTAGAGCAACACAATACAAGCATTTGAGTATTTAAGTTTGTATGCAGGTATGTATGTATGTATGTGCATCCCCCAAGCTACAATTTTACTGCCACATTTCACTCAAATTGGCCAAAAATTTCGACTTTACTCGATGTGGCATGATCATGATTACAGCCTGTAGGAGCTAAGAGCGTGACTGTGCATACATACATATGAACATACACACATGCGATTTTGTGTGTCTGTGGTTGCGCTTTGTGCAATCATAGTCATTAAAATTGAATACGTACCAACAGTCGGCTATTTAAAACCGAACAGACACTAACCGTTTGGCTACTTACTGTGCGTTTGAAACTAAAACAAAACCCAAATTAAACATAGATATACTCACACATATCTAAGTACATTCACATTCACATACATGTATGTATGTACATACATACTATGTATGTATGTATGTGCAGATGTGTGCAGACACTCTCCAGCTGGCATGTGCCATTAGCAATGCATTAAACAACAATAAAATATATAAAAATTTTCGTACCGCTTCGTACATATCGTTTTGAAAACTCGCCGCAGACGCGGAAGACCTGGTTTGGGAGAGACGGTAACTGGGTACAGGTGGGGTGACGGAAAGTGGGGACGAAACAAGAGACTACAAACCAAAAGCAAAGCATTTACATGCCTATTCTATTTCATAATCAAGTCAAGCGCTGGATTTCGCGCACTAATTGCCTATTATTGCACTCACTGTTACAATTAGAGGCACTAATTTGATATTACAATTCTTGGTGCCACACACTCTACACATTACAATGCAACTTACAACAGTTGTTAACAAGCTGTTTTGAACTCTTAACAAAAACACAACTAACATACATACACCTACAGATAAGCATAAACCCACTCGCGCTTTGGTCAATGACCTTCGTGCGAGTTGTGGGTCTCTGAAAGGTTTGTTTTGTGGCATGGTTAACCCCTCTTTCTTTTTTTTGTGGAAAAGTCTTCATCAGATGGCAAGAGAAGGGTGATGTGTAATATTAACCCTGACCCAGTAATTAGTTTTCTTATTTTGCAGCAACAAATCATTAATTGCTGTTATTTAATTTGACTAAGAGATTGTCTAGCCCTTTAGATTAATTCAATTTCGAGTGGACTTCGTGTTGAGTGTTTTATTTATAGTATCAGCAAATTGATCGCGAATAGCCCAGAAAAGCGATTGTGCAACATCTTTACGGCAAATCCTTAAAAAGTATTAAAGGCATAAAATATATAATAAAATATATATGAAGATTGGCTAGAAATCTAAAATTGTTACTTTATTTTCCGTTTTCAATCAATTAAATTAATTACTATTCCCACTTTGAAATTAGTATTACGTATTTGTATTACTTTTTTATTTTAAAAATTCGAATCGCATTTAATTCTTATATTTGCACGTTTTGAATTATTGCGCCGCGGTCTGTTTTATGAAATTATACCGCACTGGCATTGCCGTCTATTGCTGACAGCTGTATATTTTTTGGTATTTAAGAACTGATAAATAACAAAAGATCTTTTTGCTGCTGCTGTTAATTGCCGAACGTGTTATTTATGGCGAATATTTCATTTATTTAAAAAGAAACTTCCGAATGATTTAGAGCTCATAAATTGCACTAGAAGTTGTTGAATTTTATATTTCAGCATATTTTTTGAGATTAAATAATATTTCATGAAACTCTACGTACGGTCACGCTGGTTGCGTATAGCAAGTCATTTTGGCATCAGAGTCATTCCGGCATTTGGAATTACAATTGTTTTTTGTTTCGTACACGACTTTGCAAAGCAGTAAGTACTCCATATTTAGTGTATTAAAGAATATTTTAAGCAAAACTTCTGTTACTGCAGGAAACTACAGCTATGTTTATGACACGTTCCGAATACGATAGAGGTGTAAACACCTTCTCACCCGAGGGCCGTCTCTTCCAGGTGGAATATGCCATTGAGGCTATTAAGTTGGGCTCCACCGCCATTGGTATTTGCACAAACGACAGTAAGTTTATTGGTGCTCCCCATTATTGAACAAATTATATTAATTACAATTACATTATCCAGGCGTTGTTTTGGCTGTGGAAAAGCGCATCACATCACCACTGATGGTGCCAAAGACTGTCGAGAAGATCGTGAAAGTTGATGACCACATTGGCTGTGCCACCTCTGGCCTGATGGCCGATGCGCGCACATTGATTGAGCGCGCTCGCGTCGAGTGCCAGAATCACTGGTTCGTCTACAACGAGAACATGACCGTTGAGTCGTGCGCCCAGGCCGTATCCACATTGGCCATACAGTTCGGTGATAGCGGCGACAGTGATGGCGCATCCGCAATGAGTCGTCCCTTCGGTGTGGCCATTCTTTTTGCTGGCATCGAAGAGGGTAAACCACAACTCTGGCACATGGATCCCTCCGGTACTTACATTCGCTACTCCGCCAAGGCAATTGGCTCCGGAAGCGAGGGTGCCCAACAGAACTTGCAGGACAAATATACCCCCGAGATGAATGTGAAGGATGCCATCGATTTGTGCTTAAACACGCTTAAACAGGTCATGGAAGAGAAGCTGAACGAGACCAACGTTGAGCTAATGACTATGACATTGGAAAAGAAGGAATTTACTATGCTCACCGAGGAGGAAGTGAAGACACTGATCGAGCAACTGGCGTAAACGCACTGGCACTTTTCGTAGCACATAAAAACATTTTGAATAAAACTATATATGTGAATAAATGGATTATAAATCGAAGATCTATTTAAAAATTGTGGAAAAAGAGATTTGGAATTAAATGGAAGTTGATTAGTTGATAGCCTGTCAAAAAAGTGTGCTTTCTATTTTCAACCAAATAAAATGGATAAAATTGTTTAAACAAGGTGTGAAAATGAAATCTCAAAAAATACAATAGAAGGCATTGATTAGTTTCGTGAAGTAATTATTAAATATAAGAATGATGGAATTTATACAGATGGATCGAGCTCTGTGCTGGAACATTACGACATATTTTCAATCATAATTAGATCAATTAAATAGGTCCCTTAATAAACCTAACTCGTTTGTTCAATGTGTTTCCAGTTAAAGAAAACAATAACCTTTATAGTTATATACAGCTGACTTTATTTATACTGATTTCATTGATTTTGTGCATACTCACTAAAAACATTAGACATGAACTGTTGAGCAAAATCAAACAGCTTTGATTAACTTGGTTAATCTCATTACAAAGGCAAATCATAAAGAATTCTCACTACAATTACAATTACAATTATTATTACGATTATTTTTTTCACTCTACTCTTAATTTCGATGCACAGACTTGATTGTAGCTTTCATCATTAATGTGTGTAATCATATATAATAAATGTATTTATGTATATATATATAAATTTAGCTAGAACCAAAAGATGGTAATGCAAATTAAGGCGTATATGCATAAATCTAAATATATCGTATAACGTACTATATGTATGTATAAAGAAGATATAAGTATGTGGATATGGATATGGATAAGGTGAGTAGTAAAAAAGGATCTAATTGTTCTTTGCTGAATACGGGGGAAGACGAAGACGAACAAAATTGAATATATTACTTTATCATTATGAGTATATATATATATCTATAGATCTATAATGTATATATATAGAGCATTCACAATCGTTTACATCACACCTAGGTTTGATGTTCGCCGCCACTGGGACTGCTGTTGGTGTTGTTGGTATTGGTGTTGGTGTTGCTATTATTATTATTGTTGTTGTTGTTGTTACGCAACATGAGCCGCGAGAGACTTGTGTTTGGCTCGCTAAGCGAATAAATTTCCGCCTCAAAGACCGGCGGACACTCCATATTTGGATAGTCCGGCGTGGCTGCCTTTGAATCTAAAGAATTGGTGTTCGATACTTTTGGTGTTGCTGTTTCCTCCTCCTTGCTTGCAGCTGTTGTCGCAGCTGGTGCTGGTGCTTTTGTTGCTGTTGCTGTCACTGCTGTTGCTGCTGCTGTTGTGGGTGGCGGCGGTGCTGGCGGCAGCGGCGGCAACAGCGCCTCGGATGCACACAGATTGGTATTGGAGACGGCTGCCGAGCGATAACTACGCTGACTGTGCTGCGTGGGAAATATGACCTGCGAGAAGATCTCCTGATCGCAATCAGCCTCCAGTTCAGCACTACTTGGTGGCAACTGATGATGCTGCTGGTGATGATGATGCTGCTGATGATGGCCAAAGAGCGTGCGATGCAGCACCGGCGAACCCATAAAGCGATTCTCTTTGGCGGGTCGCGTTGGCGTCGAACTCGATGCCGTTGATGAGCTGAGCGACAGTTTGCCAAAGATGGGCATTGAGTTCTTGCGCTGGGCATCGTACTTGGTGCCAATCACCTTGTCACGCAGATCCTGATTGTACGTTTGACTCTTCTTTATGTTGTTGCTGCTGTTGCTGCCGGTGGCGCCGCTATTGCTGCCACCGCTAACAATATTGCTGCCGTCCAGTGCATGATTCGATTTGGACTTTTTGTTGAGCGGCAGCGTCATGGTCATGGGCGTAAACGGAAACCGTCTATCACTGCTGCTGCTAGAGGATTTAGTTTTGCTCTTTTTCCCGCTGCTGCTGCTGCTGATGCTTGTTACGCTGCTCGCCTCGGCGGCATCATGACTGGGCTTGTGCTTCTTTTGCAGAAAACTGGACAAATGCTGTGAGCCCAAAAAATATCTGGATCGTGTGCTCTGATGCAACTTCTCGTGCTGCTGCTGCTGTTGTTGCTTCTCCAGCTGTTGCTGCAACTGTTGCTGATGCTGTTCATGCAGCTGCTGTTGGTGCAGCTGAGCCTGACGCTCGAACTCGCTGCAGCTGGATTGTCGCGAGACGCTGATGTTGTTGTTGCTGTTGCCGGCTGGCTCGTCGCCAAAGATCAGCTCGTAGCCAAAGTCGCGCAACTTTTGACCCTCCTTGGTGCGTGTGCGTTTAATGCTCTCATCATCCGGCTTGAAGCTAAACTCATAGTCCGGCGTCTTGGGCAGACTCAGACTCTGTATCTTTGCCGGCTTCTCGCCATTGCCCGGCTTGGCAGTTGTGCTAGCCACACTTCCTCCGCCTCCTCCTCCTCCGGTTGTCTGTTGACTCGCATTGGAGTCCGTGCGCATATGCTGGCGATTGTGCTTCTCAATGCCCTGATGCACACGATTGTTGTACATTTCCTGGGACTCTTCCAGTTGCTTGCGCAGCATCAGATCCTTCAACGTCATGTAGCCCTGTATGTTGTTACTCTGATGATGGGCATCCAAGGCGCCGCAACCATCGCCGCCCGCCTTCTTGGTCATAAACGATGACTTGGTGTGCGAGTGATGATACTCAAAGACCTCCAGATTGGGATTGGAGGCATGCAGATAATGATATGGCACCTTTTTCAGACTCGACTTGCTGCTGGGACTCTGACTGGGACTCTGGCTGGGACTGGGACTGTTGCTCTCCTCAAAGCTTTGCTGCTGCAGCGAGCTAATCGTGGGCGCCGGCGAATTGGGCGGTCCCAAGCTGGCCGATGCTGTGCTGACCATGGAACTGCGACTGGAGCTGCGCGACAGCTTGCGTGGCAACGTTGCGGGCGCAGCTGCTGCAACTGGTGCTGGCGCTATCAGTTGAGACTGCACCAGAGTTAACGTGAGCGTGGTGGGTGGCTGGGCGGGATCATGATAGCCCGGCGTGTTGGCGCCAATTTGAATGCCACAACTGCCACCGGGCACCTTGCGAAACGTCTGAAAGTTGGCTGTTGGCACGGGTATATCGCTGGAGCTGCACTTGGCCGCATTGCTCTTGAATGGACCCATGGTGAACTTGCGCAGCGAGTCAAAGACGCGACGATCCTGCTTCATGCTATTGCTGTTGCTCAGGCTGCTGGTGGGTGTGGAGGTCAGCGAAGCAATCACATCCTTGGACGCTTGCGGTGATGGTGTACACAGATTTGTGCTTATCAATGCATCGTTCTCCTCCTCCCCAGAACTCTCGTTCTCCGAGTACAGATCCTTGGCTGTGCAAGACTCCCCACTGAGTGCTGGCAACTTGAGCGAGGCAATGCGTAAAAATTCCACCCATTGATTGAGTGCATCCAGCGATTCGGCGGCAAAGTAGAAACTCTTGGCCGTGTGATAGACCTTGAAGGCATGCGGCTTGGAGTGCACCTCCTTGGCCAGCGACACAGTGAAGCCGGGCAGAAAGATGACCAGGCTGGCGCTGCTACTCTGCTTGCTGCGAAAGCCATAGAGTATGGTGTCCAACATGACAAAATAGATGCGCGCCCAATAGGTGACGCCTCGCAAATTCTTGGTGCGCCTATAGAGATGCCCCTGGATGTCGCCGGTGCCCAGCAGCTTAAGATTGGTGTTTCGTCGCTTGGCCATCAGGCTGTGCTTCTTTTTCAGCGTCAGCGTGCGCGTTTTGCTGGGCGTTAGCAGTTCGCTTATCTCCAGCGGCGGCGGCGGCAGCGGCAGCGGTGACTCCACAGTGGCCAGAACAGCCAGTGGCTGTTGCTGCTGCATGCTAGCGGGCTTGGGCGGTGGTGGCGGCACCACAGGGGGCGTCAGTTCGCGCTGCTTGCGTGGACGCGGCGGCGGCGCTGGCGGCGTCACAATCAGAAACTCTTTGCGCGGCTCTATCGCTGGCGGCGGTGTATCTGACTCTTCCTCGCCAGAATTATCATAGGCCGGCGTGCTGTGACTTTTGTCCAGGCGTCCTCTTCGATTTAGCCCCTGTTGTTGAATCAGGGACGAATTGATGGCCTCTGCCAGCGGCGGCGTCTCCCGCGTGGCCATTTCAATAGCCTGCAGCAGCTCCACGCCGGATTCATTCGGACAGCTGCGCAGCGTTTCCAACGCATCCTCATCGCCCTCGTCGGCAAATGGTATGGGTTCAAAGGTCTCCAGTATGGTGTTCTCCACATTGCACGTAAACTTCTCGTTCTTCACCACATAATCCTCCACCTTCATGTTGGCATCAAAACGCACCACCTTGCTCACACCCGGCTTATAGCGATCCATCTCCAGCAGCTGCTGCTGCGACTCCAAGCCCGCCTCTGTAAGCTGCTTCAGTTTGCGCGCCTCGTTCACCAGCCGCTTGGCGGTTTCGGCGGCGCTGTCGCTGGCTGCGAGGCCAATACATGTGGTCGGCCGTGGTGCAATCTCTAGGCCGTAGCCAAAGGAAATGGATTTGTCGCGTATGCTGGGCGAACCGGGATCACAGCTGGTGGAGCTCACAACGCCACCGCCCGGCTTGCGTTCATGCCACGATGGTATGACCAGATGTGGATGCTTTAGGCTAAGAAACTCATCGCCACAGATGGTGTTGCGTCGCTGGAGCAGCGCTCGGGGCTTGGGATAATACAAACGCATCTCACGGCCATCGGATTTGGGATCTGTGGGTGTGGGTATATCACTGCAACTGGAATCCGTATCGGAGGCAACATGCGCCTGCACCGGTTCTCCCTCAAGCTGACGCACAAGCTCCGGCACTGGCTCGCCCTTGACATCTGCGATGGGCTCCGTCTTGGTGGCCGTCTCCAACGTCAGGAAAGCAGGTCGCGGTGCTGGTGTGGGGAATTTGGTTGCCCAACGAGTCACATTGCGTTTCTTGCTGGGCAAACGATAAGGTTGCATAAAGATCTGTCCGTACATTTTCGTATGCTTTGGTCGCTTCTTGACCGTAAGCACCACATCCGGCAGCGCCTCGCGCAGATGATGCAGCACCGTCTTATACTGCCAACCGACAACAGTCTGGTAATTGATCTGCACAATCTCATCGCCATCCTCGATCTTGCCCGAATTATGCGCCGGCGAATTGTATTTGATGTCGGTGACACGATGGATGCCATTGTAGCTGGACTCAATGTTGAAGCCCAAATCCGATTCGCGCTTCTTTAACGTCACCAAATTGAGCGATGCCGGTTGCAAAACCATGGGGTCCGATATGTCCTGTATGATAAAATTCGCCAAACGCTCTAAACGTACCGCTGTCGCCATTATATGGGCCACCGGATTCTCAACGAATCGATCTCTGTGCGCAACTGTTGCCAACTCCAACCCACACCGTATCACATTGCCGCAATACTCTCGATACATGTCCTGGCTGCGGAACGGTGATCCCTTCAAATTACCAATAAGCGGCTTTACCGTTGCTACCGTTCGCGCGATATCGTGTAGTATTCGAGTATCGATCTTTGTGCTGTCCGCATGATTCTTGGCCAGCTCACGATGCAGATTCCGTGCTGCGGTGCCCACATGGAGGGCCATGAACTGCAGGTTATCATTCTTCAGGTGATAATGCTAAAAAAAAATGAATCATTAGCAATGTAATTTATCTTGGCAAGAACCTGTTTACTAGAATAATAAGAAATTATAAAAATCATATATTTTATAAGATGAAATCTAATCTTTCTTAACAATTGGCTAACACTCACAAAATTACGCAGGTTCTCGACAGCTTCAAGGACGATTTCCTGATGGCCAATCGCCTCCATTCCCAAATTTTCCAACTCATATGGCCGTATATTGAGCAGCGCCCGTCCACCGATTTCATGTTTTGAAAATTCGTAGCCTTCCATGGACTCGTCGAGACCTTTAAAATTATGTACACAAAAAAAAAAAATTAAGTATGTGCATTTATTTCACTTGAAAGTTGCTTGTGAAAGGAATGTTGTTGTTGTTGGGTGGCTGCTGCACTTTTCCTTGACCTGTTAAGAGCATTAGAATTTGTTACCTCTGATCCAATCCGTAACTTGGTCGGGAGTCCATTCTGCTATATTTATATAGGCCATCCTAATAAAAAGAAGCACCAGCTAAGCACGCATCTACTCCATTTTAATTTTAACACAACATAAACAATTGATTAAAATAAAAAAGAGTTTTTGTTCAGGGCAGGGCTGGCAAAAACAAAGTTATCTGATACGGTTCATGTTCAACCCACAAAGTCTGAGTCATTTTATCCATCTATGCAGTGGTTAAAGAACCAGTAAGTAACAAGTGAGTCCAAACAGATTCCAATCGGACGCTCAAATTGTTAAGGTATGCGTAATTGGAATTCTTTGTTTTTTTATTAGGTTTTTTTACTAGGTCTAAAGAGCAACCAATTATTGTTGTAAATATTAAACAACATTTTAACAGAGTAGCAACATGCTCAGCAACAGCGGGAAGCAACAGTTTCATGCAATCGAAAATGTGATTATCGAACCAAAACAACAGGGCTACCGTTGACATATTTTAAAGCTGTTAATTAAAACAAATTTGAAGTATATTGGCACACTATATATGTATATAAATATTATATTTATGAAAACATATTTAAAAAAGTATTTTTGATAGGTATTGGTCAGTTGAAAGATTCAGTATTGTTTTTATATAAGAACTTTTAGATATAATTTAATTAAATTAAACAAATTTTGACTTCATAGAATGATAATTTAAAATCATAAAACAAGTTAAGTTTTGATATTCGACGAAATTCAATTGGAATTGAAAATTACAATTTGAAACCAAAACTCTAATTGGAACAACAATCAAATCGGTTGGAGGGAATACCCTTATTTCGAGCTCATAATGATTAACAGCAAACTAGAAAGTGGCAACTTTGGATTTGGTTCGCTCATTTAGTTCAGTTCGCTCGGCTCGTTCTTATTCGCTCCGCTCCCATAAATAGTTGAGTACTTCATAAAAGTTGGTGATAGAAATAGAAACGCAATTCAACAAGTCATCAACATGTCGAGCGGTGATGAAAAAACTTTTACGCGTGCGGAAGTTGCCAAACACAACACCAACAAGGACACATGGCTGCTCATCCACAACAACGTCTACGATGTCACAGCTTTTCTGAACGAGGTAAGTACGACCTAAAAAAATGTAAAACAACAACAGTTAGTTTGAGGTACACGTCGAAATCAGGGCGCGGGCATTAAGTCATTCCGCCGGACTAGAGGTCGAAATGTTGTCTTATCACAAATACAGTTTTTATAACTCGTTTAAATCGTGTTTTATGTTCACCTATGAAATCCATTTGTAGCACACTGCGTGCAAATGATTAGTGCCGCTGCAACAAGACAAAAGTAGATTTGCTCTGTACTTTGACCTATGGTCATTTAATGACCCAACTTTTTTTTTTATAGATATAGTAGACATATGTAAGTTCATATATGATGAACAAATAGATTCCATTTTAGCTTACGAAAAGATTGAGTTTGTTTCTAAATTCAATGGGAGTAGGGCAAAAGTTAAACAAAATTAGGTATTATCAAATTAACATACGATTGAAAATACGATGGAAAATAGGTATATATATTCTCACATACGTAACTTTTGTCGAACAATACCTAAGGTACCTATTATATGAATGTAATATACATATGTACATATATAGCTTAAATACTATTCGGAATACGAATATTTGAGAATTTTCTAAGTCGAGAGAGATCAAGCGAGAGATTCGTGCTTACCTTCAATTTAAGACGCACGATGAGAATTAAAATATTGTACAACGCAATCAAGATAACATAACAAGTTTGAAACAGTTTACTACAACAAATTATAAACAATTTCATGCTGAGCATTCCAAAACTAATCAAAATCTCTACAAGTTATGAACTGCATTATTTATATCATTAACTGATTAAAGCAGTTCGATATTCACAAGTATACAGTTATAAACAAATACGTTTGTCACTGTGATTGTTGCTTGTATTTAAGCGTTAGTGTGATAAGACTTGCCGGCTTTTAATAAGGTGCAATCTAATCGTTACTTTGCATTTTTTTTAACTTGAAAACTAAAGTAGTATGATGAAAGTCTCGCGTTCGCTTTGCAATTCATATTTCGATGTTTACCAGCACTGTTAGAAGCAATATAATCCCCCTACAAAAGAACGATACCCATGACATTGGGTGGGCAATGAAGTGAATGTTTTAAACATTAGATTGTTTTGTTCCTGCTTTGATTTGTCTCGATTATTTCACGGTCAAAAGACCAGACTTTTGTTTTGCATACAGTATCTACCTGAATAAGCTGTACATTAAATATTCGAATTTTTGCAGCATCCCGGAGGTGAGGAAGTGCTCATCGAGCAGGCCGGTAAAGATGCCACCGAAAATTTTGAGGATGTCGGACACAGCAACGATGCCCGCGAAATGATGAAGAAGTACAAAATTGGTGAGCTGGTTGCCAGCGAAAGGACCAACGTAGCACAGAAATCGGAACCCACCTGGAGCTCAGACACACAAGCCGAAGAGAGTTCAATGAAATCGTGGCTGCTGCCCCTGGTGCTCTGTCTCTTCGCCACTCTCTTTTACAAGTACTTCTTCGGCAGCGCTAAGCAACAGTAAAGCCAAATGATGTTTATGCGCCAGCTGCAGCTCCCGGCCGCAGGTGCCTCCCCTTTATGACTAACGACTGCATGGAACACACAACAACAACAATTACACAAACATACACACAAATATACCAACACAGTAGCATTCCAATGCCATGCCTTTTAAGAAATGTTGTGTGTTGCACGTTTGCAGGAGGTCATTAGGCGTTGATCACCATTGCCGTGGCCGTTGCAGTTGCAGCTTGACGAAATTTGAGTAGAAAGAATTTGTGCTAAGTTTTAAAGATAAAATGTAATGAATTAATGTGAATGTTTTGGCATCTTGTTTTTGTACTAATTGCTTTTTAGTTAGTGGGATTGAGTTTTCTTATAGATAATTTTTTAACTTTCCAACAAGCAACAGAAATATACACATATATTTAAATATACAAATAAATATAAACGTATTCAAATTCAACTACCGTCCAATTAGTTGTCAACAATCCGGTTTTATTTTTTCCTATATGTGTCACTATGTCGAAATTATTCAATGTAGCTCTTTTGGCGGGGAGCTCTATGCTTGGCGTGTTCTCCCTGAACTGCTGCGCGGAGCGAAGCAAAATTCCGCAAATGAAACGCGAATTGCCCAACCGCTCCATGAATCTCCGGGCCTTACGGCATACAGAATATGATATTCTGATCATAGGCGGTGGAGCTGTGGGCGCTGGTTGTGCTCTGGATGCAGCGACACGTGAACTAAAAACCGCCTTGGTAGAAGCGGACGATTTTGGTAGTGGCACCTCTTCCAAGTCCAGCAAATTGCTGCATGGTGGGCTCAGGGATCTAGACCAGGCAATCTCCAAACTAGACTTGGCAGCCTTTCGACGTGTTCGCACTTCGCTAATAGAGCGCAACAATATTACCAAAATGGCGCCACATTTAAATCAACCGGTGCCAATCATGTTGCCCGTCTATCATTGGTGGCAGCTATTCACCTATTGGGCCAAACTACATTTATATCATTTGATGGCACCCGGTACCTCAAGAGGCTTTCAATTTATTAGTGTTCCCGAGGCACTCGATATATTTCCCATGATGCGGCATGATATTTATGGTGCCTTTGTCTTCTACGAAGGACAACACGATGATGCACGAATGTGCCTTGCTGTGGTCCTAACTGCCGCCCGCTATGGCGCCGATGTTTGCAACCACATGAAAGTGACGGAGCTGATGCGGAATAAAGACAAACATATTGTGGGTGTCAAAGCCATCGATCAGTTAACTGGTAAATCCTACAAAATACGTGCTAAAGTGGTCATCAATGCCACTGGTCCCTCGAGCGATAACATTAGCCGTCTAGAGGATGCAAATGCACCGCCTCGGTGCTCGCCATGCTGGGCCTCACACATCGTATTGCCACCCTTTTACTGTCCAGAGAAAATTGGTATCTTCGATCCTTATACAAGATCTGGATCTGCAATATATTTCTTGCCCTGGCTGGGGTATACGCTAATGGGCACTTCAGATGAGCTACGTGATTCATGCGCGGGGCCACAGCCGACGGAAATGGAGGTCCAATACTTGTTGGAAGACATCAAGAATTATATTAATCCCAATTTCGATGTACGTCGGTGTGATGTTTTAGCCGTATGGGGCGGCTACAAGCCACTGCCCACAGAAACGGATGAGTTGAAGGATTCGATGTTAAAAAATCATCTAGTTTCTGTAGGAAATGGCTATATGATATCCATTGTGGGCGGCACATGGTCGTCGTTTCGCATTATTGCCGAGCAAGCAGTAGACACGGCCATAAACGTTGGTGGACTGAATCCTGTGCGCGCTAATTCAATTACTGCAACATGTTGCAAATTGGATGGTGCCGATGGCTGGTCCCCCAACATGTTTATACGCCTGGTGCAGGATTTCGGTCTGAATCGCAATGTGGCCAAACATTTGACCAATACCTATGGCTCAAATGCTTGCAAAGTCGCTGTCTGCGCGCATCCAAGTGGCACCTGGCCCATTGCAGGCAAACGACTCCATTCTGAGTTTCCCTACATTGAAGCGGAGGTGCGACAAGGCGTTAGGGATTACGCCTGTACATTGGTGGATATGGTGGCACGTCGACTTCGTGTCGCCTTTCTCAATGTACATGTGGCTGAGGAAATCTTGTCAAAAGTGGCCGGCATTATGGCCCGTGAACTAAACTGGTCTAAGGACAAAAAGTTGGAAGAAATAAACGAAGCGAAATCGTTTCTCACAACACAGATGGGCCAATTAGGCGCAAAAGAGCCAAGCAACTTTAATATTCCAATCAAAATGTCTGTGGATCGGGTTCAAAGATATGCCGCACACTTCAAGGAGCTAGATACAGACGACTCAGGATTTGTTTCAATAAATCAATGTTGTTCGGCCATGAAGACATTTGGAGTTAAAGAAGTACCAGTGGATCTGATGCACAATGTTCTGCGTGATATTGACTGTCGTTCGCAGGGCAAAGTGAACCTGTACGAGTTCCTGCTCCTTATGTCCGCCATTGTGAATGGGGATACTGCCTACTTACGATATGCCAAGTTACGCCTGGAACAAAGTGTCAATACCATAAACAACCGCAAGCAACAGGAAATTTCAGTGGAGAGATCTGGCGGTGGATTGTAATGTGTATATCTCCTTTAAATGGTTAATGACTATAAATTTATAGTAATCCCATTTAAATTTTGGAAGGTCTGCAAAATTTGTATGGAGAAGATGCCAGATTGATGGATTTAGAAATCAATTTAGTATTGCCGTACTTTTAAAATATGACAAAACTTTAACGAAAATAAAATTTGAAAAAAAATCATTCTTGTGTGTATTTGGTTTTATTGTGAATGGAAACCCTTTATAATAGAATTGTAATCTATAACATTTGATATTTACTTTACAAATTCAAAGGTCCTCATATACATTTAGTTATGTATTTGTAACATTTTATATAGGTATTTGTTTCAACAATTACAATAATATACGGATAGTGTGAGACATTGTAGTAGTAGTTGTCAAACCATTTAAAGATATATACCGTACGCGTACATATTAAACATTTGTGTTTTGTATTTACGCAATACATGTGCAATGTTAAAAAATATGTATATGTTCTAAATGGGAAAATACTCAAAAAGAAAATATATTAACTAAAATAAATAATATTGTATTGTAAAGTAAATAGAAAATAGTAAGAAATATAAATATGTTTTGCGGTGTGCTATATACGTATATGTATGTACATATGCATGCATAAGAAATACACTATTTAAATTGGATCATGGTTTTCGGTACATTATGCCACTCTGCGGCATGATTTGATTTGCTAATCTATATGTTAGCTCCTAAATATTTGACCTGAGCTGTGAAATTTATTGTATAATTATTGTATACATGTCGACGTGATAGCGATTGAATAAATTAATAACAAAAGTGAATTACAGCTTTAGTCTTAGTTATCAAAGATTACGTGCATATGGAAAATAATAAAACACTGAGATTGATTCTGCGACATTTTTGTGCACTGGGCATGATAAGTATGTAGTGAGTGTTTTGCTTAAGCGACCGCATCGGTATCGCACTCCTCCTCGACGGTAATGTACATGCCCTCCTCCTCATAGGCGGAATCGTGTTTGGCCAAAATTCTCAACAGAGGACGCAAACGCAGCCACCACTGCTTCTTCGGTATACGTTGGCTGCAGGGAACACAGGACATTATTAAATATTTTGTGTACTTTTCAAAATGTGTACACTTACTCGAAGTTAGTCTCGCCAATCAGATCAACAAGAGGTGAGAAACGATACTGGCGCGAAACAATACCAAGCAGAGTTGCCGTATCGTTGGACTTGCAGTTGACAACGCCATTTGCATCGATGTTGTTCTTGATTTGAGTTGCCAGCCAGTCGACACACTTGGCGGCCATTTTGGTGCCCATGTTACGATCGAAGGGCGTGGGTGAGCCACCCTGTTGCATATGGCCCAAAATGTTCATGCGGCAGGTGAACAGACCCTTGCCCTCCTCCGAATACAAACGGTAGATGAAGTCGGTGGTGTAGTTTTCACTGGCCTTCTCGTTACGCAGAATAAGACCGCGAGAGACACCCTCGGCCATTTTAGATGCCATATGATAGACATCCTGTTGCAAGTCCTTAATGGAGAACTTCTCTTCAAAAATGTAGGCAGCATCAGCGCCACCAGCCAAGCCGGCCAGTGTGGCCAGGTAACCGCAATATCCACCCATGGTTTCAATGACGAACACACGACGCTTAGTACCCTGAGCCGATTGGCGAATACGATCGCAGATTTCAGTGATCTCATTGAGACCAGTGTCGCAGCCGAGCGAGAATTCAGTGCCGGGCACATTGTTGGAGATGGTCGATGGCACAACGACAATTGGGATGCAAAACTCGGGAAAGTTATCACGCTGATCCGAAATTTGTCCTGCAGCGTGATAGCTCTCGAAACCGCCAATGATCAACAGACCTTGGATCTTGAATTCCTTAAGTCGTGCAGCGATCTCCTTGAATTTACCCTCTGGAAGGGTGCGTTTGGTGCCCAGAAAAGCACCACCCTGGCCAACCCAGCCAGACACATCAGACCTTCAAAACAAATAAGTAAATTAACATTGAAGTCATTAACAAGCTGACAGCATACATACCATCCCAGCTCTCGCACATTGCCAGCAATGAGGCCCTCGACACCATCGTTAACACCAAAGACAACATCACCACGATAAATCGCATTGCGGACAAAACTACGCACAGCTGCGTTCATGCCACAGGCAGGGGCACCAATGTGCATCACGGCTAGCCTGTAGCCCTCAATACCCTTGCCCTCGGCATCAAAGCACTCCTTGGGCGGCTTCAAGCGGGTCAACATCTTATAGGTTTCCAGATTGCGTTCAAAGGAGCGACCACGCAGCTTAACAGCGTCGGACCAACGCTTCTCCTTCATAGCCTTGGCCACGGCCTGGGTGCGTTCAACACACTCCATAAGTGGCACACGCACCGTCTGGTTACCGTCCAGAGAAATAACAACAGGAACTGACTCAGGTGTGGCCTCCATCAGAGCCAGTGTAGCCTCAGCGCCCATACGACAGGCCTAAAAAGGAAATGCCCAAAAAAAAAAAATGAATTAACAAAATACAACAAAGCAAAACAAGAACTTACCAAAACACGATCAAAGGCGCTAGGGTTGCCACCACGCTGCACATGACCCAGCACTGTGATACGGGCGTCGTGCTTGAGGCGCTCGTCGATGACCTTCCTCACATCTTCAGCGGTAATTGGATGACCCTCGCGATCCATGGCACCCTCAGCGACAATAACAATGTTCAGACGTTGGCCCGCCGAACGCTCCTGTTGGATTATTGTTTTGGGACAGCAAAAAGTTAATTGTTAATATTCGTTTTTTGTTGCTTTAATAGTTAAAAATTAATATTTAATGATATTAGTATACACAGAATGGTAATAAAAGCAGTGGACAAAACAAACACACATATAAGAAATGAACAGATATATGAGTATATATAAGAGATGTACATAAATATGTACATATGTATGTATTTGGTTAGCAAAAGAGATGAAAGTGAAAGTATGAGAATGTATGATGAAATTCAACAAAAGCAATAAACAATTTACTTATCAAGCTACGAAAAGAAAAGTGTTGAAACTGTTAGCCTTAACTACACTTGAACCCAACAAAAGCCAATTAAATTGCCAATTAATGTGTTTGCCAGAACGCTGCAGTTGCTCATTTTAGAACATCTGTCAAAACGCACGATTAGTTGAGATATGTTAGATTTTAAATTTAATAAATATATTCGAACAATCGAAGAAACAATAACACCGCATTGAGAAATAAAGGGGAGAGAGAATCTTACTTAAAACCTGAACATGAAGCTGACCTGAATAAGTTTTTTGCATAGAGTTTCCTGCCAGTCAACAGGAACGGGCTCTTCGGGAATTAACATAAAATCAGCCTCTGTAGCAATAGCTGCTGAAATGGCTAAGTAGCTAAAAACAAAAATAATAAAACACAGAAACAATGTGGCATATGAGATGAATTGTTATTTGATATTTATTAATCACATTATGAATACGATATCAAGGAATCTCGCTGAAAGGAAAGAAATCACGACGTAAAACTATTGATGATAATTAACAAAAAAAAATAAAATAAACCGAATAGTAGATAAAATAGTGAATGGCTTATTGAGCATTACCGAAAGCAATAAAAGCACAACACTATATTCATATCATATTAAAATACTAAATGCTGTCTGATTGTTGCCAAATTGCGTGTAGAGATGTGTGCAAAGTGTGGGATGGATATGTTTTCATTTTTAAATACATATTGTAATTAGCTGGAGTTGTGCCTCGTAAAGAGATTCACAACAAAAGCAATGACAGAGAGAAAGAGAAATAAGAGTTTAATGTTCACATCTTGCCTGAGCTAATTGATTGCAAAGCCTATCTGGCCAATCGGTTTTCGGTGGCATTTCGGGTATAAATATGAAATCAGCCTCGCTTGCCAAGCCGCCGACCAGTGCTAAATAACTGTAAAAATATGTGGTAGTTATACATAGGTTATACATACATAGTTAATACATATAGGGGACACTCTGGGAAGACACAATGGGCGATCGATCGATTAGCACGAGATGTACAAAAGGAAACGGTAGAAAATTACAAATTTAAACTGAAGATTACACAATATAGCTGCAGATTTCATATTTCCTAATCTGTAAATCTGCACCGAGAGAGAGGTAGAAAAGTGGAAAACAGAAAAACATCCAAGTGCTTCGATTTGAAATAAACAAAGAGAGCGATTCGAGTGACATACAAACAATTAATCTATGTATGTTTCAACTGTAAGACATGAATCGATCTGATTGCTTGCCTGTTCCAGTTTGAGTGTCATTCTGTCGGGCCAGTCTTGTGGTGGCGGGTACTCTGGGATAAAAACATAATCTGCCTCAGATATAATGCCAGCTACAACAGGTAAATAACTGTAGGTATTGAAGGTATTTAACATTACCGTTGCAAATCAATTTGCACAAAACAGTTTCAAGTAGTTACATCATAGTCTATCGTCAATTTAAGCAAAATAGTCGACCGATCGATAACAATCGACTTACCCACAATGACGACCCATGACCTCCATAATAAAGGTGCGCTGATGCGAGTACGCCGTACTGGAGATGGCATCAATGGCCTCAATGATGCGGTGAAGAGCCGTATCGGTACCAATGGTCATGTCCGTGCCACAGAAATCGTTATCGATGGAGCCCACCTAGAACAAAGCGTGAATGTATTTATTATAAATAAATATGAATATACAGAAAATGACATGGTCTCACCAATCCGACGATGTGCAGCACATTGTACTTATCCTTCTGCTCTGCCGTAATGGTGTTGTTCTTCTGCAGCTCATCCAGCAGGCTAGACCACTCCTGACGGAAGAGATTGGCGCCAGTCAACGAACCGTCACCACCAATCACCACCAGGTTGGTAATACCACGCTGGACCAAATTGTTGGCGGCCTTTAGACGACCAGCACGTTCACGGAAGTCCTGGCAACGGGCGGAGCCAATGATGGTGCCACCACGATGGATAATCGACGACACCGACGCCCATGAAGCCTCCTGAATGCAATCACCGCCATCGACCATGCCTTGATAGCCTTCCCGGATGAAGTAGACCTATTTTTTAAATTATTCAAATTATTAATGTTTTTCACTAGCCTATAAATGCAAACTATGATTACTTGTGCATAATAATATCAAGCCAATTGACATATGATCCCCACCCAATTACCGCATTATTAACACTTATCAGGCCTATTTGGTGATAACGCTCAGCTGCGATTATAAATAAATGAATGAGAAACACTTTTGTAGTTGTCAAGGTACTTGTCTGACTCTTGAATTAATAACAAATCAATTGTTTGCTAGTCTGTTATATCTTATTCTGTTCATAGAAATTCCTTATAACTGTTGTTACTTTATATCAGAGGATCAAGATGAGTCATCTAGGAAATGCAATATCAATGTATTGAAGCTACATGATTACACAAAGCAAACCTGATATTTCACACGGAAACCAGACATGCTATAAAGTTAATGAACTTCTCATGACTCATACAATCAAAAACCTATTCGAAAGCCAAAGATCGAAGTCAGGTGTCGCAGAAAACCAATTGAAATTGATTGAAATAATTAATTCTTTACAATTGACAATCGGACAAGTGAAAGTAATCATATTAGTTAAAACTGTAAATTGACATCGAATCTGTATCTTTCTAGTATTCAAATATAATATTTTCTATTCCAGTTTGCCCTTGAATGATCTAAAAACATAATCGCTTTACCCTTTGGCGAAGGACATAGACATTATGAATTGCAAGAAAATAAAAGTGACATTGAGGAAAATAGCCTTGCGATAAATTCAATTTTATAGCGAATATAAAAATCATGAAACTTGTGTGCAATTTGTTTCAATTATTTAAATTTGGATACTAGAAACATTTTCTGAATTCCGGATGACGAAGCTTTAATACACTCGCCAATTGCTGCCATAGCAGCAGATACTAGATTTTTATAGTTTAAATTGTGAAGAATTTACTGAAACTATTTTCGCCTGAAATTGATTCTTGTTTAATTGCTTCTTAATATGGCAACTACCATATTAAATTGTAAATTGCATCATTGCCAATATCTATCTGCCGCCTATTTAATAAGAGACCCAAGAGAAAATATCTATAATTTATAAACATTTTATACATTACACAAATCGTGACTATGTAATAATACCCACCCATTAAGGGTGATAATTATATTTTTTTAAAGCACATGCAACCCCTAAATAAAAGTCGCATGCTCTGCAATAACACTTTTATTTATGTAGTTTGGTAATCAATGAAAACAGTAAGTGATTAATTTACTTTTTAAACAATAACCGCATTTTCTTAGATATTTCTGCTTGATCGTCTGTAAGTCGCCCGAAATAAACTCAATGTCAAATGTGCGCACACATAGATACAAATTGATTGTGTAGGTGCCAGTGTGCGTACAAGTGTGTGAGTGCTGGGAACTAGGTGTGAGGCGCTTTTATTTTATTTAAATATTTCTTTCAAGCTAACACGGCCGTTATCTAACGGCACTTGACACCAAAAGAGCAAGCTAATTTGTTTAATTACTCGTTGTTTATTGAAATGTTTTAATTGTTCTCGATTAAAAAGTAGATGAATTCAATTTCTTATCCCTATGAACGATTATGTAGTATGTAAGTCTGCAGTCACATATAGGGTTCATTGGCTCAACTTGGCCAGCTGACCGATAAGAATTTCTTTCAATAATATTGAATACATATTTGCATGAATGTATGTATGTTTCTATGTGTGTTCCTATGTCACAGTGAAAGCACTTGGTAGAGGTCAAAACTTACCTTGCATCCCAAGTAGATGGCCATACGGACACAGGCTCTCACAGCCGCATTCATGCCCTGGGAGTCACCACCGCTGGTAAAGACAGCCAGACCCTTGTCACGCTGCGAGCCGCGTGCCAGGAAACGTTGATTAATATCACTATTCATTTTGAGTCCTTCAGTAATATGTATATGTTTAATGTAGATTGGTTCGTTATATGTCTGTTAGTTAACGCACAGACACAGCTTAAGGTTTTCAATGTTACACCAAATTAATTGTGAATAAATGATTCACATAAGCATAAGCACAGCACAGCACTGGAGGAGCTTCAAGGAAGCCAAGTCGAAATTGTCCAAATAAAATACAAGAAATTATGTTGCCGCGGCTGTGGTATGCCTGCGAGACGATTTTCAGTAACTGGCTACGAGAGCGCGGCGGTCGAGCACAGAAGTTTTGGTTTTGACGTTTCAAGGTGACCTTTAAACGCAGCAAACGCTTTTCGCTAAGCGCAACTACCGACGCTACGGCACTGATGCAATGAACTGGTTGCGTGGTGATGTACTACCACCTTACAACGTTTCGGATTTAGTTGTATTACACGTGTTGCTATTATTGATAATATGTTTAATTAATATAGTTTTAATAATATCAAAGAGACGAACAAATTCAGCTATCAATAATTTGCTAATGTGGGTGAAAATGGGCGAGATTACCCTATTGGACTCTTTTGTTTACCCCACACAACTGAGTGTGACTGCCATGACAGCTGTGCAACAGCTGTTTGGGCCTAGGGGACAAAAGCTCTCTCTCATGTTCGCGAGCTTTCTGTATGCGAAAATAGAGCTTTTTCTGCGCGTCGACGTGCGTTCGTAACCGTTGGCAGTTTAAACCTTGTTCATTTCTAAATTTGATTGCGTTTTCACTTACATATGGTTGGCGGTATGGTCTCACGTAGTCCAAAATGTCTTGAAAGCCGTGTATGCACTTTTGTAACTCTTTTTTCTCAATTTCGCGCTTCTCACATATATCACTATTTACTTTTTTCATATCTCCATCGTACCATTTTTGTGACAACTGAAAGTTGGTGATTTTGAATTGTAATCAACATTTGTGAAGGTCCCAACTTTACTCACATTTCGCGGAACTAAGTCATAAATGATCCGGTTAAGGTTAGTACAATTTCGGAAAGCACTATAGCTCTCATTAGGCATACCTTCATCGGTCAATAATAAGTTATTCACTTTTAACAAAAGTAAAACATAACGTTCAATGATATTGGTGATATCTTGGTTTTCTGTATTTACCACATATTGCAAATGCTTTAGTTTGTTGATATCACATAAGCGACTTTCAATCAATTGACTTAAATAAATCGGTTATTTATTTATGCAACTAGGAAAATCAGAGCTTACCCCGTTAGATACGTTGTACTCATCTTACCAACATTGCGGAGAATGCTATGTGCTGCGCAGAATATGGAAAACAATTGTATGGAACTCTCGCACAAATATCGGTAATACAAATTAATATCAGCTTCACGCATTATATATGGATATTTTTGAATTGGATTCTCACATCTTGTCAATCGGTCTTCAATTAATGCCAAATTATCAGATATTTTTTCTAGATTGTGACATTGGTCAACTTTGATTTCATTAAGATTCCATAGAGAATTTGTATGCTAAACAGCAAAAATTAAAAACAAAAATTAAAAAGTTTTGTATAAATACTCACCTTTTTGAAGTACAGTGCTCTCAAACCATTATAGTACTTTTCAACAACAGTGACTTTCGATAAGTACCTATTTATTCCACAAGATTGATACTTTGGCGAACATTCCTGTAAATGAAATTTGCTACAAAAATTAATGAAGGTCACCGATTAGCAACTATTCCAAATTGTTTATAGGTATACCTGCCCGTCAATTTTGAAATTACGCGTAATTTACTGCAAAACATACCAATTTATTTAAAAAAAAAAATGTGCTGAACAAATTTGCATTTTAAATTTTTGATTATAAAAACAGTGCCTGTTAATAATGTAAAATAATAACTGATGAAAATGTTAGGTATACCAACTACAAATATATTGGATTATTAAATGCATGTATTCGATTTTTTTACTGTTGAGTTTATCTTCTTTAATTGGGTTTTAAACCAATACTTAATATAATTTTAAATGTTTGTATATTTTGTATTTTGTATTTACCTTTAATATAAGAGAATCCATGTAATTTCAGTTGATTTTCACATAAACCATTAGGAGTTTATCTGGTGATAGCCTTAGCCCTCTTTTAATCCATTTAATGGAATCTTGTTTAATCGACATTTTGGATTTTTCAGATTTTTCTTCCTCTTTTAATGAACTGATCCGATTTCGTAAGACTTCAATTGTACCAGAAAGATCTACCGCTTTATGTTCAGGTGTTTTGATGTTTTTCCGTTTCATTAAATCTTGACTTAATTGTTAAAGTAATATATATTTTATTATATTATCGAAGATATATAAACGATTGACACTCACCTATAAGCTAAGATTTTTTGCCCATAATTCTGAATGATTCTATCGACTGAGTACAATATGGACAACACCTCACTTGTGTTACAGCGCAGATAACTATAGTACATTTCTAAATCCTGTTCCCTCAATGCAATTAAATGATCGTATTTTTTCACGGGATCCTCGAAATCTTTCAATTGCTTTTGAAACGCTCTTAGCTTTTTTTCCTTTGCATCAATATTTGGCCTTTCCTTTCCTTCTTTTAATGCATTTATTCGCTAATGATTATAAGATAATATCATCGTTCTTAGATAAATGTGAAAAATGTATCTAGAACTCACTTGAATTTCGGAAAAGTTAAACCCTTCATAGTATTTGGAAAATTTCGAATACTTAAATCGTGCAAAACTTGACAGCTGAATTAAGCTATAGAGATTTAGATAAAATTCATTGTTCCAGCCAATGAAAGTAACAATGACATACCTGGTTGAAAATTTGGTCAATGGGCGAACTAAATTCATTCCAATAATGTTGTATTCCAAATTTTGATGGCAATTCTAAACTTTTTTAAATATTGTATACTATGTTGTAAATGCGTGACATACTTTGCTTATCGTCTAAATACGATCGCCGATAAGATTGATCCCCACGTGACTATAAGAAATCTTATCTAGAAATGGATAGTTTTGAATGAAACTCAACAGTTCTCTTGTTTTTTATTTTTATTTCTTTTTTTTTTGGTAATTAAGAAACTGTAATTTCAATAAACTTAAATTTTCACATCAATCTTTGCCTCCATTTTGCATACAATTAATGTGTGCTCACTGTTTATAACTCATTTAGATCATTTATAGTATGTATGTATTATGTATTATATATTGCATTTTCATTGGTTATTCGACTTTCATTTCATTTATTATTTGCATTATTATTATTTATGTATTTTGTAAGCGTAAATTCAATTGCGAAAATATACATTTACTTTTCTTAAACTCACACATGTATACGAATATACTCATATGTATATACATATATATATGTGCATATTATTTTCATTTGCTGGACAATAATAGTATATATATATATATTTATATAAATATGTGCATATTTATTTTAGCGATTTTTTATAGCTCTTGTTGACGCTTTCTTGAATTAAAATTGAATATACTTAGATTTCAATGCAAGTATTTTTTTTATATTTTGATTAGTTGTTATCATTTCCTGTTCTTGTTAATGTCTGTCTTTTGATGATCAACCATAAAGCAATATGAGTTGAATTTGAAGAGTTTATTAGCATTTAATAAAGCACAATCAATAAATGAAATTTTGGTAATTAAATTATATTTTACATCCACTTGCTTCACATACCGATAGAATATGACATTCAAACACATCGATTGATTATAAGAAAAATGAAGACACTGAGACACATATAACAATTGCACATTGATACTGTTATTGCTGTTGCTTCTGCATAATTGCATATATTTAGTATAGTATAAGTATTGTAAAGATAGTTTTAGTATCGATCATAATTCTCATTCCGGAATCAGCTGGCATGTTTACCGACAAATGTACTAAATAATAGATTCAAATTCGAAGAAAAATTATTAAAATAGGCACAATAGAACTTATGCCTTAACTATCAGATTCCATTTATAATTCATCATCTGGCTGTTTGTCATTCATTGTCTTTAACACAATGAACATTTTGACATGAATATGTAAATGATAAATGAATATATTTTTAAATATATTTCGGTTCTTTCTTGCTTACGTAAATTCAAATTATTAATACATTCCTCCGGTTTAACCATTTCATGGCATTTCAACAATTCTTTCTCTTTCATCTAAACAATGCTAAAGCGCGATTCAAAAATCATAGGCAATAAAAATATAAATTGGGGCGAAAATAATAAAAGTTTTGGGTTTCTGTTGTTTTTTTTTATTTGTTGTATTTTAGAAAAGAAAGAATTACAAATAATACATAATTTGTTTCTTTTGGTTCGCTTGGGTTCTGCTATTTAGGCAGATTGTTCTTCTTTGACGACGAAAAATATATAGAGGCATTATTTGTAATTACATGTTTGTATGAACCAATTAGCCTTTTTCTTTTTTTAAGGAAAGCGACGCAGCGCATTAAACAAAAATAAAAGACATTATATTTTGTTGTTGACTGTGTCTTGTGTTCTGTTGTATGTTAATATAAAACAAAATGTAATTATTTATTAAAACATAATTATAATAAATAATATTACTTTTAGGCATAGTGTATAGGGTACGCAGTTGGCCTAAACAGCGGAATTGTAAATAACTAAACAAAACAAAATTCACATCTTAGCCATTACACAATGCACTTGTTACTATTCTTAGCCATCTGTATGCTATTTGTTTCTTGGTAGCTGATTGATTGATTATTTGGATTTCAATCTGTTTAATTCGTATATAATGAATATTACGCGAGAGCATTTATTAGTAACAAAGACAACTTGAACGGCATGTGAAGCAAATTAAGACGATTGTGTTTTCATTTTTAGACTTTAATTGGCTTTTCCTGTAAGTTGTTCTTTATACATTATTAGCTCGAATACACATATTGATTTCATTAGAAAATGTAATTTTGTTTCTCTGTTGTTTTTGCTCATATGCCTTCTTCAAATGAAAATATGCACATACGCATTACTTATATACTGTCTAATCAGATTCATTTACCTCTTCTCTTTGTATAATCACGACAATAGTTTATTATCCTTCAAACTATCATCACTCATTTACAAACTTAATCAGTATTCTCTGCTGTTACTTGTTGTATTATTCATTTGTGTCGCTGCTGATGTTAGATGTTGGTTTTGATGTTGCTTTTTTTATTACATTACTGCTGCTCTGCTGCCATGTATTACCTTCGACTTCAATGAATTGTTTTTATATTTCTTGCTTTTGTTTGTTTGTTTTTGTTTGTATTACTGAATAATATTTGCATAGTCAAAAAGGAAACATTTTAGTTGTTTGGTTAGTTGTCACCGCCCTCCTGTGGCTCATCGCCATCACCCTGGGTGTCTGAGGTCCAAAGAGTCAGGTTATCCCTCAACAATTGCATGATGAGTGTTGAGTCTTTGTATGAATCCTCATTGAGTGTGTCCAGCTCGGCTATCGCGTCATCGAACGCCTGTTTTTATTTTTTTTAAATACAAGAAAAAATCATTTAGTAATGCTTATATACATAAACAATAATATAACAATGCAAAATGCCGGCAAGGTAAATGCAAATTCAAGTACTTCTTCAAGTGCATAACGAAAGCATTTCAATTCAATTATTGTAACATTTAAAACGAGTTTAGCATTAGATTCATAGTACCTTTAGTTGTTTCATTTAGCAAATTGGAAAGCAGAAAATAATACAAATAAATAAATAAATACATATTTATCTGGCAAACTCAAACTATTATACGGTTTTTTTTTATGTTTTTTTGTTTTATATTATGACCTGACTGTTAATGTACTTTCTCTTACAATCATTAAACTTCACCAGCAAGGTACGGACCGCATTGTGGAGTGTTAACGGGCAGGCATACAAACACTTAAGCCAGGTCAGGTCAGTACATTTTGGCCAATATAGTACATATAAGCCGAGCCGTAACATGCGAATTAATAAGAGCTTATACCTTATGCATGTGTATATGTAGTTACTGTACATTGTATGTTGCTCAGACTGTGAGAGTAAACAACAACATATACGTACATATTGATGTTGTGTTTTGTGTTTGTTTAAAAGCAAAGTTGAGGATGTTAGTCAACATAACAACAACAACAAAAACGACAACAGCTATAGTTAAATTAAAACATCAACAAATATAAATGTGTGGAAAGACTGTAACACAAAAAACTGAACCTGTTTAGCTAAATGACAAGCCCTCGCTGGTGAATTGATAATTTCGTAATAGAAGACGGAAAAGTTGAGTGCAAGACCTAATCTGATTGGATGTGTTGGCTGCATTTTAGTTTTTGCAATATCGAATGCCTCTTGATAAGCTTTTTTCGAGTCCTCAACGACGTCTTAAATTATGTACGTTAATAATGGTACCAATTAAATGAAACAATAAGAAAAAAATACAACCATAATTTAAAATTAGTTTGTGGTATATAAACTGGACACTTAAAACGATTATTGTAAATAAATTTAAATTTGTAATGAATTGAAATGTGCTTTTTTTTCGCTGCACTTTGCACAATAATACATTTGCTGTTTTGCCTGCCAGACATTTTGCCAATTAAATTGGGTATTAACCTGTTTAGCCAATTGGCAAGCCTTGTCTGGAGAATTCAAAATCTCATAATAGAAGACTGAGAAGTTAAGTGCAAGACCCAAGCGGATGGGATGTGTTGGCTGCATTTTACCCTTGCTAATGTCAAATGCATCCTGGTAAGCGGTTTGGGAGTCGTCAACAACGGCTGCGTTTTTTTTTTTTTTTTGTTTATAAAAAATAGTTTACAGTTGGTTTATGTGCTTAGGAATAGGAAATTATTTAAATCATCGTCTGTCAACGATGATACTTACTGTTGCGTGCGTCTCCTGTGGCGACCTCAGCTAAATACCTGTAATAATCTCCCTTCATCTTCAGATAGAAAACCTTGCTTTCTGGATTGCTGGCTTTTGGAATAAGATATTTGTCCAGAAGTCCCTGCAAATGCAAAAAAGAAGCAATAAGTATAGGATATAATTGTGTTTCGCTGTTATACAAATGCAGCTGTAACAATATTGTGTGTAGTACCTCATTGTACCTGACAACGTAAACATATAAATAAACATTCCTAATTGCTACGCGTACAATAAGCTGCTATTAATCCCATTTGATGCCATACTTTACTTTACATTACTCAAGTCGATACAGCTATAAAAATAAAGCGAGCGGTCTTTGTATGTATGCCAATTTTACAGTTGACTGCAACACTTCAAAGTCTTATCGATTTTCTGTCCCCAAAGAAAACGAAAGCTAACAACAGACCCCCACTAACATGGAGGGAGGGAGGGGGGGTTTGGACGGACTGACGGATGGAGAGAGCTAGGTAGGCATACACCCAACAAACACATAAACATTAAGACACATACATACAGTGTATGTTGTACTTTGATTTATTTTTAAACATTGTGGCTCTGAAATGTATCTAAAACGTATTTCACTTTATAGGTCAACACTCTACACCCAGTCTGTCTCTGTCCAGTTCTTTAGCTTGGATATATATATTTTGCCGTGGCCGCTTTGGCGAAAATAAAAAACTGTAATTAAATTGACATTAATCAATCCAAGTTGGCCCTTTGTTGCTGTTGCTATCTCGACTTGGCAACATATATATACGTATATTTGGTGCACGAGTGAACACGATTGTGTGTGTGGGGTGTGTCTTGCTGTAGGACGTGCAGCGCCACAAGCATACAGCAGCAGCAAACGCAAGCAAGCAACATGTCTGGAAAATTTCTATTTAAAAATAGATTTATTGATTGTGGTATTGAATTGGCTGCACACATTGAGTTGAAGATGAACCCAGTGGCCATCACCATATTGAAGGTTTTTCTCATAATGGGTGATTTTAACTTCAAACTAGCCCCCAACCTGACAACCTGATGTGGTGGTAATTGGTTTAAACACAGCTGTATATGATAGTTATATTCGTACATAAACAGGATGCTCTGCCGCAACCATTACACCCCACACAACAGTATAACAGGACCTGCGCAGTAGCAAACAGCTGCCACAGTTGGGTTGTCAATCAGTCAGAGTCAGAACTCATCATAATTTGCTTATTGGGTAGCGCGCTGCTAACCATGTTCATGTTCATGGTCATGGGCATGCGACATGAGACAGCAGATAGGTAGGTAATAGCTGATGATAGATATATAGAGTAAAATGCATGATGATATATGTATGTAATGTATGTGATATGATACGTACCAAAACTTCATAGCAAATTTCTCTAAGCTCCTTCTCCACACGCTCTCTGTACTCGCGGGCGAGCTGTTGTTTTCTGGCGGATGCTTCGGTTTTCTGCTCGATGGAGGAAATGACACGCCATGATGACCTGTTGTGGTTGTTGTTAATTAAATGTATATAGGTGTGTTAACATCCATTTGTTATCTAAATTAACATTATATATTTAGCAACTTACCTGCGCGCTCCAACCACATTTTTGTAGGCAACGGAGAGCAGATTTCTTTCTTCATTTGACAGCTCGACGCCCGTCTCTGTGACTGATTTCATGGCCTGGGCCATGTCATCGTAGCTATATGCAAAATTATTCAAATATGAATATGGAAATTCCAATTTTAAATATACACATACATATATGAATGTACATGTATGTATATATAATATGTTTCTCACTTACCGCTCTGATTGCTCAGCCAATTTTGCCTTCTGGACCAATTCTTCCTTATCGACTGTCGACATGTTGCTGTTTTTTGTTGTTGTTTTAGTTACTTGACCAAACTAAGAATAAATTTGTAAGTGTGTCTGTGTTCGTGTTTGTGTAGTTTGCACACGCACGATCTCTGTTGCAGTTACAGATAGACAGCAGAAAAATTAATTAAAGTAAGAGGAATCCACAGCTCAAAGCGTCGCGCACAGTATGTGACTGGTTATCTGCAAGAAGAGGGAATAAAATAAATAATCTATAATTGATTGTCATTGTGGTATATAATAGATTTTCCCACGCTAACTATCTAATTTATTAGCCGCACAAGTTCAAACATTTGCGCTGCGGTATTAATAGTTCTTTGGCCATAGTACATAGTATATTTCGTATTCCAGAAACATCTTTCACAGAGAGAATCCATAACATAACCCGCTCTCAATTGTTCAAAGATTAATTTAGTGGATTCTCTCGCCAGTTTGTAACACGTTTCACTAATACACATGCAGTGGGCGACACATACAAGCTGTGAAAAGGCGGAAAGCCGAAAAATGTTGTATTTGCCGCTTGAGTGTTGCGCTTTCAACCAGGCCCGAAACTCGACTAAAAGAGAACTTGGCTGTGGCTATGGCAATGGCTAAAATGCTGACTCGACGATGAGCTGAGGCGACGCGGCGCGTCGTGGTGCGGCATAGAAAGGAAGTCGGAGACGGCGAGGATAGCAGCTGCGCGTTGCAAGCTTCTGCTGATACTTATTTCAGATATGCTGCGCCGGAACAGAACCCCAACTCAACCACATATAAAAAGTATCTTAACAAGTTGTGCTCATCAACATGTGCTGTACATGCGTATGTATATACATTTTAAGGATCTAAATTTGTATATTAAACTTGTGATTTGCATCATTGTGTGGCAATTAGCATCCATTGAATGTGAGTCATCAACTCGGTTTCATGAGTGTGATGCACTTGAATAAGCGTATTTATTTTTAAACTCGTATCAAATGAAGTGAAAACAACATAACTTTAACTCGCAGTTCCAAGATTTAATCAATATCGAGTTTGAATGTCAATAAACAATTGCGTTGTACTCGCATACTCGACAGCTGTGAGTCACAAACATAAATATTGTATCTGCAATTGCACAGTCTGTCCATTATGATACAAAGGGTAACCTGTTGCCTTTACCTAACGGGTGAATGCTCAATGAATGCCTGTCCACCCGCTCGCGTGTCCTTGCCTAACTTAACACATAAACACCACCTGTATCTGCAACCGAATACGGTGGCAACAGTGATGGCCATTACATAAATATTGATTGATTATTATTTATAAATAAACGATGAGTGAGGCTGATTGATACATTTTCCATTATCCTTGGGGACTATATAATACAAACGACAAAATTATTAACCCCGAAGGAGCTTTCACTGCCATTGCTCAAGAGGACATTTGCTTGTGCAGCGATAGCTTTTAGTATAATGTGCTTAGTATGTGCTTTTGACAGCTACATAATACACAGGTGAACGTGACTAAATGTGTGTGTGTGGGTGTCTGTGTGCGTGTACGTGTGTTGTGTGCAAGCTGTTTGCATTGCTGTAAGTAGATTCAAATTGTTTGGCAATTCCTTTACACGTGCAGTAACGTTAGGGACATCAGATCTGTGCTTTTTGTGGGGCCAAACTTCAAGATGCACATTGATACGAAATGAATGTGCACCGGAATGTTCATATGTGAAAAAAGACAGCAGAGCAAGCGAATGGAATGAACAAATAAAATAAAACCAACAGCAGCAGCAGCAGCAACAACAACAAACGAATACATTCAGAGAGAAAAGATAAAAATAAACTATGAATAAAAATTTAAAATGAAATAGAGAGAAATCTGTGGGTTTGAGTATTCGTGTGACTGTGTGTAAGTGTATGTGTTTGGTCTATGAGCAACGAACCAAGTATGTACTACACATACGTATATATGAACATTCGTACATGTATACATAGATGAATGTACATATGTACATTCAAATCCATTGTGTACTGATGTCAAAAGATAAATGCACAATGACCCCAATGCACAAGAGTTATCGTGGTAAGTGGTGTAAACAATAAACAATAACTAGGTAAAACAGTCAGAATAAATCAATTCAATTACTCCTCTACCCTTATATATATGCATACACCCACCCAATTGTTATCAATGTGCATACATACATGTTTGTATATTCGGATTCTATTAACGATCACAATCGACCGTCAAACTCTTAAAAGCATTGACCCTTTGGCTGCATACAAGTGCGTGTTAAAGCATATGTATGTATATATGTACATACATATATGTAGATTTATATACAAAGTATCTGAATAATTTTTTGGCGCAGCTCGTTTTTAGGTCAATTAACCTTACTGTTAGTACTAGTGACAAAAAAATCAAAATATAGAAAGAAGTTAACAGACCGCAACGGGCATGTATTGTATGTTTTTCATTTGTAAAAAACATTCGTTTGTATGTATGCAAAGATTTACATGTGTATGGACACGATTAAATAGACCAAATTCAGACGGAGCCACTCCCTCCATTTCAAAGAGCGGCAATGAAGCGAAATCTATGCGTCATGGACTGCGTCATTTTTTTTTTTTGGACATGCCGCACAATGAGGAAATAACGCGAGTGCAAGAGGCAAACAAATATACAACTATTTTGGATTTCAAAGTATGTGCATACACATGCACATATGAAAACATGACCAACACATACAAATGAATGTATTTGTATTTATACAAGTTTGCTCCAGCTATGAAAAAACCTTACTTGTTGGCGAAATGTCATTGCCGTCGGTCAGTGGTACAGATGGAAGATAACGGCAAATAAAATTCGAAACCGTTTGTAGAATTCTGCGATGACGGCAACTTTGACTACTTGCGAAACGGCAGCGGCACTAGCCCGCACGTACGTCTGTGCAAGTGTGTTGGAGAATACACCACACCGGGCGGCAAACGGCTAACTCACCACACCGGCCACATGAGGTCGTCGCGACAGCGGTTCGACTGTGGCTACATGCGCAGTACGGAGGAAAAAATTATGACTATAGAGAAATGCAGATAAGAAGAAAATTCCAATACACAATGATTCGACAAAACTGAAAGGTCCTAATTTACAGTTTTGTTGCATACAAACCGCATACTCGTATATATGAAAATCTTTAACAAATTTAAAATTGGAAATTTTATCAGCATTAAATTAATTTAAATTTTTATGATTGTAAGGATGTACATTTCCTAGCAAGAAAACAAGTGTTAGTGAGGGGGAGGGCAGCGCGCAGCAAAATGTATAAAAATAATCCCACCAGTGAGGGAAGAGAGCTCGCGACGCAAGAGAACTCACACCAGAGGCAACAGCGATAGTAAGAGCAGTGCGGCATAAAAGAACACGTAACCGCGTGTGTCGCCCGCTTACAAACATACATATGAACGTACACACGCACATGTGTGTGTACGCTTAAACATACATCTATTTGGATATACATACATAGGTATATATAGTTACATATATTCCTATGTATGTACATACATACATAAATAATTACATATACATATGTGTGGTGAATTGTGACACAGCAAATCCAATAAAACCAAGTATCGCGTACTTAAATTTTTCATGAAATTCTATAAGCATTAGATACAAAATATGTATGTACTTTTCATCCAAAGGAAAATAGGATCTCACTTTTTCGTAGCTAAATGAACAAGTGCGTAATTAATTTAGCAACTTGCACACATTCAAATGTATTTTACATTCATACATTAGTTCGTACATATCTATATATGTATGTGTTTTAGCTATTGACGACCAAAACGCCTAGCGACCAGACACACTTTAGCACCGCAATTCGCCTTCGCATTAGCCAAGTCAGTTGTTGCCACGGCCGCCAGCAATGAACCGAAAGCACTGAAAATACGAAGCTACTAACGAATCTCACGGCACACAGACACACTCGCACATATACAAAATTAACCAATACTCATGCATCGCGGGCATATGTACGTTTGTATTTTTGCACAAATTCACAGTTCTCAACTTTTTCGTCTTTTTGCGTAGTATTTTTATCGATCGTTCCATGGAAGCATGTAGAAAATTTTCCTGCAAGCGGCTTTTGCACATGTTCTGAGTAAATTGATTATTTTAATTTTGATGCATTGTTTAATTTGACGATGCACACGTGTTTATTGCATCGTCTTTAGTCACTTAAGGTTTTATAATTTATATGTACATACATATATTTCGCCCCATATAACTAATGCAAATTGGTTACCTTACATTCGATTCACTCGAAACGACAACGACGACTACCAACGAACGGCGAACGACTAAAAGTGATGGCAAATGTGTTGCACACAGAAAGCGCTGTATCTGTGTATACGCCTCTTCGTATATATGCATGTGTAGGTAGATTTACACTTTCATACAAACATACTTATACAGGCGGCAGCTCATGCCGCTACAGCAGACGAGAGAAAGAGACATCGAACAAAGAGTAGGAGTAGGTACAAAAAAATGAGTAAATACCAGTCAGTGTTGCCAACCTTGTCTTAAAATAGTGTTGCCAGGTGTGACAAGTGCAATGGGTTCGTTAAGTTTTAAACGCTCACAGACCTGTTGTTGACATGCTCAACTTTATGTGCTGTTTATATTAGCATAAATAAATTATAAGGAAAGAGTTCATTAGGCTATTACAATAGTGTAATTACTTCTGGCATGGCTAATTTCTATTTGCTTATATTAAGTCATTGAGAGTGATTTAAGCAGGTATGAATTTGTTGGCTATTACAAACTGCACTTAGAAAATGACGCATGCCATTGAAATGTTGGGGAGGAGCTTGGCCGTCGCCGCTGTCAATTGTGCGCAATTGTCGTTTAATTGAGTAATTTGAATGAGACGACGAGCATTGGCTGCCTGAGTGTACGTACCAACATACGTCAGTTAAATTTTTGGATTCGAATGTTACATATTGTATTTGTAGCATTGTGTAAGACATAATTACGTGTCTATTTGAGCTTTTGTAAAATTTACCAATATGTGAGATTTGCTATGAGTAATTTACTTTGATATGCTTAGCTAAATCCAATAGCTCAAATTAATTGGTCTCTATGGGCACTTTGTCTTTTAACTAAGCCCTTGAATTGCACCTCACGCACTGAGAAATTGTACCTGTTGAAACCTTCAAGCTGTTATCTGAACACTGATTAAATTTATTTTTCTTCATTTGCCTGTGACGGTGCCTTATCAGTAATTGTGTGCCTTTGATAAGCGCCAGAAAAATTATTGCTTTAATTCTAATGTTGATTCCATTGAATTTACGCAGAGCAAAAAGCATATCCGAGTCTAGCCACAAGAAGTACTCTCAGCGTTTTTTGAATTCTAACTGATTAAGTTTTTTATTTGTTGTTGGCAATGCTGTTCGGTTTCATTCGGCGATTCACAAAATTACGTCATCAGCGTCCTACTTGAAACAGTAAATTTGTTCTGGAGCGTTTGCATATTACTGTTGCTATGAAGTTACACAACTTGCTTATCACACGTAGCTTTTATGAACGTTGCAATATGCATGCTTGCAAATTAATTCACTTAGCATTGCAGATCGATACATGTGAAAAAATGCGGTCTCAGTTTCGCCGACAACATGGCGCCCCAGTAACAAAATTGAGTAATCGAAATAAGACGGAGGAGTTCGAAAATATATTACTCACTGCGCCTTACTAATTATAATGTTTACGACAACACACGTCCTGGGCGAGACACTGTGATAACTTAATTATCTTTTGTAACCTAAGATATGTAAAATTACTACGTAAACACACACCTTTGTCGGCTATTGCTGCAGTGGGACCAAGTTGAATAAACATTAAAACCAGCATGCCCACAAGTTGAATTTCTACTTATATCACTTGCTTTGAATACACAAAAATATACCATTCCCATAAAAATATACTAAACACAACTGATTATTTCAAAAACGTACACTCAAATTTGATATTAGTTAAATTTCTGCTTTAAATTTATAAAGTATATAACTATCTCAAGTCACTCTGTATAAAACAACCTCATTGAAATATTGGTAGGTTTTTATAATCCCATAGCCGCGTGTTATTTTAAACCGCGTTGGCAGACCAAAATTAAATATCAGATTCTACCAAAAACGTTCAGAATGTCCATTTTATGGCTTCCTTCGACGTGAAATAGTACATTTTGAAATTGGATTGGCGGTAACGCTGCAATTATCGTTGAGGTCGCACGTGTTTACTTGTATATTTAAACTTCTGCGTGGTACAATTTAGAAATAAATAAAAACCGTTAAAATGCCGCGCTCCAAACGTGATAAGAAAGGTACACAGCAAAATACTAATCAAAACGTGTAGGCCTCATATATAACTTGTATTCCTATTTTTACAGTTTCCTTAACCAAGACAGACCGCAAAGGACTGGCATGGAAACAGCGCATCATCGATGATATACGATTTTGTGTGGAAAAGTATCCCAACATTTTCGTGTTTCAGGTACAGAATATGCGGAATAATCTGCTAAAAGATCTGCGACAGGAATGGAAACGCAACTCTCGATTCATTTTTGGCAAAAATCGAATTATGCAAATCGGATTGGGACGTACAAAAGCGGAGGAAGTGGAGTCGGGCATTCACAAGGTATATAGTAAATAAACTTAACTTTATCTCATCAGTATTTAATGAAATGAGTATCTTACAGCTTTCCAAACGTCTAACTGGTCAAGTGGGTCTGTTGTTCACAGAGAAGTCCAAAGAAGAAGTCTTGGAATGGGCTGAGAACTACTGGGCTGTAGAATATGCGCGTAGTGGTTTCACAGCGACCGAAACTGTTACTTTACCCGCCGGGCCACTCGAGGAATTCGCTCACTCAATGGAGCCACACTTACGATCATTGGGTCTGCCTACCAAACTAGAAAAAGGAATTGTAACCATATATAGTGATTACACTGTGTGTGAGGAGGGCAAGGTGCTTACACCCGAGCAGGCTCGAATTCTGAAATTAGTGGGCAAACCAATGGCAAAGTTTCGTCTGACAATGAAGTGTTCTTGGACTAAGGCTGACGGATTCCAACTGTACGTTGAGGATGATGTGGAAGAAGAAACGGAGGAAGTCGCTATGGATCAGAATGAAGATAATGATGACGAGGACGAAGAGGAATGATTAGCTATTATTTCAAATAGAAATTAAGTTTATGAGTATGTATATAATTATATATATAGATCTTACAACAGTTACGTTTGTACATTTCATTTGGTTGCTTAAGCTGAGGATAGATTGCCGCTTCCACTGCTTCCACCTTTTTTTGTAGGTCTATATGCAATAACATATCGTTGAGCAACAGGTAGTGGCTCTGCATATCCGTTCAAATACGATGAATCTTCGAAGAGCACATCATAATCTTCTGTGGCTGTTTGTGGCAGGCGGTTGACTATTGCTTTGTAGAAGCACGTAGTTTGTGGGTACAGAGCCATTACTAAAAATATATGTATTATCAAACTGCTTTAAATGGTACATAATTTTGTATTTACCAACTGTGTCTTTGGGAAAAAGAGCGTGGCCATCGGTTTCTGGATTGGCGCGCATCAGTGGAAGAGGTATAACTTTACGTTTGCTCAGCACATGCCGATCCTTTTGTTCCTCATCAATATCAATTACATCGTATTTGTTTTGGCGATGAAGAAACTGAACCACCTCGGCTAAGATCCAGTTCTCCTCCTCATCACTACCTTTTGCCAAGGCGGCTACATTATCGCCCACCTTGGCCACGTAGCTGCTTTCAGCAGGAATAGCTCCACAGAGTGCAGGAGCTCGCTCTCCTGGTTTGCCTACGAATAGTGGTAAGGTTTGCGCCGACAGTTGCACCATCTTCATTAACGCTCCACGACGTATGGCTTCTTTATTGCCAGCACTTCGAGCCTGTGAGAAAGTAATCGGATATCATACGAACTTGGGATGTTTCTTTAGACGACTCACCTGTATGCGTCGTTCGTTTCGTATATTTCGAATTTCATGTATTTTGGCCAGGGCAGCTCTTATGGTGGCTTCATCTTGTGTTGCCTCCAAGATTTTGGACTGAAGAAGCGTCTTCAATTTCGGAGTTGCTACCTGACTTTGCTGTGCTCTCACAAGGTTTGCAATTGATGTCTCTGCTCGTCGACGCTCACTGTCCACTTTGTGTATATGTTGCTGTATATCTTTCAGGCGTTCCTGTAAGCACAAAAGTTTCATTAATTTACTGTTGCTAATTTTCTGTTTCAGATAATACTAACCTGAATTTGTTGCGCTGCACTTTCTGCGGTCAATGGCATTGCGTTAAATATATTTAATACAATTGTTTACTTTACTTATCTGTGTTTAGTGAAGATTTTTCACCAGTGTGACCGCAAGTTAAATTACAAATATACAAAAAAGCGATTTTCACTAGATTTCAGTATTTTGATATTGTTAAATTTAAATTCCTTTAATTTCTGTTAATTAAATTAAGTTGAAGACCACTTTTGGATACCAAATTTTTACTTTATTTTTTTTGCAGTTTGCAAATATGTATTATGATTTTATGAAAATTTTCACTAGTATTATCGATTTATTTTAAAATTTTACAATTCAGAGTTGTAATTTAATCGATTATTGGGCGTTTATCGGCCGGCCAGCGGAATTAATGGAGAAAGCTGGGGAAAGTGTTTTTTAAACTTGATGTCTTCATTGTTTATAATACGCTTAGCTAAGAATGTATTCGGCAACGTGTGTCGCGCCTGTTAATATGGCCCTTGTAAAATACTGGGGCAAACGAAACGAGGAACTTATACTTCCAATAAACGACTCCATTAGCATGACACTGGACGCAAATGAAATGTCCGCAAAGACTACAGTATCTACCTCCGAAAGTTTTAAGCTAAATCGTATGTGGCTAAATGGTGAAGTCGTACCATTCGAGGAAAATGCTCGTCTGATGCGTTGCCTGGAAGGAGTTCACCGCCTAGCACTTGCGAATGGCGGCCTGAAATTTCCTCTTTCCTGGAAGTTGCACATTGCATCATACAACAACTTTCCTACTGCTGCTGGTCTGGCATCGAGCGCCGCTGGTTACGCTTGTTTAGTTTACACACTAGCGCGGTTGTACGAGATACCCATGAATGAGCAACTTACTACAATTGCTCGACAAGGCAGTGGTTCTGCTTGTCGTAGTTTATATGGAGGATTTGTGCAATGGCATCGTGGTGCCTCTGATGATGGAAGTGACTCTATCGCTGAGCAACTAGTGCCTGCTGATCATTGGCCTAATATGCATATGCTTATTCTGGTTGTGAACGATGCACGTAAGAAAACTGGATCTACGAAAGGCATGCAACTCGCTGTACATACTTCATCATTAATTCAGCATCGTGCCAAAGAGATTGTACCGAAGCGCATACAGGAATTAAGGACGGCTATTAAGTCACGGCACTTTGAGGCATTCGCGGAGATTACCATGAAGGATTCGAATCAATTACACGCTATTGCTCTCGACACATATCCGCCCTGTGTATATATGAACGACGTGTCCCATGCTATCATTAATTTCGTACATGACTACAATGAAACTGTAGGCTCTCTTCAAGCCGCTTATACATTTGATGCTGGACCAAACGGGTGTATTTATGTTCTTGCTGAAAATGTGCCGAGGCTGTTAGCTGCCATCCAGGTAGCATTTCCGAATGATGCCCAGCAAAGTGTCGAATACTTGAAAGGCATTCCTGTGACTCCCGTTGAGAGTAACAAAGGTGAAACAAACGGGTCTGTGGGTCACATCAACCCTAAGAACATGCTCAAATATATAATCCATACCAAAATCGGAGAGGGTCCACACCAGCTCAGTGATGAAAAGAGCCTGTTAATTGACGGTTTTCCACTGCCAAAATAATTTTGTTAGACAGTATTTTTACGGTCACAAATTACGAAGGTTTTGGCAATTTATTATTATTTTACTATTTAAGAGAGATCAATCTGGGTAGGTTTGGTAACCTTCGAATCTTAAATAATTTTATTTTACTTGCTTTATAAAACTTATGTTTAAACGCACTCGAAACATTGACCATTTTTACCTTCGAACCTTCATTGTATTTATTTGTTGTTGGCCCTTTTGCAATAAACAATTTTTATTTTGTTATCTTCTGGCTTTTGTTATAGTAATTAGTTTGCTCTTTGCACTTTTGGACTTCACAATATGTTTTGAATTCATTGAAAGAGGACAGATTTTGATATTCAAATCGTTTTTTTTTTGCATATAACTATACTTTAAATAATATGCAATGTTTGTTGAGTACTTTCATTTGAAATCTGCTGGTTTTATTTTTAAATTTCGCTTTTTAGTTTTTACTGCGGGCAAGTCACCGTGGTTCCACGGTGCGTCACAATTAGAAATGGGAATATTAGACCCATTTATCGTGCCTTACAATTGCACTTGTTTGTGTTTCCAACATTTTAGGTGCTTGACATTAAGGACAAATAATACAAAAATTGCATTTTGTGCATAATGAATGGTGACAATAATCTTCAAACGAAGACACCTATACATATGAATATTCCGAATTTTAATAAACAATAATATATACATGTATAGCGATAAAGTAGCCGTAGCAGAGTAGTTTTATTCTATGGAATAAGATTGTATGTCAACTAAAATTTTTACAGAACCTGCTTGTAATTAAAAATATATATATATATATATATATTCATAAAGAATTACATATTCTTATAAACAATAAACTTGTTTTCGTGCTTCCACTCTCTAAAATGGAAAAAAGCTTCTCCCCAATGAACTGTTCTCATATATAGATTTTTAGTAAATATATTTTCTTACAATCAACACGTAAAGTAATACTTGATCTTATAACTATACATATAAGTACATATATGCATGTATGTACAACTATAACTAAATAAAAAGCACTTTCAAAAAGTAATTAAAAGAACTATAGCAAAAATAAGGCATTGCACATTAGTATAATCGAAGCTTAAGCAGAAATCCACGTTTTCTATTGGCTTTTGTTATTTGTTTGAAGGCACTCCAAGCCAAATACATTATTCAGCTTGTGGACTCACTGCAGTCCGTGAGTTGGTCTATTGCGTCAATCACAACATGATTGTTGGGTAGAGCATCCAAATCGAAAGTGGTGGATGATGCATTTAGCAAAAGTTCTAGTGAGATTTCCTGCTCTAAGGCTACTGCTGAAAGCAACACTTCACCACTTTCTTCATCCACGACCGTTTCAATTGCGTCCTCAATTTCCTGGTCGTTGTCCTGTTGTTCTTCTGTCTCTGCTTCTGTATCGTTGTCATCTGGTAGTAAGCTCGACATATACTGCTGTACGGTCTCCTCATTAATAGCCCTATGTTATTTGCCAGCAAGCAATGCCGAATTGGGAATTGCTTGAACGGTGCAGCCAGCTTCCATATGTTCTATAACCTGTTGCTTCAGCTGTGCCACATGATCTTTAAGAGTCTTTACAATGCCACCCAAATCTGTATTCTCGCCCTTTAGCATTTTCACGCGGTCCTCTAGTTTTGAAATACGTTCGAGCTTACGTTTCCGACACTTAGAGGCTGCAACACGATTCCGTTGACGCTTACGCTCCAGCTTGATCTTTTCCTGATCAGCCATGTCAATGGGGCTGACAGTAGGAGAACCTGCAGTATTCTGTGGCTCATCCTTTATAACCGGAAAACGGTCTATAAAGTTAAATAATGTGAATTAGAATCTGTTTGTTGCATACAGATAGATGGATACTCACCCCCGGAGTTGTAGATAATTGTTCCACCACTGATCCCATTATTTACAGCCGTCATTGTGTTGGTGGCTGCTGTCGGATTGTTCATAGGAGCTGTGTTGACGTTGCCCAAATATGCTTGAGTATTTTTGCTGGTATGAAGATTTTGAAGCGCCTCCTCAAAACCTTTGCCAAATTCTTCCTGTTCCGAAGTTATTTGACCCACTTTAGTTGGGAAGACTGTACCCGGCTGAGGAGTTTGCATTAGATTGCTGGACAGTAAGATCTTTTCCAAGTCAGGTGTATTAAGAGTTTTTCCTTGCAAGTCAGGCGAATCAATATTTAAAGGTGCTATGATCCGCTTATTTTTAGCAGTTTTATTGAGGTCTAAGAAGGCTGGACGCTTGTTGACGTTTGGTGTTGAACTGTTATTGGGTGTTTGAAATTCCATTGAGTCTTCGGTGCCAATTGTTTCTGGTTCCGTTTTAGGTACTATCGCTGCAGCGTTAGCACTGGTACTGGTACTGCTTGATAAAGCAGCAGCGGTAGCGGCGGAAACGATTGTTTTCATTTTTCCCTTGAATATGACGTCAGACTGATTGCAATAAAAAGAAGAGAGCACAAGCAAATGGGTTGCCGTTGTCGTGATAACTTGTTTTTAGATGATGACTCATAGTTTCCTCTCACCCGCCCGCACACAAACACTACGACAGTCACATGCACATATGCATATTTACGTATGACAATGTGACACAGATAAATTGATATTTATAGTAAATTCTTACCTATCCAAAACACAATTAAAGTGCTATTGCTTTGATCGATTTGAACACTCAATAACAAAAGTTATTTTTAATTTAAAAATGTAAATATTTCAAATTAAATCGACAAGTCAATTGCGTTGTTGCTACTGCGTTGATTTTACTATTCACAGCGAAACACGGTCGAAGTTGCCATATCTATATAAGCTTCATAACAGCTGTTTTACAGAAATATCGATAATGATAGAATTTTAATGCCATATATCGATTGTGTCGCAGCTTCTTCCTCTTCTTTTCCGCTGAACTGTCAAAAACGTAGGTCGCAAATGAAAAATTAAGAATTGAAAATCTTTAAAATAGTTTGTTTATATTATGCGATCCACATCTGATGCATTTGTTATTACAAAAAGGATTTTAAAAATTGTGTAATATAATATATATTTTCTGTTTTCATATTGTGCTACCAATTGGTTTCCTGCCGTCTTGACACAATAGTTGATAATTCGCAATGGCCAAGTCCAAGAATCACACAAATCACAATCAGAACAAAAAGGCTCACCGCAATGGCATCAAGCGCCCAATGCGTAAACGCCACGAGTCCACTCTGGGCGTAAGTACATTCTGCTATTTAGTAAAAATGCATACATCTAACATTGTATATTATCTCCAGATGGATGTCAAGTTCTTGATCAACCAGCGATATGCGCGCAAGGGCAATCTTTCTCGCGAGGAGTCAGTCAAGCGTTACAAGGAGCGTGTTGCTAACCAGCAAGGCAAGCCCAAGCCTGTTTCATTGTAAATTCCAGGTCGCATTCGTTTTTGTTTTGAGTGAAAACCGCGTCTTAGAATAAATGAAAAAAATATTTTAACAAAACTACTCACGGTTTATGGTAAAGTGAAAGTTATATAGAAGTTATACGAGTTTCATACCTATACAGACAAAATTATGTCGGCGACTTGAACCAATCGGACCTTGTTATATTACATCGTTGTAACTATACAAAAGTATGAACGTGCCTTTTGGCTAAGTTCAGATAGGCATTTGAAACTCATCTATTTGAAATTCATACTTATTAGTTGGGGGCCCAAAGCCATAAAGGAGTTTGACTGATACATAAATCATAATAAAATAGGTTTCCCTTGGAATGCCACTGACGGATAATGGTCAATTGTCATTGGGTTAAATTGTTTATATAGCGTTAATAATTTCGCTAACATTTGTAGCGAAGGCTTATCGATAATGTGTTGATGCCTCTTATCGCGTCTGGTTATATTATATACATTTATTGTTGGTCGGTCTGGCAACATTGGTTTCGCATCAACATTTTGCCAAGCAAACAATTCGGTGACTACACAATGTATGGGAAATTCGTAAATGCTTCCCCCATTGTTTGTTGGGTAGCAAACCACAGCGAACGTAGAACTGTCGTTCGGTCGCCTATACACATATATGTAATTTAATTTAATAATAGTACAATTCATTTTAGAGTGCGAAGACATTGTGTCATAAATGTATGAAATATACTATTCGCTAATTATGTAAACGGTGACAATGTGCTAGTTAAAGTCAAATTGTGCAGTGAAAGAATCATTTTTCGCAGTGTGCTGGGGATGCTTGATACTCATTATATGTACGTGAATATGTACATGCATATGTATGTACTTGTATATTTTACTTCGTGTTCGTGACAGTTTATTTTACTTACATTAAAGTGGATTTTACATTAAAACCTATATATATATCTAAAACAAATAATAAAGCAATTATTGTGCTACTGTTAAGACAAAAGGCAACGTGAGAGAAAAAAAATAATCAACTATATCGAAATTTCATTGTCACACACACAAACAAACATAACGCGACACACGTGCGTGTCTACCTACACACACTCAACCCACACATACTTTTATATACAGAACAGCGCTCAGCTGTGCTCAGCTGTCATTTGTTGTCAATGTGTTTGATCCTGCCACAGTGTTTTGTTTTGCGCGGCAAGGTTATATATCGGTGTAACGTCCCTACGGCAACGGTAACGGTAACGGCAACAATTGATTGATTCAACCGGTAAGTGTTATTCATATTTGTGCAACACACTTAACAAATAAAGAAATAAAGATGCCAAGATGCTGGGCGATTCTTTGTTTAATACAACTTTTGTTTTTGCAGTAAATCGACCAAACTATCGAAATATGTGTATTTATAATTTGTTATTATTTGCTTTTGTGGGTTGACTTAATGCTTAGAAAGACACGAATTCATACAATTATTACTATAAATTGAAGAGGCACGTTTATATATCATCCATAATTTAAATAGAATTGTGCGTCGTCATGTTTTCGCATTAATTTAATGGGTAGTGGTAGAATATAGGAGTGTTAATTTTTTTAACAACATTGTCAATTGTGTGAGAAAGCAATTTGCTTGTCTGTAGAATTCGTAACAAAACCCCAAACAACATCTCCATAAACTAACAGTTGAATTTCAGTTTCGCCAAGTACTTGAAGTAAAATCCGTGACAGTTATACATATATAAATATATATTTGATTTTATTTAGAAAGCATATACAATAGTATGTACTTATGTAAATAATAAACACATCAATTGTCTTCCGAATAATTTTGTATATAAGTATGTATTTTTTTCACACATTAATTTATTTGTTAAACAACCATAAATGGTTATTAATAATAGCATTTCCAAGGCGGAAATCAATACATCGATTAGTTCCGCTGCTTTTGAGGCGCTCTACATATAATGCCCAAGAGAGTGTCTTTGTAATCCGTCATAATTAAATTGAATAATGGCATAATGCCAGTGTGCTCGACAGTAAAGTACACTTTATCTCCATTGTTACTGTGTCATTTGTATTTGCCAACTGTTGGCACGGCGCTTATCGTCGAAAATGGTTGATAAGAAAGTAACTTGACTCGCTCTGTTCTTATTATTCGTTTTGCTATTAAAATCTGACGGCGCTTCATGTTGTCAATGGAATGCAAGAAAGAGATTGCAGTATTTTGTGATTAATGGTCTTCTTTATATCGAACTTCCCATAATATATATTATAGTTATAGCGAGCTTAACAGAAATGAAGTTAACTTAAAACTGCCTAAATTCCACTTATGTTATCTAAAGCTTTTAAGCCGATTACATAGATAGATACGATAGAAAACGGAGATAGAGCTTTTAGCATCTTGATGATCATCAAAAACTGTGATTAAGATGTTGATTGTTGACTTTCGAGTGCTAATTGGCATTGTTACCTTTATAAATCAATTCTAACTACAATCAAAATGACGAGGTACAAGTTCTACTTAAGTGATCATAGTACCATTGTAGTCGATGTGATAGTCTACGTAATAAAGTCGCAAACAGGTTAGGCTTATTAACCAGTTTTTGTCTTTATCATTTTAAGAATATTTATAGGGTACCTTTTAGTCGAGATTAAAGCATATTTCTATCATATTGATAAGATCAATACTCTACAAATTAATGTTAATTTATCTGATCAAATGTCTAGCAAATTCAAACGAAATAAATCACATCTACGGTAGATAACCATTTGTCCGAAATGTTTTTCAGTTACGTTTGAAAGCCAGAAAGTGCCAGAGATTAAAGTTGATGTCCGATTGTCAGCTAGAGTGTCAGAAAAGTTTTGAAAGTTGTATATCTATCACAAGTTCAAATGGATGAAAGTATACCAGTCTATTCCATATCACACTTTATGGAATCCCTTTCGTCATCCGAGGCACATGGCGACAGATATTTGGCACAAGTAAGTTGTTTGCCATCTCAGCTATATTCAATTACCCGAATGAGTCAGCACTAGAAGTGCACTCGATGCAGGAAAATTACGGTGTTGTTTCATTATTTGATTGCCTTTTATAATGCGCGATTTTAATAATACATCATCCACTACTTAGTGTTTGTTAGTGTTGTGGCTTGTGTATATCCCAGCTATTCTTGGAATTGTTGATTGAGCCATGACAGCCAATCAACAAATTTGTTTTATTTTTCAAATTGCTTGGCAAGTTCTGTATAAATACGGACGTATACAACAATTTATTGTTGCATTGCAATTAAACGCTGTTATAAATAATTGCAGAGTGCCTAATTTTAAATACCAGCCGAAAAGTATGCAACACTTGGTGTGCGTGAAAATTACATTGTCAAGTGCGCCATAACATTTGCAATATCGGGGTTGTTACTATTACTTATATTACTTATATTTCTAGGAAAGTGTTTATGTTTAATACATGTCTGAGCATGAAGTGTCTAATGTAAATATCAACACGGTGCTATTCATTTTGTGTATTTTGGGATGCGAGACAGGCACCCGCTGCCTGGCTTATCAGTCAACGAGATCGCTCTCAACTTAAATATGACCGTAAAACAAGCGGGCATAAAGAGAGCAAGTTAGTAATGGCCACAGGGGAAGAGAGTGGGGGAGAGGCAATGAGTAATTTGCGTCGGTTGCCTTCTGTTCCGCGACAGACAACCAAGTTGTATTACGATAACCAAACAGAAATGTATTAAGTAGCCGTTGTCATTATTCATTTTTGGCGCTAGTCATGAGTGTTTGTTTGTGTGTGTGTGTGTGTGCACATGTAGGTGTGTGTTTGGTCTGCATGTAGTTTGTATATAAGCGCCGTTAATGTTGCGCTAAATTGTTGTGTTTTTATCAGAAAAACCACCAAGAACGTTTAAGTTGTACAGTGACAGACTAGCAGGTACTCTGTACATGGAATGCAAGTCTATGAAGTAATTAACATTATTAATGCACATCATGGTGATGCGGCAGAGATTTGCAGCTAATTGCCATTATTTATACTATAGTATCTAATATTAACGTATTCGCTTGCATGAATATGTGATTAGTTTGTCAGATTACTTTCTACCTGCACAATCTGATGCTACCCTTTTTTTGGAAATGTACACCTCTACAGGGTATTAGTAGTGAGTGTTAGGCACATGGTTTGAGCTGCATAATGTGCCGTCAGTGCCAGTCCGGAGCGTTCCCTGCGGTTAGTTTTCCAGCAGTGCGCGTCGCGTGAGCTCGGCATTTCAGAGCAGTATACAGCCCCAATCAAACTTGAATATTTAAATTCGTAGAACTTAATTACAATTTAAGGGTTATCAGTGTTAAATATTTGATTAAAGATTTGCCACACAACATGCACAAATAATTGCCGTGCGCTGAATATAAATTGTTCTTTAACCAAATCTCAGTGTACACACAGTGCCTGTATTGTGTTTCGACTATTTGTTGTGTGTTAAATGCTCGTTTAAGTGTGTTGCTTTACACCAGTGGTTTTGGCAATAATGGGTCGCACCCCCAAGCTGGATCAAGTGGGGCGCTCCTATTCGGAGATGTCGCCACTGAATCCGCCCTTATCCGCCCACTCTACGGCCACAACGAGTTCCGGCCATGAGCGTAATGATTCTGGTGGCTATGGCAGCATATTTCCATTTGGTTTCTTTCGCAGCTCCTTTGGGCGCAGCGGTACTTCCATACAGGTGGGTATTACTACGAGTACAATGAAATTACTGTTGTCAAAAGCATTCGCCATATGTTTTGATGTTAACTGTTTGGTTTATCTGATAAGCAGTGCGGGAGGGGCACTATAGATATTTTCGGGTACGACGCCAGACACCACATCTGTATGTAGTTTGTATATATACAACTATAGTATGCTGATTAGAATTCAACAGTCTGTAAATCGATAGGAGCAGTCCCCTGACTAATGTTTTACTCATATATTTATTAATGCGTGCATCTGTTTATTTATTGTAGGTAATTTAATATAATTGGGGACTTACTCAATTATATTCTTTTTGCTACTTTGTGTTTATAAATATGTATTTGTTTATTATAACTGACACTTAGAAACGGCTAAAGTTGATCGTCGATGATTGGCAACTCTGTTTCGTAATGTTTTCTAGTGCAGCCTAAAAGTAGGCAGCACAATTTTAGTTGTTTTGATTTTTAATTGTTCATTGTGTGTGTGTGTGTGTGTGAGTGTATTTCTTGTGAAGAAGAATCTGTATAATTTTACATTGGTTTGAGCTGGATTTTCATTTTGATTCAACTACATCCTTGTTGCATTTATTGCTTATCGATCTTATCAGTATGCGAATTGACAATAAGCCATTTAAAGTAGTATCTTCTAAGAGTAGCATATATGTATGTACATAAGTACATATAGATAGCACACTTATGTATATAAATCCTTTGTGAATAAAATGAAAACAAGCGAATAGTTCTATGTTGTTAAATCGATACCGGAATTGCTTATGTCATTTTTGTAGTTGTTTCATTCAAATGAAAAGCGACTACACTGAAATTATTAAGCTGCAGTGCATTATACATATATGAATAGGTATAGAGTATACTTGTATACTTCTAATATAGTACACATTTATCTAGCATCATTTGAATATACTTGGTTACGAATCCCAACTGTAGTCGTAAATTATTATTGGCACTCACTGTCGGCAATAATAAACTTTATTATGGACTGTCATAATTGAAGGCGGCATTCTAAGCAATCGTCGCCCTCCACGGGCCGCTTCACACACGCTCAAAGTCAAAGACTTTGATTCAGTTTTATATGACTCGCAGCCTGGAACGCTTCTCGACTGCGTTGTCGAAAAGTGTGAAAATAATTACTAAAAAAAAAAAAACAAACAAAAAAAGGGAAAGAAAACTGATTTCAATTAGCAAATAGGAAGTACCGGGTTTTAGGCAACCACTTCTTAATATCCGCTGGTTATCTGTTTCGAGTGCTTATCGGAGGATCTCACTGAGATGCTTGTTTGTTCAATTAATTAAAAGTCAAAGATAAACTGCGCATCGTTGTGCATATATGGATGTTGCATGCTGGGCGGACCACACAGTTCAATTGGAACGGCTCTGGAAAGCGGACGATCAAAAAAAAAAAAAGATTCCAATTATTTTTTCAATAATCAAAGCGGAAAAATATCTTCAAAACGGAACTTAACGGCGCGAGTTTGACCAAAATGTTTAAAGCCCGCTTAAAAACGCATCCGGGTGAATCTGAGGTGTGTGTAACAATAATTAAAACCGATACTGTTGCAATTTATATCTTTATTATGTTATGTGTGTGTTTATACTTAGTTGTAATCTACATTTACTGATATAAGTTTACAATAAGCAGTGCACAAGTGCAAACAATATTATTTAGCCATAAACTAGGACAGATATTATCTGATAAATTATAGATAAGTATATGTATGTATAACACATATAATACTTACTGACCGGCAGTCAGACAACCTATAAAAGACTGACCCTGATTGTTCACTTCTTCTTTCACTTGATTATTTATTTCATTTATTTATTGAATTCTTGCCTGCAAACAATGACAACGAAACAGTCAATTGAATGGCTGATGTGCCATGTAATTGTTTTGGGTTTGCATATCAATTAATACTTGTACTTTCATACATTTGTGAGGGGAAGAGATTTCAATCTCTTATGAATGCCATTTTACTTGTGTTGAATCAGCAATGACATGACTTTAATCAAGACAATTAGACATGTGCAAGAAATTGTTGAATAAAAGATACGTATGTGCCTTAACTACGATGTAGAACTTGTGAAGGGAAACATACCCAACAAATACACACACAGACATAATTACTAATCAGTTATCCCAGTCGGCAGCCACAGCTCTCTCCATAGCTGGAGGGGCGCTCATTATATACTCGTACTGACATTGCGATAAAGTTGAAGGTGTCAGAAGGTAACAACACAAAGAAAGAAGAACAGCCATGCAGTCGGATGATAAAGTGTCCAAGCTTAAGAAAAAAGCAACAACAAAGACAGCAGCATCATCAACGTCTGACCCACAGACAACAACAACAACAACCAGTTCAACAGACTCCAACAAATCGTGCAAGCAGCGCACAATCAGCGCTTTGGTGCGAGGTCTTCATGACACGGGCACACACGATCTGCAGTCGCTGCATCGACCACTGCTGGAGTGCGAGGAACGATTGGTGATGTGTCGGGAGCAAAGTTCCAAATCCATGCCAAACACATGCACTTTGCCACGCCGTAGTGCCAGCGAGCTGGCTCCACATGCATCGCTGCCGCGTCTAGTGATCAACATCGATGCAGCGGATGCAACGCCAACAACGGTTGCAACAACTTGCAATACAGTTGCTGCAGCCACTGCTGCTAATGCCTTATCGCTCTCCCCAACGCCAACACGGACGCGCTCTCTTACACCCGATAGCTATGGCCAGGAGCTGAATGGAGATGCCTGCAGCGGCAACGGCAACGGCAGCTATCATCCCGAGCTGAGCACAACGCCGAATACAACGCGACGCTTCAGTCACTTTAATCTGGCATTACGACGCTTCTCCCACATCCACGTACATGTACTACGTTCTCTATCACTCCTTGCATAGTATTATAACTCTGTGTGTCTGTTTGCCTTGACTTTCGATGTACCCAACCAAACATTAACATTGTTTATTTGTTTGTTTGTTGTTTCACTGTTGGTTCGCCATGCTTCTAACCTGTCCTGTTCTCAACTAAAAGTAACATTTCTAAAAATAAAACCCAAGCCCTTCTCTGCTCCTTACTTACTTTACTTACCATGGCTCTTATGCTCTCTTCTGTGTGCGCTTCAATATAAGTTCAATGTGCTGTGCTTTCCTGCCTGTCGTTACTTTTATTATAAGCTATTTTTGTTGAGTTTTTTGTTGCCCGGTTCAAATATTAATAATACCTGCATCGATTAGCACTAGTTGTTTTAAGCTAGTATACTAAGTTTGCTTAAGCTGATGGGTTTATTTTTAAGCAAATGAATGAATGCACTTCAAATTGAGTGTGGCACGCAATGTAGATAATGTTAACAATGGTCGTCTTCCCTGTAAGTGTGCTTAATATAGCTGCTCATTTTGGGCACTCGACGCACGACGAACTTCAACTTCGAATTGGCAATCGTTTATGGGTATGTCCGAATGTTATCGATAACTGTCGATCATTGTCGATAGCAACGGTGTAAGAGAGAACAGACTATAATGTATTACCCGTATTGGACAAGGCTATAAACAATACTTGTGTACTTACCGTGTGTTTCTAATATTTCGATCGTAACGTTTCGTCTCGTTTTCGTTTTTTTTAACAAACACATGCAGCTGATTAAATGCCCTTGACTTTTTAATCAATTTGAGTAAATATTTATTGTTTACTTCTTATTTGCATACCCAACTTTGGTAATAAGTTTAAAGCGCTTAACCCGCTTCTTAATGCCTGTCATCCCAAGGGACGCTTTCATGCAATTAACCCAAATACGGGGAATTAACTGTAAGAAAAATTTCCCTTCTTTCTTGGAGTGCAAACAATATGCTCATAAACTGAGTTTAGTTTATTGCCTTTTGTATTTAGTTAGTCTACCACTCGCCGCCTTTTTTTTAATTAAACTAATGTACGCGCAGGGGGGGAGAGTGTGTGTGTGTGTGTGTACTTTGTAAATCAATTAACAATTAACAAATGCATTGTGGTAATGCACACACAAGTTAAGGTTACAAACTGCACGTTGGCCTTTACAATGTCAGCCAGGCACAGAGAAACTCTTTTGTATTTATATGTTAGGTTTGGCACCACTGTGCACTAGAATGAGCAGCAAAGACGCAGCATTGGTCATTGGTCAAGTGTTGAGCTGGTCATTGGTCAGTGGTCATCGCAGTTTAGTTCAGCCAGTCTGTCAGTCGATGGCGGTGCGTGCTGTTGGCCAGAGCGTGTGAACGGAAAATGCAGTTGCGGCTAAGGAAAAGCATTGACTTGTGAGAAGGCCTAAATATAGCCAGCTACCAAATTGGCAAACACGTTTTAAGTGTGCGGCGGAACACACACAAAATTACAGCATTTTAAAGTGCGCGGATGTAGTATCTACGATTTGAACAAAGTATCTGCTACCACGTATCTTACATGTATCTAGTTACATGTGTTGTTTACCCCTCGATCGCTCTGCAATTTTAAGTTTTGCGTGCCCGCTTAAATTCGCACTCGCGAGCTAGAGAGAGACAGAGAGTGAGAGAGAGGGGGAAGTATTTGGCTGGTTGATAAGCAACACCGTCATGCGATACCCGTCAACCGACTAACCAAGTCGTCTAACCAGCACATCCAATAGCTTGCACATGGCTGCTGCTCAGCTCCAATGGCTTCGAGCATTCAAAGGCGATCCGTCGTGGCGCGCAGAAGCATTCTTTAAGATACCCGCTCGCAAGTGCAATATATAACAATAAACTCTAAACTCTAATATAACATTTAAGATGCATTTAACGACTGCTTGAGTTGGCATTCAAAAGACACGCGCTCTTTATTACGTGTATCTAGTTAATAGAATTAAATGAACTACACTGTGCTCTTGTAAATCATGACTCTTTATCAGTCTTGAATAAATAATATTATTAAATATCTGCAAGTGCAACGCGACCAGCTGACAAAATGAAACTATCAAAAAGCTTAGATGAGTTAATTCTTAACGCTTCGCGTTTGAGTTTGAATAATCTACGCTCGCCGACCAAGAAAAAAACAAAAAGTGTTAGTATTATTTGAAATTAAATGCATACATATATATAATTATAATAATTCATGGTGCTTTGAATACGAACATAGGGAAAACTACAAGAATTGCCCAGTTGTTGTGATGTTTTGCCTTAATGCGTTTTAGCACTACAAGTCGAACCTTAATCACACCTTTGCTTCGCTCTAGACTGCTTCTGTTTACCAACACAAATATTTATAAACATTTTCACGCTTCACATGAACAAAAAAAAAAATGTATAAAAATCAATTTGGCTAGACGAATACTCTTTCATCTCCAAGTTTTAGTTCCTGTTGATTCATCGCCATTTGCTAGAAAACTGTCGCACTTGACAACTTTATTCCGCTTGATTTTGGAGCATATTTAAATTGGTATCTGGCACTTAAGCCACTGCAAAACGTGAGTGCTAGCTTATTTCGGACTAGCAAATACAGTAATCTCTCGTTGTCGTTATCATAGGTACATACGAGTCACCAATTTATGAATGTACATACATATGTACTTTATAAACCAAAATCAACCCATCTACAATTCTATATTAGATAAACGAGAACCTTTTTCCTTTTCCTTATTTTTTTTTTCGGTTTCTGCTTCTTAAATTTATTAGGCGCCACTATCATTGGTATTTCTGAGGTTGGCATTAAATGTTGACAGCCCGCTGTCTCTGGCCGAGTAAGAAATATGGACATGGCACATACCATTTGACAGCCAATGTTATCCCAAATGAACCGATATTTTATCAAATGATATTTGCTTGTCTTATACACGAGAAACTTCTTATCATTTTTCAACGTTCCACTGCAATCGACTGGAGTGCTTGGCTCCTCTTTGCAGTTGTATAATCGTTTGCTGAATAAATCAATCGGAATAGACACCAATTACAATTGTATTCCTAATTACAATATTATGAGACTAATATTTGCAATTAGGCTGATTCACTTTTACTTTTAATCATATCTCTTAAGGGTCACATTGTTATCTTTAACCTTGAAATGCGAAAATCAAGTGCAGTTTATCTCTTATCTTTAACCTATATTCATGCTCTCCACAAGTATCTTTTTGAAATCTTGAAACGATCTTAATTGGCAAATATAACATAACAATGTACATTAAGTGCTGATTAACATTGTGCTTAGAAAGCAGTTACTTTTACAGTGGAAAACAAAGCTTATTTACAGCTCTGTTAATGGCAATGTTAGTAACAGCGTACATAGAATCAAGCAATGCTATTTAGCAGTATAGTTAACAGCTGTGCGTTTGATTAACAGCAATACGAAATTACAGCAATTTAAACCAAGGTATCTACTAAATTTAACAATAAATAATATCGATAATACAAATAGAGTTTTCAACGTATTGATTTCGAATAATGTAGGAAGCATTAACTATGCGTATGTATTAACATAAGTAAGAGATTCACAAGATAAATACCATTTTGTTATCATATTGTTAACATATATTATTTACAACATAGAACACTGACACACGTTCACAGCTGTTTAACATAATGAGTTGTATACACTGTTATGAACGGCACTTAAACTGTTGCTTAACAGAAAACGTTATCAAATATGCGGAATAAAAACAACAGCAGCTCTATAAAATGCACTACAATTTGCTAAATGTACAATTGTTTAACAGCACGTTGTTGGTGAAAGCGCGTCATTTGTGTATTTCAAATAAAATGTATTGAGAACTACTCTAATTAAATTCCGTGTTAATATTAATTACATTTCTCCCTTTGGAAGTCCCCTTTTTCAATCGTTTTGTATTTGACTTGTTTCTTAATATGGAACGCGAAAGTTTTCCAGCATGTGACTTTGCAAATTGAAATTAACGAATGCTGATTTGGATATTTTAATTAAAATATGTTTGCAAGCGTTTCGTAACCCAATTAAAAGTATTTCCCCCCAACCATTTGAAACGATCCAATTTTGTTGAAGAGAATATTAATCTTTGACGCTTGCATGATGTATTCAATTATACGAATCATTCGCAAACTGTTTGCTTAATATTTTGTTTGTCTTCTCTGTTTTTCTCAATTTGCAATTTAGAACATTAATCGATACGGAGAATCCATGGGTTCACTTGGACATCGCGCCCTGCTGCAGTACATCGATAATAATGACATTTCCGGTCTGCGTGCTATACTCGACAGTCGTCATCTAACCATCGATGATCGTGATGAGGTGAGTTGCTGTCTTGAGCCTTGAGAGTGTTGATTGATTGATTAGTTTTTTGATTGATCTTCTATTTATTTATCTACTTATTTACTTAAACCCAGCAGCTGACAAGAATAAAACTATAGTTGAGATTAAAATAAATTGATTAGAATAAATAATATCAATTTTTTTAAGTAGTTTTAGGACTTACGGTTTTTTTCCCCATTTTGCTTTACAATTTAATAATAACACATTTAAATATATTTAATTACAAAAAAAAATCTATTTCTAATATTTAAGTTATAAAGAAAAAGAATATGCATTATCATAAATTAGCTTAATAAAATTTACATTTCGAGAGAAAAAATAAATTAATTAAAAAATCAAAATACATTTTAAATTAAATATTAAAAGAAAAAAATTAATGAAAAACGATAAAATTGGAAAATCTGGGTTAATATAAGTTATTTAGTTGAGTTAAAAATTGTTGCAAGAATTTATGTAAAACGAAAAACAGCGATTTTATATATATGTATAAACAAATTTTATTATATTCATTTTGTATTATTTTATTTTATTTTATATTTTATTCAATATAGAAAGAAAATTATAGAAAATCTATATATAAAAAAATACTACTTTTTCAATTCAATATAAATGAGTTTATTTTTATTTAATCCTTGATTTAAATTTGAAAAATAAGTATTTTTTATACTAATTCTTTATTAATTATCATTATTATTATTTTTATATTTTTTTATTTCTTTTATTTGGTAATTAAATAGTTTTAAATTTATTCCTAATTTAATTTTATTTGTTTTAATTTTATCTTTTTATACCCGCCTACCCAAAGGGTAGAAGGGTATTATGGCTTTGTGCCGACCGAAAATGTATGTAACAGGCAGAAGTAAGCATCTCCGACCCCATAAAGTATATATATTCTTGATCAGCGTCAACAGCCGAGACGATATAGCCATGTCCGTCTGTCCGTCCGTCCGTCTGTCCGTCTGTCCGTCCGTATGAACACCTAGATATCAGAGACTATAAGAGATAGAGCAACAAATTTTTCGTGACAGTATGTCTTATTGTTGCACGCAGATCAAGTTTGTTTTTGATTTTGGCCACGCCCCCTCCCGCCCCCGTAAATCGAATAAAACCGAATTGCAAGCGTCGTTTTAAACCTAGAACGTTCAATTTTGGTATGCACAATACTAATCACCATGTTAACGATCTCTGCAAATTTGGTTACAATCGGATAAAAAACACAGTTATTAAGTTATTACTTTTATAAGGCGTTACCACGTGCAACTGCTAGTGCTGCCTAGCTAGTTGCTATGACACTCCGCGACATAATAATGGTGTTCAATAAGCCAACTAAAGTGCCGCCAAGCTAATAACTTCGAACAAAGAAAATTTTGATATATTATTTTGGTATTTTTAGTATATTTTTTTTAGTATTTTTTCAGTATATTTTTATACTGTTATATAAATATAATATTTTGATGGTAAAATTGGGTGGCGGGTATCTCACAGTCGAGCAAACTCGACTGTAGCTTTCTTACTTGTTTTCATTTATTTATTTTTTGATAATAAAATTTTTAAAATGTATTTAATTTATTTAAATTGATTGATATTTTACTTCAATGATCTTTTCTCGGCTGCTGTTAGTTATTAGTTACAAAAATAAATGAAAGTATTACAAAATATACATTAATATGCCATTATTTATTTAGAATGCCACGACGGTGCTCATGGTGGTCGCTGGACGCGGCCTGACTGCTTTTGTGCGAGAGTTTTTGGCGCGAGGCGCCGATGTGCAGGCGGAGGATTTGGACAATTGGACAGCCTTGTTGTGTGCCACACGGAACGGGCACTTTGATGTGGTGCAACTACTGCTGGATCATGGTGCCGAAATCGAGCATCGTGATATGGTAAGTTTAGACAGCTTTACCAATTTTCTACAAGCATTTCAACAACTATTGCTTTTAGGGCGGCTGGACTTCGCTAATGTGGGCGGCGTATCGTGGCCACACGGATCTGGTGCGCCTGTTGCTGGACAAGGGTGCGGATGGCAATGCACATGGCAATTACCATTTGGGCGCACTGCTCTGGGCAGCAGGACGTGGCTTCAAGGACATTGTGGAGCTGCTAATACACCGCGGCGCCAAAGTCAATGTGGGCGACAAATACGGCACCACAGCGCTTGTGTGGGCCTGTCGACGTGGCAATGTCGAGATTGTCGACACGCTACTCAAGGCTGGCTCCAATGTGGACACAGCCGGCATGTACTCATGGACACCGCTGCTGGTGGCAGCCACAGGCGGTCATACAGACTGCGTGAGTTCCTTGCTGGAAAAGAAGCCCAATGTGAATGCACTCGACAAGGATGGCATGACGGCGTTGTGCATAGCCAGTCGCGAGGGGTTTCAGGATATTGCTGCCTCGTTGATTGCGGCTGGTGCCTACATTAACATACAGGATCGTGGTGGTGATACGCCAATGATACATGCGGTCAAGGGTGGACATCGCACGGTGGTCGAAGCGCTGCTCAAGAAGCATGCCGATGTCGATATACAGGGCAAGGATCGCAAGACGGCAATTTATACGGCTGTGGAAAAAGGACATACGCAAATTGTCAAAATGCTGCTGTCCACAAATCCCGATCTGGAGTCATCCACCAAGGACGGCGATACGCCGCTGTTGCGTGCGGTGCGCAATCGCAATCTGGAGATTGTACATATGCTGCTCGATCGCAAGGCCAAGGTGACGGCCAGCGATAAGCGTGGCGATACCTGCCTGCACATTGCGATGCGTGCTCGTTCCAAGGCTATTGTGGAGGCTTTGCTGCGCAATCCCAAGCACAGCCAGCTGTTGTATCGTGCCAACAAGGCGGGCGAGACGCCCTACAACATTGATTCCCTGCATCAGAAGACCATACTTGGACAGGTGTTTGGCGCACGGCGTCTCAACACCAACGAAGACTCTGAGGGCATGCTGGGCTATGAGCTGTACTCCTCGGCGCTGGCCGATGTGCTCAGCGAACCCACCTTGACCACGCCCATTACGGTGGGTCTGTACGCCAAGTGGGGCAGCGGGAAGAGTTTTCTGCTGAACAAATTGCGCGAGGAGATGAACAACTTTGCTCGCCAGTGGGCCGAGCCACCGACCAAGACTGGTAGCCTACTCTTCATCGTCTGCCTGCATATATCGCTGCTCATTGGCACCATTGTGGGCTTGAGCAGCTGGTCAGCCCTCTGGGGTTCATTGGCTGCCATTCTATTCCTGCTTTTGGCTTATGTTTTGCTGGCGGCCACAAAATACTTTAACTACCAAATGGACATGTTCTGGGCCTACTCTGTGCTGCATGGCCTGGAGAAGCGCATGACCCGACTGCGTCTCATACTGCAGGTGACGTTCTGCCATCCGCCCGGACCGCAGGCTGACTCCCAGCCCAAGCCCGTGCGTTTCCACTTTGCAGAGGCAAGCAGCGCCTCTCCAACGGGCGATGGCGCCGTGGCGCACATGTTGGCCGCCCTGCTGGATGCCATAGGTGAGCATCAATTGTTTTAAAGACTATCAAGACTAAAGCTAATAAATTTTGGAGCTTCACTTCGCTCTAGATTTAGAAAATATCGAACTGCAAGAACTGCAATTATAGCCCTTGTAAGACAAAAGTACTAATGGAAAATGTTTCTAACCTAATAGCCGCAACATGTCCGTTCTAAAGTTGCAAATACTAAACAGTTTTAGGACAACACGCTTTAGAGTTGCATGCTGTCAACTTTGAATTGTAAATTAGGGCCAATGAAATATTTAAAAAGGATTTTATCTACGACCCTACAAAGTTTGTCTGCCTGTATAAACATCTACATGACATAACAGCTTTAAGAGCTAGAGTAATCACATTTGGAAAGAACACTCCTTAGTACTTTAGGTTGATGCAGTTTATTTTAGAATTTGGTTAAGCCCACTTCTGGCCATAATATTGTTGCTACTACATTTAAATTGATTCCTACTCAATTATTAAACAATATAAGGTGGCACTAACTCTTATATGCTTTGTACTTACAGAGTCGCATTATGGCTGGCTGGCCACCCGCCTGTATCGTGCCTTTCGTCCCAAGTGCCTCAAGGTGGATGTGGGCTGGCGTTGGCGTCGCATGTGCTGTCTGCCCATCGTGCTGCTCTTTGAGTTCGGTTTGGTCACTTTCGTGGCCGGCATAGCCCTTATTGTGGCCTACTTTACGCATGCCAGTGACTCGGAACAGAAGCAAATACTGATGGCCGTCTATGTGATTGCTGCGGTGCTGGTGACGCTCATCTGCACCCATCTGCATGTGCTGGCCAAGGTCTTTGGCTCGCTGTTCATCTCGCATAAGCGGCAGCTGAAACGTGCCGTTCGCTCCAATGAGAATGCACCGCTTACATTGCTTGGCGCCGAGGTGGCGGTGCTGACGGACATGGTCAAGTGCTTGGATGCCTTTACCAATCAGCAGAGTCGCCTAGTGGGCGTCGTCGATGCCCTGGACTCGTGCGATACGGAACGCATACTCACATTGCTGAATGCTGTGCAAACGCTGCTCTCGTCGCCAAATCGACCCTTTGTGCTGCTTATTTCGGTGGATCCGCATGTGATTGCCAAGGCAGCCGAAGCGAATAGCAGACGTCTGTTCACCGAGGGCGGCATTGGTGGTCATGACTTTCTGCGCAATCTGGTCCATCTGCCTGTGTATTTGCAGAACTCTGGACTGCGCAAGGTGCAGCGGGCACAGATGACAGCGCTGTTGTTTAAACGCAGCGGCACCGACTATCAACTGGAGGATGGGCCACCCACTTTGGGTCATTCAGTGTCCGCACGTCGACTGTCCAATGCCTCCGAGATCATGTCCAGCCAGGAGAAGCTGCGTGCACCGCACGGTGGCCAACGCGGTGGCGGCGGCGGCGGTGGCAAAAAGCTGCGTCTATCCGAATCGGTGGCCAGCTCGATTGGCTCCAATCTGCATCGCCTGGGTCAGAATCCGCAGGGTGTGCTCGACTTGTCGCGCATTGTGCTGACAGACGACTACTTTAGTGATGTGAATCCGCGCAGCATGCGTCGCCTCATGAACGTCATCTACATCACGGTGCGACTGCTGAAAGCATTCCAGATTGACTTTAGCTGGTACCGTCTCAGTTCCTGGATCAATCTCACCGAGCAGTGGCCACTGCGTGCCAGCATGATTGTGCTGCATCACGATCAGTACATGGACAGCAATGCCGATGAGAACATCTCGCTGCAAAGCGTCTACGAGAAGTAAATATCTATATATACATATTTGTTTTAACTGACTGACTAAACTATAAATGCACTGCTCACAGGCTGTCAGTGCATAGGCGTCTACTAAGAGAGCTTTTTTTTCAAATCCCAACTGCAAAAGTATCAAAGTTTGTGAGAAAAACCCTTCTTTTCTTAGCTAAGAACCCAATCCAAGTGGGACTAAATAGTCTACAATGCAACCCAAGTAGGACTTATTTAGCCTACAGCGAGGCCAAAAAAGATTTGATCTGTTTTTACTGATTGCTCTTGCAATTGTCAATTTTGTATGGTGACAAACATTTCTATAGCAGTGAAAACTAAAGCAGTTGTGTGATTCACATTCATATTAAGCTACTATTTGTTTTAAAATTAACTTGGCAAATGTATATTTCTAATTAATTTACACTGAGCTTAAACAAAACTAATTTTAGTACGTTCAAAGAGATATTGTGGGGGAAATTTTCTGCTAATCATAATAATATTTTGTGTATTTATATTTTGTACTTATGCATATATTTTGTATTTAAACACGTTGTATATAAATGCATAATTACTTAATATAATTTTCAATTTAAATTTTCAAATATATTTCTAGAGTGCGTCCCAAACTTGCCTGTCTGCGTGAGGCAGCTCCACTGCTCGAGCTGGATCGTGACGAGCGCAAACTGGACGCCTTTTTGCAGCTGCATAAATCCGATTTACTGGTCGCCGACTTGCGCATCTTTTTGCCATTCACCATCAATCTGGATCCCTATCTGCGCAAGGTATTGAAAGGTAAGTACGCAAGGCATTACAAGCGCATGGTATTTACCAATTCATATTGTTTGCCCACGCAGAGGATCAACAAATCATCGAAGACGAAGGTTCGCTTGTGCTGCAAACACGTCCCAGCTTATCGCACAGCATGCGTCCACATCCAGCGCCCACCACCTATGTGCCTTCGCCCCAAGCGTATCCGCCATACCAAATGCTGCAGAACGAGTTTGTGCCCAATGAGTTGCGTTCGCGCAATCTGGCCATAGAGCCAACGACACCGCTGATACCATCGCCCAGCGATTCGTTTGGCGTGAGTAAAAGCAATTTTTCTTATTTGATCTGGCCACATAAATTGTAATTGTTGATTCATTTGTACAGGATGATATACTGCAAACGAAGCTGACGGATCTAACCGTCGAGGGCGTCATTAGTCTGCTAGAGCGCATTGAAGATCTCAAGCCAACGTTGCAAAAACTGGCGCCGGTGCTGCGCGATAATGCCATCAATGGACGAGTGCTGAAGCACTGTGAACTGACGGATCTCAAAGCGGTAAGTCAGCTAATGAATGTTTGTTGAATGATCATTAAATTGTTGATTACTTTATGCAGGTGCTGGGGCTCAGCTTCGGGCATTGGGAACTGTTCCGTTTGCTAATCAATACGCTGCGGGAATGCGAGCGTCTGCCACGTAAGATTCGTCCACAACCTGCGATAGCAGAGGTGCCAGCCAGCACAACCGTCATCAGGGACATGCCAGAAGTTTTGCCACCTCCGCCGCTCTCGCGCAGAAACTCCGTCAGTCATATGGAGAAACAGGTTAGTTATAGAATAAGTTTAGTTTATAGTTAATAGTAGAAGAGAGCATATATGAACAATGCTTTGATTTATTTCTGAAATAATGCTTACGCTTCAGACGAAGATCCATGATTATGAGTATCTGCAGGTAAAAGAAAAGCTATGTTTTAGTTATTGTTTAAATTGAAATTTATGTTGAATTGCAAATTGTTCAATTAATTATGAATTTATGCCTTACTTAGGTTACGCTGGAGGAGCAGATGATCTGTGGCGCCTTGCAGACCCTCAACGAGGAGGCTTTCGAGGATGTGGCGAGCAGTGAACGACCTAGTCCGTCCGGTTTGCCCACAGGTGAGATGTTAGCTGCCGCACAGCTGCAATTAGCACCCATTTGCGAGACCTCTGAGTTTGGTTCGCCCTCCGACGAGCAGCGGATTAGCAATCTGCTGCAATACAACAACAATAACAATAATAACAACAACAACAATGGTAGCAACAATACGCCACAATCCAAGTATTTAAATAGCGAATACAGTCGCAGTGCCAGCTCGCATTCACTGCAAAGTCTAAACGCAGCCGCCGGTGCTGCTGGTGGCCTACAGATGCATGGTAACAGCACTGCCGATTTGATAAATGTTGTTAGCGGTGGCAGTGGTGGTTATGGTGTTAATAGTGGTAGTGGTGCTGTTGCTAATGGTGGTGGTGGTGGTTTCAAGGGCTATTATAATCCACAAAGTTTGGGACGCGGAACGCGTCCAAACTCAATTGCTGATGAATTTCTGATCGAACCAATGATGTCCTATACGACTGTGCCAACGGTGGTTGTGGTGCCCAACAGTGATAATAATTACGACGATACCAAGCTATAAACTCCCATCAATATGTAGTACTAACTAACATATCTGTATTAAAAACAAAACAAAGCGAGCTTCCTAATATTCACGAACATGTAAAAAAAGAAAACAAACAAAACAAAACAAAAAATTAAATAATATGCATGTACATTAACTCTTAAAGATAAGCCTAATAATAATAAAACGATAAATACTATTAGCAATTAGATAACATTTGTAATCGGTATAATTGCAGGTCTGGCTAAATTATAGTTATATCTATAAGCTTAATTAATTAAGTTAACCTTTATACTAAACAATTAGCTGGATAACAATCTATATCTGTGCCATCAAAAATTAAAAATAACAAAAAATGCTTTTAAATTTGATTTTAACAATGCTTCAATAGAAAATTGGTAGTTCATGTGGCTTTTACGCAGTTGCAAATCTATTATTTCGATATTATTTCTTGTTCTTCATCCAAGCGCTAAAAAATAGAAGTGCTCAAGCATACGCAAACATTATTTTTTTGTTTAAGTATTTATGAATAACATGGACTGCACGATTTTTAAAAATTAGTTTTAAGTTGACTTCAGCTATTCCAATAATGACTAACAATCTAATACAATGCTGCTTCCAGAATTGGAATTACTAATTTTTATGTGGAAAGATAAAATAAATAATCATACGAACAACTTTTTACAATGGCATTTTATTGTAGTTTGTTTTATAACATTTTGTTAAGCATTCTTTATCCCCTTATATCTGCCTATTTGGATATGGGTAAATTGACTTTAATTGCTATCATATTTGCTCATTCGTTTTAATTTAATCTACATTTGCATGAAACTAATTGTTTTAAGTGTTTACTTAGATTAGCTTGTAAATATAATTGATAAATAAACTAATAAATGGTGTTGGGTATGTGTATATAAGTTTATTAATGTAAATAATTAACAAAGCTGCTCAGCATTATCATCGTCGTCAAAGGCTAAAGAGACCGCCAGTGCAACATTCAATTGTTAATTTTGTCTGATTTGTGTGTGTCCCCCGTTTGTGAGCTTCTCAATATTTTCTAAATCTTAACTTTGTTTTCCACTCGTCAATATTGTTTTTAGAACTCGATTTATCAAGTGCTGGTGCCATGTTTACCCCTACCTTGCTTACATCGGGTTCGCCCGTACAGCAACGCCGGGACTCGATACTGAAGCAGCAGGGTAGCGTCAAGTCGGAGAAGCGGGTATCGATCAAACAAACACCCAGTGGCAGCAATCTCGCCGGCATCAATAACAACAATAATAACAATAATGCCAAGCTGGCACCGAATGTGGAATACGTATCGGAGCGTCAAATGGAACTGGCAAGCAGCCAAGGCAGCAGTAAAGGCCGGCTGACCACTAAACCACCGGCAGGTAATTAAATTCACTATGATTATGTGTTTCTTTAAATAAATTTTTTAATATTCTTTTTTTTGATTAGGTCCCAGACCAGCCTCTCTGATCATAACCAAAAACGATTCAACCTCGCAATTTCAGCTGCTGCGCTCCTCATCTATCGAATACGAAGATATCGAGGCACAGCAGCATTCAATACGTGCTATTAGAACCACTCTGCTCGAACAGCAAGAAGATGAGTCGGCACCGTTGGTGTTTACGGTGCGAAAATGATAGGACTGCAGAGACTGTAATCAGCTACAGCAGCAAAAACAAATTCAATATGTGCTTTTTACTTAGTGCCAGTTAAATTAAGTTACTAATAGGTTATAGTTTGAGTAATGCGTCTCACTGTTAACCGTTGTCATAAACTAATGTTGATAGAGAATTGTTCACAAATATACACTTACTATTATGAATTTAATATGCATACTATATAAAAGTATGCATATGACAATTAAGACAATTATATTTAATAAAAAGCTTTACAATCGAGCCAAACAACTGTATGCTTCGAAAATTTAATGGGATTTCATACAAAATGCCACATACTTGAGAAACATTTAATTTGAATTTTTTTTTAAATTTGTATTCCTTACGCGAGCAACGTAACGTAAATTCTGACGTAACGTCAATAATTGGAACTAGTTCTGTTCCGATATCGCAATACGCGCTTTTGTCTTTGAGCCAGAAAGTTGGTATTTTTAGTTTCACATACCATTCATGGTACACATTTTGTATACTTTATTGGACCATAATACCACTATCATATAATACGTATTATATGGTAAGTGATGGAACAATGTTTTCTAAATTTCAATTGTTAAACTTTTTAAATTATGAAATTTGGTATGTCTTCCTACGTAAAATAGTATATTTTTGAAATAAACTTTTGGTAACGCTGCTGCCCAAAGCTGGATTCCTTCCCATTCTCTTCCTCTCACAATTTTCGTTTTTATTATCAACAAACATGTTTGTGTATCTAAAATATTGGTTTCGACATTTTTTTGTGGTCTCAGCGCAGCAACAATCAATTAAGCAAATGTTAAATAGTTAAATTGCATCATATAATGAATGAGTATTTACTAATTTTGACTTACTCTTGGCAAAAATGAGTGTAAGTAAGGAAATAATTTATTAATCAAATGGCCCTTACTAAGCTCTTTGTTATGACTGTGCTTGTAAATATTCAACACATACATTCATGATCATTGTAAGTGTCCACACAAACTATACTAACCCACACTAAGAAAAGAAACATAGAAATGGTCAGCTGCTTTTTGTTTACCAGCAAAGAGGGTGCGACATTCTCTTGCCGAACCAGCTGATGCGCGCACGAAAACTTGAAAGGTCACCTTGAGCTCAATAAAAAAAGAATTGAGGAATTTATTTGCTGGTAAAGTTAAACAGCACAACATAGTTTTCGGTGAAAAAAATAAATAAAATTATATAGTGGAATATAAATTTAATTTAACATAAAAATATTGGAAAATAAATACATATTATTAGTTAAATAGTACGCAAGATAAAGAATAATATCCAAGTGTGTTTAAAAAAGAAGCACAGTAATGTTGACATGCTGTATTTTGAGGGTCATTATGGACTGATAATACACTGTTAGCGGTAGATCAAAAATATATACATATGTATGTATGTATAAACATAATCGTAAACTCATACGTATAAATAATTACAACTGTATGAGCGTACGTAAATATGTTTGCATATAAGTATGTATGTAGGTCAATGGACGCAATGAACTGAGTTTATTTTTAAGCTATTTACCACAATGCTTATTTAGAATATGACTTAACAAACGATAAATAACGATATAAAAAACAAACGAATAGCATATTTTTGCAATTTCAAGATAAAAAATGTGGGTAAACCGGTGAAAAGTTTAGCAAGGACTTCGTAGAGTGAGAAACGTGAATGAATACAATAAAAAGTTTCGACATTCGCTTAATGATTTCATGTACTTGTGCTTGGTGTAATAAACTTGAAATCAGTATTATCTAACGACCTTTATACTTCATTCAGCACGTAAGCTTTGCATGCACGCACTGCACTAACCAAAGTCATGGGCGCCGTTAGAAAGCTTCAGAAAGTTGCCGAAGCAAAGCTTATGCAAGTATGAAAACCGCTCGCACACACACACAAGCAATAATGTACTTGGTTAATTATTAAGCTCCCTTAGTGTTTGCACTTGCGGACATTTGTTTTTAAATTAGTATTAAATTTTAAATGATTCGTTAACGATCAACAGCTGCTGTGCATTAGTAGCAGAACAGAGTTGCCGGCGCTTAATTTGCGAAAAAGAAACGCTTCAATTGCACATTTGAGCTTTGCACGATCTCAAGCGTTATAAAAATCAATAATAAGAATGATAGCGGAGGGGTTTAAGTGGCTGCTGAACATCCTTATGGGTTATCAGTTTTTTCGCTGGTTCATCGACTACTATGTACAAGTAACTACTGGACCGATGGCCAATGGCGGGATGCAACAAGTGCATGGTTCTGATAAGCAGCCGGCAAGGCTTGCGCAGCAGCGGGTGAATGCTCAACTTGAAGAAGAAGAAGAAGCATCAACAGTTGAGCCGACTGCCTGCCTAACGGTGCCAGTCGAGATTAGTGCTAATGAGAAGCTTAGTGCCTCAGCAAGTATGGGGAATGCAGGCAGCAGCAGCAACAGCCGCCGCAGAAGTAGCAGCAGCAGCAACAGCAGCAACAAGAGCACCCGTATCAAATCATTACAAAAACGCCACAGTGAGGTATGATCATAATCTCAGATTGTCTACAAAATTATGTAGTAAATAAGTATTTACAAGCATGCATAATCAATATATAATATTGATATGTATGTGTGTGCATATTTATATGATTGTAAATTTTAAAAGCATAGCACAGACTTAATTCAAAGGTACAACGAGCCGCAAGTGATTGCCTCAGTCTGTGCCGTGTGCTCCTCGTGTTCTAATTAACTTAAAGAAATTGATTAAACGCTATAAATTATTGCTTCCACTGTGGTGTTGTAACTGATTGCTTGTGTGTGTGTGTGTGTGCGTATCTGTAATCTATAAATGTAATCGCTTAAACCTATCTCGACTAAAAATAGACTGGCGTTAACGGCAAAATCCTTTTAATTACATAACCCAAACGAAAATGTCCTTAAGTTAGTCTCTTTCAAGGACATTTTCGAGAAAGCCTCTATTAAAACATTTTCTATTTTTATTAATTTATTAATTAACTGATCATTCGGTGGTGGCTGAAAGCTTAAATATTTTTTTATTGTTTGCATTCACTTTTTTTTATTGGGGTGACATTGAGAACGAATTGAATTGAATCGAATCGAATCAAATTGATTGCCTCAAGGCATATCTGTGTGGTCATCTATGTATACATACATATGTATGTATGTACATAGCTCAGTTTAATACCATTTGCGTTTGCTTGCAGATTGTAGACATGAGCAAGGATACGGAATCGCACAGCATTCCCATAGCGGAGGGCACAAATGCTGAGCATGTGCTGTACCGCCTGAAACGTGGCTCCAAACTATGCGTGCATCCAGATGTCTCGTTGCTGGGTCGCAAGATCCTGCTGCTAACCAATTATCCTGCCGAGGGCAAGAAATTTGTACGCACCGAATATCGTGTGCTTGGCTGGCAGCTAAAGGATGGCAAACAGGTGAGCACCGTGGAGCATCCCGAACTGCATGTGGTGGACACAGATCTCTACAGCGAACTGCAGCTCAACATGTCTGGCACATATCGGTTCTACTTCACTTATGCTGATCGGTAAGTTGTCGTCAGAGAGTATAGTTATGACTCAAGTTAATATATTGTTCAATTACAGTGAAGGAGACGCTAATGTGGCAGCAGATGGTGCACTCTATGTACAGGTGGAGCCCACGCTGCATGTGGGACCTCCAGGTGCCCAGAAGATTATACCACTGAACTCGGTGCGCTGTCAGACGGTGATGACCAAGCTGCTGGGACCGCTCAACACTTGGGAGGCAAAGCTGCGTGTGGCTAAGGAGTCTGGCTACAATGTTATACACTTTACGCCCATACAGGAACTGGGCGGTTCCCGTTCCGGTTACTCGTTACGTGACCAGCTGCGTGTCAATTCGCATTTTGCGGCCAAGAAGGGCGATAAGGTGACGTTCGAGGATGTGGAGAAAGTGATTAAGAAATGCCGTCAGGAATGGGGCGTAAGTGATTTGTGTAAATGCTGTCTGTTATTGTGCTAATCTCTGTTGCTCTAGTTGGCCTCCATTTGCGATATTGTGCTGAATCACACGGCTAATGAATCGGAGTGGCTGGTGAATCATCCGGATGCCACGTATTCCTGTGCCACATGTCCGTATTTGCGTCCGGCTTTCCTGCTGGACGCTGCATTTGCACAGTGCGGTGCTGATATTGCCGCTGGCAACCTGGAACATGTGGGCGTGCCTCAGATCATCGATCAGGAATGCCATTTGGAAGCTTTAAAGTACCAATTGCATACGACTTATCTGGCCAAGGTCAATATTCACGAGCTGTATCAGTGCGACGTCATGAAGTATGTGAATGATTTTATGACGCAAGTGCGTACACGTGAGCCTCCCAAGAATATGACGAAGCAATCACGCTTCTCGGAGATCAAACTGTTGCAAGATCCGGAATATCGACGCTTGGCCACCACCATTGATTTCGAGTTGGCGTTGGAGGTCTTTAATGCTTTCCATGGCGACTGTTTCGATGAGGAGTCGCGTTTCCGCAAATGCGCCGAGACACTGCGTCACCATCTCGACCAGCTCAACGAGAACGTGCGAGCCGAACTGCAGGGCTACCTCAACTATGCCATCGACAATTGCTTGGCCGGCATACGCTACGAGCGTGTACAGGGCGATGGACCACGTGTGCGTGAAATATCCATCAAGCATGCCGTCTTCATGACGTACTTCACCCACACGGGCAACGAGGGCAAGTCGTTGACGGAGATTGAGCAGGATATGTACGGCAAGGCGGGTGCATTCTATATGGCACACAATGGATGGGTCATGGGCTCCAGCGATCCATTGCTGGACTTTGCCGAAGAACAACCAGGACGTGGCAATGTTTATCTCAAGCGTGAGCTGATCTCCTGGGGTGACAGTGTCAAGTTGCGCTTTGGAAAGCGACCCGAGGACAGTCCATATCTCTGGCAACACATGACCGAGTATGTGGAGACAACGGCACGTATTTTCGACGGTGTTCGATTGGACAACTGCCACTCGACGCCGCTGCATGTGGCCGAGTATCTGCTGGATGCGGCACGCAAAATCAATCCGGAACTCTATGTGGTTGCCGAGCTCTTCACCAACTCCGATGGCACCGACAATGTCTTCGTCAATCGGCTGGGCATTACGTCGCTGATTCGAGAGGCACTTTCCGCTTGGGATTCGCATGAGCAGGGTCGTCTCGTTTATCGTTATGGCGGCGTGCCTGTTGGCGGCTTCTATGCGAATCCGAAACGCGATGTGGCGCCCATTGTGGCGCATGCTCTATTCATGGATCTGACCCACGACAATCCGTCGGCGGTGGAGAAGCGTTCCGTTTACGATCTGTTGCCCTCATCTGCTCTGGTATCCATGGCTTGCTGTGCCACTGGCAGCAATCGCGGCTACGATGAACTGGTGCCACATCACGTAAGTTGCAATCTATATCAAATATGTATGAGTCAGAAAGCTTTTTTTAGTCTAAAACAGAAACAGAGTAGGATTTTTTTGTAGCCAACCCAATTTAGCAAAGACAAGCGATTTGATCTGTTTTCTCTAATTGTCTAATAATGGACAATATGAAGAAACTGACCAGTATTTATCAAAAAAATAAAATATCAATAACTAATTTTATTTAATTATTCCACAGATCCATGTGGTGGACGAGGAACGTCCGTACCAGGAGTGGGGCAAAGGTGTGGATTTTAAGACAGGCATTATTGCTGCCAAGCGCGCTTTGAACTTGCTGCACGGCCAGCTAGCAGAGGAAGGTTTCAGCCAGGTGTATGTGGATCAAATGGATCCCAATGTGGTTGCCGTCACCCGTCATTCGCCCACCTCACATCAGACCGTTATCCTTGTGGCTCACACTGCCTTCAGTTATCCAGATCCGAATGCGGGTGCCACCAATGTGCGTCCGTTACGCTTTGAGGGCGTGCTGGACGAGATCATACTGGAGGCTAATCTAACAATGCAGAGCGACAAGCCTTTTGATCGCCCGGCGCCCTTCAAAAAGAGCGAGCATGTCATCAACGGCTTCACACAGTTCCAATTGTCGCTGCAGGAGCACATACCGCTCAGCAAGTCGCAGGTGTTTGAGACCAGCTCCTATGTGGATGGCAACAACACCCAGCTGAACTTTGTCAATTTGCGACCCGGCACAGTGGTCGCAATACGCGTCTCTTTGCACGCAAGTGTACGCAATAGCTTCGATCGCCTGCAGCAGATCACAAACTCGCTGCGCGTGGAGTCCGGTTCACAGTGTGCGGATCTGCAGGCGATTGTAGCCAAGCTGGACTTAACTGCATTGAGTCGCGCACTGTTCAGCTGCGATCAGGAGGAACGTGTCATGGGCTTGGGTGGGTCTGCCTATGATATACCCAACTTTGGACCTATTGTCTATTGCGGTCTGCAAGGATTTGTCTCGTTGCTGACGGAGATTTCACCACGCGATGATTTGGGCCATCCACTGTGCAACAATTTGCGCGATGGCAATTGGATGATGGGTGCGTAGAAGAATTAAAACAACTTTGAGGCCTGTTCAGACTATAAGAGCTAGAGCTATCAGAGCTGGCAATTATTCTTCCTAGTATTACAATCTTATATAGTTGTCGTATGTTCTTCTTCTTACCTGTTCAATACATATCCTTTTCTTTAGACTACATTGCCGATCGTCTGAATAACTTTGAGGACCTCAAACCGCTCTCTGCCTGGCTTAAGGCCACCTTCGAGCCATTAAAGAATGTGCCACGCTACCTCGTACCTTGTTACTTCGATGCCATTGTGAGCGGCGTTTACAATGTGCTCGTCAAACAGGTCAGCCAATTGATGCCTAGGTGAGAGTCGCTTTGCCAGCGCACAATGTCGGATTGATAACACATTTATGCTTTCAGTTTCATACGTGACGGTCATCACTTTACCCAGGCGTTGGCATTATCAACGCTGCAGTTTCTGGCCGTCTGCCGTTCCGCCAATCTGCCCGGCTTTAGTCCAGCGCTCAATGCACCAAAGCCACCCAAGCAGTGTGTCACCTTATCTGCCGGACTGCCCCACTTCTCCACAGGTTTAGTAGCTGCTGCTAAGTCTATTTAATTATGTGTGATTAACTGAATTTGCTCAACAGGTTATATGCGATGCTGGGGACGCGACACATTCATTGCACTGCGTGGTACAATGCTGCTCACTGGCAGATACGTTGAGGCACGTTTCATCATCTTGGGCTTTGCAGCAGCCATGCGTCATGGCCTGATACCCAATCTATTGGACAATGGCGCCAAGCCGCGTCTCAACTGCCGCGATGCCGTCTGGTGGTGGTTGCATAGCATTAAGCAGTATGTTGAGGAGGCGCCCAAGGGTGCCGATATCCTTAAGGATAAGGTGTCGCGTATTTTCCCTTATGACGACTCGGAGGCACATGCACCGGGCTCCTTTGATCAGTTGCTCTATGATGTGATGCAGGAAGCATTGCAGGTGCATTTCCAAGGGCTGCAGTATCGTGAACGGAATGCGGGTCACGAGATTGATGCCCACATGGTAGATCAGGGATTTAACAATCATATTGGCGTGCATCCCGATACGGGTTTTGTGTTTGGCGGCAACAGCGCCAACTGCGGCACTTGGATGGACAAAATGGGCTCCTCTGAAAAGGCGGGCAATCGTGGACGTCCCAGCACACCACGTGATGGTTCGGCTGTGGAGCTGATTGGTCTGGAGTATGCTGTATTACGCTTTATGCAAGGGCTTAGCGAGCGACATGCGATTCCTTATGGCGGCGTAGAGCGCAAGGGTCCTGCAGGAGAACTGACAAAGTGGAGCTACAAGGAGTGGGCAGATCGCATACAGAAGAACTTCGATCAGCATTTCTTTGTTAAGGACACGGACACCACATCGGTGGCCAATAAGAAGGGCATCTACAAGGACAGCTGTGGCGCCACCCAGGACTGGACGGACTTCCAATTGCGTTGCAATTTCCCCATCACTCTGACTGTGGCACCGGACCTGTGCGATCCTCAAAACGCTTGGCGTGCTCTGGAGGCAGCTAAAAAGCATCTGTTGGGTCCGTTGGGCATGAAGACATTGGATCCCGACGATTGGAACTACAGAGCCAACTACGACAATTCCAATGATTCAACAGATTGTACTGTAGCCCATGGTGCCAACTATCATCAGGGACCTGAATGGGTCTGGCCCATTGGCTTTTATTTGCGTGCACGCCTGATCTTTGCCAGAAAGTGTGGCTTCCTCGATGTGGCCATTGCCGAAACCTGGGCTATTCTGCGTGCCCATCTGCGCGAGCTGCAGACATCCCATTGGCGTGGTCTGCCCGAGTTGACCAACGACAATGGCAGCTACTGCCACGACTCCTGTCGCACTCAGGCCTGGAGCATAGGCACTGTGCTGGAAGTGCTCAACGATCTGCATGCACTGGGAGCCGATAAATAGTGCCAGTGTTGTCATATCTATTCAACGAATCTCTCAACAGCAGAGATATAAAATTATTAGCTTAACTAAATTATGCAAGAAAAAAACAAAAATGCGTTTGGTAGATGCTGCAAAGAATTTGGTTTAATGATTCAATTAATGGGCGTAACCATAAAGTTATTTGTTCAATTTGTTACGGAAGTTGTTGATCATCCCAATGCTCTATTAAAGTTATTTAATCTCGTCCTTAATCTGCCTCTTTTATTTACTACGAAAAATAACTGTTCCTTGCTATTTGCATGCAGGAAGTCTTGGGTGGAGAGATTGGTCCACTATTTCTCATAGTCACATCTAGCATGGAAAAGGGGCGTATAACTTCTGGTTTGATTTCTAATAGATCTGCTTCTTTGGGAGCCGAATTAACCTCCACTTTTAATTGATTTGCTTCTGTGAAATTATTAACCGCAACATTTGATGGATTAGCTTCTTTGGAATGATTAAATTTCATATTTAATTGATCTGCTTGTTTGAAAGGATTGACTTCAACATTTGATTTATCTGCTGCTTGAGGAGGATCTGTTGATTCAAGGTTCAGCTCATCTTTTTGCTCGGTGTCATCAGCAGCATCGCATTTTGCACATTTATTTGCTTCTACCTGTCAAATATTTATTGCTCTTCAATATTGCATCATTGCTCAAGAATATACTTACACTTTCGCGTCGCTTGAACATCTGGAAAGCTGCAGAGCAGGTCATTTCGTAGACGCTTTGCAGGATCATCTTTTGCACAACATCCAAAACGATGGACATCCTTCTCTGTTTATGTACTTCAATTTGAGATTATGATTTCAAAAATGGTCTATTGTCAAATTCTATATTCACATTCAACCTAGATGACAGTTGCAACTCACTGAAATTTTTAAAATATTCAACTACTACGTTAAATCAAAGCAGAATATTTATTTAAAATTTGTATGTCAATTTAAAAATAAAAAATCAATAATTAGTTACAAAATCCTTCAAAAATATTGGATTGCTACTAATTTTAAATTATATACCTAATTGCTTCCTTACCTCATCCATAGATTTTCTTAAATTGTGACACTTATTTTAGTGACCAAATAATAATAAAGGTTTGGTTTATTCATACAAATTGCTTAAACAAATGGCTAAATATGATAACGATAAAGAGTAAGAAACACACATGGATGACCCGGTTGAAGCAATCGATAGAGCGACCAAAGCTTGTGATAATTTATTCATTCAGATCAAGTATCTTTTAAGAATCTGGATGTTGTTTAAAACATACATTTATAGCTTTAAGTCAGAAATCAAATTTTAAATAAATAGTTAAAGGAATATGCTGTATATACTGCGCATTTATTTTATTTAAACTCTGTTTAGGAAGTAACATCGAGTCTATAATGTACAGGGTTATAGCATTACCCGGACAGCACGGTGTAATAGCAGTTAGAAAATCATAAAGGCACTCTCATAGATAATTACATAAAATTTTAAGAAACTGAAAAGCAACTGGTATTAGGCTGTTAAAATAGGATAAATATTTGTATATTATTATAATTATTATGGTATTCGTGTAGGGTATTAGTCTAGTCAAGTAACCTATGGAATTCACAATGGTCTTTTATATACATAGATAGGAATAGCTTACTCTTAGTATGCTTTACTCATACTAAATAACTACAATATCATTCGAAACACTAAGTTTAAAGTATATGTACATAAAGCTTGTTTGCCCAGTGTCTGGTTTCTAGATTACGTACGCTTAATTCTTATAGTTATTTTAAGATTTATGTTTTGCTTATCTTAAGATCTATGTTTGCTTGCGAGGAAGGCGTAGTTGTCGTCGTTGTCGTGTCTTCATCATCATCCTGAATGGATTTCAGTTCACGTCCCATATTTTCAATCTTCAAACCAGTACCGATCGCCGGAATATTGTTCACTTCATTGAGATTGGGCTCCGGCAGACAATTCTCATTGCCATTTGCATCGCGTTTAATGCGGCTTATGGGCTGAGCAGTTGTAATCTGTTCCTCCTTCAGTTGCAACAACTCGCGCCTTATGGCTTCGACATTTACGACGTCGCTCGATTTGTTGGCCGGTGCATCAGCTGCTAAAGTATCGTTCGCCTTTAGCCTTGTGGCATTGGCCAGCAGCACAAGTGGTAGAGGCAGTCGTTGTGCTAAGGATGGCGCAGCTTCACCTGATGCATTCTTATGAAGCTCGCCCGTTTTATAGGAAAGAGGCTCGAAAACGCCGGCATGCGCTTCCTGCTCCTCACGTGCGTGCGCGTTCTCTGTCAGCATTTCCATCAATGAAATCGGTTTACGATCTTTGACTGGATTGTTCACTTGTTGAGGCTGAGGATGTGGCTCTGGCTGTTGTTGTGGTTGCGGCTGAACAACTTTCTTAAGCTGTTCATCTTGGCGATTGGTTTCTTTGACTTTGCTCAGCGCTTCAGCGAGCTCATTAACCACTAAGGGTTTGGGATTGTCGGGGTTTTGTTTGGCCAATTCATCGTTCAACTTATCCATACTGTGTTCAATTAATTTTATGGTATTTTCATTCTGTGGCTTTTGCTTGGACAACTCCACATTCAGTTCATCCACAGTGCGCTCCAATTGCTGCATTTTCTCCTTTAATTCCTTTTGTGTTTCTCGCAGTTCGTCTGCATTTCTTTTATTGTCCTTTTGCTCCTCAGCTGTAATTTCCTCCTCCTTCTTGATGGCGGCACCATCAATCGTTTGCTGTGCGGCCACTGGTATTATCGGAGCCGCCTTAGATTTATCAGCTTCCGGAGCTGCCACAATAGGATCTTTGACTTTCTCAAGTGTCGCGTTTTTCTTTTCGATTGGTGCAGCTATTTTTGGTACCTCGACATTTGCTTCGACTTTTTGTATATTTTCTGCTTTATCCAAAGGTGGTTCGTTTTTCGCATCCATAGAATGTGATTCGTCGACAGGCAGTGGCGGCATTGGCGGGTTATCCGAAGAAGAACTTACAACAAGTGGCTTTTCAGCAATCTTTGCACTCTCTGCATTAAGTACGTGCTTACCTTCGTCAAGTTTATTCAATACTTCTTTTACTGCTGCTTCGTTGGGTTCTTTTACTAAATGTTTTAATATCTCAGAATTCTTTAACTGTAGCTCTAAAGCTGGTGGTGGGTTTTCGTTGGGTGTTATGGGTGTAATCATTTGGATGCCGTCAAATTGTGGGCCCGAGCTCTGTTCATCTATGGCATTTAAATTAGCGTATGTTCCGAGTATCATGAGGCAAAAGCCGCTCACAAATACAATTTGAGCCAAACTGCGCTCCGTTGATTCTTTTTTAATAATTTTCCGAAAACTGGATGCTGGAAACATAATGCAAATGGCAACGCCAATTGTGGATCCCACCAAGCCAATAATAAGCTCTACAGATGGAATCACTAGAGCCACACAGAGTGAGAAAAACACAATGAAGAGTGTAATCAATCTAAAGCGACGCTCTGGAATATAACTGCTGCTCTCCGTGTGTCCTTGCTGTGTGTAAAGAAAAGACGATTAGATTGATTTAGATTTAATAACTAATTAATGCACTAACCTTTCGGTACAGCAAGGAATTGATGCTGGCTCTGCACGGGAATATGACCAGTGGAAAGCTGAACGCAATCGACAATACAAAACCAATTTTAATAATATCACTACCAAATGTGGGCGACAAGTTGACGAGGATGTTGCCCGAAAAGGTGTGCTGGCAGTAAGCCACATAACCGAAGAAACCAACAGATATGTAAACAAGCGTACAAATCCATGTTGCATTGCGTACAATACCGTTTAGTTTCTCCAGACTCTGGTTATTGATGCTTTCAAAGACTTCGAATAGTTGCCTGCAATTTAAGATACAAGTGAGATACATATAAAAGATTCGGATTTGCAGCTAACTCACATTTGACAGGATAAAGCCATGCTAAAGATGGGCAAACATTGTAGAACTCCTGCTGGCTCCCAGTAAAGTACCTTCCCGGTCCAATCATTGGCAACAATGTGCGACTCCGACTCAAGCACAATCTTCAGCATGAGGCACACATAGAAGCCAATGGAAGCGGTGCACACAGCCGACAAACTGTCCACATTTCGTAGCATACCCAATGGGACAATACAACAGATAGTAACAGCTATCATAACCACCGTGCGTAAGTGATTGTGTTCCGCGATATCCAACGAAAATAATTTTGATACAATTTGCGGGCCCAAGTCTCCGACAACGACAAAGTATGTTATACATGTTCCGATAAGGTAACCAATTATACAAAGTTCTGCCAAGAGTTTGCCGGATGTGCCGAATGCGTGGAGACCAAGCAGCTCGAAACTCTTGCGACGTGTCAGTAGCGAAGTTTTGATGAGATAGTGGCAGCATATGCGAGTTATCCAATTGCTTACGATGAGCAGTACAATGGATAGTATGATGCCGCATTTTTGGAAGCAGAATGGCATGGCCAATATGCCGACGCCAATAATGCTGTTCGCTAGCGTCATAACATGACCCGAATGAGAGAACATGATGCAATCTACTTTCACCAGATGAACTAAGCGAAATTGTCAAAGTTGCACAGCTGCTTTTCTTCCTGCAACACCGTTTCTATAATATAGCTACCAGAACTGGAAGCCAAAAAATAAAACAAAGAGATACATTGTTGTACACATTGTGAGCCGAATGATAATTACTTACCTCTTATCGCTCAGAATGGAAAGTACCGCTCTTGTGAAAGCAAAAACAAATAAATAAAATTGACGGCAGTTGGCGTTTGACTCTGTTTGGCATTGAGCAAGCGAATACTTCATTAAATACTATTTTACGTAGAAATTGCAGGTGCTTGTTGTTCACATTTTACGCAATTTGAGTTCAGCAGTCTCTTAAAAAATATTTTTGGTAACGTCAGCATTGTTTGGATTGCGCTCAGTAGTGTTGTTTCGTTTACTTCAGAACAGTTACAATTGGATGGACTGTTGAATGAAACTACTGAACTTGTTCACTGATTTGACAGCGGACAGCTGACTTGCCAAAGGCGACAACGCGATGTCTGTCACTAGTCACGAGTTTTCAAATGTGTTTATATTTTAAAACCAATGCCACCTCACGATAAGTACCGAGAGAAACTAAATCTCTTCGCTGGCAAAAGGTCATAAATTTAGTGATCGGGCATGTATGACGTCATAAATTTTGACTAGGTGGACACAACGGATTTCTCGCACCTTTAACAAAATTACATGTATTTGATATAATTTGTGAGAAATGATTCAGTTCCGCTTAACTTTGTTTCCTGAGTTAATTTAGCCTTCCTGCATACTCCACTCAATGGATCAGCTTTGAAAATATTTAGCTGTCCTTTAGCATCCTTTCATATGCATCCTCTCATATCATGGAGTTTTCGGAAAGCGAATAGTTTAAGTTATTCCCCGAACTTAGTACTTTAATGTTAAATACATTTAAAATCGTGTCCCCATTAATTTATTTTTATTGAATGTATTTTTGTTCGTTTGCTTGTGTTTGTTCGGTTTGTTTGAAAATTTCAAAAGTCGTGCAATTTCTAGTTACATCTCTCATTAAGAACAATGTGACCATAAATCAAATGGAAAATTTACCAAGTGGCAACGCAACTTTTGGTCAATGGTGGCAACGCCGCGGTGCTTGTTTCTTTCCGTTCCGTAGACTGCAAACGTCAAGATGGCCGATGTAATTTTTGTTTAAAAATCTAAAAAAATATTAAGCATCTGTGTACAGAAACAGAACAGTGTATCATATTTACAACATCTAATGTTCTGCGCATGCATGCAAATGTTATTTTAGAGTTTTCTGTGCAGTATATTGATAAAAAGTGTACAAAGTTTGTACTAATCAATACCGTTTACTTTTTTTTTGTGCAAACAGCAAGTCGATGAAACTCTTAAGAAGAAGCGTACCTTCAAGAAGTTCACCTACCGTGGTGTGGACTTGGATCAGTTGTTGGACATGCCCAAGTAAGTATTGTTATGCGGTGGCAAGCGGCTTCCCCAGCTAACCTCATTGTTTGCTCTTCCTTCGTCGTGTGCAGCAACCAGCTGGTCGAGTTGATGCACAGCCGCGCCCGCAGGCGTTTCTCGCGCGGTCTGAAGCGCAAGCCGATGGCTCTGATCAAGAAGCTCCGCAAGGCCAAGAAGGAGGCCCCACCAAATGAGAAGCCAGAGATCGTGAAGACTCACCTGAGGAACATGATCATCGTCCCCGAGATGACCGGCTCCATCATTGGCGTTTACAATGGCAAGGACTTCGGCCAGGTAAGTTAGTGTACGGATTGTCTATTGAATATTTGTACTAAAGTAGTTGCTTTATCTACCAACAGGTTGAAGTTAAGCCTGAAATGATTGGCCACTACTTGGGCGAATTCGCGTTGACCTACAAACCCGTCAAGCACGGTAGGCCCGGTATTGGTGCCACCCACAGCTCACGTTTTATTCCCCTCAAGTAAGCGGCAATGTCTGCAGCAGAGTCGTCGCCTACTCGAGTGGGTTGTGGCTTGTTTTTGGATTTTTACGCATAATAAAGGAAACGTAATTTTTTAAGAACGTAATGGAGTCTTTCAATTCCCCAAACATCCCAAGCTAATCAGGAAAACTACAAGTGTTTAACAAATTTACGTTTAATATTTATTGGAACTTGCAAATAGTAGTATGTATAGCGTGTTGGATGTGTATGCGCCCCTCACACAAGCTATCTGCGTTTTCGCGCGCTATTGTTAGTGACTACGACCCGGTCGTAGGCCGTATCCTTCATATTCGATTCTCGTGCTCCATTATAAACCATTTGCCGCGCAGTGCTATGGGGATGATGTGGATGGTTTGTGGTCATCGTATCGTTAACATCAGCAGATCCATATGCACTGTCTTTGACTTGAGAATCATTGTGGGAGCGATTAAAATAATTCGACTGGATTGTAGGTGGCACAGAAGGTGCTACTGGATTAGATAGCATAGGGAGTTGAGCAAGCGATTGGAAGGCATTACTTAAGCCCGTAAAAGTCACCGTTTTACTTTGATTAGTTTTGTTAGCAAGATTGTTGTTACCACTTGTAAAGAAGGCACTTCCATTGGGCGCATAGCTGCTCAGCAATGGTTGCTGGCTCTGGTTATTGGTGTTAAAGGCGGTGTAGGAGTTGGCGTTGTCAATGGCCGGCATGCTGTTGTACATGGCCTTCTGTAGCGAGTCGGACTTGGAGCGATGTAGAATACTCTTGGTGGCAACACGTGTGCCAACGCCGATGGTGTTTTTAGCAGGAGTGGAGTAGCGGGCGTCGTGCGGCACATCGAGTGCGGTTAGTAGGTTGTTGCTCAGTGACTGATTTAGATAGCCCTCCACTTGTAATAGTGGCTGAGCCTTACCTAAGCGGTTCAGCTCCATTTCCATTGAGTTGTAAATGGTCAGATTGCTGGCCAGCATATCCTGTCTAGATCCCAGTGTTAGCATGCTGTCAGCATTGTTGAGTGTCGATGATGACGCTAGATTAACCGACTTGGCTGTGTGCATGGCCATACCCATTTCGCTGGGACCTTGTTGCAGTGCACCCGTGCGAGGATCAAAGTGTTTCTGTGTTGCATCTTTCAGTGTGCTCTTAATCTCTTTGGATTTGTCTGGCTGCTGTGGCTGTCGTATGGAGGAGATGTGTCCGGGCATGGGTTCACGTGAGACAGACGACGTTGGCGATGCCGAATTAGTCTCCTCGTTCTCTTCCTGTCAAGCACAAGGTGACGCAAATTAATAGCAAATGGATATGTATGTATGATGTACATAAATTGTAAATGTTTACCTCATCCTCCTCAGTTATGATGGATGACTCAATCCAGTCTTTTATGCGATTCTTTTTGAGCTGACGATCGACATTCGTTTCGATTCCACAGTCGGCCAAAGTGTAGAGCAGGCGATTCTTCTCATCGGGGCTGCTGTGAAAGGAATACATTGAGGGGCAAAGTTCGTCTGTCTCGTATTCAGCCATCTCCTTCTCCGCTGTCTTGGCCAACCAGCGATCATCCATGAATTTGGTCAAGTCTCCCAAGCTCTTTGGTCTGTTACCGCTTCTTGGCTCTAGAAAACGTTTAAACATTCGCTGTGCTCGAGAAGTCAAGAGCTGGAATTATTTTTATTAAATTAGTAATGAAATTAGTGACAATTAATATGTGTATTACCTTAAATAGTTTGGGTGTGCGTCGCAGCGGCATCATCATTATGCTGCCTTGCCAGACCATATACCGCATGTAGCGAGGATCCTCGGAGCAGGCCTTCTGCCAGGGCAGACAGCCCGTCAGGCATACGAATATAACGATTCCAAATTGCCAAACATCGTGACTGGGGTCGGCCCTACAAATATCAGAGTTTATGATTATTTAACAATTTAATATCAGCTAATAGCAGCGGACAACAATAAAAATATATTTAGGATAAATTAAATTAAAATCAGGAATAGGAAAAACATCATTACAATATTGTATTAAATAAATATAAATTAAAATAAAAATAAATATAAATATAAATTAAAATAAAAATAAATATAAATATAAATTAAAATAAAATACAATTTGAAAATCTGTGGTAATTCAATTTGTTGAATGGAGTTTCAGGCTACTTACTTGTAGGTGCCTTCGGGCTTCACTTCTAATACTTCTGGTGGACTGTAGGGCAACCATTCATTGCGCCGTTCCACTAAGGTACCAGTTTGAAAGGATTCGCCAAAATCGCACAGTTTGATGCGTTGAAAGTCCGAACGATAGATGAGCACATTATCAAGTTTGATATCGCGATGCACAATGTCTCTATAAGTAAAGTGAGTTTATGTTTTTTACTTATTTTCGAATATCTCTAACAGTCCTGCTCACTTTGAATGCATGTAATCTATGGCGGAGGCCAACTGTTTTGCCACACGTTTGCTGTACACCTCACCAACGCCCGTCTCCGTTACATTTGAAGTAAGATCACCTAAATGGTTGTTAGACAATAGTTGTTCTCGATTATTTCTCTCGTTCTCGATGTATTTTATTTATGAGAGTTAGAACCCACCCAGTGGTGCATACTCCTGGGTGAATACGTAAAAACCTGCCGTCTCAAAGGCCACATCGTATGTGGTTACAATATGCCGATGCACGCCGAGATGTAGCCCATAGTGAAATTCGCGATAGAAATCTCGTAATGTCACATATGGCTTAGGAACCGCCTTAAGTACCATTTCAGTTTGAGATCCGCGATGCTCAACCAGTAATATCTTGCCAAACCATCCTTCTCCAACAATTTGAATGATATCAAACTCATCCACTAGTTGTATCTACATTAGAGAACAATTCAATAATTATTTCAGCAACTGATTGATGGTCGCTGCCACAAAATGTTGTGAACAGTTTAATAATTACCCAATATATATGTTCACCCCCGGTCAGAAATATTAAATGGTACTCTATTTTTGATATAATGCCTAGTCGTTGTTTGCTGCCCAATAAAATGCGATTTTTTTTTTTTTTTGTTTTTAGGGTAGCGTTAACTATTAGCTCAGAGAAGAGAATGTTGGCCCAGTGCCAATCGAAATGATCGAGAGACTAAACAACTGACCGAAGATTGTGTACCCTAGAAATGTGTTACCTGTTTTTTTGCATCAAGTCATTGAATATTTATGTTCTAGAAGTCAATTCATAGAATTATTGAAGTGCATTTAAAAATAGAAAGTTCATCAAATAATTTTCCATATTGAACGAAAAAGTAAAATATGATAGCCTTAGCTAATGAGAATGAACAAATATTACTAATTAAAAAGGCAAAACTTAAAATACTCTATGCGAAAGAGTATACAAATATATTGTACATTGTGCAACGTGACATAGCGAGTGTCTACATTTGGATCAGGATGAATAGAGTCCACAAATCCATGTCTGAATTAAAAACCTTTTGATCTTCGAGATAAAAGAAGAATAGCGGACTAGCATATGTTAAAATATAAAATCATAAAGGTTTTTCCAGGGTTTTCAGTAATAATAATTATAATAATAAATTTTACATTTATAAAGACCAGTCCGAATATACACAGTCGGACAAATTGTGTCAGTCTGAAATGAGCTTATTATAGACAGTGTTTTATGAGAATTTTAATTGCTTCACTCTAATTTTCAGAATCTACATGAATGTAAATAGTTCCAGTCATAAAAAGAATTCCAGTTAATTTGTGCTTCTACGCATCGTTCAATTGTTAAGTGAAAATTTGTTATGGCCAAATTCACTTTTATAATGACGAATATTCAGCCGTATCTGTGCGGGAGGTCGAACAGTCAGCCCAATTTCGCCAGACAGATGCCATATTTTTTTTTTGAAGCTTTTGAGTCATTTTTATTGACTTACGATGCGAAAACGTTTGATATGTTTAATGTAAACACAGTGTAAACATTGAATTACCTTCTCCAATTCGAATTCTCGAATTTTGTGTATATGCCCTCGTGGTTTCTTCGACATTTTTGTGGCCGATTTTACGAATTACATGTGTTGCAATTTTTCGCGAATATTATTTCAGAATGTTTCTCAGGAGTGTGTGTTTCAATCAGTTAAATCACATCAGATATTGCTTAAAAACACTAAAGAAAATAGAAAAGCGAATGGCGATTAAGAGTGTATTTTTGTTTTCCGTATTAACATGAACGGCAACGGACCGCTGTTGTAAATATTTATAGCGGCTGCTTGCTGCACAAAGGCAATCAGTATATATTTACATATGCACTTGCATGCTCAGATACATGCATTTGTATCTTTTGTGAGCCTGCTTTGCGTACGTGTACGTATCTTTCTTCGTGTGGCAGGTTAAAAAAATTATAAGATAAATATCTTTGCAGCTTTGGTGTTGTCGGGCAGAAATATATTTTCATTGTTGGCTCACTTCCTGGAAAATGGGCGGCAAATGCGCTAAATAAATTATTGCACTTTTATAGTCCCATTTTTTTTTTTTGGTTTTTGTAAAACGCATTTGCAGAGATTTTTTGTCGGCATCCCAAAAATACAATTGCTATTTTGTGCGTTAAGTGCCAATCGGCTTAAGTTCAATGTTGTGCAAATATATTTAGTTTAGCTCTGTTTGTTGTTGTCAAACAAATATTTAATTGAACCGTCTAGCTGTCTGCACACACACACACACATACATGAAAACTCATACACACACATGCAAAAACAAGCTCATGTAAATGTGGCAAATATGCGAATAGTATTTTGTTTAGTTCAGACAGTGTTTTGCCTAGGTTTTTGCTTTTGTGAAATTCGCCACAATTCTTTTCAATTTCTTTTCTTTTTTTTTGTTGGTTTTTATTTTGTGTATTTCTTGTCTACACTTTTGCATATTATCAACAGCGAAATTAAAAATAATGCTTGTTGCCTCTTATATAAAAACATAAACCGACAGAATCAAAAATCTATTTCACTGACATTTCAATGCTCAGCAATTTCCGTAAGGTGTCTGTTATTTATTACAGTAACTTTTACTGTTACTGTCACAATTCTTTTGGACAGCTGCAGTTACAAATGCACGATCACATTTATGTTGATTTGTCTCTCTTCCTCAACACTTTTTGGGTGCGTTGCACTTGTTCACAATGCGCTTTTCTTAGTTCTGCATCATCCGTGGCCGCATTCGATGAAAACCCGTTGCCAACTGCTCTCGTCTCTCGCGGATTTGTCGCTGGCCAGGCAAATGTATTGAAAATGTTTAAAAAAAGACATTTTGTTTACGCTGTTTTCATTTCAATTGGACGTGTGTGAGAATTTTCGAAATATTTTAAAGTTTTTCGAAACATATTTGAGAGCTTTCCGAGAGAGAGCATCTGTGAGCGTTGGCATAAATAGTGCTCTTGCCGCCATGTATGTATTCGTTGATCTTGCAAAACTTTGATATAATCGTCTATTAAAGCGTTACAGATAGAGAATATACATATTTATGTTTGTGTCAAGTCAATATTTAGACACCGAATGTTTTTATTAATTGTGTGGAGAGACATGCGTTCGGTAGAAGAAAATATGTGTGAATGGCGAACTATATGTCGTTTTCACCGTTTGTTAGATGTTAATTGGAATTTATGGATTTGTTTTATATTAATGTTTTTTGTATTAATAAATGCTATATTTATTTATCAAGTTGTTCATTCAATTTGTCGTATTTGAAGCGCAGTACAGAAGGTTAACAGGTCCGTTTAACAGAGGGCTGTTAAAAAGCTCAGCATCAGGCTGTTAACATAAAGCAGACAAAGCTTCGGCTGTCTGTGTGTGTACTAGCTCATGTATGTAACACATATATATATGTATGTGTGTGTACGTACATACACTTGCGTACATACGCACAAAGGCAACTCTAATTGGTCATTTCCGTTTGGACGACGTTTCCTTGGCGCATGCGACGTTCAACTTCAGTAGTTGCTGCGTTTGACACACATATACAGAGTTTAGAGTTGTTCACAATGTATGTGTGTGTGTGTGTGTGTGGCTTTTGGGAGGGTGCAGGTGCAGCCAACCACTTGTCGCGGGCTATAAAAGCCAGCGACATAGGCAAATAGCTTGCATACGTTTGAATGTTACCGTTAGCGCAACAACTGAATTATTTTGGTGTTGCCCAATATTCAGTAGTTATAGTTGTTGTTAAGCTAGTCGATGTTCCACGGATAGTGAGAGTATGTGTTCTATTTAATATTTGCAGGTGCTAATTAAAGTGATAAGTGATAAGAACCAGCCTGGCACTGTTTAAAAGAGCTTTAAATCAACATTTTTGCATAATTTATTTGTGAATTTGAGGAATCTTTAAAATGGATTGGCAAAAGTGATTGATTTGAGCATTGTGAAGAAAAGGTATGTATGCATCAAGTGTCAAAAATGAATGAAAATCTATTTAATTTCAAAATTATGAATCTTTCTGTGGTAATTATTGAAATACATACTTTAATGAATGACTTTAAGCCATTCAAACAAATTAAATAAGAGTTAAATTTTGTTAGTCTTTAAAAATTTACAATTAAATTAATTTTGTATTTTTCTTCACGATTTAATACATAACATCATCGAATCCAATTAAGTATTAATGTTCAATCAATAAAAAATATTGAGTTTAATATGAAATAAAAAATATATATTCGATTTTATTACACAATATATTAACAAATCCTAAATGATCAAAGATTTAATTTGTATGCGAAAATTATAGGGAATATTCTCAATAAGATAACAATAAAAAAAACCATAATATTTTTACAAAAGATGGGGTATCTCTTTTGACGATTATATATTTCATATTTGATTAAAATAAGTTTAAAGTGTGAATATTACATACTTATATTTAGCATAATCCCCTTGAGTAGCACTTGTAAGAAGACAACTGATCAAATTATATTTTTTTAGTTAGAATTAACATAATGAAGTACTATTTAGAGAATGTTTAAAAAGTCTATTTGTCTGTAAGATGAACTAATTTGTTATCAGCTCTGAGATCTACTGAGCTTTACCCATTTCAATTATTTAATTGACTCTTCAGTCTGGATTGAGTTTAATTGAGCAGAGCTCTCGTCTTGAATTAAGCCAATGCGCACATTTAAGTGGAGCAATTAATTATGCGAATCATTTGTGAGAAATTAAAAATGTGTAGTCACATATGTATTTGTTATGTTTGACATTGTTTGAGAACAATGAAAGGAAAGTTAACGTATTCTCGTATAAGGTCTGGGTTTTTGTGCTATAATTGTCAAGTGTTTGTGTGTGCGGCCGCCACACGTCGTATGCGTAATGTGCGAACGAGCACTCGAAGGGCTAGAGCACATGTCGTGGCCAAACAGATTTCAAGTGTTATGGACATTTCACTTTCATACACACATGGCCACACATGTACTACACCCACATCCACACGGCTCAATTGAGCATCAAGTGTCGGCTTAAACACTCAAGCAGCACATCGAAATTGTCGTCTGCCACAAACATGCCGAATTAAATGTGTGGCAAAGTTTGAGCTAAGCGAGAGAGTATGAGATTTATGCTGCAGAAATTGCAATTAATTTTGTGATATAATCATATCTACTTAATTTGCTGTGTACAGTGTGGATCGGCGTGCGACGGAGTTGGCAACTAAAACGACGACGTTTTGGCCAAGGACACGGACATCGTCGCAACGGCGATGTCACCGACCGGACAAATAGCAAAGACGTCCACGCCACACGACAACGATAACAATAGCATCAACGATCAGCGTGAAACATGGAGCGGCAAGGTGGATTTTTTATTATCGGTTATTGGATTCGCCGTCGATTTAGCAAACGTCTGGAGATTTCCCTATTTGTGCTACAAAAATGGCGGTGGTAAGTTGAAGAATGATAAAACATAAAATACAAAAACAATTGGCATTTTCTTACTTTAACTTAAGTGTACTTAGTTTTTTACTGAGATACTTAGTATCCTCTCCCTCCCCACGCATATTATAGCATCTGTTGGGTGGCCAATTAGGAACACAGCCGCATGAACAATGGCATCAAAATCATTTATAAGGCTTTACACATCATTGAGCGCCACCAGGAACTCCTCACTCAAGTTGCCGCACAACAAGTGACTTGGCCTTGTTAACACTTTGACAAGTGCTGCGAAAATGCGTGCGAAGTGCCTGCCATTAACTGGGCAGTGAATGGGGAGTCGTAGAATGGTTGGAAAGGGGAGGGAGGGGACATAAGTGCGTACTTCCTATACGAAATTACCCGGAGTCCAGACGTGTGCGACTTTACGAATACATAAGTTCATACATATGCTTAGACTTATGGACTTGTGATCTTCGTTCGCAACGCCATCATTCAAAACAATTTCAAAGTTAAGTGCTTTTGTATGACAACTAAATCTGGCAGTCATAATCGCATTTGCTTCGTCCATCCCGTTCTATTCGTTGCTTCCCCTTTTTGCCACACCATTTCCTTGCCACAATCTGACAGCGCGAGTGACTAAGCATCGCCAGAAGGGTGTGCAGGACACGCTTTCTAGCCTTTTATTGTTACTCGGCTGATGTATGTATGTATGTACATATGTTCGATGACTATGTACGCATGTCTATGTGTGTATCGTGTGCACATCAAAATAAAGACATATTTCTACTTCTTATAACGTATGCTACGCATTGTGGCAAATTCATGTGCGGCACACGTTTTTGACGGCGGCACTTAGGCGTTGAAATGAGTTTTCATTCATATTGGTGTGCGTGTGTGCGAGTGTGTAAGTGTGTGTGTGTGCCAGCTGGTTGCCTTTTCCTTTATAGTTTTATGACTATTTCATACTTACAAACCCACATACTATACACTTATGTACGAATTGTTGCTGCTCGCCTTGCCACAGCGGTTTTTTTTTCTTAGCTCTTAAAAAATAAATTGTTATTTCATACGCTCCATTGCACTCAATCAGTGACAGCTTAGTATTCATTTTATTATATTTTATGATATTATTTTCATCTTACTTCTCGCTTCGTCTCCTTCAGCATTTCGTTGCCAGGCTTAAGCCAACGACCAGAGTTAACGTTGTGGCAATACTTACCTACAGGTTGCGATTATTAGCTTTTAATGCCATAAGCTTAGTGGGCATTTAATTTTGCCCTCGTCCTGCCTGAAAGCAACTGGTGAAATACATACCTCAACATTAGCTCCTGCCCCAAGCAATTGCGTTCCTAAGCACCTTGACATAGTTGTTTAAAAAAATGTAGCTTACAAAAATGTGTGCAACTAGAGATTGCTTCTAATGGATCAGCTTGGAAATGTTGTAGTTATACAACCATTTTTTAATGCCACCTCCACACTTTTACCTTATTTTTTAGACATTTTCACAAATCAAAACAACTATCAATATCCACATCGCGATTTATAGCTTGATTTCATTACCTAGAAGAATTCTGACATTTTTATTTCAGATTTTATATTTAATTCATCTGTTGATAAATCTACATAGTACTCTACATACCAGTACATAGTACATAGTACATAGTACATAGTACATAATACATAGTACATAGTACATAGTACATAGTACATAGTACATAGTACATAGTACATAGTACATAGTACATAGTACATAGTACATAGTACATAGTACATAGTACATAGTACATAGTACATAGTACATTTATTTAATATATAGTATATGGTATATAATACATATTTAGGACGTGCAGTGCAGAGTAGTACATAGTATATATTATATATAATACATAATACATTGTATATAGTAAATAATATATGTATAATGTATACATGTGGTATATAGTATATAGTATATATATAGTATATAATAAATAATAATAATTATATATAGGTATATAGTATATAGGTATGTCTATAGTATATGTACTATGTACTATAATATAGTTAATAATATTTAATTAGAAGTTTTCTTCTTGGCACTTTAGAGTAACTCTGCACTGCACGTCCGCATCCTACGACTGCTGCGCACCAACTGATGGCCAGTAACAGAGAACTGATCTATTTATACGTATTATAGTAGGCCATAACATAGGCAGACTGTGAACAATTATGTTACTAATAGGAGACAAATCTGTAAAGTTACCAGTGTAAATAATTATGTTATCAAAAGGAGATCTCCATTTATAGATTATCTGCACTCCATTGCTAACACCCTTTTTCTGCTATGCACGCTAGTGGACGCCACTGTAAGTGGAATACAATGACGTGCATAATTGTGCGTCCTGCTCCATTTTCTCCGCTCTCTATATCTGTATTCTCACAATTACACTTATCACTTATATATAAAAATAGAGCCAAAAAAAAGTATGACTGTTTTTTATGAGCACCACTGTGCCGATTTGGCTGAATTTTTTTTTAAGTTGTTCATAATTGCCAGGAGATGTCAGATTGTAAGAAAATTTTTGGAAAAATGGTGGGAAAGTTCGCAAAAGCGGAAAGAAAAATTAGTTTTCATTCAACGTATACAACTCAATAACAAAAAAGCTGTTTTTAGTTAGCGACGAAAATTCAATCGTTGGAATATTTTCGTTTATTTGAGTTAGTATTAAAAACATTTGTGTGTGAAGCAAAAGAAGGTATACGATTCTACGATACTATGTCGCATAAACGAGGTTTGGAGGCAGTTGATAGAACTATGAAGGATCTACGATGTGATACGAGACCATTTGGTGGTGCTTCGATACTGCTCTCCGGAGATTTCCGCCAAACGTTTCCTGTTATCCCGAAGTCGTTAAATAGAGGCGAGACAACGTTCGCCCGGTCCTCTAGTAATTTATAAATAAAAGATGATAGCTAAATATTTCAAAAGGAATTAGTATCAATTATTCTAATTTTAATTTGAATAACTACAGCATAAGATGAGCTTTACTTTCAACAGGTTAACATTTACATTGCTTATCAGATTTTATAAAAAAGCAGAAGGTAAAGAACCATTTATTGATTCAGATTGAATAAGTTAAAATGGTTCAAGCAAATAAATACTACAATATTCTAAGCATATTCAATTGAAGGTCGTTTTTCAAACACCAAACAATTATTAAAATATCCATTTACTTTTATATAATGTAAACTGCCTCTGACCAATGCAAGAATAATATGTAAATAACAGAGTTAACAAAGCAAGCCTTTCGTATTGTAGTTGCCAACTTAAAGTCACTAGGTTACATAATTTCGTTATGTTCACACAATACACATATTTTCACACTTAAATAAAAATGGAAAAGGAAAACCGGAAATGCTATGTAAAGCAGCGGAAATTACAGCTTCAACAACAGAGCTGCATTTGATTTAAAGATCCTTATCAGAGCATGGTTTTATTTTAGGTTTTGTTTTACATTTTCTACATAATTGACAGTGCTCTGCTCAAGCGCCATTTTTTTTTTTTTTAGATATTTAAGTGTGTGTGTGTGTGGGGGAGTGTATATGAGTATAATGGCTGGTTGTCAGTGTAGTCGACGTAGCCGTCGACGACTTTGTCTCCCACTTTGCCTGCTAATAGACATAATCAAATCATAAAACGCCCCGCTGTCACTCAACAAAGTATCGATGGCACTTTAGCAATTGCTAGGGCAGAGCACGCCAGGGCTGAAGCAGAGGAGAGGAGTGGAGGGTAGAGGTGTTGGGGAACCAAAGCTAACCGACCAACTGCACGAGACAGCCGAGGCGGTCCATGCTTGTCTCTATATCCCAATGCCAGCCCAGCCAGGATGCTGTTAATGTTTTTAAAATGTCCTTAGAGTGGCACTTGTGAAACAATTTGATTTTGTGTGTATCTCTGTGTGTGTGTGTTTAAGTGTGTGTGCAAGCCGTAGAGCGACAAAAACAGACTCTGACACGGGTCAATCATATTCACACACACACACACACTCACCTCTGCTATACATTGCTATTCATAATCGGGTGACGTAAAATATGTTTTAGAAAAGTTGATTGCGCTTTAATCATAACTGCCCACTCAAAGTTAGTTTAACTCAAGCAAGTTGCTTTTAGTCAACAATAGCAACGTCCTTAATGTTAGGACAATGATGCAGCAGTTTTGAAACTAACAAGCGAGACTAATGGATAGGATAATTGCAAATACATCAAAGTATATTTACTTAAATATATGTAAGAATAGCAGTCGCTTTTGCGAGGCCAGACACTTTTGTATATAGCAATGTGGATTCTAATTCAGTTACCTAAACAATCATTTCTTAAAACTGCAAATTTAAATGATCTACAAAATTATATATTTCAATTGAAATTCTATCATTAATAATTATTCTGAATTTATTCTGATTTTCAGTCGATTGCCAACTAATGCTGACACCAAAGACTGTTCTTTATTTTCTCATATGTTTGCTATTCAAATGCCATATTTATTTACTTGGTCACATTTAGTATAATGTACGTAATTCAATATCAATTGGTCAAGTTATAACTGTAGCAAAGCCATTTTGCATTATTGCTGTTGTGCCAGATAAACCTTCTTCTATTTGCTATGCACATTTTAACAAACTTACTAGACTCCTCTAATTTTTCATTTCAATTTTAATTCCATCATTTATTTTCCTAATAATTTTCCAGGCGCTTTTCTTGTGCCCTACTGCATTATGTTGGTGGTGGGCGGCATTCCTCTGTTTTATATGGAACTGGCCTTGGGACAGCACAATCGTAAGGGAGCCATCACCTGCTGGGGTCGCTTGGTGCCGCTGTTTAAGGGTAAGTGAACGAGCAGTTATACCCTGCAGAAAAATAAGATTATATTTTGCAGGCATAGGCTATGCCGTGGTGCTAATAGCCTTCTATGTGGACTTTTATTATAATGTGATCATTGCGTGGTCGTTGCGTTTCTTCTTTGCCTCCTTCACCAATGTGTTGCCCTGGACGTCGTGCAATAATCCGTGGAACACGCCCAATTGCAAGCCGGTAAATGCAACAAAGAATTGAGTTAACTCTTTATCTAAGGTCTAAAATTAATGATAATTCCTGCTTAGTTTGAGGGTCAAAACTCACGAGCCGTGGTGGGCAATCTAAGTGATTTCTATGCGTTTAGCAATCAGAGTCTATTCCTGGCCAACGAGACGTATGCGAATGTGTCATTTGCCAGCATTGCTCCCGTTGTGCCCGTCGAGCGATTTCAATCGGCTGCCTCCGAATACTTCAAGTGAGTGGCACTCACATTTGGGCGCAAAATATAACTTGAAACATTTATATCATTGACAGTCGGTATATACTTGAGCTGAACCATAGCCAGGGCCTGCATGATTTGGGTCACATACGTTGGGACATGGCGCTGTGCCTGCTAATGGTCTATCTGATATGCTATTTCTCGCTCTGGAAGGGCATTAGCACCTCTGGCAAAGTGGTCTGGTTTACCGCACTGTTTCCCTATGCTGTACTGCTCATATTACTCATACGCGGCATTACCTTGCCGGGCTCTGCCATGGGCATACAGTATTACTTGAGTCCAAACTTCGATGCCATCTACAAGGCTGAAGTGTGGGTCGATGCGGCCACACAGGTGTTCTTCTCTTTGGGTCCAGGATTCGGTGTACTGCTGGCCTATGCGTCCTATAATAAATATCACAACAATGTTTACAAGTAAGTCGAAAAAGGGTATTTATAGTGTAAGGTTTTTTTTAAATTGAAGTACTTTTTAGAGATGCGCTGCTTACCAGTTTCATTAACTCTGCAACGAGTTTTGTGGCTGGTTTTGTTATATTTTCCGTGCTGGGCTACATGGCGCACACATCGGGCGTGAGAATTGAGGATGTGGCCACCGAGGGACCTGGTCTGGTCTTTGTTGTCTATCCAGCGGCCATTGCAACCATGCCGGGCAGCATCTTCTGGGCGCTAATCTTCTTCATGATGCTGCTCACACTTGGACTGGACAGCTCGGTGAGCATTTAAGAAGATTTCTATGTTTCTGGAATTAATCTATAATCTTTGAATTCCAGTTTGGTGGCTCCGAAGCCATTATTACCGCTTTAAGCGATGAGTTCCCTAAGATACGCAAGAATCGGGAACTTTTTGTGGCTGGCCTGTTCTCCTTGTACTTTGTAGTTGGGCTTGCCAGCTGCACTCAAGGTGGCTTCTATTTTTTCCATTTGCTGGATCGCTATGCCGCTGGCTACTCTATATTGGTGGCTGTATTTTTCGAGGCCATTGCCGTGTCCTGGATTTATGGCACTAAGCGTTTCAGTGACGATATACGCGATATGATTGGCTTTCCACCTGGCCAATATTGGCAGGTTTGTTGGCGCTTTGTGGCGCCAATTTTTCTGCTGTTCATTACGGTTTACGGGTTGCTCGGCTATGAGCCGCTCACCTATGCGGATTACGTGTATCCTGACTGGGCGAATGCCTTGGGCTGGTGCATAGCCGGCTCCTCAGTTATTATGATACCGGCAGTGGCCATCTACAAATTGATTGTGACACCCGGTAGCATCAGTCAGCGTATACGCACACTTACCACCCCTTGGCGGGATCAACAGTTGGCGGTTAATGGAGTTACCACCGAGGTGACCGTAACCCTGGTGCGTCTGGCCGATGCCGAGGCGAATGAGGCGGCCGATGTTTGAGTTCGACCGATAGCACGTTTTCAGATCTATTATGTATAGGTTTGAAAATTTACCAACAACTTCAAACATCAACTTGAGTGAGGGTTTATGAATTGATTTAACAGTTATCAGTTTTAGCTTAGCTCTTAGACAATCGGTTCTAGCTAACTAAAGCAAATTTCGCATACAACGTACTTACTTAGGTTTCGATGCCAAATGAACAAAAATAAAAAAATGAAAAAACAAAAACTAAACATCAAAATGTTGTAGCTCAAACCATAAGTCTACAGTTAAGACTAGCTAGTAGTTTCGTAATGCCAATAAATTCAACATATAAATATACGAGTTGAAAAACCCCACAAAACACACATACATACATATACTCGTACATTAAAGATACAAATACAAATATTATATACGTACACACATACTGTTGAGTATGTGGAACTAAAAACGCTGTGTAGATAATACAGAAATATTTAAGCAACAAATTTGTAATTGGTACGAAGCCAACATTGAGCATATGCAAAAAGGAATTTAAGGTAGCTCTCGAGATCCTAGCTTCGAGGTCTTGGATGAGTTTGTATATGTACATATATACATATGTACATAGCTTTATTATATAGTGTCAAGCGTAGCAGAAGCTTTAACCAGAATGTGTTATGTATATAAGGCGATGCAATCAAATGAAATGCTTCGATTAATCCAAATTCAAATTGAGCTAATATTATCATTAACCCTGCCATAGTAGTAGTAACGACTCTGGCAAGGCATTTTTTACACAGCCATAAAAATGCTTTGCCAAGTTGTACAATTCATTTATTTAAATGCATTAACTCAATCAATTGTTACTTCACACATTCAAATATGTATTAAGTTTAAGTGTTATCGTTAAGCCTATTTCCAAGTATTAAAGCAAAGGTGACAGCCATCAGCTTTGCTTTCATGTTATTCAAATCATAATTATTATTAATCATTGGTATTTGTTTTGCTACGTGACTTTCAATGCATTTTCACGCAGCCATGTGAAATTGCAATGTGATGAACAAAGATCATATTTAAATTGTTTATACTCAACTGTTTTTTATGTTTAAATAAATCACTTCAATATTTTTAGTTGGTACTACAAACAAAACTTGTTTTAATATGATGAGAAAGGAGAAAGGATTTAATGCAAGAAAAATAGACATTAAATAAATGCCCATATACTCGTATTAGCATCAGTACAGAGAAGACCATAACAAATGTTTTACGTGTAGGGTAAATTCACTTTTGTTCTCTTATGTTGGCTGGTATTGCAGATGATCCACTTGGCATGAAATTTCTGTAGAAATCTTGATAATTCTTTATAATTGCCTTTTTTTTTGCTAATTTTCAATGGGCAGATGGTTTAATAAGCTGCATAATTTAATCAATAAAAAATTCAGTAAGTATATCAGCAAATTTATCGATTTTATTCCCAAGAAATAATCCAAGCGATTTTAATTTGCTGTTGATGGATCTTCGGTTTTCACAACATTTTCAAGAATAACAAAAACAATTTTAGTTTCATATTTGGGGCATTATTTTTTATTAATATTATTGGTTATTGATTTTCGCAATTATTGAAACGAATACATTTATAAATATAATATATTTGGATTATTATAAAACTGCAAATCAAGCGTAAGAATGAATCAAATAAATGGATGGTGTGATATTTATGTAACATAGGAGTAAGTATATGTTATATGAGTGTACATCCTTAAAGCTTATCGTATGTAGATGCATATGAATCTGATGTATCTGATTCTTTGTATTTTTAGTATTGTGCGCTATACTTTGTGATAACAATAGACAGCTAATGATACTTAGATAGATTTAAAGCCGGAAGCTCGATTAGAATCGTTTGCGAGCAATGAAGATCAGCATTATTTTTGATCTTAACTATGCTGTGCTATCTTGTGGTATAGACACACATTACAATAAATGATATATATGTATGTTACTTAGGTGTAGGTTATGCACAGTTTAACTTTGGTATTGGGTAACGTTTGGGGTTTCATTCCCTTGCAGTTGTTCTTGAAGAAGGAAGTTTCTGACATTACATATAGATTTCGGGATTTGGGAAATAAGACAGCATTTCTAAGAGTCTGCGAGCGAATTAAGGTCCTTTAAGAAGTTTGCAATTGTTATTTAAAAATAGTTAGCAAGTACTTTGCATTAAACGGCATCTGACAATTATATTTGCTGCCTTGGTATTATTTAATATTTGTGGTGCATTTACGTATTTTGGTCTGTTAAGGTGCCTTGAATGAGAGGTTAATACAAAAGTCTGCAGGATTGTTTAAAACTTCTTAAATTAACTGCAAGCTATGACTTTTGCATTAGAAACTTTAAATTTTTCGAATATACTTTGAAAGCTATTAATGACACACAGTTTCTAATCTGGCGTATACGAATTGACTCTTGAATAAATTTGCAAAATCTTTTGAATAGTTCCATGTGCTCTATTGGGTATTTATATTTATCATATACATATATAGATATATAGCTTTGTTTGTTTTGTTTGGTTGTCTGGTATACTGTAGTACATTCTGTTTAACTATTTTGTAAATATGTAGGTTTTTGTTTGTTATCATAATATTAAATAATTAATTTTGTATTTATACATTGCTGCTATATTGTGATTCTTTAGTTTTTTTTTGTAAGGTTTTTTTTTCGCTGGTTTTGTATTGTTGTAAAATTGCGGTCTACATAAATATTTAATATTGCCTGTTTGTATGAATGTATGTGTAAATATTTGTTTAAAATTAAGCAAACGAGGTTAGTCACAGAAGTTTGCGAATTGCCAATTGAAATTAAAAGAAAATATCAGTTAGATTACTTCTCTTTTAAGGCTATCTCGTTGTTTTTTAGCTTTGGAAAATTATAACAAAGTGTTTAATCAATTCGGACTTGTTTATAGACTAGAAGAATAAATAATCGTTTATAGAATTGATCGGCATCGGCATTTTATCTCTGGCAAGCCAGAGTGAATTAGTTAGTGTATGTTGGTGTAGTGTATACGATTAGGCTACCTTTTAATCCATTAATATTCTGTCACATTTAGCTTTGTTCTGGTTCATATACATATACATATACATGATGAGTATGTATGTACATCTATAAGTGAGTAAGCGGGCTTGATAATTGATATTATTGATATGATTGCGTTGATGAGTTGCGTTGACTGTTGCTGCTGGCATGGAAGTACTCGTACCTGTAATTAAAAGTGCAAGTCCGATTACTTGTACTAGTGGCTATTTCTAGTACTATTCTGTATGATTACATCTAATAATGTGAAGCATTAATGGCTGTTTGAGCACATATTGTGTGTCAAGTTAAGTACAATAAATCAACCATTTTGTTTCTCATAAAAACAAGCAACAAATTGTTGTGTTGCGTGTATGTGTGAGTGTGTGTGTGTGTGTGTTTGTATGCAAGTGTATGTGAAAGACACGTTTGAATTGACGCATGACATGTTTGTGTTTTTGAATCATGTTTTCTTTTTCATTTTTGTATATTTACAATGGATTCACTTAAATTATAGGCTGACTTTAAATAGTTTGAGGTTTTCGGGTGTAAAATCTAATAAAATATGAATGCGTTTCGTTTTGCGAATGTGAATATGATTATGAATTTCGGTGGCTGTTTTCAATGTATTCAATTGTAAAATTTTGTTTAAATGTAACTAGATTAGCTTAAATGAGAATGTTTAATGTAATTTGAACTTTGTTTTTGTTTTAATGCGCTTCAAATGACATGCTCAACAAAACATGAATAAATTAATAATTTAATTTGCTTGAATTGAAATGAATTGAATGGAAAAAGCGCAAAGTTTATCGAATAAATATCTAGTAATAATAACAGTAGCATTTTCATTCTCATTTTCATTTTCATTTCCATTAAAATTGAAAATTAAATTTTCACTATAATGCACATGGTATCCATTCATTTATAATGTATTAGTTGACCAAATTAACTCAAGTTTTCACTCAACTCGATTAATCAGTTGAAAAAAGTTGATGTTGCAGTTTTCATTAATGATTGGTAATTGTAAGTAAAGCCCAAGTTTGACTATAAGTATAAATATTACTATAATTGCTAATTGTTAATTGTTCATTATAAATAAGATATACATATATGTAAGTACTCGTACTCAATTGTTTATAATTATTCCGACATCTTTTAACTAAGTATTGAATATAGGAAAGAAGCCTAGAGCACGCTTAAATTTACTGTGTTGCACCAAGAGATTTCACTTTAAGTATATCATTCGTTCTACGTACTTTATATTTGTAATAATTATATATAATCATATATGTATCAAATGTAACTCAAAAATTCAACTAATTGTTACTGCAATTACTTACATACGACCACATTCGCATAATAAATATTTGTGTATCTATAACTGGCTTACTTGCAACTTGTATCTTAAGTATAGAAATCATTTGCATTTTTGAAATACAAAATGTTTAGTTATTTTTTTCTATATTTTTTTTGGTTTCATTAAGCCTATACAATTTTTGATTTTCAAATTATCGAGCGAGCTATCGAATAGCTTAGGTCTGTTGTATCGAGCTCAAGAATGCCGGATCCACCGAAGCAACTTTGGCGGTGAGAAAGGCATGCATACAAAATAGCAAACTTTGCAGGACCTGGCACTCTAATTCCTATACGTCATCGCATGAAGAATGAAAAGTGGTAAATGTAAGGATATGATTTAGTTTCAAATACATTCTGAGGTTCAAGCAATTAAGGCATTTATCAACTTTTGACACTTGCCTTTGTCTCAATTGCCCGCGTCTCGTTGTCCTGAAAATGTAGCTTCAACTTTGATTTGCCATCGTCGCTGGAGCCACGCAGCTGGGAGAACTTATACTGCCAGACCACAGTGGAGTCGGCCCCCTCTGTCAGTGAGAATCCCGCCTGCCAGTCAAGTGTCAACCCACCGCTTTTACCATGATGCGAAACGGCAAAGGTCTTGCGCTATATATAGACATAAATAGACATTATTATATGTATATGTAAATGAATAGTAGATATATCGTAACAGTATTTATTTCTAGCTTGCACACTTTGTTGATTGAAGCCGACTTCTAATGCATGACGTATACGCCCCGTACGTAAAATAAAGGACATGTTGTCTTAGCTGGCACACTTTCAATATCAATACGCATACTCGTAGATGTTCGTAATGGCCAAAAATAACAGCTAATACACAGGTTCAATAGTCTCTTGATGTCCACTGTCTGCTCGTCTATGTACTATAAGTGTTCGAAATTGCACACGAAATTCGTATCGATTCTGGGCAGTCCAAAATTGCTTTCTCTGTGTTGCGTCGTTTATGTCGGTCATTGGCTTTGCTTCGACTTTTTTGCAGCTTACAAGAACTGAGAACAAGCATGTGTGTATATGTGTGTGTGTATGTGTGTAAGTGTGTGGCAGAGACACTTGCAACATTAAATAAATTACCGCAACGCTTGTGTCCTTTTCATTGGCTTCTACAGCACAATAATAAAACTTTGTCTTTGAACTTTAAATGGGTTTTCTCGACAATGAGGTAAGTGCTTTCATTTTTCCCTATTTGCTTCTAATTGTAAATTACAGTTGTGATATGCTTTTATTTATAGTTTTAGTAATTGGCAAGCCTGTTGCATACTTGCCAGATGCTTAAATATTTTAATGATATAGTCTTCGCTTTTACGTATCGATTTGCGATTTAGCTTGATGGCTGCTGACCCATGACCTTTTGTGCAAGGCAGGTTAAGGGCTTTGTTTGAAAATTAACGAGAAATTGGAAATCAAGTGTAATCAGAGTTTACATAGCGACCACCGTCTGGTCGGCTAATTACAAACAAACATGCGAAATTATAAACAGTTTCAGCTGCTGGTATGAGTAAGTACGTCATACACTAAATGGAGGTCATGTGCCAGCCTGTCATATGTGTGTGTGTGTGTGTGTGTGTGTGTGTGTGTGTGCGTGTGTATGTGTATATGAGTGCTTATACTTACGCCCAATTTAATAACACTGGTCACAATTGCCGCATTCCAACTGTTCTCAATGCGCAGCAACTCCTGTCGGGTTTCCACGCTCAAATAACGCGGCTCGTGTCCAGAACTTTGCAACAAAAAGCAATGCTGCCGGCTATCCACAGTCTCCGACTCCTTCACAATGCGAAACATGGTTTGATAAACTTTATACACGACCAAAGCCTTGCTAATACCCGCCACATTCAGCTGCAATAGAGAGAGAAACGAAAAGAACATCACACACTATATTGAACTCCAAGTCCCATTTGACAACTGACACTCTACTTAAATCTGATAATATTATTTTAAAGCACACACTAAGTGCTCATCTCAGTCTGTCTGTCGGCCTGTGTGCAATTGCGCCAATGCTGACAGTGTTGAGTGAGTGGCAAGTGGAGCCCAACTATGCGGAATCATCCTGTAAGCCGTGGGCCAACATTTCATGCAGGTTGCATTTACCCGTGCAAAGGCTGCTCATTAGAGCAAAAGTACAATTTTTCGTGCACATGTCTGTATGGTTGTTTGCTGCGTGTGTGTGTGTGTGTGTAAGTTGAGTGGGTGTGTATGTTTGGGTGTAGTAGCAAAGGGTTGTATCTTGACACATAAAATTAGCACAGCATGGGGCGCAGTTGCCTTTGAACAAGTTAAGGCAAATGAACACAGGTAGCGACATGACAAAGCTGGCTCAAAATGCTTCCATATCCAATTAGAATACATAATAAAGTTGGGAATTTATGTGAAAGGTATGCAGCTGCATAAAGCCAGCTTTACGAGCTGATTAAACCACTAAAGAATAAGAAATGTAAATAATACAGTTTAAATGCACTTGTTTTAAAGCCAAATAAAAATTAAGATGGCCTATTTGGTTTGCAAATAATTGTTTATAAATACTTAAAAAGCAAGCTGATAAGCTTTTGCCTTGATTAGTTTTGATAAATAAATGAAATGTATCTAAATATCTACTTACTGGGGGCGTTTCGAATAGCATTACTTCGGTGCCTTTGAGCAACAGAAATCGAGGCTTATAGCTCTGCCATGATATATTGTTATTGATAACTCCCTCATTGACCCAGCCCATGTATTCGATGCGTTCGCCAACAGCAAAATTGCGATTGTAAAGTTTCATCTGTTGAAGAAATACACCACAATAGCATTGAAGTATTTACTTATTATTTTAATATGCGTTTTATTTTATTTAAAAAGCATTCAACGCACCTGGAGATGTGTGAGGCCCACAACATTATCAGTGATTAGTTTAAGCCACTGGCTGAGTATCGCCAGCTCATCACAGTGTATGACCCCGGTGGTGACACCATTCAGGCCACGCACCTCGAACGCATTTGGACGCAGCTTGTCCGTTCCGTAGATGTAGCGTGTGACGTAGGCCATCATTAGGGGCACTAGAGAGTTGAGAAAATAGCTCAGCAAAAGACTTTCGAGTGGGTTGACACTGTGTTCTTGTGCTACTTATGTGTGTATGAGTATATGTGTGTGTCTGTGTGCATGTGTGTATTGTACCTGCCACCACATCAGTCCAGCGTTTCTCGGGCTCCGAGCAAATTGACATTGGCCGACTGCAACTGCGACTTATGGTGCCGCTATTCACGGATGACTTGTAGCCTTCGTCAGCTTTCAGCTCGGCACATGTAACATCGTTGTCCGAGTCGGGCGTATCTTTTGTTACTGGAAACATGATTGATTTAAATTGAATTCAGTATTCGTTTGTTCGTTATTCGTTATTCGTTATTCGTATTCACAGCTCAACTTACATTGCTTCTGCAGGAAGGGCGTTGCGGCGCGGTAGTGTTTCACTGTAAGGACAACAATGTCGCCGGCATTGCGCAGAATGTTGACCGCATCATCGTGGGGACAGGCTGTTATATATTCGCCATTCACCTTTATAATGGCATCGCCCACAAACAGTTGACCGGTGATGTCTGCCGCCTGATCCTTGTAGATACGTGATATTAATATGGGCAATTTATGTTCAGCGCCTCCCTTTATGCTGAGGCCAAGGCCACCCTGTTTTTGTCTTGTTATTTGCACCATACGTTCCTGATGGTGTTGTTGTTGTTGTTGATGTTCGAAAAGTTGTTTAACATATTTTCAACGAGACGGTTACACTTAGTGGGGATTCTTAATGAACAACAACAAGTTTATTAACATACCTTGGATTCCATCGGAGGTCCATTGTGCTGTGAGCTTGTTGGCGTAACAATTTCCAACTTTTGCAAGGTCAACAATTCCATTGTTAAGTTAAGTCTAAGTGGTTCTGGTCTGCTTTTGCCATCGCTAACATGTACCATGCCCGAGCGCACCTGTTGCATAAAGTATTTTTTTGTTTTTAATGAAATGATTCTTAATGACAGCTCACAAAACAAATCTCACAAGGCATTGCCAAACTCACCTTCAAGTTTTGATCGAGTTTTTCCTCAATCGGCGTCGCCATGGTGTCTGAGAGCTTCATATTTTCTGCAAGTAAATTGAATATGATTGGCGAAAATTGTTTAAAAAGCGATCATTTCGAGACCCAATCAAAATCTTTTGTATTCACAATTCTAAGAAATAGAAATTCTTTTAAAGCCAATCTTTTCCTAAACTAAATTGCAAATTAGCTGCAGCTTTTTCTCTTTAATCTAAAATTACATTTACCCACAACGAATGTGGCTTACAATAATAGTCAGCTGAGTAGATAAACCTCTTTCTGGATAAGCCTATCATTAATGCAGACGTTGACATACAACACGAGGGGTTGCTCTTGATTTGAGACGGCTTTCTTGTTGGCAAGGCCGAACATATTATATAAGTACTTAAGAAAGCAAGCTTATGTATACAATAAACTCATTAGTTTCCAAATGAGTTTATTGCAAGAAAGAGAGTTTATTTATAGAATAAATTATACCACAACTTAATGCTATTATAAATAAATTATTTGATTGGCATATTATAGCAATGGCATTCAATGTTTGCCACCTTGAAAGTTGACTTTGTTATCTTTTTATTACCTTGAGGCAACTCAGTGGTCGTGTAAGGATGTGGCAAGTTTTATTGCCATAGCAACAGGAAATGCGACCAGGACAAATAAAGCATTGCGGTTACCGCATCGACCTATTGACTTTTCAAGCAGAAAGCGTTGATTTTGCATTGATTTACATTCTAAATAGATGTGAGTATTTATGATTTCACACAATTAACGAAAAGCTGGTGAATATTTTGCATATAAATGAAATAAGCATTGCCTCGTGATAATAATTTGAAATTCATTTGGAAATGATTTGAATAGTAGACATAAATTTGGTTATTTCAAGAGACACTTAAATAGCTCAAAATATATTTTACAATATAATTTGATTACTTTGTTGTGGGCGACCATTAACCAAGTCCACATGTGCTGATCGAAAATCTGTATTATAATTATATTTAGAATAATATCGATATATGTATGTATGTATGTTGGGACGCACACGTTGGGCTATACATATGTTTTCAATTAGAACGAAAATAAATATGCAACCGGAAAATGTTATAATACAAATGACTGAAAACACATTTGAAGTGCTCTGTTGATGCCCAAAGTGTGTCTGCAGCCGGCGAAGTAATGAATAATACAAGAACAACACAAGTGCCGACATACTTACATAATTGTGGTACATACAAACATACATACATATACTCGAACACACTCGTATGTGTATGCTTGGAAGAGGTGTTGATGTAGGGATGGGTATGACTGCCGTATGGGCACAGCACTTTCACTTACCCTCCCCCACCCCAGCTGCCCGCTTTGGGCATGAAAGCAGATCCCCTCAATTTGTTTGAGTGCCTCAGTATGGCATTATTTCTGGGGATAAACAGGTGCTATTCCAAATGTATAAGAAATACTGATTTTTTGCTTTAGTTTCAACGAATAATAACAATCGTTTCCGGGAAACCAAAACTGCCGTGTAAGCAATAATTGCATGCAACGATATGCGATATGCCTGCTAACCGGGCTTAAATGCAAAGGTAACGGCAACGGCAACGGCAACGGGAACGACAACTGACAACTGGCAATGCCAATGCCGACCGTCTGTTATTTTAGTTAAAGCATAAAGTACAAAATGTTGTCGTATCTCTGTCTTATGTGACAGATCTGTCCCCTCGGCAGGTATGGAAACTGATGAACGAGGGACTGGACCGGTGATGGCAAACCCGAAACGTATAAATATTTCATTATTCGCTCATTCGCTGGCCTGTAAAAGTTGGCAAGTGGCAAGTAGCATGTAGCAAGTACCATCGAGATGATACAATTTATGCACTTACCACAGACACACACGTGCGTGCACCCCCGAGCTGTTGACCTGGGCTACGGCTAAGGCTACGGCTACGGCTACGGCTACCTTTGATTATGGCTATATTACGTGGATGTGGACGTGAACTCTGCTCTGTCGTTGTTCTTGTTATTCTCCTTGTTTCAGTTGTTCAGTTGTTCTTGTTGTTGTTGTTGTTGTTGGCGTGCGTGTCTCGAAACTGGTTACGTTAGCCTGCAGGCCATACGGATGGGGGGTGGTTATGGTGTGGTGTGGTATGGTATGGTGATGGTATGGTGATGGTGGCTCTCTGGCTCAAACCAAACAAGCCAACATGTTCGCTGAAAGTTGAGCTGAGCTGAGCTCTCTCCCTCGGAGCGTTGCGTCGCGCCGTTGACAATCAGCTGTGCTGCTTGCTGGTTAAAAGAGCAGCCAGTAAAAGAAAATCTTTTTGGGGCTGCTGCTCGACTCAAGTATTATATATATCGTATATCTAAACATATACATACGTACATATATAGTATATGTTCCGATTTAATTGTCGCACTATTCACTAGATTGTTGCAAAATGCACAACTCAAGCTCAATACGTTCCGCAGCGAAATGAAAAATGTTTTATAATTATTGCGAGTACAATTTTATTGCTTGCGTCGCATGTCACAGAGAATTTTAGTGGATTGCAAATGCATTTACAGTTCGACTAATGCGAGTTGTTGTTTTTGTTATTTTTTCCGCCCAACAATCACGCTTGGAATTGGGTCACATTTTTGCATGTTTGTTGTTGAAATTGTGACTGTATTAAATTAATATTTAATTCGCCAACGGCATAACTAACGCTTGACCAGCAAAAACTCGAATAAGTATGCTAACATTTTTTGGTTTTGTCACTGTTTTCCTTTCTTGTCTCCTTACTCTCTCTCACTCTCTTTGGTTCACTTCACATCCACTTGGTGGATTTGGCCGTTCATCCGCTTCCGCTTGTGGCACAACGTTTTGAAAGGCTGTTCGCGAACGCACTGAAATTCAATTCGTTCTGAAATCAAATGCGTGCCAAGAGAGCCATTTGGTCACAATCTCTTACACACACAGGCATAGTAACTCACATCTGTATATGCTCACACACAGACGCTGGCACAAACACATGTTAGGGCATGCACATGATTGCTTTGCAGCCTTGCAGAGCACATGCTTAAGCGTTTGTGGCGTTGCCACACTGTTCGCAGTTTTAATCTAGAGCTTTTTGTGCTTTTATAGTATTTCTTTTCACGCATGAATCAATACAAATTTGTGATTTCATTAAAAGAAATAATATTATGCAATTTATTATTAATTAATAATGTTGTTAGTAAACAAATGCTGAGCGATTTACTGGAAGGTTCGATTAAATTCCCTTGAGCTTACAAAGTAAAATCATAATCCAATACAATAGGGAATAAATAAGCTTGAATAAACATGTAATTGTATAACTTTTATTATAAATCATCATAAGTTTGCAACCTCAAGGGATTTCGTGTGAAAGCTTCAATAATATGGTACTTATTTATTTATTTTATGCCGTGTCTCAAAGCTTTGTCTTCAACGCTTTTGTGTCAACGGAAAGCTCCCCTAATGTCCCAGCTTCCAGTAGCCGATAATAGATGGCGCTTACAAAATGTTTGAATACCTGAATACAAAGAGCGAAGCAATGGTTAACTAAGGGATTGATCTATGGGATTTGTGCGTAGCAGTTTCTAATTGTGATTATAGCATTAGATTAGCTTTGATCTAATGAAATTACTATCTCTTAATGTTATATAGCATGTGCAAAGTTAAATGAATTTTCGTTAAATGTTAATTAGTAGGTGGACTTACCTGCATTAGCTCATTAAAACTTTGCGATTTCGACTCATTGCCCTCCACTTCCAGCGACTCCTGTGAGACTCATGCTTTGGTATTGTTTTCTTTTTGGGCCTGGGCCGAGCAAATATTGTTGTGCTGAACGGGCACTTTGGGCTCCGTGATAAGCTAAGAATAAATGGCATTCACAAACAATGGCAGGCAAAGTTAATTAATGAGTTAGCGGAGCTTCGCTGAAGTTTCAAAGATTTGCCATTACACACACATTTACATACAGTCTCAGGGATGAAATTACTTAAGTGAAAAAGCACACATGATGGGCAAATAATTTCCAAGTGCTGCTGGAAGCTGTTTGGGAGGAGGGAAGGTTAAAAACTTTTTAATAAACATCTTATTGATGGCAATTGACAATTATGCAAATCGGTCAGAAGAATATCAAAATGCGAGTAATACATGAAAAGTGACACAAACTTAGCATTCTCTGGAATTGGGAATACTTTTGCTACTCGTATCTATCTGGAAGTATCTGCGAGTATTTGTACCCCAAGGCGGAGGCAGGCAACGTGCTGATGAAGTGACAACAAAAACAAGCAGAAAAAGTTGCAAACATCTCGTACTAAAATGGCCAGGGGCTGCAATGTGCTGAGAAGTTCACAACGCCGACAACGACAACAAAAAGGTGACACCCAACTTAATAAACTCTCTGCCAAGCAGCAGCCGGAGCAGCAGCGACAACTGGAGAAGAGGTGGTGCTGGTGGAGGGAGCAGCCTCGGCAGGTGTATGGATCATTTCTAGCTTGTGCTCTTTGTGTTTGTGCCTTTGTCTTGACACTGGCACTCTGGCAGCGAAAGCAATCGGCTGGGGTTTAGGTTGGGGTTTTAGGTTTAGGTTTAAGGCGACGACGATGGTGACGGCGTCGGCATTATTGACAAAAGTTTTGCGTGTGTTTTTTGGGGTTCGGGTGGGGATTGCGGAATTGGCAGGGATTCTGGATTGTGGATAGAGGCGCAGCACATTTTTGTTAGCTGATTGAAATTAGTTGAAGCATAAAAAAGTTTGTTTGCTAACAATTTTATACAAAAATATTTCGTTGCAAAGTAAAATTATGACTGCTTTGCATATTTTTCGGTTACCAATGTAAAACTTTAGCCTTTCAACTTATTGGCAAATGTTGGAATTTATGGGCCTGCGCCGGGTCCTGAGCCAATGTTGGTTTTATTTTGCAACAGCAATGAGTTGCGGTTTAACAAGCCCAGCGTCTCTACATTTTCCTCTTTGTTTTTAGCTTTCTCTCTCTTACTCTCACTCTATATCTGCATCTCCATCTCCATCTCAATCTCAATCTCCAGTTCTCGTGCTGTGCGCCTTTTCCGGGCGGCTTGAGGTCCTCTAATGGCATTAGCAGCCTGTCTGTTGACTTTGTTGAAACTGTTATTGACTTTGCCAAATGCGACGTCCTTAAAGCCAAAATGATGCACACTAGTCACTCTTCGCTCTCTGCATTCTATTTACACTATATGCCAAGCCCTGCCACTAGACTGCGTGTCAATCTATTCAAAGGTAACGAACGCTCGACACCATCTAAACAAAATTACGTATACGCCACACATAAACAAGCTGAAACCAAGGCGCCGTTGCGCAAATTGTAAGTGAATAATTATGTTATATTCTGTGGCTTAATGAACTTAAGAGAGCTCTCTGGCAGCCTAGACGTAGCTTGTTGTTTTCCTTCCTAACCTTGGAACGACAAGCTTTCATTCGCCTGCCCAGCGGGAATTGCAAGCATGAAATCCATATTCTTTTTCACACATTGCAAATTTAATTTAATTTCTAACTACGAAGAGCTTTGTCTATGTATGTGTATATCAAAATTAGTTTAACTATTTGCGGAATTATACAAATATAATTGCAATTTGAAAGCACTTTAAACTTTAACTTGTTATTACAATTAAGTTCCTGTTGTGCTGGCTGCAACAAATGGTGGCGCATAGAAAACAGGCAACGCCCTGTGGCGTTTTGGTCTTGCCTTAAATTTCAGAGCACGAATTGCTTTACAAATATATATATATGTGTGTACATATATATAGACGAATATGCTTGAAGTAACAAGTTAAGAATGTGATTACGCTTGATTCAGTTTTCTTAACGCTTCAATGACTTAGTATGCAGCTCAATTGAATTGGCGTGTGATTGCCCTTGGTTTTTGTGTTTGCCACTAAATAATTTAAGTTAGAATTACATAAATGATTCCATGTTTTGAGGCCAAAACAAGTGGTACCGCAAAAGCCAAATGAATGCACATATTTTGATTGTTCAACCGCAATGCCCGTCCCCATCCCAGCACGTCCTGTGTTATCAAAATATTTGGCCAGAGCGGACTCTGCACTCTTTGCGAGAATGCAAATGCAACATTCATTGCCTAAAAATGTATAATGAGCGGGCACGGGCTTGTGGCTTACTGTAAGGGTGAAGTGAGGCGGTGCTGTTGGTAGGGGTGTTTGCTGACCAGACGACATAAATCACGTATAAACACAAACGAGTACAGTATGATTCATTTGAATGTTTTTACATATATAAAAGCCACAGTGTTGCTATTTAATATACCCTGCATAATAAAAATGGGAATGGTAGAATTCTGAAATATAAATTATAATAGAATTCAATTTTTTTTATTTTTCATTTTATAAAAAATAACAATTGATTTCATATTTGATATAAAATATTGCTTTTGTTTTTGAAAAATTAATTTGAGTATTCTCTATACTTAATTTATCTGAAATAAAAGTTACTTGTATGTTTGTTCTAAATTCTATAAATAGCAAAACAATAAAGAACTAAATTGATTTGAATGTGAAGTATATTAAATATAACAAATGCAGAGTATTATCTTGACTATGATATTCAATACAATTAGCTTTATTGAACTGCACATGTTTTTATGTTAATTTCATGTGGCGTCTTTGCTAATTTCATATAATTTGCAAATTGCGGTGAATGCACGTTGCATTTACCCAGCAATGATTGTCAGAATAACTACCAACCTGGCCATTTGAGCAGCTGAATACCTTTGCTATGAGCAACCGTGGGTTTGGCTTAAACGCAAGGCGAATTAATATTTTGATAGACTGAAATGCGTTTGTGGTACGCAAAGGAAGGAAACAAATCAAGGAAAATGCTGGCAACTGAACATGCCGAGAAACATGAGGCAGAGACAGAGTCAAAGAGATTGCAGCCTGAGTTTGAAATGAATGCGTGTGGCAGAAGCAATAGCACCCGCAACACCACCAGCAGCAGCACCAGAAACTTCAGCAACAACAGCTGCAGCCACAGCACCACACATGCCATGCAGGCGACATTCATTTTTTTTTTTGCCAGAATCTACCGCACGGAAAATGCATTCAATTTGGCGTGGAGCACGATTCGGGCGAATGCATAGCAATCAAAATGCGGTTAGTTGCGTGTGGCATTGGCGACAACAACAACAACAACAAACTCTGCTGCATGCAACAACCGCGGTAACAATACTGACAACGCAATGACAACAACAGCAAAAGCAACAGCAGCAACAGCAGCAGAGGGAAAAAATGACAATTGTCAACAATTTTAATTTTCATATACATGCGATGGCAAAAACAACAAACGGCAACAAAAACAAGCATAACTTTCGCGTTATGACAATGGCCAGAGACCTCCACAAAATGCTCAATACTCCACACACAAGCTGGACATGTACATATGAAAGTAGCAACAAACAAATGGATTTCTGTATGGGCCTCGATAATGGAAGTTTATGAGCTCCTGTTGGCCAGCATTGAACAATAAGGCCATAACTGTGGCTTCTGATAGCAGTCGGTCTATGTGTCTGTCCGTCCGTCTGTCCCTTGGCCCATGTCCGGTCCAGCTGACCGCATGTTGCGTGCCGAGTTGAAGCATATCTATTTGCAACTGATGGTTCCTTTGCCTTTCAACTGCATTACCAGCCGGATGAAGACAAAAGCTGCGAATTGACTACAATCTGCGGTCAATGTAAGCCATTAGAGCGGTTCGACGAAAAAGGAGATGGTTGGTTAAATGGTGGTTTTTGTAGGTTAAAAACTTGTGCAGTCTATACTTTTCCAAAAGTATTTCAAAACCGTTTCGATTTGAAAATATATACTAGTTACATAATAGGCTTTCAGACGTAAGAGTTATTGCAAGCACAAATTGGAAATTTTATTTTGAAACACTTAATTAATAAACAATCGGCAAGAGATCAGATAAATTAATTGTTAGTGCTTGCCTAATTCTAAACTCTGTCTTTTTTAGTGCACAATATTATTTATCGAATATAATCACAGTTCAATTAAATTGCCCCTCTATAAATATTATTTTTAATATTCATCAATTTTGACTAACAATTGGACTGATTTTCGCTATTGAATGAAATTATGTGAGAAATTTGAAACTCTAAAATTATAATTAATAATTTCAAAATTTCAATTGGGATTTTTGGAAAAATACTAATAAGCATAAATAATTTATGCAATATGATTGCCGTACAATTGATTAGAGAAATAAGCGCAAATGGCAAATGCCAATAAAAATGTTTAAAATGATTAAAATCCATTGAGCTTGGTCACACTGGCTGGCATTTTAATCACATCCGCATTCGCAGAGCATCGCTATAATTGGATTTCAACGGTTTTGTTTTACGATTTTCATTTATTCTTTCGTTCGTTTCGTTTTTTTTGGTACCGATTCTCGTTTACGTTTTGTCGGTTCTTTGGCTGCGACGGCGACTGCGGTTTGTTAATTATGAATAATGAAAATTTGATGAGTACTCGTACATTTTTGGTGCAGCTCTTGTCGCTGTTTTTGCCGAATGGTTGTTTGCTGGTTTGTACTTGTTGTTAGTTCTTTGCCAGCATCCGTTATTGTCCATTTTATTGCTGTTTCACCGACCGCATATTTAGTTAATATTTAAAATGCATGCATATTGGAGTGGTCGTCACATTTGCATGTTTGTGGCTATGCGAATTATCAATATACAAAATTTCTGTTTTTTATTACTGGCTGCACTTTAAATTCAAATTAAATAACGTGCTGAGAGCTAGCCATTCACTGATTTATGCGTTTGCATTTTGCAAGCACAGAACCAGCGTTAAATTGCATTATGCGAGGTTCGCCTCGCTAAGCGTATTAATTAATTAAAAATGAGCATAAATAAGTAAGTACATAAATCAATTATCAGTTTCAATAAGACGTTGCAAGGCAGGCCAAAAGAAAAATGCAGTCTGCTGGCTGCTGGATGGAGACGGAGATGGTCGCTTGCTTTGGCACCGGGCAATTACTTTGCTGAAAGCCCTGCAAGCGGCTACAAGAGGACGATAAAAACGGCAACATGGTGTTCAAAGTGCACAAAATGGCGGTAATTCACGCTTTGTTGCCAACGCGCGGCCATAACGAATGAATGAATGAATGAGGCAAACCAGCAAGGATGGCGGATGGCGCCAATAGAAGTGCGGATGGCAAGTGGTAAGTGCCAAGCAAAACAGCAACACCAACAGCTGCAGCAACAACAAAAATGCGAACACGTAAAAAATGGACCAAGAATAGTTATTGAAGATGAGTTTAGTCGATTGTCATAGACCCTGTACTATGAAAAGCAGTTGATAAAGCTACAAAATGTACAATAGAAAAGTTTGGAGTATCAAAAAGATAACATTTTAATGCACATAAATAAACGATTGTGAAGAATAAAAATCGTTTTACTTCACAATGTATATTTTTAACAGTCAGTCAATCAATAAATACCCAGCTCTCGCTTCTCTCTTGCATCTCTAGAATATTGCTTATGCACTTTCTTCTTTAATTATGAAAAGGGTATAGCAAAATGCCATGACCAGAGAAAACTAAGCGCACTGGCTGCCCTCACAACTGTGGAGCGAAGAAAGATATTGTTAGTTTTTTGCACAGATTTTTTGTGCTGCTTCAGTTTTTCATTGCCTGCTAAACTTTTTCTTTGCTTTGCGCTTTTCTTGTGCTAGTTGTAAAGCGTAAATTGTTCATAAGGATGATGCGAGCGATTGCAAAGAGTGTTGAGAGCCGGAGGACCTGAGGTATGCCATTAATGATATCCTTTCGTGTGGCCAATGCAATTACATTTGAGCACTTGCGTACAATTATTTATGCATTTTTATTGATGCAACCAAATGGACGAAGATGTCTTAAATGCTCATGAATTTACAAGGAGCCAGGATACACTTAGGACACTCGTAAATCAAATAAGAACTTGCTAATCAAATCAAAAGTGAATGCCACAAGTTGCAGGTATATATAATAAAATACATTCGTATAAGAACTGACAACTACATTCAACTGAGAACTTTTTCAAGAGTTAGTCAAGCATATTTGACAAATTCACTTAAGTTGCAACAACCATAAATAATATACACACACAACAGCAACAACCATGTGAGTGTGTAGATTGCTTGCTTGTGGCATATTTTTGTGAGTGATTTTGTTATGCTTGACTTTGTGGAAATGAAAAACCAACATACGAACTTGCTCAACTTGCTGAGTGCATGTTGCATTTTGAATGAGTCAAGTGAAAGTTGATGAATAACCACACATGTGCGAGCGAGTGTCTGAGTGTATACTCGTAGTATGTATGTGTTTGTGGTACAGATAGTAGTATAGCACTGGTTACATTTGATAAAGCGCCCAAGCGCATATTTCAATTACACGGCAGCTGTGCAAAGTGCGAGAGAACGAGACCAAATGGTGAATGGCAAATGGCAACTGGCACATTTTGTGCTTAATTTCATTTCCCGTTTAAGTGCCGTTACAAATGGCCGGTCATCTTTGGCCAAAAGGCACAACAATGGAGCAGTTGATGTCGTTTCAGTATTGAGTTGAGCAGTAAATTTCATTTTAAAAGCATTTCATTTACATTTTGTCCATTTCTGTTGCCCATTGAAATATCCAGCTAACAACTTTTTGGCCAAACAGCAGAAGCAGTTGGCTCCCCTTCTGCCTCTTTCCCACTCCATCGCTCGCCAGTCATTTTATTGTTTTGCCATTATTTCAGGTGTATGCGAGGGTGTGTGTGTGTGTGTGTGTGTTAGCCAACGATTTTTATGACCCGAACGTAGCGTGTTTAACTCCTGATCCGCTTTCGGATGCTCACTAATCCGTCTGTGTTTTTAGTGCCGAAAATTTTAACGACGCGTCTTTGGAATTTGCTTAAGGAATCTATAAGTGAGTTTCTTCAGCCGTCTCTAAGTATGTGTGTGTGTGTGTGTGTGAGGTCTTGTTGTTGTTTCTCCTGCGATTTTTCACTTTGTCTGAGCTACAGTTCAGTTTCTTCCTATGTTGCAGCCGTTGTTTGTTTTTATGCGCGACCGTTGGTTGAACGCTTCGCTGCTTTGATTTACCACCCCCCCATTCCCCGCCGCCCCAGTCCCCCACTGCTGTTGATATCGCTTCAGTTCATGCTCCTGTTCATGTTCTTTGCCCTTTGCCCAGTGTCTTTGGCTTTCAGACCCTGGTCCTGTTTCCAATTCCCGATTACTTGGACAGCGCAAGAGACAGCGTGTGTTTGTTTGTTTGAGACATGGCAAGGCGCACTCGTGCGCTCTTCGGGCTACAAAGCAACAAATCGAGTTTGCGAATAAATGAAATTACTTTTCGGTCTAATGACCATCATCTGCTGATTTTATTAGATTTGTTTCCTTTGCTCTGTTTGTTTGCTGCCTCTGCTGCTTCTGCTTCTGTTCTTGCTGCTGCTGCATCTGCCAAGACTTGAGACACCGAAATGAAACTGCGACTGCGACTGCGTCTGTCTGCGGCTGCAATGAAGGAATGTGAATGGTAACAGAAACCCAACCTGGCTAACTGGCAGCTAACTTTAAATGACTTCTGTGCCCAATCGCTGTGAGCAAATGGCTGATAAGGTAACAGCATTTCCCGCTGTGTTAACTCACGGTTCAAGGGTCAAGCAGAGCAGTTGTTGACTGCGTTTAGCATAATTTGCACTAAAATGTCGTTGCAAATGACACCAGCTGAATGTTGCCCTCTGATGTCAGCTTGGATTTGGCAAATTTGCAACAAACATTTACACACGATGACAGAATGCCATAAAAGTGAGGTTGTAAAATATACTTGATGTAGTTTAATACAGCTCGTATAAGTTTCTACTGTAAGTAACATAATGTAAATGTAAGAAAAGCAAAACAAAACATTGCTTTTCTTATCATATAATATTGTATATAAACCATTTGCTAAATAATTCCAAAGTCGTATATAATTTTTTGAAAATAATTAAACTTTTAAGACTAACTTTCAGCTTGTGTCATTGCCAATTTGCCGATCATATTAAACTTGATTCAATTGCTCTTGGTCCTTGAGTAATGGGGCTGTTGTTGTAGCCAAATTGTGGGCCAACTAACAATGTCTTTGGGGAGTGAGGGGCCAACACATTAAAGCCCAAATCCATTTCCATTTCGCCAGCCTGCTTTCATATATATATTTAGGTTTCGAATTTGTTTGCTAATGTGCCAGAACGTCTCCTGCTGGGTTTCTGACAGCCTCACAGCCGCACTGCCAGGCTCACCTGTTGTTCCCTGTGTGTGTTTGAGTGTGCGTGAGTGTGTGCGTTTGTTTGTATTTGTGTGCCTTCCGCATTTGCCTCTGACATTTCATTTTTTATGAAACATCTTATTTTTCTAATTTGCAACAGCAGGTGTCGCCATTTTGTGCCATTTTGTTTATAACACGGTCGCTCGCAATATGAGAGCGCAGCTGAAAAAGGACGAAACTGAAGCTGAAGATGACGACAAAGAGGAAGCTGAAGCAAGCGGTGTTCTTCCCCTCTCTGGCCAACAACAACCCCCTCAATTTCAATGCTCAGGCAATTTTCATGCTGTTTAATAACGCGCTGTTGTTGTTGTTCTCCTTGCTTGGGTGTAAATTCAGTTTACTGTAAAATTTAATAGAAAGGAAATTTTTCGCACAACTGGCGCATATGAGTTTATGTGTGTGTGTCCCTATGTCTGGCTGTGTGGGTGTGCGTGCAAATTGGCGTCCTTTGTTTATAGTGTTTCACATGTTTGCATATAAAGTGAAAATTCTTGTTAAGCGTGCTGTAAAAATGCGTTTAATAAGCTGAACGCACAATCAGACGCCCCACTCCCAATCACCCGACCACCTGGGTGGCAATTCCTTCAGAATATTCCTGCCCCCCCTGCTCCTCCATATGCATCTAGCAGATTTGAGTTTTTGGCGTCTTTATTAATTCATAAAACGACGTCGACAGGTGTCGCCGACGATTTGCTATATGCTTGCTTTGCTTTTGTTATTACTTTTATGGCCCTAAAGTGGCCCCAGTTCAACTCTTATGCAACAGCAACATCAACATCAACAAGAACAACAGCTTGTTGAATAACCAAAGATTGAAGATTGAAATACAGCTCAACAAAAGTGGCCAAGTCAAAGACAAAAGGCAGCACAGCAATAGCAACATCAACAGAAACAGAGACAAAAGCCAAACAACATATTCACTCTTGTATTCATACTCAGACTCAGACTCACACTCACACTCGTACCTATAATTCGTTATCTCTGGGGCGTATCAAAATCACGCTTGATTAACTTTTTCAAGTCATTTAACAAATAAGCAATAAAATCCGTACATTTCTCCCTCCGTCCAACTCACAAGTCCAAGTCCAACCCGAGCTCCGGGGAGCAGCCGTTTATGCGCCTTGAGCCAATTGCCGTTACCATTTTAGCCAATTGCGAGACACTGCGTTGTGTGTTTTTTTAATTTGCTCCTCATATTTGCAGCCATCAATGTCCTTGTGCACAACCAAATGGCCAATAAAACCTTAAACCATAAAGCGCTCAAAGGAGTATCTACATAAGAGCTATCAACTGTCAGACTCTACTCCAATAGCTTAAAAAGTCATCTTAGCTTTGTTATTAACTAGAATACGCAATACTCAAAGGAGCTGTATAAAACTGATTTAATTAAATTCAAATCAAAGAGCAAACGCTGCAAACTTGACAAAGATTTTTGAAATATAAAATATGAATAACTCAGTAGACAATAAGCACTCAGACTAAGATATAAGATATTGGTTTTAAAATAATATATTGACTACTTTACTTTTACTTGATAAAGATTTTTGCAATAAAATTCGCATATGAATTTCAAATAACTTAAAAGACAATAAGCTCTCAGATTAAGGTGGTCTTGCAACTGATACAAAGTTGATTAAATAAAAGAGAAAAGCACTTATAGAATACATTGTAACTATGTTCAAATCTCAGTATTTGATGATTCATCTATCAGCCATTGGAATCATTTCATTTTGCTTGATAAACTTCATAAAGCAAGTGGAGAAAATGTCATGAAAATTGTTTTTCTTGGCAAGCAGAAATGTAATTTAAATCTTTTGTTTTGCACTTACGAGCATAATCTTGATTAGTTTAGCGGTCAAATGGCTGGCAAATGGAGTTATAAAGGACTAAGGGCATGTGGGAATTTGCCATAAATTTGTGGAATAGTGAATTGCAAATACAATGTAGACGCATCACAGGACATATGTGTTTGTGGTGTGACTAAAGCACTAAATTAAGCACACACTAAACCAGAAACCAGAAACAGAAAACAGATGCAGACAAACAGTCGAAGCCAAAGCTGAAGCGCATGTCCTTAGTGTGTTGTGTATGTGTGTGTGCTTTGGCTGCGGCTAATGGCCAAATGGAATTTTCGTAAATTAGCATTAATTAATCAATGTAGCAAATGAATTTGTAAGCCAGATTTGTCCAAGCTAAAGGTGAGCATAAGGCAAGCCATTAAATAAATAAAATCAGCTTCTTGTTTAGCTTGGATTTGGCTTTACATATAATAGCTTGCATACGACGAGAAACAAGTCCTTTCAATGTGTAATCAAGCAGTTTGCGATTTGACATTTGAAAGCGAGATTAAATTTGATTGTGCACAAATGCTTCAAGCCACAAACACACACATACACACACATCAGAGAATTTTGGTGGCAAGGACAACGTCTTTAGCGTTGGGCTCCAGCTGCTAGGACTGCTCCGTTGGCTTTGTAAAACAAGCTTTGCCTGCAGCTGCCAGCTGCTTACATTCAAATACGAGCACAGTGCAGCCAAATCTGCATTTGCAAATACACAACACACACACACACACACTCGCATATTCAGTTGGGCAAATTAAATATTGAGACAAGGCATGTGGCATTGGCGCTTGTGCCTGTGCCTTCGACTGTGATTAGACCCTAATGTCATATGCCTGGCTGCATAGTACAAATACATATGTACTTGTCTTAAGTAGATGCACAGCTAGGTAGCACAGGTGTAATCAAGTCAGCCCGATAAATGCCATTGATTGAACAGCTTTAAGGTAATTTCATTGTCACAAAATCCAAACAATTTATGGTAAATAATAACGCCATGGCATGAGCACATCAAAGAACCAAAGCCTGGCTGACTGGCTTTGGCAATTTGATGAGTTGCAAGCAAAGCAAGCTGTCGATAAGCCAGCTATGTAATGCCAGGCACACCTGTCTTCGTCGTTCTGTCTGTCTGTCATTCTATATATGTGTGAGTGAGGAATCAGGCGCAGCTTAAGACACTCCATCAAATGTGGAAAATCAATTGCTGCCACACGCTAATCAGACAGCATTTATACGTCTGCCGAGCTGTAAATGAAAATGATGTTAAGCGGAGCTGATTGGCTACCAGCTACCCTGCAATTAAATGTCATTAGTTGTCCATCTATTAGAACTCTAGCAACTGGCAGCGTTATAAAAGCGGATTCAGTTTTTTTGAGTTTTGCTCAATTTTGCTTTGCAACATAACTTTAACCAAAATTTTCTTATTTTCTAATTTTACTTTTTTTTATAGGCAAATAATTCTTAATTTTGTTTAATCTTAAATGCCTTCTTCTTAATGTCAAATGTTAAAAATTAAAGAATTGAATCTAGAACAGCAACATCATTCCACTTTCCCTTTTGGAAATGCAGCATTTTAAATTTGTAGTATACACTGCTTAGTTACTCAACAGGGTATCTCGAGTGTGAATAGAAATAGAGCTGTCAAACTGTGCTCTTGCCACGCGCACACACATACACAAGCACACGCTCTCCCACACATCTACACAAAAGCTCGCATGTATGGTTTGCATAGCATACTTTTGCGCGTCGTTGACAGCGTTTAGGAAAAGCTGAACGTTTATGGTCGCAAATTCGATTTGCGCTTCAATCAACAGCTGCACATCTTTAAATTTAGTCTGTTGCGTAATTGAAAATAAAAGACAAGTGCGTTTTATCTCTGCGTCTGAACATTTTAATCAAAATATAAATATCTTTTTTTCACGAATTAAGACTGAGAACAAGCCCATTTGGTACATAAATTGAATAACTGTGCGAGTTGGACGTCCAGTCATACAGCCCTTGAGCAGATAGGGCAGAGGATTAGTCTCTAATCAATATAAATATCTATTTTTCACGAATTAAGACTGAGAACAAGCCATTTGGTACATAAATTGAATAACGGTGCGAGTTGGACGTCCAGTCATACAGCCCTTGAGCAGATAGGGCAGAGGATTTATCTCTGTGGTTAGGCCGGTACCACGTATATCCAGATGAGCCCAATCCAGGCACGGCACCAGCGAATGCATAACGGAAGCAGCCAGGCAAGAACTTGCCGGTCCATGTCCAGAATTGCTTATGTCATAGGTCGAATTGTCGTTGATGATCTGTCTGAAATAACGGAAGAGTGGCATACGCCAAATACGATCACCAGTGACGCCACCAGCTTTACGGAATTGCTTGGCCAAATATCCAGAGTTGCTCCACAAACCAGTCGCGCTGCCACCCAGGCCGTGATTTATACCACGTGCTACCGATCCAATGGTCAAGATCATTTTTGGCTTGAAGTTAGCCTGGGCATAGAGCAAGGGATCCGCCATCATAACCACAGCTGCCTTATCCACATTACGTATGCCCATTGTGACGCCATTGAGCAGAGTCACAACATCACCGCATTTCACAGCCATGCCGGATGGCATGTGCTCACATAGTGGTAACACCGCCGTGATGTTCATGGGCAGCGAGAGAGCAGCTGCTGCTCGAAGAACTCCTATGCAGACGGCAGCACCAGACATGGCGCCACGGTATTTATCCATGCCAGTTTTGGGCTTGAGGCAAAGGCCGCCACTGTGGAATGTCAAACCCTGGCCGACCATGAGTACGCCCTTCTCCTCGGGAGATGTGCCACAATAGGTGCACTCCAGCAGAAGTGGGGGCTCACATGATCCCTTGGCAATCATGAGGAATGAGTTGAGGCTCATATCTTCGATCCAGTCCATAGAGCGAACCTCCACAGAGACGCCGCACGGGCACAATGCATCCACAGCAGCCTGTGCAAATATGGATGGCGTCATCTGATTGGCTGGCGTATCCGAGAGTCGACGCGCCAGATTCTGGGACTCTGCCTTGAACAAACCACGCACCCAAGCATCATGATCACCCTTGCCATACATATGCAATTTTGGTGTGCTCAAACGGTTCTTCTTGCGCTTATTGGCATTGTAACGCCACACGGCCAAGGCAGCTCCCTCAGCAGCCTGTTCTGCAAATTCCATGGCATCCACATGAACCTCGGCCATGCGTTGCAGTTGCAGGGCTCGTGCACCTGTGCCGGCCGCAATACGAACGTTCTCCATACCTTCGTCAAGCTCCTCTAGCTCGTTGTAGCCAGCGCCAGCGGGACCCATGCCAACCACAGCCACAGTCGAATATTCACCTTCCAGTCCATTGAATAATAGCCCCTTGCCGACACGTCCGTCCATACCACGATCTCTGATCAAACTCATTACCTTGCCGCCGACAGCATCATCCAACATTATAGCATTCTCAGACGATCTGATGGGCTTGTCACCGTCCTTCTGATAAACACCCACGACAACGCCCTTTGGCTTGTCACACTTGGTGGAAAACTTACGAAAACGTTGGCCGACCCCATGCAAGCTTCGCTCATAGGTCATAAGACTACGGACGGCTTTAATCACGCGGACATCGCGATATGAAGACATTGTTTATAAATTTTTTTACGAATCTCTAACGAAAATTTTTCAAATATCTCTGGAATTTTTCGCTTATAATAACTACAAATTTTTATTACGTTCCAAATTTTAAACAAATCAGATTTTTTTTATTGAATTATATCTGTGCTCAGTCCGACCAGTTGTAAGAAAATGAACTATAAATGATTGTTTATGAAATCACAAACAATTTCAAAATAGTCAACGCCTTGCTAGATTCGGTGAAAAGTTTGATTCGAAAACAAAGATTCCCATTATTTAAATGTATAATGAAAGACACTTAATATGCAGAAAGTACTTCCGACAAAAAAAGACAACAAAATATCAAATTTAATATCATATGAATTTTAATGTGTTTCTGGCATGCGCCGGAAGCTGCTGCTGGCCAAATGCACAAGCTCAACAATAATAATAGGTGCACATAATTAATTTTCCAAGCCAGTGAATCAAGGATAATTGGGCTTAATTTTTTGGTGCGAAAAAATGCGCTTTAAGCGCAAATGAGGAGCTCCAACAGGCTGGCACAGACACGATGTGGACACGGTCGCGAACTGAACGGGAATGTGACAAAGGAGCTTCTACGATTATGCAGTGGAATGACTTAAGTTGGACAGTGTACTTGCATAATGGTAGAGTTAGAGCGGTAGAATTTGTGCTGAGTATATAAATCACTTTGCATATAATTATCTTTATTGCAATTAAGCTAATTTTGCTGGGCACTTTGAAGGGATTGTAAAGTTACTTTTAATGGAAAAATAAATTGTTTTTTAAATTAATAATTTATTTTTGCTATTAAACGTTTATAATATATAATTTGAATATGTAATTTTTAATATAAAACAATAAAATATATTGTATCTCTAATTATAAGAAATACACATATTGTTAAGATAAAATTATAACAATAGTTACCAAATGCTTCAAAAATATAGTTCAATCTTATTATTTCCAAACAAAACTCTGTAGAAGTTTTCATGTTTTCAACTAAATTGAATTGATAAAATCACAAAATAAGTCAAAGTTTATTTTCGAGCTCTTTTTCAATCAGACTGCTAATCAAAACTCTTATCAGACAGTGCCAAATGTCTTGTTCGCTTTCAGCTAATGCCAGTCAGCCATAACGAATAAATTGTTAAAGATTTCCAATTAAAAGTTAGCACACATGCGAGAGTACGAGTACTCGTAAATCTGTAGTTTTAATTATACTTATCTTGTTGTCCATGCACAAATACTTAAGATTTGTATTTGTCAAACAGCCAGTGAGACTGGAATTCAATTTAAGTTCAACAAAGTGTGGACTTCTGTGTCTGAATATGAATTTGAATTCTCATCTACTCGTATGTAGGAGTAGCTAAGACTGCCAACTGCCACAATTCACAAGCATAAAAGTGTGCAAATGGAAATACGAATTTGTAACTGCAGTTCGAGGTATTTGTCTTTCATAGAGACAGAGAGGCGTAGAGAGAAAACAAAACGGGAGAGGTAAGTAAAGGGATTGGTTGTGCACATTAACCCAATAATCCTTCTGCAGCAGCTGAAATGCCCAGAAACCAAATTTGAAATTTTGTTATTTCTCACCTTTGCGCTTGACCTGCTCGCTTGATAACACAGACATGGCCAAGACAGACACCAAAGCAGCAGCAGCAAATATCCAACAGAATTTCTCAGCAAATGAATGCCCTGCAGCTACACACACACACACACACACACACATCCATAGCTAAGCAAACAGAGTAGGAGTGGGATAAGGACACGAGACAGGCTGGCCTGGGCAGAAAACTTGTGGTTTAGCTTTTGGCATGGCAGTTTAGTGTGACTGTGTGCGACAATCATAAATGTCGCCTTGTTGAATGATAAAATATTTGCACAAGTTGAATAGTTCAAAGTATTTCATTTTAAATTAACATTTGTCTTGGCGCACTCAGTTGGAATTATACAATGTGGCCGCCGATAAGCTCATTTCAAGCACATTCTTGCTTGCCCAGGGCAGCTGCAATCTTTGCTTTTTGACTCAAGCATTCCAATTAATATGCATTTCATTTTCAGCCAACAACAGCCAAACTAACTAAGTTCAGCTTTAAGCTAAGGTAAGGGCAATGCATATACCCATAAACCTAAGGCTACGGTCATAATTTAGCCTGTTCTCTGCCGCTCTTTGCCTGCTTCCAATCCTCTCAACTTTTAGCCATGCACTTTGTCTGGCTTGAGTTAACACACTCGCATACAGAGAGTCTCTCATGTAGAGGTGTAGACCGTTATCTTCCCCTTCCGGGCGCTTAGCTTCGGGCCACGTGACGTGTGTGTGAGATTCTCACGCATGAACACATTTTCGGGTCGCATTCGCTGCTGCAGCTGTGTGCGAAAGGACTTCGCAGTCCTATTAAGCGGCTTACAAGTAAAATGCTGCCAGATTTTAATTGTCTGCACGGCAGCAGTCGAAAAGAGCACGACCAAAAATACAAGAAACAAGAACAACGACAACAACAACAACAACAACAACAGCATCATGGCAGTGCACGTCGCAAACCGGCACACGTTGCGTATGCGCAATGTGACATAGACTGTATGCCTGAAGGCTTATTTCGTATAAATAGGCGTGAGACGTGAAGTGTGCGCCTCTTAAGTAAATTTCAGTGTAGTACATGGGGCAGGCAAACACTTACGGTCTGTTGCGCATCAGTTGCTTGTCATGGTTAAGCAGCCAACCAACTAACCAACCAACAATCCTGCGGCAGTCAAATTAATTGTAGCTGAACAGCAAAACCTGAAGACGCCATAAAAGTCTTTTGCATTTGCTAAACTCATGTCGTTACCCACCACATGTTATGCAATATATCAATATCCAAAGTAAGCAACGTACGAGCATCTATAGGGAATACTAGACACTCTAGAACTTTGCGTCCAACTGCTGCCTTGCAGTTCGTCAATTTAGAACTGTCTTTTGTGCCAGCTGCAACCACTTTGACTTCATTCTCATCGTGTGGTCCGTAAATCGAAGCAATCGCTAATGAAGGCACGACACAGACCTAAGGTGCAGGGTATCTACCAATCGAGAACTTTTGGGCAATATCTTCACTTTACGCCGCCGTGCACCACAAAGTAGGTAGAGAAATGGCGTGTGATAAACTTTAAATTGTTTTTTAATGGTATTTGCCGTATAATCGAAATAAAAATAAAAGAAAAAGAAGAGAATAACACAAAAAAGATTAACTGCTGTTGGGCTCTTAAAATTTGCAATTTGGATATTCAACGTGCGATGCCCCGAAAACGCCGAACGCCGAAACGCTGGACACAATAAAATAATGAGCACCAAATTACACAAAGCGTGGAAAAATGGCCGTGGGCACCATTAACCAGGCCCAGAGTGGATAGCGAGCGCTCAAATGAATTCTAAAAGCTTTTGCGCCAAAGTGTTGACAACCATTTTGGTAATATGCTCAAGCAGATAAGCAGCCTGGCACCCTGCCGGGGCCAAAAGGATGCTAAAACAATTACAACGGCTGCCAGGGACGAGGCAATAACAGCAGCAACAACAGCAAGGACAACGACAATGACAGGCGCAGATTCCAGCAAAATTTATTTGCTGTGCGATAATTTTAAAGAACAAAGACGAACATTTTCGTAGCAATTCAGCTGCCTTGCTTTGCTCGGCTGGCAAAAGGCGAGGTATGGAAATTGGGAATGGGAAACTGCCCTGCTTTATTTGTGCCCTATTTCGACCTTTGTAAAAGCTAAATATTGCTCCTAGTTTGGGCTTTAATTAGCTCAGGATATGCAAAAGGATAAGATGCGCTAGGCTATAAGCTATATTGCTATATACAACCTGAAGTTGTTGTAGTATTCCAGATTTAATGCCACTCTTTAATATGCAGTTTTTGTTTTGCAATAAATGAATATTTTCTTTGGCAAAAACTGGGTTAAGTTAGACCACAAATCCTGTTCTCCTTTTCTTTGTTTTTTTTTTTTTTATCATTCCTTTAGTGTGAAATTAAGTGCAGGAAATTATTTGAGGCATTTTCAAGAAGGCGTGTAATTTTTGTTTGCTGCTGTTTTCATTTAATTTTCATTTCTTTTTTACAGACTGATTTAATTTCTCTCTTTTTTTTATCCCCAACTTTTCTAATTCTTTTGTGATTGTTATTTGCGCCTGAACTTTTTTATCTCCCATTCCCATACCATTTCATGGTTATCGTTATTTTCCGACTGCGGCAGTCACAACTTGGGGCAGTTATCCACTTCATGGCGGCGCATTTCTGATAACAAATTGTGGATAATTTAAAAATGTAATGGAAAATTATGTTGTCCTAAAATGGGAAAATGAGACACAAATTTTTGTATTTTTACTTTATAGATACGTTTTCTTTTTTATTAAAATTTAATTTTTATTTTTATAACTAAACGCTTAGTAACTAAAATGATGTCGATTTAACTTAAGTACACATAGAAGAGTATGCTAAAAATTCATATTTTCTGTTTATCCTGCATGTCTTGGCAAGTTACAAGAAATTAAAATTCGAATTGCGATTTGAACAAACGATAAAGTTGCGTGTGAAATTGACAAATTATGTGAATTATGCGAGTTTGTTATCATATGTTATGTTCTGTATAAACTATGGACCGATTTGATGAGTAAATTGTTTGCTATGTAGTTATCTATATATAGAGATTGTATATATTATTTGTATGATTCAGCTTTGAATATATTTTGTTGCTGAATTTGTTATACGAGCATATTGCTTATTGATGTTGCTTAGAAGAAGAGTTCATCTAGTTTAGTTAGTTCAATTAAGCAAATCTGATTTAATTTCCATAAGTATGTTATGTATTCTTAATAATATATATATGTATGTTATGTACGTTTGAATGTGTGCGTATTCAATGCGGCAGTTTGCTTTTAAATGCATATAATTTTATTAAGTATATATCTCATCTCATCTTGATGCTGCAGATGATGATGATTATGATTACATCGTTTAATCAGGCAATTCATAAATTTATCAAAACTTAACATCACATTGCTTCTCCAATTACATGTAGGTTTTTCGACTTTTATAAAATGCAATTCGAGTTTATGTATGCTATATGCTATTTGCTATAGAGTAATAATTTGATAGATTTAATTATTATGAATTACAGTGAAATGAAATGGTAGCTCATTTTGCTTATTTACGTTTATGTGTAATACTTGTTTGTTTGTTCATTATTTAGTTGTATTTTCAATAGAATTATTAACATGTTGAAACGTTGCATTCACTTTAAGTTGCAGTAAGTATGCTTAAATATGTATTTATATATATTGTATTAAATTTAAAGTGTTTATAATAACGATATGAAGTGATCTTTTGTTGTTCTGGTTTGTTGTTGTTGCGGGTTTCCTTTTTGTAGCTAACTATTGATGATTCATTTATTTTATTTCGCAGACGAATGTCTTAATTTAATTAATTATTTGCAATTGCAATTAAAGTTCGACAATTCTCACTATTTATCGAGTATGTTGAATAAATGCACTGTACTGGAAGTTTTTCGCTATACATATGTACGTTGATATCCGTATAAATGCAGTTTCCGAGTTGTTGAGTTCTGTTTGTGTACGATTAAGTATATTTATTGCTTAAATTTATAAAACTTATATCAGTTTAGCGCCAATTGATTGCTGATTTGTTGATCCAACTCAACTCAACTCAACTCAATTTAAGTCGAATGCTGTCTATTGATTTAATTTAAATGGGAAACGCATCGGTTTCAATGAATTAGTAGAAATGTTTGATGGACGTGCTTGGTGGCATGTTGACTATGAAACTATTGTCGTGGTATCAAACATTATTTTTGCGGAAAATATCATTTGGATGTTGGTTGCTGCTGAAGTTCTGGCGAGTCGAGCATTGCTGTGGGGATGAAATAGAGAAGCAAAGGTAATGTTGATGAGTATAACATGCATTTTATATTCAAGTACAGAAAATCTAACGGATATGATTGCATTTTAATTGCTTATGTATAGTGCTGAATAGCTGTCACATCACAACCACATCGGCAATTAGCGGAAGCATTGACGTTGCACCTACATGTCCCATATACATAGTATAATATGTTTGTGCGTATGTATATGACATCGGCATAGTCAGCGACATTGGCCAATCGGACCATATTGAAAGCGGTCAACCTTTGAACCATACGCTGACCGACAGGACGACAGGTCGACTGGCAGGGTGATTGGTGGTGTTTAGATAATGATAGCTTAACTACTTTACACTGTTTGTGATTTGACGTTGTGCAGTGTCAGGCAGCCAACTGCCAGGCGGCAGGTTATTAAAATAATTGCCCGCCAAATCATTTATTATGGCATGTGTCTACCCCGATTGCAGACTGCGGCCCTGTGGCGCTCATTAGTGCGGTGTACGCTGATAATTTCAATCAGAAAAATAACTTACCGCTTGCTTCTTTTCCCAGGACTTCATGGCTGTTTTATATTTCTCGAATTCATGACACCAATCCGAATAGATTTTCTGATAGTCATTGCTTTTGTTTGGTGGCGTGCATCTGCAGGTGAAGCGGCAAGAGTCGGGGGGATAATTATAAGTCAATTACATGCTATTTAATGGAACTCACCTATGAGCATCGACCGTTATGTTGTAGCTGCACAGTAGCGAGCCACCCAAGTGGCAATCGTAGCGTCCACCATCGGCTTCATTCACAGACACCACAACCAGGCCGCGCTCCGTGGTCTCAATGTACTTGGTGGGACTGTACTTGATCTCATAGCTGAAATCAGAGTTTCGTATGATGAAGTGGGTTTGAAGGATGTTCACTCTACTTACCGTCCCCTGTCCTTGGAGTGATGATACCAGGTGACTTGCTCGTTCTTCAGCACCTCCGGTATTTTTACAAAGCAGCCCAGATGCACGCTCTGACCGTAGGTGACAACGATTTTCTTCTTCAGCACACTGGAGTCGCAGATGTCGCTTGTCTCGTTGGCCACATCCTATGCGAAAAAAAAGAAATAAATAAATAGGAGAAATTTGCATTGTTTACAGAGCAAGCGGCCTTCGACTCACCTGCAACAAATCCAATTCATACGGACGGCACGTGTTGGCTTCCTTGTCCCAGCCGCAATACGGATCACGCACACAACGGAAGCAATTGTCGTAACGGCGATTGCACATTGCCAAATCGATTTGCTTGATGCGATGATCGGTGCCCACATAGAGAGATTTACGTGTCTGGCTGATTTCCATCACCTGGATGGCCTCATTGGGTGCCACTTCAAAGATGTCCAACAGTTTCGACAGCGATTCACCATTGCGATAATACTGTACAATTTTATAGATGCGACCCAGATTGGTGCCCACATAGTATACCGTGTACTCTTGGTTCAATATGTCGATTTTGATTCTGCAAAACAAAGAGGGGCAAAGTGACAGTTTAAACTTTAAAGCCAGTTGCATGCCACACACACACTCTCACACACAATGAGGCTGAGATTAAAATACATTAAATGCTTATTTAATATCAACTTGTCGATTGGCCAGCTGTGTGCATTCTTTTCATTCACATTTATGTTTTTTTATATTCTTTTGTTATTGTTTTTGCCATATTAATATCGAGCTTGTAACACCTGAGTGTTGTCTGTTGTTTTATTTTCTGTTGTTGCTGCTGCAACTTGCAACGGCAACAGTTGTAAATGTCGGCATTAAAATTCGTCACATGATTTCGCCATTTGCCTGTTGTCAGTTGCCGTGCAATTAATCCACATAGAAACCCAATGTGAATAAAATTATATGGCTGTTACCTTTTTTTGTGCATTTCTGCATTTTATTTATCTATTTTTAATATTCGACTGCAATTAAGTTTAAAATGCCAATAAATTTGCAAGTAATCACTGTTTAAAAACATTGTCTGCTGGCGTTTTGTAAAAAAGAAAGCAGAAATGTGATTATCAAATAACATTTCATCAGCATTTTGTAATTGTAATTTTAATTACAGAATTCATTTGCATTAATGCGCTAATGACGGAAAATGAATCCGTTTTTCCAGGTAGATTTATAAAAAGTACTTATACTTATTTATAAAAAGTACTTTTCAAGCAGCAGTCACAAAAACCATCGTTATTCATGGCTCTACTGTTAAACAAATATTGCAGCCTTATCAAAAGATGGAAATAAATATTAAAAATTGTTTATTAATAGCATTTGACCGCCCAGGGCAACATTCATATTGCACATGCTAAGCTGCCTTGATGTTATCGATCGATGCAAAGATTATTCTTTTCAATTTGCCATTTTTACTTGTATTTAATCTATTTTGCCCACAAACAAGAAAGGTATAAAATTTGATGTTGATATTGTTTTTATTTTGGCAACAAACACGCTTGACCTGTCTTAATTAAAGCACTCAAATAATGAAATGGATTTGCTCGAACATGAAATTGCACTTCGAGAGACAAACCGCAAACAGAAACAAATCGGAGAATACACAAATTAAAAATTGAATAAAAACCATGCTTACTGAAAACATACTATATGTACATATGTATGTATGTATGTGCTTGCCAAGGAACGCCATGTGAGAGGCGAGAGATAACAAGTGCAAATAAAACTTACTTGTCAACAACGAGCTTTGTGAACACCAAATCCCTTTTATAATAGACCGGATTGTTGTGCTCGTGATTTACGGCTTTGTCCATAAGTGGATGCGAGCGTATGAAATTCAGTACGGTATCTGGCAGATTTGAGGTATCGTTGACACATGTGCCGGGTCGCGGATCTGGCACACGCGAATTGAGTACTGGCAGCCAGGCAGAATTTGATGACGATTGCTCCTTAAATTTACCTGCAAGAATGGCAAAAAACAATATAGCATTATGGTTAGAAAATATACTTTATACTCGTACGCTTTTAGCTGCACAGACCAACACAGTCAGGTGTATTGCAATTGAAGTTTTAAATCTGCGACCCCAAAGTGTCAGCTGTGTGTTGTGCTTGGGCGTAAACGTTAAGAGTCTCAACTGAGTGTGTGCGGCAATAATCCATTCAAATGGATTTTCTAATACGATTTATGTTGCTCCACGGCACGAGCGGGCACTGAAATTACAAAACACTCAACGTCTGGGTGCTGTGCACTGTGTTCTCTGCCGTGTTGCTGCGACTATTGGATCTGTGCTACCTATTGGATTTATCGCAACTCTAACTGTAACTGTAGATTGCAGATTGTCCCCTCAGTCCGTTTGTAGCTACATATGAGCTCTGGGTCGCCGTGTGGCACGAAAATCACATGAGGGCCAGCTGAAAACCAATGTGCTGCAGTTTGCAAATAAAATTTACCGATAAGTTGCATTTGCCATTTGCCAATCCTATTTCTATTCCTATTCCTATTCGTATTTCTATTTCTATTTCTATTCTTGTTTCTATTACAATTTCCACTCAAAGCACTTGAGGGATTGAGTGCAATTTAGTTGCTCGAAAACAAAGGAGAAAATTGCACGTCAGTTGAGTTGACAGTTGGCAACATTGTGGCTTCGATAACGTTCATCACATGTGCGGGCATCCATTTTGCATACAACACTTAACATCTACATAAGTACATGCCTGCATATAAAAGTAATATACGAGGGTTTTCTGCAAAGTTGTCGCCAGTTGTGCAATAGATCACTTATTCACTAAAAGGAGCATTCAATAATAAATAATATTATTTATTTTCGCTTGAAATTACTTTACTATTCATCAATATTTGGACTGCTTAATAAACCAACCACTTTCTAGCATGATTTTATTTTATCCGCTGGTTCTCCTTACTTTATTTTGAATCTATTATTTTCTTTGCCATATTGGTACATCTAATAATTCATTTCCTTTTCTACTTTTTCGTCATATTTGAAATGTTTCCACGCCTTTATAATAATCGATTATATTGTTTGTCATTTATTATGTAAGAAATATGCAGGTATTTAAATACAGCTATATTGGATATGCCTGCATTATATATTATTTACTTTTTTTAAATCTATTTTTCTTTTCTCCCATTTGATTCTGTTTTTGTAGTCTTATTATCTGATAGTAATATTTTAATAGAATCCTTCAAATAACATTTTATTCGATAGTTTTATTTTCCCTTTTTTGATTAAGTCTTCCATGTTCTACTAGAACTCTCATTTACTCCCATGATGTATATATTTATTGCACAACCCTCGCATATGCACTTGAATGGGCTGCCAAAGCTGCACTCACCATTGAAAGCGGCCTGGACTTCGTTAATGTGGAAGCTGCAAACGGCTGATCCAATCAGGCCATTGGTGCTGGTCGTGAATGTTGCATAGAAGCGTGTCTTGTCCGTGGGCAGTTGATAAACCGATTGTATCTCATTGAAGTAGAACGGAAATTCGCCCGAAATGCTGCAGTTGAGCCGTGCCTTCAGATATGTGGCCCAATTGTGTGCCAGCAAATTCTTGCCACCGACATCCTTTTTGCAAACACGTGCAATACGCGAATAGACCGCCTTGCCGCAGTTAATGTACTCCACGGCCGTTTCTCTGAAAAAGAAGTACACATACTCGCCAATGTCAAAGGAGCCCACAAAATTCGGTTCTGGAAAGAGAGAAAAACATAGGACACAGACGAGTGTTGTTAGAGTCAGAGTCTCACTCAGATTGATGACCTGCTGTGAGTAACGATCTACATAATTGAATAGCCTAAGCCGATTAGCTCTTGGCTACCCATGAATCGCATCAACACAACAGTGCGTATACGCAATGCAAACAACAAACAAAAAAAAGATAGCAAAAAAATAAATAAAAAGAAGATTCAAGCGCAAAATCATTTGTAACGCGCCACAGCATCGAGAATCCTTTTTCAATTTTTATCTAGAGCCACAGCACAGCCATGAGCTGGCTCATGGGTTTTTACTTACTGTCCAACCACTTGGAATCATATTTGAGCGTGCGTTTGAATTTGTATTCCAAGCGCTTTGCCGACGTATTATACAAATCCGTGCGAAAGATCACAGTATCCGCCTTCGTGAACTCAGCATTCGTGCCCGAGTACTGTGTGCAAAGATACAAAATACAAATAGAGCAGTGAGTGAGTGTGTTGCGAATGTTTGAATAAGACTGTTCGAGCCATGAAAGAGATGTTTTCAATTCGCAGAGACTGCAGTTTAAGGTACTCTTATTTATGTATGAGATCTCAGCATCAGTAGCTCTGTCTACACTTTTGGTTTATAACATTGAATGCTATGTTGCAACTAATACATAAATAATAGTTTAAATACTTTAAGAGTGCAGAATTTGTAGACATTACTACATGGCATTGATTAGTAAACAATATAATTTGCTTACCAGACCAGGCAGTCCACCGGGATTACCCTCCTCCACGTATATGGCCGTTGAGTTATCCAATGGATCATAGGGACACTTTGCAATGCCGAGTCCAACTCCAATAACATACTCTGAGCGTGGCAAGTGTGTCAAGTTGGACTATGAAATATAAATAAATTTGATTTGAATGTGGTTATAAAATTGTTGTTTCAACATTTATTGAAAAATCTCCAATTATTTTTCATTTCATTATTGGTTTTCGGTTCGTTTTCTTTGTGCTGGAAAAGCTCTATTAAGTGCTGTGAACTGAGTGCCGCTACCGAAGTGCACAAGACAATGAACCAAAGACTTGGCATTGCCAAATCCTTTGCTCAAATATTGTTTTGCTTGTTTACTTTTAGTTTCGAGTGGAGTATGAGAACGATGCATCGTTGATTGCCTGAGTGTGCCTCTCACCTCAGTCAAAGTACAATCATTGTATTTTGTATTTCTAAAGAAATGAGAATGCAGCAAAGAGTGATGGTTCGATTGTATGTGATTTGAATGCATTTTTTTGAGCCAGCTTATGCACTTGCACCTGTGAACTAATGACCTTTTTTCAACAGATGTGTGAGTGGAAAACTTATACAAGCAAAAATATGACAAAGTCTATTCATCTTAAACATATATGTACGTATGTGAAAGAAGCGTATGCGTGGTTTTGTGTGCTACAACGAGGCTGTTCCAGGATTGCGATCTTAAGTCAACACACACTAAGTCGGCCTCGTTTGATATCTTTTGAAAAGTTGCGTAGTTGCGTTGTCATTGCTACAAAAGTTGTCCTTGAGCCTGTTGGCAAGTTGTGTACTCACATAGATGACATAATCCTTGGGATTGTGGGCATTGGTGCCACAAACATAGAGTCTATCGCCTTGTTCCATCGATTGTATGACACGCACATGGTTCTTGCAATCAAACACCTGTAACGACAATGAACATAATGGTGAATAAGTAGATGACTTGGCTTCAATTAAAGCAGCTGCAAAGTATGCTACACCGAATTGCAGCATGCCAATATCAAGTATACGCACACACACACACACGTACACAACTGAAATGCAACAATTTGTAATAGCACGCGTCATTGCAGCCACTGTTGCTAAATCAATTGGCAACAATGCAACAATGCTGGAAAATCCCTGCCACAGACGCACATCACAGCAGAGCAGAGCAGCATTATGATGACTTAAGCAACACACACACACACACACACATACAGACACCCAGCTCAATTGACATCTAGATACAAGGCAGAATCAGCTGCAGTCATGACAGACCCATGTGCGCTATGTGGCATGCAACATGAAACTGGAGCGCACAAAAAAAGCTCGCTGCAAATTGAAAAGCCACAAATAAATTGAAAAAGATTTCGAATGAAAGGATTTGCTGTCACATTATAAACGAGTTACAATAACATCCAAGCCAACAGAAGCGTCCCACACTTGCAACACACACACACACACACACACACACACACACATATATATATATATATATATATAGAGTAGCTGCATTCTGTTTCGCGTGCACTCCGCTAAAAGAAAATTGATTGGGAGTTTGTGTCTTTGGTGTGTAATCAGTAGGTGCCGTCTCCATACATTCACAATATGATATAGAAATCAATCAAATCGTCGAGCATGCCACAAACGTATTTGCGATTTAAGTGCCATCGTATCAGCGCAATGATTGTTTGGCTTATGTAAGCAGTTGCAACATTGACAAGCTTGTTTTCACTCACCTGACTTTTGCCCTTCGACACACAGCTGACCACATCGTCACGCGTCGGCTCCAAATTGATGACATCGCGCTGGAAAACAGATGCATAAATAAATTAGTTGCATGTAGAGATGTGTTTGCTGTGTAAATAAATAAATTAGTTGAATGAATCGATTGAATTATGAAATGAAAACCAATGTGCAAAATGTTCTGCTCAAATTGATTAATGCTATTCCCGCACTTGAATTAGTATCGAAAAGCTGCTTTTCTTTTTTCTTTTTTGATTACATTTCCGCTGGCACGCATAAACTACAACTAGTAGCTGAGGGAGGTATTGGGTGGTGGATAGACATTGTGGCTGCAAGCCTGTAGCATGCTTTCAAGCAAATTGATTTATAAATCACATAATGTAACGAGCACATACGAAATATTTTCAAGCGAAATACGCGCACGCAGCACACCCCTCGCTTCCAACACCTCCCCCCCCCAGCTAAAAGCACACACAGCGCAGAGGCCACAGCGTCCACATAAAACCAAAATCATGTATTATTTAGTAAAATTTGCATTTGCCGCATAAAGCAGTCACTGCGGCACTGACTGTATTGCCGCGCACCTTGGCAGTCGTCCTGCCTGCTGCGTCCTCGTCCTGTAGGCAACACCAAATGATGCCCACGGCGAACGCAGTTACTCGCACTGTGTGTGAAATAACACATAAAATATATTGACGTATGCCGCAAGAGCTAGCTGACTGCCCTTATGCCCGCATCGTGGTTGCTGGGCTGGATGGCTGAATGGTGATGGGTAGTTGGGCAGGTGGCTGGATGTCTCGAAACGACAGCAAAACGTGGCGTCTTTTCAGTTTTATGATACGTTTGTGGCCAGGTTTCAGCTGTTGCAGGTGCAGGCAGGCACAGCTACAGAGCCACGGCCACGGCACCACATAACGCTTCACTCATAAAACACGCTTTTGTATGACATAAATTCATAAACAGCCTCCACACACAGGCACAAGTGTATAGCTTACTATATGGCTATATATACAGTACGTTTCGTGTTATCGACTCACACGAATTTCGATAATTCGCAAGTTTGCTATTTATGTGAAATTACTCAAACACACTCACCCACACACACACACACACACACGTAATCACATACAAATATGTAATCACACCTTATCGACACTGTGGAAAATAAGAATATGCTGTTATTATATTATGCTTCGTTTTAACTATGTACATATATATTTTAACTGATCTGAGCATTCACAAATATGCCTGATTTCTAAATAAATTCAGTTGTCTTTAATTTATATTAAGAATTTAATTTAATTTAATTTTTTCATGCAAAAGCGGCTCAAATATGTTACAATAAAAAAGCAGCAGAAGTGTTTCTAATATGAAGTTGTCTATATTAGAAACAATTCTATTGCTTGTTTATTGCAACAAACATTAAATGAATTAAAAAACTAATATGTATATCTATAAAAGTGCAATTTTCTCTCTTATCTCAGAAGTTGTCTTAATGCTTAATTATATAACCCAAATAGTTCTAGCTTAAGCACCACATGGCTGTTCGACAACTGCAAAGATTCATTTGCTACTTAATTTTCACGTCATCAAATCAGCTCAACCACTCAATTTATTGTTATTTATTATTATTAATATATTGATTGTATTTATTATTATTAATATATTGAAAACGAATATCTAGCTTAGCTTGTGCATATTTACTAGCGTTGCAAAATAGCCAAAGATTTGGAGCAGCAGGCGGCTTAAAACTAAAACTGTCAAACCAAACTACAGTCCGTATTTTATTAATATAAATAATAAATGGCGGGGGATAAGAGTAATCCTTGTAAATGGTTGGTTGAAAAGCATTCAACATTCAGTAGAGTCCCACTACAGCTTTGAATAGTTGATTGTTTTTCTCTCAGTGTACATAAATTATGCGGTACTCAGGCATTACCACAGTACGTGGAACGTGGAATCTGGGCTCGTGCATGGCCAAAACGGAATGCCCATAATGCAGCCCCCAGAGCGCATATTAAATATTTTTTTTGTTGCTTTTTGTGGCCCTTTTTTTGTACTTGCCTTGTAGGTGGACAGGGACAGTCTAAATGGGTTGGTTTGGCTTGGGTAACTAAAACAGATATTTTTCACTCGTTCACTTTGGGGAATCGAAGATTTGTGGCTCGCATTTGATGCACGCCTAAAAGGTGGCTAAGCTGCTTCTTGCCATTGTGGTTGCTGTTGTTGTTGTTGTGTGTGTGTTGACAACGTCCGGCAACAACAATGCTAAAAGGACAGGCCTTAAGCCAGTTGCGGCTATTTGGCAACTACACACACACACACTAACATTTACACAAAATTCGTGTATATGACGCGTAATGAATTTTTAAAAATATGCCGCAGCGTGGCAAAGCTTGTTTGCCTAAAAGCGTGCTACACGTTTTATGTTCTGCGTCTGCTTCTGCTTCTGGCTGTTAGATTTGTGGCCTGGGGAATTGTGCAGAACAACAAGAACAACAACAAAGAGCAGCAAACCACTCGACCACTCAACAAGCTGAGTTTCAAAGCGCTGCGAAACAAACGAATCGCAAACGAAAAACGCAACTCCTGGGAGCTTAGCCTAAAAGCAAATGCTAGAGGATTATACTTGTGTCCTTATTGTTATTGCCATAGCATATAGTTGCTGCCATTGCTGCTGTTATTGTTCAGTTTGTCAGTTTGTTACAGTTTAATGCATGCATATAATACTTACATCACAATACGACGACGATATATTTTGTAAATTCAAACGGAATACGCGGTCCCTGCAAGCGGATAAAATTGGTATTAGTTTATTTTAATATTGATATCGACTGAGTATTAGTTCTATATACTTACATGGCGCCCACATAAAGCGAATCGCGCTCTTCATTCATGTGGAAGGTGCGGTAGTAGAGTTTGCCGCATGTGAATTCTCGCACATGATCTGCAATGGTAAAAGAGAAAAGAAGCCACATTTAATACACAGTAAATAAGCGTAGTTAGCATAGTTTCTTTTTTCCCGCTTCCCCACTGCCATATCCAATATTTAGACAACAAATTTTCTTAAGTGAGTTACACACAACACCCACAGCTCAAGTCGGAGTCGAGTCTCAGTCCCAGTCCTGAGTCCTGAGTCCTGTGTCCGGCACAAATGAGCGCCTGTCAACAAAGTTTATGCACAGACGTTGACAAAACGCAAACACAGTTCAGAGAGATGGAGCCAGATAGGAGAGGGGAGGCACACAAAGAACAGCCACAGGCCGGCCACACACACATACAAAGACAAACATTGCAAAGGGACGAGCGGGAGAGAGAGAGACAGAGAGATATCCCATTTCAATCAAATGACATTTTGACATTTCTCTTGGCCGGTCACTATCGCCGGCGTCGCCAAATGTAGCCAGAGTGCAAGCTTTAAATGTTGTTTATTTACTTTTAACTTTGGCCAACACAAATACTACTACACACACACACATTTAGAGCGAAAGAGAGAGAGAGAGGGAGCAAAAAAGTGCACTGACTAATGTGTAAAAGGCAAAGCACTGCGCTGAAACTGGACAAAGAAACTTTAGATCTTGTTTCAATCTGGCCGCTTTGACAATATGCTTGCCCTCCATTAAAGTATTAGACGGTCAACAATACTGAGGAAGCCAAACAGAGACAAGTGTGCTATGATTATTAAATTTTATTTGAAATTTGTACATTTTACTTTATTTATTTTTACATTTATATTTAGTGTTTTAAATTGATAATTTTTTTGAATTTCTTTATAACTTGTAAGTTTTTGAGCATTTTTTTTCTTTTTTTAATAGCTTTGTGTGATGATAAAAAAACAAAATTTATTTGTATCCCAAAATCATAAATTGTGAATTATTTAAATTGAATTAAATTTACTTTAAGCTTATCATATATTCTTTATTCATAGTATCTGTGTTGTTACACTTTCACTTAAAGCTTCATCAGGCTTAACAGGGGATAACAAAAAGGAGTATACAAATTTAATATAAAAGAGATAAGCTCCTTTTTTTAGTTTATCAAAGCTCAATTAAACAAGCATAAGATGGTAGTTGAGCAAAAGAAATATATTGCAATAATGTTGACAACAGGACAACAGGACATATATTGGACTTTTATTAATAGTTGAGACATTTTGATGGATTTGCTGGCTATATTTGCATAGGCGACAATTGCCGACATATCCAATCAATTTTGCGCTGTAATAAGGGAATATACAAATAATAAAGCCTTATTAATTATATTTAAGCATGTGTGTGTGTGTGTGGCGTACACTTATTATGTTAATTCCATTGACGTCTCGCTGTCTGCGCGTTGTTTGCGCTTCAGCTGAGGGTGTGAGGTTTTGCTTGGCGCAAAACGCTGAACATGCATTTACTTAATTAAACTAATTAATATTTGCTTAGAGTGCACACACACACACACACACACACACACACGCACATTGGGCCATTGTCATGTAATGTGATTGTCAGCCAGTAAACTCTATCTGTCGATATCGATATGTCGACCAATTAATTTTCTGACATCTCTAACATTTATGCCATTATTAAAGGGCTCTCTCATTGTTGCCTCTATCAGAATGTAACCAAATTGTCAAATGGAAGCATATTTAATTGAAGTCGTAATGCTGTCAAGCTTAACAATGCACATGTGTCACAAATACTTTATAATCTCTGCTCGCTTTTCTCTGGCTGGCTAAGTAATGAATTCAGTATTCAGTTGACCCACAACAAGATATGTCGCATCAAAATAAACATCGAATTCTCTTCGCACTGCTATTCAGCAGGTTCCTCTTAACAAAAAGCATATCCACATACCGCATGCGAGTTGATATATCAGAAATATATGTATATATATTTGTATGACTAACTCAACATACAACAATGGAAAATGCAAATGCCCCTTTCCTTTTGCCATTGTCTACGTTTCATCGCTTCTTCCACCTCCTCTACCTCACCATCCCATCCCTGCCTGCCTCACTCCAGGCACAAGTGCAGCTATTTTTGATTTCCGATTTAAAGAACATTTTGGACAAAAGCAAACACCGAAGCCAAAAGCCCGGCCAAAAGTAGCAGCGTCAATAAAGGAAAAGCACAAAAAAGGAACCGAAGCTGCGTCTTTTGTTTGCCAACGGGAAACAACTACCACAACTACAACAACATCATCTGCATATGCGTGTGCATGTGTATGTGTATGTGTATGTGTATGTGCATGTGTATGTGTGTGTGTGGACTTGTGTTTTTGCATATATTGCGCACAATTCGGGTAAATGTCCTTGCCAAACCGGAAGTCAACTTGTATACGCTTGAATTGTTATTGTACCCTCTCTTTCCTACACATACATACATACACACATACACATACTCATATGTATATACATACATGTACTCCCATTTGTTTGCCGCTTGCTGTCGAACTTTTTCCGCATTTTGTAGTTTTTCGTTCACTTTTTCTTCATTTCATTTCCCATTCTTTATTTTTTTCCTCTTCTATTTTTTAGTTTCATGTTTTTCTTTCAGTTAGTTGTTGGCCGCTTTTCCGTTAGTGCCGAGTGACTTTGTGAGTTTAAGTCAAGAGCTTTAAAACATATTCTTGATTTGTCTAAAAGGCTAATGAATAAGCTCGAGTTGCTGGCTTAAGGTGTCAACTGACAGTTGGGGAAGTTGTTGTCTGTCTAATGAAGCACATAAGTTGTTAGTGCAAGAAGACTAAAGTTTTTAACTCGTTGATTTTAAGTGAAAAAGTGTATTTAGAAAATTGAGTTCTTATCTTTAAAATGCTAAAGGATACGAGCTGTGTAGTTTGAATAGACAGCAGTTGGTTATCTAATGAATTGTACTAAATAGCAACTTTAATCTTTATTTAATTTTAAATAAATATTACTATCAATTGCAACTATTATCATATTTCTTCCCCAATCAGTTAAAGCCATTGCCTACTTCGCGGCGCCTAGAGGGGCAAGTTATTTGCCAAAAACAAGGACATAAAAGCAGTTGGCATAAATATGCACATACATAACATTTGAGCATTAATTGGATCTGTAACAATATGCCAGCAAATACTCGCATTCTTCGCAGTCAAATTGATGTGCAAGAAAACTGTAAATGTTTATGGCGCTTATTGAGGGGAACATCTTCGACATTGGCAAAGCCAAACGATCTGTGGCATATTTACGATGCCAATTTGCACAACAACAGCCATTGCCATTGCTAGTTCTCCATTGTCAGTCTACAATTGTCTCGCACAGCATTAATGCTTATGGACGCGGTACACGCGCCTCTCTGGCCTTTCAGAAGTCTATAAAAATATTATATGTTATGTAGAGCTGGGCCATAAATGTGTGTGTGGGGCAATGTTTATTTACATGCACAGCGGCGACAGCATAAATTGTTACGGCCAGGCTCTGGCTGCCTCTCGCTCTCTAGCGAGATCCTGGCAGCAATAATAAATTGCAAATTGAACGGAAGCTAATCGCAGGCATATGCTTTGTTTTGTTTGTTGCGCCGGAAAGGCGACAAAGTTTTCTGTCAACAGTGAGTATTTAGTTGCATTCAAGTGTTGCAAGTCGAAGCATTCGTTTGAATGGGTTGATGGGGGAAGGAGGCTATCAAATTTTCGGGCACATATTAAGCCAAAAAAGCAGTCGTAAATGTGCTTTACCAACCTTTAAAACTTGCCATTTCAGACTGACTCCGATGTCTGCTTTATTTGCTTTTAATCCAAGTCCAATCAAAATCAAATTGCATTTACGAGCTGCCTTTGAAAGCGCGCAATTTTATGGCATCCAAACATTTTCCTTCCCTTCTTTTTTTTTGTGGCAATTCTTACTTTAGATTTTCGGGGTACTTTTCCTTTCTTCTTTCATTCGGTTATTTTTTTTATTATGCACATACAGTGCTTATGCGAGAGAGCGAGTCTGTACGAGTATTTATGACTCCATATATGTCAATAATTTTTATGCTCTTCATAAATATGCGTGCGCCTTTACGACCGCCATTTTGACTGCCAGCCTGACAGTCAAATCAATTTCATGCGCTCCCCTCCGAAATGACTAAAATAGCATTTTGAAAAGCGTTATTATCGAATCAAATACAAAAGGCATAACGACAGTCAAATGCAGTAAACATATTGCAAGTTGAAGCGGACTGACATGTCAGAGGGCAATTCGGCAACGGTATGCTTTCATCGCATCGCCTTCGGGCAGCCTTTGGCGGCAGCAGGACATATGAAAATCCTTTGAAATGTCCCAGACTTAAAGAGTCCCATAGATGCCACAAACAGCAAACTAAATAAAGGTAATGCTGTCACATCTGATGACGGTTCACCTGCAATGCCATGTAAAACAGTTTAAAAGATTATCCTTTTCATTGTGCACATGTGAGCAATTTGCCAAAAGGAGAGAAAGAGTTGCAACCTCTGATATTCACTTGACATTCAAATAAATTATTATGCTGCATCTTCTTGGCAAATGGTCAACAAAGGGTCTGTCTAGTTGTCTTGCAGTTACATTTAATATAGAATATCTCCTCTGTGTTATCATTATGACGACAACAACAAGAAGGTAACATTTAATTAAAATGTTAAATCTTTCGTATAGATGATATTGAATAATAAATATTAATATGGAATTTCCAAAATATAAATATTATTATATATGTAAATATTTATGTATATAATTTATAAATTAAAAGCGTACTACAATTAAAAAAGTACTACAAAGTCAGCTGGTAAACATTTATAGCAAAGGCCACAGGGTATTTTGTAGTCAAGCTGTCCCACCTAAATCATTCTTACTTGTTATTGCTTGGCATAAATTACATAGTTTCTGTTGGCAAGTTGCTAACTTTATTCTAATATTTGACAACTGGAAATGCGCACAGTTGATTCATCTGTTTGTCATTTCTAACTTGTAACGAAGACATTTTCAAATAGAGTTTCTTGCTCTAATCTCTGTTGAGATTTGCATGTATGCAAATTTCCCATTATTTTGCCTGGCTAATTATGAGCAATGGCTTCCTCTTCCTGCACCCTTCACCACCCGCACCCCTTGTGTGTATGCACAACGTACGTCAGCATATAAAGCACTCGAAAAGTGTCTAGACGTCTGATGTCTAGGCGTGTTGTTATCCACACTTGTGCGCTGATTCGTGGCCTGCGGGCCCAGTGGAGCAAGTTGCAACTTGGCTGCTGCCAGTTGCAAGTTAGCAGACTGTCGACCGCTTTCAAGTGGTTGCCATTTCATTTGCTGAGAAATTGCATGTACAAATAATTAAAACGCAGCCACAGCTGCGAATTCACAATGGGAAAGTGTGATCTTTAAGCTCCGCTATTGACTGACTGGACGCGGCATTTGTTGGCATCAATATTTTAATGCTGCAACTGCAACTGCAACTGCAGCAACATCGCATTAAAGTTGCTGCAGTCATTTTGCTTGCAGAGTGCGAAACATTTTCAACTCTATTTAGTTCATTTTATGGCTGCGGGACGCAGCAGTTGAGTTCATTTTGTTGCCAAATAGCAAATGCAAAAACAGTCGTCATAAAAAGCAGCATCAGCAACAACAACAATAACAAAAACGGAAGAGTGGCCCCAAAAGCAGGCAACAAATGCGGCACTTAAGTATGCGGATGATATGCTAACTGCAACTTTTGCATAATTAAAAGCATTAAGCAGTAGAGTTTACTCCGGAGACCCATCAACTGTACGGCCTGAATTTGATTAACAATGCAAACAGTGCAACTGCAGGAAACTTCAGCACATTTGTTAAATTAATTAGATGCCAATGTAATGCAATTCAAGTGGCCAAAATTAATACTAATACAACACACACACTTGACTCTTTTTAACCCAAATGCAAATGCAGCCAGCTACTGTCAAAATTACATATGCAAATGAGTATTAAGTGACTTGTTTGTCTCCTGACTGTTGTGCAATTACTTGCACACATTTCATTTGGCATTTCGTTTTAATAATTGAATTTTGCTAACGACCCACATGATCAACATGACTAACTTGGCTTCCCAACTTCTGATGTGCCCGATTAATGCCATTCAGTTTGCATTTTGCATTCAACATTTGGATAATTAATTGCAGTAGTTAGAAATGTGTAACTGTAGTATTTAATTAAATCAACTGCATTATGACTATTTAATAGATGCTGCTTTGTCTTTCTGCCCGACTGATAAATAAAGGCACCCTCTGCCCCATTCCCCCCCCTTCTTCCCATTTCCACTTCGTCTTTAATCATCCGCAACCGGATTCAGAAGCAGCTCGTCGAGTTTATCAATCAAATGTTATAAAACTTTGGCAAGCATTTTGTTCTGAAAACTTTTCAGCTTAATGATTTGTAAATATGAAAAGCGAATGCGCGATAAAACAGCATCACATCACACAGACAGCGTGAATACACTACACAATACTTATATACTTATAATATTTAATCAGATTTATTTGTTGTCTAACGACAGAAAGTAAATAAAGAAAATATTTGAACATACAAAACTAACTTTTTAGAAATTGTAGTCTATCTCTTTATTTAACGTCAGTCGACCATACATTAAAGTTGTAATTAAAATAAATTCAATAAGTATATACAATTTTGAACAAAAAAAATAAACAAAACTAACTTGTCATTTGCAATGAATTATCAACATTTATGTGTGTGTTGTAAGTTGAATTAAATGATTTTAAAGAGAGCAGGGCTGTCATGTTCATACATTTAGTGGCATATCTACATCTCTTGAGCCTCGTGACACAGTTCTAATGACCATTACGACTGCAACTAACGATGCGCGATGACAAAGGACAATGGACTCCAGTACAATGCAGCAATGGCAGTGGCAGTGGCAAGAAGCAAGTGTAGTTGGTAAGTAGTTGCAACTACTTATTTCGCTCATAAATTGTAGCGTCAAAGTTGTTGGCAAGAAACGTGATTTTGCTGTCGCTTATAAGTTGGAGTTGGAGTTCGAGTTGGAAAGGACTTTAAAACATAGTTTTAATGATGGCTTTTGTCCTTTGTTGGCCGCCCACGACTTGGTGGTGCCTAGCATTATTAATTTTTGGCGTCAGGTGTTTGGATTGAAACTCAATTTTGCTAGCTTTGTTGCTCTGTTGCAAAGTTTTCGTTAACACACTTTGGGCTGGCCTGAATACAGCAAAGAGGCTGATCAAAGTGGAACTGGAACAGAGTTACCAAACAAGAACACCCGACACACACACACACACATACACTAGCAATGACATTTAGTGTTACCCACTAGGGAGAGTGAGAGAGAAAGAGAGAGTGAACAGCTTTTCTGTCGTGCGTTCTCATCTTTTGAGCTAACAGCTTTTGACATTGCATTAACGCCACAGTCAACCTCAATGGCAACAACAGCATGAAGAGTAGGGGGGGCAACGACGGCACACTTCGTTACTCAATTTGTGGCAAGGAACTTTCATTATGTGCGCTGCGTAACATGTGACTCTCATAAAAGTCGACCCTGCCACACAAAAGCTTGAGTACTACTTTACTGCAAACGTGTCGCTGAGTTTTAATTGCGCGAGCTCCAACAGCACAAACACACCCCCCCCCCCCAACCATCCCCCATACACTCACACAAGCGCAATATGTGTTGTGTGAGTTTTGCGAGTGGTCAGTGTTGGGATAACGCCTACACAGTTCAGCTTATCGCTGGCGTTTAGTGGGTCAAGCATTTGAGCGACAGTTTTAGATGCTCGCTGCCAGCAGTGGCTTCGCAACTGTGGTAAGCAGCACACTTGCACTCAGTGAGCAGTGCTTGCTAAACTGCTTGTATTTTATACATAAAAAGAAATTTAAGATAAAGAAACCCAATATGTACAAATAATATTATAAACAAAGAAAAATCATAAAATTTTAAATTATATTCCTTTTTTTTTTGAAAGTGATTTTATGGCTAGAGATCTATAGTCATAAAATTAATTCAACATAATTTGAAGTCAGTTCCCTTCACTTTCGTCGCCTTAAACAAAAACTAACAAGTCTGTCGACTTCTATAGAACTATGGCTTGTGGCTGCTACCTGATAGTCGCCTTTGGCCCGTTTCCGTCTAACTAATGAAGTCATTCTATCAATAATGAGCAACTTTACACTCTTCTCACAGCAGGGGCGTGGCCGAGTCGTGTCGAGTCGAAAAAAGAAAAAAACAAAAGACCAAGCAACAATTGAGGGGTAGTCAGTAGACAGGCCTGTCGGTGTTCTCTGTGCTCTCTTTCAGAGACAATTTAAAAATAGAGATACGAAGCATCTGCCAGTCCGTTGAGTCAACACAAATGAACTGACAAAAATCGGAGGAAACGACGGGAGGATGCAGTGGCGCGTAACGAGGGAAGGGGGGAAGAAGAAGAAGAAGCATGTTGCACTTTTGGGGCATTGGGACTTCACAGCTGGCTGAGAGCGAGCGCATAAATTGTGATCACATTCGAATGCAATTAATTTTACTAAATCAATAATAAAAACAACAATTTTTCATTGCATGTGGCAAAACACAAACTAAGCAACTTTATTCGGCCATGAAAATTTATAGTTGACATTTTATTTTGTATAGTTTTAAGCTTGCTTGTGTGTGTCTTTTTGTGACTTTTCGTTTAATTTATGGCTTAAAACTCAACCACACCCACTTCGAAAACACTCACTGTATATTTAAAAATATAAACGAGTCTCTAAAGCAGCTGCTGCAGTTTTAAAGGAAGCGACAGCAACGTGCATATGGCTCAGTCTATAGTCAGAGTAGAGCAGCCAGGACACTCTGGACACCTCTACATACATACATACATGTATGTATCTGCATTCTGTTCAAAGTATGCGCAAACAACTTGAGTGTTTCCTTAATCGCCTCACGTTTCTGCTACAAGTGCTTAGCCGGCGAGTTTACTACAATATGCGTCAACAACAACAACAACAACAACTGCTACTCGTGTTGTTGTTTTCGCTTTAGCTGGCACGTGAACTTTTATGCTGCGGTTATAGCTGGCTCTGTCGGCCGTGTGTTGCATGCAACACACACACACACACACACACAACAGCATCTTTGAACGAGAACTATTAGAAAATGTTTACTGGACATGTACATGCAACATGAACCTACCTCCTGTGGCACTGTGGCAAACAACAACAATGCTTGGCATAAAAAGAACGTCAATAGACTATGAAAACAGGGCCAATCAAATGCTTATAGAAAATATTTGCCAGGGATTCAAATATGTGCTTAGACGTGAGTTGAAAGAAAGGACTTTCACTCTGCATGCTAACAATATCATGTGCTTTATCAGCTCATTGGGTATTTAATAGTCAGTTTCATTTCCATTGTGGTTTTTGCTTTGTTTCTATTCGAGGAAATGTTCAATTTATTGCAAGCGTCTATTTTCAAATTAAATACTGCCGACAAAATGATTAATGAATGGTTTTTTTTGATACAACTTTGTCGGCGACTGGAGGCAGCTTTTGAAGAGCAGCAGAAACAGAAACAGAAACAGAAAACGAGACAGCGATCAGCTTCCCAAGTTGGATTTGGTTAATGTAAATGACTCAATAAAGCGAATCATAATTTAACCGGTTCTTCAATCAGGTGGTAAAATTGCGATTTCTTGTTTGAAAGAAATTATGGTATGTAGAAGAATGCATAAACAAAAGAGAATAAAACCATTTAAGCAACTTTTCGGGGGCTTTGAACTCTATCAACTATTCATATTTATGGCATAATCCTGCATCTATCGTATTTAGTTAATAAATGATTACTGGAAAATTAATATCAATATGCATAACAATGCACTCTCATATTAATATGCAAATTACGCGTGGCTGTTGAAATAATATAAATTACAACAATAAAGAAGGACAACATATTAAAAAGTAGTCGGAGTTTAAAAAACTGTATTATTTTAATGCCTGCGACAATAATGACAAAAACGTGTTGAATTAATATCGCAACCAATAAGATAAATAACAAAAACAATAACAATAACAATATTGCGGCAAATAAATTACAATTATATTTCTCTTTTCATTTTGATTGCATGTAAATTGAAAAATAATAGCTCTTCCCAAAGTTCAGATTAAGTTTTATTTATGATTTTTTAAAATTGCTTTCACATAAAGTTTCAATAAATAAACAATTGAGAATTAGCTAGATTGGGGACCAAAGCATGCAGCATAAAAAATGATTCATTAAAATTGATTGCGAAACGCATGTTAATTGCATGCCTGTGCATTTTTTATATACTACACATTGCTGATTGACATAGAGGGTATAATAAATTGGGGCAAATTTGAAAATCATTGCGACACTTTTATTAACATAGACGGGATCAACTGCTTGCACTGCTTTGCTGGCACGCTGGCTCTACTGCAAGCAGTGCAAACGTATTAATGCAGCTCCTACCGGAGCTATTAGCCATTAGTTTGTTTTCAAAGAAAATAAGTGTTTGACTTTAGTTTACCTCGTTTATGTTTCCCATAACTAGACTGATCGTTGCCGGCACAGCAGGGTTGTTCGTAGTAGAAATTCCATGTATTCTCATAGTCGCCCGCTATTTGTTGTACCCCGCATCCGAGCAACAACAGCAGCACCGGCAGCGAAAGAATCAATTGCAGCTGCATTTTTGTGTTTTCTTGTTCTACACTTTTTTTTTTGCCGGTGTGGGCACACTGTGTTGCCCAAACCTCAATTGGATTATTGCGTTTTTTCTCTTAATTTGCAGTCGGCACACTCCCACTCACACTCTCGCAAAACGGGAGTTGGGAAATGTTTTCGACGCTGTTTGTTGATCCAAATGGCAACCGCTGGCAATTTACTTGGAAAGCCGCATGAAAAAAGTCCTTTTAAATAACTGTTAACACATTTAAGTTGTATTATTTTTAATGGTTGCGCAATATTTTTACACTTGTACCGCAATTCCGGCGAAATTGATTTTCCAACAGCGGCAAATGGATTTTAAATAAATTTTTATTTCGCAGTGCGTGGTAACAATTTCGTTTTGATTAATTATAAATTCACATACACACACACACGAAAGCACATACACATGCGCCATTTACTTACATATGGATATGAATATAGTTTGAATTTTTACAGTTTCGCGCGTTTGTGCATTAAATTTTCGAGGTATTTAGCACTCAACAATTGATAAAAGAAAAGAAATGGTTTACAGCATAAAAACATAAAAAACCAGGCGACAAACAGGTTCTGTCGTACCCACGCAACATCGGCAACAAGACAACAACAAAGAACAGGCCGAAAAATTCTTTAACATTTCCGCCAAGCAATCGGACAAGTGCGAGCGAGAAGTAGATATGTGCGAACGGCACAACGTGTAAACAAGCTGCTTTACGAGGTTGCCAGAGCGTCGGCGCACAGACTTTTGTTCATCTTTATTGCTTATTTAAAGCTGTAGATAACAAAGATACACTTAACAAAGAAGGTGAAATACAAGACTCAGATATATAGGACATTAATTGCTATCAGTTTCATTTAAAACATCTGTTGCGCGTATGCCGTACACTTTATAACTCTGGCAGCGCAGTAATTGCTTGCATTTGCAGTCCAAGAAATGTATACATTCACATCCATATGTAAGTAAGTGTATGGGTACACATTCATACATACACACATAGGTCAAGATGCATACACACTAAATAAAAAATAGCACGAATTGTATGAAAATGCTCAACGCATGTGTGATAGGCACTTTAAATAAACAAATATATATACGATTAACCAATAACGGAGTGACTGTTTCAATACAAATATAAAATTGGCATTACACAAAACCAACAAAGACGCGTACGCGCAAACCGTACAAAAAGACAACAACAAGATCACTGGTTGCTTCGCAGCGCTGTGTGACCGTGTTTGGTAAGCAACAGAAAGTCAAACGGAGAATATACTAAGCCATATAATGAAATAAATCGATTTTCTAATGAACGATAAGCAATATAAATTTTTAACGGCGCGCAAAAACTACTTGATTCAAATAGAAGCAATCAATGATATCAAGTCCATAATTCAAAAAGCACTTTGTTAATTTGAAAACCCATCAACAACAGATGGCACATATTTAATTTGTTCACTGAGCATTCAAATGATTTAATAACAACTGAAATCAATAGAAAGCAATTTTAAATCTTTCATTTGTGCACATATTTCATCTGTGATTTATCATGAATTTCATAAGCTGCATTTTCCCACTATGTTGTTGGTTTGCCGTTGCTCGATTTGCGGCGTTTTGGTCACAAGTGGAAGCCTAAAAACAACAAAATGTGGCCACACGGCGCATAATTCCCAGACTGGGTGGCCAGTAGGAATTCAACATGGACACCTTGCACTGAATCCCAACTGCCAGCGGAAAGGAGTTGTAGTGGGGTTAGCGTGGGCATGGCTATTCTGGAAGTTGTGTGGGGAAGACGGCAACACGTTCTAACACGTTTGCTAGACAAAATTGTTTCAAAACGGAAAAGTATGCTAAAATTGCAGCACGCGCCATCGTCTGGTTGATTCTCCTCATTTTGCATTGCAGTTTCAATTTTGGAATGCAAAGTCGTGCACGACGTTTCCTCTGTGTGTCTAAAGCGTCCATTCTAAAGTGCCTCTTCCTCTATCCCTTTCTTTCTCTCGCTTTCATTGTCTTTGTGTCTGGCTGTGCTTAATGCTTGGTGCTCAGAATGTGATTATTTTAAATGCTGCCGCCTGCTGCCGACGACGCCGGCGACATAACAATTTTGAATGGAGCTCGAAATAAAAGTCATTTTGTTAAGCAGACAAACGCACTCAAAACGAAACGTTGTCTCACCTGTACGCACACACACACACACACACAAACACACTTGCTGAAATACGAGAACTGAGGTTGTCTGGTCTCGCTGGCTCTCTGTTTTTCGTTGCATACCTTTGGGCGGCAATTAAAAACAGTTTGGCAGTCACAGTCAGTGCTGCAATTGAATTTCTTGCGGCGCCACAAAGTATGCAGTGGGGGTCTGTGTCATATTGCGAAACTACACACAAACACAGTCTTGCATGAAGTAAGCGTATATGTACGTATATATTTAATTAAAAATCAAGCCGTTTATGTTTTCATTTTTGGCAAGTGCCTTCGTATTTAATATGTGCAATTGTCAATGGAACTAGCTCGACTCGCAGTCAGTCTATCTGTCTGTCTGTCTGACTATCTGTTTGTCTGCTTGCCTGCTAATGAGTTTTCGCAGCGTCGCCTTGCCTCATTATGCCGCATGCATCATGTTTGTCTGTCTTGCCATGATACTGTTGAAAATTTTGACACATGCTCCACACAAACACACGCACAGACACACGCACACATACACAACGACAGTCACTCATTTTGGTAGCTGCTTTGATGTCGTATACCCTTTTGTTTTCATTATATTTGGGTTTTTCCTTTCTATTTTTTTCTTTCCTTTTTTTTTTGGCAGCTTTTCAAGTGCAGCAGCACTTTACATTGTTGTTGTTTGTTTCCACGTTGTTGTTGCTGATGCTGCTGATGTTGTCGTTGTCATTGTCATTTGTTTTCGCATACAGCAGCAAAACGTTTCTTTACACAATGTCAACTTTCAACAAAGGACTTTAATTAAGTCCTTAATGACAGCTTAATTTAGCGCACTTTGGGCACACTCCGTGTGCTTTGACACATGCCAAATACCCACTCCTTTCCTCATTATCTGCTGTCTCTCTTTCATTCTCTCGCCAAATGTTTCTTACTCGCCCTCTCTCCCACTCTACCACTCGACTCGGTCGGTTGTTAGTTTCGGTTTCGTTTTGCATAATTTACATGACCATTTAATACCTTAAGCTCCTGAAATAGCATTTTGATGATCAACAAATAAAAACATGGCAAACTTGCTGCTTGACCAACATTGTTGTTGCTGTTGTCGCAGTAGCAGCTGTTTGTTGCTGTTGTCTTGTTATTATTGTCTGGTCTGTGGTCACTCAAGCTGTCAGCAGCGTGCGCCAACTTTTATGCATTATATAAAAAGTTGCACAAATAACCTAAGAATACAATAACAACGACCACAACAACAGCAAAAAGCGATAAAAACTATTTGTAGTTTTGTCGCTGTCGTTGTTGTTGCTGTTGCTGACGTTGTTATTGTTGTGCCCAAGTTGGCTTACTCAAGTTACTTACAAAGATTTCAATGCACTTTACTCAGCAACTTGTTCGCGCAGAAAAAAACTGACCAGCAACAACGACAACAATTTGACTTCTGCAAACTGTCAGAGCAAGCAAATGGCACTAAATATTAAGTTTGCCTTTGCAACTTGACCAGCAAGAAGCAGCAGCAAACCTAAACGTAAACTGTTGGGCAGGCTCAAACACGACAGTGCAAAACTTGGCCGGGGCCAAAACTAATGAAAGCTTTTGTATGCTCCGGGTATGTCCGATCGTGTGCGTGTGCGTGTGTGTGTGTGTGTGTGTATGTGTATGTGTATGTGTATGTTGTTACTTTCAAAGTTTTTGCCTTTTGGCTCGACCACAGAATTTCTCATGAGCTACAAAATACAGAGCGGCACTTATTTCAAGTTCAATTAATTTTAAGTGCGGCGGCCATTGTGCTGCACATGCTGCCTCCTCATCCCCCTCTCCACCACCTTCCTCTTCTTCTTCTTCGATGTCGTCTTCTACTTGCTGCGGCTTTTTGTTTGTTTACTCGTGTTTTTACCTCAGACATGCAATGCCAGCGCCTGTATTTATGTTATAAATAATGCAACATATTTTGCATAATGACAACTTTCGGCCTAATACTGCATCGAAGCCCGTGTTGTTGTCGTTTGTGTTTATGCAACCGCAACGGAACCTAATTGTATAGTATGTTGCACAAATTACATGCATGTGACGGCCACGGCAACAAATCGAATTAACATTGACCCAACCGATGCGCCCAAAAAATTGACAACTTTACAACATAAATCTTTATTTAAATTAACAAAAGCACTGGCGAAAACTGACAGCTTTGAAAAGTAATTCATAGCAGATATCCTAAATATTTTGTATAAATATGAAAAAAGAAAACAATTAATATTTGAAGGGTCTGTTAATGATTTATTACTTTAATTTGAAAGCTCTCTGAATTGGAAAATTTTCTTCATTATCTTGATTGAACAATAAGAAAGCCTATCAAAAACAAATAATATACATTTTAAGACAAAAGAAAGACATAATTTATTAATGGATATTGATAAATTTGTAACATAAGACCTTGTCAATTAAATACAAATCTTCAAAAAATGTCCATAACAAAACTTTTGAGTCACTAAAAAATTCAGATTATAATAAACTACATAAAAAGTTGCGAATATTTGTATAAATACTTTAATCATAAAAACAGTGCTCGTTTTAAATGGCTAAAAGCACTTTTGAGATGAAACGTTGAAAAAAAGTGTGATATGTTTTTAAAAATATCAATTAAATGCCACATTCAAATGTTGATAAAATAGTTTATTTTGGTTGATAGCTAGCTATTCGGTTACAGTTAAAAATTCATTAAACTACTGTTTATTTCTATAAGCTTTTGTTGATTTTTCTGAATTTCATTCACATTTATTTTAAGTTAATTTTTTTTGAATGAAATGTGGAAAAAAGTGCAACATAAACATGGATTTAATTGGATACTTTTCATGGGCAAATACAAAGTTAAAGTTGCATTTGAAAAATGAGAATACCATGCTAATATATATATATGTGTGTGTGTGTGTGTGTGTGTGTGTGTATGTTTGACTGACACGCGACAAGGATTAATGTCAGCTAACATGACATTTAGCGTTGAAGGACTCGCAGACTGTCGGCCTACGAGTATGCAGCAAAGTCAAGTTCTAGTCACAGTACGGAGACGTCTGTGTCACGGCCACCACAGCAACAACAACCGCAACAACAACAGAAATAACAACAACATTCAGACAGCGATAACAACAAAAGCCAAAAGGCAAATCTTGTCTAGCTGCCGTCTGGGATGCCACAGAAGAGACTATAAAAGAGTGAAAAGTAAATGGAGACAAGTGCTGCAACAGCGACAAAGATGGCAACAGTTGAATAGAAAGAGATAGCAATCAGGCAGTCAGAAAGTGGCAATGTCTAACTCGCTCCACTCCACTCGGTGTGTGTGTGTGTGGTGCATAATTAAAAAACCATTTGGACGACGTGGTTCAACTACTTTCGGATTTATATTGTGTCACTCAATGCAAATGCAGCAGACGGTGTAAAATTCGTTGCATTTCAAATGCGTCGGCAGAAGAACAAAAACAACAACAACAACAATAACAATAACAACAACAAAAAAGGAAAAAGCGTCGCATTCACAAACATTCAAAAGGAATCAACAGACTAGAAGAAGTGCTTGGAAAACTTTTGCTGCCTTCTGATAAATGTTAGAACTTTCCCAGAAATCACTTTAAAACTGTTAGTGAAGATATGCTCACACTATCTTAAATATATTATACTTACTTATCTGACAGGAATATATCAGCGAGTGTGCACTATCAGTTTGTTTTATTTGCGACACTTTTCAAAATGAGTATTACGGGCTTATTGCATTTTCTTTTAAAGAATTTATTTGCTCATGTTTAGCAAGGTGATTTAAAGATTTTTGTCACCTTCCCTTTATTTTAGTTTACTATATTATTATTATTAATAAAAAGTTTAGCCATTGCTGCAATTTGCTTGCCTTTGCCTGACAATCGAGTTTACATTTTCTTGCTCTAAAATATTGCGCATTTTTCAATGTGATTGCCGCAACCTTTTCTTTGTAACGTTTCATTTGCCTTTGGGCTGTCTAAATGCTGTCATTGGCAGTAGCCAAACTCATGGCAGAGCAGTGGTTTTCTGACTAAACACTTTTAATTAAATTTACTATAACTAAAAATTAATAAAATAAAAGCTTAGCTCAAAGTGAAACTCTGCAGCTGTTGAAGGATGGTGATGGGGCAGCAACAGTGCACAGATGACAGCAAGTCTTTGTTGCCATTGAGTGTTGCCTGATGTGGCCCCGTTCGTCACTTAAGCACAAAAGCCACAGCCCATAGCCGCAGCCGTCGTTGCTGCATTTGCTGGAGCTATTACCTCTCAAAGGCTACATCCAGAGAAGGCTGGAATGAGGTAAGTTGAGGTGGCAGCCTTAGCCTCAGTCTTAACCAAAAAGCCAAACCGCACGCTAACAAGCTAGCAGCATGGGCCAAAAGTGCGCTCTATGGGGCAGGGAGGGGCTTCGAAAATTAGTTGGCTGCATTGCGGGTGAGAGGTAATTGCAACGTCAGCAGATGTTGGCAACAACGGCATCGAGGCTGATGTAACATTGTGTCACCCTTACGCACAAATGCAACAGCAAAACAATTAACAGATTTCAAAGACAGAGGCAAAAGGGTTTGGTGAGGTTTGGTTTGGTTTGGTTTGAGCTTTGTACCAACATCTCATGCATAAATCATCTGGTAGAATTTTAATTCCGAATGTCAAACTGACATAACAAAGCTGGGCATAGGCAAAGGCTTGGTCCGTTTGGGTCCAGGGATTTTTGCCTTCGATATTCGCTTCTGACATGTTGGTATTCAAATTGCCGTTTGTTAGGCCCCTTTGAGCATGGCGCAGACCCAGATCCAGACTAGGACGCAATCCGGTTTCAGTTCCAGGTGCAGTTGCAATTGTTGCCTCGTCTATGTCTTTGGACAGGATAATAATTGAATTTCAAAGGCAACGATGACAATGACAGCAAAAAGTCAGCATACACAGCATGCACATTCGTAGTTGTACATAGTTCTATATGTAGTTGTAGTTGTAGTTGTTGCTGTTGCTGTTGCAACAGCAAAGTTGCCACAAAATGCCAGATTATGAATTTATCAATGTCGCAGGTTTATTGAAATTGATTTCCGCTTTTCTGAGGCAGTTGCATTTCCGTTTCCGTTTGCACAACAAGAGTTCCTGTTATTTCTTGTTTTGCCCCCCCCAATTGCAAACATGTCGACTTGCATTTATGCAAATAACACAAGCACAAACGATGTGGTCGAAGGAGAGGGGAACAATAGGAGGGCGACATGTATAAGTTTATTACATTTGCCCATAATTGATTGAAGAGCTGACCCAGCTTGGGCAAAGGAAGGAGCAGTTCATTACTTCACATTCATTTGCTTTAGATCAAGTTAAATATTCTACTGCTTTATTTCCATAAGATAGAATTTTCAATTCTTGATTTTCCATTTCTATTTTCAAATTTCAATTTAAAAATGTTCATGTGGAATTTAACAAGCAATTCAATGGTTTGGTTGCATGTTTTCAATGACGCTCAAACATTTTGAGACGACCATATACAATTTTCAATTTAATTTTATTTTTGCATAATCATAAGGTGTTTTCTCAAATTTCTGCTGCAGTTTGGGACCCAAAAACTTTACTAAATTCCTTTGAGGGGAGTCTTTTCCTTTTGTTTGCCTGCTGCTCCCACAGACTTGCAAAGTCGTTTGCTGTCTGCGCGTAAAAGCCAATGCATCATTAGCAAAAAAGGACTGAAATTATGAAATGACTTAGTATTCTCAATTCAGAATTCAGAATTCTTCAGAGTGTCTTTTCGGTATTGTAAACGCCGACAGCGTATTATTAATTGCACAGTCTCCCATGGAATACTTGCCTTTATTATTGTTCCAGTCTGCCTGCTTCTCCGTCTATCCAACTGTCTGGCTGTTTGTCTGTCGGTTTGATTGCGCAGCACAAACAATGGATTGTGCCTTTGTTGCCATTAAGTAAGTAGGCTTACTAAGTTGCAGCTGCAGCAACAATTCATTGTTCGAATTTTAAGCGTATTACAATAGCGGAACTTCGCGTTTCTATACCCTTTCAATGGGGGTAATTGGCATTACAAAACGATGGAATCAGATTCATAATGCAATGTCTCTAATATTGCTAATTATATTAAAAGGAGTTGAATCAAATATGGTCTCAATAAAAACTAAATTATGTTATTAAATGTGTGAAATATACTATTAATTAGCTGAATAATATTTGACTACTAAAAATTAAACTGATATTATAACGCGTCATTTGTTGATTTCAGTTTATTGCATAAATTTTTTCTCAATTGCAATTGGTTTTATTTCATTTGAAAATATACAAATTTGATATTTTTTTAAATATATATTTACAGCGTATGCTCGCATCGAGTATGTCCTAAGCAATGTGAAACTTTGTCAGCTGCGTTTGTACATTTTTTGTAGTATACCTTTGAGCGCCCCCGTTTGTTTCTGACATTTGTGTTTTGTCATGATAAAGCCACAGAAGCAGAGCGGAAGGGAAAAAAGGAAATAGTTGTAAAAAAAAGGGGAAGAGAATGAGACACATTTACACTCAACTCTTTGCGACTTAAGTGCAAATAAGCAATAAGGCGTCGAGTGTGTAAATCATCTGGCATTTTCAATTTTAGTTCAACATCAGCCACAGGACACAAGTACCATGCACAAGGTGAAGTTGACCAGAAACCGCTCTCGAAATGGCAGTAGATGGAAACTTTTGCTAGTACATGGAAACATCAGTGTGGGCCAATGGCCAATGGCTACTTGAGCTCACAGTGCACTTGTTTTAGTTGTCCATTATGCGCTTGTATGCATTCCCACATCCATATGCGAGTACTTGTGCAAGTACTCGTAATTGTGCTTAACAGAACTTTTACTACTTAAAAGATCCCCCTTACTTCCCCCAATTGCAACGCACATAAGATATATATATTCTATTTTGAAAATAAGCCTTTTTGTTAGTGGCATTGAGTGCTGTTTGGTTTCGGTTGAGTTGAGTTGGGTTTGGTTTGGTTTGGTTTGCTTTGGCTGAGACTCATTCTGTCATGCAGCTGCCACTTGGGAGCGCATATCCACATGCCTCTGCAATTGACGTGCTAACCAACACTGTCTGCGTTTTGTGAATACTTGAGTGAGTGCATGTGTGTGTGGAGTATCTAACACCGATCTCCGCCTCTCGTCTCATATGCCCCTGCTGTTCTAGTATGCAAAGAACGCTACGATTGCTACTCTAATTTTCCTTTTTCCTCCCGCCCGCTCTCGCCCTCTCCCTCTCTCTCTCGCTTCTCTCTCTCTTTGTATCGAGTCCTCGGAACAGACGTTTTGCAGTTTTGCATATGTCCGTTCTTCGTCCAATTGTTGTTGCCTGTTTGTTTGGTGTTGATTCCCCAGCGTGTTTGTCTATTGTTATTGCTCTTGCCCGGCATTTTACATCAAACTGTAGTGCTGCCAGTCTGCCAGTCTGTCTGTCTCACAGTCTCTAGTCTCCCAGTCGCACAGTCTCTCAGACTTTCAAACTGTCTATCTGTCGCTTTGTTTATTTGGCGTATTTGTTACCAGGATACGGATGCAACTTTTGGGCCACTCTTATGCAATATGCATGTACTGCCAGCTTGTTTAAACTTTGTGTCAACTTTGTCTATCTATTTGGCCGCTCTCAGATTTTCTTTTGCTTGAAACCCACATAAATTATCAGCTTTAAAATATCATTGAATTTCAGTTCAGCCAAATGCAGGCCTGTTGTGTAATTACGTCATAGCCTGCGAAAATATGACAGCTAACAAATTAATTATTTGGGCCATAATTTGACCCCCAGCGCCAGGAAAAGTTCAAATCGAAAAATCGTTGCGTCCCTTTGAAGTGCGCACAAAACTGGCACGGGCCGCACAGCTGGAGGCAATCCGAAAGTTGTTTTATTTCCTACCTGAAATGTCCTGCCTCCGGCAACAGACCAGCGTAATTCGCTTTCAGCTGTTCTCGCAATTTGCACATTTAAAATTGTTTCTATTTATGGTAATAATTACAACAAAATAACACACTACTCGGGCTATTTCGAGCAGGCTACTGACCTGGTGCCAGCCCAAATAAATTAGTCTTGTTATGCTTAAGTTTTAAACAGACATTTTTCAATAATGATATTGTCCTAAGAGTCTAATATAAATTGTAAATATTATTTAAGAAATATGTTAAATACAAAAAAAAAATGTATGTGTTAAGTAGAAGTATAGTTCGTAATTCATTTTTATTCTTCTGAACATCATTGAATAGTAGGCTGACATATTATGAATATTATTTAAACCTACTATATTTTAAAACGTTTACATATAAGCATTTGCTTTATAGGAGAATAGTTCGCAATTAATTCGCATTTTCCTGAATGTCATTGTGATTTTAATAATATTTTACTCAATTAACTAAGTTTTAACAAAAACAGTAATGATTAATACAAATAACAGCAACGATTAGTAAACAAATTAGAAAACTCTTGCCAAACTGCTGTCATCCATTTCAAAATTATAAGAAAGAATTAATTTACACACATGCACAATATTGACTTTGACTGCTGCTAGTCCACTCAATACCCTTTATGTAAATTACGCTATTGCCAATAATAGCTAAGCAAATGAATTTCAGTTTATTATCTAATTATTAATTCTCATTTGACGATTAATTGATTAAGCATTCGCTGCATGTAAATACTCAAACTTTGTTGCTTTTGCTAAAAAATGAGCTCTCTTATCTGTCCATGTTTAGATAGCGGTTGTCAATTTGTTTACAGGGTATAGAAGTGCTCACTAACGCAATTAAGTGGAGCGCTGCGAAAAAGGAATGATAAGTAAACATGACAAGGCTTTTAAGTTTATTGCGCCAGCCAACTCTCATTTGGCTCATGACAGAGCAAGGACATTTAACTACGCCATCCCCATTCCCCTTCAGTTAGTCCTGCCAATAGTCCTGCCCCGCTTGTGCTTGTTCCCATGCATTAAGGGTGCACCGTCATATACGAGCTGTGGCTTCATCTTTTTTATTCTTTTTTGTTGTTGTTGTTTTTGTATTTTCCTATGGTTTTTCTCGTAGCGGAGGGATTGGAAATTGTGCACTTACTGTCACTTTTCATATGCAAAGCACTTTGTGTCTGTCGCTAATTTAATAATATGCAGAGCTGAGCAGAGCAGACATTCAAAATTGTTGCGGCAATGCTGTCGACCAGTGTTACAAAGTGTCCAATTAAATGATTTTTACTCTGCCATCAGACTAACAGCTGAATGCGATGTGAATGTTCGCTCATGGACCACCTGGTTGACTCTACCTTGAACCGATCCCCTCGTCCTCGTCGCCTTCTCTCAGCCACTCGCGATTTTTCACAGTCAGTGCATTTTGCAATAAATATCCGAAATTGCAATTGGCAAACACACACGCAAACTATTTGGCAAGCATTTTGGCTACGGAAGTTGTGAAAAATCGTTGACAAGCGACAAAACACTTGACAGCGTCAGCAGCCCAAGGAAAAGCACCAAAAAAAATATAAAAAAAAAAAAATCGAGCCAAAAAATGTCACAGTCAGAAAAATATAGAAAAAAACCAAAGCAAAACAGAAACCAAAGCCAATTCGCAGTCAGCTACAGCAACAACATGGCAGAATTCTAGGGCAAAAATTGCGCAACTAGAAGATACCCTAAGACAAATAATATTTATATGAATAGTTGCTGGAAGTTTAAAGATTTCGTTGAAAATTGCTAACTTAAATACTAGACCTAATTAGTTAAATATAATATAAATTATTTTTCCATGTTTGTTACACTCATTTCAGTGCCGCTTTCTTACCCATCTTAACCAAGTTTGGTTTACAGGGTATGACAAGAGAAAATGGCAAAGAAGCACACGGAAAAAATGGCAGAACGTGTAAAAATTTGTGGTGCAAGCAAAGCCGAAAAAGGTGCAAAAAATGTGTAAATGTGCAATCAAATGAAAGAAAACCAATAATCGAAAAAAATGCCAATGCAGCGCACACAACTTAGGAATTATTGGCTCGTTGCAGGGATGCAAAGGATGCGCGGGGTGTAATAGAGCAGAGGGGGAAGGGGGCAGCAATTGCAGTCAGGCAAGAAAATGCACTAAATAAAACATGAAATAGCTGAAAATCGAGCATGTGAGCAGAGGCACGTGGCAGGTGTATGTGCGTGTGTGTGACAAGAATTTTAGCTATAAATTGTTGTCACAATGTAAGTGCGCTGAAAGAGATGCAGAGATGAGGGGAAGAGCGGGAGGGAGATAGAGAGACAATAAATCAAGTTGAGTTGCGTAAATTGCGAACAAAAGGGGCGCATCTTCAAATGGCGCACTCGAAAAAAAGACAGAAACCGAAATAGCAAGAGGAAGAGAAAAAGAAACTGAACTTGAGGGTTAGACCCACACTATAGGGTCAACTTATTGTCGAGATCCAGTCTCAAGTTCGAGCACTGAGTAGTTGTCGCTTCCGTGGCATTGTTTGGTCGAGGGAAAGCCAAAATGTCAAAATGCAAAATATTAATCATCATTATTTCAATCAACATTTATTAACATGGACTTTGCATTAGCACATAATGTATTTTGTGCCTTTGACCTTTGTAACCAGCTCCAACTCCAACTCCAACTCCTGCTGTAGGAAAAGGGACCAACCAACAGTCGCATCCTTTGCCGAACGCCGAACGCCGCACGCCACACGCACATTATATATCTATATAGAAGTGAGGCTAAACCACATTTTCAATTCGCCACAGGACGGTAAAGTCAAAGGAGCTTGCCGCTAACCAACACTCTGCAGACATCCCCACCAACTCACTCTCTCTCAACCCTGTCACAGGCCATGGCCCGGCCGTTTGTCTTTGTAGCATTGCCTGTCTGTGGTTACTCGAATCTCTCACTCTCATTCTTCCACCCACTTCTGGAATGTGTGCTTGGAGAATCCTTTGGCTTGTACGGCTATTGCCATTGCCATTGCCATAGCCGTTGCCAGCATCAGTCATTTGTCTTTTGTCATATTAATAATTCCCTTTTATTATTTCCACCATTACCACACCAAAATATATATATAATGTGTTGCTGATGGTCATCCCTCCCTCCCTGCTCTCCCCGAAGTCCCTCATTATTCGACATTTATAATTCCAGTGTTGTAAAGGTGCCGCACACGCACCTTTTTAGCGATATTCTTTTTTTTTTTTTTATTTTGCTGTTGTGCTTTTTGCTGTGCTCTCATTAATAATAATAAGTTTAGAGGGGGCAAGACCCCTCGCTTATCTATGGCATTGTCTTTGCTGGCGTTAGACAAAAAACCCGCTTAATGCCATTTATTCCCATCCTTAAAAGTTAATCATCTCAAGCAGATTCAAGCAGAGTGCCCGCTCATCTCATTTTTTAATACGCACTCATAGATCATTAATATAAATTCCAGAATGACGGCAAGTAATATTAATGCCTTCCTTGCACATAAATGCTGTCAAGTGAGTTGAGTTAAGTGCCGCCATTTTCCAAAGCACAAAGCACAAAGCACTTTTCGAACCGTTTTCCGTTTTCCGATTGTTAATTGTTAGTTGAATATAAATATGGCCACAAAACTCAGCTAAGGAAGTTTAAAGTTCTATCATAACTTTGTCTTGGCTTAGGGAAAACTTGAACGAATTGTGCATTGTTCAATTAGAAAAGTTGGGGCAAAGTGAAGCATTTTCACATGTTGTTGGCAGCTTTTTAAGTGTTTTCAGCTGCAAACAATTGAAACACATTATAAAATCGTTGTAGAACATGTGAGTGAGTGGCATAGAATGTTGTGAATCTACTTGTGAGTAGAGCATAGTACTCATAAGTTTATTTGATTAGCTTAGCCCAAAGACAATTTGGCTAATTCAAATCAAAAGCAAAACCCACACACTCAACATGACACACAATCAAGTGGCATCAGACGCAGCACACAAGTCAAGTAAAATGATTTGCAATTATTATTGTTTAATAAGTGCATAAGCCGACACTTATCCGACCCAAAAGACACAGACTTCATAACAAATGCCCTTGATGCCTTTGTTGTTGTTGTTGTTGATGTCGCACAAGTTTGTGGCAAGAAGCCGTTTCAAAGCTGCTGCTGTTGCTGTTGCTGAAGCCAACAACAAAAGAATTTATATGCTGGGGTAGCACAAATTATCATAAGATGGCAGCATTTTTGAGTGTCTACAATGAACCCAACCACCGAACACTGAACACCGAACCACACCCAAAGCCAATTGTTGCTTCGTGTGGCATAAATCCAGGCAGCACTCGAAGCTCGTAGCTCGAATCTGAAAACTCGTCTTTAGGCAAATGATAAATTGACAAATTTATTTGGGTCAAAGCGTACCGCATTCATCATAATTTGCTGTTGCTTTTCTGGGCCCCGTGGTGCCAGCTGGTCAGGAAAATTGAAAATATTTGAAATGGGCTCAGTCTTTAGATGCTTTTCACAGTCCTCTGGCACTTTGGGCAGCATTTTTTAATGGAGTTTACTTGGGGCTAACACTAACAACTAAGCAAGACTGACACTTTTGGCTAATGCACATATAATGAGCTTAAGCCATGCCATGCCGAATGCCAAGGTTTTCATTCTCCATCTGCAACTCGATTCACCAAATTGAAACTGGGTCTGGGCTCTCATACTTGGTCTTTGTCTCTGGCAGCCTCTAGCGTTCATTTGCATAATTAATATTGATGTACTTATGTTGTGCTGTTCCGAGTTCGTTGTTTTGTCATTGTTTATTTATTGTGCCGCTGCCAAATGAGCAGCATCCACCTGATTGAAGTTTGCCTGTTTGCCGGGCAACGAGCTAACATTGTAGCTATACAGCAGAAGAGATAGAGACAGCGACAGAGAGAGAGAGAGACAGATACAGAGATACAGATGAAACACTGTACAGCTTATTGCTGCACCAACAACAGCAAAAACAACCAGAGGTTGCAAGTAGATTTCAGTGCCTGTGAATGCAATTGTTGCAGCTATTTATGAATAATGCAAAACATTTTCAATTTGCAACGATGCCTTGTCCAAGTAGACAGACAGATTCGGATCAAATATCAACATAATTTCTAAGAACTGTTCATAGAACAATAAAGCTGTCTACTTTAAATCAATGTGTAATAAGAGCAACTTAATTGGTATTTGGAAATATTCCAAAACTAAAATCAATATTGAATTGAACTCATTAATTATTAACCACACTTTCCAATATCAAACTCTGTTATGAATTCGTTTAATTTCCTCGAGTTTCAGATGAGAGCGCTTAAATACACAGATAGACATGTTGAGCATGCATAATAAATAATCAAAATTGTTTGATTTAAGATTATTGATTACTTTTATAACTCATAAGCTAAGTTAATAAATGTCAAACGAATAGCATTGATTTGATTTATGTTAAAATTGCAGAGAATAGATCTGAAGATTCGTTGGTTGAAAGAGAACTGGTATTATATTTTTAAAAATAAAGATCTGTAGATATCTTTCGTGCTCTGATTATAAGTATTGTTAAGAAATGGCAGAAAAAACTTTAATGCTGACCCACTTTAGCAGACCATTGTACACACTTAAAAGTGTATTTGTTGTGCGATGTTTATCGTGTTTTATTTGCTTTTATGCAGGTGTTGGCCAATCAGGTGTGAAGCAGGTCATTGTGGGTGGACTTTGTGATTATAATGCAACAATAGATGGCAACAGGAACTGAGCACATACCCAATGTTGTGGAATCCAACAAAAGTTGTAGCATTTGTTATTGTAATCACACTTGGACACACTTACCTGGTGACAGCTCCTCGGTAATCCCTTGAATGGTGCGCGTGAACAGTGTCAACATAAGGATACTGGCCAGCAGCAGCCATTGGCGTTGCTGCCACACATGTGCATGTTGTTGTTGCAGCTGCTGATGTTGCTGTTGCACTTGTCGCGTTCGAGTTGTTTGCATTGCTGCTGTTGCTGCTTTTGCTGCTGCAGCTTCTGTTGCCACGCAGGTGACTGCCAATGTTTGCTTTCTCGCACACTCTTTAATGTCGCCAAGGAGTAGTTGTGCTTATATAACTACACACGCACACACACATGCATAGGAGCCGAGAGTGTTGTCAACTCTATTGAAGCTGTAAAATAGGAAAACATAATATCGTTAAGAAAACAATCACGAACTTGCTATTAGCCAAAAACGAGACTAACAGTGCCATTATGAGTTTCCCTGTCGTGTATTTGCACGGCAAATTGACTGCCAAAGGAAAGTCCAATCAAAATATTGCTGAATTTATTTAAAGTCAGGGTAAACTTTATTTTAAAACAAATTAAAAGATTTAATAAAAAATGTATATTTTCGTTTAAATACAAGTAACATAATTAGTAATTCAGAATGAAGACTACTTTCACGAGTATATAGTATCTCATCTTCAGAATTTAATTTATTTTTAAATTTTTGATTTTTTGATTAAGTGCTGGCCAGTCTAAATTAATACTTATGGTTTAGTTAGTACATCTAGCTGGTCTGATATCGATAGATAAAAAAATAAAACACATCACATAATGTCACACCACGAAAAATTAAATATTAATGATTTAGTACTAAATGTTGAAACGAAAAAATTCAATGTTGTTTATGATAGTTCAATAAACATGGCAAATAATTATTAATAAATTAGCTGGATTAAAAACATTACCATTAATTTATTAACAAATTGAATTATTAAGTTTTATGAAATACAAGAGTTTGAGTCAGAGTCTCCAATGCTGCAGTCGAGCTTCATATTTGTTGGGCAATTTGGCAGGCAAGATGAAGTCAAATCATTAATATTTTCAACGTTGACTATATTGACAAGCAACGTCGTCGTTTTGTCTGACGTATATAAAATCAGACCATGTTCGAATCCGCATTCGCATCCGCATCCGCATCCGGATCCGCGTTTGCAGTTGCTCTTGGGAAGCTGACACATCATTCACAGGGGGACCCTGAGCCGCAAAGTATGCAACGTCATGCGGCGCTGCGGTGCGTTTCATCATGGCAATGGGTATATGCGAACTGGAACTGGAACTGGAACTGGTAATGGTAATAGGGAGAACAGAGAACGGACCGTGGACATTGGGCAACGTCACCGTTAGCGATGCTCGTGGGCGCGCTGGGGCTACACGTCAAACACATTCATCACAAGTGCCAGAGTGACAGATGGCAAATGCGCCTACAGCTGCTTTTCTTCTCTCTATCTGTCTCTCTCTGTCTCACTTGCACTCTCAGCTAGTCTGATTGTAGCCTTCCATCTCTGTCGCGGCGAGTGGCCTGCTTGGCCTTATGTCATTCGCAAGGGCAAAAGGACAAATGAAAATTTTCCAATTATTGCAGACACTCACTTGGCCACGGCCACAACGTAAATTTAACGCTTTAAACTGACGCCATTTGCCCATTTTTCATGCACCCTGTCGAAATCTAAATTTTCGTTGAACGCAAATCATTTGTCAACTCTCTAATATACCCTATACGTGTGTATAGTCTAGATCTACCTCTGTGGGCAGTCGCTGCAGTTTTAAAGTCAATCTCTTGCTGGCTTTGTGCCCAAAATGTCAGAAATGTCGCTGACAATGTGTGGCTGCTGGGTGGAAAAGTTATAAATATACTGTTTATACCAAGTTGAATTAGGTAAGGCAGCAAGCATAGCCTAATAGAGACAACAATCTGGGGATTGAAGAAGCATATGTTGCAGTCAATTAAAGCCATCTTATTTCATAGTGTGAACTGAAAATTGAGAGTGTTAATGTCACAGCCTCTGCTTTTATAATTAATTGTTATAGGGTATCCATCAGCTGGATAACTTTTAACTTTGACAGTCTTGTTACAGTTCCCAGTGACGCGGCAGTTGATCAAAAACGCATTTTGACTGTGTCAGCGTCAGCAGGGCACGATTTTAATAAACGTAATGTGGCCACATGTGCGACTGACATGATTTGGCATTATCGCAGGATAACCGAGCACCAAGTACTGTATTGCATACTTCTATATATATATGTATATATAGTATAGTTAGATAGTTGTTAAAAGTGTGGAGAAAGTGAGGTATTGGGGCCAGGATTGGCTTTCCATTTTGTTGATGCTGTTGCGAGGGTCAGGCTTTTGGATTTTGATAAATATATTTTAGATTTTGAACATCTTTTGCTGGCAGCATATGCTGAGTAATTACATACATACATGCATGCTGGTATACTTGATGGGAATATTGATTGAATTGGAGCTTCATTGCTGGCTTCTCATATGCCAACACAAAGCACAACAAAACCGCCCCATAAAAGCCACTTTCATTTTCACATTTTCACATTTTCACAAAGTGTTCAGCTAGAAACTTTCGCTAATATCGAATGTAAAACGCTCCAAAACCACGTGAGAGTTTGAGCTAGTGTGTATGAGAGTGTGTGTGGCAAGTTTTACGAGCGCCTGTTAACCGCGGGTATTTACACTAAGTCTAATGAAATGTTTAACAAGCACTTTGCTGTGCGCAAATCCCAATGACCCATAATATTAGCATAAAATCACTTGGCAGCCGACCGAGGGGCGGGCTAAGGAAAAAGCCAGCACTGCCCCCTTGCCCTCCCACTCCTGTGTGTGTCTCTCATAAATAGTGTGGCAGCAAGCAACGTGTATGTGTGTGTATCCGACTACTTGGTTAGTCTGCTGGCGTTGCATGCCACGCCTGAGGGCTTCAAGCAAAATGTTCATTTAAATTGCGCACTTTAAAGTTTTGGACGAGCGTGAAAGGCTTAACGAAGCGATCCACTAAACTCGACTTTATCTCAGCGAACAGGACGAGTACATCAGAAACAGGGTCCTTGCCTATGCAGAGACTTTTGGTCCCGAGCGTTGGTGTTGGTTTTGGTGTGTTTTCAATTTGAGCGCATAAATTTTTATGTTGGCCATACTTTATTTACTGTACTGGGCTCTCTCTCTTTCTTTCTTTTTTTGTTTTTCCTCCTTCTTTCCGTCTCGCTCTCTCGCTACGCTGTTTGTTTCCACAAAATAAATTACATTAAAATTCTAAGCCATCAGCCGCTGTGGAAATTTATTTTTGCACATTATCCGCTTGCCGCAAATTGTATTTATTCCGCAGTCTGCGCTCTGCGTTCGCTTCCGGCCAGCAAAATAACAAAATAACAAAGCAACAAAACATCCAAAAAAGCAACAACAGCTGCTGACGTTTTAGTGGCACTTACTCTCACTCATACCTAATACTTTTTGTTGATGTTGTTGCTGTTGCTGCTGCTGTTGTTGTTGCTACTGACCAAAGTTGTAAAGTATCCTTCAAGGCAATTAGTTTATTTGTACAATTTCATTTCATTTAGGCGGTCGGAATTTTAATGCATTTCATTAAGTTTCTGTGTAAATTTTACACTTTCATTTGCTACCCAGAAGGGAATACAAGGACATAGGCAGCCAGAGCGGCAGTCTGCTCAAAATAACTGGCAAATCGCAAAACTAATAAACCCAAAATTACTGCTGACTTTAAATTTACTTATTTTACATTTGTATTTGTTCACAAGTGGTGTTGGTAATAGAAGTAAAATAGAAAGAAATAATAATTAAAGAGTTAAAAATTAAGAATAAGAAAGTTGTCCAATAAGATTTGTGGATCTCTAAGATTGAAATACTTTTTTTTATAGATTTTCAATACCTCTATAGGTATTCAAATATGAATTAAATTCAAGTTTATAAGAAATTACTTGAAAAGTTATAAATAAAATTGAATTTTATATATTTAAATTAATACTGAAAACGTTTAATCAATATACACTATAACTTCCATTAAAGTACATATTCTGAAGAGAAATATTCTTTATTAAATAATAACATACGGAGAATATGATACATTCCTAGAGCAAATGCTTATTTACAATGTATAAGCTAATGCAATTACTAAATTAGTAATTCTCATTTTGTATTTAAAAGCTAAACAACCTAACAATGTTCGGCTTGAATTAACAATTTAATTTGATTAAATATCATTTACTTTGGTTTAAATGAATGTTAGTTGATAATCAACTATAAGGTTTTAATTTTTGTTATTGAATATTTAAAATGGCAAAAATAATAAAAGAGTTCAAAATATAATTATTTTTTTATCACTGATGAAATAATAATACATTTACCTTTCATTAGGTGTTTGTTTGTGGCAATATTGCAAGTAATAAATGACAGGGCGAAGCTCCAGGTGTTTGACATACATTGTATATAAAATTGTATTTACATCAACTCCCACATATGTAATGCACACATTCTTACAATAAAATTGGTTTTATTTGGAAATATTCATACATGAATGTATTGTGCGAGGATATGAGAAGGCTACCATTTGACAAAAATACCTTCATAAGGACATTCAAGGGAACACTGAAGATTTCATTTAATTTTCCTTGGCCATAGCTGTACACAGGCACAGGCATAGTTGCACAAATACATTCACATTTTAGCGTGTGTACATACACAGCTACAATATTTATGCAGAATTTGCTGACATGTAATGCATAAATTAACCATATTTCGGTATGTTACTTACTCGAATGAAGTGTAGACTTGAAATACTTATTGTTTAGCAACAAATATAGCTGCACGGTCAAACTGTAGCATATTTAATTAAATGTTTTGGCAGTGCAGAAAAAATGTAAACACAATTTGCTGTAATACACAAATAGAAGGACCACAAAGAGACGCGTTGAGCGCGCCGAGCGTCTCTCTGATTTGTTGGGTCCCCGTCACAAAAGGACTCCGATTAAGGCACTAGAAGCACTTGTGGCCAGTTAATTTCATAGTTTGCACAAAGAGCAACATTCAGTTGATTAACTTAATTGAATTTCTTAATGTTTAACTTTGATTTTGGCATGCAAACAATATACACGAAAAATCCACAACCGCACGAATTTCGATGACAGACGGAGAAGTCGATGCGCTCTCTGTTCGTGTGCTGTTCCATTCCACATCGTTTCGTCCTGCAGGGCAGCGAGAGAGCGCCAGGACGACAGCAAGAGAGCACACGCAGCTGTTTCAATTGAATACTACTACGACTCGACTTGCTGTCGGGGGTGAGAAGCGGCATTTGGCAACTGGCAACTGTCAAAGTGACAGCTGAGTCAAGGGTTTGTGGCAATATCAAACTGCGCAGACGCCACGCTCGCTAATTGTATCGTTTCCAAAAAGTTCCATGTGGGCAGACTGGCAAAGGGACGATATTTTGGGCTGTCAAGGGTTGTTGTTGAGCAACTCGTATCTCGCATCTTGCATCTCGCACCCCCGTGCTAACCGCTCCGATACCGACAATTACCTGGAGAATTGGCATTAGCCCATTTTCGTTGCGTTATAAATTGCGATTGTCACTTTGGAGCATTTTGTGTGCTCTGGACTGAGGCAGAGCTGCTGTTGCTGTTGCTGCTGCTGCTGCTGCTGTTGCTGTTTCTGTTGGTGGTGAGGTGGTGCTCCTATGCCAGCCTGTCTGTCATACTGAGCAACTGGCAGTGCACATTGTGCCTGGAGGGTGTCTGTGATGCTCCTTCAATGTAACTGTGACTTTCATTTCGTTCGATTACATGTCCGACCATCCCCCCCTACTTCCTCTACTCAACACCCAACACCCTACACCCTTTTGCCTCACCCTGCTTATGCAATTACATTTAACTTTGGTGTATCTGAAGATGAAACGGCTCCTGGAGTGGGTTGGAGTTGGGCCCAAGAATTGCGTTGGCTGTGACATGGAATTAATTTTCGATTTTATTGTCAGTTTGTCAACTGTTTAGTTGCTGCTGCTGCTGCTGCTGCTGCTGCTGCTGCGCCTGACTTTGATTTAATTGAAAATGCATGAATATGCAATTTTTGGATCGTATAAACTCGTAACTGCCAGTTTTTATTGCCTGGCACTGCCAGGACTCATTGAGTTGGAAGTGCTCAAAATTGTAGGTTTAATAGCCTTTTAAGGGGGTCATCAATATACCCAAGTTTTAGCTGCCTTTATTTATAAATATACACATAAATGTATTTAAGATTATTATACATTGAAACACACACGCAACAATACTAGTAAATAATTATATAGATATATTTTTTAAATTTTTAACATGGATATATGGAAGGACTTTATAAGGTGCTTTCAGAGGGGTGCCAATATGAAAGGCTGCAATCGCAAAAGAATAGCTGAGCTCTTTGAACGCGTTCCACCGGGCCAGCGCCAAAATATGAATGTGTTTGCCAAGAAACATGAAGAATACATACAGTAAGTTCTATGAGTTCCAATTGGTAGGTGTTAATTAATGAGAGTTCACTTCGATAGACGTGTGCGAAAGTATCCAGATAAAATGCCCACAATTGATTGGAAATATTACAAGACAAATGTACGACCGCAGATGGTCGATTGGGTGAAGGATTTCGAGAAGAAATACGATAAATTGGATAGCATGTTTTTAAATCGACATACTGTGATAGATTTTTCCAAATACTTTGGCGAATTGGATGCACAAACTAAGCAAGTGCAGCGGGAAGTTTGTGAATATAAGGAGGCATCTGAGGAACGCATCAAAATGTTGAAGAATAGAATGGAAAATGTAAAAGCCATGAAGCCGTATATAGAAATGACAATGGAAGAATATTGCCTCGCTCGGCCAAATGAAGCGCCTGATTTTATAAATAAACCCACATTTTGGCCACATACAGCTGAAGAAAATGCTCCAGATGTGGAACATGTGCATGAAGAGGAGGTGCCCGAGGAAAAACCACCAAAAGGCGATAAACCAGATCCAAAGAAGCCGCCGCCTTCACCAACAACTCCCTCTGGAAGTGACAAGCCCGAAACAGCAGTAAAGGATAAAGAAATTGCTGTTAAAAAGCCAGCTGATGTTCCAAAAGAAGCAGAGAAAGCTAAAGTGACTGCTCAGCCGGCTGATGAGTCAAGTCCAATGACAGATAAAGTCTTTCAGTTAGCATCTCAGGGCGTCGATTTTGTCAAAGTTTTGGGCTCAAAAGCGCTAGTGCTTCTCAATAGCGTGTGGCAGAAAATTGACAGCAAGAGAAGAGCGGTTTCAGCTTCTGCAGAAGCTGAAAAAATGAAGAACCAATCAACTATTCCGAAAGTCGCCAAAGATTCGCTTAGAAACGTTGCATCATCCGATATCTGCAATAAGACCATCATTCGAGGCGAGGAAATGGTCAAGCCTGATGTTAAAGATCATCATGTCGACTTGAGCATAGAAGGCGAGTCAGAGGAACAGATTTGTAGGCGAAAGAAAAAAGATAGAGAATGTGGGGAAGAAGTCGAAAAAATATGTAAAGAGAAACATCAAGAGAAAGATAGTACCAATGTTTGTTACGAGAAATACCAAGAGAATAAACGCAAAGAACTCAGTGCAGAGGAGAGGGATTCTTGTGCGGCAACGGTTAAGGATGATTGTGCCGATCTGATAGCAAAGAAAAGCGAGGATAAATGCAAGAAGCAGCCCAAAAAAGCTGATAAATGTAAACCAGATGAGAGCGCTCTTCTGGACAAAACACAAGTGCCAAAAGCAATTTCTGGGCAACCAACAACCACGATGTCTAATGATACCACAATTATTGGCATGCACCAGGAGGTTCTGACGGCGGAGAACGAGATATTTCTGGGATCAAAATCAATGCCAGGTTTAGTTAAGGTTGACAAAACTATAGATCAAAATAAGCCCGCAGATAAAACGGTTGCAGTTAAATCTACGATAGTCAAGTCGGAAGAGGATACAAAAGACAAGAGCCAGGTAGACTCACTGACAGAAGCTGGTAAATCCCAATCTATTCAAGGTGATTCCGAAGAAATAGCCAAAGACATGTTCAAGAAGGCCATTGGAGCTGCCCAACTGCTAACGGATGCCAAAAAGCTGATCGACCAAGCGCTACGAGCGAATGCTGGCGACATCGCAGCGTTGAAGCATGTCTATGAGTCAGCTGACAAACAAGTTAATCTGGCTTTAAGCCAGGCCTATAGTGCTTTGGCGTCAGCCAAGAAACTGGCACATCGTGCCCAAAGCACTCTAAAGGACGATGAACAGAAGCTGGTAGCCACCATCGAGAAGCATACCGTGTTGGCCAAATTATTGGCCAATCGGGCTATTGCGATGCAAAAGGAAATTGCCAAAGTTCTGGATGGCCTCAGGAAAAAATGAGTTTAGTGTTATTAATTGAAATCGAATTTAACATTGCATGTTCGAACTGTTTTCATTAAATTTGCGGTTAAATTTGCCAAAAAAAAAGAAAAGCGATCTGTGTGCTGCTTAGTGGGTGGATAAGTGGGCTACATATGCAAATTTATGTTGGGGAAAGCTCAAGCAATAAATTTTCGGTGCAAAAAGCTAAGCGAAATATCGAAACTTTTGCTGCGAGTGGCCAAAACTTTGCGGTGAATTGGCCAACAATTTCACTTTGGCCAAAAGCGTTTGCCTTGCGTAGTGCTGCATACATGTGTGTGCGTGTGCGTGCGTGTGTGTGATAGGTGTGTGGGTGTGTCAGCTGGCCTAGCAGATTGCATAATTATGCAAATGTGTTGTTTTTCGGCATTCAAAAGTGGCGCATTTGAAAGTGTTGCCTACTTGTTGACCCTCTCGCGGCCACACCACTTTGCGCCCATTCGTTGCACAATTTTCACAATCAAAACACATTTGCATAATTATACAAAGCACACTTCGTACACCAAAGGAGTGCGAGTTGCGAGTACAAGTGTGTTTGTGTTTGCATTTAATTCAAGTTTGATAGTTTGGCATAAGCTTTAAGCCCAAGAAGACCCGTTGCGATTTTCATTGAGGGCACTAGAACAATGGAGTCGCTTCAACAACAATGTAAATATGCCAAACGAAAATCCGGCTTTGTTTTTATTTGTGTTTTTATTTTTATTGGCGGGTTAGAAAACTTTTCAGCCTTTAACAAGCCATATAAATTCAATTTGACTGAACTGCTTGATGAGCAAAGCGAACATTGCGATGCCAGCCAAGCTCAAATTACCATATTGCCTTAATCGATTTCATAGGTGACAAAAACATTTTGAAAGGACGCACAATACGCTGCTGAGAGTTGTGAGAGTTTTGTTCGAGGCGACAGTTAATTTACCTTTTGGGACAGTTTTCGCTTCTAGCAGCGCCAATTTGCATATTTCGAAAGGCATTCAAAGGATGTTTTGTGATTAGGCTAAAAAGGATTATTCATGAGCAGCTGAGTGCCCAAATTGTATTTAAAGCATATCGTTATCGTAATGCCAGCCAATATTCAATGTGGGCCCAGCCATTTGGCAGCCCAACTTCATCCATCCCCAACTCTCTGTCTACTCAGAATTCAATGCCAAAAATGTTAGAGTTCAAAGCCAGGAGCTCTGGCAGTTAGAGTTTTGCTTATAGTTTTATGGTTTATGTGCAGCCTTCTTGACAATTGCCCGCTGTTTCTTGTTGCACTCTCGTCGCATTGTCGGAAATATAAAATATTGCCATTATGTTTATTGTTTTCAGCCACACAGATGGAGATAGAAATTGAGAATTGCAACTTGCTTGTCCTCTGTCGCTTGTCACTGGCAATTTCCAATTGAAATAGATTTTTTGGCAAATGCTTTCAGATTGTTGTGGAATTCGAGGCAGTTTTTTTGGCAGCACTCCAGGCATAATTAAATGCCTTCACATTTTTCTATTGTTTGCTGGCCTTAAGATGGAGTTAGAGCTGGTTATAGCCATAAGCACTTGGATTGTTGTTAACATTTTTTACTGCCTCGTTTTGTGGCAAGTTGTTTGCGGCATTACACTCATTATTTGGCTAGCTAGCCAGTTGTAGTTGTAGTTGCGTGTTCCGTGTTTTACTAGTGTACTAGTGTATTACTATGTACCTGTGTTTACCCGGTTTACTTTGGGTTTGCCTGGCTTACCTGCTGCCTGATTAACGCTTTTTATGGCTGCGCAAATATTTGAGGCAGTTTTTAATAGGCTACTTCTGTGCCTAAGTTATGTGCAGAAAAGCCTAATTAGCAGCGTTTAACTAAGCCTCACGGCCCTTCTGTATGCCAGTGTTTGTGTGCTTTTAATGCGACGTGATCGTGGTTATTAAAACAACAAAGGGTAATGCCAGCTCCCCATACGAGCAACCTGGGAGCTCACCCTTGTAGTTGTTGTTAGCTGCCAGCAAAATGTAAATTTAAGCTGAGTGCCTCGGCAGGCGAGCCATTGCTTACACGTTGTCCACGCAGCATGGTGCCGCAGAGGAGCAGCTCCTAGCTGCCTTGATTACTACTGCTGGCTGGCTGTCCCTCTCTCATTCAGTAACTAGACGGAGGCAAAGTCAGCCACTACCCACCGCAACACACTTAACGACGTAGTTAGCGTTAGTTAACGTATGTACGTGATATCGTTAAACTGGTATAACGTTACCAGACCCCCATAGCATAATAAGTGTCTTATTAGTTATGCCAACGCAGCAGCATCAGCAGCAACATCACGATTCAGTTACTACGATTATTGTTGCTGCACCTACGCATGGAGCAAGTCCTGAATGTGGCGGACATTGGAGCAGCAGCATCCACGCATCACGTGCGGTCTCGTAGCTGGAATCAGTGATGTCACTTGACAATTTCCATACGACCAGGCCAAATTTGAATAGTACATTTTGTTTACACAACTCCGATGATGCCCTGAATGACTAATTCGTCGTATTGGTATCGGAGACAATTTCGATTTATTGAATGGCAGCATTACGATATGGTAGCTGTCACATTCAATTAGCCAGTTGTTCAAGCAGCTGGCAATTGATAAGCGTCAATGACTTTTAATTAATTCAAGGCAAATATTGTGGCACAACAATTGCAAGTTTTTTTTCTTTCGTTTTTTACGGGCATCAACCGAGCAAAAAGTCCAAAATCAACAAACAACTGAAATCTATTTGCACAGCTAAGAGCCAAAATGCTGTACATGAAAAAAAGCGGAGGGAAGAGGGAAGACTGAATGAAAGCAGAGCGCAAGACGAAGATGAAATTAACGCAGAGGCAACGAAATGAAAATTAAATTCCACACAGCCCTTGGCCAGTTCTCCTCATGCTCCTCCTCGTAGTGGTTGGTTGGATGAGGAGAATGGTGGGGAAGGCTGAATCCTGAGTGGTGCTGGTATTGGTGGGAAGGGGGGCCCACGGTCCAGCTCCAGGTAATCGCAAACGTGTAGTATTTACTTTTAGCTTTGCTTGTTTATTTTTTAATTTCCTTCCAATTAAGCAACAAACAAGCCGCCATCCCAAACAAAACTCGCCCTTCCAAGCCTCCCACGCAGCTGACGTTGGCAATAAAAACGCCAAATGAAACGAAATGAAATCTAGTCAAAGTTACGTAAATGTTAACGCAATCGCAATCGCAATGGCAATCGCAAAACGCAAACGTAATGAAAACACGTTGGCACAATTCATTTAAAATCTACATTGGGCCAAAACAATTTGGCATTCCAAAGACACAAGGAACACAAGGACACCGAGCACAGGACACACAGGACACAGCTGTGTATGCTTTTAGGCGCATTTGTGGTTAATTTCCATTCGCACGACTTGCGGTTCTCTTCAAATGCGCTCGAGGTAGGGCAGAGGACTCCGATCCTATGGCCCCTTTATGCTCATTACTTATGCACAACTTGTACGCATAAATAAAACATGTCAAGCGAGTGCGAGGTAAAGTGACTTGCGGCTGTCGTCTCCGTATGGCCAGCAAATACCCCGATCCCAAACAAGGATCCATGGCACGCGATTTTTGTAGTCAACACGCATAGCACTTGACTATGGTACCGAGTGTGGGTCGGTCAGCTCAAACGAGTCTGTTGTTTCACTAAAAAAAGTTGGCAATAAGTTGGTAGTATATTTAAACATAATCAAAGTTTTAAAGAGATCGTTCATAATTTACGATCGTAATTTTCAAATATTATTTACTTTAATTTAATTTAATTTTTTAAATTTATTATTTTCCTTCGATTTAATTTTAATTTAATTTTTTTAATTATGATTTAGGTATGAGTTCAAATATCGTCAGCTATTTGACACTGTCGTTTAAAATTTCCCTATCAACGGCTGACATTTTTTGGTTGTTATTAATTAGAACAGTACACAAAAATGTCAAAAATAGTTGTGAATTTATTATATATCAAAGTTATCATCATCAAAGTTTAACACAAATCGTTGTTCAGTTTTAAAATTACATATACGTACACGACACTCTCAACGACGACTTGACACCGCACAAATAATTTAGAACACAAATCCATAAAAAGGCAACTTGTCGTCCAATCATTTGCAGGCCAACTCGTACAGAAACTGTATGATCGTACGAGTGGGACGACCGCTCATGCGTCCCTCCAGAAGATAGGGGGGAACGCCGTATTCACACAACATGCCCGTGCCCCTGTTGTCCAGATGCACAAAGTCTGAGCAGGGGGTCAGTAAACTGAGCAGCGCTGCACCCAGGCAGGAGGTGGCGGGTCCTTGGCCTCTGTTGCACAGATCGCTGGCCTTGTTATTGCGGATGAGTTGCTTGAAGTGTTGCCAGAGTGGCATGCGCCACATGCGGTCGCCCGTCAGTGAGCCAGCCCTCTTGAACTGCTTCCACAGTTGGGTATTGTTTGTCCAGAGACCCGTCGCAGAGGCACCCAGTCCATGTTTGACACCATCCGCATAGTTGCCCACTTCCAGCAGAGTTTTGGGCTTCTTGGTGCTTTGCGCATACAGCAGAGGATCGGCCAGCATTACGGTGCCTGCCATCGAGGTGTTCTTGATGCCCAATGTGACACCATTCATCAGAGTGATCACATCGCCCGGCTTAACGGCCATGCCCGATGGCATGTTCTCGCAGAGCGGCAGTATGGCTGACACATTCATTGGCATCGACAGAGCTGCCGCAGCTCGAATGGCTGCCACAACTGTGGCAGCACCGCTGACGGAGGCGCGATTCTGGTCCATACGTTTCTTGGGCCTCAGGCAAAGGCCGCCACTGTTGAAGGTCAGCCCTTTGCCCAGCAGCATAACGGGCCTGTCCTCTGGCGTGGTGCCAACGTAGTTGATCTCTAGCATGATTGGTGGCTCGCAGGAGCCTTTGGCTATCATCAGAAATGAGTTAAGACCTTGCTCCTCAATCCAATCTGCAGAGCGCACCTCAACTGAGACGCCACAGGAGCAGAGTGCATCAATGGTGGACTGGGCAAAGATCGAGGGTGTCATTTGATTGCTGGGCGTATCCGAGAGACGCCTCGCCAAATTCTGTGACTCTGCCTTGAACAGCCCACGTGTCCAGGCATCCGTGTCTGAGGAAGCATAAAGCTCCAGCTTGGGAATACTGCGGCGCTTGTGCTTCGATCTATTGGCATTATATCGCCATACACCCATGGCAGCTCCCTCGGCTGCCTGCTCCGTATGTTCCATGCGATCGACAAACACGGTCTGAACTCCATGCATCTGCAGGTGTCGTGCTCCAACCGCGGCTGCTATACGAGTGTTCTCCATGCCCACATCGATATTCTCTTCCTCATCGTAACCGGCTCCCTCTTGGCCGACGCCAACGACCGCAATGGTTGAGAACTCCTTGTCCACATTGCTGAACAACCTGCCCTTGCCCAACTCGCCAGTCATACCCGTTTCTCGCACCAATTGAGTGATTTTACCTCCAACACGATCGTCAAACTTCTCGCCATCGGGCGTCAGCTGTGGCTCCTTTTCGCCCGACTTTAGGAATAGTCCAATAACGATGCCATCCGCAGTTTCACACTTGGTTCGCACTTGCATGTGCCTTGTACTAGATGCACAGAGTATGACACGATTTAATCGGAGTAAATTCAATGCAGATTTGCTATAACAAGTTGCCTGGGATTTCGCCATTTTATTTTGTATTTTCTATTTCGATTTGGAATACGCTCTCTGGTAAATAATCTATATTACTTGCACTTTAATTTAAATGATCTGATTAAAAGATGTACAAAAAAAACTGAGATTTTTTACAAAAAAGAGCTATACAACATTCCACTCGTACTGATAAACTGAACTAACTAAAATTCAAACAAGTAACCTCTATGAAAATCAGTTTAAGCACGAAGTTTGTGGCTGGTTAACTATGATTCACTATTTTTTATTTATTCTATCCAAATAATGACACATCCAAAGATAAAAGTCAATTTAATTGCAGTAAAAAATTGCCAAAAATATATTATATAAATTGACCTTGTCTTTTTTAGATATTACAATTAAACTTTGGTCTAAAAGTAAATGTGTTGGCTACAAATTCAAACCAAAAAAAAAGCACAAAATCAAGTTTTCCTTTTTTTTTTATTAAATTTTAATTAAATATTAAACTGTTGAATTATTAAGTAAAGTATGAACTTCAAACAATTCCACTCTCAATTTTTCCCTCTCTCTGAACATTTTTGTGATGCACGTTTTGCATAATTTTGTGGGGAAGCGATTGACAATTTGACAACCTGCTGACAGGCCAAAAGACAATTATAGCACTCTCGGCTACCACTCCAACACAGGGGCTCTACTTGCAATTTGATGTCATGCAAATGATTAAATTTGCAATTATAAAAATCAACAACAACAGCAACAAGCTGACATAATGAGTAAGTGCAATTGAGAGAGACAGAGTGAGAGAGGGGGAACAAGAAGGGGGAAAACACTCGTTGAGACTGCAAAAAAATGCAACGAAGCCACAGACGAAACACGTAAAAGCAATAAAGCAATAAATTGCCCAATTTGAAGCACTATTGTAGCCAATAATTTGCAGAGCCACTTGGCTGCCTGGTTGGATGGTTGTTTGGTTGGCCAGTTCGCCAGGGCTCACACGTACACACACAGACACTTGCAGGGCTTATGCCCATATAATTTCAACAGAAATATGCACATTTGTCAATGTCGCGTGATTGATGTGGTCGAACGCATTTCCGCCAAGCAGCCGCCGTGGCCAAAAAAAAAAAAAAAAAAAAAAAAAAATGCCACTCAACACACACACAGACACATACATATAGTGGTTACAAATAAAAACACAGAGTAAACATTTTTTATACATGTATATGTATGTATACTCACATGTACATAAGTATGCAGCGAAGGTTGGGAGCATGATTGCGTGTGAGGCCCCAAAGGATGCCGGCGGCTGCGTTGGCGACATTACGCGATTTTACGCATGATTTAAAATTAATGACAGCGACGGCAGCGGCAACGGCAACGGCAGAAGAGAGGGAGAAAAATGTAGTCGAAGTTGTAACATAATGTGTTGCACACACAAAAAGCATATACGGCAACAACACACCTCACACACAAGAAGCAAGCCAGAGTCGAGTTTAGTCGGCGGGCAGGATGTTTAATTTCCTAAATGCATAAATCTCACTAATACGCACAACAAAATCTAAGCGCGGCTTATACGATTGCCGCTTTTTTGTGTCTGGCAACAACACAAGCAGCGGCAACAACATCCGAAAATCATAAACAAACTTCAAAGGACATTTACGGTGCGGACAGTCAACAACTGGCCAATGCCAATGCGTGAATAAAAAACCGAATGGTGAGCTTATTACGTACAGATACAAGGCACATGTAGCTAGGTAACCACAACAATTCAGCTTCATTTGTGCTGACATACACTGCACATCCACCCACACACGTGTATGCCATGCCCATTCGTTACGTATACGCAATGTTGGTGCTACCTGTACACCGATAACGGCCTACTTGCCCACGCAACGCTTTCATTTCTATTTCCGTTTACACTGAACGCCGCCGCACAATGCCCACTTTAAACTTACGACTCTTTGTGTGTGCCAGCCAGGGTGTGTGTGCGAGTGTGAGGGTGTGTGCGAGGAGGGTGAGTGTCCGCCTTTACTCACCTTTCAGCTGTGCTGCATGTTCGTTCATTCGTTTGTTTGTTTGTTTGTTTGTTCGTTCGTTTGTTCGTTTGTTAGTCGGTTTGTTTGCCGGTTTATGCTTTAACCTACGGAAAATTGCCAATTGTTGTTGGCATGCAAATTTATGGCTTATTTGTTTTGCCTTTTGTATTGCGGCTGCCAACTTGCAGAAATACCTACACGCATTTATTTATAAGTATAGGTATAGCTATATGTATGTATATCTATTGAATGTGTCTGTGCGTCTGTAGCAGCCGCTTAATGCACGTCAACCCTTTTCACAACACTAATAGAACTAACCAGGAGCGTTTGAGACATATTGTAAGACCATTTCAACCAAACGACTTTCGAATTGATTTAAATAATTTGTTTCATATAAAAGATACTGAACATAAGATATACTAAAGATATGTATAATTCGTATTTCACATATTAAAAAATACTTTAATTGAAGTTAATTTGAAATATTAGAATATTACACTCTTACCACTTTAGGGCCTTGCTTTACCCTCTGACCGCTACTGTTAATTTTTATAGCAAGTTGTGCTCAATGTTTTGCCGCTTTCTGACCCAAATGCCGGAAGTCAGACGATGTAGGCAAAAAGCTTTGACCTATCAGTAGATTTCATTAACAGAAATTTAGATAAGCATTAGTGTTGATGCTATCCTTAGGCTGCATCCGAGAGTGTGGACTTTGGGGAATGCCTCTACAGTTATATTAGCAAAACTTTACCACTTTGCGACTTTAATGTGTAGCACACTAACACTTTAACCATTCAAAGGATTCGTAGATACTTACTACTATACGAGTAGATGGAAAGATATTTGAAGTACATTTGTTATTTGCAGAAAAGTGCACAATCTGTACATGGAATATCTCTCTTGTGGCTCGTAAATTTGCCAACTGCATAAATCACGCAATTGAATTCTAATTTTTGGATCATACCAAGACAAGCAGAGAGACGGACAGACGGACAGACATGCAGTTAGAGGAGCTTATTGTGTGGCTGCCTAAGTCGAAATCAATCATGATTTTTAATGCACAAATGGGAGTAATTACAGTCAGTCGAGCAGACAAAAGAATTTACACTTGATTTATAGTTGTTTTGTCTGTCAGCTGATTTGTTTGTGTTTATTATGTGCCTGTGTGCAAATGCCGACAAAATGTAATTGAACTCTTGCCTACGACGGCCAGTTGCCGGTTTCATAAGTCTGGCATAATAATAAACAAGCAAACTTTGCTTGCATAACTTTGCAGTACAGTGTACCCCTTATATATTGATCAGCAGTAATAAATGCTCTTGTCAGTATTTCTTTCATCTAACTGTTTACTGTACGGCTGGCGAAAGTAAAAGCCAACGCCAATCGATTGTTTGTACTTTAATCTGTTGTTTTTGTCAACGTCTTGCCAAACTAACAATTAACACCTCTTTCATTCCGCTACATCAAAGCCAAATACTGTTTCAGTAGCTATAAAACTGTCGCGTTAGTTGGGCATTAATGAAGTCGCACTTCTTTGCAACATGGTTAAGGCGTCAGTGATTTTGACTTTGTGCTGTTGCAGTTTAATTGCTTTGGCTGTTGCTGATCTGAAAGATGATCTGCAAGAATTTATCGCATTAATTCCTAGAAAGAAAATTATGACTATTGCAATACGATACTATGTTGTCGACCCGAAATTTAGAACTGCTGTCAATTATATACGCAGCAATGAATTCCATAAGACTTTCAAAACGATACGGCACAATTTAAAGGATAGCGATTTGTCGAATTACATGATAAAGTATAGTTCCGGCCATGATGTTATGTCACTTATAAAAAATGTTCTAAGAGAAGCTCGTTTAGAGCCAAACGAATTCTCCTCCGATGTGATGATGGGTCGTGAATTTACAACTTTTTTTCGCGACGTTATATCAGCTTTGCCACGGCATCAAATATATAAATTTACTAAGCGCAAAGTAAACGAAAGCAGACAGTATGCAATTTTTTACAACGCACTAAGTTCGAGTGAGTTTAAAAGACTTTTGGAGCAAGCTTTGGTAAGCCGAGTCGAAAACCTTTCTTGGACATTCAATTTGTAATATTTTCTGTTTTTTTTTTTTCATAGAAAAAGCCGGAACTACAGAGATCCATAAAACAACTGGCCAAAAATTACATTTATATTGAAGATATAAAAAAAGTTATGTTTGAAATAATAAGCTGGGGTCCAAGTTCCACTGCATGAAAATTTATCTCGCTTCTAATTCCAAGCCAAGTTGAAAAGTTAATAACATAACTATCTGAATTAAATTAAATAACCGGCAGTATTGATAAGCATTGATAAAAAATAGAATAACCATCTAACTGTTGCCATTGTCTATATATTTATAATTAAGTATTTATGGGTGACGAATTACCTCACAGCACATGAGACATGATTCATTAAATTCAAAAGGCCAAGACGACAAACAAAGGCTCTACTCTTTACAAAGACAATAAAGTGACAGCACCAAAAAAAAAAAAATATATAAATTAAAGAAGAACTCAAAGTTAAGATGCTTACCCTGAAAAAGATGCAAAGTACGGCTTAAGTCCTTTTCAAACCGTAAATATGACCATGTCGGGGTCAGTTCACAGTTTTCAGCTCTCAGTTTCCAGTTTGCAGTTCCGCCAGAAGAATTCCGAAAGGACTTCACAATTTGTTGTCGGCTTTAATTACTGTGTGCGACCTTTGGCGACGTGCCGTAAATGACAAGACTTGCGAGTAACTCTGTTGCTGCATCGATTTGCCAGCAAGAATGAAGGAAGTTAACGGAAGCGAGAAGAGAGAGGGAGGGGATGAGGAACAACGACAACAAAGCCTCATTTGCCATAAGGTGACAGGTTGCACAATATGCACTCATTAGAGTGGCATAAGCGCCATGGCACTTGGGACACCGTAAGCTTGCCACACATGCCACCTGACAGTCAACGCAATTTGTGAGTGAGAGTAATGAATGTATACGAGTATCTCAAACTACGAGCTGCTACTCTACATATATTCGTTCGTTGTATTCACAATTCGTTGTGAGCAAAGCGTAGCATTGATTTGACCTATGTCATGTCAATTAAGTTGTTGTGTCGCCTAAAAGTCGACAACATTTTTATGCTGTGCTTCGCATAAATTTGTGCACATCGACACAGTTTATATGGTTTGTGATGCGGCAAGCTGACTTGCCACAAAATACGAGCACAGTAGCAATATACCAGCATTCACGAGTTTAAGCGCCTGAAAGCCGTTGCCAAGTTTATTTTTAAGAAACAAATTGCTGGTGCTGTTGCTGTTGCTGAATATGCAACAAAAGTTGCAACTGCAACACACGCCCACAACATGCTATCGACGACCCACATCATTTTGCAACAGTTTTTGGCTGACGCTGATGCAGAGGCGTCGCATCCCGTTAGAGCTGGAGTTGGAGTTGGAGTTGCAGCTGCTGTTCCTCTTCCTGTTGTTGCCTCTCTCTGCAGCTGCTTCTGCAGCTGGCATTGATGGCGACTGCCTGCTGCTGGCGGCTGCTGTTTCTCCATTTTGCTTGACATTAATTTTATGCTATGCAGTGTGTGCTGTTCTAGTTGCTGTAGCTGTTGCTGTAGCTCTTGCAGCACTAACAATTTGTGCGAGTTTGTTGCTGCGTGCCAGGGAGCCAGAACACCAACAACAACTACAACGACAACGACATCAACAACGAGAGCGAGAAACATCGCCATCGGCAACGGCCCAAAACGCGCTTAAATTGTCGCATTTGTCTTGTTGTTTTAAGTTGCCGCCACGCTCGCTTGCTGACTGCAGCATTGCATAAACTTTGCTTAATCCTTTCAATTTGCTGCATACTTTTAGGCGGAAATTAAAATAACAAGCGCATTCGTCCAGCTAAAGCCTGCAAAGCGTAGATAGACCCCAAGGTATGTTAGCTAGGCCAGCGATTTGTTAGAAACTTGTTTTATATGTGTTCCACAACTCACTCTCTCGCAACACGAATACATTAGGATCAGTTGTTGTAGCTTTGCCGCAGGTTCTTCAATTAGTGTACTACACAATGTTGCCTATGGCCTGGCTTGGCTTGGCCTTGGGTTCTGTTTCCCACTCACAACTCGTCGCAACTATTTTGGCTTGCAGCTGAAATCTTTCGCTTGGCTACCCTTTCGGTCTCTAAGGCCACCTCCTACTGTGCATTAATTAAGTCGAAAGTGTATGCCATGTGCCTGCATTTACGGTTGCCTCCTGATTCTCTTATATTGTACATTTCAGTTTCAAATGGTTTTCTTTTGTAAAATAATCAAATTGAATCCAAATCCAGAACCAGCAAAATAGAAACCACCGTCCATGCAACAGTTCCATCAGTGCTCCATTCCCAGAACCAGCACTCGGAGTTGTGTTTGGCTTTTTGTTATTCTAACTCATGCGCCAGCTGTCTGCTGTTGTTGCTGTTGTTGTCATTTGCCATCAAGTAAATAATTGCTGCTTTAAATGCTTGTCAGGCATTGGCCATACCTTTCGATTGTGTCCTCTTAATCGACGAGTAGCTGCCAAGACCCATGTGGTTGGTAACTAAAACTGCAAAAGATGGGTTTGTTTAATGCAAAGCGCATTCACATTTCGTTATTACCCTCAATGCACATGAGAGTATTTTATACTCATGTAGTACTTGCCTGTTTTGAGTATTTTGGCTTTGGCCAATTCAACTGGCATACCCTTTGGCTTCTGCTCCAAACAGTTTTGAGTGGCCGCGCATGATGCGTCGCTGCCTCGGATGAAGCTGAAGCGGCAGCTGGATCTGGGATGCCTCGTTACCGCCTTAACCGTTATATCAGTTACAGAGCCCTGGCAGCAGTTCAGCTTAGCTGCTCCCACTTCATATTCTATTTGGCGCACCGTTTGACCCGCTCTCCGATTTCAATGTGTAAACGTTGAGTAGGATTTTGTATTTTATTTTGCTCTTGGTTTTATACCTGGTAGCTATTCGTTAAACGGGTATGACGTCAAGAGAAAATGTAGCTAACAGTGTGTGGAACCGAGATTTCTGATCATCTGTACATGTATAGTAGATCTCAGATAAAATACAAGCTTGAGTTTAAGAATTTGGTTACAAAACTACGGTTTCATAAGTATCCCAGAACTAAAAGTATTTTTTAATTTAAGCAATCACTATTATTTTGGCTTATCAAATAAATGATACATTCTGCATTTAGTAAGTAAATTGAATGGAAACAATAAATGGGCAGCAAGTATCCCGGAGTTGTGCATACTCAAATGAAGCTTACTTATTTTTCTCTGGTTGCCTTTGGCCTGTTTGCTCGGCTCCATTCAACTCATCTCAGCTCCGAGATGTTCTTGTGCTTTACTTATTTTTTGGCCAGATTGTCTGTGTTTGCGGTGGTGCGTTTGTTGTTGATGTGTACGTGATCTGGGTTCGCTTGTGACTCGCATGCCCTTTGCTTAGCAATTAGTTTTAAACTGGTCTGGTTGCCTGCCCCGTTGGCTCTCCTTCGAGTAAGAATGAGTACATCCCATCTTGTATGTAAGCTCATTAGAGCTGACCGTCAAGCATTGTAAAAACAGAAATGGATTTTTATGCTATGTCGTCGCCGTCGCCGTCGCCGCGTGATGCATCCATAAAATGCGGGTGATGGACTGGTATGTGTAATCCAGCCAAACAAATGCCCAGACCATAGTCAGGGCCAATGGCAAACAAAAAATCAACAACAACAATCAATGTTGGCTGTAATCAATTAGCGATTTAACGTTCGCTGTGCGGCTGGAACAACTGGCCCAATGGCAACCCGTCAGCATTTGGCGCCAGGTCCGCCCCCAGTACCAGAACCAATGTGAGCACCAGCACCAGCTCCACTTCTACCTTGGAGCAGGGGCGAGTATAGGGGAGTGTGAGCCGTGTGACTGTAAAATTGAAACGCACCACGTTGACAGTGGCTGCATGAACACGTCATCGTTACACAAGGACTGCGAATAAGTCTAGTGGCAGTGGCAAGTGGCAAAGTGCATTCCGTTTACTGCAGCACATCAAATTATCGACAGGGTTGTCATTTGTGGCGCAACTGCCGCTGGCTCTGTGGTCATTGAATTATATATGATTTAGAAAAAGCTTTTAATCTGCTTATATGAATGAAGTGAATGTTTTCTGAATGATCCTTTAGGGTTGGAGATTGATCAAGAAAAATGCATAATATTACATTCAAAAATATTTAAATATGAATAGAAATGCTTACTAAACTCTTAAATATTGATTATTAATATTAATTAATTATTTCTATCAGCCAAACTTCTTTTTTAAATTGATATTTTTTATATGGAAACTTCATGATGTACTTATGTAATTTTCGTTTAGTTATGGTTTTAGTTTATGGACTTTGAATAAAAGTTAGGACAAGTTTTTATTGAGCGTCATTCAATTAAGGCTACTTGACAACCCTTAGATCAGAGCAGGGCTACACTAAAGTTTATGTGGGGCTAATGTGATTACTCCTGTCATTATTGCGTTCCTTACTCTGTCCTTGTCCCTGACGCTGTCGCTATCGCTGTCGCTGTCTGTGTCTCTTTATCTGTCTCATTCTCTCGCGCTGCCATTAAATTGACCGTTGCCTGACTATATACAGATACGTATGCATGTGTGCGTGTCTGTGTGCATTTAACTGAACGTTTTGAAACTTTGAACTGCTCTCTGCCTGGCTTTGGCTCGGTCGTCTCCCTATGGCTGTGTGTGTGTGTGCATTTGATTGGTTATTGACTTTTAACAGAAAAATTGATGTAATGCAATTAGTTTTGCAGCTAAACCGTTTGATGACTGCTCAACAAAAACAACAAGTACGACGAGCTAAACGAGCCCTTTAGCCAGAATCAGCGCTGTATAATACATGAGGGGCAATCGCATGTAGACAGAGGGTTTGAAGTGTTGCCGCTAGAGGTTTAAAAACATCGCTGATTCCCATTTTACCGAGTCTAACAAACATAAAAAACAAGATCTGGTGTATAGTATTTTTTGAGAATTTACTAAACAATATACTAAAAAATATACTGTAATGTTAAAATTCTTAGTTTAACTGCATTTTACTAACTTTATTGAATACCTTTATTACATCATTGAGTGACATTGCCAGTGAACAGGTGCAGTTGCACCTGATTTAATTTTTTAAAAACATTTCTTGAATAACTTCTGTTTATTTTTATCCGATAGTCAGTAAACTTACAGAAATCATTTAGAATTTTTCCATGTTCAAGTTGTTTACAACACCACTAGCATCCTGGATTCAAAGAATCTAAACTATATTTATTAATTAGCTAATTTAATATTTGAATATAAAATATTATACTACTTACACTAATGCCGCTTTTAGAAAATTTGTGATGGTTAAGATTTTTTCTGATGAATCGATGTTGCACAAAAAACATCGCTGTTTATATTGTTGCTTAAAATCGAAACATCGATGTATTGTCAAACCTCTAGTCTACTCCTTGCTGATGCTGAACTGAGAAATTCCTATCTCGTATATATACATACAATTGTTTGTATCTGTATGTGGGAGGCAGAGCGGCGCAAGCATTCGTCAATTGGTAAATGCGGAAAGCGCAAACATCGAATCGAATTGCTTACGGGGCGTATGATTAATGAACGACAACAAATTAATGCAAATTACCGCATTCTTGTCTTTAGCTCTTCCAATGAGGTTTTGGTAAATCGCATTTGATAGTAATAGAATGAGCTTAGATTAAGAGCAGAAATACGTTAACTTGAGAGAACATTAAGATAGCGTATATTATGAGTAAGTTTAGGGAAACAAATTTAAATTCAAATCATTCGCAATTTAAATTGAAATTTCTCGAAGCACTTGGAATAATCACAAAACTATGTGAATGATGTTAGTTTAACTTACAACTGGCACGATGAAACGTTGTTCAGAAATTTGAGATTTGAATCCACATCAAATATAACAAGAGCCAGACGTACAATTAACCGGAGAAGTTACCTAATTATTAGGATTCAAAATGTGCAGAAATTTCCTAGCCATATCTGCAGATGTAACTAGGGATGGATGCGAGTGTGTTAGTGCTTGTGTGTGTGTGTATGTGTTATAACTAAGAAATTATCAATTAGGTCATGGGTTGCTATCAATTACACTCGTGGCTCCAAAATTAAACCATAACGCGAAACACAGAACAATAACAAGAGCATTGAGATGCTGTTTGTACATATGCGGCCAAATGAAGTGAAACATTGCAAGGAGGGTAAATTGAGCAGAGGGCAGGGGAGGGGCGTCACAGTAACCGAAGTATAAAGGGATGTGGGGTAGTTGAAATTTATTACTGTTGCACGAAACAAAGCGTAAAACTTTTGCTGCTTAATTGAAAAATATAAATTGTAGCATTGTGTGCGTGTATACTCGTATATATATATATGTGTGTGTGTGTGTGTGTGTGTGACGGAAGTAAAGTCAAAAGCAGAGCAACAACATTAATAACGGTCGCTGCGGAAATAATAAAAGCCATTTTAACGATGACGCCAAAAGAAACAAAAAATTATATGAAATATACATAAAGTGTCCCAATATTTTGGCGTTACACTTGGTTATGGTACTCCAACTGTAACTGCGATTATAACTGTGGCTGTAACTGTAACTGTAGTTGTTAAATACCCCTAATGTACTGCTGGCTACCGCAACACACGCCTCTGACTCACACCATCGATCTGTTGGCCAATTATGAAGTACATGAAAGTGAAAACTTTGCGCATTAACCAGGAGCGTGAAACTAAAAGACAGAGACAATTGGCTAGACCCTTGCGACAGGCTCTCCCTACAGCTGCAATTTACAAGCGGAAAAACGACAATCAATGCGGGTCAATATTTGTCAGGGGTAAACAGCGAGCAGTCAGCGCATAAAAAAGGCACAAAATCACACAGCTAAAAGGCAAAAGAAAAACAAAAAGTTAACAGTGACAACATGGCAAACAGCACAGAACACAAAAAAGAAAAAACAACAACAAACGGCCACACACACATAGATTTACAGGTACCGAAAGGTGGGGAAGAGGGTAAAGAGGTGTACGTACTCCTCTCAGTTTTTAGGTAGCCAGTCAGACGACAGAGAGACAGACACAATTATCACATTGCCTTTGATGATGAGCTTCCTGCACATCAAAAGCCAAAAATAGAGCATCCAGAAAAGGCAAACCAGTCGTATTTTGCAGTAACCAAAAAAAAAAGTAAAAAGGGGAAAAAAGGATCGAAATGAGTAAAACGTAACGAACAAACAAACAACATACACTGTTGTCAGCCACACACAAATTTCAGATATGTCTCTATCTCAGTGTGTGTGTGTGTGTGCGGATGTGCGTTTGTTTGATAAAATCTGTGGTCCCTCTGATAGACAGTGGCAGCCGTTGAGCAGCCACAAAATCCACATGTAGATACACGCACATACACACACACTCACATATACTCGGACAGATTTGGAAGGACGAAAGCAAACACACCTTGACTTCTGGTCAGATATTCTGATTTGTTTGAGTTTCTACTTTTGCAGCTTAACAAATTAAGCGCTCAATCGGCAGGTCCCCAAAACAAAAACATCAAAAGTGCAAAAATTGTAAGAAAGGTCCAAATGATTAGCAGGCTTATTGCAGATACATTTATGAAAAGCATGCTCAATGTGCAATTGATTTTTTAAGTAATTTCTTGAATTTTAATTGAACAACCTACCCCGCAATAAGATCAATAAATTAATTATTATTCGCAAAAACACATACAATATTTTGAAATATCCAACTGCATGTAAAATGTTTAATTGCATTGCATTGATGTTGATTTCAATAAAAAAAACAATTGTCTCGATTAATTTATGAAACTTATTTTTAGTACAAATAAAACACCCAATAATACCTTATAAATTTGATTTGTTAATTTAAACATTAAAAATTTTTTATTATATTTATTTTAAAATCCAATATTTTTGAAGAAATTAATAAGTTCCATCAACATTTCATAATATGATAATACCCGAAATTCAGCACTTAAACTACCTTGGGTATGGTTTTTGGCTAGGGTATAACTAACTTATTTGTAAACTTTCATATGTGAAGGACCATTCAAAACTCGTTGCATCGCATACTTGTCATTAGTATTGTTTGTTGTAGTTCTTTCTATTGGCTTTGCATATGCTCGAGTCCAGCCACCCACCTCCCATCAGCAAGCTAACCCTTCTTCACCTCTGTCACCTGTGCGAACTGCCATTTTTGTTTGCTTTCATTGTGCACGCAGTCAACCTAAACGTTAGCTGTATGTTTGAGAGCGCATATGTGTGTGTGTGTGTACACTGTGTATACTGAAGGACCACTTCAGGTGGCAGAGCAATCCCATGCCGAGGCTAGCATTGAATCCTGGTCGACTCGTTAGTGCTTTCGTCTATATGAAAAGCAACTTTTGATGAATTTATTCGCTAAACATGTTTATTATTTGCTGGTAAATCACACAGCAATTTGCCAATTTTAAGTGTGTGTGAGTGTATGGGTGTGTGTATATGTATGTACGTGTGTGCGTAGAGTGTGCTTAGCGGCATTTGAGTACCAACCGGTCTGTGTGCAGTGTTGATTAATGGCCACACACAAACTAACAAACAATTTATCCAACACTCTGTGCAAATCATTCAAGGGCAGGGGGCATTCGCTGACTGCAGCTTGTGTTGAGCTCGGAAAACAACGATAAATTTGAAGTAGTATATAACTTAGATGCGACTTGTGTTTTACTGTAAAATTGTTGAAATTTATTTAAACGGGAATGAAATGATTGCGAGATTATCGCAAAATGTAATACTTGTATACTTATTTGTTTGAAATATAATAAAAAACTTAGACTACAAGTTGGATTATAATTATTTCAAAAGTATAATAAATAATTACTATAATGTACGACGTACAGAAAAGAGCGATACAACACTCTGCTAACTGATTCGAAATACTCATTTAACATTTGCACACAAAACTCAAATCAATTTGTTACTGGAATCGACATCAACTCTTCACTCCGCTGATACTCTGGGCTTTGGTTTGGAGGAATTTGCTGCTGGCGTTGTTAATATTTTAAGCGCTGTAATTAATTTAAAGCCTTGTAATTAATAAGCAACACCATCAGCACTGTCTTGTTGTTGCTGTTGTTGCTGATTTGGCTTGCCACCCACAACAACAAGCAGCACAACAACTGTCGGATTTTTTTACAGTGGCAGCAGATAAGCGTCATCATTAACACTGCGGCCGGTTTGGGCAGATAAATGGATTCATTATGGGTGGAAGTTGGTTTGTTGTTGTTGTTGCTAAGAGGGTAAATGCTAAATAATCCAAAATTGTTTTTGAGTAAGTTTCATGCACAATGTTGAGTAGTTTAGTTTCTTTAGTCGCTGCGACTAGACTGGAATTTAAATTAGTTGAGCTGTTTGAGGGAACCGATACAGCAATTGCCACTTGTTTTGTTTGATGATTCCAATCAGACACATCATCAATCACAATGCGGCACGCGAGCAAACGCCACAGACCAAGGGACATAGACCGAGGGGCCCAGGGTGTCGGAGGGGCAGTTGTCAGTTGGCTGCTTAATGCCATTGTTCATGCTGATGCTTTTGTTGTATCGGCAGCCGTGACATTGCAATTTGATGCTTCATGTTCGGAGGCGTGCCACACTGGGAAGGTTCGGGCTGAGATTGTGGCTAGCTTTGGGGGAGAGAGCGCAGAGGGGCCAAGGGTTTATATTCATAATTGACAATTCATGCAGGAAACAGGCCATTATGCTGCTATTAACTTATTAGTTGCCATGAAAATTGTGCTTGACGCCCCGCATTTTGCTTAATTCCAGTATTGAGTGCTGCGTCATCTTCAGATTGGCTGTCACCTTTTGAGTGGCTCGTCGGAAGTGTCCAGTTTTAATAAATATAATTAACAGCCAATGTGCCCCAAATGCTGTCACACTCCTACTCCAAGTGCTACTCCTTGAATATGTTATTTGCCTGGGGCATGCAGCTGCCATACATTGTCTGTACATTAAGACATAACATCATAGACAAGGTGTCAGATTCGGGATGTTGGTCATAATAAGCTGCTTAATTGCAAATGCAGCTGCCGCAGGCAACATTATAAACACATATGCATTAGCATATGAGACCATCTTTCTCTAATTCCCCTCTATCTCTCTCCCTCTCTATTTCTATGTCGGTGCCTTTGCTTTAATTACTCGTCAAATCGAGAGCACTGAAAATGCTTTCAAGCAGTCCGACCAAAATTTAATGTGCCATTTCAGACTTTAATCCATTCAAAACATACATATTTATGATCTCATAAAAAGCGACTGCCACACATGCCGCATGCCCCATGCCACAGCAGCACCACACTTTCTTTCAAGCACATGCAAATTTGCAACGTTTTTTGCCACATAAAATTACAAGAATTTTATGGTTAATAAAAGAGCTGGCCCAACACACACATTCCCATACTCAGTTGCGAAATCGCAAGAAATTAACTTCTGTGCAATGCGCTGACATGTGCCATGGCAGCTTACTACACTGAAATAAATAAATATAATTAATGTAAGTCATTGTTTTATATATTTATTATTTATTTTTTTGAAGAATGAAGGATTCAGTAAACACACTAAATTATTATTAATATTATTTTGTAATATTTTATGTTATTTAATTGCCTTGTAAATTATTTAATTTCATATTATTTTTTTTTATTTTATTTCATAAAATTAATTTTATTTTCCTTTATTCAATTATATTACTATTCATTTCTTGATTACTATTTAAATTTATTAAATGCATACGCATACTTGACTTGCATATCCAATGCTCTCTTGGAGTATTAACCAACACTAGCTATATAAAATGTAATTTTTTTTTCCGAATTTAGTTTTAGACATGTTGGAAACATACTCGACTTTTTCTCTCAGCGTATGATGGCAATGTATGCTACATTATTGGCTTTGGCACCTCGCTGCTGGTTGCCAATTTTGTGCCTGCTGCAGTTCAAACACAATAAAAATTATGCGTGCCATAAATCCAGCTGATGAGATTCGCCCAAGCAAATGTCCTTATCGTGTCAAGCTTAAGTAGGAGCAGCCGGACGAGGTGCGGGGTATTGGGAAGTGGGGCAAGTAGGGCTGTTGTAAAGTGCGGGTGTGCGATAATAATTTTCTCCTAATAATGATGCGCGTTATGGCTTCACGCATTTCGGTTGCCATAACTTTGCATGTCCTCGCTGAGATGACAGTGCAGCCAAACAAATGACGCCATCCAGCGGCAGTAGCTGTGGATGTGGACGTGGATATAGATGAGGATGAGGATGAGGATGTGCCACGGAGTACGCGCAAAACTCAATCATAATCTGTTGCCCTGACAGGGACACAAAGAATGAGATGTAGTCGTACATGGAGTCGGACTTGGAGACAACGACAGAGGCGCAGCTCTTGGCTCTTGGCTGTTGCTATAGCAACTTCCAGGAATTGCCATTGCCAGCTCCAGCTCGTTGCAATAACTTCTCGTTTGGTCGTAGGCAAGGCGGGTGACGCCTTCGCTCTTATTGTGCAACTGATAATCAGTGGCATTGGCATCGTAAACAGCAGCCGGAAGTAGATAAGACACTTGCCGCACTGGCTTAACATGCCTCTTAATGTACTTCCCACCCTCTCTCTCTCACATTGTACAGATTAGGGCTCATGAGCATAAAAAGTATATCCTTTTTTATATGCTTGTCTATGGTTCCTGTACAATGTTGCATTGTGTGACAGCAGCAGTAGCAGTAGCTAAGCGTAGCTTGCTCAGTTGCTCAGTTGGTTGGCTAAGCATGGAAAATTAGGCTTTTGATTGGGCCAAAATGCAGCCATGAATAATTTATGGCAAGTGAGGCAAACAAACTGAAGCTAAAACGCACATGAACGGAAGCTAAAACCTCTGCATAATTGCCTATAAATGTCTCTGGCTATTTCAAGAAGTTAAAATGACCAAGTCTTTGTCCTCTTGGTCATTGCCACCCAGCACTTTGTGCATTTCCGGCAAGTGCGTCCACAGCATGTTGACAAGAAATTGCATAATTATGGCTTGCCGGACAAGCGGTCAGATCAACTCAACCGCAAGTGCTGTCTTTACACGACGTCCAGAACGACCAGAAGAAGTTGCAGCCAAGGATATGCTTTTGGTTTTGGTCAGCAGCAGGACAACAACAGGCAGCAGGTTGCAAAAAGAAGTAAACCCAGTTCCACTTACACATCCACTCTCCGTCATAGTCCGGGCTTGTGCATATGGATGTGCGTTGGCAGCAGACCTCCAGGATGTTTAAGCAGAGCGGGCATTGCCTGAGGGAAGGAAGGACAGAACAATTGAATTGCATAACATGAATAGAAATGAATTGGCAGGGCATAGTCAGGAGCTGCAACTGCATGTTGAAGTTCTAGGGGCTGGGATAGTTGCAATGGCAAACATATCCTGCGGCTTACCTAGCCGTCAGGCATGGCTAGAGGGCCAAAAAAGTTAACTGTTTGCCCATTTGCATACTCAAGGTTGTTAGAAATACGAGTGTGCTGAAAGTTCATGTGGCCTAACCTTCTAATGCGAGACACTTATGCACTTTTGCATCAATTCTGCGGCTGTAAATATTTGCATATGTATTTTGCAAGGACTCGACTCGACTCGAGTTGAGGCGACTGCACGATTGGTCGATTATTCGATTACTTGTTAATAATAAAATAATATAATCATTGAAAATTTATCAATTGATAAGGCAACTTAAATTGCAAATCGGTTGGGCCAGCGCTTTCAGGCGCAGCCAAGAGCATTTCACACTCGATTAGCTGTGTGTTTAGTCCTGCCACACATACACTGAAACACGTGCCTGCATATGTGTATTGCCAGCTTTTGTTTAGGTACTCTGTTGTGCTGTTGCTGTGCACGTGCCACAACAAACGCTTTTCGTGGAAAACGCTCAAATAGCTGAGAAAATTACAATGAACGTTGTTAGGTTGCTATTGGATTTTCATTTAATGTCTGCTGGCATATGTACTTGCCTGCAAATGAGTGTGTGTGTGTGCGTTCCTCTCTCTCTCTCTTTCTTTCTATGGCATGTACAAAAAAGCATTGCCTACTTTGCGGCGCCGGCGAAATGGAAAGTTAAGCACTTGAAGAGCCTTTAAGTGCAGACTCCAGCTTTAGCTTTAGCTCTGCTTCCCCACTTTCGGTCTAGCTTCAGTGAAGTTGCTTTGCTTCCTGCTTATGTCCTTTCCAACCCCTTTTCGCGCACGCACACTCCTTGCAAATGCGCCGACAATAAGACGCAATGGCTTTTGTTCTTTTTTTGCACAGTTGCACACAATAATGAAAATGTTGTTGTTTGTGAAATTCCAGCAGCAGTTGCCAGTTGCCAGCACACTTCAGCGAGCGCACACACAATCCACACACCCTCGCATACAGACAAAGAAACACAGTCACACATTCACACACACATTCACACAGAGAGAGCCGTAGCTACATTGCATTACTTCCGCCTCAATGGTAATAATTTTAAAATCAATACAATTCAATAAAGTTTTATTACTGGCGCTGCCTGGGGAACGAGTTGCAGCTTTTGATTTTGGTTCAGCGAGAAAGAGACAGAGAGAGAGAGAGACAGAGAGAGAGAGATGGAGAGTGTGGATGAGTCTGACTTACCATGTGTGTGTGTGAAGCCATTGTAGAATGCTCTGGGAATTGGCCGGGAATTGGTTGTGCTCTTAAGTCGCTTTTTGTCTTAACCGCTTCGCGTTGCGGGACAGTTTACCTAATGCTCGTATTAGCCATAAACTTTTGCTCTTTTGTCACTGACGGAGGGCAGACGCCACCTCAAATTGCTGGCAATTAGAATATGCACGTTTTATAAGCAAATTGTGGCCACGCCAGTGAACTTATGGCAACGCCCATTTGTATGCAAATGCCGGCACGGCACGGCATGGCACGGCCAGTGTCTGTCCTCTGCCCAGGACTCTTTTTGCCGGCTCCCTCTCCTCCCGCTGCTCATGCTGATGAATCAAAGTCATAACGTGGCCAGGGAACAGTTGCTTTCGCCGTTGTCGTCGTCGTTCTCGTTCTCGGTCTCGTTGCCGTTCGCATTCGCGTTACGCATCGTTATGCACAGCGGCAGATGACTGTTATTAAAATCAGTTGTTCGTCAGCTACAGCATCAGCATCAGCATCAGCATCGGCGGCAGCCCAGACAATGTTGGGCCCCAATGCCAGGGCGCCAGCTGTGCAGCCATAGCTTGGACAGCAGCAGAGAAAGCTCAATTTGTGCTCTCATAGATGGGGACGCGCATTCATTTAATGTCTTAATTTTGCACTCATCCAAGTGAAAAATTAAAATGGATTCTGTTTCAGGCTTTTGGGCAGTTCTTGCCGCTTATTAACTGCAGCAGGTGAAATGAAGTTGCCACGCGCATAATTCTAATGATTCTGCTTTGTTTAAATATTAATAATAAAGTCAAAGGGGCCCCGGCCACAAAATTGTTAAATTGAAGCTAATAAAATTTAGTGTTACGCTACGCCTCGTCTTGCCTCATCTTGCCTCGACTTGCCACGCCTTGCTCTGCTTTGACTCGCATCACTGCCACCCATTTTATGGCCCACAAATTTCATGGCGATTAAATTTGATGGCAGCGCATGCATCTCACGCCTCAGCTTCAGCTTCAGCTCCAACGCATCGTTCCTCGCCCGCTGTCTACTGGCTGGCTTGGCTCCATTGCGTAATTGTGGCCAAACACTTTGAGGCACAGCTCTCTGCCCCGAGTGCACAAACAATAGACCGTCCTTTATGCTTGCCAAATTGTAACACACCGAAAAAAAGCTAAAGCGCCAAGAAAAAAACTGCCAACAGTAAGCTAAATTCATTTGCTCGAGCTTAAGGTATCCTGTACATTTCCTAGAATTGCAAGTCATTTTTAAAAAGATCATATTTGATTGTTTAGCAAACAGACTGTGCAGTTAAACGATAGATAATTCTTATATATTGCAGTTAATAATTTTAATGCCAATTTTAATTAATAAAAGTGATGACAAAAATAAATGTAATAAAAATAATAATATTTATTTAATAGTCTTGATCTATAAGTGTGGCATTTCTGCTTTTTATATGCAGGGTATGAGCAGCGAAAAAAGTAGAAACTGAAGAGACTCTGGCAAAATTAAAGCGCCAAAAACGCGTAAAATGCAAATGTGCGCGCTTTGTTCAGGGTTGGGGTTGGGGTTGGAGTTTGGTTTGTGCAAATTATGGTTTAACACCTCATTGAACTCTGCAGCATTGTGAGCAGCAAAAGCGAGAGCTGTGAAAATTTGAATTTGAATATGAATTTCAGAATTTCATATTCAAATGAGTTTTCAAAGACTTTTGGCCACGCTTGTGGGAATAGAGTTAATTAGATGTACAATGTATATACGGCGTATAGTATATAGAGGCGAAGAGATAAATCTAAATTATGGCTTATTGTTTCTCTTTAAATGCAAATTAGCCCATATTAAATGCCAATTTAATTGCACTTCAAAGCGACTCTTTGAGGTTTTCACTTATTAAATTCCGCATTTAAACTCGACAATTGCCTTGAGCAAAGTGTTTTAGAATGTTTGGCAGCGAATAGAGAGACGTGTAGTCGGAATTCGAAAATCGCAATTCGCAAATCGCAAAGCGTAATTGTTTATGCAAGAGTCGGATGCAGTCGGTGGTGCATATGTAAAACCTAATTACAACTAATTACTATTTGCACAACTGACAACCTTTGACCCAATGTAAACAAAAACATTCATATGCGTTAGAAGTGTGTATTACACACACACACACATACACAAATATATATGCACATATGTATATTGTGTGTGGTTGGCGGTCAACAAGCCAATTCAAACCTTGGACGCTGCCCAGCAGCTGGTCGGGCAAATAAACAAAACGCTTTGATTAGAAAATTTCATTACACCAAATCGAACGCTTGCCAATTGTACGCGTCCTCACACACACACACACACACACACATACACACTGAGAGACACACACACAAATGCAAATACAATCAGTGCCAATGCAAACAAATAAAATGCACAAAGGCCAGTTCCATTGCCTGCCCATGCGGCAGTTCATTAAAATGCCTCCTTCTCTTGCCTCCCACGGCCTCCTTCTGAACATGGCCACCCCCCCTCTTGCTTCAGCTGCTGTTGCTTGCCTCACTCTGCACCAAAAACGCAATTTAATAACGGCTGCAAATGAGCATTCAGCAACATGCAGCATATTTGCCATCTCTCTCTCTCACACTCTCTATCTTTCTTTCTCTGGCTGTGCCTCGTGCGCCGTCTCGTGTTTGTGTCAAATTTTATGGCCCAAAGGCGCATTTGAAATGAAATCGACAGGCTCAGTGTGGCGCCACCGACATACCCGAAATACGCAATGCTTTTAATGCTCTATGTTACACTATTTGCAACACAGACGGCCAACTCAATTTATTAACACACACACACACATTCCCAGAGGGAACGTTCACATGGATGAGGCATGCAAGTTGCTGCAAATGCTGCCTAACTAAATTATTACAAATGCATTTGTGCAACGAACTTTGGCAGTTGGCAAAAACCATTGCATATGCAAGGGGCCACTTGCAACACACATGCAAGCAGGCCAGTTGCCAGTTGCTTGCAACATGCATCTGATCGTTGCACATTTGGCTATAAACTTAGGCCTCACTGTAAGAGCAGCGTGGGTAAGATATACGATGCACCAATGATGGAACACAATTGCATTCATCTTTCAAACAAACCGTCTACGATGCTGGGCAATGAAAAAATACTACTGAATTTGAATGCTTGATATGAGAATAGCAGGATTGGGAAAAGAAAATCTGATTGATAAAGTGGCAAATAACTTTGGATCGTATGCTGACAATTTTCTGAGACTGCTGCTCTTTATAAACTGTAATTTATGTGGCATATTCAGATTGCTTGAGACAAACTTGAGGAGCTGAAGTTGTCAACATTACCACACTTTTCGTGGGAATTTCTTTCGCATTTCATTTTACCTACTTCTACTACAAATTCTCAATTAATTTTTGCTCATTTCCAAATTTTGCTATACTTGCATGGGCACTTTACAGCAGACATTTATTTAATTGAGTGCACCTGAAAAGTATTTACCGCCGTTTGGCATTTGTTCCATGAGATGAGATTATGAATGCATATTAGTCGGAAATAGTTTTATAAAACTGGCAGAGATTTTCAATAAATATATAATTGATGCTCATTTTATAGTTTATTGCCTCGTGAATGGCCGCAAATATTTCAGCACTCAATTAAAATTGCATTGCAAATAATTGCTACACATTTAAAGCCAAACGAACGCATTCAGATATATGCACTTGTACACACACGAACACCCCCACACACACACATATACACACTTACAATTAATGCATTTCTGTGGTAATGGCTACAAATTAAGCGTAAATTACATGGCCAACGATATTGATATACCACATTTTTGAACGATGAAATTGGTCGAACGGTTGCGCTTTTGCTTTTTAAATGCACGCAAATTGTGTTGATTTATCTGCAGTAATTTTATTAAGAAAAGCAAATTGCACATTAAGTGTTATAAATATTGCCAAATAAATGTATTTTGAAATTACATTTTTATTGTGCCAATATTTGCAGTTCACTGTACTAGCTGTCAAAAGGTGATCGAGATGCGGCTGATTATAAATAAAAGCAATGCAATTTCCAATTTCCAATTACCAATTAAAATACTTTTAATAATCACATTGAAAACTCTGTCAGGCAGATAATTTTTCACGGATCTGCGAGAATTAAAATCGAATTAAATTTGTAATAAATGAAATCCCATGGATAATGTGTCGCAATAAAGCGAGCTCTTTAAAGTACGCAAATAAATTCTTTGATTCGAATTCAAGTAAGAACAGAATTTTCTTCAGTTAGCTCTTCGGATGGTTAGTTTTTGTGCAAATTCTCGTTTGTCATTGGGACTTTTGTAGTGTAAATGTAAACAGTTTTTGTTCAATTGCCTTAATGAACTGGCCTTTATGTTGATCTAGTGCTGATGCTTTTGGCCTTGTGCTTGTTAGCCTTTTTTGTATGCCATTAGCAACTAGCCACATGCAGACACCCAGAAGTAGCCTTTAGTGTTGTCGAACTATTTTGCATTCGAAGCAGTCGCCATAGCAGCAGACCAGGCAGCAACGGGGTCAGGGATAAAAGGAAGATAACGCCCCCATTTCAGCACTTTGAGAAAGTTTAAATATAAATTAAAAACTTTTCTCATTTTTTTCTCTTTTTTTTTGTTGGTCTCTGCACGCACCCAATAGCCTTTTTGTTGTTGTTTTTGTTCTTCTTTTATTTGGTATGTATTTTATATGGATGCAAAGTACAAAGTTTGCGGTGCGACATTGAGCAGCAACCAAAGCAGCCAGAAGCAGCCGTAGTAGTAGTTGCTGTTGTTGTTTTTGTTGTCGTTGTTATTAAGTATACGCAATGTTGAGGCTATCAGCATTAGCACATTTTAATCTTTAGCCGTAATCCTTTACCAATTTCCGTTTCAGTTACTTTCCCGCAGCCTTGAGGCATGTGGATAGCGCGCCGTCGACATCGAGACGAGCATCGAACCGCTCGAATTTATGCATTGACCGTACTCGTATTTGCAATACATTATTGCTGTCAGATGAAGTTGTCCCTTTTGTAAAATTAATTGCATCCTTTTTTGGCCAAAAATTACTGCCAGCAACGCAGAGAAAAAGAGAGAGAGAAAGAAGTGTGGTTGCTAGCCAACAGAAGGCGACGACGACGACGATATTGTTGTAATATTTTTGTTAGTAAAATGTGGCCAAAGTTTTGGCTGCCATAAAGGCGCAAACACCAAGCTATCACTATATTGGTGTATACGTGTATGTATGAGTGTGAGTGTGTGTGTGTGCTTGCATGTAGGCTAACCGCAAACATCTGACCGTAATGCAAACGCATTTGCTGCTTGCAGTTGCTTTGAGCCTTGTGAACACATTGCGGCCCACTCGGAACTCAACTCGGCAAGTTTGAGAGTAACCGAAAAATGCTGTTGCTGATCATTTGCTTGCTTTTGCATTAAAACAAACTGGGCTGGCTGTAGGTGGGTGCAAGTGGGCGGGACATTAGTTCAACATGAAAGGCATTGCATTTTGCTTGCGGCTTGCTTGAGGCCGGTCCCAGTCAACCTTGTGCAGCAAAAATCAGTAGAAGTGGCAGCAAAGTGCCCAAGTACCCAAGTATGTGAGAATGTGGGTGGTTGCTCTTTGTGTGTGTGTGTGTGCGATGCCACTAAATGTAATCTTTGACTGGGCTATATATCTCCTTTGCAGCGGCTTAGTTGGCCAGACCCAAAAATGTGGTTTACAAAAGGAAATTAAGTTCAATAAAAAAGTATTTGTAATTTATTAGGGCTTAGAAGCCCAGCCATCCAGCAGTGAGCCATGCCTTTAAGTTTAAGAGCAGCGCTGCCAGTGGTTGCTCGGATAACAGAAGTTGGCATTTATAATTTGAAAACTAATAATTTTGACAACTTCTTAATATGCAATTTCATTACGCGCAAGTTGCAACTGTCAACAACTGGCGAGTGGCAACTGGCAACTGGCGACTGTCGAGTTGCTTCTTTTAGCCTCCTTCAACAGCACGAGTTGGCCTCTTTAGGGCGTTCATTTCGTTGGCTCTAACTTCTGTGCAACCGGAGCATAATTGCATTTCGTGGACAATTAATTTCTTTTCTATTGCCCATTTCGTCGTAATTTAATTGCAAATTACTTCCTTTTGTGTTTGTGTCCGTTTCTACTCGTAATTGTAGCTTCATTTGCCTTTTGCTTATGCCCCGACGATTCGCTTGGCCCAGTTCGTGCCTAGCCGGGGCCAACGCAGACACGCAGTTCTTGGCCAACACCAACACTAACACCAACACTAACACCAACACTAACACCAGTGACTGCAATAGCCAATGCGAGTGCGATTCGGACTGCGAGCAACTCTCGGTCCCAGTGCATTTGAAATTAGCAAAAATATAAAACCAAATTGCAAAAGTTTCACCAAATAACAACAACAAGAACAGCTGCAAGAGTAGAGGCAATAAATCTGGCAAAATGTAGACTCAGTTGGGCTTTCACTTGATTCTCTTTATAGCATATTCGTCTCCTGCGAGATTTTTAGATCACAGCTTTCAGTGGAAAAAAGAATTATAACCGTTCAGAAGGACGTACAAAGCCAACTAGCCATATTATGCATTTACAAGAGAGTAAGCCACCGAAGGAGAGAGCGATAACCTTTTGTAAGCAAGTCCATGATTTCGATTGGTAAGAAAGAAACTGATCCATAAAAAGCTATATAAATTGTATTATTATCTTTAATAAAGAATTGAAAAAACTGAATGGATCATTACGCTATTGATAGAAAGTAGATGAAAGAGAAAATAAATTGCTGTATAGTGTGGCAATATAGACAACCCGATTTAAGAGCTTTGAAGTAGTCATACGGCCAGTGTGAAAGAACCAGATTGTAGAATATTCAATTCTCCATTTGAAGCTTTTAGTTAAGAGAAATGGCATAAGAAAAACGAAAACAATCTCCTGCCACTTGAGCATAGCATTAAATTTCATTTGACATTTTAGCATAATTGAAGCAAAATGCAGACTGCTAGCAACTGCAAGAATGTAGTTTGCGTTTACGTTTGCGTTTGCTTTGCTCTGCACTTCTTCTTCTTCTACTGCTTCTTCTTCTAGCACTGGTCAGGACACGCAGGCGACACGAACTCAACAAAGGCGACAACTTTGCACTGAGCAAATGAAAGCACGACCCGTTGGGTCAGTCGTTGGTATAGCCAGGGGATGTAGAGTGAAGGGTGAGGGATACAGGATGGTGGTGGAGGTGGGCTGAACGAGTCGTTGCTTGCTTTGCCAACAAAGTAGAAAATCCGAAAGAATAACACAAAATTTTGCGCTTTACGCTTACAAGTCGGTTGCATCTACTGCAACTTCTGTGCTGCTCTTTCGTTCATTTGGTTTGATTGGACCAGCACCTGATTTGGGTTGGCTTTGAGGAGGGGTTGGCAGGAGACGGGGGGATGGTGCTGCTTCATCAGTGGCAATTGTTTTGCCTGCGCTTTTGGCATTGAAATTCATTTGAAATTTATGCAAAGTACGTTGTGAAATGGCGTAAAAACAACTGGCACACATAATCCAATCCGTAAAGCGGATTTACTCTCTTGTTTTTGCTAGATAATTATCTTAATTGCAATTTCTGGCAATTAAATGTTGCCAACTGCAGCGTGGTCAATTATATGTTAAGTTGTTGTGTTGGACAAGAGCGTGCTCGGTAATATGTTTCAAGAACAACTTGTGTTTAGCCGCAAAATAAATTAAATGCCAATTAATTTGGTAAGTTTGAAGCATTAATAAATGCAGGCACATTCATTACACCTGCAGTTATAGCCAAAGTTTTTGACTGAATGGGACAAGAAGGGCAGTGGGGCTGGAGGCTGGAGGCATCAAGGAGCTGCATCATTTCTCAAAGGCAGGCAAATGAAAGCACTTAATCTTGTGCTTGAACTTTGCAACATGCGTACTCGCCTCGGACTCGCACTCCAGCCAAAACACTGAGAACCCAAACACTTTTGTAATTTTAATCAATTCATCTTAATTTCGTTTGAAGTGCACATTAACCTAATGGCCAGAGCGAAGAGGTAGTCCCACTGCCAACTCCAACTCCAACTCCAAGTCCTCGTCCATGTCCAAGTCCGAGTCCAAGTGCCTGGCTAACAACTTGCGGCTGACTAACAAGTGCTTTTCCTACCATATTAAAATGTTATCTGCTGCTCAGCTCAGCTTGCAGATAGACTGATAGAGCAAGAGTGAGACAGTGCGAAAAGGAAACTAAATATAAAAAATAGTCGAGTCCTGGCCCTGCTAACGGGCACAGTATGTGCCTGTGTTGTGCTTCTACTTTTGCTTGAGCTTGTGCGTGGACGTGGGCGTCGCCTTAAAGGCAAAGGTGATGTTTCATTTTCACATTTCTCATTTATCTTATTTAGCCTGGCCAAGATGCCTTGAGGCCTCGTCGGGTCGGGTCGGATCCTTCCAACTTGTGCGAATATAATTTAAGTAAATGTAACTACTGGACGCTCTGCTCTATGTATATGTTGTGTGGTCTTGCAAATTGATGCGAAATACTTGTGTTTATTAATGAGAGCGCGTGAAATAAGCGCTAAAGAGTACCAAGTGCTCTCTACAATATAAATTTGCGGGTTGTGGCTGTTGCTCTTGAGTTTCTGCTCCAGCTGAGCCAGGCATTGAGTGTGGTACAGATGCGGATGTGGATGTGGATGCATTTGCTAGAAATAACAAATCATCTTTTGATTAACTCATGCGTGTCAATTTGACGTAAACCAAATATTTGTTCTGCACACACACACACACACACACACATAGCCGTGTGTAAACGTGGCTCGGAGAAAGAAAAAGCGATTGCATGCCAAGGAAATTGCAGTCAACAACTAACAAGGCTACATATTTGCCTTACGTCTGGATGCCAACTACACACAAAGATGCTTACCATATGCAAATGCATAAACTAAATTTTCTCAATAAGTATATATATATATATATGTTTTTCAGTTGTGTAGCAAAAATAACACGTATTTTTACGCTTCATTGCAACGGAAAATGGCAGAATTGTTACAACTAGCAAGTGGGTGGATCATCTAATACCCTGCAAGAAAGTTCATTATGATTACGCTGTGCACAGATTGTCCAGATATATTTTTTATTATATCTAAACTTATAAGTATTTAAATATCTTATTTTCGTTGTAGCAGCTGTTCTTTTTCTTGTCTAGAACCCAAATTCCCTTTTCTATTTGCTCATTTAATGGGAGTAAAATAAAATATGCATCTAGAGTAATGAAAAGGATCTGAGCACAGTGCCAGGAGCAAAGCAGAAGATGGAAATAAATATACTTGGGCGAACTGCTAGCGGAAGTGTCCTTGTCTGATTGAGATCCCAAGACTAACAGGTAGACACCCAAACTCTCTATTGGCCAATCGATATGTAAATTACAAAGGCGTCAAACAACAATCAAGACTGAGACTTGGTTGCTTCGAAGTGTTATCAAATGTTGATAAATATGAAGGTATAGAAATCAAAAGTCAAATTCAATATTTGTTTCAAGTAAATAATTTTAATAAGTTGTTTAATGTTTGGGATTGTAGACACCTCATCAGTTTCTAAGGTGTCATGAAATTGGCATAAACTTGGCCAGCAGAATGATTGGCAACTGCGCCAGCTGTGAGTTCTGCCTGAGGACAGCACTAAGCAACAAACTGTGGACAGAGTTGAGAATGGGAAAATAGACTACAATTGTTCGTCACAGTGCTGAAAATCAAATTAAATAAGCACTGATTAGATTGAGATTGTAAAGATAGGAAGCAGAAAGCATAAATGCTATAAGCCAAGCGAAGTTGGTTGAGGTATAGCGACGGAAATGGTGAGGGAAAGGGAAAGGGAAAGGACGGAGGATGAGGATGAGGATGAGGAAGGGCAAGGAAAAGACAGACACGCGACGCAGCTAACGTCAAATCTAAATGAGGTTATAATTAAAAAAGTTTTCTTATTTGCTGCTGCTGCTCAGCAGAGGCAGCATCAGCATCAGCATCATCCAGCTGCAAATGAAGAAACAAGTAATTCGCCTAATAACGAGCTTATGTAATTAGCTCATAAACAACAACAACAATAACATCAGCAGTAGCAAGTAAACAGCATGGCAATTGCAGTCGAATAACAACAACAACAACAACAACATCAACAGCAGCCGGAAAATTGTACAAGTCGAAATGTAATGAAAAAGTTACGGCTACGAAAAAGTTCATAAAATTTAAGGTAAAAACGGCAAAAGCTGGCGCTGCTGTCAGTGCAATCTGGCGCAGTCCGGAGACGGACTCAGCGAGGGCTGGCCAACAAGTTGTTGAAACTACAAATATCTTTGGAAAAGTACATTTAGTTTTGAGAGAACAACCCTCGTAAAAAGACAGAGTGCATGTGCGTCTCTAGCGTTGACATAATTTTTGATTCGTTCGTCTCGCTTTAAATTCGCAAAGTAGCATAAGGATGCCATTGTTGTTAATTAAGTGAAAAGAAAAAACAAGGATCAGATCGAATAGCGTGGCATTAAATTTCGTGCAGCACGTACTCGTACCTCTGGCCGGACACGTTTGCGATTTTAATTACAAAATTGCGCAAATACTCGTAATTGACCGTTAGAGTCACATTAGCAGAGCCACAAACATTGCTGTCAGCGATCGAGTGTATCAAATGGATGCCAAGTCCTTGCCAATGGCAATGACAGTGACTCTGACAGTGGTCTCTCACTGGAGCAGCAGCCATGAGCAGTGGTCATGGTTGGTGGTTTAGTTGCCACATGCATCGTGCATGGGCAGTGTGCGTCTGTGCCACTGAAGCATTGTTGCACCGGAGACAGTGCGCGGCCAGCAATACTTCCGGTGACATTTCAATTACCTCCACCACCTCAAATGGAACTGTATGGCAGCTGCTGACTAACAAGTGCACCACTACCTCGCGTGTGGCTGCAGTCGGAGAGAGCTGCACAGTGTGTGAGCAGGGGAACCATTGGGTAGTAACAATTTTTTGATTAATGTGTCTGCTGCAAATTACAAAGGGCAGACAATAACCAAATGCTCCCACTTCCATTCCAACTCGTACTCGTACTCGTACTCAATTCAGTGTCCAGTTTTAAATGCCGCCTGCTGTGCGATGAACGCGTCCGAATGAAATAAACATGGCTACTAATGTAATGTACATCCATAGCACATATTAAGGACAATGACTGAAACTGAAACTGAAACTCAACAACTCGATGCTACTTGACTCTACTCAACTCACGCCTAATTTTATAATATTTATATTGGCACTGAGTTTGCAATTTACTTTATTAATTTCAGTGCCAGACCGCGAAAACTCTGGACTCGCAACTGAGTACCACACTGAGTAGACACTGAGTGCGAAACGGTCGGTACGATGTGGCAGTGTTGCTGATGCACTGCAAGTGGCAAAGCCGCAGTCAAAATCATTTTCTAATTAAATTCAAGCCAAAGTTTGGCAAGCGAATGAAAACAAAAATTTCTTTGGCTTGCCGAAAACTTTAAAATTCAATTAAAAATTATGCAATGCCAGCGCGACAGTCGACAGACTGAGACAGCAAACTCTTAAAAGGAATCAGCGTCAGCAAGGGATGGAGTAAGATGGCGACCATAGAAGATGAAAGAGAGAGAGAGAGAGAGAGAGCAGTAACGAAAGATACTCACACGCAGGCCATGAAAATGAAATATAAGCAGTTCAAAGTAGACACCAAGCTGATGATGGCCCAGGAAAACGAAAACGACTTGCTCGCTGTAATTTTGTGCAAAATTTTACTAAAAATTACAGCTAAAGAAAATTTGCACATAATTTGATTAAAAAGTTACACGCATTTGTAGCTGCAACAGCAACAGCATCAGCAGCGGAGACTGCAACAACAGCAGCAACATCGTCAACTTTGTTGCAGTTGGAACGAGTAAAAAATTAAAGAAAAACAGATACGCGAATGTCCTATTTGCAAATGCTAGACATAGAGTTACTCTCTTTTCTCCCCTTCTATACAAGTAGTTTTCTTTTCTAATGTTGTTCTGCAATATCAACAAATATTTTTATATTTAAAAAAAAAATGCTGGAATTTTAGAAGAAATATAATTTAATATTTTCGTAATAAAAAAAATTAGTTAAGCTATAATTTGTTTCATGGGTTGAACAATTCAACACGAAAAGACACAGAAAATGTTGGTGGAATCTGTTTAACAATTAATTTTTAAATTATTCTGTAATTTAACATTAATTTTTGTCCTTCTAAAAACTCTTTCTTATTACAATAATCTTAATGTTTTTCGATTATTAATTTAAGTTTATATTCCGTTTCGTTTGGCCTGTCATATATGACGTTTATAATAATAAATAAATAAATAGAGATTTGTTAGCACTATATGTTTCTGTTTATTGATAGAAGGCAAAGTAATACTCATACTACTTACACCCTCTTTGATCTATAGGGTATTATACAAAAATATGAAATGTTGTGGCGCAAGTAGCTTAAGCTCCCAATCCTGCCGCACCCACTGCGAGCGGCTTCAAAACTGCGGTTCAAAAACTTTGAAGCGTCTGTGAGATTCGCTTTTGTGCACTGCCTGTATACGTCAAGGTGTGACGCAGTTCAGTTGAATCGCTGGATGGGAAAGGAGCAGGTACTTGAGTAGTATAGGTAGCATAAAAACAATTGTATTAACTTCTAATAGGTGCTTGGTAGACGTAAATGGAACTGAGTTTGCTCGTTTCATGCGTTGAAAACATGTCAACTTTTTTGTGCCAAAATTAAAAAGTTGCAAAACTTTTGCCGGGCTAATCAAATATTTGCAGCAGGAGTGGCAGCTCTAAGGATGACGATGACGATGATGATGATGATGATGGTGATAGTAATGTTGACGATGGACGCATTCGTGCGGGGCGTAGACGAAAGGACTTAAATCCTTTTAGACACGTGTGTGCACAGTACCGTTAATATGACAGATACACCAAGCTCAAGCGTGCGTAAGTGTGTGTGTCTGAGCGAGTGTGAGCCAGAATGTGTGTGACATGCAAATCTTGTTTGCCAAGTACCACGTCACAGCAGTCAGTCCAAAACAAAACACACACTCTTATACGGCAGCAGCAGCAAACAAAAATGAGGGCAACAATTTAAAATACTTTTTGAAAGCGGAGACTGAAGTGCGTTTTTTAATTGAAAATTATTATAAAAAGTTGTAAATCCCTCGCATTTACGAGCATGTGATGTGAGCCAGGGCTTGAGTAAAGGGCAACAAGGGCACACGAGCGAACGTGCAGCGGCTTGGCTTATTAAGAGGAGCTATGGGGCCAAAAAGGTGGCCACATATAACGGATTCATGTTGTTTAATTAAATTAAACCGCCAGCTGGCGTTATGTCTGCCCTTTGTTGTGGAATAAAGGCGTTATTAATATTATTAACATTGTTATTATGATGTGGAGAGTTTGTTGTTGCCCAAAAAGGGTCAAATATGCAGCACCATTTCAGGTACTTTGCATAATGCGACATGTGAAATTTTAAGTGTCAATGGGCGTCGATGCCTTTTGTCTTCATTACGCTGCTGATGGGATCCCATAAAATGTGTAATGTAAATACGCTTTATAATAACTGTGGGCAACCAACCAAGGGGGATGCTTGTTACAACACACCACTCTCAGAATAACTGGCAACTGTCGTGGTTCTCAGAAAGAAACCCTCGCAGACCACAGCAATGAGATTGGCAATTGGCCTGACCCTGAAAGTATCTGCGAGTAAAGATCTATATGTATCTATTCATGTTTACTTTCAGTTCCATTTGGATTCGTCATTACCCCAATATGCCTTGTCAATCGTCAGTGTGTCTCTTTGTTTGTTTGTCTGTTTGTTTGTTTGTGTGCTTTGATTTATTTCATTTGAAAATGATGCAGTTTGTTGCCATCAGCCGACTCGTTGTCTGAGAGTCGACCACTTGGGGCAACTTAACAACATATAATGGGCCAAAAGCAATGCGATTTCCCTGTTTGTGAAGTGAACTCCTCTCCCTTTACATATTAGACTCACCAGCAGCTCTTGTATGGCTTGCAGCTATTTTTATATCATTTTTCTCTCTCGCATATTATGCATCCCTCAAGTCACTTGTCCCAGACGCCGATTCGACGGAATCCCTGCAGTTGTAGTCGTAATTTCAATGTATTTGTATTTATTTATTGTGTACTTAAAGCTACTTCACAACATTTTCAATTTTCCTCGAGTTTTTCTTCTACTTGTACTCGTATTTACTTATTATTTTCACAATTCTTAAAACTTTTTCTTAGCTGAGGTTCAATTTTTAAGTCATACACACGTAACTGGCAGACGACTAACTAAATACCGCACTTGGTAATTTTTTTTGCTTTGACCAAAACTTTTAATTAGCTTGTTATTATAACTAGAGGAAAAATATTTTTGAGAGCATGTAATTTTTAATTAATGTCATCTAAAGTTTCCCTGAGAGTCTTAAACAAAATGTTTTGTCTTAGAAACTCGACTTAAAAAAAAAACTCAAACTTTAAAACAAACTTATTGAAAAGAAAATCTGGCTTTCAACTTTGAACAATTTTAAAAAGTCTGAATAGCAAAAGGTCTGCTTAACAATTAGTTGCAAACTATTTTATTCGTGTTGCATTAATTTTTATGACATTTGCTGCACAATTAGTAATAATGTGTTGTATTCCCCAATGAATGAGTGCATCTGCAGCATCAGCAATATCAGTTCCCAGTGCTCCAAAGACAACAATTTGCAATTTTCACACGTTCATAAATTACGTTCATTAAATTGTAAATTCAAATTTAATTTGTTATTTATGCAATTGGATATTTTTCATACATTCGCACAAATAAAAATTGTATTTGTTTTTATTGTGTTGTGGAAATTACATGTAAATTTCATGACTATTTGCTATTCAGTTGAGCTGCGATTTTGTTAGATTTAATTTTGAGCATTTCTTTTTTGTCGCTTTGCTTTTATACCCTGTAAAGAAAATAGGGAGCGTTTTTTGCATGTATGTAGTTAATATTTTAAATATAGATAAAGGGAAATTTGTCTGTCGACCATTGGAGATTTTCTTCGACATACTATTTGGTTTTGTTTTATAAATATTCAGCAGCTATTAAATGCAGTTATGCATATTAAAATTAGGTTTTGTTGTGCATATAAATTGTTTATGTCGCGGTTGTCATTTGTACTTTACTTGTGCATAGTCCATGCCAAATGTTTGTTGATGATAATTGATGGGTTTTTTCCATATTTACAACGTTTGTAAATTAAAACTGGGACAAGTAAAATTAGGTAAAGTATCCAAGACAAATTTCATATTTATTTTTTAAGCCGAGTTCGAAGCATGACAACAGCAGCAGCAACAACAACAAATGGAACTTCCCTCGCCGGGGCTGGCAATTGTCGGTGATGTGAAAATTTGTTTGCGAATTTGTAAATAAAATCCGAAGAGAAGCACACTCATTCATTGATTCGTTCATTCATTCACTTATTTATTTTTAGATACGCATCAAGTTGATTTATTTAGATTAAACTTTTGCCGCTTTTTCACTCGCAGTGGTCTGTATAGTCGTCGTGAAATGATTTACATAAGAAGGACAGAAAAGAATAAATTGATTTTAAATCATTTTCGCAGACGACTTTATCGGGGGTTGTGATGTTGACATGGCGAGTGAGAGGAAAGAGAGAGCGCGAGTGTTTCGTATGCAAATAAGCATGAAAATAAGAATAACAAAAGCCAAGTTAACGAGTATTCAAAAACAAGATTAAAATAGGAGTGTTCCAGCAGACACACACACACACCGCACACCTCTCACATACTGCCACACACAGACAACAAGGCGTTCGCACCGCATGTTGTGATTTACCGCCCCCATTTTGTATCCCCCTGGCCTTTGCATACCCGCTCTGCTTTGTAATGTGACAGTTGCAGTCCGTGGAAATTTCCTAGCCTCTCTCAACCCCTCTGCATCCGTAAAGCATGTGTGAATGCGAGAAATTCCATGTTTTGAGCTATCTGGGAAATGGAAAATCTGAGCTGGCGAATTTGAAATTTTGAATTTTGATACAAGCACATGGAATGAGATAGATGCCTTCCAAACGTGTTTTGCTATTTGCTTTTAGCCGCTTCGCTCGCCGGGCTTGCCGAGTGCATTTGATGTGGATTTGATTTGTGTTTAGCGTTGATTGAAAACGGCGACGCAAACCGAAAAGTGATGAAAACGACAACTTCAATTGAGTTGTTCTCGAAGATATTTGCATATTCACTCAACTCCGAGTACTCGTACTTTCACTACAAGGTTCTCAACTTTACTTACAGTATAATGCACTAGTGCGGGATTTTTGGTCTTTTGCTCTGACACAAAATATGGAAATTGCACTTGCCTCAACTCTGACACTGGCGCTGCTCTGGTTTTGTGACATGCCGCATCAATCTATCAGCATTTTCCACTATGAGTACGAGTTGAATTGCAGTGTGAGTATGAGTGCGAGTACTCGAACTCAGTGGCATGCTAGAGCCCAGCCTCTGGGCAGCAAATATGAGCAAGCTGACAACGTGGCGCGGTATTTGGTGCTTGGTGCTTCGGTGGTGGCTCCAAATTGAATAGATTGGTAGATGGACCAGTCGCTTGGCAGTTGGCTGCCAGCATTTTACCCAAAATTTTGCATATATAAATATTTATGAATTTATTAAAAGCGAACCACCACACGGACCATGCCGGGGTCGGGGCCAGGTCGGGCAGGGAATGCTGACGGCTGGAGGCTGCCTAGTTGGATGGTTGAATGCATAAGTCAGCGAGGCAGGTTGGCAGGCTCAATGCCGGCACACATGCCTCCCCATGTTGCCGCATGCTGTTGCACACACATACAAGCACAACACAACATAACACGGACGGTGCCTCTGCCACTGGCGTAGGCACACTGGCTCATGTTTAACGAAATGTTTGGTACATTTTTGGAAATTTGAACTGCACAGCGACAAAAGCACAGTGGCAGCAACAGCGGCAAAGCAGCAAGACAAAATGGCAAAAATTGGGAGGAACGAGAGCAAAAAAAAAAAAGAAGAAAATTGCACAAAATGGCGCGCTCGCCAGCTCGTCGACCGGGACATGGCCTGGGCTGGCACTGGAGCCATTCATTTGCACGAGAACAAGGCAATCGCATATTTGCGGCTGGCAAACGAGATTGTCAAGTTTTTGAGTGTGCACCGCCTCCGCCTGCGCCTCCGCCCAATGGCTGCAACGCGGCTGTCGCTCAAAATATGACGCACAGGGGCACGCATAATGCATGAAGTTGTCATTATCAGGGCCAATTCAATTGAGAATTTCGTGCCTAATGCTCGGTTTGGTCTGGCTCCCACTCTATGGTGCGCTGTAATGCTGCAAAAAGGAACACAGGAAGTGGCATTTGGCTAAAAATTGAAATTTAGCCCTTCGACCCCGCCTACATTATATATGCAGCATTCACATGTTTGCCCTCAAGTGTTGTGTCGTTGGTGATTGCAAATTTTGTTGTGTGCCGTTGACCGTTGACCTCCGTTACCAGTGTTGCCACTTGATTATACGCTCTTGTTTTCAGTCTGTGTGTGTGTGTGTGTGTGTGTGTGTCTGTGTGTACACAAGTAATTTAAACTTCATGTCAAATTCAGCAGCGTCATTCAATTTCATCGATGCATAATTTTACAACCTGCCCACTTGAGGCTGCCAGGGCCACATAATTACCTGAAGCACTGTAATTGCAAAAATTGTTCTCCCCCTCGACAAAGCAATCTACCACCAGCTGGCTGGCAACAGCAGCAGCAACAACAACAACAACATCGGATCTAAAGACCACAATGACGCTGAGTTTTGGAGCTTTAGACATATGAGACGATGATGGTGCATGGCTTTTGTGTGGGCTTTGAGAGCGGTTGCCTTAAACGCAATTTATGCAAATTTGGGTGTCTAGTTGCGTCGAAGATAAAAGACAGAAGACAGCAGAGACAGCAGACAGCAGACAGTCGACACATGGCAATCAGCGAAATGTGTTGACAGGCGGCGGCGTTGTCAGCTTCCCATTGCCACCATCCTTCCGGCCAGTCCTGGCACATTTAACACGCTGGCCGCATTAAAACCCACGCGATTAGCATAAACGCATTAAAAATATGCCTGCCTGTGTATATGTATGTATGTTAAGGGTGTGCTCTGTGCTCTGTGTATGTGTGAGGGGTATATGGAATTTTGCATATAATGCTGTTTGTTTTGACATGCTCGATGACAGTGTCAACGAAAACGCAAGCTATGGGCCCAATTCGCAGCATCCCAAAAGGCAACTTGGCTGGGCCTCGGGTTCGTCACGACTTCCAGCTAATCTCACAATATTTCAATTGCCGAAACATGTTGCTGTTTTATAGCATTTGCATATGTGCGTGTCCTCTAATAAAGCCCTCCTTCTGCGCCCCAACGATTATAGTCATATAAAAGCATTAAGAAACAAAGAGAAACCCAATAAAGCGACGGAGAAGGGGAGCCTTGGTTTGGGAAGGGAAAGGAGAATACGATTTTATTAAATATGGAAAGTTTCTACAACTTGAGAGTAAAGCAAAGCCTGTTGTGGGTCGAAGCACGTTTTAGTGATTATACTTAGTAAAAGAAAGTTAAAGATATAGGTTGATATTGATACAGATATTTAAATAAATAATTAGTGATAGTGCAGGTAAGACCATCATTCCAATTGATGTCAGAGAGCATAACAATGCAGTCAACTTATTGAGAGTTCCATATACGAGTACGAGTGTAATAAATAATATCAAAATTTTTACACGTAATAAACATTCGCAAGCACATATGTACATATATTTAATGGATAAAGAAGTGGCTGCCATTCAATAACCCATACACACACTCGCACATTTGGTATGCAAATTTTTATATTGATTTATATTTAATCGCTTTTAAGTGCAGCACAAAAGCAACAACTATGAGCTGTAACTCTGGCTGCTCTGAACATAAATATTGCCGCCAGAAGCAGATGATGCCATCAAAATGTAAAGCGGGGGCGGAGAGGCCAGAGAGGTGGTATGGAAGGCCTTGGGTCTCCTCCAGTTGAGTGCAATGAGTGGATTGTCCGTTGTGCAATCATAAATAAAATGCACGCATATAGAATATTTATATGTAAACAAGCCCAGCAACAATGGCAGCCGCAACAAGGCCGAATCCAAAAAAGGAAAACCGCGCTTTAAGCAAATAACGTGCTCTCGTTGCCGGGGCCAAGATCTGCACACTATAAGCAACCGCTCTGGCAACAATTTAAGCGCAGCGCATAATGCAATGCACACACGCACACACACACGCACACACACATACACATTTGTCGTTGTCGCTGGCATCGTCATTTAACATTTTGCCTTCAAGTCTCGTTGTCTGGCGAATCACTCACTCACTTAGCGGTGGCTCTGTATCTGTGAGACGCATATATGTGCGTGTGTGAGTGTTAGTGGGTAATACGCACTATGCCACAAATTACATTGCTGCAGCTGACGACAACGTCATACGAGTACGAGTAGATGAGCCCGCAGGAGACTTCGCGTCGCGCTCTGAATTTGTATTGCATACTTTGCGGCGCTCGAGTTTTTAACCTGTCGTCGCCGCATTCCCATTTCAAGCTGAAGCTGAAGCTGATACTGAAGTGCTGAAGAGCTGGAGCCTTGGCCTGGCAATGTGCATTTCGTGTTCAGTTTGAGCACCGAGCACCGAGAGTAAGAGGTTGCATGTTCTACTTATATGCCATCACTCATTTGTCTGCGTGTTGCATTGTTTATCTTCTACAGCTGTGCTCTCTTTTTCCTTCACCTCGCCTGGCCTGCTGAACTCAGTTCATGCCACTAACTTCTACTTTTTCGCAGTGTCTGCTTATTTCTGGTTTCTCCTGTCTCTTGTCTGTTGTGTGCTTTGCGCTGTACGCTGTCTGTGTGGCTTTGCCGTTGTTTTAACGTGTTGTCAAATGTGACAAAATTAAGTTAACTGCCAACATTATCGCGCATACAACAAAACTTTGTCGCGGTTTTCCCCCAAAAACTTTTTCGTATGCCAGCACTTGCTGTGTCTGTGTGAGTGGGTATGTGTAGATATGTAGATGTGTGCTAACTAAATTGGATTTGCATGAATTTTGCTTTGCAATTTACAATAATTTATTTTAAAATAAAAAATAAAATAAACGAATTAGTTTTTGAGTCAAAAATGCGATTCTTTGCTCTCTGCTCAAGTGCAAAATGCAATAATATTGTTCAGCCTCGATCGCAGAGTGACAACATAAGCACATCCAAATTCGCCTATCAGCGAATTGCATAATTTACAATTCAATTGAATTGAATTGAATTTGATTTTACGCATTTGGCCGTACGGCAATTGCCTGACCAAATCAACAGTTGCAAATGTTATGCAGATACGCATGCAAAACTCATTCATACACTCGCACACACAGACACACACACACACTGACATAAAATCAACAAGTCAGCACCACTGATGCGGGCCGCGACGTGGTTGCCCCTTTTGGCCAAAGCAGACACGCGCCACTGCATCGATAATAACAATTGAAAATGTGCATATTGTGCAAATGGCATATAAATGGAATAAACACAAAATATACACATACTGTAGAGGCAGCTTGTGGATTGCCGGACAGCAGTTAATGCCACAAATCTATTAGTTTCGAACCTATATACTTATTTATCGGAATCTGTTCAACTTACGAATTCAATATAATGCAAACATAATACACAAAAGCATTACTTATTAATATTCACTGTAATACCATAATTGGTAATACAACTATTAATAAAACAAATGGTGAAATTCACACTTTACTTGTCTTAATAATTTTGTACAACCGATTAAAAGTATAAATAACATATACTGGAATTTTTAGGGTTCTCCCAACTAAAAGCTAATTGTTTTTCTACAAAATATTGAAATAATTTGATTGAGAAAACTGACAGGTGGTGGATGTAATGTTAATGTAACTAATATTATTAATTATATAAATTCAAAATGATAAAACCAACAGTTCAGTTTTAATGGTCAAAGATTACTCCCCGCATTCGTTATACTCTTGCTGACATACAAAATATTTAATCATTCCATTTTTACGAGTATTTCATGAAAGTGTTATTTAGAAAAGCTGATAGTAGAGTAAGTAATCCAGTTGAATATCGGAGTACTGAGTGGTTAGACCATATTGTCGAAGAGCAATCACTACGTGCCCCTTTGTGGCATTATTCTCATTGCGCACTTAAGCTAGTCAAAGGGGCACTTTGATCTGTTCGACATATGCGGCCAACATTAAGCTGCCACATCAGTTACCACGAGTCTTACCCTTGCCCTATTCCCTATACTCAAATGCTCAAATGCATTCTCTCCCTCTCTCTTTCTCGCTCTCTCTCGCTTGTACCTCTCTTTAATTCTGCGGTCACTAAGCAATAGTCATTCAAGTGCCTCGTCGTTGGAACATTATCGCTGTTGATGCACTGATTGGTTGCTCGGCAAACACACACACACACACACACTCCATGGCGAATCCTTTGAGTTCAGTTGCCGTTCGCATTTCCAATAATTAAACAACAGTTGGTCATTGAGGCATAAGACCCTCGTGTCACTTGATCCAATATCCCCAATCGTTTGAGCGCAGCACCGTTTTGGCAAGCATCGCAATTGCAAATTACGGTAACGTTAGAGTACGAGTACTTGGTTGAATACACTCAAGTACTCAAAAGGGTGCAATACCTCTTGTACCTGTCTGCTTCTGAAACATTTCCGTTAATCCAATTGATGAGCGTATCAAGTTTAAACAGAGTTGCAAATCATTAACAAAGCTCAATAATTAAATAAACACTTATAAAACACAAGAAACTTTAATTGAGTTTGATCTGAAAGTTTGGCTTTAATTCGAGATCTGTTACAAGTCAACTGACAAGCGGGCTTACAGCTTTGCGTGAATGAAAAACAACAAAACTGTAGTTGATTTCCACACAAATGGAAAGGATTCAGTTCCGGGTTATGCTCCTTTTCAGTTTTTAGTCAGCCCACGGTAAATGGCAACGGCAACGGCAACTGCCGAGGCAATGGCAGCTGCTGCCAATTTCAAAGCAATCGCCGGCAGGAGTTTCGACTCGTTTTTTTGTTGGATTTTCAGCGTTACTTTTTTTATGTGGCATATTGCGAGAGGAGGCAAACATTTCAGTGATGACTGCGGATCGTTCGTTGGTTGGTTCGTTTGCCATACAAATCAATTTATGGCTGACCAACGATTAAACAATTTTTGCCCCGCTTTGTGCAATTGACGTGCCGATAATTACGCCTGCCAAGCATGTACGAGTGCGTTCACTGCAGAGCTCATGTACAGAAAAAACACAAACAAATACATAGTAGATGAAACCCGACAAAATGGCAATCACAAAACAAGTAAAATTACTCTAGTTTAGAGTTTTTGACTAGAAATTACCCTGCAGCTATGTTTGCAGCTCAGCTTAAGTGCCCAAAGCCGCTCAATATTTAATGAATATTTTCAAATAAACGCAACTCTCAATTTCAGATAGTTGAAAAGTTAGCCTTTTTACTTTCTATTAACTGATTTTATATATGCATTTTTAAGGTAATGCGAATAGAGATTAGGTAAATACCTTAGAAGATTCCCCTAGAACTGAGAGAGTATTAAAAGCTGCAACACAAATTGAGGACACTCTAGTTGCCCTCGTTCAAAAGTAAGATGGCTGCTTTGTATGCGGCTGAGGAAAATGAAGAAAATCTATGCTTGAAAGTCAATTTCCGTGTTTATTTAAATTTCAAAGCGACAACATTTTGAGCGTTTTCTCGAAAGGAAAGCAAAAATCGCAGTTTGCTTTGGTTGTTGGTTTCTTTTTTTTTCTCTCTTTTAAGGGGCACAAGGTGTTTGTCGGTCGTGGCCCATAAACTGGATTAAATTTCGTTTAAAATGTAAATGGAAAACGCCGACAAAAAGTGATAGACAAGCGCAGCTGAATTATATCTGAAATGGCGTCTTATGCGAAACATCAAAAACTAAACAAACACCTCATCAAAAACATCAAAGGCAACACTTTTGTTGTGCAGCAGCCTAAACAGCCAGCACAAAAAAAAAAAAAAAAACAAAATCAAATAAATAAAAAAATAAGTACGGAAAAGCATTTTGCTGTGAGGACGCGACAAGCACAGCAAGTGAGAAAAAAAAACTGACAGGAGACGAGAAAAAGAAATGAAAAAAAAAAAATAATATTGGCAAGAAAAAGCATTTTCTTGCGCAGAACGCAGAAAATAAAATCAAGAATTTCACACCTTATCAATTTTGTTAGATTATCAAAACGAAGAATGGCGCCAGGCAGCCAGCCAGCCCGCCAGCCAACACTCGACTTGAGGGGAAGCCCGAAAGCTCTTAAATTGCATCATCAACTTGTGGCGCCCCGACACTGATGTTGATGCTGATGCTGAAGCTGATGCTGTAGTTGATGCTGATGCTGATACTGATGGCATTGATGACGTCGTTCGTATTAGTGTTCGTGTTGTCCTGGTTGTTGTCATCATCATCGCCACAGTGTCATTAAGGAAGTCAAAAACTTAGACCCCAAAACGCGTTTACAGTGAACCCTCAAGAAGAGGGCTGCGCATGTGCTGGAGGCGGGGGGAAAGGCAGGCAGTGAGCTGCCTGCTTTTGTGTGACAGCAGCGTTGACATTTATTTTGATTTCAGGTCGAGTGCAACGTGGGGCGGGAACAAGACGCGAACTGGGACCATCACCCAGGCGTAAGTGCGTGCCAGATCCCCATCTACCATCCACTTGCCACTTTGGAGATGCCTCTCTCCCCAACCCTCGACCTATGTGGCGTTAACCTGAAGTCGAGCTCATGCTAATGTGCATTCAGCTTAGCTGCGTAAAAACCTTGCGATGAGGGTTGCTGCCCTTTTTGTGACTTGGCCAAGTTGTTGTTGGTGCCGCAGCATAAAAGCCACTAAATTGAATTTTATGTGACAGTGCCAAGTTTGATGTGTGCGTTTATTAATGGCTGCTGGGAACAGGTCTAGCATAGTATATAGCAGAGTGGGTAATGATAGCAGCGAACTCAGCTCGATCTCCAAATAATTGATAGCTTTTTGTTGCTCTTGTTGTTGGGGCTAAGCCAGTGTGTTGGGGTAATTGCAACTGTTGTACTTAAATGCAATGAAATATAGCTTACAAAAAGTATTTCGCGAATGCCTTTGTCAGCACAAGTTACGTTTACAAATGCCAGCAATGTCCTGGCCACGTCTGCTAAAGTCCTCAGCAAATTCTCTGCATAACTTGTAGCAGCAACTAGACGAGCATATGTAAAAAATGCACACACATACTACATACTACATACAGTGCATGGCATAGTTGTGGTCGCCATAAAAAAAGCTGAAGCAGAGAAAAAAAAGCTGGTAAATTGTGTGACCCTAAAAGTGTCCGGCAACACATAATGCCAAGTTTCAGTATGTTTAGTATTCGGTGTATGGCTAAAGGGATAGACTGGCTGCAGTCAGTTTACGAGTACATACATACATATCTATGTACATGTGTGTGCCCACACACACTGTCCATGCACACACAAATCTGACCATGTCCCTTTTATGCAACGTCTACTCGTCCTCCTCCAGCTCTTGTTGTTGCCGCCGAATGGCCGCAAGGAATTTCACACAATTGCTGGGAAAAATTGCAGAAAATTGAAAATGTGCGAGAGCATATAAATTTTTACTGCGTCACTTGTAATGCTAAATTGTTGTTATTTATGGCCAGCTGCGACTCATGTGACTCAAGCCAACACTTCAACCCTCTCGCCCTTGCCCTTGTCCTTGCCCTTGAGATGCTTTGTCTTTTCAGCTTTTATTCTGCTCAAAATCTTAAAAAAAAAAACAACTAAGAAGAAAAACTTAAATTTTCTCCCGAGTAACTTGAATGAAACTCCACCGGCATAATTGACAAATTTAGCAATCTATTGTTCTATATATGCAATATATGTACAATAGATTGCTTAAATCTGTCGATAAGCATTGGATACGTTAATTTTAAAATGGAAGAAAGCCTTTCTTCATCGCAAATACTCCTTTGGTGGCCAGTTTGTAGAAAACACCACGTCCGCTGGACATCGACATGGACAGGATCATTAGGTATATGCCCAACGAGATGGCATATTTCTTCGACGATAGCCACTTGAGTTTAGTTTCCCAATCGACACAACATTTGGACTGCAGTGACAACGACTTGTCGTATTGTGTATAACTTTTGCCGAAGAACAGTAAATATGATATCTGAATGCAATCGGCATCGTTGACAATCACATATCGATCCGCGTCCTCACTGCACACATGTGAGGGATTCACCACAAACTCCAAGACAGCCACACTGTTTAAGATTGCACCACAACGTGAGGCGCCCCAGCTGCTGCCATACTGACTCTGCTTGAGTGCATCCTCCATATTCCAGTATATTTTAATAGGCTCGTTCATGGGCAAACTGCCGACTGTCAACATGGAATACAGCTCCTCTAATTTGCCACTGTAGTAACCTATTTTGACCGGATAATGCTCTCGCAGGGACGTGTAGGCCTTGGTGTGGGCACACTTTAAGCTCGGTGTGACCTCAAAGATCTGGGTGGGTGTCATCGAGGGCGTGGGTATCTTGAGATGAGCAAATAGATCTTTGAACTCGCACGGTTGCAAGGTGCTCAGTGCCACATGTTCGGCATGCTTTACCAGCACGGCATGCAGCAACTTCAAGACATTCTTATTGCAGCTGCTGTGATGGCCCGTAAGGATCTGCTGTAGTATGATATCGAGGCGCTCAAATTCGGCAATCACATCAAATATGGCATTGATATTGGGGCGCTGTTCGCTGTCAAGGAACTCCTCTGGAAAGGGACGCAACAGCACCTCGTAACGGTAACTGATGGCGGCTGCCACAAAGAGCGACAATCGTGCATCACAGGCCAAGATATCGGTCTGCAGATGCTTTTGAATCTCGTACAATTCAGTCGCAGTGATGGAGTCTGTCCACTGCAAGGCGCTCTTCGATGGTTTGTGAGCAATGGTAATGTCAGCATCATGTGAGTCGTTGGGAAAGGATATCAACTTCATGGTGAAATTTAAAGTGATTAACCTTGAATTTAGTTTGGCCCAAACGGGGTGAAGAATTTAACTCAAAACTAACGCGGTTCCGAAATACAGTTGCTTTTGTTGAAAGCTGCAATTTATTTGACACAGATATATATTTTGAAATTTGGCCCTGTGACGTTTGCAAATGACAAAAGCTTTGAGTTTTCCCCAGCTGGCCAGACAGGTGCCTCTACCAGCTGCCAGGAGACGCTGCCAGCTGAGATTGACGGATTTTCTGCGACTTTTCGATATTTTGTGTTTCTTTCATTCTTTTATTTGTACTCTCAGTTTTGTTGTTGTTGTGCAGATTGAATTTAGACACTTGTGTGACATGTCGTGATTGTCGCACTGCCACACTGCAGGGGATGGGGTTGGGTGGGGCGGGGGGGGGGGGGTGGCTGCTGCGAGGGTGTGTCTGTAATTGATTAATGGAGCTGATGCACGACGCGTAGCTTATGTCTGCTTGCATGTTAACAGCAATGGGGCAAAGGGCAATCAATTGGACCCCATTCAGTTATGGATGGACATGAAATCCACCACCAGGCGACCAGTCAATAGCTGGTCAGAACGCATAATGGACCTGTGCCACGACAAGGGTAGCCAGCTCTCCTTGATCAGCAACTCGGCAACAATTTTATTTGCACAAACGCATATACTATATATGTATGTATACACTCAGTGTGTATGTGTATGGGTATTCTGCATTTCAACGGCCGTCGCTTTATCTACTTTAAAAAAGTGCCTGGCAACAGGATGCGTAATTTATTGATATACTCTAGCTAAATTATGAGTCTCCTGGGGGGCGCGAGAGCACATTTTTTTTGTTTTTGTCAGTCCTAGCTGCAGGTGTCGGTGTAGAAATCAGTTAACCGAGAAAGTTTTCAACTTTTTTGCTGCCACTCTGCCAACCAGCTGCCCTGTGAAATCAGAAGTTTCAGTTTATTCAAATAAACGCCAACATTAAGAGAGTTGCAACTGTTGCGCTCCTACTGCCAGTGCCATTTCCCCAACAGAGCACATCCAAGCGAAGCGAAGCGGCATAAATCAGAGACTGAGAGCGACCGAGAGCCACCGAGAGAGAGAGAGAGAGAGAGAGAGAGACAAAGAGACTGAGCTGGGCTTCAGTTTTCCAACTTTTTTCGTAGATAAACTTTTGACGCACCAAAAGCCACCACCTTTGCATCATTTAACCCTCTTTTTGTACCTCACTCGCACACCCGAAAGCGTTATTAATATGCGCCGTTTTCTTTTCTTCACTGCCAATGCCAATTCCCTACGGCCCAAGGGGCACATCCACTGAATAATTGCCTTGGCATATGCTCGAAAACGAAATCGAAATGCCACCAGGACTTTGCGCAAAAAGGTTTTCGACTTATTAAACATTTAATGCATTCGCTAAAAAGGTCTTTGCCGTTTGTTATCAAAACTGGAACACATCGTTTAATTGTTGCTTGTTTACAAATTTTTGATTTAACTGCGATTACTTAGAAAGTCGAGAGGAAGAAATACGACTTCAGAGACTCGACTATTTGGCCTATGTCGATACGGCATTTTTGCAGCTCGGCAAGTTGATAACGGAGCGGCACAGAGTTCTGAAAAAAAGTGGGAACATTTTAAATACATTTTAAAACAGTTGGAAATAATTATAATTCTGTATGTGACTTGTGATGATGGTAAATGGATGTTGTTTTTAAAGTGCTTGAATATAATTGGTTAGAGTTGGAAATGCTGTCTAAGTAATATAAATGTATTCAATTATTAACTATTGTCAATATTTTGAATAGGGAATTGTTCATTTAAATTTAGTCGAACGTTTTTTTTTATAAGTGAGCAGTCTGACGGAACTCTTTAAAAGCCTTTATAAATAATTCTTTACTTTCAATTTCTCTGACAGAACCTTTGTCCCTTGAAGTCCAAAAATAAACTTAAATCAGAATTTGTAATAAACAATTTAAAATTTAAAGCGCAGCCTTTTGGTAGTATGAGGGGACCGAGCGATGATATTAAAAGTCAACTCCAGTTCGCTTTAATTGCTGTGACTGCTTGTCAGGTATGCGGAACGAATCAAGGATATTTTATTGCGGTTTAAGACTCTTTCTTGGCAAGCAATAGCAATACTCGTGTTGTTTTCAATTATAGGCCCGCCATTTGGGCAAAATCAATTGGCATATTTTCACACATAAACATAAATTGCCTTCGAAGCAAGAAAAATATAAGGACAGACGTGGAGAAGCAAAAAGAAAAGCATTAGGAAAAACACGCGCGCTCTGCTCTTTGCCATCGCGTCATTTCATAAATATGTACAGCACGTAGACCAGCTCAATTGCCAATTAGAAGAAAAACGCCTTGGCACTTGGAAAGTCTGCTTTAAAATACTGTACAGAGAGCGAGAATGAGAAACTTAGCTGAAGTTCGGCGGCAAACCGCCGGAAGTTGATTTGTATACGAGAACATATGTGGGTCTGGATTGAAGACGTAATAAAGCATCGGGCTCAATAAAAATAAAATGCTGTTATAATATTTCTCTCACGTCTGCTTGGGAAAATTATTAGACAGCCGCGGTCGAGCTGCTTTCAACTCCTCAACTCAGGCATAGAAAACCGTACTGGAGAGTGACGCACCTAAATAATTGTTTAAAACATATTCGAAAGGGCCTAGATCGAACCATTTTATAAAGTCAGCTACGTGCCGAAGGTGAGTTTGATGGGAGGAATATGAAAGCAAAGCCGACTCACCTGCAGATTGCTTAGAATTTTCGAGAACTTGGGCGTGCCAATGCTGTCGATGAGTTTGGAGAATTGTTGATCCGCTTCGATTTTGTCGAAAAATGTTGCCAGTATTTGATCCTGTGGCAATGCTTCCAATACACTGTCGACCAAGCCTTGCAGGCCTTTCACCTGTTCCCTTGTGCTATTCGTTTGCTTGAGGTTATCAGTGGGCAATGCCAAGTCTGCAAGTAAACCCAAATGCAATTCAATAACTGGTGAAATATTTAATTAAATGCACCAATGTATAGTGCATAACTACGACTATGATCTAATGTCATTTTCCCCCTCCCAGTCTTGCCAACATAATTGGTAGCTAACTGCAAATAACTCTTGCCAAAGACGACCATCCTTGATGCTGAAGAAGTCCATGACACACGTTATGTTGGGGCCAGAAACAATTTGAAAGTTATGCAGCAACTTGTTTGTCATGTTCTGGCCATGAATTGCCTTTCCCATATGTCTGTCAGTGTGTGCATGTGTGTCTGTTAGTTATTAAAGAGCATCAAGGCAGACTTGTGCCTTTTACTTGTCGCTCATATCATACGCACCGCTGCACGCTGAGCTGCTGCCGTTGTCCTCAACGGGGTTGGGCACAGGCATTTCCGTGAAGGGCTGCCCAATGGTCTGCAACACGTTCTTGGATAGCTTCAGCACATCCAGTCCACTGGCATTCAAATAGCGAGTAAAGGCCAGCACTTCCGGTAGCTGAATGAGTAGCTGCTTCTTTTCGGCAAAGTAGCTGCTGTGGAGGAATCCATAGGCCCTTTGCACCTCCGCATCATTGCGATAGTAGTCGCTGACAATTGCATGTACTTGCTGCGTGGGTATTAGTGCCACAAATACGGACATGTCAATCGGGGCTACAGCGGGGCTAGCTGTTGTGGCAATTGTTTCCTGCTCCAGTTCCTCAGATGCAGAGACATCAATATGAGCTTTCGTTTGAGTCTGAGTTGCGGTTGCTGCTTGACTTTTACGTGTCAGAAAAATCAAATCATCGGATGCATTATCCTCTTTGCTGCTCGATGAACTGTCCTCCTCACTGGAGTTGGACTCGCTGAGAGTGATAAGCGCCACGTTAGTATCGCTACTGTCGCCCGGACTCAGACTCACAATGTCCTCGACCATGACAATGTCGTCGAGTTGACTGTGAGGTCGCGGTGCAGCGCTGGCCACCACACAGATCGAGATTATCAGGCTCCAGTTTAGGAGGCACCGAGATGCGACACGTACCCGTTTCATTTTGCAACTGGTCAGTTGATCAACTGTGATTTGAGGTGCTGCAGCAACTACACAGTGTAGACTTTTGGAGACTACACTTATTGAGGGTGATTATTTAATTGAGTTTCGTCAAAAGCACAACGAAGTGTGAGAGCGGCCCGGTGGCACAAAGCCAGCGATTGTGTGTCACGAGATGTGCAAGCAATTGACAGACAACTTAAGATTGTACTATATTTCATAGCTTAATAGGACAATTGATTTATGCATCGTATAAATAATGCTTATCTAGCTCATTATACATGTATCAAAAACCATTCGATTGGGCAATAAAACATTACCGCAGGCCTTGACCAATGCAATAGAGATGGCATTCAAGCCAGCTGCATGTGGTCAATGCTGGTTGTGGTTTAGTCGTATATCATAAAGTATACGGAAATGTACACAATATGCAATTTACAAGAGAAACAAGCCAAGCGAATATATATACACCTATATATATATATTCGTATTCACGTTTGCGAGGGTTTGTGTGTGTGCGTCATTCACACTTTGACAGCTGCTACTGTATCACTCAGTTAGTCACTGGCTGTCATTCATTCTGAGCTTCAATTCTCGCTCGCATGTCAAACTGTGCATAAAATATACACACACACATGCACACCCGCACCCAGATACATTCACGCTTGATATATTCATTCGTTCATTCAGCAAGTTAAGTAGGAATAAAATTGTCAATTTTCATGTCATTATTTCATGTCGTCGTGGCATTCGCGTTCACTTTCGCATGTGTCAGACTGTGACTATGAGTATGAGTATGAAATGAATACGAGTGTGGGTGCGCACACAGTTATGATTTATTCACTTGGTTTGATTTATTACAAGCCTCCGCCTATGCCGCCTTCGCTCACTGTCTCTAATGTGAATGTAAATTGTGCGCATACAAACCAATAATTGTGTCGTCGTCAACGTTGACAGCTCCATTGAAGCAAATTTTTTTTTTATGTTTTTTTTTTAGGTAAATTATTTGAGTTGACTTCAGTTTCAGTCTCAGTTACAATTACAGTTTGAGTTTGGTGAGTAAAGTGTCAAGCGGCAAATTGCATAACATATGACACTTTATAAATTTTGAGCGTCGTCTGTCCAGGCACAAGCACTTGCCACAAGTGTCGTAACTTTGCGTCACGCCAAAGTTGTCCCAGGTTGCCCTAGCATTACCATTGGCATTGCCCACGCAAGGTGGCTTCTGTTCTCTTCACTCTTCGGCTGTTTGGTCCGCTGGCTTTCGCGACAGTTGCGGACCAAAACTTATAAATTAATTTTACCGCACCAAATACTTTGGCAAGCTCTTGGCATACCACAGCTGCTCCACGTTCGCGTCCTGCTATAAAGACGGCCTAAGGAATTGCATGGTAGCGCGCCGCAAGTGTTGCGGTTATGGCCAACTTACTCATAATTAACTGCAGTCCAGCACGGATGCGAGGAGGATTTTGCCGGAGCGCACCTGTGACTGCTGACTGCCTCGACTTGCTTGGGCCAGCTCTTGCATACTTTAAGGGGCGAAGTTAATTTTATGTCCTGACCGGGCAAGGATGTGTGCGTTGTTGGTGGTTGTTCGGCTGTTCGGTTGTTCGGTTGCTCAGTTGGTTGTTTTAAAACGTTCGACGCTTTTGTTTATGTTGCGGCACAAGAACTCGCATTTTACCGCAAGTGTCAACATTTATTTCCAACTTAACACTTTGGCGTAACATTGCGCTTAATCCGACGCGCCAGAACTTGACTAATTTTGTGCAAAGTTCAGCATTAACATTACCGCAAATTAGCAAAAGTTTTCGCGCAGCCAAAAAAAAATAACAAAAAGTAAACTAGAAACAACAACAACAAAAAAATGAAATCCAGTTTCAGGCTCAAAACAAAAAGCACGACAAGCCGCCATTTGAGTTGTTGTTGTCTGTTGTCTGCTCAGTCGCTTACTTGCCTCACTTACTGTTCTTGTTGTTGTTGTTGGTTGTGCTATCTGCCTGGTTCACTGACTGCCATAAATTAACTTGTCCTGGCAACAGCAACGGCATCGAGGCAAACTGCTTGCGCGAGCATTTTCCTAGTTGCCGACTGCGACTTGCCAGATTTTTGTTTTTAATCTGTTACTTGTTATTGTTGTTGTTGCTGCTGTTGGTTGTAGTTGAGTTTTGGGTACTTTTAATTATGTGCTTGTAGTCTCGGAGTGCCAAATGAGTTTGTTTGCCAAGTAGACTAAGAGGCGATTCTTCAGCATCTTTAGTCAAATAATACTTTATTTTTCCAATTGATAAACTATAAATTAAGAGATGTTTTCCTTACTAAAAATGCTTGCTTTTTTATAAATATGTAATAAAATACTTTTAAAATGTTTTCATTTTTCCTTAAAGCGAAAATTATCAATTGCTTCCTCAGTTCAATTTCCATTCCTTCCATTGTACATGTTTATTGTTGGCTATCGAATGACACTCTGGACTACCTTTAACATTCAATTCTGCTTATAGACATCTATCAATATTGTTATTGTCTCATCAAAGCACTTAGGCAAGTGTCAAGCTGACATTCTGGTAGTCTCAACTGTCCACAAAATGTCAGGCATCAGCGATAAGAAGAACTTTGATTGTCGCATAAAAACTGTAACAAAACAATAAGAATAGGTTGTTTGTTGAGCGAAGGGAAGTACAGGGAGGAAGGGGTCTGTTATTTTTGTTGTCAGGTGTCGAGACTAAAGTGTGTTGATAATTTTCATGATTTTTGTTGTTGTAACAATTGCAATGCGAATTGCTGTTTTTATTGTTTGCTGGTTGACGATCTGTTTATCACTCTTTTTTGCCTGACCGCACACAGGACTGCTGCAAGTTGCTTGTGGCATGCCCCAGTGACATTTCCATTCCCATTACCAGCAACCCCAACTCGGCACCTGCATCAGCATCAGCAGCAGCAGCAGCAGCAGCACCAGCACAATGTTCAATCAATTGTGCTAGTTAGGAGGGAAAGAGGCACTGGAGAAAGAGAGAACGGTTGGTTGATGCTTTGAAGCGCAAAGTTTGCTACGCTTTTGACACGTTTGGCAAATATTTGAGCACGTCTAAAAGCGCGTAACGTCCGCAGGGTGTTCATATTTTGATTTTGCAGCGCAGCCTCCCATTTGGCCAAGCGCCTGCCCCTCCACTCAATTGCCTTCTGCTTCTCATACTTTATGCCATCGCAGCTCTGGTTGCTGCCGCTTCCTGCTGCTGTTGGCCAGAGAATTGCGTGCTAGCGCGTGCTTTGGCCTTGTCCGTGGCTTTAATTAATTTTCGCTTCCGTTAACAATTTTTATGTGCGGATTTGAAAGGCGGACAGAACGGCTTTGCACTTACACATACAGCTAGCATGTGCTGATTTCGTGTTAATGCTTTCTTTAATTTGCCACAAATAAGCACGACGAGTTGCCCAGTTGCCCAGTTGCCCAGTTGCTTGGCCATATTTGTGGCACAGAATTATTTGCCGGATACATGCGATTAGATTGGCTCAGTAGAGCGGGCAATAAGCGTGCAACAAGTTAATTACGCTACTTTTGCTCGTGTTCAGTTTAATATTTATTGTGATTTTATTTTGCTTATTGCTCCAATAGTTCGGCATTCCAAAGTCTCCTATTGCTCTATAAACAAATTAAATATTTAGTTGTTGGATTCGACAAAAAAGCAGCTCTCCTCTGCTTTCAGTTGAATGGGCATAAGCGTGCCCTGCATGCTGCATGTTGAAACTTCAAATAAAAAAAAGAAATCGACAACGAAAACGAAAAGAAAAGAGGAGAATCAGAGAGTTGCCGTATATGTGGAGAAATAAAAAATAAATATAAATAACAAAATTCTAGCAAAGACGTACAAAAATAAGCTAAAAGTCTTTTGAAGTTGCAAAGTAAAAGCAACGACAGCGGCAACGATATAAAGTTGGCGCTTTTTGGCTTTGACGCACGTAGCTGCCGATTTGAAAGTTTGTCCTCCATGTGCATGTGTGTGTGTGTGTGTGTGGGTGTGTGTATATGTGTGTATGTGGCACAACAAGCACGCCAATGCCAAGCCGCGACTGCCTGTCGAAAAAGCCAAAAGCAATCGACAACAACAACAAGAACAGCAGCAGGGAGAATGAAGAAAAGTCGTGCGACTTTTTCGAACCGCGTCTTGAGCTGCCACTTCTCTTGCCCCTTGCCCGTTGCCCCTATTCTACTGGTGCTCTTTTATTAAGCTTATACATTTTTTATTTAAGACTTTTCTCTTTTGAACGAGTTGGGCCAAAAACTACGCCACTCATGTGACATTTATTTGAGTTGTCAATACTATGCAATGCTCTGTCAGTTAATCATGTGCCACATTTTTGACAGCCCCAAAGCAGGCATTTGCCATACGGCATTTGCAACAAACCCAATTTGCAGCCTTGCAATTTGCATCGTAAATTATAAAAACGTTAATGCCAGTTTAAAACTATAAAAAGTGTGCAACATTTCATTAAATGCCCAACGGGCCTTAGAAATATTTACAATATACTCGCATTTGAAATGTACGTAAAAAACTGACCAAATGCAATACAACACCACTGGGCATTGGTTGTGACCCAGCTTGACTCCCACTCGAACCCCTACGGTATCCGATATATAATTTAATAAACGGCTGCAATGCGCTTTTGGTCGCTCTTGTGGCGGCAGTTTCTACTATATATGTGATCACAACGGACATTTTTTATGCAACTGGCGCAACGTGGCATCGACTAGCCTTTTCACAGCGGCTTTTAATTCAAGCTCTAAAAAAGATAAAAACAGTTGACACTATATAAAAAATGGTCTGCGCAAATAAAAGCCCTGTTAAGCTGTGATATTCCTGGTTTCCAATTGCAATATGAATTTTGCACAAACTAAACAAAATTCATAATATTTATACCAGCTGTATTATCTTGTCGATCAGGTGAAAAGTGCTAAGATAAATAATTCCGTTTAGAATGTTCCATTTATTTACTTTTCAAATATTTTCAGCTTGGATATTTAAATATATTAAAATTTGAATTAAGCGAAATAGACTAGAGTTTGGAAAAGAAATGGTGAATGAATATTATATTATAAAATTGAAAGATTGTTTTTAAAACAAAAGAAACTTTTTATATTTTGATTATAAAATAACTTACTTATCTATTTGATTTCAGTTTCAGAACAAAACTCAAATCAGTTCGCAGTCTTTTATTAATTAAAAAAATAATTTATTCGATATTATAAATTAACTATTAAGTAAACTTAAACAATCGCATATAATTCAGTCATCTATAATATTTACTTGTCCCATGAGTCACGATATATGGAATGAAATGTAAATTGCTCCCACAAATTAAACAACTGACCAAGAAACTTGACATGAGGAATGTCGGGTGAGTTTCCTTCAATTTGTACCACGTGTCGCTTGTGTAATATTGATAACGATTGTGTGCGTCACGTTCAGCATATAAATTGCTTAGTTTGAGCATATTTCAAAAAATGTATGAAAACCATTTTGTTATCGAAGAGGTGCGAATTGCTTTTGTTTTTATGCTCTTGACAACTGTCAAAATAGTTGGCTAGCAAATGACCAATGCAAACTGGACACCCCACACACATAGATATTCACACTGGCATGCATAAGTAAGGCATGACACCAAAGGAAATCAATTTCCATATGCAAAAGTTTTTAGTGCACGTGCCGGACTGTCCCTGGCCCATTCTCTGCTACCCGAAATCAAATTTGGTCCATAAAATATTCAAATTGCGCTGTATAAACGTCGCATAAACATTTTTTGTGCCCAGATGCAACTCAAAGCAATACACACAGATGTATGTTTGAGTGTATATGCTTTACATATAGTATGTATAGGAATTGGTGTCCCCCCATGGTCTTTACCTTTTGCTCTCCTTTCTTTGGCCTTGCACCTAGCGCATAAATTTTTATGTTAAAACGCTAAAGCCGTAGGCAGTGCGAGGCGAGTTCGATCACTTAATATGTCCCGTGGCAGAAATTCAATTTGCAGCACATCCGTAGACGATGAAAAAACTGCAAATGGGGTTGCCTTTAATGTCCAAAAAGTGCAAATGTGCCACTGCCACAACTGACCTCATCTTCTCCAGCTGCCACACAGACAAAACAAAGCGCAACCAAAAAAATACAAAAAAAGAAATGCCGTTAAGCTCTCTTGGCCCTCTCGGAAATAAAGCGTACGCGTCAACTGAACACACACACACACACACATATATGGAATTCACATACACACACATTCAGGCAGCTGGACATTTTGGTCAGTTTGGTTACTTTGTTGCCGTCGCTTTTGATGTTCGGCCGAATGTGAGAAGTTCGAGTTTTGACTGTTTCGATGTTCGAGCGATTGATTGAAAATTGATTTCATTATGAGCATTTGAGGCATTCCAGCTCACACCTCGTCCATGTAATTGGATATTGTGAGTGGCTTCTCTGGGCACTATTGTATTCACATCCACTTCTGTTTATGAATTTTGCTTTGACTATTACAAATATTCAGTTCTATTTGCAAATTAGTTGCGGCATTTGAACGCCAGACTGCCTCAACAACTTTGTGGAATTTTAAAAAGTAATGTAAACCAACAGCTCCCTTCTCTTATTTTAGCCCCCTTCCACCACCAATTAAGCCGCTTATGGGGCAGTCAGTTGGGTGCTTGGCTCTTTGCTTTTTGTTTTTTAATGCCGTTGCCAGGACTTTAGTCTTTGGGCCGAAATACTCGAATAACGATGTTGCCATTTCACTTAAGGCCGCTGCCCAAGTGCACTTCTGCTTGCCACAAATGGCTGTTGTCAGCGCCCCCTTCCCTTCCCGCTCATCTTCGCTGCCATATTTAGCATAAAAGGTGCGCTGCGAGTTGGATGGCTCCGGGTCTTCAGTCTTGAGACTTGAGACACTGTAACTTTGGATGTGTCTCTGTTGATATTTTGCATCAAATTTCGTGAAGTTTCTGGCGAGCAGAGTTAAGTGTAAGGATTCCGCAAGGATATTTTGAGGTGTCAGCTTTGGGTTTGAGGTCGCCGCAAAGTGCGCTAGATACATTTACATAATGTTAAGAACCTTTTCCGCAACGTAATGCTAATGAGTACAAATCAAATGTGGTCAGAGTGCACTTAGCCACAAAATACACGTGAACACATATAGCTCATATTATATAGTTAGCTCATTGTATATAGTTACCTGCTTAAATATTTAGTAAATTTAATCATTTAAGTAGATATTTTTTTGGCAGCAGGCTTTTGTTTATTCAACACACACTCAATTTACAAAATACGCACTAGCAGTAAAAATGAAAGCCAATCAAAAACCAAAGCAACTCAATTGCTCCCATGAGAACGACTCGCTGAGCAAGCTTGAAGGTTTACCCCGAGATGCAGATACCTTTTGGCGACATGATATGTCTATAACTCCGTCCAAAGAATTGAGTGCACGGCATTGTCTGAAGTTTAGGATTCACAACAAGGGCGCTGCGTTCACGCATCGAGAGCGTCAACTGCTCAGGATTCACGGCTTTATGCCGCACGCAGTGCTGACCATGGAACAGCAGTTGTCAATGTATCATAAGCATTTTGATTCGTTAACTAGCGACCTGGCTAAGTTCATATTTCTTTCGGATCTAGAGTCGTTCAACCAGAGATTATTCTTTAATCTTTTGATGAGTAATCCCGACAAATATATGAAAATCTTTCGAAGCGATGAATCAGGATTTTTGGTTAAGCAGTACAGTTTTACATTCGTCACAATTCGGGGCGTGTTCATCACCATGAAGGATCGTGGTCATATTTACGAAACGCTCCGCAATTGGCCATTATGTCAGAGCGTTCGATGTCTGGTTGTGAGCAATGGCAGGGCTGTGCTCAGCTTAGGAGACCAAGGTATTAATGGAACTCCAATTGTCCATCATATGTTGTATTCGAATGTTGTTCTGGGCGGCATTGCCCCCAATTCTTGCTTGGGCGTCACATTGGATGTGGGCACAAACAATGACAAACTCTTGCAGTCAAATCAATATGCTGGCGTGCAAGAGAAACGTATACCAGGACCAGAGTTTGATGAGTTCTTCGAGGAATTTACACTTGCTGTGATGCGGCTCTTTGGCCCACGTGCCATTATACAGACCAAGGACTTTGACTCATTGGAGGTGTTGAAGCTCTTAGATCTGTATCACAATCGACAATGCATCATGGACATTGATCTGTATTGCAAAGGAGCTTGTGGATTGGCTGGCATCTTGAAAGCCAATCAGATCGCTCAAATGGCGTTCAAAGATAATGTGATACTCTTCCATGGTGACTCAAACACAACCATTGGAATAGCCCGCATGTGTGTTGCCTACAAAATGCGCAAGGGCGTTAATGAGCATAAAGCCAGGTCGGGCATTTGGTTCTTTGATAGACATGGGCTAGTTGTGCACAACAGAGTTGGCATAACGGTTCCCGAACAACTGTGGGAGTTCATGCAGTACCACGAGCCAATTGATGATCTCATCAAGGCCATTGATGCTGTGAAACCAAACGTTTTGATCGGCTGCGGTCTCTTCGAAAGGGCATTCAGCAAGGATGTGCTGCGTGCCATAGAACAGTGTGCCCAGCATCCGGTTATATTCGCCTTGTCACGGCCACTAGAGCGGGCAGAGTGCACGGCTAACGATGCCTACGTTTACACCAAGGGACGCTGCATCTTCATTACGGGCATTGATCTGCCACCTGTCAAGTATGCCAACAAGGAGTATCAGCCTGGCTTTTTCAATATTGATTACTTGTTCGCTGGCGTTTCAATGGGTGTGATGCTCTCCGGCATGACAACTGTGCCAGATGAAGCATTTCTTGTAGCTGCTGAGCGATTGGCCAGTCTCGTTTGGCCCAATGATCTGGCCAAACGTAATGTGTATCCACCACGCCGGAAACTGAGGTGCATTAACACTCAAATCGCCGATGCTGTCTTCACATTGGCATTCAGTACAAGACGTGCCACACTTTGGCCAGAACCCAAGAATCCCCTACACTATATCAAGAGCATGATGTACGATCATCAGTATCCCGATCTATTACCTAAGACTTACTGTACAGAACGGCAAGTAATTGGCACCACCGAGTCGATGCTTAAGGATAAGAAGTAGACTTACTCTTGTGTGATTATCGATTGTATTATTAAATATGCACAAAAGTAGAAGACTTGTCTTTGTTGCTTGTTGCAATGTGACTAATTGTGGGGCATGCCACAGCTTACCACTGTTGCAGACAGCGTCAAAGCAAACCCGTAATTTCATCGCAACTCAAGTCTAGTCACAGGCCTGACGCCAATTAGTTGCATGCAATTTTCGCATGTCAACCGAACGAATGTGTATGTGTGTGCGTGTGTGTGTGTGTTATTGACCTGCGGCTGGTATGCGAGTTGCAAAACTATTAAAAACAGCAATCCCAATTGCAGTTGGATTGTATAATAAATTGAAACAACCACCAGAAAATTGCATAAAACAAAGCCGCAAACAAAAAGCCAGCAAAATTAAATTGCATACATGTGATGTAGTGTATATGTATGTACATGCGCGAGTGTGTGTGTGTGTATCTGTGTATTGCTGCCACTGACAGGTACTTCCCGAGGGACCATAGTTTCGTGTGTGCGCTCCTTCGTTTGTATTTCATTTCATTTATCAATGTGACAAATGAAATGCACGCGGCACAACTCAAGTCTCCCCATCGATTCAATTCGATTCGATTCTTATATAGCGTTTATTTGCGAAGTGAGCACAGGTCTGAGCAAGTCATTCATATACTTTTAATTGAAAGCAAATAAAAAAAAAATAAATATTACCACAATTCTTATAAAATACTGATAGCTTACTATATACTATTCAACATTTGCCTAGTTTCTTTAAGAGCTTGCTGTGGCTTAATTTAAAGCAGTCGCGTGTAATGGGAAAATAAACATTCCACTGCTTAAATCCTGAATTATACCTCTATTAACTACATACATAAATACAAGTCTGCTCCTACACGGAATGGTACTTTCCAGCTCCAACCCCAAGCTACCCCAACTACCAACTACAACACCAGCTGTAAATGCTGTACATTTCTTAGACTTAAGCCCCTGAAATAATGCACAACTGATGCTGGTTCCTGTAAAGGTAGTTTCCGAAGTACACTGAATTGTCGACCATGGATAAGTATGTACACATACTTTGGAAAATCAAATGAATGTTTATATAATATTCTCTTACCTTTAGCTTTTCCAATTAAAACAATCATTATTTTTCTATTAAAGAATCTTATCACATTTATTTACTGCATTTTCTTTTATGTTTACAGCTAAGTTCTTTGTTTAATTGTATGTTTTCATTATCATTTTATTATTTTTATTATTTGTTTTACGAAATATTAAGATAGCTCTTGATACGTTCCTCTGGGCAGCTGTGTTTTATAATTTTTTGATATCATTTGTTTTTTTTTTTTTGTTTTTTTGTTTGGTTTTAGTTTTTTGCAATTTTCTCTTTTGTTTTGTATTGATAATTCTTTAAATATTCAATATAGTTTATCATAGACAGAAAACTGTATACAGACATACACATATGCAAATGTATTTCAAGCGCGAATTATTTTTATTGTTTGAATACTTTGTAAAACGATGCGATTAATTTTTATATTTTTTACAAGGATCTTTTGTTATTATGCTATTTTAACTATATAAAGTGTGTATGTATATATAACTATATTAATATATGTATATATATATTGTGTTAATATTAAATTTTGTAATTCATTACTGTTGTTTTTGTTTTTATTTGCATTCTGAATTCATTAATTACTGACATTGCAATTTGCTTCATTTACGGGTCATAATACATATATTTTCATTTGCTCAACATCATGTGATTGTCATACAAAACATTTCACATAATCTTTAAATTATTTACAATAAATCTCAATTAAAAATGTCTACAAAAAGCAAAAGAAACTTGTTGTGTATCAAGTTAGAAGCTCAGAGCATTAGTAGCTGACAAAATACAATAAGAGTATTTTCATTTACAATGGATATACATTAGTATTATTAATTATTCGAGGACTCTGCTAAAAGTTTGTGTGGATAACTTCTAGATGGAAACACTAAAATTCATTTGTAAGTTTTTCATTTCTTTTGTTCTTATTTTGTTTTTTGTCTGAGAAAACCTTTAGAAAAATATTATTTATTAAATTACGCATATACCTACAATACCATCGTTTAATCGTATAAGTACCTATGGGCTTTTCTTTTCTTCATTTAGCAAGACGACCAATTTCCACGGTCTTCCGATCAGAGAAGCGTTTAGTTTTCCATGTGTTTGCATTTCAATATTGTTGATAGTTAGATAAGTTTTTATTTTATCGCATATTGAACTCTTAATGGGGGGAGAGGGCAGGAATATGTCTGGCAGTATCTCATGTATCTAAGATCTATCTAGGACTCTAGATGTGCTATGAATTATCTCTCAGATAGGATAACTACTCATTTCCCATGAATTTCGTTAAACATTACTAAACTGTATTTGCCACACCAACTTACTTAAGCTAGGGTTAATAATATATACTCTATACTTAGGTATTTATGTGTATATATGTAGATGAGCATGTTGGTCTCAATGCAGTAACTATGTGTGTGTTTGTGTGTTTCTCTGTGTATGTATGCATATATATTGCTTATAGTAAACATCAGGCTGACGCACCAATCTATACAAAGACGGCCTTGTTGCCGTTAGCGTGCCATTTTTAGCCGAAAATCTTGTTCGAAATAAAGATATAAAAATAAAACAATTCAACCAAAGAACCAGCGTACACAAAATATTCATTTTATCTGTCAAATCCAAGACCAAGGCCAAGACCAGTTCTACTTTTATTGGATTTTATTTAGACTTTATTTAAATGATATCCTTATTGGTTGTAAATGCTGTTTGCAGATTATAACTAAAGCATTATTATGTACAATACTTTGCCTTAACCTAGAGACCATTCAACTGTGCGTGTTCAATCTGTTGTTGGCAATGTCTTGAAATTTTGGTTCCATAAAAAACAATGTACGCCAGCGCCTGTATTCTTGTTGCTGTCATTGAGTAAATACTACTTATTTATACATACTATATTTTATTGTTAAGTATTATATAACTAATGCTAGAATTATTAAACAAATATTGCTAGTTAATATACAAATTCGTTTAAGATCTTTCCCATGGCCAAGCGACACAATCTTTGCATTTGATTTGCCAAAAGTTTTTTCCACAATCGAAACAGAAACGAAAAACAGAACGGAAAGGGAAACGGAAATAGAAATAGAAATCCAAATGCATTATATAATATACATAAACTGAGACAAAATTTGTTGAGTATTTCTATTTCGTTTGTTGCGCGACATTTGCATGCACTTGCAGCTCCTTTTTAGTCCTGTTCAGCTTCTAAGTATGTGTGAATATCATGTCATGTAGGTGGTTTTTCTTTTTCATTTTCTGTTTACTTTTTCGTTTACATTTTCATGTGATAAGTTAGTCTTAGCGTAATTTTCTTGATTCTTTTTGATGAGATCTCCCAAATAGAAATAGAATTAGAATTAGAAATAGAGACTCTGTTCTATGTATGTAAAACCGTATTTTCCATTTTCATTATGGCAGGATCCTTTCGTTAGTAACTTTTAACGTTTACTTAACACTTGTTTAGCTAGTTGCGTTTGTATGTATGCGTGTTATATTGTTTGTTGTTGTTGTTGTTGGTTGCTTGTTGTTGCTTAGATAATAAGATTACATTCGAATGCCAAACAAAGAGCACTAAACAATTTCTATACACAAATACGAGTACGAGTACGAGTACATGTATGTAAATGAAGCAAACATATTGAAATCAAATTGAAATATTGTCTTTCAAAAGCTTAAAAATTTCAGTCTTTGTAGTTGGTTGCTCGGCTCTTGTCACTGCTTTCTGGGTGCTGCTTAATCAGTTATCGCCTGCTCCTCATTGTCCTTGCCGTCTGTAAATGATTGAAAGGCAAAAAGAAGTAGAAATGTTCAGGCATTAAGAAATAGTCGAGCATAGCTGTAGTCGAAAGTCTAAATACATTATGGCTACAACTTACTTTAACTAGAGACTTTAGAAACTAGTAGTACACGTGGCAAGCACAATAACGAAGGTGAAAATGTACAATTGGTGGCCGATAGTGGGGCGCACACCCGCCGACAAGGCCTCAGAGCTGAACAAGTACTCTGAGAGTGGGCAGCATGGTTTTATTTTTTTTTGTTTTTGAGGGGAGAGGCAGAAGAGGGCAAAGGCAAAGGCAGAGTTGGTTAATTTCATTTTATTTGGACTTAATGTACTGGGGCACCATAATACCAAAATAAAACAAAACTAAACTATGTTATGTAGTCGTATGTACTTGTCACTCGAGTCGAATACTTACTTCTGGGTCAGACCAAGGCGTCGTTGCTGAACACATCGTTGACATGTTTGCCATTGCTGCTGGTTGGCGCCGCTTTGTCCTTCAGGCCGCATTGCTGCAAATGTACAGGTAAGAGTTGCAAATTTAATTAGACCCCCAGCAGGCGAAAAAATCAGAAAACCAAAAATAATTTCGTTAATTGCAAGCGACTCGAGAAAATAACATGGAAATTAGGCACAGCATCAGCGATTTGCATGAAAAATTCATTAAAACAATTAACGGCATCCAATTAAAGACATCTGCTCCTTTCCCTCAATTACTATCTCGTTCTACAGCAGCGTCAAGCGCCAGTTGTTAAATGTATATTTAATTGGAATCCCTTTCACTTACCTCCTGTTTGGCCTGCCACTGCTTCATGGCTGATTTGTATTTCTCGAACTCGTTGCACCAATGTGAATAGATCTTCTGGTAGTCCTGCTTCTGTGATGGCGGCGAGCATCTGGATTAAAGGCAAGGAATATCAGAATACCATGAGTTATCAACATGCTCTGTATGCGGCAAAAACACAACATGCAAAAGTCGTAGGACGAAAAACAAAAGTCGAAAGTTTTCAACAAATGCGCGCCAACTTTCTAATTGCACAATGGATATTTTGACGCCCGAAGCGGTAAATTTAATTGCCAATCCCCAAAATAGAATGGGGCTGACATGGGTTGGGTTGGGTTGGGTATCGACAACTCACCTGTGCGCATCCACAGTAACGCCATAGCTGCACAGCAGGGTGCCATCCAAGTAGCTATCATAGCGCCCGCCATCGCCCTCGTTCACCGCCAGCAGGACAAGGCCGCCCTCGTTGGTCTCGATGTATTTGGTGGGCGTGTAACGCACCTCGTAGCTGCCAGACGATACGAAACGATATGAAACGAAATGAAACGAAATGAGACAGACCGAAAAGGCAAGATAAGCAGATTTTCTATGAGCGTTTGAGTTGCTTTTCCATTTGGGTACGCATGGAAAAGTGTCTCATTGGAAACGCAACAATAAAAATCAATATAAAGTGTGTGAAACTTTGGCAGCGCCATCGGAACAGCTGAAACTTTTTCCATTACAGACAGACTATTACTTCTGCTCTCCGCACTACTGTGCGTCCTCGAATAAGCGTAAACGCCAAAAAGCAGACTTCAACAGCATTTTAAAGTGTCAATTTACCGCAGCATTGGCAACGCCAACGATAGCAACAGAACCAAAGTTTCGCATACACTTCCGATTTCATTATTTGCTTTCAATTTTCATTCAGTTCTTGGCTCTTTAAGGCTTGCTTCTTGCGTCTCCAAGGAGTCCGCCTAATACGTGAAGACGCTTACTTGAAGACGCTTTTATGGCATATGCTTGTACTATTTGCAGATTGAATTACTCACCGGCCCTTCTCGGTGGAATGATGATACCAGCGCGTCTGCTTCTTGCGCAGCACATCGGGCATTTTGACAAAGCACGAGAGATGCAATGTCTGGCCATAAGAGGAAGTGACACGTTTGCGCAACACGCTCGTATCACAAATGCCTGACGTCTCATTGGCCACATCCTGCAGCAGCCCCAGTTGATACGGCCGACAGGCATTCACCTCCTTGTCCCAGCCGCAATAGGGATCCGCAACACAGCGGAAGCAACTGTCGTAGCGTCGAAGACACATGGCCAGATCGATTTGCTTGACCTGATGATCGGTGGCCAGATAGAGCGAGCCCGTCTTCTGGCTGAGTGTCAGCTCACGTATTGGCTCGTTGCGTGGCGAAGCCTCAAAGATGTCCACAAGATTGGAGTGCCGTTGGCCATAGTGCATGAATTGCACAATCTTGTAGATTTGTCCATGACTGGTGGCCACAAAGTACACGAGAAACTCCTGATTCAGCTTGTCGATGCGTATTCTGCAAGTAGAACAGAGACAGAACAAGGATAGGGCTTGATAAATGGCACAGAGTTAAAAGTCTCATGCAACGAATCTTTTTTTTTTGTTTTTCTTTTTCTTTTTTGCGCAACAAATCTCAAATGCACGCGACTTGGCCAAGTTGTGCTGCCTCTGTTGGAAAACAAAACGTTTAACTAAAAGCATATCCTGCGGCGCATTGCTCATAAGTTCCGGCCAAGTTATTTTACAAGTCGTTATGCTGCACAACGACAACAACAACAACAGCAACAGCAGTTGGAGAATCCGGAGCAACATTTGTGCTGTCAGTGAGTGAGTGCTCCCAGATGTCAGCATTGGGTCGACTGTTGTCCTAGCTGTGGCCCTTGCATTGGCCACTGCACTGTATAAACTTGGCAAATGTCAACAAGCGAATTTCACATAGATACAAACACACACACACACATACAGACAGACACATGGCAGTACGTGGCCTGTTGCCAGCAGCAAACTGAAGGCAACTGGAGCTGTAGTTGCAACTCGCTAATGAATACATTTACACATTTTACTTACTTGTCTACGACGAGGCGGGTGAGGATTACGTCTCGTTTGTAGAATACCGGATTGCCAAATTCATGATCGACCGCCTTGTCCATTAGCGGATGTTTGCGTATGAAATTCAACACCGAGTCCGGCAGCGTTGCGGTGTCGTTGTGGCAAGTGCCCGGACGTGGTTCCGGCACTTTTGAGTTCAGCACTGGCAGCCAGGCGCTGTTCGATGTTGCCTGTTCCTTGAACTTGCCTACGCATAAAAAAAGGGAGAAAAAGAACAGAGACAGAGTGTGAGTTGTATTTTATGTAGTGCATAAAAGTGCAGCCCACAAAAGTATGCTACGTTAGATTTATGTGTGTCAGCGCTGTGGTAAATGATAAATTGTCGAGCTCTTGGCGCTGATTTGTGGCCAGCCCAGACCAGAGTCTGACGAAAACATAAAAACTGTTCGAACTACTAATTACACACACATAACGACAGAAAAGGAAAGAGAGAGATCGGCTGCTGCCAAGTACTTAAAGTGTTTGCTGCATAATCATTTGTTTTTCATAATTAATTGCTCTGGTTCTAGAGCATTTTTTTCCAACACATTGAAGTGTCTGTATGTGGTTGTGTTGTTAGTACATGCAACATGCCCGCAAACATTTCATAATGAATTTTAAGTGTATGCCAGATTTTTTACTGCCGCTGGCGCTGTCTCTGCGTCGCCGTCAATCTGTCTGTCTGTCTGTCTGTCTATCTGTCTGTCTGCCTGTCTGTGTCTTGGTCTTGGCTCTGCTCCATATATACCATTTTATGGTGTTAATGAACTTTTCAACAAAGTACCAGCACATACAACTTTGTGATTGGCGCTACTTGATTTTGGCAGCTGTCGTCTAAATAAATTCATGAATACAAACGGATGTGTGGATGTGTATGGGAGCTATTTATGAATATTCGTACATTTGAATGTCACTTTAATCCATTTTCAATCCTATTTGCAAGCATGTCATGCCGCACAACTGATTAATCTTGCGCAGAAATTGAATTCGACTGAACTTGCAACGGAAATGAATTTTCTGCTGTAATGCAACATTTGTGGATGTCGCGTTTTGTTGCCATTTCTGCTATAGCTGCTGACATGTACAAAACTTGAGTATTTGCAACTATTTGAAAGCATGCACTTTGCATGTTAATGGAGAACAAGTATAGTATAGAAATATATTCGTACTTAAGTACATGCCCGCACTTGTATGTGGCAAGTGGCACATAGTATGTATAGTAAGTGGCGGTGGCATGTGGCAGACGAGCGACGAGAGAGACTGCCACTCGTTCTAAGACTAGTTGGGATTAAATTATGACATGCGTTTGCAAGTTGCACGCCAGATTTTATGCACTGCGAGCAAATTTTTGCGCATATGACGTTGCATTACAAATTGCATGCGTCGTGAGTTGCGTGTGGCAAGCAACAAGCAGCTGGCAGCAAACGGTCGTAGGGGCGTTGTTAACACCTGTCACGCATATCTTGTTACCTTTACCGTTAGCGTTACCGTTTCAGTTAGTTCTACCCTTGGCCAAGCAGCACGCCATTTTGTGGCAAATGTTAAAGCATTTAAAGCCAGCCAGCAAGCATCCAGCTACCAAGAGCAGCCTCCCCAGTGGCAGCAGGCACATCAATTCAACTCGCGCCATTTAACGCTAAAATGCCAAAGCTGCTGTGTGCTCCTTCCTCACACACACACACACACTACGAAGCATAGATACCAGCACACACACATGTTTACAGGCAGCACCTGCCAGTGTAATTTCTTCCGGCAGCTGCAGCCTGAAACGTAATGGGAAACGTTGGAAGAAGTCAAACGTAGCCACATGCACGTTCGTAAAAATGGCGCCACAGAGAATTATTGCCAATGCAATAAATCTCATGCTTACGCTCGCCGAGACGCTCGCATACTCGTATACACATAGAACACATTGAAAGTCACCCACTAACCTTCAAATGCCGCATTGATATCCCGTATATCGTAGCTGCAGACGGCAGAGCCAATCAGTCCATTGGTGTTCGTTGTAAATGTGGCATAGAATTTGTTATCATCGTTGGGCATCTTATAAACCGATTGGATTTCGTTGAAATAGAAGGGAAATTCGCTGGAAATGCTGCAGTTCATGCGAGCCTTCAGATACGTCGCCCAGTTCTGGCTGATCATGTACTTGCCACCGCGATCATTCTTGCACACACGTGCCACACGCGAATAGACAGCCTTGCCACAATTTATGTACTCCACGGCGTGTTCGCGAAAGAAGAAGTACACAAAGTCGCCAATGTCGAAGGAGCCGACAAAGTTGGGTTCTGAAATAAGACAATGGAAAATGATTATTTTCTTTTATTCCGAAAATTCATTGACTTATAAATTAAATATATTTGGATATAAACTAAATATATTTAAGATGTTGCAGTAAATCAAAAACATGTCAAATAATTTTATAAACTTTTAACGCAACTAATTTTTGTATCTTTGCATAAATAATCCTTTTATTATGGGACGAAAATTGAAATAAAATTTGAGTGTAATATAAATCATTCGTTTGTTCAACTTAAAGAAATTTGATTTTAAATTGATAAGAGCATTTATTGTACACTTGAATTTCATTTATATTCTGTTAGCTGCTTGGAATGTGTTTGCAATAAAAACCATAAATATTTGTTAAGAGAATTGCCCAAATTCCCATTTGTGGAATGTTGGATTTTGCACTACTTGTAAATTGTTTAAATAACAAATAAGTTCGAGCAAATCCCAAGGACTTTTTTGGTTTGTGTAGTGTTGTGAAAATAAACATAACATATTTGCAATCTAAAAAGTGAAAAAAGCAATAAATTGATGAAATTGTTATGATTTTAATTGAAAATCTTTGTAATTGTTACTTTATTGAAATAAATGCGAGTACAGGCTAATTTAAGTCAATTTTATATACAATACTACTTTAATAGATTGATGGATTACTTACTGTCTAGTAATTTGGAATCGTATTTAACGGTACGCTTAAAGTTGGCCTCTTTGCGACCGTTGGTAAAGTTGTACAGATCCGAACGGAATATTACGGAATCAGCTTTGGTGAATTCGGCATTGGTTCCGGCATACTGAATGGTTAAAAAGAGGGCAACGACAAGTGGATTAGAGCATAGTCTGTGTTGGATCGCAATGGCAATGCAGGCAAATTAGCGCCAAATATTCGGGAAATTTGATTTTCCAAGGCAAAGAGAAAGTATAACACACACACACACACATACATAGAGACACGCTTACACACAGGCACGCACACAATTACGCGTAAAGTGTAAGCACGTGCCTCAGACCCGATTCACTCCATAGCTTCTCTTTCGCTAGCTCTGCGCGAATGTGTGTGTGCCTCACTCTAATTTAATTTCAGCTGCTTTATTGCGACTCTTTTAAATTTCTTGCCATTTGGCCTCCCAGAACTTTGCTTTCCCCTGCCACATGCCCCATGCCTCATGCCTCATGCCCCATGCCCCATGCCCCAGTCCCCAAAGCGCCACCGCTTCCTACTTTCTACTCGCTTTCGCCCTTTGCCTTTAGCTTTGCCATTGCCATTGCCTTTGCCTTCACTTTACTTTACTTTTGTAATTTTATTACAATTGACATTTTTCGTTTCTTTTTTCTTCACTTTTCTCTTTCTTCTCCTTTTATTTTTCCTTCCGTCGGCATTGCGACTTGCGAGACTTGGACTTACCAGCGCAGGCAAACCAAAGGGATTTCCGTTTTCCACATAGACGGCGGTTGAGTTGTCAGCAGGATCGTAGGGACACTTGCCAATGCCCAACCCAATGCCGGGCACGTACTGGGATCTGGGTAAATGTGTTAAGTTGGCCTGTGAGAGAGATGGATAGAGGGAAAGAAGGACGACAGAGAGAGAGGATGAAGTAAAGCGTATTAGTTGACTTTAATTTTGGCATTCTGTGATGTTGCTGCCAGCAAAATTAACTCCTTGACTGACATTTACAATTAGACGTCGACAAAGTCGCAACTCTTTAAAGGCTCATTTACATAGTATTTGTATATAATTATGCTGTTGCTCAAATCGTCTACTCACATTTATGACATAATCCTTGGGATTGTGCGCATTCGTGCCACAAACGTAGAGTCGATGTCCATTAAAGTTCATTGGTTGTATGACGCGAATGTGATTACGGCACTCGACCTTCTTGATGTGTGCCCATTTGTTGTTGCAGATTGTGTGTTCAATACATAGTGAAAACAATAGTTAAAGCAACAAAATAATTGTGTTTGTGTGTGTTTTGTGTTTTGTTTTCAAGGCGGGGGGACAGACAAAAATGTGAAGGCAATGCATAAGTATCGGGTAACGAAATGAAGGCCAAAATATTCATACAAATATTTGCAATACTTGCAATTTATGTTATCAAATTTTGCAAGGGTTATGGTAATATGTTTACATGAGTCTGTTTGAAATATTTGTATTTTATATCAATAACGAACCTCTCGCTTGCCCTTGGACACACAGTTAAGGATATCCGACCCGGTGGGTTCCAGTATCAAGACGTCACGCTGCAAAAAGAAATTGCAAAAAAATGAGAGTTAAAGTTTTTGAACGAGACCGAAAACAAACAATAGATGTGTTGTGTATTTTGAAAACATTTGAAAACATTATATACGCTTTAATTTGGGTCGCTCTGCAAATGCGACACGCTTAACAAATATGCCAGAAGTTTATTGAAAGCGTGATAAAATTTCATGCTTATCAAGAAGGCGACGCGGCAGCCAAAACAACAACAATGGTGAGCGAGCAACAATTGAAGATTGTTTGTATGTATGTGTGTGTGTATTTGTGTAGCCATCACACAAAACACGTACAGTCAAGACACCCATCTCGTGTAGCTGTGCGGGTAAGTGAATGTGTATGTGAGTATGATGGCAATGCTGCTTTTTGTATTTATTGTTATAAGTTCTCGTCGTTGTTGTTGTTGTTGTTGTCGGTTGTTATTGTTGGTATTTCACTCACGTTGAGCATTTGTTTATTTAATTCGATTTTCGCCTGCTCTTGAGTTTTGAACGCCAAAACGCGGAAGCGCAAAAAGGAAAACTTTGGCAATTTTAGCAGCGACTTCACATTGTCGCACGTTCCCGATAAATGTTCTTTTCTGCGTCTCTTTTTTTTTGTGTTTTTTGGCCAAAGCAATTGTTAATGTGCATTCCACGGCAAATCAATAAGAACTTATATAGAAATCAGAGAAATGACACACTTTAGCTCTAGCCATGTGGACAGCACACAATATCCTGTCCTGTTGACAGTTTGCCTGCTTCAGTAGACGCGCCTGCACTTTAAGGCGCCACTCGGAGCTCGAAGCTCGAAACTTGGAGCTCTGAGCTGTGGCTAAGTGCTTCGATTCAACTTGAAACGCAATTTGTGCAGGCCGAGGTCGTACTGAACAGAACTCAGGGACCAGAGCATGGGAGCCAGCACAAATAATTGCTGTTGAAAGCATTTGATGCAACTGGGGCAAAGTGGCGCTCGGATGACTCAAAAGATGTGGCAAACGGCAGCAAATGGTTAGTCCATTCGTTGCGGATTCAAATGCGAATGCGAAATGCGAATGGCAAGTGGGAAATGCCAATGCCAATGCAATGAACTTGAAACGGAAACGGATATTGATAGTTCAAGACGAAATCATTAAAGTTCAATTGTCCGCCTACCCATTGACAACTTGGGCAGTTCTCTCTCACTCTCTGTCCTTCTCTGTGCCGAAACGGATGTGCAAGTGCAGAAAAAAAGGCAAATTTTTGGACAGCGATTTGGCTTGCAGTTCCGAAAATCGTAAATTCCTAAGAATACTGAAAGGTTTTTAATGACTTTTGCCACGAGCAGACAGATTGAAGTCATTGAGAATTATTTAAAAAAAGAAGCGTCTAGTCTACATTCATACATTTATAAAGTTTTAATCGGCAATACCATTGAATTTGACAAGATGTTTTAAAATAGCTCTATTTAAACAAAGGATTATTTAATGTTAGTTGCCAGGCTTGTTAAAACTCTGCTTTCATTAAATGAGAACATTCTGTACTCGACATGTAATTTAGGATCTTGGAACATTTGTAAAATGTGTAAAATATATCAAAATGCATAAATAAATGGAATTCGAAGCAAAGCACTTGAAAGTTTATGTATGTATATGTGTGCTTGTGTATTTGTATGCAGAGATGTCACAAAGTGCATGAGAATCAAGAAGCAAACCTGAACAGACGCTCGACAAAACCACTTTACTGTCTGCCCAGGTGAAAAGCCTGCAAGTGAGCTTAACATACGTACACGTGTATGAGTGTGCGTGTGTGTGTATGTGTGTGTAACTGTAGGTTTGGCTGAGTGTGTCAACAACTGCCTGCTGCCTGCCGTCTGGCTCTCTGGCTGTCTGGCAAGCAACACTCAAGTGGCTAAGAGTGTCAGCTTCTGTGTGTGTAGCTTGTCCATTTACATGCGCTATTTATTTCGTATTTTCTTTTACACCTGCAATCAATTGACATTTCACTTTCACTTTTACTGTTACTCTTACTCTTACTTCCACTTGTACTTGAACTATTCGCTCTTGTTTCACTTACCTCGCAGATGGATTGACTGATGTTGCGCAGATTGAGGCGAAATATGCGATCCCTGCAAGAGATAATGGGAAATAAATTAAGCTTTGTTTCCTGCCACGTTTCATGTGGATCTTATAAGGACATGCAAGTGACACTCGAGCTAATCCCGAACTCGTGCCGTGACATACGATAAGTTAATGCTGTGCAGCAAGGGCGTGACACACAGTTGGATGCTGGTTGAGATGCTGAGATGCTAAGAAGGCATCATCAGTTTGTCAGTTGGTGGCATCATTACAAACCGGCAACGACTTTGGCTATTGAAATTGTCGATTTGTTGTTGTCGTTCTAGCTATCTGTCTGTCTGGCTGTCTGGCTGTCCCTCCGTCTGCTTTGTGGATTGGGTATATTTTGAAAAATGGTTGCGTTGCAAATGCCGCAAACGTAGCACACTTTTGGGCTTTTACCGCACCTGCTTTGCAATGGCCGGGCTTGCGTTTGATTGATTGATTGATTGATACATCGATGTCGATGTCGCTGTCGCAATATTGCCACACACACACACACACACACACAAATCGAACTTTAAGCGGCAGCCACAATTTCAGTGCCACTTTCGGGCCACTCCAAAGTTTGAACTGAAAAAGGGGAAGCCGTCGACAAAACTCGGTGCTAAAGTGTGTTTTATGTAGTTTCCGGCAGAGTTTTAGGCGCTGTCGCTGGCCCTCAACAACTCAGAACCATTAATCTTCATTTCGGGACCAGCGGCAACAGCAACAGCAACAGCATCCAGAGGACTCACTGACTCTCACTGATGGCCCCGACGACCGCTGCCCTCTGACGGCTGGTAGCTGTGGCTGCGTTGGAAAAATGGCGCTCGAGTCAAGTGGTAATTTTGGTTACTTTGTTTGGCTGCTTTTAGCGGTAAAGGGGGAAAGGGGACAAGAGGGGGCAGCTAGCCCTTCCCACACGCCCCTAGAGACCGCAACTGTTAAAATGCGGCCATGTTCAACTTGCGGCAGACAAATGAGCAAACGACGGCCATTGTCAAATTGAGCTGGAGAACTAGTCTGACCTGGCCCTAGTTGGAAAGGGTCGGGTCGGGTCGGGACATGACCCGATCCTCCACCCCCTACGCACGTCTAGCATTAATTCATAATTATGTATGCCGACAGTGTTGGCAACAAACTCTCTCTCCCTCTCTCTCTTAGTTTTTGAACCAAAAATGAAATATGCAGCAACAAAAGTAGCTGATTCTGCTTTTCCTGCAACCGGAAGTTCAGAGAGTCAGACCGGAAGCGTGTAATTATCGCGCTACGGTGTGAGGCCATCAACTTGGTCTGCATAGTTTGCCGTCTGCTTATAAATCCCTACACTTATTCTAAAAAGACAGAGTCATCCCAAATAAAGATGCGAATATGGATACGAATACTTACATGGCGCCAACGTAGAGCGCATTGTTACGCTCATCCATGTAGAAGGTTTTGTAGTGCAGCGGGCCACAGCTGAAGTCTCTGACATGTTCTGCAAAGAGTCCAAACAGAGAGAGAGAGATAGATGTTAGTCACATTGCGTATACGCACAGCAAGTCTACATAAAACACAATAGACGTTTTCGTACTTTTAAAGGTCACTCTGTGAGGACTTGAGTTAATTAAAGCTCATGCATCTATTAATGAATCTGTCAGCAACAGCGTGTGTCAGGCGTACAAAAAACTAATTAAACTATTATAATTTAGGCACACAAAGCTAATTTATGGGGCGGCATCAGGCGCAGGATCCAGACAAAAGAAGTCATGTGTGCCATATACTTGCCAGAACAATGCACACACTCACACACACCGTAAACAAACACAATATGGCAAAAGGGCCTTGCAGATTTGACAACGACTGCGGCTGGAATGTCACGTACTAGGAAACGTCACGTGCCTCGCGTCCTCCAAAAATACATGCTTGTATGGCGATGACGACGACGACGACGACGACGACGACGACGTTGCTCCACAGTCAATGTCATTAACGAAAGATTGAGGCATTTAGCTAAAATTTTTACGACATTAAGTTGTCAACTAATTTGGCGCAATTAGTAAGCAATGGCTGATGCGCTGAAAAGTAGGCAACTTTTTATTTCAGAGACAAATCCTTTGATGGCAACGCTAAGAGTCAATTTGTGTGTTGTTCCATGCCCCATGCGACTTGCCACTTGCCACTTTCAACTTTGTTTCACTTCAAGACTTATTCCCTGTCAACATCCGAAATGAGACGACATCTAATGAGCTCCCACTGACAATGGGTCTTTAATGTCCACCTCCTTAAGCTTGTGCAACAGCACGACGACAACAACTTGGCGAAGAAAAAGAAAACATGCTCATTAAAATGAGCAAAGCCTTCGACATTGAGTTGCCCAGTGATTTGCATAATAATACAAAATGAATAATAAGTAAGCATCTAAATAGTACTAGCAGCATTGTCAGGCGCAGGCTCAGGAACTGAGCCAGCTAACTGGCTAGTTGAACCTTATGCAAATTACCACAACCAAAGGACATTTATTTTTGCAATTTGTAATGTAACTGTGCGAACAACCCTACAAATGTTTGAGTTAATTGATTGACAGATGACGTAATTTATTTATTTACTCTTGCCTAAATAAAAACAATTTTTATTTTTAGCCAAAAATAAATTTAAAGTATGGCCTTTAATCAAATGATGCTTGGACTAAGTCGTGCCATCGGGTAAGCTCTATTTCTTCTCTTGCTTTTGCCAGCTATATTTAGTAGCTACTCCATCTCAGCCCGTCGATTTACACCAATAGACAACAGAGCTATCATAATACAAGCCAATTCCGTTATGCTCCGAAGACAGTGAATACTGATTCTCGCAAAGGCTTGGACCCGACTAACAATAAGGTGGACTTATTGAAATATATTTTTATAATTTTTACTTTCTTAAGCATATCTTCTTTGCAGACCACTGGGTATACTGTTGAGGAGCGACAGAGGCTAAGTCTGTTAGGACTTATTCCTCCCGCCCAACGTACAATGCAGGAGCAGCTCTATGCGGTGTATGTAAATTTTGCAGCACAGCCAACGAATCTGCAACGGTACCTTGTGTTGAAGGCCCTGCGACAACGTAATGAACGCATGTATTTTCGGTTCCTTTCCGAAAATATACACGAGTGTTTGCCCATCGTATACACGCCCACGGTGGGAGAGGTCTGTCAAAATTATAGGTTATATCACTATACCGGTATGGGGGTGTATGTGACCAAATGTGATAAGGGTCACATTCGAGATGTGCTCAAGAACTGGCCGTCCGGCGATGTACGTGCTGTATGTGTTACAGATGGCGAACGGGTGCTCGGCCTAGGCGATCAAGGCGCCAATGGAATGGGCATCTCTGTGGGTAAACTGGATTTGTATACGGCTCTTGGTAGAATACCACCAGACTTTCTAGTGCCAGTGATGCTGGATGTTGGAACCAATAACAAGTTACACCTAGCCGATCCCTTGTACATTGGCATACGACAGGAGCGACTTAGGGGGGCGGAATACGAGGAGATTGTGGATGAATTTGTGAATGCAACTGTAGATTTGTGGGGATCACAAGTTCTTATACATTTCGAGGATTTCGCCACATCGAATGCTTTCAAGCTTGTCAACAAATACAAGAATGATTATTGCTATTTTAATGATGACATTCAAGGCACTGCGTCCACAGTGCTAGCAGGACTTATGGGAGTGGAGCGCATAACCGGAAAGCCTCTCGAAAAACACTTAATTTTCTTTGCCGGCGCTGGCAGCGCTTGCTTGGGCTCTGCCCAGCTGTTAGTCAAGGAGTTGATGTCGCGAAATATCAGCGAGAAGGACGCCTATAAGAATATCTACATGTCGGATAACGAAGGTTTGTTAACTACCAACAATACAAACGTATTACCGGACATTAAGCCTTTTCTTAAGGATAAGCCTACGATTAAGGAACTGGAAGTTTTAGTGGATCAACTGAAACCCTCAATACTAGTAGGTGCCACAGGCTCCTCAGGACTCTTTACAGAGAAAATTTTACGCTCCATGGGAAAAAACCACAAACGACCAGCGATTTTCGCTCTTTCCAATCCAACAAGCAAAGCCGAATGCACTGCCGAGCAGGCTTACAGCTTCACAGAGGTAAGGTCAACATAATCCTTCCGCTCCTTTTTCAATATGCAGATTTACCTCCTCTATCTCTTCCTCAGGGCCGTGCACTATTTTGTTCAGGCTCCCCCTTTCCGCCAGTGGTGTTTAACGGCAAGCGCATTGTTCCCGGCCAGGCGAACAATTCTTTTACCTTTCCCGGAATTGCCTTGGCCTCGATTTGTGCACGGCCATTTAAAATACCTGATCATATTTTTTTGATTGTGGCCAAAACATTGGCTGCTTATGTTGAGGAAGAGCATGAGAATAAGGATACACTCTATCCGACTGATCACGAGGCCTGCGAAGTGGCCCTCAACATAGCCGTTAATGCGGCCGAAAAATTCTTTGATGAGGGATTGGCAACAGTGTATCCGAAACCCGACAATGTCTGCGAGTTTGTCAGAAGTCAGCAGTACTTTACTGATTACAAATCCTCTTTAGCGCCCACTTGGAAATACCCAGAGTTTCCTAAGGTGCCATTGCCAGAGAACTGGGAATCCGAGATCAAAAAGACTCGCAACTAAGTTGGCTAAAAAATATTTGTTGATGCTCTTGAAAATATTTGTTTCTTTTAACCAAATTAATTTGGGCAAATAATTTTTAATAAATTTTTGAGTTTTATTCATGGCTTTCAAAAAAACAATCACAACTGCATCATTGCGCAGCTGTAGTCGGAAACGGAACTGGTTCAAAGTCTATCAACATGCGAGGCGCTGCACACATTCGAATCCTTTGAACGAAATTGTGCGAAACAATGCAGATGTCATAACAAATTCCCATCTAAACAAGGTGAGCTCTCTTCTCTGAAATGCCTTGGAATCAAACATAAATTTTATTCAATGGATAGGGTCTCTCATTCACCATGGAGGAGCGCCAATTGTTGGGCGTGCATGGCCTGATGCCCTGCAAGTATCGCACCATAGAAGAGGCCATAGAAGTGGTAAAGAACAACTTTATGGCACGTCAAGATCCCCTTAGTCAGTACACCTATTTGATGAGCGTGCGATCAATGCACGAGCGCATCTTCTATCGATTTATCAGCGAGAACGCTGAACAAGCATTACCCATCATGTACACGCCTACGGTGGGCAGTGTTGTCAATTTGTTTTCCATGGTTTATCGTATCGGTATGGGCATGTATGTGACCCGCTATGATACAGGCCACATTGTGGATGTGCTCAAGAACTGGAAGAATCAGGATGTGCGCGGCATTTGTGTGACGGATGGCGGACGTGTCCTTGGCCTCGGCGACATGGCAGCCAATGGCATGGGCATAGTATTGGGCAAGCTCTTCTTGTACACCGCTCTTGGGGGAGTGCCACCGCAAATCCTATTGCCCATCACGCTGGATGTGGGCACCGACAATGAGATGCTGCTCAATGATCCGCATTATGTGGGCGCACGTGTTCCTCGGCTTCGGGGACCCGAATACGAAGACTTTGTGGATGAGTTTATGCAGGCAGTTGGTATATGCTTTGGCGATGATACTTTCATTCACTTCGAAGACTTTGCCACACCAAACGCGTACAAGTTTCTGGGCAAATATCAATACAAGTACAGCTATTTCAACGATGACATTCAGGGCACAGGTGCGACGGGTCTGGCTGGTTTTCTAGCAGCCGAGCGACTCTTGAATTTCCAGCTGCAGGAACAAGTGATTTTATTTATTGGTGCTGGTAGCGCTTGCATAGGCATTGCGAACCTTTTATGTGAAGAGCTAATCTCACGGGGTCTCACCAAAAAGGAAGCCACTAAGAATATTTACATCTTTGAGATTAATGGTGTGCTCACAACTAAGACCAAGGATTTGAATGAAGATACTTGCTGGTATGCAAAGGATATGGAGCCGATCAAAGAGCTGGACGTGCTTGTGGAAAAAATAAAGCCTGTCATATTGCTGGCTGCCACAGGCACAAGGGGAATAATCACTGAAAAGATTCTAAAACTAATGGCCCACATTAATAAACGACCTGTGATCTTTGCCCTCTCGAATCCCACCTCCAATGCAGAATGCACGGCCGAACAGGCGTTTGTTCATACTGAGGTAAGTAGTAGTTGAGTAATAAGAGTGCCTATTTTTACGCCTTTGTAGGGTCGAGCTGTCTTCAGTTCGGGATCACCGTTCCCGCCTGTTGTCATCGATGGAAAGCGCTATACAACTGGACAGGCGAATAACTGTCTCGTCTTTCCCGGCATCGCACTTGGAGCTCTGAGTATGCGGGCTCGTTATCTGCCCAAGGAGATATACCTCAATGTCGCTCGTGTCGTGGCCAACTATACGTCCGCTAAGGACTTGGAAGCTGGCATCCTGTTTCCCCCGATTCGTGATGTAAACCATCTGTCTTTTCTGGTGGCAATGAGTGTCGCTGAATTTTTAGTTGAACATGGTGAGTTGCATTCAATAAAATATCTAATTATACTACCAATAAAAAACATTTATGGCTACTCTTTCAGATCTTTCGTATTTGCATCCTAAACCCAAAGATCTGTGCGAGTATATGTACGGCTACTTGTATCGTAAGACGTATGGGCCATCGGTACCCCAGACTTGGAAGTATCCAGATTTAGAGAACTCTAACTCAACAAAGGCAGAAAAAGGATAATGACCGAGAAGATGGATGGAAGACAAATCAAGTAAGAAATTACAATCGACGTTGCTAGCTTTATAATTTGAATAATTTAATTATTTAATCAAAATCAAATCAAAATGCTTTCGTAATTTCTATATATATTTGACAAATGTCAACAACAGCGACGATTTTTGAATTAAATTTTTCAACTTTGTCAGATCTAATATATATGTCAGAAATATATATAAAAAGAAACTAATTGATTAACAAAGCTACTAAATAAAATAAAGGAAAAGTTATTTTTCTTTTGTGCGTCGAAATCGAAATTAAGAAAATAAAAGTTCCCCAACTTTTTGTATGAAAATCGAGAGCTATTGTCAATAAGCTAAAACAAAATAAGAAGGCAAAGGGCAAAGAACGACAAAAAAACACTATTGTCAACTGAAGTGGGAAATCTGTTTATTGTTTGTCATTTTCATATAAACTTGACTCTTTATTGAACACATTTTAGCATTCAAAAGCCATCAATTCTTAGCAATTCTGTATTGCAGCTTTTTGCTTGGGTATTTTTGCAAGTGTACGATGGGCAAGGACATTACGAGGCAACCCAAATAGCGGCAGGAAAATGTTGAGCATTTTAACGTCATTATTGTCTGTCAGCGCGACATTGACATATGTATGCATGCCCAACCGTTAAGTATGTGTGTGTGTGTGTGTGCCGATGTTTTGCATATAAAATAAGACGAAATGTGTGTGTTCACCAAAAATGTCAATCAATTTTTTAAACGTCCTGCGTACACACATATTTGCTTTGCCTCTGCCTTCCGTCCTCCCTTTCTCCACTCGCTCTCCCGCTGCCTCCTCTCCTTTATGTGCCAGGACATGCATGCATTAAAAAGCAATTGGTGTTAAAGGAGCAGTCACGTTGTCTGCCTGTCTATCAGCTTGGCATGCGGCACATTCTCTCGCTCTCGCTCTCGCGCTCCCTCTCTGCCCCTCCATTGGGAGAGAGACCCTACCCCAATAGCTGGTGTGAAAGGGACACATACGCACACAAACACACACAATAACCGTTAAAATATACAAAGAAGGAGGCGCCGCCCGGGCACAAAAAGGGAAAATGTAAAATCATTTTCTTCAACTGACAGCTGTCAAAATATTTGCTCTCTGTCAACGTGCTGCGTTGTCTGCGTCTTCGATTTTCCATCCATCTATGCGAATGTACATACGTGCATGTCTGTTTGTGTGTATTCGTGTCCCCTGTAAATTTCATTTTAATATTCATTACTTCACACTATAATGCTGAAGGTTATCACTGACCGAAACCCGTCAGTGCGTTGTGTCCTGCTTTGAGTTTCGTCTCGGTTTTTTTTTTGCTTCTCCTTCTCACTCAGTTTTCATTTTCCATTTGACCTTTTTTTTGATGGTGTGCTCTATTAAGCTTTAACAAAATGTAGTTGATCGTAAGCAGACAATATGCAAATCTCTTGCTACAAAAAAAAAGGAAGAAAAAAAGCCTGGAGACCCTACAAGTGGTTACTCCCCCATCGACTGAGGCTGTTGGTTCCGCTCAGTTCAGTTGCCATGGCTTATAGAATTTAATTGCCTATAAAAAACTGTGTGGCTTGTGGAGCCAAGGGACAGACAAGTCGTAAATTTTGAGTGCCTCTTCTCACCCCCACTCACAAGCCACAACTGCTGCCATCGATAAGCAAGCGCTCGAATCTAAATATCAGGGTCAAAGGTTAAGCGCTATCCGCGTAGATTATATGCTGCGTCAGCATATAAATTTCTTTCCATAGTATGAAGGATGTAGAATGCTCTCTTCTCGCCTTGGCCTGGCGCTACAATTGAATGCGTACGCGATAGCGAATGATTCGAATCAAGCACAAGGCACAAGGCAAGTGCATTAAGAAGCCAGCCAAGCTGCTTTTCTATGCATAGGACATAAATTGAAGACTCCCTTTGGGCTGGAAACTAGGTCGCCTTGTTTAATATGCAAATGCATTTCGTTGTCGTTCTAGTTCATGTTGTTATTATTGTCGCTGTGCGTGTTGAGCCAACAAATGTGTAATTAATTGTAGAAGCCCCATGCTAATGTGACGCAGGGCCATGCAATTGCATTGATGAATTTCAAATTGCGTATACGCAATCTAAAGCACTCTTAAGCCAGAGCCCTTGCCAGGGTCAACTGGGCACAAGCTAAACCTGGCTGCATAGAGTCGATAAGTAGCCACAATAAACACAAAAGCCTAAGAAGCTCGACGATGATGCTGCTATTGAGGCCAGGGCCCTTGCCGGGACCGCTACTTCATCTTTTTGAAGATTTTCATTTATTTGCCGGCAAACGTTGGCCACAAAGATAACGCACACACACACATACAAGGGCGGAAAAAATAATGCCGCACTTAAATCCATTTAAGCGAATTTTTCAAGCATTAAATTTGCGTTTACGTTACGTATACTTAACTTCCAACGGCAACAGCTCCCAAACTGCCAACTGCCAACTGCCAGGCTGGCAAGCTGGCAAACTGGCGGCAGGTAAAAATTGCCCATGTGCCAAGAAAAATTCAGGTATATTTTTCTTTTCTTCGCTTTCCTTCTGGCTTTCCTTCTGTTGCCTTGTCTGTTGCGAGGGCACTGAAAACGTATTTGCATCATTTGTTTTAGCCTCGAAGGCGCTCCCACACCTTCTGTGCTCTGGCCAATGCATTCGGTTTAGCCCAAATCGCCTCTGATGGGCCATCTGGCTTGGCTGTGTATTGGTGCTTCGTACTTCGGATCACACAGACAAGCGCACTGGCCAAGCAACAGACGCACTCATGCGTTTGCAATTCCCCTGCCTACCTCCCTCCCTCACCGCTCGGTATTTTCTGTTTTGCTGCGTCGTTCGTTGTTGTATTTTGTGGCCATGTAAATGACTTGCCGCCTCGCCACGCCCAGCCACGTCTTGTATTGTTGCTACAGTTGCGTTGTTGTTTGCTTTATTTTTTTTCTTTCGCTCTTCTTATCTCTGCTTTGCATGCCACACTCTCTGTGCTATTCTGTTTTCTTGCGTTGTGTTGTTGCGCTCTGCTCTGGGGGTTTTCCAGACGAACTGAGTCAGCATTTGATTTTTATTTGATTTCACTTGTGTTTTGCGCAGCAGCTTTCACAAAGAGTCCGTCACTTTGTATGGCGTTAATTTTACAATGATTGAAACTTGCAACATACAAATCCACAGTCTGCACTCAATGGCCACCAAAATGTGGCAGCAAGTAAGCTGCAAGCGGCAAGTTAATGGCAGAGAATGTCGACAATGTCAGCTTGGCAGAGTCAACTTTATTAAGACAAATGCCACTACGGCATGTGGCAAGTAACAAGACAACAACTGAAAGCAATTACTCTATGAAAATGGCAAGGAAAATCAGTTGACTTTCTAGAGTGGCAATCTTGTCGCAAAGGCAACACCAGGTGTTGACACATTTCAGACTTGGCGCGTCTTTGGCAGCAGTTGTAGTCAAGAGTCGAAATAGTAGACAGCCACGTAGTGGAGACTGTCGAGTGCGTGCCCGACTTTTCATTAGTGTCCTTTTGACTCTGCCCCTGCTGCAACTTGTCAGCTGCCACACAATGTCTGATAAGCTCATAAAAAATGAATGCCAACGCAATGGCTGCTCATTTTTCATAATTTCAAAAGGAATTTGCTTTCGAAATGAATTAAGAACGAATTAATATCATATATTAATACAATTTTTACTAATCAGAGTTAATTGTTTCAAGAATTTCATGCTTAATTGCAATGTAGACTGTCTCGCATTAGCTTTAATGGACTGACTGCATTCCAGGTGCATTCCAAAGACCATCTGCTTGAGGTTACTTTAAGTTAAGCTTGCCTTTGGTGGGCCATGCATCAGGCTTATCTGGTCCGGCTGCAGAAAATGTCGCACAAATCTCGGACCATTTAGCAAAGTCAGTTCTAGGTCCATTCGCCATCGTTGCAGGCGACAGTCGCCAGTTGCCAGCAGCATGTGGCAAGTGGCAAATGTAGAAATGTGTGTTCGATATTTAACAGCTTCCAGTTGAACGCGTCGTTTGCCATATGCAAAGTGTGAGCCAACTGCCTGTTGGCTTAGATTTAGCTTTCCCGTTGGCAAGTTTGCTCAGCGCCTTGTTCGAGTACATCAACTTTGCCGCAATATATAGAAATGTAAATTTGTGTATACTCACTCTCTGTCTTTCTATCTCTATCGCTTTGTATGTAAGTGCAAAAACAACAAGAGCTTCGTACAAATAGCTGGCGCACTGTAAAAATCCAGTCAGGTAAACAGTCGGCCAATGTGACGCGCAGCAGAAGGAGAAGCAGCACAAGGACATGGATGTGTACGATGGCGAGGACGAGGAGAAGGACGAGAGCGCGAAGCAGGAGATGTAAGCACCTGGCATTTGTGTTGAGCACGTTCGTACCTTATGTGGGATTTAGTTTTAGACTTCATTTTACTGCTGCGACTATGCTGCGCTTTTGGTTTCATTTTTCCTTTGCCTTTGCCTTTTTCCTTCCTTCTTTATGCCATTTTATGATGGCCGCAAAACCGTGCCGTAAAAAGCAGCGACACAGCGAGCAAAAGGGACAGAGAGCAAGATGTATAGTAAAATAAAGCCATAGACAAGCAGTTCGCCTGCCAGCACTTGAACCAAATACACACACAAAGAGAGAGCGAGACAGTGAATGAGAGCGAGAGAGAGTAAGAGAGCATTAAGATATAGTTCATACATATAATGCACAACAGAGGCAGAGTGTCTGAGTGTGGCAACTAGAGCCAGCTATGTTAGACAATGCTGTTATCTAGAAACACAAACGTGCAATTGTGTTGCTCCAAATGGGAGGGGTGGAGTGGAGAGTGTTCCGAGTTTCCACACGGAATGGCGTGGGAATATATTACAAGTTGGCTGCCGCCATTAGCAGAAGTATGTCAGTGTCCTGTGGCCTGCGGCCCCAGTCAACTGTGGCAGTCAATGGCAGAGCCATCTTAAAGGCAGGCTAAATATTTAATAAGGCGCCAACAGAAACTGGAGGCCATGTCACTTGGCTCATTTGGCTTTCATCACAGATCGCCAAGTTGGGCAACTGGGAAATAAAGCAAGGCAGGCAATTAGGAATGATCAGGGACAACAGCAGTCCATGGCCATGGCCATAAAAAGCTCTTCTTTAATTCACTCAAAACAAGCCTGTGCAACGTGTGCAACTTTAAGTTCAATTGCAATTGGCCAAACAAAAAGTCAAACTATATAATTCAGCAGAAAATTTTATATCTTCATCTTGGCAGAGTCAGCAACTCAAGGCGTATCGATGTAAGTGTGTGTATGTGTGTGAGTGTGTGTGTGTAAGTGCAACTGCAAGAGGAAACATTAGCAAGTCTAGACACCTACGTCATGCGTCATGGCAGCCCAAAAACGTGAGCAGGAAGAGCTGATGATGTAAAAAGAAAGCCAAAAATTGAGACGTCAAGCAGACGAAAACGTGGTCTGACAGTGAGACCAACACACAGTCAGATAGTCAGGCAGTCAGACAGCCAGCGAGAGGCCATGGCCACAAAAGTCTTGAAAGCCAGAGGCGTCTCTGTCGGCAGGTTGCAAGAAGCACGCAGCAGGCAACAGCAGCAGCAGTAGCAGCCAACGTCAGCAGTCAAATTGGAAATGGTAAATGCATTGCGCCCAATTCGTTGCGCTTGTGCCGGAGTTGGACCCGGAGGAGCTGCTGCCTGCTGTTTGAACCCATGGCTTGTTTAATATGCTGAAAAATACGCGTCCCGACTTCCTGAAGTCTTCCTTGGTGCTTTTTGTGCGCCCCATTTCCTTATGCTGGCTCTAGTCGATGGCTTCTCTCAGTTCTGGGCTGCTGCACTTTGACACATGTAAGTAAAATGTCGGCTCAGACATGCACACACATGCTTGACTCGTTATTTTCCCTCTCTCTTTCTAACTCTCTTGCTCGCACTAAATCTTACATAGTTTAATATTAGTGCAAATTCCGGTGATCTTAACTGAAAATATGCTAAATTTGAACATTCGAGGCATGTTTAATTACATCGCATAATTGGAATTCAATATCAGACCGCGTGTGCGATATTTGAATAAAAACCCCTATTACCATGACTATGGTGGGACGAAGTTACATACTCGGGCTATGGTTGCTAGTTGCAAGCCATTGAAAATTCATGAAAATGCAAGCATGATAAAAATTTTCCAATTACCGATTTTACATATTTCAAAACGTGAACATAAATATTTATACCGAAAATTTATGAAAACTAAACGTGTGCAAAGATACCACAGCTTGTACTCTTCATGCAGCAAGCAGAAAAGGAGAAAGAGAGAGAGAAAGAGAGAGGATGAAAGCAGCAAAGTAGATAGAGTTGTATAGTAGAACACGAAGAGAGTGAATAAGCTTTAGTGCAGTCAGTGGAGGAGTGTGAATATCCACACATGCACTCACACATCTACTCATATAACTCAACATATTTGCATAGCTGCACTGTGAGAAAAGACAGCTGCAGTTGTGATAACAATTAAATACAAAATAAGTTAATTTATGCACAATAAAAGAACATTTATAAAATATTATTACTTACAACATATATACAATTTATTAAATATTTATAAAGGCAATTGAAGTGTTATTATTTCAGTATTAGCAAAGAGCTAATTATTAATTATAATATGTTATTATTTTAATTACTCAATAATAGACTAAAGAAATCTAAGCTAATTCTTTGGCACTTTTAGTTTTTCAATATTTGTTTCTCAGCCAAGTTTTCCGCACTGCATCTCATGTGGCTGGCAGATTTGGCACTGCTTTCAGCTCAACTCAAACCCAAAGTAAATACAATGTAACTCGATGGCTGAGCACAGCGAAAGCAACATAAAGAACAACTCCGACACCGGCAACGACAACGTGGACGACGTTGCATATTTTTAGGTGATTTGAATTTTTAAGAGCGTAGTAAATTTCTTTATATCCCTGGGGTTATGTGTCACTGCATAGCAGACTATCAACTGGGCCACCAGGCAGAGGCTCTGATTGCGCTAGCTGCTGTGTTTAGCCATACTCGTAAACTATGCAATGCTAACGCTTGCTTAGCTGGCAAATGGGGCTGCAACGTTTTATACTTTCACTGCCCTGCAAACTGCATAACTACTGACTGAATAAACACTTGTGACATTGACACGAAGCAGCAGCTCTAACTGCTGTTTGCCCTCATTTCACATTGCATACTTTTGGGCCATTTTTTTTATTCCCTCTTTGTCAGGCCTAGCCATTAAATGAGCGTTGCACTAGTGTGCTATGTGTCAGGATCCCGCCCAACCGAAATGGCATTTTAATTGTTGCAGCGACCCTCGCACTTTGCGCTGATTTCCCAAAGCTCACACACGCCTACACACATACACTCGCGCACACACACACACTCTCGGATAGCTGTAGACTGCCGCAATTGCCGGCAATTTGTTTTGTGGCACTAAACAAGCTGCCCCCGCGCCTCACTGCGTTACATGAGCTAATTAATCTTAGCCGCCAGCCATGTGCCAGGTGATATGAAGTGCACGCCCAGGAGGCACAGCCCTAGTCTGTACTCATACCTATATTCTGCACCCCTTCTGTCCACCCCTCTGACCCTGGACTGGTCGATGGTCGACAGTCGACAGTCGAGAGTCGGGCTGCGTAGCCTGGCGCTTTCTGGCAGCTTATTTCCGTCATTAATTAAATTACGCAAAAATGTTCAAAAGCACATAAATCAGTCGGCGTCATTCGGGACTCGAGGCTGCCCCATTGCTACTCTGCCTCGCTGTCTTGCTGCCACTAAAAACTGTTGCCTTTGTGGCAAGCTGTTTGCTTTTTTTAGTGCCCTTTCGGGACGACTATAAATATTTATGCACCATGCCACACTCTGGCCATGGAAGCGTCAAGAACTTCAACTTCAACTTGAAGTTGCGCAGGCCGCTCCCTTGATTACCGTCTGCCACAACAACACCGCACTTCACGCCGCACCGCATCGCACCATCTCTCCACAGATAAACTCATTTAAATGTTAATGCAACTTTCCAAAGTAGCCTCTAAGAACAGCTCGCATTGCATGCATTTTATTTGCCATTTCCCCCATTTTGCACTACTTTTCCTATCAACTGCGGCAAGTCAATGGCCAGAACAGAGCTCTGACTTGGCTTTGACGTGGTGGTGGATCTACTTCATATCTATATCCATAACCATATCTATAACCCAACTTTTGCCTGTCTTGGACCAACATGTTACATAGTTTAATAACTGCAACAATGTGTTTAACCCCTCGGCGAGTGCGGGTGCGGGTGTGGCTAAGGGCGTGTTATGAGGGGGGTGGGGTGCTGCAGGGTTGGAACGGTGCGGTGCGGTGCGGTGTGGTCTGCATGTTAATTAAGTGGAAAAATGTATGCGCTGAATTCTTTTTTCAGGGTGGCAGCTTGTTCTAAGGGTGGTCCAAACTCAACCCACTGTTGTTCAACATAATGAAAAATCATAAATAATTGAATCATGTACAATGCAAAAGTTTTATGAAACAATAATTACACTTACAGATGTCTACAAACTTCGGCAACAATGTTAAAAACACACGAATATTCCTCAGATACTTTGTTAACAAATTTAAAAGTCTTTAAATTGTTAGCCCACCATCGAAACAACTTTGCTTTTTAAAATTGTTCTCAAATACTTTTCACCATTTTTGCGTGTGATGCTTCCTGAATTGCTGTTCTTTATTTAGAGACAATTTATGAAATTATGAAGGAGATTAACTGATGAAAACGAGGATTATGAAATGCTTACGTATCATATTTACTGAGAGCTCTTAAGCTGATTTTGGATTGAATTTAAAAGCCTTGGGAAGTAATTTGATAGTTTATAAACAGTGCTAGTGTTGAATTTGAAGTTGCTAAATATCAAATGTGGCGCTTAAAAATATATTGATTATATTATTAAATAATGTATAATAAGCTGCTAGTAGTGGCAGTAAGTAAATTATATTCTACTCATTTTCCAGACAAATGGCTCTCCCCTTACGGTAATCCCAACTCCACTGTCGATCCAAAACTCCATCAGGAACTACTTCAAGTTATTTGTTTATAACACATTTGCGCATCGTAATAATAACCCACATTTCTAGGCACATGGCAAAGGCATTTCGTGAGCTAGCTGACAGCCATTAACCTGTTAATGTTGCAATTATGCGGCAGAAATGATGTGTTTTCTTTTGCTTTGCCATGGAAAAGGAGAACTGAAGGGTCGCATTATTAAAGTTGGCGAACTGAAACTGTGTATTAAAACAGCACTGCATAATGAGACTCAGGCAGGAGATACACGTAATATAGCGAGCTTGGCTACAAAGTAACTCAATGAATATATGTATGTCAGAGTGTGTGTGCGTGTGTGTGTGTGTGTATAGCAAACAAACTGGCAACATAAACACAAAGAGCGTACACAGTCTAGGGGCAATGGCAATTTTAATTACCCACATTGTAGCAGTGTTTCTTTGCAAATGCAAATAAAAGTACAAGTTGCTCCAAAGGGATAACAGAGACAGTGATCATCTTTTCTGCAACCTCCCCAGCCATGTCCTTAGTCTAATTGACTGCGATATAAGGTGGGCGCTTTTGTGACAATTCATGCGTGTCTAAGGACTCTTTGCATGCACTCCATTTCCCTTATTAAGCGACTGTAATTGCATTCAGTGGGGTCAGCTGGTAGATTGCATGACGTCTGATTTATTTTATACAAATCGTAAAAACGTAAACAGAAAACAGAGCGGAAAAAAAATAATCATAATAAAAGGCAGAATGAGGCAAAGGTGCGCCCTAAAATGATATTCTTTTAGGCGCCTTATTTATAATAATATTACGACTTTTCATATACTTCTTATGGCCACTACGATATTCCATGGCTGAGCCACATTGCAGCCATAAATCATGTAGCTTGTTTGCTGTTTGCTGCTGTTTTTCGGCGTTAAACTTGTCTCTTCGTTCTCTTCGTTTACTCATTAGATTTGGTTGCTTTCGTCGTGTCGTTGTGTCGTTTTGTCGCCTTTGTAATACCAACAAAACACCGCACATAATAATATGCTTATTTCAGTATACACCTTTTGTGTCAACTCCAGAGAATTTGCTCCATCTCTCTTGCTCTTGCTCTTGCTCTTGCTCTTGCTCTTTCTCTAATATTTTTCTGTTCTGCGTTGTCAGCAATTCGGTGGCTGAGCAAAACCAACAATAACAATGCCACTGGCGCTATCGTGCCAAGCGGCGTTGATTGGCAGCGGGTCGCGTGTGGCATGTGGCAGGTTGTGGGTGACGGGTGGCGGGTGGCAAGTGGCGAGTGGTGTTGGCCTGTTATTTTCTTAATTTTCAACACGTTTGCTTCTTCTCGACTTGATTATCCTTTTGCTGTGCCTTGCGTATGTGTGTGTGTCCTGAAAACGGAAACTGAAGTAGCACAAGACGCGCCAGCAAACGAATTGCCACACAAAGGCGTATCTATTTCGTGACAAAAGGCAACTTTACTCGCTGCCTACGCCTGTCTGTGTCTGCGTCTGTGTGTGGCTGGGCTGCGGCTTTGTTGCCTACTTTTGTGCGCCGGCCTACATGTATTTACACCTGAAAGTATGCTAACGTCTTGTAGCACGCACATTACGCTTGCCGCTTGGCGCCTTGCGCCTTCCAGCTATCCAAGACAGTTACTCAAGTTTCACTTCTAGTATGCGCATAACTTTGCACCTCGACCAGACACCGATGTTGAAGAGTGGCCATTAGGGATGAGCAATGCCTACTTATGTAACTATTATCAGTCACAGCATGAAATTCGCAATTTAATGTAACGATTTTGATTGATTGTTGTCACTGTGACTGCGACTGTGACTGTGACTGTGATTGAGACAGTGACTGGGCAATCATCTCTATTGAACAATCATGAGGTAACTGGCAACTTGAGCTGCCGCCATGTGCGTGCTGTCGTCTTATGACTGAAGTTATTCAACTGCCAGCTGTCGCCCTGTGCCACACCCACAGCCCAGCTTAAAGGCAACTTTAATTTATACCCAATGCGGTTGAATTGAACTTAAAGCAGTCAGCTACATACAGCACACAGCAGCCAGCACCCAGCAGCTTCCTTGGCAGCGACAACAGCAAATGTTCAGCCAATTTAGTTTCAGCGACGCGTGGCCTAAATTGTTTTAAATTACAAGGCGGCCATTAAAGTGAGGCCGTTAATCCTGCGGGCGCACATACACAACTATGCAGTACATAGCTCAGCGAGCCAGAAGGTGGGAAAGAGAAGGCGATAGGGACATATGTACATAGTTACATATGTACACGCCGTCAGGTATTTCCGGCAGCTCATTTCCGTTTCACCTCAATTGGGTAAACGTAAACCGAAAATAGGAAAAAAAAAAAACAACAGCGGCAAAAGCAAAGCTGCAAAACCAAGCAAAAATAAATATAGAAAGCAAAAACATAAAAAACGGAGAAAGTACAAAGGGTGCCCGAGCCCAAGCCCAAGCCCAAGCCCAAGCCCACATGCAATGCCATAACTAGACGCAGCAGGTTTCCCCCGGTTGGCTGCCACAAAACGAAGGGTGCATAAATTAAGGCTGAGCCAAAACGTCGCGACGCGTCTCCAAGTTGCAGTTGACCGTAGACTGTAGACTGGCGACCGACGACCGAAGACCGGCGACGGCGGCAGATACTCGTACAAGTAGCTTTGTGGCATTGCTGAGACCAAGTCAATGTCGAGCATGTGCTGTCTTGCGGCAAAATTTAAAGGCAGACTCCCCCTTGTGCAACAACTCAGCACACGACACTCGTGCAACACCTTAGCATTTATTTGCGGCAGAGAATTTAAATTTCAAAGCACATTGCAGAGAGTTGCAAGCGTCAGCATATCAGCGAGAGGGGATGCAAGAGATATCCGGAGCCGGAACACCCCTCAAATTAGCGTCGCTTCCCTTTCGGTTTTATGTGTTTACCTTTTATGATTGCTAGCCGGCTGTTGTTGTTTTGCGGCCATATAGTAGTACTCTCGTACACTTTAGACTTTACACATTAGACTTTATTTTGGCAACACCCTCATGGCGTGGCAAGGCAAAAGTGTGGCAAATTGCGCACTCATACCCCACGGGCACATACTATACAGTGTAACACACTGCAAAAGGAAATTTGGCCGAAATTGCGCGGTAATTGCAACCGCTAAATTTCACTTTTGTTACCACACTCCTGAGGTGTGCCATGTGTGCCATGGCAATGGCTATGGCTATAGCTATAGCTATAGCTCTGGCGCAGTATAGCAGAAATTGAGCAGTAACAAAAAAGAGAATTATGCGGCAACAGAGCGTGTCGAGGATTGGGCTCAGACCGTCGCACCGTATGGCCGGCAGTTTTCATTTTTAAATTGGCGGTTTTATGTGCTATTGTATGTATGCATGTGTCTACTCCCACTCCCACCCACACAGTCAGAGTCATAGACAGGGGCTGGCCCTTAGTCTCTTGGTTATGCACATTACCAAATTTTTATTGCATACTTTTGTGCGCTATTGCAATTTAATGCGCCCCAAACCACACAGAACAGACGCTTCACATGCGGTTTTGATGCTCCACGCATAATTTAAGCATGGCAAAAACCGAGCACAAATTACGCGCCCAGACTGAGATTTATATTTTCGTATTAGACCACATTTGACATTCGAAATGTGCGCAAATTTGTTGCGCCTCCCACACAAAATTCGTTCTCTTTCGCTTTATTTTAAGCGAGTGTCTCGACAGACACGTGTCACTGTGGTGCCCTGGTTGTTATTGTCGTTGTATTACTTGACATTTTATTGCAGTTGGCGTCTTCATTTCATGTTTGTGCTGCTCATTTGGCTGTCGTGTTTGAAACGCCCTTGAAATGTGCCTTGTTTATCATAAAGTCTGGCGTTGTCGCTCCCGCTGTCGTCCTCTTCGTTTTCGTTGTCCTTGCTGCCCTCGTTCTTGCTGCTTTGCTGCTTTTGCTTGTCATATAAATTAAAGCATAAATGGAGTGCATAATTCCGGCATTGATTTCGTTCGTTGGCATGCCAATTTGCATATTCGTGTTGGCAGGCAACAGTCCGATGTGCTGCACTGCGCTGCGTATACGTAATAAATAGTTGCCACTGAGCTCCGAGAGCAGCTTTCTTGCCACACATGCAACAGAGATACAAGAACAAGTCCATGGCCGTTACTTGACTGCCAGTTGTCGGCTTTTTTGCATTTATGCCAGTTTATTTATGTGCGGACGTGTGAGTATGTGGGTGTAGGAGCTGTGGCCGAGATCCTTTGTTCCACGATTATTATTTATAATAAATGAGTGCACATACCAAGCCAGTGAGAAGCGCAGTCACTGTTGACTCTGCAGTCGTCTTTGCTGCCCCCCAAGTCTACGACCACCTATCATTCATTATTAAATAATATTATTGAGCGTCCTTTGTCTCAGCTCTGCCATTGTTTTTAGTCCAACTTTCCGACGGTGGCACAAGAGGCAAGTTAGGGGTGGGTAGGGGAAGCCAGTTATTGGTATCTCCTTGGAAGCGGGTCAATCGATTTTATTAGTCGCCTTCTGTCCATATCCTTTGTAGGCGTTTCGTTGTGCTGCCAAACAAACACGCAGAGCGGCAACTCGCCTGTTTCGATAATCAACTTCTTCTATAGCAAAAGCATTAATTAGAAATTTGTTGTTTGTTTATAGCACATGAACACATATGCACATATGTATAATCGTATATAGCATCTGCTAGCCATAGTCAGTATGATTGCTTTGTTAAGGGGCTCCATTGTGTGTCACTCAAATGATGTGTTAATTTTGTGGCCCACAACTTGAAGACTTTGCTCATATTGCATATTTGAGCAGAGAGATGCGAGCCTCATATGCTTGTTTACCATTTAACAGCTCATTCCTATGCATGACCAGTCACAGAGCAGCCTTTTGTGGACCCCAAAAAGAGCTTCCCCTGGAGCGGCATTCAATGTTGCTTGACTGCATTTAATGCAATTATTCTATGGCAAAATTCCACGGCCGACAATAAACCAATTTAACTTTTGCAATATGCTTGGAAATACCAACTGAAATGACTGGCAAGCCGGACCCATTCAGAGGTCCATTGCCAACCCTCTTAGTCATCCCTCACGAGAGCTCAGCCACCCTCGCCTTATGCTGCTGGTCAAAATAGTTTGGCGCATCGACAATGCCTGTAACTGGGTTTCCCCCCATTTTTATGATAGCTGTAAGTATTTATTTATGCGAGTGAACTTTTGACCAGCACCCACTATTCATATGCCTACAACAACAACTAAACTACAACTACTTGGTGACTTTTCAACCACCCCAGTGCGGGGGTCAATTGCTAGCGTGTTTGCTGGCATAACTTGGCCAAGTGCTTGAATTGCCGTTTGCCATGAGACGATTGCGAGTACGGGTAAATGTAATGGCCAAATATTAACAGATAATTGAATTAAGTGTAAATAAGTGCCAGCGAGGTGTGTGCAGCTTAATGTACGAATATCTATGTATCTGATTGGCCTAGCAAATAGTTAATTTATCTCATATCTAAAGCATTTTGCTGTTCGTTGTAAGGCTTTAAGTTCGCATCGATATACTGCGTGCTCTGTGCCTGAGCGTTTAATTAAAAACATACAATGTGCTTGTCCAACAAGTACAACAACGACAATGTGAGGCATTGTCGTGTTGCTATTGGTGTCGCACTCGCTGTCGCTGCTGGCAGTCGTGTGTCAGAACACGCTGATGGCCCCATTGGCCGCGATGTACAGTTAATTAAATCAAGCGACATGTGTTTAAAATTAATTAAATACATTCACATTACATTTTATTATTTTTAATAGGTTCGGTCAACAGTCTGCCATTCCGCTCAAGCTCAAGTATCGCACATAAAGAAGGAAGGCATTCCACAAAAGTTGATGTCACAAAGCCAAAGCAAACAAACACTACAAAAAGCACAAAACTTTCATAATAAAATTTAGTAGCAAAAGGAAATTTTTGGTTTAATTAATTTGTAGTCATTAAGTGTAGCTGCCTTTGGAATGAGCCTGAATATGAGCCTTAGTGTGTGTGTAGGTTTAAGTATCAAGAAGACTCCCGCTGAGTGTGTTCTCTGTGTCGTTTTGCTAGTAAGTGTCAATACACACACATAGCACACTCTTCAGCTGAATGAGGCTTTTGTTTAGGCCGCAACTCTTCCTCTACACTGCTCTCTCTCTCGCTCTGAAAGGTTTCTTGTGTGTGCGGTGCACCCAAATGTATGCCACATGTGATGCTAAGCAGCATATCGAAGCAAATGTGTGTACGTAGTATGAAGATATATTACATTTTGTGGCCAGCAAACTTGTGTGCGTGTGTTTGTATGTGAAAGCATCAGACAAGCATTTGTACTTGTGGCTTGCGAATGTTACACATAACATGAATTATGGCACTTGCCGCCACTTGGCGATAAGTGCACAAAAACAGCAGCAGTTGCAGTTACAACTGCAACAGTCTAATGAGGTTGCTTAGCCCTGTCAGCAATGGATGCCAACAACTGAATTGGGTCAAAAGCGTTGTAAATTATAGCTTAGACGAAAATTTGGCGACGCATTTTGTACGCAAAACTGCGCTAACAAGCGACAACTGTCAAAGCAGCAGCTGTAACATAAGACGGCAAGCAAAACCCACTTAGATTCTGGTAAGAACACGGTTGATGGCCAAAAGGCGAAAGGGAGTGTTATTTTTAGCACAAAATCTCGTAAAATGAGCAACAGGCCGGGCCGTCCCTGCTGGATTCCCTCCATCTTCGACAGAGTATTGATTTTATGTGCGTCGTGTGACAATTTGTCAGCTTTTGTTAAATTTACGTTGCCTACTTTAAGGCGCAGACGTAAATTACGTATACGCAGCAACGCACAATCAATGCGTATGTGTGTATGCGGAGACTGTGTGTGTGTGTGTGCGTGTGTGTGTGTGGGTGGGTGTGTTTGTACATCAACAAATACCTGACTCAAGATTATTTGTCGTTGTGGCTTTTGTTGTTGCTGCTACCTGGGTGTGGGCGAATTTACGAGTATCGTTTGTATCGTATGTGCTTTGGTATTTTGGCATCGGCTTTGCCTTTAAATTGTTTTTCCGCACATCAACTTTATTATGCCTTAATAATTGATGCGCTGATATATGACAAGAGAGAAACCGAGTCAGCCCAAAAATGTCCGCAGGTTGACAGAACATTTGTGGGCGCCATCAATTGAATTGTGTAAATTTGCTGATGGATTTATGTAATGCAGCTAAAGTTTCTGGCTCTCGTCTACCTGCTGCTTGTGCTGCTGAGGTTGCTGAGGCTGCTGGTATCCTGCTGGTCTGGTGGCTTGTCTGTTGCTTGTCTTGGCAGCTATTTGCTATGGCGATTACAGTTGAAAATTGTTGCTTAATTGTTGAGACTGAGAGGCGTGCTGACCGAGCCGGACTGGGCCGGGCTAATTTACCCAGCCAGTCAACCAAGCAGCCAGCCATTCGACAACCAGTCGGAGGCAACCCACATACTTACCTGGCGCCAAACTTTGCCGCGATTGCCGACAAAAGTTTTCGGGCTGCTTTTGTAAAGTGGGCAGCGCTAAATGCCCCAAATTCTTTAAGTTTTACAAGGAAAACATTTGTGCGCAGTTTTTATTTTGTTCTTCCCTTTTTACTTCTTTTTATTATTTTTTTTTTGGGTTGCGTGCGTGCACGAAATGAGCGCCCCATGTTGGCCAAAATGTAGCAAGTTTTTGTGTATTTTTACACCCTTTTTTTGAGCAAGCGTATTCTTTTAGTCTGCGTTTCTATTTACGCAACGGCCGCAAGTTTGGACTGGCATTTGGTTTTCCGGCAGTCCGCGAAGTATTAGAGATGAGGGCGATGGCGGGGTCTCGCTAATATTCGCCATTAAACTTTTGCTTGTTTTTCTTTAATTAACAACGCAAACATCTGATATGCTACTTTTGGCTTTGCCTTTACTGTTGTTGTAGTTGCTGTTTTTTTTTTTTTTTTTTTTTTTGTATTTTACTTTCCGTTTTTATTTCTTACTTTAGCTGTTCTTTGCATACCTTTATTAAGTTTTGTTTTGCTTTCGCTTTGCATATTCCGCGAAACTTTGGTGCTTAAAATTTGTACTTGCCGTTTGTTTTATGTCCGCCAAGCAAAAGGAAAAGGGTCAGCGCCTCCACTCTCTTCTACTATCGGCATAACGGAGTCTTCTTTAACCACAAGAAGCGCCAACAACAATTGCGCTTTGTCTTTGATTTGATTGCATTAATTGCTGAAATGGCTGCGGTGTCCCGTCAGAATTTCCATTCAATAACGGAAATGCCCAAAATAATTCGTGATTTAATTCGTATTATGAAAAATATAACTGTATTTCCCACATCAATCTTTATTTAACAAAAATATTCGTATTAAAGAAAAACTATTTAAATTATACTCGTAACAGGTTTCTGTCAACAAAATCTTAAACACTTTTTAATGCTTACATGAATCGTTTAAAAACTCCATCAACAGATTTAAGTGAACTTACATTTATTTAAAAATAAAGTCATTTAATTAAATTCGACATGAAATACGTTCGCTTGAGGTTTAATTTGCCACAAATACAATTTGCGAAATATTTAAACGGTTAGAGAAAAATATGAATTCGAATATATATGTATAGTATCAGATATTTTATTTTTGATGCGAAAATAAATACGTTTGTTTACGATATTCACATTTATGACCATATATTCGTCCCTCGATCAATATTTATTTTTACAACCCATTGAAATGCTTCACTCCATCAAAACGAAACACAAGAAATATAAACGTTGTTTTAAAAAATGTAAACAATATCGAAAAGTATTAATACGTTAACAAAAAAAACTAATTGAATAGTTTGAAGGGAATTTTGCCAGCAGAATAGTTTAACATGACAGAAGTTACATAGGTAATTGTTGACTGTTATATCTGCTCTGAGCATCCCAATGCAGTTGTAATTATAATTCAAGCGAAATGGCAAGGATTTGGCCAGCGGGAATGACGTGCGGGCTGTGCACGGCGCAAATGTCATAATTCCGTACGGGTGTTAACATAAAAATTAAAACTTTTGTTCACAACTTTTCATTTACTGCTGCTGCAAATAAACTAAGCGATGCAACAGCAGCAGCAGTTGCTGTCTTTCAACTGCCAACAAACTTCTGCCTCGCACTGTAAGCGGATGAGCATGCGGAAGTCTCTCGATGTAGTATGTGCTTATATATGTATGTGTATGTGTGTAAAAGGCGGTGTGGGCGTGGCAAATTAAAGCGGATTACTTAATGTGAGTTGCATTTTTGATGCACTTGTGTGTAATTTCCATGTTTGATTTAGCCAAATGGCTGTTAATTTTTAAATCAAAACTTATTCACTCGCATGTGGGCCACTAATGAACGGAGTCAAAAGCCCCGGCTATCGCTTAATAAATCTGCAGGGGCATAAGCTTGCTTTAAGTCCATAAAAACACCACTTGAAAACTAATTAAACACTAATAGCAAACAACAAAAAGCTGAGCAATGGCAGCCAGCTCAAGTGGCGGAAATGCCAGCCAACTGGCCAACAGCAGCCTGCAATTAAACCAAACAAAAAAAAAAAAAAAAAAACAAAAGCAACAGTGGAAGAAAAGAAATGTTGAGCAGAAAAGCAAAACTTTTTAATTTCGCTTGAAGAGAGCGCAGGAAGCACAGGCTGCTGGGCGCGAATGAGTCTATAAGTTGAATTCGTCTTGAACGTCTTGCCAAGGAAATAAAACAATGGGCAAAACAAAAGCAATACGAATCCTGCACGAGTATCGGGTGCCAAATGGTCGCAGCGAAAGGATAACAAGCGCTCAGGCTGGGGGGGCGTGGATGTGGGCGGTGGCCATGACGGGTGCGGAAGTGAAACGAAATGGCAAATCAATGGGAAGCAGCGACTGAGTCTGCGACGTCGACGTCGACGGCAGCGGCAACAAAAGCAAATCGGCTTAAAGTGAAAATTATTCCTTGGCCGAAAAAGGAAATCTCTGTCGTGCATATGTACAAAAATGGGCTAAGCGTCTATCCCGGCCAACTTCTGGCCATTCGCGGCTGTGTAAGCCCTAAGCTGTTGACTTATTTGCCAAGCTTCGATTTGCTGGGGTTTGGCTTTGGCTTTGGCTTTGGCTTGGTTTGGTTTGGTTTCCCCAGCCTATTGTGCTGCCAACTAAGCTGTTCAACGATTTCTTTTATTTCCTTTCTATTTTTTTCATTCCAACACGCATTTAGTTTAGCCAGATTGCGTGAAATACGTGGCCTCAATGTTCAAGTTAGTTGATAAATCTATACACAAATTTCGCCAGTAGCCAGCAGCGGGCAACTAGAAACTGGCAACTATAAAGTGGAAACTGCCAAGTGAAAGCACTTACTTAAAACTGAAATTACAACATGAAATATGCAAAGATGGAGCCGAAGGGATTTATGAAAAATGCTTGGGACTTACCTTTGTGATGCCGCAAGTGATGGCCAACAGCTGCTGCGCCCGTGCAACAAGGTGGCTCGTAATATAAATTCCAAGTGTTCTCATAATCCGCCCGAGCATAATCCACATAAATTATTTGCGCGCCGAGCAGTAGCAGAAGCCAGGCGATAGCGCCAAGCAGGCTATGCCCCAACTTGGCCATCGAGCACATGCTGGTCGTGGTCCTGGGCGATAGCTAAAAAAATTCACACTCACACACAAGCACGCTCACAACAATAACAACACTCTCGCTTAAGCGTTCTATGCGATAATATTCAATGTGGCTAATTGCAATGCCAACAAAAAGGATGCGAGTTGAGCACGGCGGTTACCATTGAGCCAGGATTAATACTGATCGAACTGTTTCGACTCTGTCTCACATTGTCGCACGCGATTGACGCGAAACTGTCTAGCAACTGGCTGGGACAACTTGAGGATTGACTGAGTGTGTGGTGGGTGACGAACGGAGCGCACGGCACGAGCTGCAGATACGAACTGACTGTCCAGGACACGAGGAATTGTGTTAAATAAACACACACAGTACGAAGGGATGTGGTGACACGAAGTGACTCGGCTCAACTGTTCACTGTTCGGCAATGCCAGACACCTGTAAAGAGAGAGACGAATAGAGAGAGAGAGAGCGTCAGTTAAAGAGTGACAAATGATGCGCATGCGCCTTGTTTGGGCGAGAGAGTCGAGTGCAAATATCCCTGTATAATTCCCAGTTTTGTTTATGTTTACGAGCTTGGCCAAGTGTATTGAACTCATTTACAGCATGCAACGTGCAACGAGCAGCGTGCAACGTGCAACGTGCAGCGCCATGCATTCCCAACAGCCACAACAACAACAATAATAATAACAAACACATTTTCAAGGGTAACTGCAGACTCATTCAAACTGAAGTGCACACAAAGCCAGCCAGGTTCTTCGCCTCCCCGCTCCCTGGAACCCCACCGGCAATTGAAATGCAGCCGCTTTAAGCTGAGAGCAGACGAGCCGAGACGAGAACAGCCAGCGGACAGGATACTGGTAGAAGGTCGCTGGCAGACAGGAACAAGCCAAGTCGGCCTAACCAGACTCAGACTCAGACTCAGGCCCAGTCTCAATCACAGTCTCAGTCTCAGTGTCAGACACAGACCCAGACCCAGACCCAGAGCCAGACACTTGCACTTAAAGCATTTTCGTGCATTATTATTTATGCATATGCTTGTAATTGCACTAGCAATATGTACGTATGTGTATGTGTGTGTGTGTTTGTGTGTGCCCAGACTCTTTTTTATTCCTTCCCGCTTTGCTGGTGCTTTGTGGCATCGCGTGTTGCCTTGTGGAACATTTTCAGCACAATTTCAATGCTGCAATTGTTGTAGGCTGCAAAAAGTTCTCTTAAGGCCAGACATAAGTCACTCAGACAGTCACGCAGACGGCATGGGCTTCAGGGCAGACAGTCAAGCACAAAGACAATTAAACACCATACGCTGTCGCTGTGAGTCGACCTGAGACTGTATGTGTATGTATATGTATGAATGTGTGTGAGTTTAAGGAAAAAGAGCACACTGTGAGAAATGCAGATTATGGTGATAGTAAAATATAAAATTAAATTGCACAATAGTTATTTTAATTAAATACACTTTAATACAAATTATAGATAGCTTAAATATTATTAAATAATAAACTAAATAATAGTATTCATGGTCAGATAATAATTAAAAATATATATATAAATACTTTATATTTATCAATGTAACAATTGTTATAAAAAGTGAAACACTAAATAGCTTAGGGTTTGCCTAAACTTAAATTAATAACCTACACTCTTATACTGTGCTGTTAAGGTGCTATTATTGTTTTGTTCATTAATTAATAATATATATTATCTATATTAGCAATTAGCTAGAAATTAAACGAAAGTTCATGATCAGATAATAATTAAAAATATTTATATAAATACTTTATACTTATCAATGTAACAATTTTAATAAAAAGTGATTTGATTTACTTCACAAATACTAAATAGATTGGGGCTTGCCAAGACAATTGAGTGAGCATGAGGTTTTCCTAAACTTAAATTAATAACCTACACTCTTATATTGTGCTGTTAAGAAACTATTAATGTTTTGTTAATTAATTATTAATATATATAATCAATATTAGCAATCAAGTCGTTATTTCATATCTCGCTTGATAGCTGCGTATTGTTTCAATAATCCTTTTCTGCATTTCTCTCTGTGTAATAACCTTCAGACAGCCGAATAAGTTTGAGCATACTTTTGCTATTTATGGTCCGCTTGGACTCGACTAAGGAATGCTGATCAGCGCCCCAGGCGAAGCTAGCTAGCTAGCTAGCTGGCAGAGAGAGCGGGCAGCGACAACAAACTGTCTGCTCGGCTGACCGCAAGTTCTCAAAGTTTTGGCATTTGGCGTTCTGCATTTCAGCTCAAGTTTCTGCATTTGTGTTGGTGCATGTGCTTGCATGTGTATGTGCGGTGTGTGTGTTTGAGTTGCTTGCAAGCCAAGACAATTTGCGGCTACTTTGTGCGACAATGAAAAGCATATGGCTTTAATATATTTGATCAAAGGAAAGCGCGGTATTTAAGCAAACAGCCGGCACATTTATAGCACGGCATGCCAACTCCTGGCTTCTGTGTTATGTGTCCTGCGTCCTGTATCCTCTATGTTGTATAGCTAAAACCCGCACCTGCCGTGTGCGCTGAAGCGCACAAAAACAAGCTGAACAATTGCCTTATAAATGCCCTCAAAGTTTTGACTAAAACGCAAAGACTTTTGGTAAAAAAACTTTGATTAATGTGCGCTTAAAGAGCCGGCAAATAAAACGTGGTGCGGCAGCGGATGGTCGGCTGAGCAGCAAAAACAAGGACAAAACTTTTCATAACTTTAACAGAGGCAAACAAAACAGGACGATGCCAGTAGACCGCGTGCAGCCAGCCGGCGGCTTCTTGGCCAAAGCGCAACAAAAACTTATGCAATCAAGAAGGCGCAACGGAGGCGGCAACACACAGTACCAAGAGCAGGGCCATGGCCAGGAGCAAGAGCTGGCAATGCTGTTTCAAGGCGCCGCACAACAATGTCAGCAACTGCAGCGACAACACAGGACGACAACAGGCGAACCGATGGAATCACAGCGCAAAAGCGTTAAAAAATGAATTGTAAAACAAACGAGTAACATTTGCTGGAGGCACGCCCACAACCAAACATACAAAACACACCAGCACACAAACACACACACACACACACAGCCACAAAGTAGCCAGCGACCTGCAGCGACCCGGCGGGCGTCCACAAAACTCCACGCCAGTTCCTGGTGCTGCCCCAATGGCAACGTCAAACTCAGCAGACCGGCTCAAGCTCACCCGCATCTGTATCCCTGCACCCGCTCCAGCTCTGGTTAATAGAAAACGTAATTCGATGCATTTAATGTTGGCAACACCAAACGCTGCAGGTTGCCCTCCAGGACGAGTCGACTTTAGCTTTTGCCTGCTTTTTTTATGAGTTTGCATTTGGCTGTCGTTCACCGTTCGTCGTCCGCTGTTGTTGTTGTGCTTGTGTTCCTTACCTAATCCTTGCAAACAAGCTAAAAACGTTGTAAAACAAACAACAAACTGTTCGGAATGAGTGGCAACTGGCGCCGCCGCCATGGCGAACGGCTGACATGGCTCCCAGATGCGCTGCACAGCAATCAAAGGGTTTAACTGGGTAGCGCACAAATCCGTTGCATACTTTCAGGTCACTTACACCTGAACTTGTGATAACGAGCTTACAATGAGTGCGGGATCAATTTTAGTTAAGAATTTAATTACAAGATTGTTTCAAATATAAAACAACAGATAATACTTTTAAAACGATGTAAAGGCGAAGAGTAAAGTCAAGTTAAGCTTAAGAATATTAAATCAGGATTTGCAACTTGTATACAGTTTTTCTGCATTTTTGCTTTTTATTAAGAAATGTAAAGCTGTGCAGTTAAATATTTGCAATGTGCTGAAGCATCAAATGGATTTATTCACCAATTTTTAGTTCTATCAAACATTAATTATTTATTCGCGATCATCATTATTTTCTTGTCTCAAAATTCGTCAGTGTCACAAAATGTCTGCAGTATTTTTGGAAGCGAGCCACAGACGCAATGGGCAAACGGAAATGAATTTGACTGACATCGAGTGCCATGAGAAATACAAACAATCATCCAACACAGAACCTGTCTGACTGCTCCAACCCTTACCAACACAATGTTGCACACCCTCAATGCCTGCCTGCCTGCCTGGTGATGGTAACCTCAGTAACCTGGGCCTCGTGCCACAGCAATGACAACCGACGCGGCAGCGCTAATAGAAATTAAACGAAAGTGCTGTGTAGTAGAAGGGTCGCTAGGTAGCTTGGGTGTTTAGGTGGTTGCCAGCCACCTAAGTGAACCACCCTCCTCCTGCAGCACACCCGTGTGAAGGTCGAGCACAGTCGAAATGCAGCAGGAGCAGCATTCGCATTCGCTTTCATTTCATTTCATTTTGTTTAGTCGTTTTTGGACTATTTACATTTGCTTTTATTAATCATAAAAAAATGCTGAAATTGCCGAAATTGGCGAAACGACAGTGCGCACTGGTCGCAGTTCCTGGAGCAGGATCGTGCACGAAAGCGCAATTTGATTTTAATGGCGGCAAAATGTTGAATGTTCCGTCGCACAGGCAAGGCAAGGCAAGGCAAACAGACAGACAAGCGGACAGACAGACGGACAGATGAATGGAGTAGACAGGCAAACATTCAAACAAAACTGGTAGCCGTTTTTTGTCCTCCTCCAGCAGCAGCTGCAATCAGACGCCATTTGTTGACGTTCGCCTGGATTGGTGTTTGTTAATCTGCCCGTTGTGCGTGTCTCTGTGTGTTTGTGGCATTAGCAAGTGCAAGCCTCACGCACAAGCTGTGCTTGTCAGCCTGTTTCATTTTCATTTGGCATGTCCTTGCGAGTGTGTCCTGCGACTGCGACTGCTGCAATACGTGCGTGCATTTATTTGTTCGGTTGTTTGCCTATGTCAGGGTGGTCAGTGCGTGCCAGAATAGAGGCGGCTCATCACTGTCATTAACGTGATTGTTGTTGCCGTGGCAAGCGTCATGGCCAGTGTCATTGACAATGCGTTCAATGCCTATTTTAAATATTTAAATGTCATTGCTCCGCAGATACACACGCACACACTCTCACGTACACCCTTTAATTAATGTGACATTGTGTCGGCGCCAGCCCCTAAAAGTATGCTTCGAGAACTATCAATTATTTATTTGCTGCCATTTAATCAAGCAGCCATTTCAGACGTCTTTGCACGCACAAATGTCATTTTGAGTTCAGCACATAGCAAATATATAAATGTATATATACCTAAATATAAATACATATATATATAAATATATATATTTAAACGAGCATATGCATGCAGTAGCTGTAAGGTAAGCTGAGTTCTTGTAGAATTTATTGCCGCTGTGCGATCATTGATAAGCGAAAATAACAACATGGCTGAAGCAGCAGGACAAGCAGGACCTGCACACTGCAATGGACAATGTTGCGATGCTTCGATATGTACGTATCCTATGCGTGTATGTGAGTGTGTGTGTGGTTGTGCTTGTGTGTATGTAAATCGACTTTAACAGACGTTCTGCTGTGCACAATCGCCAAACGATTGCATGCCCAGAGGACCCAGGGCGGCTGCTATTTGTTTGCCAATGTTTGCAGAAAGTCAACGACAAGTCACCATGCCCAAGCCCAAGCCCGCACGCAGCCACCCCCTCTCGGCCCGGCCCCGCAAGCAGTATGCTGCTGTAGTGAACGACTGTTCGGGCGTGTGCCACTGATAAGGGTCGCACGAGTGGGCAGTGTTGGTGGTGGGAGAGGGGAGAGGGGAGGCAGTGCAATGTGTGCATGGGATTTACTCTAGTTTATTTGTTAATGGTTTATTTATTAATTCCTGCGGATTATCACGTCAGACAAGCCATCACAACAGCGAGATACAGCACGGCCAAAAAGGCCAAAGGGCAACCAGGAAGCAGCGAGCAGCAGGAAACGCATATGCCAGAGACGGGGTTGGGGTGCAGTGTTGGGTGCTGCGATAGCGCTTATCTTGTTGTTGGCAATTGTTGCTAATAGCTAATGGCAAATGGCTAATGGCGAATGCAACATGTTCTAATCTCAAGGCTTTCCATTGGCTTCTTCCGATGACTGCGAATTTTAGCCAAGTGATGTGTGCAAAGTTTGAGCAAATTGAAAATTTGTGTTCGCTTTGAAATCATGCATTAATAATGCTAAAACACTAAATAGTTTGGCACACAGAGAAAGGACTCATGCAAAGTGCCAGCAACATGCGTAGACAATTTCCTAAATCCTCTGCAAGTCATGGCACGTGAGACGTGGGTAAAACCACCCGGAAATTTGAAATTTTGTGCAAGTTTAAAGACTTTCAGAAAGCGAGACGGAGAGAGAGAGTGTGAGAGAATTCTGCTCAAGTTGGTTGCCTCGAGTGCGTTTGACAGCACGCATGTCCTTGCAAGTGTTCAGGCGTGTGTGAACTTCCGCACATGCACACAAATGAAACAGAACTAGGCATGGAGCACCCCCCCCTAGTCACAACTACAGACAAAAATCAACGAAATATAAGCAATTAGTGAAATAAATTTCAACTAAAAGTGTGTGAGGGAAATGGCGGGGCGGCATTGGAGGATTGCCTTGCCAACTCTGACATTCATGAACATCAACCCGACACTTTTGTTGCCAGACTCCCTTTGCCGCATTAATTGAAAACCTTTTAAAGTATTCAATAACACTGAAATTCTAACCCACCATCTTCTGCCCTGCGCCGTCCAGTTGCCAAACTGATGGACTGATGGACATGCCTGAAAATTGAATTTCTCACGCCTTACTAGCTACCTCTCAAAAATAGATCAATGTCGTCGGCAACTGATGGAAATTTTGTAATTTTCCCTCGAATTTGATCAGAAATGTCAAGGAGTTCATTAGGAAGCTGGCATAACAAATAATCAAATGCTATGCGAGTATCAACTGTCCTATAGAATGTCATCTAGCTCAGTCCTCTGAAGTGGAGAACCCGCATCAAATTTCTCATTTAACTGGCGAATGTATTCAACATCAAATGAATCAAGTTTCATTTGATTGCTTTGAAAGCAAAGAGTGAAGCATCTGTAATTTGTATAATCTTTGTAGGGAAAAGTAATAAGACAGCTTAAAGTATCGAAATAATGTGTATGAGAATTAATTAATTTAATAATTTATATGTGACAATAAATAGATGAAAATTAAATTCTACATCAAATTAAGCCATAATGAAATTTGAGCTCACTTGACTAGAAATAGATTAATTATTTTTAAAATAACTGAATTAAAACTAAATCAATTACCTTTTCAAAATATGCAAATGGTGCAGAAATTATAAACTGATAACGATTACAAATATTAAATAATGAAATGTATTTTAGCATTACGTAAATTGAATCAAATTTATGATAAAAGAATAATCATTTCGAATTAAAAAGAGGAGCGAAGGCTGTTGCTTGGAGACCTAATCAACTCAAGTGTAATCGAAATATAATGGGATTTCAACAATAAATGCAATAAGTTTTAATTAATAACTACTTTCAACGCCATTCCCCATACCGTTCTACCCCCAAAGAGCAACATCAAAGCGGCAGCTCAACATTTAAAATAGCTTAGGCTTACAAAGAGCACCGCTAAATAAAGCCACTTAACATTGAGTTCTTTCACACACACCAAATGCCCATACACACTCATATTGGGAAATTGAATGTCAAATTTCATACATGTATTTTCATATATGACATTGACATTTGCATATGCCATCAATGCTTACATTTTTGCATTTGTTTTTCTGTGTTTGTTTTTGTGCCCCTTTCTGAATGGGGGAGTTTAAGGTTGTGTGTGTGTGTGATGTGTGCGGAGGGTGTGTGCAAAAATCACAAGATACAGTGGGGAAAGGGCAGACGGTGGGCGTGGCACGTGTATGTTTGGTAGCCGCCTTTGAAGTGTGCCAGCATGGCGCTTAGCTGCTGATAATCCTTTTTAAATAAATTTGTTGGCACAAATCGTTATGCCGCCCGGGGGCTGTGGCACGCACCTTTTTGCAACCAACCCCACAGCTGAAAGCCGCACTGAAGAAGAGTGCCAGAGAGAGGTGCGTTTGAATAGCCGCCTGTGGCTCGTTGCGTTTTTCTCTGTTTGCTAAGCATGTTAATACACAGGAAATTAAACACTTATGCGGAAGTCATTGAAAAGCCCTGTACTCGCAACTCTCGTCCAACAACTCACTTAGAAACACACACACACACATGGGAGGCACAGTTTCAAAGTGTCTGTGCCTTCAATTATGCACAAAGAGACAACAACAGAGCAACTTAAAAAGCAAAAGGTATGAGTCTATGGTTACTCGACTAAATGACATCCTGTATGCGAATTCAGGAACCCTTTACCAAACAATAAGCTAACCCTGTGGGTATGCCCTGAAGGGCTAAATCTCTGGAAACACAATTTTTAGATTCTCTACTAAAGTATTTTATTTTGTATAAATATTTCACTATTTTTCTAATCGAATTTCAACAATGTATGAAATTAAATGCGTAACATTTAGGGATTTAAATATTAAGAATAAGTTTATTTTAGATTTTTAAAGTTTGCTTCAGATACAATTTCTACTAGTGCTCGACAGGTGTAAGGTATACAGGTGAACGCAGCCACCATAACAAACTCTTTTGCAGGGTAGAAATAGCAGTTACAAGCATATAGTACAATGCCCACACAGTCGTGTTAGTAGAGTCGATTATTATGTGGATGTGAATTTGTTGAGGACGAGGATGATAATGTTGAAGTTGATGCGATCCACCGACACACACACTTACATTTATATATTGTATGTGTGTGTGTGTGTGTGTGCCTCGCATTAGCACAGTTAAATGAGTGCAGCAGCCAAGCTGGCAAACTGGCGGGCTGGCTGGCATTCACCCAGCCAGACGTAATCCCAAATAAAAACGCACTAACCGAAACAAAAACCCACAGTCCGTGGAGAAATTCATTTAGTTTGCACTAACACGCTGTCAACAAAGGACCATGGTTTGAGGGTAACGGTGCTGCCGGGTAAACACACACCCTCACACACACTTACAACAAAGTGGAGTACAGCAAGGGCGGCTTTTGGAGGTGGGCGTGCCCACAGCGAACTTAAGCGATTTTGCATTTCATTACGTTTTTGCTTGGCGCAGACGGGTTTTCCGCAGCGACTAAGAGTGGGACGAATGTGTGTGTGTGTGTATGGGTGTGTGGGTATTTTGGCGGCAGTTGGCAGACCGACAAGGACGAAGGAGATGACTACTCCAACGGGGACTCCCGTTGCTTTCAGCTTGAAGATAAACAAAATACATAATCCAAAAGCGTACAATAATGGCAAGGGGTTAAGGCTTTTGTCAGACAGATGAATCTCTTGTTGTTGTTGTTCCCATTCATGTTGTTGTTGTTGTTGGGCGCGCCTTGGCGTAAACGGCTTGAGATACTTAAATACTTTGAAAGCGCATTGTAGCGCAAAATGAGGCACAATCGGCACGGATTGACCCCACGGATTGCGTGTTCTGTTATAAGATAATTGCTTAAAGAAACCGAAAAGCAACACCAACAACAACAACCACAAAAACAACTGAACTCATTTGGGGCGTTTGATGATTGACACGCTGCCAAACAAACTTAATGAAAAGCATAAATATTTAAATCTCCATAAAAGTGCCGGCTAATATAGGTAATTCAACGAACAGTGTGAGAGAAAGCAAACTTCCTACAGCTCTGATTTAACCAAGGACTGGCCTTCCTTATACATCTTGATTGGCAGCCCATTTTTTGGGTTCGCTATGATAGCCAATCCTTTTCTATATTTAATCAGTTAAAAATAGGCTGCTCTGATTAATATCATGAATAATTTGATACGAATCTCTCACCTTCGACTTAAGTTCAGCTTTTGTTCGTTCTAAATTTAATCTATATTAATAGCAATTTATTTTTGAAATTATTTTATATTTGGCTTTTTTCGATTCCCTTCTTATTATTCTTAATGAACTAAATATAATTTTATATATAAAGGAATATAAAAAATTATAAATTAATCTTATTAAATATTAATCTTGTTTATTTCTGTGATTCAGATATCAATCTTACTTCCGTGTTGTGTTGTTTGTTGTTTGGGAACAAAAACTTCGACTACATTTTACAGTTGGCATTAATTTTCCGCTTTCAACTTAATCAGAATATCACGATTCAACAAATCAACTTGAAATTGTTTGCCTTTGGGTTGCTCATCTTAATCGCATTTTAATTGCCGAAGCGATCTATTTCAAATTGCTGCAGCAGTTTATGGAAATTATGTTGAAGTTCAGAAATGACCATAACTACAAACGCATCTCTGTTGACTTGCACGGCACCAGGCTCTTCAATTGTGTACGCTCATTAAGCTCTAACTAGCAATATTACAACGATTTACATTAGCTACGCTTTAAAATCAGAAAATCCACACATAAGCAGAGGGCGACAGAGCGAGAGAGGGGGGAGAAAGGGTTAGGGGAGGGACAGACATCGACATCGATTAAATTGCACAACAGAATGAAGCAATAAACTTTTAGAGGTCCAAGCGCCAGCCAATAGTCGAGGGCATACATAGACTCTCACATACATATACACCGGGGAAAATGCCAGTCAACTTATACATACATATATACATATGTGTGCGTAAAAGCGGGTTAAACGTGTGCGCTTCAAATGACCAAGCGACGTTTAGCAGCCGATAAAGTCATTCAATGTGGCAGCAACAGCAACAGCCACAGCCACAGAGCAGCAAGTGAATGCCGTCGGAGCTGACTTCAGAGCACAATGTATGTTACGTATGTACATATATGTATGCGGCTGTGTGTGTGTGTGTGTGTGTCTGTGTGGAGCTCATTTTACGCTTTTGTGATAAAGTAATCAGTTGATGTTATTTGACAAAGGCGAAGATAAATCGATAGATTGGCTGCCAGTCTTGTCACTGACCAGCCGCAAATATTGCAGAAAACTAGCAGAGAGGCAAATGATAGAGACTAGAAGCGCAAAATATTTATTGATTCCATGCATTAGGCAAACGTACTGTTTGTGTATGCGTCTGCAAATTGCCGTAGAATTTTATTTGTGCACATTTGTGGCAAAATATTTACGAATTTGATGTAAAACGTACACTTTATTTACCTGAATACGAAATGAAAATAAATCATACGCACACACAGGCACAATTGGCTATAACGAAATAACAGAATTCCATCAAAACAACATGCAGACGAAACCAAACATAACAAAACAAATAAACAATTCAATAGGCAGACTAAAACTGGTAGCCAACAGGCAAGAGTCCGCAGTCAGTCCAGGCAAAGCGTATTCGTCTAGACGGTCGAGTACATGGCCAATAAAGCAAATGCGAAAATAGCCGTTCATAAAAATTAACAACGGCGACGACACGGCAGCAAGAGAGTGCGAAAAAAAGCATAAGCCAAGCTGGCAGACGTTGACAGACACAACTAAAACAGAAACACAAATAGGACTTGAAATAGAAATAGAAACAGAAACAAAAACGGGGAAAAACAAAAAGAAAAAAAAAAGACACAAACCTGACTGTTGAGTTTGTATGAGCTGAATGAACTGACTTTCGTATGAATGAAAATCGGAAAATTCGTAGCAAATAACGCTAACGCTGGGCAAAAAGACAACAAAAACAAACGAGACAAACAGGGCAAATGTGGCCGCAAAATGGAGGCTAAACAAAGTCCAAAGTCATGGAAATAGAAATGGACCCAGTCTCGGTTCAGGTTATTTGAAATTGGACGCTTGACCGCAACAGAAGTGCATGTCGCCGAGTATGTGTGCGTGCGAGTGCGACTGTGTGTGTGTGTGCAGTGAAATAAAAACGCAACAAAGCGCAATCATCATTATCGTTAAAAGAGGCGCTTACAAAACTAGACAAATTGCCACTTTAGAGGCCAGAGGCAAAAGCCAAAGGCAGCAGGCAGCAAAGAGAAGCAACGGAAGTTGGCGGCCTTTGGGCCAACGTCGCGTATGAGCAACGGGCGAGGCGTCTGTAATGACCTTTGGGCAAATGCGGCAGCAGCGCACACACACACACACACACACACTCACACTCCCATAGTGGATGTACGCTTAAAACCAAAATGGCGCACATTAGAGACCGCAGAACGCACAAGAGTATGCTAGAAAAGTGTGCTATGTTGCCAGCAACAAAAGCAACAAGCTCATAATCAACTCTCTTTCTATGTGAATATGAATGTGCATGTGTGAGTGTGTTGGTGTGTGAGTCAGAGTGTGCTGATAGTCGTCGGATGCCACAAAAGGCGAGCAGAAAGAAATATAATAAAATAACAGAGATTTCAACATGGAAAGTCAGCAAGTTCAAGGCAGGCTTGCACAGTTGGGACATTTGGGGTCATAAAAAGCATAGGCCAGCACTTTTAGGCTTAATTATAGACACGCACAATGTACACATACATACACACTCGAGGACAGCCCAAATGAGCGATTATGTGTCGAGCTTTGCCAGCGAATTCTCTTGTTCATTTTTTTCCTTGTGTTTTGTGTTGTTTTCATTTGTCGAGTTGCTGGTCAATTTGCTGGGCATCTAAACACTTTGCGAAGAGCATTCATTAATAGCCTTTACATTGTCGCCGTGGTTGTTGCTTTGGCCAGCTGCTCATGCAATGGCGACAGCAATTATAGTTACAATTAAAAAACCATTAGTCGTAATTTCGTTTCTTTTATTTGTAGGTTTGGGTGTTGTGTAGGCAAAAAAAAAAACGGGACACGGCTTTCCGGTAAACGCAACGAAAACATTAACTTTACCTACTACAAGCCCAGCTCAGTTCTGCTCAACCCAGGCAAAAGTTGAATTTAAGTGGTTTAACTAGTTCATATCTAAATACTGATTAATAGCCAAAACAAATAATACGAAATTGACTTTAATGCACTTTATAGCATGTCCAAATCATGCAGTACTCTAGTTGTGACAATTGAAGTCATAGTTGTTGATTTACTTCAATCAAATATGCAACAACAATAAAATAATTGCTTCATTCATTTAATGATCAGTAAATGTCTTGCTTCACCGGGCAATAATTGAATGTGAAATTATTATTATAAGTGGCGCTGTGAAGCAATTTAGTGGCATTCGTAGTACAGTTCGGCGTGGGCAGTTCCAATATTGAATGAAGCTACTAATATAGACGAATGAGTGCAGTTCAAAACTCAACAGAGTAATTCTCTTTTTTTATATTTAGTTTAATTCATGAATTCCAACATTGATTCTATTGTTTTTTATTTCAATCCTAATTTATTAATAATAATCAAAAAAATGTTTTAACTATTATTTCTAAATCTACTTTCTGCTAAAAATTCTGATAAAAATCAATTACCAACTGCTACAAATACCCGAAACCAAATAGTACACTCTGTACTGTATTAAACAAATAACGAAACTAAGCATAAATACATTAAGAGGATTAGATTGAAATCTATAACAATATACTCGATTTTATTCACTATAGCTACTTTTGAAACAACCCTCACATGACATAGCTGACCATTGCTGAACGAGGCAAAAGATGGAGAAACTATCTAATTATGTATGCAAATAACTTTGTCCTATTATCGCACAGTTACAGGCACAACAATTTGGTAACATTTGAGTGAACTTTTTCTAGTATTTGGCCAGCATTGTTGTGTTGTGCCTTCAATTGACATGCGATGGCCAAAATGGGAGTACAAAGCCGATGATTGGCAGCTGTCGCATATGAAAAATGCGGCACGACGCCAAATTGCCCGCACCTGAGCCAGAGCCTAAGCCCAAGGACCAGACTGCAGGACCTGCTGGCTGTTTGGCGGAATGGATAGCAGGCCGGGTGTCAAAGGAGCTTAAATGCTTTGAGAAGCATGCCGCACGATATACGTTCCACTTTTTGTCTTCATTTCTTTTGGCTGAAGTGCACTTTTTACGCGAATTCGCTGGCGTTCAATCCATTTTTTCGAGGTCTATCTGTAGCGGAGACGGGGAGAAAGACAGAGAGAGGGAGTGGAGCGTTGTTACTGCCGCATATTTTCTTTTCATAATGACCAAAAACAGACGACGCAGTTTCTGCAGAGCCAGAAATGCTTTTGAAGTTCTTTGTCGCCGCTTTGCCGCCGCCGCTCTAGAGGTGCGGGTTGAACAGTGACGGAGAGGGAGGGCCAAACGAAGACAGAGACGGGGGCCAAGGGCAGCCTCGTTTTTTGTCTGCCTTGCATTTTGACCGTTTTCTCGCTCGCTCGCTTTCTGGTTATTGTTGCCGCTGCTGCTGCTGCTGCTATTGCTGTGTTTTGGGCCACGTTTTGCGGTACCCAGGTGCAGTAGCTGCGGATTCTGCAGTTTTTATTGTGCACTTTTTTTTGCCACTTTTTTATGTGTTGGCCAAACAAAAGCAATGCAGCCAGAGCTTGGCTTTGTTTTGGCCTGCTATTGCTCGCTGCTAAGTGGCCATAACAATTTGGGTTTATGCATATACAATTTATGTCTTGCATTTATTTAAAATTCTCTCTAGTCTCGCCTTGACTCGACTCGCAATGCATGGCAAAGTTTTCACAATCTCACGTTCAGCGCAACACAGCTGAAGTGCGTCCCTGCTCAGCTAATTTTATGCTCTAATAGCAATTGGCATTTATGTGCAATTAGCATGAGAATTGTCGTGAATGATGACCATAATAAATGTTCTAAGTAAAAAGACAGAGATAGCTAAGATACGCTGAGTGCCAGAGGGGGGAGTAGCAATGAGAACTGGTCAACTGAACTGGAGGGCGCAAACATAATGCAAACGACTTGAGCTCATGAAATGGCCAACAAGACATAAAAACAGAAAACGAGCTTCGCAGGCTGCTGACTGTTGGCTGTTGGCTAAAATGCAAACAGGTAACACCGACACACACTCTGCATTAAGAATTGAGGATTGAGAACTGACGCAGCAAGTTGCCAGTTGCCAGTTGCAAGTTGCAAGTTTGCCAGTTACCAGTCGATGCATGCATATATGTATGTATATATAATAAAAAAAAAACAACAAGGGACACTTGATGTTGCCCAAACGAATTTCAGGTTGTATCACATTAAAAGCAACCTCACACACATACACACATTGAATGGCTTATGTGTTTGTGAATAATGTTGTCTGTACTCAGAGTATATACTCATATATTCACCTTGTATGCGCCACTGGAATGCAATTCACAATTCACTATTTACCGAGTTTTGTTGTTCGTTGTTTGTCAGCTAATCAACTTATGTTAGGCACTTGGCTAACACACACACCCGCACATAGTCACATACACATTAACGCACACACTGGCAATTAGTTAAGGCTAATTATTCTTGTACTTCGTCTACATATCAATTATTCATATATTTATTTATTTATTCATTTCGTTACGAGTTAATTCTGGTTTTGCGAGTTGCAAGCGAGTTGAATGCGCGCCACATGCAACTGGGTACCGTTCAAAACGCGTTTGTAGCACAAACTGAAACTGTTTCTTGTTTCTGCCGTCGCAGTCGCAACGCTGAATGTCGCCAATTCTCGCCGAGTCGAGTCAAGTCTCCAGCTTCGTGGGCCATTCGTTCTCACGTTCTCATGCTCATCGCAGTCTCACTCTTTCTGCATTCGTTTGGCACTCGCATTTGGGCATCGTCGGCGCCACGCTGAGAAAAACCAGTTTTTAAACTGGCTCCTTTCGTTCTTGCAGCTGGCAACACTGTTTCGCCTTTTTGCCCCAATGTTACTGGGTACACTTGCCGGCATTTGGTTAACATTTGTTTACGTTGCAGCGCGCAGGCGTTGACTCCCAACCAGCTGTTAACCCAACTCACATCTCTGTTAATGCCATGCAGCGGCATGAGAGGCATGAGATGCTGATGCATCTGCCGACATCTGACATCTGACAACTGCAGATAATTTGCTGTTTGGCCAATCAAATGTGTAACCTTGAGTTGCCTCCGGCAAACGCTTTTTTCCATTGCCCACACATACTCGTATGAAAATAGAAATCTTCAACTATTTGCTTGCTTCTCTTCTTAAGCTTCTTAATTAGCGCAGTCACAGTCCCATCTACAAGAAAACTCTCAGTTTCAAAACCAAAAGCACATAAATCTAACAAACAGCACATAAATCCTTGGCCAAAACTATGCAATGTCAGTTGTCTAAGGCAAGCAGCAGTTGGGAAATGGAAAATTGGAAAACAAAAAGCCGCACACTGGCATCCACAAATGCACAGAAACTACATTCAACAAAGGAGCAACAAAATGAGTCCAGCGGGTGGAGCTCAAGTTCAGAAGGAATAGGATACAAACTCTAACTTAAAGGTTTAAAATAATATTATTTAATTAAAATTGTAAGGAAAAATGTGCTATATGTGTATCTGATAATATATGGGCATTTTTGTTTTTTTTTTTTAAAAAAACATCATTTAATTATTATTATTAATTATTATAATATTTTTAATGAACAAAATGAATCAAAGTGGGTGGACCTCAAGTTCAGAAGGAAATGAATACTGACTTTAATTAATTTATTAATGTTTTAAACAATATTATTAAATTAAAATTGTAGAGAAAAATGTCTTATATATGTGTATATGGTAATTTGTGTATTTATTTTAACAAACATAATTTAATTAATGTCATTAATTACGTTTAAATTTACATGACTTTTCGATATTATATTATAGTACATATTTGTATATAATATTTTATTTTCTTCGCAACAATTTCTAGAAGACTTTATGAACTCAAAATTTTGTATTTTTGAAAATAAACTTTAATAAAGAGAAAAATCAATAGATAATTAAGCAAAGCTCATTGTTTTGCCAAACGTAAATGAATTCGTGATAAATCAAAGACAACCCGTTCTAACGAGCAACAAAATTGAGGAAATCGAAATCGAAATAGAAAACGTGCAGCATTTGACTGTGGCATGGCTTAATGTGGTTGCACGAATATTGAAAGGCAATGCAAAGCAATGGCTGATTAATTTGTGGGCAAGTCGAGTGATTGGCCATAAAAAGGAAATCATTAGGCATTAAGACATGTGCATAATTTATGCGCAAATTAATAATGGCACGTAGCCAATCATTTGAATGCCATTTAATTAATTTTGCCATGAGCCACAAATACATACACACACACACACACACATAAAGAACACGCACTACACACACCAACAACAGATGGCAAGTTTACGGACAGGTTCAATTACACATTGCGATGGGCAGATGTGCCCGTTGTCTTTACGGGGAATCAAATTGAAACTATTTAGAATGCTGGCCAAGTTAATGACAGGACATAAGCCACTGAGTGGGTAACCATGACGAAAATACTTCTAGTTCCAGAAGATACATCAATGAAATCAAATAAATATCGTTTGAGCCAGGTGAGATGGCTGCCTCAGCAGCACCCGCCAAGTTGCACGCATATAAATAACCAATGATGCGGCATTTATCTGGCTCTGGCTATGGCTCTGCCTCTGACACTGACTTGGCTGCCAGAGTAGCTCCACAATCAGTCTCAGCTTACTGGCAGCAGAGCAGCAGCTAAACGGGCTATTGAAACTGAAGACGGTCATTGTTGGCCTGGCTAACTGGATGGCTGGCTGGCTGGCTGCCTGCCTGCGTTGCTTGGCATCCTTGGGGCTAAAAGGGATAAACGTTTAGCATGGCCTGCACGATTTTTATGTAAGGCACGTGTTGTTGTTGCTGTTCCAACTGGGAGTGAGAGAGTGCCAAAGAGACAGCATTCGCCCACAATTTCTGTTCTGCTTCTGTTCGCCATGTCCGTGTGACTGTTTCGCATCATTTGCTCTGATCCCAGTGGTAATTTTGTGGGCCGTACCGTACCGCCTTCGACTGTAACACAACACCACTGGGCAAAGGACATCGTCAAATGGTCAATGGGCAGTGCGCAGTCGAATTTCATTTTATTTCGTTTCGTTTCGTTTTATTTGACGAAAACGTTTCTGCCGTTGAGACTTTGTGACTTGCACTGTGTTCAGTGTCTAAAGTTGTCAAACAAAACGACAGCAGCCAAACAATAAGAGCCAAACATAAAACGCCAAAACAACAAAATCAAAACGGATAGATTGAAAGGATGAGCACAACTCGACAAGCTATCCAGCTCAGCTTACCTGGCAGCAAACCAACACAGTTGTACGGGCCCAACCCACTTGAGCATGGAGAGCACAATGGAGATGCAATAGAGTAGCTCGCGCTGGCTTCCAGTGTGTAACCTTGTCAAAACAGAATATCGCTTACCAAGTCGTTTGGCAATTTTTCTCAATTTTCGCATAGAAACTAAAACACGCCAGCCAGCCAGCCAGGACATCGAAAGGCAGCGAAATTGCATCTCCAAGTGCTGCAAGTGGCGTTGTCTCAGTGCTCACACAAACTTGATGTTGGGGCATCCAATTTGAAGTGCACGTCCAGGCTGGCGACAAAGCGGGGGGACAGGGCCTGCACAAAGCGAAGCAGAGAGCACAAAATCTAGCTTGATTTCCGCCACTATCCGCAGGCCGCACACACACACACATAGCGAGAGCAGAAGGAACAACAAATAAGCGGCAGGAATGCTGGTCTGGTGTGGTTTGCTGGTGCTGCACGATTGCTCTTTGGTGATTTGGGAGCTGGCGGGGCAGCTTCGACTTCAGCTTCAACTTGGACGTGCACAGAAACAAAGCACAAATTGTTGTATGTAATTGTGCGTTACTCATACACATCAACACGTGCCACACACTCTCTCACACACACACACATACTACGATGGCTCACCTGCTGCTGCGTGCGGCGAATTCCATTGCATACTTGCCGACGCTCGTTGGCTGTGCAAATAAAAAGTGATATACGTGCGACACTGAATGAATATTAATCGCCTTTTTTGCTTTGGCATCTGGCCATGGCCGAAACCCACCAGGTTCTGCTGCCACCTTAATGCCATCAGCTTGGCGCCAGCTTTGGCCCAGCTGGTTGGCTGATTTGCCAGCTTAAATGATTTCCGCCGCAGCTTCGCACGCTCTTTTTCTATCTCTATCTCTCTCACACATTGTGTGTGTGTTTGTGTGTGGACGTATAAATAAGTATGTGTGATTTGTTGAATTTGACAAAATTTATTAGTTTCAGGTCTGCCTATTGTTTATCGACGAGCCTCGGCTCGTTTTCGCAGTCATTTCAAATAATACTCAACGTTTTATTGAATTTCATTTCATTTGAATGCCATTTTCTGTAAATTGCTTTTAGTACCCTACCCTACCTTACCCTTAATTTTAAAAGCTCTTAAATTCAACACTCTTTTTTTTCTTCTTGTAGCAGACCTCTGTTAATTCCTGGCACAAAGGAAAAGGAGACGGTCATAAAATGCGGCGAGTGTCGCAGTTGTCGCGACCCTTTGGACAGGAGAAAATAAAAAAGCAACACTCATTGGAAACAAAACATGTACGAGTATTACTTATTATGGCTTGTCAAAAGGGTTAACACGCCTCCATTTCGGTGGCAAGCTGTTCGCACCTTTGTGGGGCTTCGGTGTTCAACACAAATTTTCGGCAATTCAATTTGGTTTTTATTTCGTCTCAGCTCAGAGTTTTTAATGAATTTCTGTATTGACGCTGGCATTGGATTTCACAATAAGTGTGGGGCAGTTGTCAGCTGTTGACACCTTCTTTTTTGACCAAAACGTTGCCGTTGAAGTGGACAAAACTTTTGAGTTGTCAGACGTTTTTGCAACAAATTTATAGTTAATTTTCAATTCAGCTGAACAGGCTTACACGTTTCAATGAATGGATTTTGTTTTCAGATCTGCATATACGAGTATAGACGCACTCAGGTAACAGGTAACAGTGTTGTGTCAAAGGCAAACTTTGCAGACAACAAAAGCACAGCGCAGACAACTCCACAGTGGCAGCTCACTGAAAGGGTACAAACTGTGCCCTTGAGCACAAGCAGTCCCTACTCAATATAGCTCATAATACGCCACTGCCAGTGGGTTATACTGTGCTTCTAAAAACGCAAATAAAAATTCAAAACGAAACTAATCTGCAAGTGAACCCGATGAGCTCAACACACAGAGAGACAGATACGAGTATACAAAAGCAATTTGTTTGCGGTGCACACTATTGTTGCATTATTATTGTTTGCTGGCTGTGGCTATGGCTGTGCCTGCGTCTGGCCTTAGATATAGCAACAAAAGCAATAACAATAACAACATTGAAGCTGCCAGACCGAGTCTGCGTCGACTATGTCGAGTGCGACAGTTGCAGCAGGAACTCGCAGCACATGTTTGCCGCCTTGTCGGGCCGCGTTCCCACTTTATACTAACTCGTTTTTCCCGCTTTTTTCCACTTGCTCAATGTGTGCATGTGTGCATTTATGCATGTGTGTGTGGCCTGTCCTTGCGGTGTATTTAACCTGTCTGCTCGTTGGATTACGAGCACCCACCCACAAACAAAGTGGCGGACAGACAGACATACACATTCAAACAAACAACACAGCATGTATCTATTCATATGCCACTTTGGTATATGTGTATGTGTGTGTGTGTGTGTGTGTGTGTAGCTTGGGTAATGCAATACGCATGCATCGAGGGGCAAATACCCTGCAAACGCGTGCCTGCCACAGACAACGCAACCACTGACACCAACTGCGGCTCTGACGCACACGGCTCCTGTCCTTTGGCAGACATTTTAACGCTTATTTTAGTTTGGGCTACGCTTTTAGTTACACACACTCACGCACACAGACAACCGCAATGTTCACACTAATTTGCACAAGCGGCGTCAATGCGTCGACGTCGCTTTGCGTGTTCTTTTCCAGCTCAATTGCACTTCACACTTTGCTGCTGTTGACGCTGTAACTTCCCTCTGGCTTGACTGCCAAGCGTCAATACAAGTAACCCAGACCTTGGTGCATGATATGCTCACGGGCTCAGCCGCAACCCCTTATGCGGTCGGCATTGATTACAACATTACTTTTTAATGCTTTCATGTACTTTAAATGAAGTGCGATACAGCCCTTGGAATATATCAAATGCGACCATGAATTTGCCATATGTTGCGATCTCTTAATTATAGAATTAATTGCAAAGACTCTACAAGATTAAATATGTTCCAATCTTCAAATTATAAAATAGAAATCTCTTCGTTCTTCGCCTCAAGTTCCTTACTCGTCTCACCATGTGTTGAATTGTTCCATCCACTTGATTTGCTTTGCATTTCCATAAAGTCTCCCAAGACGGCATGTATGAAATGGAACCAGCAACCTAAGCAATAAATTGTATATATTCTTTGAATCTCCCACAGAAATCCGTAGTAGAACAAACCTGCAGTGACATAAAGCAATGAAATGAGCATCAGGCAGCCTCTAACTTCGTTATGCAATTGAAACCAATAGAACAAGCTTTTGTAAACCAATGCATAGGCGAAGACAGCTGCAATCAGTAGCCAGGGCAAGAATAACCAGTGATTTGCCTGTGGGTTAATAATACAGCTTGAGTTAATTGTCAAAAAGGCAATGATAGATATTTCTTACGTTTCTCGAACCGATAAAAAGTAGCACACTGGCAAATATTTGAAGCAAGCAGATATGATTGATCGACAGCTGATCTGTAATAAAGAGAATTAATTCATTTGCAATTTAACATTCCAGCTTTATCTCCACAGTCACCCTCTTTATGCTGGCTCGGCATATTTCCAATGCAGACAATGACAACCATTGATACAATCCCCGAGACCACCGCAATAGCCATTCGTACTTTTGCGCTTTGCCATTTGAGGAACATTCTTCCGTCGAAGCTCCGTTTACTCGAACTTACAGCTAGCAATGCACTTTGAGAACTGATTGATGTTTTTATAAGTACCACAAGCTGAGTGTGTTGAACCATGGATGGTTTTTCGAGCATATAACATAAGTTGAGTTAGCTTACTGCTTATCAAAATTCATATAAAGATTACTTTATTTGCAAACAATTTATAACGCATATTCCTCACTAACGTTCCTATAAGTTAGTTTTCAGAATTTCAGAAGAGCTATTTTTATTGATACCAAATAAACATAATATACTATCTTCAATTGCGTGACATCACAAATTATAACATAAAAAACGATGAAGGGAGCATAAATAGTTGATCATATTTGAAAATAGAATGCAATATTTAATAAATTTTAAACAACATATTAGACCAGATTATTCAAATCATATCTCTGTCAATTGTATAGTTTGTCATTATAATCAACATGTATATTTATCAGAAATAAGTTTAACTTTATACTAGATATATTATAAAGACGCGTTGCTCATCTTAAATGAAACTATTGTCATTATTAGTTTTAAAATTGTGATGTTAATTTTGTACTTGTTAAATGCTTGAATTCGTAATTATTTAATCAATATTATGTACGCTTAGAAATAAATTAATGCTTTTCCATTACGGCGTTTCCATTAGGATAGCAGGTGAAAGTAGTTGTGAGAGTGCAAATGTAATCGTAATGTGATTGAAGTGAAGCAGCAAGAAGGAATATGTGAAAAGTTTTCACAAAATGTCGATAGACGAGTACTTAGCACACATACTCGTACACTGACACACACACACGCCCCAACACATACGCATGCAGACTACATAAGTTGGAGGGAAACGCGTTTCGCGTAAATTAGCCAAGTGTAGACTTCATTAAGTAGCGCCAGTAAATTAAGTGCTAATGTTGAAAGTTTTGACCGCCAAAGTGCGCAATGCACTGTAGTTGTAGTTGCTGCTATTGTTGTTGTTCGCGCTACGCTTCCGGCGGAAACAGTCAACAGCAGCAGCAGCAGAGCCAAAGGCAGCAACCACAAGAACAAGAACAACAACATGAGAAGCAGAAACAGCAGCAACGAGTCCAAATTGATGATGGTAGCCCCAACGAAAATTGCACTCACTTTCTCTAGTCTCCAGGGTTCAAAGCTTATAGGGTAGCAACTATTGTTGTTGTTGTTTTAGTTGTTGTTGTTATTGTTGTTGTTGCTACTGCTGCGTTTGCCACGCAGTCTGCAAATTTTTAATGCTTTAATCTTGATGCTAATAAATCTTGAAGTTGCTAGCACTTTCACATTACTTTCGGGCTAAAATGAGGGGGTAAATGAAGGGTTTGGTTCGCCTTTTGAGAGGCCACCGGGCCAAATTCAATTAGACAGCTGCACGCTTAACCGTCTTAGTTTAAGCCAATTTGAATGCATTTTACCAAGCAGCGACCAGTCACTAAAATGCTACCTCTACTTCCACTTCTCCCACCTCTGTCTCTCCTTGTTGCCGTTCTTCACTGGCCCCCCTATCTTGACTCCTGGTAATTACAACTGACGCTCAAAGAGTGCTAGAGCTCTGTGTGGAAATTGACGCTGACAGTTTGGCAGTGTCGGTTTTACTAATCGAATTAAGCGTTGGCCTTTTGCGTGTTTCACTCCAATTGATTAGCAATGTTTTAGTTATTAATACCTATATATCAAATATCCAATTTATACTATAAACATTAAGCACTTGTTTTGGCTTTAGCCAGACCAAAGACAAGCACGAATAGCAATAAATGCTATGGAAATAAAATTTAACCGCTTTTCTTTTCTAATTTGCATGCAAAGCAGGAACAGCATTGTCACATGCATATTGGTATGAAACTTATCAGAATTTAAAGTAATACTTGCTTGAATATTAATTTGTATTTATTTAGTTATGAATTTATACCATCATAATTGCTGAAAGATCGTTTTAATAAATACATTGTGAAATCAGAACTATACTTATTTGACAAATGTAAAGTACAGTGATAAAACAATAAGCAGCGTTAAATAAAACTGTTAATAATATCAACAGCTGGCTTTTTTCATTCGCTATTTCCAACATACGTGTAGATATTTCGATGTAGCCTTTCTCCTCTTCAAATTGTGTCTTGACCCACTGTGCTTTGGTCGAGCTGTCAGTGGCAGTTGGCACTGGCTGACATTGCGGGTGGATTGCGGTAGATTTCTTTGTGCCCAGCCCCCTGTGCTTTAGTGGTTTTGTGGCCACAAGTGGAGCTCCAAGTTGTGACACACAACTGTCAAAGTGGCTCGTGACAAATTTGTTATTAGCGCAAAGGCAAAAGAAGGCTTCAGGCTTCAGGCTTCTGGCTTCTGGCTGACAGCTTGGCTGCTCAACAGCTCAACTGTTCAAATGCAGAATGTCCTCGCTTCCTTTCGCCTTTCGCCTTCAGCTTCAGCTTGTTTTATTAACTCAGAATTTATGGCCCGCCATTAGGCACTGCAAATTAATCAAATTTTTTATTTGCCATTCGCCAACAAAAATTTTAACAACATAAATTTGTATTTAAAAATGAGTTAGCTACGCAGCTTGTGTTGAATCCGTATTCGTATCCCAGTGTTCTTGTTCGTGCTCAACTTTGAGTCAATTTCACGCCGCCTCACCTGCCAAATGAATGCCATTTTTCTTGCCGGCGTCTCTTATTATGTAAGAATTTGTCATTTTCGAGCATGACTCGACTAGATGAAATGCAATTTAGCAACAGCAAGAGGCATTTTAATGTGTTTCTTTAATGGCTGGCCTTAAAGGGAGCAGCAACCATTGAGGCATGCAGTCCTGCTGCCAGTTGCCAGCTGCCTCATCAAGCGAAACTTTGTCCAGAGTAAACAGAGCATATGTTGGCCAGTCTGAGAAGACCTCACTAACTTGGCTACTTACCAGTGTTATTGTTGTTGTTGCTGCCGCCTGTTTTATGCCCAGAAAAAGTGCAAAAATATGTTGCACATAAATTTGTATTAAGTTTGCCGCTGTCACTTTTTCGTTCGCCTAAGCAATGTGGGCAGACAGCATAACGACATAATCATAAATTTAAATATGCAACCCAGCGAACCCCTTGCCCCCCTCTTACAGTTGTACTTATGTCGGAACACACACTCCCACACACACTTTACATTTCTTAGCCAAAAAAACAAGCAGAAGAGATGTGTAGAAAAAACGGTAAAAACCTTCGCAGTGACAGTTTCACTTTGCCTGGCATAAGGAATTTCAGCTGCCGCCACACACACATGTTGCCCTGCTTTATGCGTGTTAAATGAAGTTGTTTCGAATGCGAATGGGTGTGGGTTAAAGGGGGATTCGAAGTGGTGCAGGCACTGGGGTTTACGCCTCCAAGGGATCTGCTAAGTGCTACACGCCAAACATGCGATACACATATTCAAAACGAGTATGTGCTTACCTTCTGACTATTGGATACTACAAGCTAATGTCTAAAATAATTTCTACTTATATAAGTATATGCCTATGGGTGCTTTATATGTACTGTAGTATTTACAATTGGTATTGGATTTTCTAGATTCTGTTAAAGAATCAGCACACAATAAATATTCAATTAAAATAGGTAGATAGATAGAAAAGATAAATTGTTTAATAGTATATTATACACTTAATAACAATGGTAAACTGCCGTTAAAAGAGTGCAATTGCTAGAATTAAAACATAACTGATTCTTAAATTCATAATATAACATACGTACAACATTTTTCGATTTTGTATCTTGGTTTAGACACAAAAGATACTTATCTGTGATTTGTGCAATATTATAAATTGAACCTAATGTATTAGTTTGTCAAATAAATCGAACATGCATAGTTAAAGTAAAATATATACATATTTGTATTATAATTACTGGAGTTGCAATTAAACTAAATTTTTTGAAGTATATAAAAATATAGTCCAGCAGTATAATTTAATATTATGGTAATTTTTTGAAAATGTCAATTAACTAAATAGATAGTCCCAAAAAGTTTCAAAGAAAATGCGAATAGTAAATCTGACCAAAAAGCTATCTGCACCTGGACCCAACTGCTCGTATAGAAAGAAATTGATGTTTCTATAAAATGCTCATACTCGCCCTTCTGCTGGGACCACCCTCAATTTGGGCAAACATTTGCCAATACGTAGACGTAATCCCAAAGCAACGACAACAACACCGTAAAATGCTTTGCAAATAAGCCTACAAAGGGCAATGGCAAACAAACTATGGGCCAACTGCCTTGTAATAGATTTAAGGGCAGTCCGAACTGCCCCAAAAAGAAGCATTAGTTTATTAGAGTATTTCAGTGTGTAGTGGTGTGTGTGGGTGTGCGTTGGTCTGTGTGTGTGCGTATGGGTGAGAGTGCGACTTTAATAGTCGGGTAGCAAAATAAACAGAGTGCTTATACAATGACCAAGAAATCTTTGCAGCCATTGTGTTTTCGTTTTTTTTTTTTGTGTGTGATTTAGAAAAATATTTAAATGGAAAATCTTGGGAAATGAAAGGAGAAGGACCCGTCGGAAAGTTACTGTTACGCTTGTAAAACATACAAGGTGCTTCCGCAAAGGATGCGCAAATAATGTCTGTAAACAATTTTTATTGCTTTCTGCATGGAGAGAACTCGAAATAGAAATGGAACTGAAACAGAAACAGAAACGGAGACGGAGCCGGAGTATGTGGCTGATACGTTAAGATCAGAAGTCTGGCCATGTTCTGACATAGGCAGATTTGCTTAAAAGTAAAAGTTGTTGATAGAAATCACAAAGCACAATAACATAAATTGCAAAATGTGACAAAGGGTTGCCCAGCAGTGGGGAAGAGTGTAAGTGGTGTGAGTGAGCCACCCCCTTTGGAGTGGCAAGCATTGGGTCATCCAGCTAAGAAATAAATAACAACAAAACAACAGAGAGTGGAAGATGTTGTATTTGAAGTACGGCAGCTTCCCAAGTTGTGTCGATGACATCAGCAAACAACGGCCGCAGAAATTGAAAAACTAATCCAGGGCATATGACGCATTCGCCAACTAAAAGACGAAGCTTAACTTTTCCCAAGTGGTTCGCATTAAAAGTTTAAACTTGCCAAATTGCCGGTGCCCATACACACTGGCACATACACATGACGTTTAAACCAAATCCAGGCACACCTCCAGTAGGAGTAGTGTGCAGCAAACCAGTTCAAACGAGATGTGTTCCCTGTCCTCGGAGTGCTCGGCTTTGGCAGTTGGCGAAAGGAAATTGCTTGCTTTTCATAACTAAAACTTGGGAAATTATGAAATTCATACAGGAAGACAATTTTCTTGCACATCTAATTCGGTTGCCCACCTCCGTTCCCCGCTCTCTCCATCCTCTGCCTGTGCAACATTGCAGCATGAAATTTGTTTGTGGTCTTAGCCATAAGTTTGTCCGTCGACAGGCAACTTGCGGCTGCTGCCGGTTAGCTGCTGACTTCTGACTGCCGGGCTGCCTGCTGTTTGCTGCTTGCCCGCCATTCCCTTCTCCCTTCTCGCATTTCCCTTCACCATTCAACCTTATCCTAGAGATTTGCAGTTTTTAAGCCCGCAATCCCCTGCACTGCGCTCACTTCTAAGCAATTTCGGTAGCTTTTTTGCCACACTTTTGACGGAAATCCTATTCGTCTGGTACCCTGCCCCCTTCCTCCCACCCACATACACACTCACACACTTACAGATAGATAGAGGAAGGCTGAGAAAGGGGAATGGAGGGAAGTTGGAGCAATTCGTTAGCTTTGTTTAACTTGCAATTTGTTGGCAACTGATAGGTAGGTAGCCATAGCCGCAACTTGGCCAGAACTGACTGGCATCTTGACTTTCATTAGAGAATAGTGCATATTTTTTGTGAATGTCTGCCACAAGCTTCAGCTTCACTTTGTATATTACAAATGGTTTGTGATGGAACAAGATGACTTCAAGATGGCAACAGGTTTAATTCATTTTTTATGGCTGCATAAAACAAACCATTTATAAGGATATAAAAGCGCAAACAACAACAGTTATTGCGAGATGCGAGACCAAAACCAATGAGCAGCAGGAAATCTAAAAATTACATAAGGGATCAAGGGACTTTTCGATAGCACGGCCTCTCTATCTTTCTACTACGTTCTCCAGCCTCTCACTCTGTTTCTTTAGACGAGATTGTCGCCACTGAGACAACAGCAATGCTCCTTTTGCCAGCTCCATTTGTTATTATGCTTGGCGTGCAAGGATGCCACATCCTGGCCACGTTTGTTTAGTTTACGTCCGATTCCCCATGCAATAACTTAAAAAACACGAAGACAGCCCGACAGCCAGACGGAACGACAGGCCGACAGCTACGAGCGGCCCAGTACCAATAAATGCCAACCAAAGCACCTTGCCTCTAGGTTGCCTTGAGTCTACTGCCACCGAGTCGCTGCCACACACAACAATAGGCAAACAGCCGCTGGGCACGGAAGTGCCGTCATGACGAGCATAATTCTAACATGGCCAACACCCCATTCGAGCCAAAAGCAACAGGGCTAACAGCAATACTCGCTTTCAGTTTTGGGCACGCACTGCCACCCAGACCCAGACCCATGCCCAGACCCAGACCCAGTTCCAGTACCAACCCAGGGCAGACCAGCTCGGTAGAAGGAAATCATATTTTCTCAGCTTATTGACAGCGTAATCAGAGGCAATGTTTGACAATACTCATGGCAACAACAATGCACAGACGCAATAATAAAATACAAATACAATTTATAGTTATACTACTTTTACGGGTCTGCCTTTGCCTAACTTCTCCCCTGCCCCTTTACCACTTCGTTCTGGCTCCGCATGAATGCCAACAACAAAACTGGTAATTCATTACTTTATCGATGCCATAAGTTCGCTTCGCAGCTGGGACCAGGTCGCTAGTTTGACTCCACCCCTCTAACCAGAACCATACTGAAATCTATAGTATGTTCATGCTCATGTGTGCCCACTCTTCTTGACTCACAAGTGTAAGTATTTTTGTGTACACAAAAGCTGACAATTTATAGCCCCAGTCGGGTGTCGTCTGGCCAAGTTAAAACCCTTTGCAATAGTGCAAAAAAAAGAAATAATATAAACAAGTTAGCACAGTTGGTTGTGGGTCTAGTCTGGGCTGTGGTTCCGCGGCTGCTACTTAAGTGACATTTTTTAATTATCCTTAACAGCGGCAACAAAACTTTTGCTCTGTTAAAATAATAATTTCATTAAATTTTTGCAAAATAATTTCTTGGCTTACATACATATGTTAATTGTCAGTACTTGCATATATAAATATGTTGTATATAAATGCCAAGACTGCACATCAGCTGTCAGTAATTCAAGGTCTGAGTGAGACTCATCAAACATAAACTAATCTGTCTTAAACTATACATTTTTGTTTATGTTCATAAGTTTGGTTAAATTTACAATAAATAGTATATATTTGTATTTTACCAACAGCTTCCTTTCTATGTAATGAACTAATATACATAGATAGATTTTAAATTAAAATTATCTTAATACATTTGTTTTTAATATGAATATTGCATTTTTTATTTTTCACATACATATTTTGTCAACAGCGGTATTAAATATTTTTTTTTTATTATAAATTTATTAAAATTTAAGGATAGTTTTCAATATTGTCTCTATGATTCTCCCACTCTAAGTACGTCATATTGCAATCGCAGTATTTACTGGTCATACTGCTTGTTGGGCAGCTGGCAGCTAGGACTGATCATATAATATTTCCATGGGTCTACAATATGAGCTGGCATAAAGCTTATTTGTTTGTTTATATTTGTGCACCAGTTGTTTTTTGCCTTCGTTTATTTGAATTATCGCTACACAATAGCAGAAGGTAATAAAAGAATAATATTTTGTTTTCTTACTTTTTTGAACAACTCACTCTTCAATGCTTGAAATATTAATAGTTTTCCCTAAAGGCAATTACAATTCTCAAAAATACAAATGTAAATAATGTTGCCGACAAATTGTGAATTAATAATTTGGGGCAAACACTGCAAGAAATTTAGTACTTCATATTCCGCTGTTTTAATTTATATTCCATCTTTCTGCATTTCTGTTCTATAAAAAGCTGGATGTAGTAACTGTTTGTATGTTATTCAAGTATTTTTCAAATAATAACAATCATGGGATTTTAATCTGCATTTACCACTATACCCTAAAAATAATTCTACTAAAAACACTAGCAGATTTGCAGAAGGAGTATACATCAAAATAGTCAAATGTGAAGTAGGGTGAAATCACTTATACTTATAATACAAATACATAAAAATCAAGAATGTTTTTAGTACACAATCGTAAGTATTGTGTGTGACTTCTATGGGACCGATTGAACCAAATTTCAAACCGATGTGGACCATATTTAAATGCCTATCCATATATACGTCAAATCCTGCAAGTGTGCCGTGTATGTATGTATTTATACGACCAGTTGATTCTGTGCCCATTGTTGTATTGCATTTATATTAAACAAAAACAATGCAGGGCACATTGTAAACATTACATGCAGGGACAAAGCATTGTATTTTGGACACACAAGTAAGCCTCTAAAAATATTGACTTGACACAATAAACACCTCGACAAAGCATTTCCCTAGGGCGACAAGATAAAAACTACCAGCACCAGCATTGAAAGTAAGAACAACAATAATAATAATAATAATCACACTATGGTTATTACTTTTATTATTATGCATTATTGTTATTATTGTGGCAGCACAAACTTTACTCATTTCGCACGCATGACAAATTCATGTTTGGCCCCCAAAAATAGTCTACATAAATCTGAAGCTGTTGACAGTGCAAACAAAACGGCAAATAAAATAAATAAATACGCAAAAATTGAAAATGCATAGATTGGTCGTTAGCAAAATATGGAAAAATAGAGTAAAGTGTACACAAACATAAATGTAGATTTATAAAAGCAATTTTTGGCCACAAACAAAAACTGAAGAAAAAGTTGGGTATACATTAAAACAAGGCCACAGCTGGGACTATGCTTCGACCAGCTGTGTGTGAGCCTACGAAAAAGTGGAATTTTAAAATGTCGCCCACAGCAAATTGAAAATTAAACGAAAAACTTTAAAATAACTATATTAAAGGAGAGTGCATGGGGTGCAGAGGGGCAGTGGATGGGGCTAGCGTCAAAGAAAAAGTTGTATAAAATGTTTTTACTTCTTGCTGACCCCAATTGTAGGCCCGGCCCGGCCAGGCGGACCTGTCCTGCTCTGCAAGTGTTGCCAACTTAATAAAATGACGCTCAAACATGGAAAGTTGACCAGCACGACGAGGACCTGTTCCCAAGACCAGGACAAAGCCTCAGCCTGATAGCCACAGCAACAAGAACAGCAACAATGAGAAGGAGCACCGAACAACGAGAACAACAAACGAGCGCACCAACACAAACAACCCACAGCAAGTGCATGTAAAAAAGTTGTGCCAAAAAATACATTTCCCTTTTTTGGCAGGCCAATTTTTTACAAACACTGTCACTAAGTTCCTTATGTACAGATACAGATGCACATATACATACATACATAATACTTATATCTATATAAAGGCAAGGGGAACATATAGCCAAGTTTGACCGTAGAGCTCATATTTTACAGTTGTTGCCGCCATTGTTGTTGCTGTTGGTGCACGTTGTGTTCGTGTGTATGTGTGTGTGTGTGTGGAGGGTTAGTAGTGCCACAAGTCTCTATGGAGTGCCTAAATTGAATATCATCAAGGCTCAAATTAATGTCTTCAGCACAAACTTTGCCACTTGAAGCATATTTTGCCTGCCTGCCTCGCCTCGCCCCGCCTCACCACCCCAAGGCTCTTCCGCCCGCAGCTTCGTGTAGTTTTTCTTTTTCTTTTGCTTTTTTTTATTATTTTTTCTTTGGTTTATTTTTTGTGTCGTTTCTGCTGTCCGCACTTGGTTGTTGTTGCAAAGTTTTGCTAGCAGTACTCGGCATTGTTGGCGCGGGCTTTGCAAACTTTTCTGACCCGCAAATTGAAAGACTCGTCCATTTTGTTGTTGGTAACACTGGCATTTTAGCTAATTGCACGCACGGCCGGAAAAACTCGGCCAGTGATTTGATTTTGTGATTTGCCTCCGCATCTTCAGGCCGTGTGGCACGCGTTGTACCGTAAACCACCGTGTGTTATGCATCCCCTGAGTCCATCCCAAATGCACAAACCCCAAAAAGGGAGACAGTGCTACCCACATCCGAAATAATATCACTGCCAATAGCACAACAATTGGGAATAGTGGCACTGGGAATACTAGAACACCAGATACCCTGCTTAAATATTCGTTACGATCGAGAGCAAGTTGAGAGCAAGTTGTTATCAAACGTGAAAGAAAACTCATTTCCAAATTCAATTCACAATTGGTTTACGACAAGATTCAACTACCTTTTCTAGAGAGGATGCGCTTACTTCAAAGTTGCAGGGTATACATCTAACCACCCTCAGTGCACGTGTTATTAATTCCAGCCAATCTATTAAAAATGTAAAATGCATGAGCTGAAAAGACAACTGCAGTCCGAACTTCATAGTTGTAATAGTAGTTATTTATGTGTATGTATGTGTGTGATGTAAATGACTTCTTTTTTTGGGTGAAAATGCAAGAGGGGAAACGTCTGGCATCTCACTGTCTGACCGGCTGTCCAACTTGGTCGATGTGTGGCTGGTTGATCGTCTGCCAGCACGTATGCTCTAAACACAGGACTCTATCTGTCGTCTGCTTTTGAAGTTGCGCCGTGCGTGCCCCGTGGGTAACTCAAATCGTGAGACAACGACAACGACAGCCCGCCCAACCGTCTCCCTTTACTGTTGCATTATTTACGCGACGCTTCTTGTTTATTGATGTTTGTCTGTGTTTGTATCTTTGTATATCTGTGTGTCGACTGCAGGTCGCCTTTGCCATGTTACCTGGCGCTTTGTGGCTTTCACTAACGCCAACGTCCTCTCCTTGGCAGCCCCGGCGGCAACCACCGTTGTCGACAGAGCAACTGCTTACATATTCATGAGGGTTGCGGTAGTAAAAGTAGCCGAAAAAAAAAAAATAGAAAAGAAATGTCTTCGTCTCGTATGGGCATTGCCAAAAAAAATTACGGTTCAAGTTCGCTGAGTTCGTAACTCGGGATGCCTTGGAAGTCAGTCTTACATCCCTGTTTATCCCAGTGATGCACTTACTCTAGGGAATTGGGCTTACGGACGGGGTGTTACTCCGGGTGTTACTACAACTGCAATTTGCCGTTTAAATATGCGGATTTAATTGAGTTTAATTGTATATGAAACGAAAGCTTTTGTATTTCCATTTTTTGCTTGGCTGCCTCGCTGGAGACCATTCAAGCAACCGCATTCTGTCGGCTTGTTTCGCGGCATTTTTTCTGCGATCATGAAATCCCAAACAACCTGAGTGTTGGTTTTTATTCAATCTGAAGAGAGAGCATAAAAGTTGATTACAAATTCCTTATTTTCGTTATTTTACTGGATTTTGTTTGAAGTTGACGGGACTGAAACGAATGGGCTCCTGCAGTAAATGATTTCTGTTCAAAACTATTGAAAAACAATTCGTGGAATTACAAAAACAATAAAGTGATTGAACGTATAAAATAAATGATCGATTGTTGTAAAAACATTGCTTCAATTGAAAAAACTGGATTTGTATTTTACATAGTTAACAGATCATATACTCAATTTATTTAAATATTTGTATTTATTTTACAATTTTTTGTTAATAACATATTGTTTCCTTTTATTTAAATTTAACTTGTAAATTTATGTACGAAGGAACTTTATAAATAAGCGTGATGAACAAAGCTAAAATAACACTGGAGGAATCCTACATTCCTCTTTCAAATTTTTAATTAAATTATTAAATATGTGCAATTATAATTTTATTAATAGACAATGTGTCAGCCACCTAAAACGTGTATTGTCTGTCTGTATGGTTTTAATGAATATGAGTTTAAATTCCCCTAAAATACACACAAATATGTACATACTCGTATTTGTATAAGTTTGAATGTGTAAGCCATAAAACAAAGACGCACTATGCAGAGGTCGAGAGCTTATTAAAATTTATATATTTAAATAGCATTTACCGCAAGGCGCTTAGCTCTCACTCCATTGTAGTCTATCACGGCTACGCCGGCGGCATCACAGATGAAAGTTTCAAGTGCCCCACACATGCACACTCTCACACACACACACACACACATGCAAACCCACTTTTACCCATACATACACGAAGTTAGAGGCTGGCGATACTTGGGAATTGACAAAAGGGGTAGTTGGCGCACACATAGACTAGAAAAACAATTTCACGGTTATTCCTGGCAAATATGAAAAGTAAAATGTAATAGCTCTACTTCAACTCCCCGCTCTGATATGGAACCAACCCTGGGGGGCTTTGAGGCATGGCAGCAACAGCAACAGCAACAGCGTCGCATATCAAGCGGAAACGGAAGTCAGACACTTACATATGCGCGCGTAACTTTACGCCCACTGTCTTTATTTCCAACTTGTTATTGTTGATTTGCTTTTCACAATTTTCGTTTTTTTTTTTTTTGTTGTTGTTGTTGTTGTTGGTCTGTTAGTCCTGCGGCATATTTCAACAGTTGCCAACCTTAGTGTGTCCGTGGTTGTTGTTGTTGTCGCTGATACTATTGTTGTCATAATATTGGCATGCATATATCATTCTGACGGTCTATAAAAATTTCTACACCAAATGCCGCCATAAGGGTTGATTCCTTCTGTCAGCGCTGTTGCACTTGTCATAAATCTGTGGGCGAGCGGCAGATGGATGGGGATGGGGCGAAGGAGTGTCGGTCGCTATTTCGTTTTTAGAATGTAATAAGCCTCAATGGACTATCGCTTATTTTGATCCTAAGTGGTTGATAATAAATTGTTACTGAGCAATGTTGGATGTCATTTCAACTTGAAACTAAGGGTTGTTGCTTCCAACCCCTTTGTGCTATAGCCCCCCTCGCTGCTTGCGTATCAATACAATTTTGTCAATTGCAGCAACATGAGCAAATCAAATGTCACCGAGTCGAGAAATGAGAATTTAGAATTGAGAAATTCGCTTATATTTGGCGTCTGCTTATTTATTAAGCACGTCGCATGTCCACAACCTGAGATGAGACGAACACACCCACACACACACTCACCATCTCTGACTTACTCCACACTCTAGTCCCGTTAAGCCAGCTCACCTGCAACTCCCTTCGGCAACATTTTTATTAATATTTAATGTGAGTTTTGCAACTTTTGGCAGTCCGTGTCCTGCCAACCCTCATAAAACGCAACTTTTTGCACAACTGACAACTCAATTCGGCAGCTTTGCTTCCTACTCCTCCTCTATTACTTCTCCCTCTTCCCACAATAGCACGTGCCAAATATTTTTGTCGCTCTCCTTTGGCCCTTTGCGTTGCATGCAAAATGACGCAGGCCGCGGCTCCTGGAGTCCATTAGATGTAGTTCTTAGTCTGCATAGCTTCATAATGAAAAAATTTCTGCGCCAAGAGAGAGCTCTACCAGCTATAAGCAAACAGGGGATGGCCGTGATTTGGGCGTAGGCGTGGCAGGGGGGTGGGCGTGGGCGAGGAGTGAGCCTTGTGTTCGCAACTAACGCTCAACGTAACATAAATCATAAATATTTTAAAGTTTCAAATTACCAGTGGCAAAAACAATCAATGTGGCCGTTTCCCTTCACCGCCCACAGGCTCAGGGCGCGCTGTCACAGATGTCAACATTTGTGGAGCCCCAGGGCAGGGGTTGGTGCTAAAGTAAGACGCAACAGAATCGGCTGTAATCTAATTAGAGACAATGCCGCATTTGATCGTACTTTAAAGAAAGACCAAATAAAAAGTTGAAAGCAGACAAAGCATTAGATTGAAGAATCTTGCTGAAAGGGTGTTATGGAAAAAACTGAAGCTAATTGAATGGAAAACTTGCTGCTAGTTCCAGCTTAAGCTTGTATCAAATTGAGAAATGTTGTCAAAGACTTTCGATTTCAATTTAATGAAGAGGTTAGAATTGTAGCCCCTAGTCAATATTGAACCGTTCAATTGGATAGACTACTTCTAATCTAATCTTTCTTCAGTTTCTTAAGTGATCTAAAGAACACTTTGACTAAACATCAAGTCAAATGAAATTTGCCATAATTCGATATAAGGAAATACTTGAATGAAATACTTTCAATGAAATGAGGCTGCAAAGTTTATGCTACATATAAAAGGTGTGCTGGGTGTCTTAATGCTCGCTGGTACTTAAATTTGCAGCAACGAAGAATGTGAATCGCATCTGGTGAATGGGAGTGGAAATGTGAATGGAGACGTGAATTGGACGAGCAGAATGCGTACTTACTTACTTATTCACTGCTTGGCAGTTATGAATATTACAGAATGCCAAAATGTCTTGTAAGTTCGCACAAGTATGTAATATGCGCGTACTTTTCATTTGGCAGTTAGAGTTACCGGTGCGAGTAGGGGTAACGGATACCGGGTACCGGGTACCGGGTACCGTTACCGTTACCGTTAGTGACAGCACAAAATGGCGTCATCCTTCCGCTTGCCTGCTACCCAGTCATTTGAGGAGTTGTCCGTCCGTTTGCTGCGTTACGGTTACGGTTAACGTTGCAATTCATATAAAAATAATTGTTTGCAGGCGCACATTCATTATTTGCAATGGCAACCCTGGCAACAAAACACTTCTGCCGCTGCGGCTGCTCCTTCAGTGCCAGCAAATGATATTAAAAATGCAATTTTGCCAAAAAAAAAAAAAAAAAGAGTATTACTTGTGCACAGATCCATTGGCTCCAACTGTGGCTTAAACCAGGCAGCTGGAGCAACGTCAACGTTGATTTCCCTCTCCATTTGCAGCGATACGACACGATGACTCCGCTCGACTGAATCGCTACGCACTTGGCAATACGTAATATGCAATACGGAATACGGAATACGGAAAACGTATTTGCAAATTGCGTTTCCAGCTGGATGCCCAGTGTCCTTTATGCATCTCAAGTTGCTGCAGTTGCATTGCGTTGCAGGACATCGTTGTCATCGCCGCCACCCCGACTCCCCTGCCACTCCGAGGACATGCGCATCAAATTAAACGCCCGCGCGCAATAAACATTAATAAAAATCACACAAAGATTGCCATTCGCAAGGTGCAGCCGGCAAATGAAAATGGAAATTGCTCATAAACAAGTCCATCAAATAAAGTGCACACAACTGAAACTGCAAAGGACAATAAAACGACTACAACCAAGGTGAACAACTCCCATTTTTGGCATGCGACACTCCATGTACTCTTTTGATTTAACAGTACATTTTCAATATACACAAATTGAGCGGAAAACTTCAATATGAATTACCGAAGGCATAATACTCTAACAAGTGAGTAGAGTTTAGAATTTTTAATTCAGATTTAAATATAAAACGGTGTAGGAAAACACCAAATTCAATTAATATACATATATTATCGCTGTCGATAATGAGGTTACCAATCATATTTGAAAGTTCTTTTATCCTCAGTAAGGGTATACAAAGCGGAGCCATTGGTGACTTTTGGCGTTAAACCGCAGCACAATATTAACAATGACGCATATGAGGCAGCAAATACATACATAGTGTGCATAAGGGAGCGAGAGGGTAAGACGGGAGCGACCACAGCAGACTATCAAATTTTAATACGCCAGCAGCTTGTGCCTTTATTTCATAAATGTTTAATGAAATTAAGCGGCAAGCTTTTTGGGTGAGCTGCCCCAACAGGGTCTGTCCCCAGCCTGTCCTATGGACGCCCTGTGACCCCCGCAAGCACCTCTCTGTCCACCAAAGGCAACAGCCATTCGTCTGTCTGGCTGCCCCAAAAAGAGTATTCTGAAATAAATCATAAAGAGTAAAAATGCATAAGTAAGCCAGACAGTTGGCCAGCCAGGCAGCCAGTCAGAGAGCCAGTCAGGACATGCAGGACAGCCAAACGGGCATTACATTGTTTGCATACCTTTTTAAACGGTTTTCAAAGTTTTTCAGCTGTGTTTTTTATTTTCACATTTTTTGTATTTTTTATATTTGCTGCTTTATTTGCGACTACTTTTAACCACAACTAAAAGTGCGGCTGTTAAATAATGTAATAAGCGGGTTTTTATGTGCTTTTCAGTTTAATGAGTGCGACTCTCTCTCTACATATTTGAAAAGGTCAACTAAAACGAGCGTACAAAATATGAAATACTTCCGGCAGACCAAGCCAGGCATGAGTCAGGCACCCCGAACCGAACCAAACACTAAGCAACCAAGCAACTCCCCATAAAGTATGCAGCACACAAAAAAATAGACGGAAAATGGAGTTGGACGAGCATTTGGTATCCGTATATGCGAAATCAAAAGTTGTTTATGACTCAATTTGTAGTTTTGAACATGAATTATTGCAGCTGCTAGCCCGATGGGGAGTAAAGTAGAGGAAAAAAGCAACAAATTAATACGAAATAAAAAATATGTGCGAGTGTTTGTATGTTGGCCAAATAACACGAAAAATGTGCAAAAATGTGCTCAAAACTAATTTTACAAAGAGGAAATTAAATATGGCAAAGTTTGACATATGACAGATTTGTTGTTGCTGCCTTTTGCCATTGTCTTGATTTTATTAATGTACGACTACGAGTACGAGCTGCAGAGAAGTGGAGCATGTGAATCCGTGTGTGAAGAGTGCAAGTAATTGAAACATTTCGAGCTGCTGCACTTGTCTCTCGTTCTAACAGATGCCAAACAATTTCAATTTGCAGCCGAAACATTGACATCATGCCACATCGTCGTGATAGCAAGCGTATTTGACAATTCATTTCAATTCGTTTGTTTTTAGTTTCCTTTGCGACTGCAAGTGCAACTCTGTCTACGATTGCGACTGCATACAATTTGGCTCAAAACTTTTGCCACTTTCCACTTAATTTAGTCAATAAGATGCAAATGATCCTGGCGCGGGTCTAATTAGAAACGCAGCCGGCAAAACAAAAGACAGCATCTCATCTCAAGTTCGTTAGTTTCGTCTTGTTTTCCATATTAAAAGCTGTGGTGCTTGAAAACTAAGCTAAATCCGCGGAGAATATCCGCTGTCAGTCGCAACGTCATCTCGACACTGATGAGCTACAGCATTTTTGCATTTGCTTTGCCACTAGATGGGCTTGGCATCTCCTGAGAATGAAAATAGACTAACAAGGGCGTAGAACACATAAGAACACAGTTTGAAAATATTAAGTGCAAAGTTTATAGGAGAGTTCTTGATTCCGAATTCTTACATTTAAATTTAAAATTAATTTAATTAATAAAATCTATATATCTAATAAATAAGAGCTAGCAAAATTCTTAAAAGACATAGCTTATCATCAGTATGATGAGTCCACTTTATGGTTATCTTTCATTACAGTAGCTCAATAAACGTAAAGAATATCCAACTCCCTTCTGTGGATTCCCAGAGACGACTCTGGCTAGCTTATACAATGTCTGTATGCTGTGAGTGTGGTTGGGTTGCCATATGCAGGCATGCCGACCATGAAATGATGTGCACATATTTCATCATCAAGTGTGCTGTAGTTTGTACGTTTATCATTCGAATGCGGTTACTTTTCCGCTTTGTCCCTCATCCATTTCTCGGTCTTGGTTACGGCTTTGGCTACGAGCTGTGGTTATGAGTTCGGTTACAGGTTCGGTTACGGGTTACGCTTTACGGGTTTCGATTTCGAACCCGGCACTGTTGACACATACGCTGACAAATGACCAAATGTGTATAATTGGATAAGAAGTGCATTAAATTCTCGTTCTCGTACAACGGGCCGTATGGACTTTTTCCTTTGCATTCAGTTGGAAAATTCAATCAAATTAGCACGAAAATGCACAAAATTCCCCAAAAACATGCGATGTGGTACATATAGTATGTAATATTTATGCATTTGGAACTACAACTACTCGTACAATACTGAGAATTGGCAATGGCGAGAGAGAATTTCATTGCCAAAATATTTCATGGCTGACTACTTATCGCTTAATCACATCAGTGCCATCGCATGGCATCGCATGGCATCGATGGCATCGAGTCGCAGCGACCAGTGTTTGGGCCATAAAACATTTAGCAACATGAAACTGTTACTGTTACTACAGCTACTCTCACTTTCCCCGACAGACATCAAAGCCAATCAAAACGGCATTTCAATAATATCAGAACGCTACAATCGCATCAGCAAAAGGGGGAGGCAGAACACACCCCCAACCATACACACTCGCACACACACTCAGTCGACAGACAAGCGAACAAATGTTGTAATGTGGCACGCGTGTTTTTGGTTGTGGCAACATGAGCAGGGGTTGCAGGGGGTGGCACATAAACGATTTGTTCGCAAATATCAGCAGCAGGAGCTCACTCCCAAACACACACACCCACACACACACACACACGCACACAATGGCCTGGTGGGTGTGGAAATTGTGTCAAACGAGACTTTCGCTTTTCAACAAATGTGTCCTTGTCCAAATGCTTCGAGATATTACAGCATGTATACATCTCTCTCTCTCTCTGGCTTCCAGTATTTGGCCATAACATAAAGATATTGACAGCTACATAAAGATAACCATAGAAAGGAATGGACTGAAGTGAATGCCATTTTGGAGGAAGAAATTATCAAATTTAATATGATTTTTGTGCATCATTTCAGTTGTATGCTAAATCTAACGATTCAATTTAGACTTTGATACAAGAAAAGCTTCATGGTTGCAAATACAGTTGTCGCCCCATTCTTTGTTTCCACATCTGTCTCGTTCTTAATTATAATTCGATTAACTTAATTTTTTTTATTTCATTTTTGTTTTTAATTTAAATTGTTTGTTTTTCTTATAAAACTATAAATTGACTGTTATTATTATTATGATTATTATTGTTAATTTATATATATTTTTTTTAACTATTAATTTCATTTTATGTTATGTTTTTGTCGACTGTTTGTGTTGAACCGCAAATAAATTAATGAATACTTGAATTAACGCTATTTTGGAGGTATCAAATAATAAGGTTTTGGTGCATAATTTCATATTGTATGCCAAATGGAACAGATTAATTTGGACTGGGACGAAAGATTCAGTCAGCTCCGGCTCCACTGACATAACTTTGGAAGCACTTTTACGCTCACTGATCGACCTGTGCATATTCCATAACTTTAAACTGACATGGTTGCCATTTTGAAAGATGCAATTATCTCACCTGACGGCACTCTTAGCTTAGGCTCTACTTGCTCCACTTACTCGGCCTCTTTAGAAGCATCAGGCGACTTTGATTGGCAACACAAGCAGCAAGTTTCATCTCCATCGCAATTGTCTTTTTTAGCTTCGAAGCACGTCTCCATTGTTGAATCAGCCAGAGGAAAGATCTTTCTGAGCATATGGCTTGGAGGGGCATCAGGACATTTGGATACAGCAGCTTCATCACATTCGCAATCCTGTGGATCTGCTATCGTTTCTATTGATGACTCACATGGACATGCATCCATTATTTCCTTCTCCTGCGAGGGAGTCATATCCATCAGACAGTTGGCATCTACAAGTTCAATTTCAATTGGATCCGAGTTGATGGGCATGGGCAAATTACAATCCGCTGGACATGTAGGTGGCTTGGGCTTGTCTACACACGTGTCCGAAGCGAGCGAAAAGATCGGTGGTTTGCTTTGCTTCTGGCACTCTCCGTCGCAAACGGGACACTTGGCGGGCTCGGTCGCAACCGTAGCAGTAGCTGCATTTTTTTGTGCTACCGAAGTCGGACATGGTTGTGCGGCAGGAGGTGGACATGGTTTTGGGGCAGCAGCAGCCGTTGGGCATGGTTGTGGGGCAGCAGCAGCAGTTGGGCATGGTTGTGGGGCAGCAGCAGCAGATGGACATGCTTCTTTTGCTGGTGGATCAGGTTCAATGATCTCTTGTCCACAAGCGCATTCCTGTTCGCTTGTGGCAAAGCTTTCAATCTGCATATCATTTTCCTTTTCCTTCTCCTCGTCCTCGTACACAGTGCGACAACACATTGCCGAGTCGACTTCTGTCTGCTGCATGCTTGCGGCGCAATCCTGATTCAACAGCTCATCAGCTCCTGGTTTTGGCCCCTTATATGCCAAGTAGGCTTCACTTGTTATGGGAACCTCCTCCATGGGATCATCAGATATCGGCACACCGGTTGACTTATCATCATCTCCGCAAGTGCAGACTGCATCCTTAGCCGTCAGCTCTTGACCATAGCGAGCCAACAGCTCGATAAGTACACCATTTGTCCAGCCAAATCCTGTCTGCTTGCCGCACTCTCCGGTGCGAACACCGCTGCCGAATTCCTCGCAATTGTACTGCAAAGGGAGATGGAGATTTAGGTGAAAATGGAGTAAAGTTGTAGAAACAATTGAATGCTCACCTTCTCGTACATGATACCGGTGTTACTGAATGCTTCATAGTTGGATCTCACCCAACGTTGACGCCAACGTTCCGACATTTCCTTAGCCTGCGGTGTGCCCAGGTTATTGAGGCCTTCGATCAGCACATGCATCATTGGCGGCCACACATTCGGATAGTCCCATTGTTCGCCCGTATTGCTAAGTGTGTGTGGCACGCCGCCCGGAAACGAGTCCAGTTTGTTCTCCTCAATGTAGCGCATAACCGATTCGGTTATCTTATCGGCATTGTTGATGGGATAGGCGCGTGCCCAGAGCGGTGACAGATTGGTCACCACAAAGTAGTCTCGGGGCACATTGTTCTGCATATCGTAGTCTAGCCAAACGCCACGCTCCTCATTCCAAAGTATCACCGTAATGGCCTTGATCAGATTGGCAGCAATGAGGCGATAGTGGTCTGCCTTGCTGCTGTTGCCAGCCCACGTGTGAAACTCGGCCAGCGTCTTGCAATTGCGAAAGAGTATACAATTGAGCTCTACTGGCACAATCCAGGTCGTCTTGATGTTTTCCAGGGTGCCCACATTAGTGCCACTGGGCGAAACGAACCAGCGCGAACTAAAGTCCATACCCGACTCGCAGGCAGCCTTCACATGCGAGTAGTACTCCTCCTTCTCTTCATTCGTAGCAAAACTTGAGGCACCGGCCACGTCTTCCCGATACGCCTCTGGCCGTGGTCCATTGGACTTGTCACGGTATTGATACAAGGTGCGACCCTTAACCTGCACCGCATGATTCTTCAGATAGTTATCGATCTCCATTTCGAGCACGGGCAGCACTTGCACCGCATACTTGCGATCTTTACTCATCTCCACATAGGCCTTCACCATGGGCACTAGCAGCGGTGGCTGCGAGCGCGCCCAATAATAGATGCGTCCACCAGTCGGCACAAACTTGTACAGCGACACAAGGTACAGCAAGTTATCGATCATGCCACGAGCTGTCTGCAACATGCCATTGAAAAGCAGACCCCGCACAATCCAATAGGTGTCCCAATAGTAGAACTCATTGAAGCGGGCGCCGGGCAGAATGAATGGATTGGGCACATAGACCAGCGAGAATTGCAATGGATTTGATCTCACACTTTCCTTTGTGTAGCGGCCCAATTGCTTCCATATTTTATTTAACTCAGAGGCAAACTTCTTGAGTTCTGGATCCTTGACTTGTGCCAAAAAGGTGGGCTCGCAGCGCCAATCGGGTGGAGACCAGGGCGCTAGCTCTGTGCCAGCTGCTTCAAAGTGATTCTCCACGAAATTGGATAAATGCTTCACAGAGTTATCATTTCTCTTACAGGAGCAGAACAGTTGCCAATCTGCCAGAATGCGGTCTGGTGAATAACGACCGGGCATGTCCACGAATGTTTTGGATTCCTTGAACATGCATGACATTTGTACTGCCCTCAGCAAGGAACCGACACAATATATGGCACTACAGGAGCCCCATTCAATTCAATATGCAGTGGAAGCAATGAGACAACTAAGCTGAACTTACCCATTGGCACCTGCCAGGTGCACTTCGCCACATTCAGCACATTTGCGAGCAGACATTTTGCCGAAAATTTAATATTGTGTGAAGCCGGTAAAACTGAGCTACTAAATAAAACTCGATTAGATGTGATAAGACAACTAAATAATAGTTAACTGCTCTTCTCAAACTTTTTCATTTGAAAAGTAAGAGGTGGAGCGAGATAAATCAAAAGGCAAGCATAACATCCATTATATTGACCATTAAAACAAATTTGTCGACATTTGCCATTAAGAGTCAACAATGCTGCCGCCATAAATCAGCGTAAATAGACAGGAAGCGCCTTAAAATCTGCTACACAAATGTGCCCTGCTTCGCGCTGCTTCTGCCATACATTTATTTGAAATTACCATAAATGTTTTGGGTCGCCGCTGCCTCCTTCTACGATTCCCTAAAAGCTATTGGCCTCTTGTCCATTTGTAATTTCCAGACAATTTATCAAACAAGCCAACTGAACTGAAGGCAAAAGGCAAGAAAATGCTGAATTGAAATGGCGCAGAAAATGCTCTTCAAGTGGCTTCGTGTGAACCAAAAAAAAAACAAGAAAACAGAAGAACATACAGAAGAGAAAGGAAAACTCAATTCGCAGTGAGCCGCCAAGCAATGAATGGACAATTGAAATCATCGCCGTACCACTTCATAAATTTCATAAATTTTCTCAATGCAATTCGCCAGCTTCTTTAGCAGTTTACTTTCTCTTATGAAATTAGTTACGAGTCGTCTGCAAAGTTTCTCTGCAGCAAAAACACAAAACAAACAAAAATAAAAGTACATATAAATAATACATATAGTATTCGTATAGCATTAAATTGTTCTCCCAATATATTTCGACTTTAAGTTTGGCGAATGTTGTGCCTTTGATAAGGCTCTAAAGGATCTGCGAGCGAGTCATTTGCCTGATGCCAATAAAACGCACTGAATAATTAATGCGCCATCCTTAAAAGTGAGCAATGCAGTCGAGAGACCATTTCACACGTAATGACACTGGGCCAAAATCAGACAACATTTCCAAGCTGAAAAGTGAAGATTTTTAATTTTAAAATACATTTAAAATGTTAAAATGTGTTAACATTTCAGGCAATCTGTGTTAATTTAATAAAAATATTTTTATTCATTTCTATTTATGTAAATATATACTTTGATCAGTGTATTTTGTGCAAAGGATGCTATGTTGACACTTGACACAAGGCGATAGCCACGGGTGGTGCATTGATCAACTTAACGAGCCGAGCTGCCTGAGCAGTGGCAGTGGCAATGGCAGCGACTGCGGCAGAGCCTGAAGCGACTGTGACTGCAGCTAATTGAGTATTCTTCTTTTAAGTGTCGTCGCTGCCAGCAGCAAGAGCATGCCACAGCATCGCCATCGCCATCGCCATCCCCATAGTCGTCGACTGCCCTGTTAACATACTTCAACTTCGTTTGCATGCGGCAGTTGCAACGCCAGTTGTGTGTGCGTGTGGCCTGCGGTCAGTTGGCAGTGCAAACGCACTCACACACACACATAAATCAATAAGTTGGCATAAATTAATTAAAGTAAAAGGGAAAAAAAATACAAAAAACAACAAGAACTCAACTCAAGGTAGATCGTAGGCAACTGCCAGCTGTATTACAACTGCAGCTCATGGCTTATGGCTTTAATCACCGCTCAACCGAAGCCATCAATCAAAATTGCAGTTGCCTTAGGACCAGCCGGCTCTCTCCTGGGGGAGAAGGGGGCGAAGAAGCAGCGAGAGAAACTGAATCACGTAACGCACCATTCCAGAGCGCATGATAAATTGTCAACACGCTGACGTTTGTCTGCAGCGATTTAAAAACTACTTAAAATGTAAATGTTGTTTCGTCAAAGTTGTTGCTGTTGTTGTTGTTGTTATGGTGGGGGTTGAGGTTGGGTGGAGAGGGTTGTTGACTTTTATGCACACGTCGCAGCGCAGACTGCGAAAATCATGTTGTTGACTTTGAAAAAAATATGTGTAAAAATGCGCTATTGTAAATAACAGCACATAAACACGCACTGTGAACGACAGACCCGAGACTGAGACTCTGTGACTGACTAACTGTCATGACAGATTGACTGACTGACTGACTGCTTGACTGCTTGACTGCTTGACTGCCTGACTGACTGTCTGAGAGAGTGATGACAGCGCATTGTCAACAGTCAGCAGCAACAATCGAAATACAAAAACACACACACACACACACACTGCACATTGTGTAGCAGTAACTACGCCTTTTTTTGTTAACAAATACATTACATTTGGAGTGTTAAGTTTGCACTTGGCATTCACACTCGCTTGTTGTTTGTTTCCCCACTTTGGCAGGTGAGTGTACAAGTGTACAACATAGTTGCCAATGCAATCCAATGCGACTGCGAATAAAGTACAACTTCTTATCCTGCTGTCAGTCGAAAAGCAGACACTGATATTTTTATCTTTGCAAAAATAATACAGTCCCCAAACTGATATCTCTGGAGACCTTTTGTTATCTCTTCACAGTGCGCTAAATAAATAATTAACCAAGCACAGTGACTGTCTGACAGTTTTGGCGATAATTGATGAACAGAACATGAACAACAACTTTGTTGTGTGCCAACTAAATGATACAAATTTCATTTTGCAGAGGTGTTGAAAAGTAACTGACACACCTGACATTAGCGTCGATGCTAGAGATGGCACTCAAAATAAATCCATTTCAAGATGATTTAACATTACTTGAACTTATTGCATTTTCTGGAAATATATAGTGGTCTATTAAAAATACTCAAAAAATAAGTTAAGTTTTGTAAAACATTAGCTCGATTAAGTTTATTACTTATTTTAATAACATTGACATGAAATCTTAATAGTGTGGTTGAAAATAAATTAATAACTCTAGCGACTACTCAGAAATGCACCCTTCTCTGGTCAAAGTTACATTCAAGTTGGCTATGTGTATCGGATATAGACAGGGTCTACTTAACTTGACCAACACTATTTGTTTGAAAAGCGACTCAAAGTCTAACGCTTAACGAGCCTGAGCAAGCATTGAAGCTAATCGAACATAAAGTTGCACCCTAATTGCGTGGTGGTTTGGCCAAATGAGCTATAAATTCATCTGTCAAAATACTTGACAATTGATTAATTGAAATTGACTTTGAAAGTTGGTTGTTAAGCAGCCAGCACTGCACAGAGGAGTAGAGCGACGTGGAGTGGAATGGCGGAGCACACAGCAGATCACAGTATTAGACAGCGCCAAGGGAAGTGGCCTGTCAATCAGCTGAAACCACACACACGACCAACTCCGACAATGCGTCATTTGTTGATGAGCTAAACTTTGACCAAGAAGACATGTCTGGCACTCACGAAGTCCCATCAAACAATGGGATATGAGGAGACGTTCAAATTAAGCAGGACTAGTTAAACAGAAAAGTTTCTCAGGGCACGATAAACATCACAATTGGCGAATGTATCTTATGTGGCAGTCAGCTCATATCGAGTTGACAACTTAAATTGTTAGTTGGCCGATAAGCGACTTGCCCCGGTTACGGGGTTGTGCTGGAGCTGGAGGGGGGAGACATGGGCAGTACACCCGCCACCCTGTCTGGCGGGGGCGTGTATAACATTTTTATTTATTTCACTATTTTTTATATGCAATACGAACGGGACACGCGCCACATGCCAACGACAAACAAATAAATAAAAATCCAGTTTCGGCTGCACCAAAGTTGAAGCTAGTTGAATCGAGGGAGGTCTTGGTCCTGGTCGTGGTCGTGGTCCTGCTCTTGGACTTGGTCCTGGTCCTCGTTTCGGGTCGGGGTCAGCGTGTGGAGCGTGTGTTTTACAAGTCTATTAACTTGAAGCGCTTATCTAATGCTGACAGCAAGTTTTTCACTTTGCCAAAGTTTTTCTAGCTACACTCACACACACATACACACCCACAGAGGCAGACATAGACATAGAGCAAACGCAACTTCCGATTCCATTGTCGATGCTGCTGCGTTTCCTCTACAGGGGGGCGTCTTTTGGTATTAACTTGCCAACTGGCAACAGTTCAAATGTTGTAGCAAATGCCGCACATGTCAATCATTTGTTTGCCATTTTTCTTGCCACCAAAGCTGAAAACGATACACAGATACATATACTATATATAATAGATACAAACGCTATAGCTATGCATAATGTATGGCAGCTCATTTCCCCTTCAATTTGACGCTGGACCATTTCCCACTTGAGTGTTGATTTACGCGACAGACAAACCCAGCATATGCGAGTGTTTTCTGTTTTTTTTTTTATTACTCTGCCACTAGTTTATTCATGAGCTCTTCAAGCATTTGTGTTTTAAGGCAACACACGCACATACAGACATATATATATAGATAGAGGACAAGTAAAAGGGAAAGTGTTGAAGCCAACTGTAAAGTTTCACACCGAACGATGGCCACAAATACGTAGCAAGCAATTTCTGATTTGCTGGCAACAGATAAAGCTCAAAGGATACAACTTGTTGGCCACGAAATGGTCAAGTGAACTGAAGTTGCTCCATGAGAGAATTCTCGCCTCATTAAACACAAAGTGCTTTGCAGCCGCACTTCTTGGTCAAGTTCCCTTTGAGCTGGCTGGCTGCCTGAGTTGAGCAGTGCGAACACTGTGCTAAATAATATTTATGAGCTGGCTAAATGTTTGCCTTCTCAAGCTGAAACATCATCGCAACCTGAACCTGAACCTGAACCTGGGCTTGAGCCTGCAACATGCAGTCAGAGTTCCAAGCTGGAATCCTTTAGGAGCAGTGCAAGTAGACGATACCTTTTCAATAAACGTTGCGCATTATTGTTATTAGTTTCAGGTTGGGGCACATAAAAACTTCAACATCCAAGGAGTTCAGCTAGTGGCAGTGCTTACACTGTTGCATAACAAGCAACAGGAACAACTAGAGCAACCAGTGGGACAGCAACGTCATCACTGGTAGTGCAGTGTACAGTGTACAAAGGAAGGGAGAGAATAGTGTAGAGAGTATAAGGACAATGCTTTGCTGATGCTATCTGAGAGCATTGTCGCTGACATTTTGTTGTTACTGCTGTTGTTGCTGCTGTTGTTGTTGTTGCCATTGCTATTGCAGCAACTGTTGCAGCAACATGTTGTTGATGATAATGCTGTCGTTCGACTATGTTGCCATTGTTGTGAGCTGAACGACTGTGGGGCAGAAAAGGGCAGCAACTGTGGGGGCATCAACAATAACGTCAGCTTAACTAAATGAAGGTCCAAGTGTCATGGATGCTTCTCAACTTTGACACGATGAGGACGAGCTGCTGCTATAGCTTCCCTGCTCTACTCTTCTGCTCCTGGCTGACTTTGCTGTCTACCAGGTTGAGGGTCTCGGTCTCGGTCTCTGTGCCTGTGCCTGTGCCTGTACCAGTGTCTGCTCCGGCTTGGGTTCGCTTCAGTGCGGATGCGGGTGCTTTGTAGTGATTGCAAGTAAGCAAGCAACTTTTATGTCAATCTCTAGTTGTAAAACTTACTTACAAACTTAACTCGAGGCAATAATCGCATGCCAACGGTTAACAACTGCCTGCAAAACTCGCAGCTGTCAACAAAGCTGAATATACTATAGTACTGCAAATAATATAGAATTTCAAACGTATTTACAGGACTCAAAATAATAGTAGTCATTGCTCTATAATAGTTGGGAAGCCTTTTGAAGGTAGGTTTAATTAAAAGTAAATGATAGTTTTGAAATTTATAATATTTTATAGGGTTTTTTATATTTTCTTTTCTTTAACAGCATATTAAGAGAAAAAAATCCAAACCCTTTCAACCTGTATTCTTTATTCACTATTTTAAGAATATAAAAATGCTGACAATAACACGAAATCTAGATTTAACTAGCCACAATCAAAGTATTTAACCTATTTATAATTGTCTGTACTTTACTCGTGAATGATAAATTCTATACGAAATGTATACTTGATATTTTTTTTTGTAGTTATCAATTGCGTAGCTTGTTAAGTTTATTTGTTACTCAATATGACATTCATAAGGCAACACAGCTTGTTTTTAACATGCAAGTCGCTGCCAACTAATTGACGTTTGTTTTGTGTGTATTTTTTCAAAAGAAATTGTCTGATGTCTGCATTTAAACTCATTTGGCGCCAAAAAAAAAGGAAAATGAGGAAAAACTGGTGCAGCAACAAATTGCAGTGAATTTTTCAGTGATTTAAATGCAGTTTTATGGTCATGCAAGGGGCGGGACGCGTTGAGTTCATTTCCATGTGCAAAATGCTGCGCATTTTTCTGTGTCATTTACAGCAGCAACAACAACAACATCAACGACTTATTAACGCGCAATGGGAGCATTGAAATTGACCGCAGCTACAGCAGCAGCAGCAACAACGATGGCGATGGCGATGGCGATGGCGATGACGCTGTTGGCAATGGCAGCGACGTCGACGACGACGACAAACGGAAGCGGAAACGGCAAATAAACGCACGAGCGCTGACGTGAGTGCTCGACTGTGCTTTGCTTGCAGTGCCCCCCGCAGCCCGCATGACTGGCTTGCATGCCAGGTGCGATGGAGCGAGGGAAGGGGTTGAGGGGGCGGCAATGTGGCAACAGGCATTTATCTGGCGCTGCAGACTTGCCACGCCTCGCCGCCGCACGCTGCAGCCATAACATTGTGGTCGGTTGTTGCATGTTTGTATGGCGAGCTCGCTCCTTTCTTCTCAATTTGTGTGTGTGTGTACGCGTATTTGTGTTCTTTTTTTTGTCGACATGATGCGGCGCCATCGGTTGCATGCATGGCAAGGATTTCTCTGCTTAATTTGTGGTTTTGCCAACCAAACAGCCGAAGAGCCAACACATAAGCCGCCAGGCAACTGGCCAGCAGCAATTGCAATTGAGGTTGCAGTTGCACGAATATTCCGGGAAACTCTTAAATATGATTATGGCATATGCCACATCACATGCAAACGAGCACACACACACACACATAGACATTAGATATTGAACAGGTAGAGCAGATGGCAGCTGCAGCTTGCCACATCATTTTTGGGGGCCACATCTTGGCATCGGATCAAATGACTTGGATACATTTGGTATCGCGATGGCAGCGACAAGCCAAAAATGAAGCCACAAAAATTCGATTTAATTGTCGCACATTACGAGCACATAGCATTTTACATGTTGCATACCCTCAGTGGCCATCATGCAACACAATGGCGCCCACAACTGGCAGCCATTTGCAATTACACAGAAAAATGCGCCCGCAGCGGAAATGGCAGCGATGTAAAGTACGGGTTCTGTGTCAGCAGCAACAGCAATAGCAACAACAGCAACAGCAACAACAGCAGCGACAAGGACAATAACAATTGCTTGTAATGCAACTGCAAATAATAACAAACTATGTGGCAGTGTCCTTTGTGGTTCTCTCCCCGCTTCGCTCACCAGCAGTTGCTGAAATGAAATGCGCCATTTGCAATTGTAGTTTATTTAATACACACCACAATTAGTGTACATTGTGCACGCGAACAAACACGTTGAGTCCTGGTTGATGTTGTTGTTGTTGCTGTTGCTGTTGCTGCTCCTGGAGCAGGCTTGCCATGTTGCCACACAATTTGAGGCGCACCGAAAGCTGCAATTGCATTTGTCGCAGTTCTCATATCATTAAATTATAACTATGACGATTCATTTGAATTAACAAGCGAAAAACCAACTATCATAAGCAGTTATCAAAATTATAAACCAAATTTAATCCACATATAAGATACTACAACACGTTTAATTGAAGATGTATTAAAATATTTTTTATTCTAAGGTAAACCTTATAATAATTGCAGTCTATCTCAGCTAATGCTGTCATTTAATCACTTCTGACTATTCAGGGTCAACCTTCAACCTTAACGCATATTAACATTATTTCCATTGAAATCAGCGCGTTTGAATCATAAATGGATTATACTCTCAATGCCAGTTTATTTGACTGAAAATCAATTATTAACTCATTATTCAATTCAGCCTAAATACATTTTTTCGAGCACCCTACAGTCATTAATTGATTTTTAAGTGTCCAGCAACACTCAGATATACAGCGGGCACTCGCTGCGGGTTCAGCGGGTTATCCTTCGATATACAGATAGACACATTCATGAATGAGTAATTATTGATATCAATAGGAGAACCTTTCCACAATGAACATTCACAACACGTTTTACCTATGTAATTAAACCTTATTTTAGATGCATAATTATAGCTAGTTTTGAACAAAATATTAATTTTAGTTATTTGCATTAAAATTTCTCTTCATTTAGTATCATCTATTATCATTATATTGGGCTGTGCACCAGGTCTTTATCCATATTGTCCTCAAATTAGTCACCAATACAGCATGAATAACATTTCATTTTTAGCTGCCTTAAATATCCATTTAATGGACGTTTCACTGTGCAAACACATTGCAGATTGCACATAGATACGTATACGTAATATATGTGTATGGACAACACAAATAAAAGCGTTAAAGTAATCAATAATAAAAGCAGTTTTTATGCTGAACGGCACTTAATTTTTTGCCTCAACTAAATGCCAATTAAAATTCGTAATTATTTTTTAATGGCATTTTGTGGTCAATATCCGGGGAATCATTTCAAAAATCCTTTCGTCCTGAACGTTGACGTCTGCCTGTCATGAGTGTCATGGCCATCACAATTTACGAGTGCCACTAAGCGGATGGAGGTGGGGATCGTAAGTGCAATGACGAGCAAATGTCAAATGGCCAATAGTCGTGGTCATATCAATATAAATAGAGAAAAGCAATAGCAATAGCGATACCAATTCCGTTGCCATGACTTGTCAAAGTGGCGCCCAAGTGTCAGCCAAGTTACTTACTTGGCCAAATTGCAAGCAATTGCAGCACAAAAGCTTCGCATGCAACTACACGTGTAGGTACAAGAAATCGCAATAAGGACCATTGTTGACTATGCGGGGGGCAGGGTGGTTCGTCCTCAGGGCACTTGCTCAATGAAATTCAAGCAATCATCACCGCCATCAACATTTCGTTTGGCTTGAGGACACATTGAGGACAAGTACGAGGACGAGAACAAGCCGCAAGTGACAATCATTTATATTTAATAAACAACAAACGCATGCAACAGAATGACATGCCAAAGAAGTTGGTCGGGGCAACCCCATTGATTGCTGCTTTCATTGGGTCTAAACGTCCCTTACGGGCAAAAGGGTACAGGATAAAGGGAACTATGTGTACATGCTCGAGACAATGGCCATCGTCTCAATACGCTTCAAACGGTTTATCATGCATTTTGTGTTCTTGTAAATCGAATCCTCTGAATAATGCAGCAGGTACACGCAGTCGGAGCCGAAGCAGCAAGTGATCGGCTCCATACAAAGAAAATAAATAAGCAAGCATGAAAGCGAAGCACGAAAACTAAGAAAACATAAACGAGTTGATGCCACATCAGCGTGCACAACTAGCAGATACCCTGCTTAAATGCAATTTCCCACTTGACATGATTCGATTTGGTTTCTGCTTTGGCTTGAACCATTAAACCCAGTTGTATCAATGTGCTGGGTATAACAAAAAAAGTGTACAATGAAAGAATATGCAGGACACAAAGTGTTTCGCTTCAGGCGGCATTCAAATTGAATATTGAAAGCAGAAAACTGCCAAACGCTTGAATTATGCATTAATGATGTGTCTCGCTCCGTTAAGCGGTAGCCATAGTCCTGTGGCAGGTGAAGGGGTGAGCAAAAGCGTGGAAAAAGCAATAGCAAAAGGACAACGACAACGACAACACAAGACAATAGCAATGCGTCGTCCTCCGCTAGTCGCTGCCCACTGTCCACTGTCTGCTATCCAGCGTCTACTGGCCACTGGCTATTGGCTGCCATGGTTGCTTATTAATTTTTTATGCGTCTGCTATTTTTATGGTTGACATGAAAGCGCTTCGACCGCCCGTAACACTTTATGCTTCCCTCCAGCCATTTCACTATTTTTTGTTTGGAGTGCGGTTGATTTGTATAGTTTTTGTGTAGTTTTCTATTTCGGGTGCAATACTTTCTTTGACATTTGCATGATAATACAAAAACATGAAAAGGAAGGAGGGTTCATTTGCGGTTAGTTTGTTCAGCATTTATTTGGCAATTAGAGTTGTATTTATGCTATATCTCATAGAACGACTATCCTTAGAGTAGTATATGTATTACATAAGCTTCAGTCAACCTTACCTATGATAATACTATACAATTATACTTCGAACGCACAAGTCAACACAGATCACGAGAAGTTTGATTGTATATTTATTTGTCAATTCCAGTATTACAATTACAGTATTATTATGGATATAAAGTAATCCAAATGTAAAAATCCATTTGTTTATTTGTTCACATTTAATTACAACAAGTACGTTAGGAAACCTAAGTTGAGTGTGTGCTCTTATAGCCTTAGAGAGCCAGACTTTCGTACAGACAGACAACTACAACTACTCGTGTGTTGACGCTAATCAGGAATAAATATTTACTTTGTGGGGTCGGGCATAAAAACTTATAGCCAAAATATCGATGGGCAACTAGAGCAGTAAGTGCTGCCAATATTTGGTTGATAAATTGCAGTATGCATGTTGAAAGTACACAAGCATGTGTGCATTTTCATCAGTGTGCACCTAAGCGAGAATAAACCAAACAATAGAGCCGCTGAAATCAGTTGACAAAAGACGTTAATTACCGGCATTAGCGCACATAACATAGGCCAGCTTATCGGCTCTATAAATTGAGCGCCGACTAAAATTGTCAGGGAAAGTATGGCCCGGCTGTAGTCTGCGGCAGAACCACGTAAAACTCATTACATACCACAGAACACCGCCCCCACTACTTCCTCGCACACACACTTTGGCCGACCGCAACATGTTGTAATGGGTTAGCCCCCACACCCCCCTCCCCCATTGCTTTATTAGCGCCTATGCCCGTATTTTATTCTGAACTAAAATTGTGCACTGCGACAGCCGGGTCAATGCTTTAAACCATCATACTCATAGCACAGGACGAGAGGACAAACTTAATGTCAACACGCTAATCTGTCAGTCACTGTGATTGGAACTGCGTGAGGAGAGGATGGGCGAGTCGAGACAAGGATATGACGGAGCCACTTAAGGAGCACTGGCGCTGAAGTTGCGGCTCGTCGCGCAACAGCTGAATGTGGCGAGGGAGCATTTTCGTTATAATGTTGAGAATGATTATTATTATGGCTTTGGTATGGGCATGTGCTTGGGTGCAACAATAACGCCACAAAAGCTTCATATCCTTTGAAATGACAAAAATTTGTTGCTTTCAGTGGCGCTTGACGGGCTTGCTCCACTTGACAGCTTCGCCTTAGACTCGCACGCATCCAACAGCAAAGAAGCAGCAGCAGGAGACGCAGCGGCAGCCGCACGAGATGAGGACGCGCCTTATCAACTATGCAAGGCTTTGTCTAAATGATTGTGTGTATATGTGTGGTAGGTTGCGGGTGGGTGTCTATGTCTGCGTGTTGCCACCAGCAGAGCACGCCCCATTTTGGCTGCTGCAACCTGTTTTTGTTGGCGTCTTTTGTTGCGCTTAATGAATTTTACGTAAATTTTACGAGCGCTGATTTCTGTCAGAGCGACACCGAGACCACCCATCCCCTTGTCAATCTACCCACCTAACGCCCAGGCTATTAATCTACACTTTAGCGTAAGTACCAGCGCAACCCCCGTTCGTTAGTTCGAAGGATAGAAGAGCATTCATGTGTGTGTGTGTGAGCTTATAATGACAAGTTCAACAACAACTTAGCATTGTCTTGTGAGGACGTGACACCCCGACATTTGTTTGCTCAAGTTATGCAAATATTTTTACAGTCAAGAAGTTTTTGTTTAATTGCATATTTTGACTCGAATTACGCGTGTCATAAAGCAAGGATATGAAGCTTACTACGGTTCGGCTGTCATGTCGTTGACAATTAACCTGCTGCGTGGAATGAGTTAGTTGGCTGCTGAATTCATTATGTATGCATGAGCATTATTAATACGCCCCCTATCAGATACTTTAAGAGACAGTACTAGCAAGTTATTTGAAAACTAAGACTTTGGCGCCAAATCATATTTTTTATTATTATACCATAGAGTCACACTGCTCTACTTCGCATTCAATATCGATTTTTTAGTGCGCGTATTTTAACATAATGTTAATTTTACAGTGCCATTTTGAGTTTTCATAGCGCTCACATTTGCGCTGGGAAATTCAATAACGAATCAGCAATGTCATACATTTGATATTTAAAATAAATCGTAGACAACTATGTGACAACATTATAATATTTTTGTTTTGTTGGACGACATCCGCATCGAATATAATTGCAAGCAAGAATGGTAGAAAAATACTAAAAAAAAACAAAACGATAGACTGTTTAAATATACGCGCCTTTTTACATGCTTTTGGAACTCCGGTATTTTTTTTGATGTAATCCATTTGCGGTCACTTTAATCCAGATAAGCAAAATGAGCACCACCCTAGCCCCTCGTGAATCCGGTGAGCACATAGTGCGCCATGCGAAATATTTAAAAGTAGTGCCATCAGGCGTTGAGCGACTCATCGAAGAGATTGTCAGCGGTTTAATTTGTAAGTAAAATAATATTTAAAATTCCCATGTGCTTACGGTGCTAATTCTCAAACTGTACGATCGATAGCTAAACGCATTGATGTGGCCAATTTCTCGCAGCATGAGCTACATCCGACAGCCAGCGATGCTCATGCCGCCAATTGGATTTTCATTGTGGATACTCTCAATTTTTGCTTCTGGACACCACGTGAGTTGTGAAATAAAAACTTTAACAGCGATAACAGAAATAATCAATTCGTATCAATTTAGAAAACTATACGAAGTATAAAGTGAACGGATATACCGGCTACTTTGCACTGTGTGCTGCCATAAATCGAGCGATGAAGGACGGCTTGGACATTACAAACCCAGAGTTCTACGCCAAAATTGACTTGGAGACACTGTTAAATATCTTTAGGCCGGACGATGCGACAACTAAGATTCCATTGTTGGAGAAGCGCTTGGAGTGTCTGCATCAGGTGGGGGAGTGTCTGCTAACCAAGTGGCAAGGGCGCTTTGAGAATGTAGTCAAGGCAGCCAACAACTCAGCAGTAGCTCTGCTGCAGCTGATAGTCGATGAGTTTCCGTGTTTCCGGGATCAGGCTGATTTTGCTGGAGAACGAGTTTCCATTTTTAAACGGGCACAAATCCTTGTCGGTGATCTGTGGTCCTGCTATCGAGGCGAAGGACTTGGCTACTTCAATGACATCGAGAAGATAACCATGTTTGCCGACTACCGCATCCCTCAGGTCCTGGTGCACTTCGGCAGCTTGGAGTACACACCAGAATTGCTGGAGGTACTCAAAAAAGATACCATTCTGCAGAACGGCGATGTCATGGAAGTGGAAATAAGAGGCGCTTCCATTTACATAATCGAAGAAGTCAAGGATGCTGTGCTGGCGATTTTAAAGCAAAAACATCCTGAAGTGGACACTCGCAATGTGAATTCCATTTTAATTGATCAATATCTGTGGGATTACAGACGTGAGCACGCTGCGGAATTGGAGTACATACCATTCCACAAGGTACTCAGCATTTATTACTAAATTTATGCAGAGCATAAATAAAGTTTGAATACTTTTATAAAATATTTGTTTTAATTAAATTTAGTGATCTTTCCGTTGCCGCAAAGTATAAAAGATACTTAAAGAAAAACTTATTTTTTAAATATGAATTTTATTCGTTGTAGCCAGATTTTACTGTATTTTGACGTTTTAAAAGTTTACTTCCTCAATTTGTCTTTAATTTGTTTAATTTAAAATAATTCTTGAGATTATATAACCATAATCTCAAACAGTAAAAATAATTTTTTATATATTTAATATTTGCGATTGGGAAAAATACGCGATAATTCCATATAAAGCGGAAAATAATCAAGCGATGGATTGCAAGTGATAGCGATATTTAAATTTTGTTAATATTTAAGGGTATCTCTAGATTGAAGGCAAGTCAATTATTAATTAGTCTAATAATTATTGTGTTAACCTGCTCTGCCTTGAATTAGTTTGTCTAACCACAAATTCCCTATTAATCGCGACTATTCAGTTCAGTATTCTTTAGCGGTCTTTTGGCCTTCAGATAGCGGACAAGTTAGTGACATGGTTTAGTTGCAAACACAAAGATTGCACTGTCTACGGCTGGCCAGACACTTCTTCAATGAGCGAGAGTTGTGTTTGCATAGAATTCCACCTAAGTTAAGCAACTGCTAGTCTCGTAGGTAGTCAGAGTCAATGGCGCATGTGGTTGGAATATGTGAATTGATAAGCGACAATTAGCTGGTAAAACCGTAATGCGGTCAGAAGTTTAATGTTACTTACGTTGGGGCTGTGGGCAAATTCAGCTGGGGGTAGAAAACAACGTCGTTGTCGATGGCATGGCACAGTTGACGTTGAGTCTTTGCCGCGAACGGTTCGGATCTGTTTATAGTGTTTTTGCCGGAACCAAACAGATTTATGGTTTCCCTCTAAACCCCCAAATGTGTGGATAAAACGTGTGAACCAAGAGACAAAATGCCAATTCAAATAGAAGGAACCGATAAGATAAAAAAGTCAAGTGATAAACGATAAGCTTGATTTGTGGATTAGAGTTGGATGCGGTTGCCTCATCGGGCATCTTAACCAAAAAGTAAAAACTCACACTTTTTTTGTCGTTCATTGAACTCTGCGTCGGCACAATGCCTGTATACGAAGGAAACACACAGTCGGGCCTGTGCCTGGAGTGGAAGCAGCTCAACTACTATGTGCCTGACCAGGATCAAAGCAACTTTAGCTTCTGGAATGAGTGCAAGAAGCAGCGAGAGATTCGCATTTTACATGATGGTGAGTTTCAATTGGAAATTCGCTTGCCCAATCAAAATAATTGCGGTTTCTCTTCAGTCAGCGGTCACCTGAAAACTGGCGACCTCATCGCCATATTGGGCGGATCGGGGGCGGGCAAAACCACACTCTTGGCAGCAATTTCGCAACGATTGCGCGGTAACCTAACCGGGGATGTGGTTTTAAACGGCATGGCCATGGAACGGGATCAGATGACACGCATCTCCAGCTTTCTGCCGCAGTTTGAGATCAATGTTAAGACATTTACCGCCTACGAGCATCTGTATTTTATGGTAGGTTTCCCCATTTGCTCGACAAGCTCAGCCAGTCGGCATTAACAGCGCCAATTGGTCTATCTCCATTCAGTCACACTTCAAGATGCATCGAAAGACCACAAAGGCAGAGAAGCGTCAACGTGTCTCGGATCTGCTGCTGGCGGTCGGACTGCGAGATGCGGCACACACACGCATCCAGCAGCTGTCGGGCGGTGAGCGAAAGCGCCTTAGTCTGGCCGAGGAGCTCATCACCGATCCCATCTTTCTCTTTTGCGATGAGCCCACTACGGGACTCGACAGTTTTAGCGCCTACTCCGTCATCAAGACATTGCGTCATCTCTGCACACGTCGACGCATTACCAAGCACTCGCTGAGCAAGGTCTATGGCGAGGATTCGTTTGCGACTCCCAGTGAGGGCAGCACTGATAGCAATTCCATTGAAATGGAATTGGTGGAGAATTCCCACGAGAGCCTGATGCAGTCCATGAAGGAGTTGACCACGCTGAACATGCTCAACAATAGTCCAAATGGAACACAAAAGAAGGCTGCCATCTGCTCCATTCACCAGCCCACATCTGACATCTTTGAGCTCTTCACGCACATCATTCTCATGGATGGCGGCCGCATTGTCTACCAGGGTCGCACCGAGGAGGCAGCCAAGTTCTTTACTGAGTAAGTGCCATGCTAATCCTACTATCTACTCCATAATAAATTTTCCTCTTCAGCATGGGTTACCTTGTGCCTCAGAACTGCAATCCCGCCGACTTCTATCTAAAGACCCTGGTGGAAAACCAGGGCAAAGCGAACGCTGGCGAGAAGCTGCGCATCAGATACGAGCATGAGACGGATGGACTCTACAGTGGCAGCTGGTTGCTGGCCAGAAGCTACAGTGGCGACTACTTGAAGCACGTGCAGAACTTCAAGAAGATACGCTGGATATATCAGGTGTATCTGCTGATCATTCGCTTCATGACTGAGGATCTGCGCAACATTAAGGATGGCCTCATTGGGTTTGGCTTCTTCATGATTACTGCGGTGACGCTCTCTCTGATGTACTCCGGTGTAGGTGGCTTGACACAACGCACAGTCCAGGATGTGGGTGGCTCCATTTTCATGCTTAGCAACGAGATGATCTTTACCTTCAGTTACGGCGTCACCTACATATTTCCCTGTGCCTTGCCCATCCTACGACGAGAGGTGGGCGAAGGCACCTATAGCCTGTCGGCCTACTATGTGGCTCTGGTTATATCCTTTATACCTGCGGCCTTCTTCAAGGGCTACATGTTTCTCTCCGTGATTTATGCGTCCATTTATTACACACGCGGTTTTGTACTTTTCGTAACCATGGGCTTTCTGATGAGTCTCTCTGCAATTGCTGCCGTTGGCTACGGCATCTTCCTCTCCAGCCTTTTTGAGACTGACAAAATGGCATCGGAGTGTGCGGCGCCTTTCGATCTGATCTTCCTCATATTCGGCGGCACCTATATGAATGTCGACTCAGTGCCTGGACTCAAGTACCTCTCACTCTTCTTCTACTCCAACGAAGCCCTGATGTACAAATTCTGGATTGACATCGACAACATTGGTAAGTCAACTAGCAGATTTTCCGTTGGTTTTTTTTAACAGCCATAATTTTTCTCCACAGATTGTCCTGTCAACGATGAGCATCCGTGCATCAAGACTGGCTTGGAGGTGCTGGAACAGGCCTCCTTCCGCACCGCTGAGTACACCTATTGGATTGACTGTGTCAGTCTGCTGATTGTGGCCTTAGTCTTCCATATTGTCTCCTTCAATCTGGTAAAGCGTTACATTAATCGCAGTGGCTACTATTGAATGGATCTTTATTTTATGATATTCCATTAACATTTTGTTATTATCTAAGTTCTTTCAAAATAAGTTTAAATTTACATTTTTAAGTAGAAATCCTTTCATTTGTGACGTTTTACTTTAGCGGAAAATATTGCAAATCATTTATATGTGTATAGTTGTCTGTACTATATAGCATAGTCCGGGCATTTAAATAAATTACTCTAAATACAACCCAAGAAATATGGAACATTTTTGTTGTAAAAATAAATAGATCATGATCGGTGTAGGGTATTAGCTATCAAACGATATTTGGCGCTTCGCTTTAGCGCTTGACTCGCCATTAACAATTGTTGCTGTGGCCTGCAACTTCCGTCCTGATCCGTTGCTGTTTCCACCGCCAAAGTATGGACTGATGTTACGCTGATCCTTGCCAGTAAAGTTCTTTTGCGCCGACCTTCGCTGCTCACAATGCACATTTTCTCGCAGCGCCAAGCCGCCCAAATTGCTCTTCGATGAGCTGTTATGCAATGTCGGATTTGGCAGTATGGGCAGCTGCTGCTTACTAAACAGATCCTCTGAAATGCGATCCATTAAACTGGATTGCGTGGCTGAGTTGGATGTGGTTAAACCTTGGCTCATTTGGCTAAAACCGAAAGAATCGATGGAGTTCTCGCTGCCAAACAAATTCTGCAGTGATCCACTAGTCTTGCTACGGTCAAGCGACATCTGGGAGAGCGACTGGGAGTTGTTCTGCTGCGACAAAAGCAGCTTGCGTTGTGCAAACTCTTCGGGTCCAATGTAGCCCGAGAGACGTGCATTTGACTGCAGTTTTATTTCACTCTCCTGTCCACGTGCATGCAAATAGATGTCGTCCGGCTGCTTTCCAGCTATAACGCTAAAGGCATACTTCTTGGCTAGCCTGCAAAAATTGAACAACAAAAGTCATGAAAGAAGCTCTAAGTGAAACAATTAGATCATTAAGAACCTCAGCAAAGTCTCGCTGTTGCTGGTTGTGTGCCCCAGATAAAACTCTTGAAATATGCGTTTCACAATACGCGCCAAGTCTGCTGCATGTTGTCTGAAATTCTCGTGCTTTGCGGAGATTTTCTTTTCCTGCAGAGCTTGTGAAACGGCCCACAGCAATTTCTGTATAAATATTAAAAACATTTTAAATATTTGCTTTGCTTTTGATACGATTTGCGCATCCCACCTTCCGTTGATTATCTGTCATTGCGCTCTGTGGCGTTGCACTCATTTCAGAATGTGCGCGATGCAATTTGCTGATCGTTGGTGTCGTGCTGCAAGCCAAATTACTGCTGCTGCCGCTGAGTCCATGGCTTAATCGTGAAGTGTTTGCAAACGGTGACGGCTGCAGAATGGCGGCAACGTTCTGTTGCGTTGCTGTGGAGGAACCTGCTCCTATGCAAAAGCTCTGACTCTTGATCTTGAGAGCGCGTGGTGTGAGACCGCTGCCAAAGGCACTGCCAGCGCGAAACAATTTGCTGCTCTGGCTCGCCAGCTCAGCAGCATCTTCGTCATCACGGGCATTGCGTTTGCGCTTAAGCAGCGACTCCAGCTGATTGCTAACGCAAGTAGCATCACTCGGTGTGCTTTGCTGGCAACCATTGTCGGGGGAGAAGAGCGCTCGTTTCGATCTTTCCACGCGGTTGGCAATCTCCGGTTTAAATAGAGGCTTGGGCGGAAACAACTGTTGCTGCTGCTGTTGCAATGACTTGGCGGGGCTTTGGAATAGAGCACGTTTCGAGGTTTCACGCGAAGGTCCTGGCTTGATGAGATCGGTGCGAAATAGACGCTTGCGTGCTGAGGAGGACGGAGTTTTTCGAGCTGAAAGGAAATTACATTAGCACTTTTTGACTGTCACTTTCGTTAAGTAAACAACATACTTTTCTTTTTGCTCCCTGGGGTTTTGCGCTTGGGAGTTGCCTTGCGCTTGTTGCGATCTTTTCTGTGAATTGAATTAAGTTGTTTAAATAAATTAAGTTTGTCCTCGCTTGATTAATATTTACTTTTTATCCAGCAATATTTGCGGACCAATAGAACTATTTAGTTTAATTGAGTTAGTGGCCAGATTTGCTGAGGAGAATATAGCTCGCCTTTTGGCTAAATGACTGAGGCGGTTGCCGGGTGACTGTGCGAGCATTCTGCAAAAAGAAACAATAGTTTTATAAGTTGCCCAGCTTCAACTAGGAGTCACTTACTTCATACGCATATTGCGCTTTTTGGCACTGGATGGCGAACGCACATAGGATGTGGCCGTTTCTGCGCCCACATAACGCTCCACCACCGACAGACTGAGGTATTCATTTTGTTCGGCCGCTTTGTTTAGGTTGTAGCTGCATGGATCGCATTATTAGTGACAGCACAACTAATAAAAATGGTACTGGCTCTTACCTCAGTCCATGCTGACGCACGCCCAGCACCTCGCGCCAACTCATGCTCTGCGCTTCTATCAGACTATGCGTGGGCTTGAACAATGAGGAAGTGGCGCAGATGCCACTGTCTTCAATGCTGGCCGAGGGCATGGCATCGGCATCATTGCTGACCAAAAAGTTGATCACTTTTGCTTTCATGCTTACTACGGCACTAATAATGTCGGTGTCGGGCGTGGTCACTGTGGGCGGTGGCCGTACACCTTGCAAGCATCGTCGAACGCGCCTATACAGCTCACGTTCTCGTCGACAATTCTCCATGAAATGTACGCGGGGATCGCTGTTCGTTAGCTGTATATCTTGCGTCTGCTCATCAACAAAACTAGATTCTGTTGGTGCGGTTAGCGAGTAACGTGCGCTGGCATTGTGGCTAGTTGTTGGTGCCTCGCTGACACATTGGCTTTCCTCGAGAGCTTCGGGCAAATCCTCCAATGTTGTGCCCAGTCCTTTGTCAGTTTGGTCTTCATCATCATCCACATCCTCATCGGTATCCGCAAACAAGTCTGGCGAGCGCTCGTTGTTTATCTTTTTGAGTATAAAAGATTCTGATAGCTCTTCTTGCTGCTGCGGCGCGGTCTCTGATGCTTCGGGGGCAATGGGTACAGTTTCGGGGGCAGTGGGTACAGTTTCGGGGGCAGAGGTAAAGGAGCTGCTAGGCACCTCAGTCAGACTTTTGATTTTGCCATTGAAGGACAAACAGTCCGTTGGTGCTTCAGCTACTTGAGTCGTTGCAGGTGCCATGTCGACTGCATTGCAGCTATTCTCTTCCAGTATGCTGTTATAAAAGCGGGGAAAGACGATCATGCCTGGCGACTTTTGTTTTTTTGAGGTAGTTGGTGTAGTGTTTATCTCGGGCAGTTTCAGATTCTGCAGTTGCGAGCCGTAAAGCCGCTTATTCACTTGGCCATAAGGACTGTCTCCAAAACCTCGGAATTGCGACTCCTGGCTGCCCTGCAAACTCAACTTGGAGGCATGGTCTATGCTTAGTGTTTTTGGCTTCAGTAGATATGGTAGATGCATGTTCTCCTCGTCAGATATTTGGCCTTCATTATTTTCACTAAGCGAAGACTGCACCAAAAACGATTTGATAATTTTGCAATTAAAAAATGTATAACTAGGCGACTTACCCCACTGCCTGTTGATGGCTCAGAATCATAGCTGTTGTTGATTTTGTGCTCTGTGTTCAAGGTTTTTGGTTCCATTCTTTAGTAGTTGTCTGCAATGCTTGTGATTAAAACATATACACTTATGATATTAAGATTTATTGATTAAGCGTTTTTGGTACAGGCACGCTTTAGTACATATGTATAGGGGCTAGGGGCGGCGGGTCATTTTTGTAGTTGAGTATTGCTTGTAAGCTTAGATAAGTTGGCTTTATTTGAAGCCAATCGATCAGGATAAAGTGTGCATTTACCTTTTGAAATGTGGCACTTTTCATAAAAAGATGCGGCGGCAGCAAAAAAAAAATGCGCGCGCATTTGATGCACTTTTTCCACGCACTTATGACGCTTTCACAATTCGACTGAAGTTGTGAAGCGTTTGATTACTTTGCTTCATAAATCATTAGATACTAAGCACAAATATTTTAAGTTAATTGTTTTGAATAAGCTAAAGTTTTAACAAATTGCGTTATCGAACATCTGTCTGCCAGCGAGAATTTATTTGGCGGCGGCTAGTAGGGATGTCTTCAGCGTGACCGCTAGTTACATTTCATAATGTACTTGGCAAAAATATACCGAATTGCGTGATTACTGGTTTGGTTACACTTTGCTAGATGTGGCAAAATTTTCGCAATATGCATGTAAAAGGGCGCATGTTTTTGAAATGCTTCTTGTTTCCATAGTTTTTTCAAAATAAATAAGCCCTTAGGAAAATTTTATTTAGTTTAAGAATGTCCCAGTTAAACAGATTCGATTAACGAATTAAAACTACTGAAAAACGAACAACGGCCCTTTTATTGGCATCTAATAGTCGATTTGTGCATATATTGGAATCACAAATATCGACATAATGATGTTTTGCAACCAATTCTTTTTTATTTGGTATAATAATATAATTATCATTTCTGATAAACTATATTATTTTTTAACAAGATCGTGCTCTGAACATTTCCACAAAATGAACTATCGAAATTCGCATTGGTCCGATATCAATTAAATTCGATATCGAGACCATCTGCTAAATATTTTTTTTCACGATTATTACAAATAAAATTGATTACATAATTATTACATTACTATACATTAAATGACCTTAAAATTTAATTCAGGCGATACTTCAAAATATTTATAAACTATTATATTAGTTCATCCCTGGTTTGTTACCACCACAATATACGATCCACAATGTCCACTTCTGGCTGAGCTGTTTTTTTTTTATCGATATCTTTCCATTCATCGGAATATACAGATAATGGGTTGACGTTTGGTATACAAATATGAATTATACAAGTCTTTATTTTGTTTTAATTGGTGTGAATGAAATTTCATTAATTCGTTATTGTAAGTGGTTTAAATATATTTTTTTTATGGTTTAAATAAATGTTGGAGATGGTCCATGTTTCCGAGAATTCCATTAAATCAAAATTCTGTTTAAAAAGTAGCGCCTTCTCATATGCATTCCGTGGGGTATATTTCTTGAGATAAAATAGTATATTTCTAAATATAATATACGGTCTCGCTGTTCCGAAGCAAACAAAAATATTTATATTTTTTGTAACAAGTGTGTGCTGGTGCACCAAAACAACATCCCAGCCTAGTGTAAATTCCATTTCATTGTGACTGCCTTTATTGTCCAGAGCTATACTAGGAAAAGTCTTGCCAGTGTCGCTTTTTGTTATACAATTTGTTGGGGACCACCTGCTACTATGGATTACTGCTGACTGTGCCATTAACAATAACAACGTCAAAATCAACAGCAATCGCATCGCTCTATCCAGTCATCAGCAACGTCACAAATTGTTGCATATACATATATATTAATAAATACTCTGCCATGTCATACAACTGATTGTCATTGTCAATAAGATGCGAGGAATTGAGGGCAAAGTGGTTGTGCTTGGCTCGCGAGGTAAGCAAAAATGCAATTCAAACCAGTTGAATTTTAATGACTTTGAACTTCATCCTCGAGGCAGTTTTACACATAGCTCTTGCTGATCTATATAGCCAGCAATTTGCAACAATTTCAGCAATTGCATTGAGATAACAATACAGCCAGAGAGCTCAGCTCCGTTATGGCGCGAATCGATAAGCGGCAGCCTTGAAATTCCTTGGGGGAGTGGCTCTTCTCGGCTGCGTGTGGTTCACCAACCCAAGAAATATCGTGCCTGGCACAGCAGCTTAATGAGCTTCACGCAGCCCTTCTGCGGGGGCTTATCGCGCGTTAGGTTTCTCAAGGTTTTTACTGAAACAATCGCACACTTTGTTTTTGGCAAGTTCAATTTTTGGCATTTGTTTTTAATTTACACAACGCGATAATTATTGTACAGCCATTTTGCAAGGTCAGCAGGCCTATGGAAATGTACCACAAGTGCATATCACCCCAAACCTACATGCATGTGTACTTAAGTGTATGAATGTATGAATGTACACATATGTACATTGATTATATCGTTGCTTTTGCGTTCAACGACATTTTCCATTATACGCACACTTTCAGCTCAATCTGGTCTTTTTTCCTACAAGATGAGTCAGCTTTAGTGTCGGATCAACTTATAGGGTATTCACAATGACGACAAAGAATAATTTGATTTGTAAATATTCAAAGGCACGCACTCAAACCACTTAAGTTCCAAGTTTCTTATCACCTGTTTGCTTCCAGCTGGGGCTCAATAACGTCTTTTGTTTATAGTGCCCGCTTTGTTATTTATCAGATACGCAATACGCCCATATTCATTGCGCTTGATTTGATTCATAATCTGTTGTGAGGCGAATTTCACCAAATCTTTATGTGTGACCCAAATACTTAGTTTTATTTCTTTGTAAATTAGGTGAATTAAAAAGTAAGCCATTAGCTAAATGCTTAGATAATATTTGTGATATGATATCACTAGATAAGAGACTAAGCACTGAGGACTTCGTGCTTCCAGAATAATATATCACTTTTTATTGTGCAATAGTTCTGCAGACTAAAACTATTTCTTATGCAAGTCTGTTTCTATTTTTGTTTGTAGGTGTCGGCAAAACTCGCTTGGTAATCAAGTATATTAAGAACGCACTGCATCGAACCGAGGAGCCAACGATAGCGGTCTCGTTCTTCACCTGCAACATCATCTTGGACGATGTAAAAATCAAATTACAAGTGAGTACAACAAGTGTTAGTCTATTGGAGTATAAACCGAAAAGGATTTGTGCACGCCCTGTTGGCCAGTAATCCTATTTGCTTTATCAATGGCTTGAGCGGCAGCTAATCTGAGCTTTTGTTGCCACGGGACTGGGACTGGGACTGTGGAAAGTAGTTGGACGGAGTTGATGCTTTTATTTTCTTATTCGTTTGGTCATTTTATTTGTTTTTTTATTTGCAATTTCTGCGTCCACTGCACTTTGTGTTTATTTGCGTTCATTTTTTAGACCGTGGTGCGGGCTTTAGCTGCTTTCGTTCTTTTTTATAGTTTATTGATAAGCTAACAGTTGTTTCCCCTTAAGCTAGGGTTGCCACCCTTTTCACAATGGCTGACCATATATCCTCAGCCCCGATTTCGATTTCTCTTTTATATGCTTCACGCACACATACATACATATACATAATGGCAAATAGTTTTCGTTGTGCTGAGATTTTTAGCTCTTTGTCTTGGATGGTTCGCTGGCGTTCTGGTCATGTCGTTGCCCCAAATTTTTATGAAGATTTGGATTGTGCACCATAAAGATGAACAGAGCAGAACGCACCCACAATATGATTGTTATTATTGTGGGAAAGCGAAATCATAAAGACGGAAATTGCAGAATAAACGCAGAATGACTCAATTAAAGTTCCCGTTCATGAGTGCAGAGCAATGTCAGCTGCTATTGAGATTTACTCTACAGTTGATTGGATAATCAAGCCCTCCTCTTCGTCTTTAATTGCAGATCTGGGATACGGCTGGTCAAGAGCGCTTCAGAGCCGTCGCACCCATGTATTATCGCAATGCAAATGCTGCCATTTTGGTCTTTGATCTGACGCAATATAAGACATTTACGGAAATCAAATCATGGATACAGGAGCTCCATCGTAATGTGCAGGATCCGATGATATTGACACTGGTCGGCAACAAGATGGATATGCAGGCGCAACGTGCCGTCTCTCGTGATGAGGCATTCGTATTTGCCAGCTCCATTGGGGCAACCTACTTTGAGACATCCACCGAAACGGATCAAGGCCTGGAGCAGGTATTCCTGTCAACGGCCATGGGGCTGGTGCGACTGGCTGACGAGGGCAAAAGTCATTCGCTACGCTCCTTCCAATCCACCGATTCGTTGGCTTACACCAATGGCAACACTGCGTTCAGCTATACAGCCGCTGCACTGGCTCGCAATCCGGACAGCGCATCGTTTCGCCTACCCTATGTGCACATTGGGATACCAGTCGACGGCCAGGATGTGAAGACAACGGGCGAGGGACGACTGGAGACGCCCTCGTGGAGCATTGAGCACATTGCCCTGGGCGAGATCGAGAAACCCCGCTGGTGCTGCTACTGAAGCCCGGCAACAAACCAAACCAACAACTGATAACTGATAACTGAAAACTGTCAACTTTTTACAGCATTGTGATGTTAATTAAACAGGTTTACTTTAGTTATGCGCCTGCACTCGAATACGAATCGGCTAAGCAATCAAATCCAAATACAAGACCACCATCCCCAAGATATATAGAAACCAACTGATAGGGTACCAAGTACTGCGACTCGAGTCGGTGGCCCTGGCAAGGACATGCCCCTCATTACGACACAGCAAATGGTCACCACTCAGTCGCAGCTGTTAATTATAAGTTAGTTTTAAGCCTAGTTGTTAAGTGTAACCAGCAAATGCCTAATGTATGTATATTATTTATAAACATTAACAAGCAGTAGCGTCGCTTAAAGCTCATTTGACTTTACCGCTTAATTAATCATCAACACAAACACACACACATTGACAAAGAGAGAGGGAGAGAGCAAAGTAGACGCTCTCGTTGTAAGGTGTTATCACAAATCATGTACAAACTCGCACTTTATACAAAATAAATACATAATACATATACTAAAAGTACTTTTACAAGTAAAAGGTATACATAATGCTTGATTCTGGCACGCCCAAAGAGCATTAAAGCTAACGCCCATGCAAATGCATTAACTTGGCCATTAACACAGTAACTTGTCGTGTAATTGGAATTTAATGTGCTCCTGCTCTCTGCCAAGGGTTAGACGAGTACAAAACCCCAGAACTTGAGTAGCATTCCAAATGCTTTATCTTCAAGCTCATAAAGTAACGCTGCTGACGTGCTGGGGGATTGAGAGCACTCCCGACATGAGTTGCGTCGAGTTCCTTATGAGGCAAACTTCGGGGTCGATTAGCTAATATACAAAACTTATGGTCAGTTGATTTCTTATGTATAAATAATATGTGCAATTTAGCGTAAGACACCGAACAACAACAAACAAAAGACGCTAAACTCATTCAAGTGTCATCAACACATTTGCAGACCGCTGGCCCTGATTCTGATGAGGTGTTGTTGGCATTGGATGCTATAGCAGCACAGCTGCTGCCTATTGGACACATTGGCACTGGCGGCACATTGATTTGCCATTAAGCGTCAAATGAGTTGGCCCGACGACATCCACTAAAGGCACCACGAGCGTCTCTAACAACGTGTCTGTGTGGTGTGCTTGTGTATGTATTAGTGCACTCAACCGGAAGTGATGCTCAGGCATACATACATACATACATAGATAGATACAACTTAAACACACGCAGGTTCACGCTTTGGCCATTTGCAAAGCCTGTCTTCGGCTTGTGGCGAGCTGACACTTGCACACTCATTGACTTGGCTGATAATGGTGTTTAGACGGCTGGCTTAATGATCTAGAAATGCATCAATGTAATCAAGGTAAGGCAGGCAGTCTTCTATTGGGATTCCGCTTCAATCTACTGTGACTCTTAACATTTGCAGTCGGGTTAACCGCACAACAGTCTACGCAAATTGCTTACTTTATTTACATACACTCAAACTCACATACACATACACATACACACACACACCATTCACCCACACACTTGGCTTTGTTGAACAGATTTATCATCCATTAGCAATTTGTGGCTTGGCAGACACTTTGATTGTCTCTCGAGGCAGCCCAGATAATGTACAATGTCTTGGGAGAGAAGGTAAATTTCACTTATCAACCGGTCAATCATTGACCAAATTTAGTCTGCAATATTCGAAATTTCACAACACAATCAATTTCGATTTAACATTGTCCTGTGTTTAAGTATTTGTCCGATGCAGCTTTGTCGACTACACTTAGTATACATATAAATTAAACTTGATGTTTTATGTAAAGGGTTGGCACATTTATGTAAATATCAAAGTGTCACACACTGACCAAATTTACTTGTTAAACGGTATACTATTTATTTATTGTTATTTTGTATTTATTACGGTATTTGATGTTCTCAACGGGTGTTCAGTGAAATAGCTTTCATTACTAAGTTTATTCGCTATAATAATTGATACTTCAAAAAGTACAGTAAGTATACGCAGCATGGCGCCGCCTGACTGATTCACAATGCCTTTACTTCTGCACAGAGAAACAATAATAATACGTGAAGTATACACGTAGCTTGCATATGCTTTGACAAGGAGGCAGCACTTTAATATTATTTGCATTGCAAATTGTTGCCATGCAGGTGAACTGCCATGAAAATTGTGCCGAGCAATCTGAAACAATCACTGCTAACGACAAATTCCGATAGCAGAAATATTTGTTTATTCTTATCATTGTTGATTTGAAAATTGTTTAATATTTAATTATGCCATCAGCAGAGAGATTTCCGGTATGGATTTTAATAAATTAAGACATTCATATCTAAGCGATTATTCTATATCCATGGAATTTCACTCAGCTTTATTTATTTATGACACCAGCATTTAATACATGGTTGTCTAACAAATACTCTATCTGTTTAGGATATAGACCAATGGGAAAACTCAATTTAGTTTACAGACTATGCCAGAATTTTAAATGTAACACATTTTGCATATTTTATAGAAGCAATACGTGTTTCGTGAATATCTGGATTACCAAAAATTCATACAAATCTGTCGCCATTTCTCTCACTATTTTCCATCAAGAATCTGCATTTTTCTTCGGCTTCTTCATCCGTTTCCACTACAAAATGCGTAAATTGTTTTTGGACATTAGATTAAAGTATTTCAGTATTTTAGTTGGCAACAACAGTTTGCTAAATACAAGTGTATGTGATATGTATGTATGTATGTGTGCGGGCCATGCATATAAATTGAATTACATGTCCGCTTTGGCATATTTACGAGTCTGTTTGTGTGCTATAGTATGTGTGTATGGTCATGTCAAATACGCTAAAGTTCTCAATGCCACATAAATTGCACACACAGCCAAACAAACACAAATCAAATATGCAAACGAACAAATTGTTGCGTTTGTATGGGTGAGTCTGTTTATGTGAATATTGTTGTGCCTTGTGCTGTTTGTGTCAAACTGCCTCATCGGTACTTCTGGTGCACCTTCCTACTTCCACATCCACTTCCACTTCTACTGCCACTTCCATTCGCATCTCCATTCTTGACTCGGCCCAGAGCCATGTTATTCATGCATATGATTTTGAATATTTAACAGGTAGCACGGTTTGTGGAATGCAGCGGAGCGCGCTCGACTCTATTACATACTTTATGGCTCCCGATATGTGAGCATAGCTCTTTCGACCATATATTTTACATTTCACCTGGCTAAAATGCAGTATGTGTTGACCAGCACACGATGATGTTGTTGTTGACGTTGATGTGCATGCTAAGCATGCTGGCAACACTTGTCGTGTCGTGGTGTGTCGTTTTGTAGATACAAATACATATGCATGCGGTATGAGTTCAAGTTAATATTCAAGCTTGTTCGACACGTTGGTAAATTGAATTCACTTTGCATTTATTTGCCGGTTCTAATGCCCCGAAATGAATAGATATTAAGCAAATAAATTGAATTAGAATCCATTTAAATTGACTACAGATGAAATTGCAAGAATTGCATATTCTAAGAGTTCGTGTGAGTGTGTCCTTGTATGTATGTATGTTTGTGTGTGTGTAGACCGGCGGCATTAAATCAACAATAAGGCAAAATGGCTTTGCTGCAAATTGCTTGAATTCCTTGGCTCTGGGCCACTGTCAAGAAAAGTAGCAGCCGCTGAAAGCAATGCAGCGACATGGAAAAGACCACAGCAGGGAATGCACAGGCATCTGGATAATGGGCAGCGGGGTGCGTCCGGGGTGCTGCGGTGGTTGAGTCGTTTGAGCAGCTGTCTCAGGCTCAAATCCCAAATGCATAGACAGCTGTTGTGTATTTGCAGTACAAGAAGACACACACACACAAAGGCAATGTCAGCAGGAGCTGAAAAGGACTCAAGACGAGGACGAGGAGGATGAGGAGGCAGGTGGAAGGACAGCCGACGAGTGTTGGCAGCTTAAAAAAGCAATCCAAATGGAATTTAATGCCATTTTAATTGAGCTGCATTGCAATGTCTTTGCAACCAAACGTAGCTTAGCTCCATCTCATTCCTTTTCACTCTTTTTATCTCTCCGTTTCTTTTACCCCTTTCACTGGCACTGTGTATTTGCTCTTCTATTTTCGCAGTACGGATTCAGTTAAGTTATTTATGGAAAACACGTTGCGTTAAGAGGTTTTGCACTTTGCAATGGAATAGGAAGAGAATTTGATTTGCATATGGTTCAATCGATTGCTAAAATCGGCAATCGCTTTACTCGTTTTTGTTAGCCCAATAAATTAGAGCTGCCTAAATGAATAAATTCAGATATACTGAGTAAATTGACAGCCAGATGACAGCTTAAAGTACATTAAATAATCTTAAAGTATGCATAAATAAATGATGGTTATTCAAGTGAGCTACTTGCTCAAAACATGCAACTTCCTAGATCCGTTGTTTATAATTTCCCAATTTCTTGAAATTTCTTTGCTGTATTTTTTGCTGCTCCATTCTGTTTTGTTCCGTTCCGTTCTGTTCTGTTCTGTTTACACAAATTGATGTGCAATGCCAGCAACAACACAATTTCAATTTATCATAATTTGCTCGCAAATTACTTTTTCGCCGACGCCGACAACGACGGCGGCGTCGACGAAGATGTCGGCGCTTGCCAACTCACGTTGCCAATTTGGGAAGGCAGCCGACAGGTGAGTCAGGTATGAGTATAGAAAATGGAAATGGAAGCTCAACTCAGCAAATATGGCTGCCATTAAAGTGATAAACCTCAAGCCAACAGCTGCGCAAACACATAGGACCCATAGGCATTTGTTCGGATACCCTCAGATTGCGCTCTTACTCGTATATGTGTGTATGACTGTGGATTGCCTGCTCACTGTTGAGCAGCTGAGGGTTGCTTAGATTGCTCCTAATATACACATGGACGATTATAAGTGTGTTAGGCTGTATACATATGTGTCATATATAAGGGCTCAATTTGTCTAGACCGAGTGAGTATGACAACGACTATATTCATACTGCCGAGTCGTGCTCCACATTGATACCCTATCGCCATCCTTTGAGCATAGCATGAAGCCGTTATCATAACTGTTATAAAGAGCCATTGAAATTTAAAATTAGTGTATCTAAGGCTATTAGAAGCATGTGCTTGAAATTTCATTGTGTAAATATGGCTCCAAGAAGGCACTGACTTTGAAAATAATTATAGTATCTAACAAAGAAAACCCTTTGGCTTTGTTAGACGGCTTCCATTTGAAGGCACACCTAAAAGTATGCAATACTTTTTCAAGTTTTCTTTAAAGTTGATCCTAAGCGTGTGCTTTGTTTTCGTGCTTTGATGGTAGCTCATAGTCGAGTATGCTTTTCGTGTTTATCATGTGAACCTTTCACAAACACATCCATACGACAGACAGCATCCTCCTAGTGTCTCACTCACACCCGACGAGCTGTCATAAAAATTGAGAAATGTGACAGCCATGAGTGTGCAGCATTTGAGCGTTGTTCTGTTTGTTGATGTTGTTGCTGTTCAGTCGCATTCCATATACGCCATTGTTTCCATTGTTTACCTGTACACGCCATTTGCCTTTTTAATTGTTAAGCTGGCACCAAACAATCACATTCAGTCGACTCTTTCTAAAACCCCACCATAAAAGGCCATCTAAAAAATGGCTTTGATTTTTGTCAACTGGAAATATGTTTGTGCCATTTTGCCAACAACAACTTCACTTTAAATAAACAGAAATTTGTAAAACAACAAAACAAACATTTTCCCACACAAATGAGCGCCATCTTTACGTTAACAATTGAATCCAGCTGCACACTGTGATAAATATATGTTGTTATTGGCACTAGCTCTCCAAAGCCGAAAGTCACTTTTATTTAAGCTTCACTGATTTTAGCTTCACATCATTTGTCTGCTGACATCGCTCAAGTTGCTTGTTAGCCATGACTTGGCATTTATCTTGTGCTACGTTGTACCTGAACTCGAGTTTGAATATAAATCCTATACCCAGATTAAATCAAGTGCATTGTGTGCACAAGTTCTCAGCTGGAGCCTCAGTCAGTGCTGCCGATTTGGCCGTTTTCCAGAAACGTTTTGTTTTATTATTAAATTAATTTTGCGCTCAATAATAGAGTAATAATGAAAGGTAATAGTTGAATTTATTTTATTTTGCATTTCATTTAGTCAACCGATAACAGAGTTAAATTCTAATCTCGTTCTTTGCATGACATTATTAGTTTGGCTTCATCTTTGTCTCAGCTCTGGTAGTCGAAATGGGATGCCTGATAATATAAATATCATTGTTGCTTGCACATAATTAGGCAGGCAAGTCAATGATGCTGGCTCTGCTAACGCTAAGCCTAACGAGACCCCATAGAAAACTTCCTACCAAGGGCGCTAGTGGCATTAATATGCGTACATGTGTGTGTGTGTATTTGGATTTTGGCTTAATGCTTCAGTCTGTTGACTTTGAGCTCTGTCGCTAATTAAGCCTGTTTATCGGCGTTAGTTTGGTGTTCAACTTTTGTTGAGCCCTGGCAGTAGACATTAGACATCAGACATGAGACATCAGGCAGTAGGCACATCAGAGACAGGACAACTTTTATCACTGCGACGACTCATGTGTGTGTTCGCTTGCCGGCATTAGGTGGCATTATGTGCCCAGCTAGCAGCAGCAATCGTAGCAACCAACCGCACCAAGAGGACGTTGCCACCCATATCCACGTCAATACCCAGTCCAACTAGCTATCGCATTCCCTTCCAGGTTCGCATTCCCAATCCCCTTCCATTCCCTATCCCCCATCGCTTGTTTGAGTGCAATAATAAACCGATTCTCCCAAATGCCACAAAGCCTTCAAGTTCTCTTCTAATTGAGTAAATTATCCAGGGAAATGAAAATGGCATAGCATACACACACACATTTCTAAGTGGCTCTTGCCGTCTATTTGTTTGTGCGTATGTTTGCTGTCCTCTGTTTTGTGGTTGTGATGCGCAAAATCTCAAACAACCAGATAGCAAAGCAAAAATGCAATTTACTCACGCACACACACATAGACACAGAGGACAGACAACTCACATGCTCAAACTATGCTAGCAACTCAATTGCTTGTGGTTTGCGTGGCTAGTGACATTTTATTAGCAGCCAAAACTAATTACATGAAAATCTATTGCAAATGACAGCGACCACATTGCGCAATTTGCCAGCGCCGCCCAAAAGTAGGCAACACTTTTTACCTCCTTCATTTTAAATCGTCTCGTACTACTAGACCTATTAGGAGCTCGTATTGCGTAGTGTCGGCTGCAACTTTAACTTTGCTAGCCGACATATTTTCTGGCCTGTCTGTCGCTAATGAAAAGCTTTAAATGTGCATCCATATGCTGCAGACTCATGCAAGTTTTACACTCAAATAAACACAAACGCACACACTATGAGAGAGCAAACAAAGTTAGACAGCAGGCAATTTGAGCGCATCGGGGTCATCTGGCTAACGGGCGAAAAACCCCAAATGATTTATCATGATGTTGCACATTCCCAGCGCCGCCCCGTTGCCATTTAACTTTGCCTGGCACTTCTGCATGCTGACAGTTTTGTAACCTGCTCAACTTAACCTTTGACTAGCTCTTTCATTCAGGTTGAACACGTGTGTGCAGTTTTCATATCCTTTTGCCTAGAAACATTCGATAAGTGTGGTTTGGTTTTGTGCAAGAAGACTGCTTTATTTATATATTGGACAAAATGAACAGTTTTAAGTTACTCTAGAGTATTTCGTAGTCGATCAATGATTCAAATGTGTTGGAAAATACATTTGTGCATTTAGCTTTTTAATTATTTTAGTCAAATTACATGGTAAACATACCATAACAAATAACAAACCACAACATTGACCAAAGCGGCATTTGTGTTTGACAATTTTGTTTAATTTTACCTAACCATTATCATAATAATTAATTTGTAATTTAATACTTGCAGGGTATGAATTCGGCGAATAATTTAATAAGTTCCAACAACTTTTTTGAACTAACAGTTTAACTGTGATCAAGAAACTGCCAATTTTAATTTAACTCCGTTTAAAACTTGTGAGTGTATCTTATAGTGATATATAAAATTGGTTTTATAGTGAATTTCAAATATGTCCAACTACATTGAGTAAACGAATTACAAAGTGTGAAGAATATGTGATAACATGACATTGGGAACGGGTCTGGGTCAGCTTTTGACCCGGAATGGAACGGTCAACTACTTATTTCCGCTTCAACCGTATTCGTATTCACTCGTTGTCAAGTTAAAACGGAGCTCAGCATTCTAAATACCTGTGTCTCAGTGTGTGTGTGTGTGTATAAAAGACTTCACAGGCCATCGATGCGTATGATTTTAGTTTTTGATTGCTCTCTATACAGTATACAGACCACTGTGTAGTTCATAGTAGTTGGGTTGTGCACAAACGAAAAAGACCAGCTTAGAACGAAGTACAACTTGAAATACAAATCAATTGAAGACATTGAAGCTATTGAAATACGTAGCATAGCTTTCTGTTACTACTCGAAATTACCATGGCAATTAAGTACATATAGTCTGACTCGACACAACACATCTCAACTCGGACTGACCAGTAAACATCCGTTAGTCATGGACAGGAAATATGTAAAGATAAAAGCAGTTGTTGGTTTTGTGCTTAGCCGAAGAACTGCAGTGGCAAAGTGATTTGCATTTTGCTCAGCTCTGCAAAAAGAAGACTCAGCAGTGCATGTGTGCAGCTTAGAATTTTGTGCTTGAACAGAGCCTAAATCGTTTTATCGATTTCCCAATTCGAGTGAGCTTCAATTTCTAAATGATATGTGATAAGGTACAAATGACCATTAACTAGTCGCAATTGTAGATTGTTTCATTATTACATGAAAAGCAAACGCTTTAAATGCAATTATGTTGGCAATTTTTACTGCTTGTTCAACATGCAACAAGTAATGTCTTCCACTTGTACTTGTTGCCCATTGGAGGGGCTTTATTTAAGCGCCGTCTGCTCGGCGGTTTCTTGTTTCCCGCAGCAGCGATAAACAAGTTTGTTGTGGGTGTTGCCGTTGTCGTTGCCGTTGCTTGTGGCTAATTAGACTAATTGGCTTTCTTCACTCTCACTCGTATGCTGTCTGATAAGCCACTGACGCATCTAAATCAGCTAACAGCAATTACTTGTAATTGCATTGTCTAATAGTTTGGCTATATAAGCGAGTACTCTATGCATTTACAAGAACATTCGAAGTGGAAAACTTGCATTGAACAAGTTAGTTAGCGAATCTAAGCCAAGTCAACTATGTTAAAACTGAAAATATTATCACTCTACTGTGGACTTCTGGCAATATTGGCTTGCCATTTAGTAGCCCAGGAAGAGTCATCTACTACCGAGTGCCCAGGGTCCGATGATCGCGATGGTGATTTGTGTCAGGACTTCCAAGCACTACGTGATCTCATCGATCCAAGTATACTAGCGGACCTAATACAGTCCCACTATCAATGCGACTCCAAGTTCCGCAAGGCCTTGTGCTACTACAACACGTCACGTTTCAATCTGGTGATCGAGCAACTGCAGCAGAGCGAAGCCTACCAAACACTGCTTGATGAGCTGATCGCATCAGGAATTAACACCACGGCCATAAACCAGATAGCGGACATCTTCGATTGCATTATTCTGCCCGTGTCGCCAAACAACAAGACGTGCAATTGCAAGGAGCTACGTGGTCACACCTTCATTGGCGATATGCTGGCTGCCATGCCACATCAGTCGGTGCGCGATTTTTCGTACAGATCTAGCGTCAGGAACACCAACTTTGCTCTGTTTAGAGAAACTGTCACCTCGTCCGAGTTCCAGGCCAAATTGCGCGCCAATATGGTAAGTGATTGAACCACTACTCATCGCTGACAGCAAGCTAATCCCAAAATCTAAATAACATTTGGCAGTTAAAACGCGATGCGATTCGTCCACTGCGCGTCCTGCGTCGCAATGGCTGGGATGTCCCGGAGCTGCTGCGTGCCAGCTTGTCCATTTTGTCCTGGTGACAACTTGCCGCCAAATGAATTACATGCAAATGCATACAAAATATAAATGAGAATGTCTATTAAAACTGTCAATTGTTTTGTGGTCGTGTTGTACTATTTGCTTGTTTTTATTGTGATGCAAATTACATTTAGATGTTTCACTCTTGTCTGATTTTTTCGCATGTTCCCCCGAGGCAGTGACTTTTATTGCATGTTTATTCTATTTTATGTTGAAATGCGCAAAACATAGGCGTTATTGTTTTTTACAACTTAGAAAATGTATTTAATTGTTAAATTTAAACTTGACAATTTGTGTGGAGTCTTGCCTTAAGGCCAATATCCTCTTTATCGATACTGCGTTTAATTTCTCGTACAAAACATTTGCGTTAATTTCACCGGTTTTCTTTAAAGTTAGCCTAAGCTTATAATAAAATTAAAATATATAATTTAATTTTGTTGGCTAAAACAATAGAATTAATAATGCATTTATTGCAGACATCATTTTGCACTGCTTGCACTTTGGCGAGTGCCAACAATTGAGTGTGCAAGCTCTTTTGGCGCTATGAGCACTTGGCCAATTGACAAACAAATTAACGCTCGTTACACTTTCATTGCATGCGCTCAATTTACGATCCTTTGGCAATTGTTACTTAGTTGTCCAGCCTGCCAGCTGTCGCTGTGCCAAGCGGCAACAACAACAACAGAGACTGCTGCTCGGCATAATGTAGTCGGTTATGCTTGTCCTGTGCTTGTACAACAGATGCAATCGTGCAGTTTTCACGTCGCTGGGGCCTTCTCATGGCAATTGATTTATGTGCGCGACGTGACTTAATTTTGAGGGGGCGTGAGGACGCGTGGGCGTGGCAGATGGTACCTGTTGTTGTGTCGCGCAGTGCGCTTATTAAATTAACAAAGTAACGATCTCTTTCGCTGTCTGCGTGTGCGAGTCAGACAAATTCAATGCCATTATGCATTATAACTGTATAAACAAATCGTACGCCCATCTGCCAGGTTGTCGACGCGTACGTGCGTTGCCAAACTTAGACGCACACCCACACACACAGACGCACTTATCCCCCACACACACACACACACACACAGAGACGCACACAGGCTGAGAGTGGTTGGCCATTACACTCTCTTTGCGTTGTGCTCGTGTGTCAATCAAGTTAAATGTTAATGAATTACTCGGCATCGGCACAAGGACATGCTGACAGGACAACGCTGCTGACACTGACAAGTTGTTTTGGTTGCCATGTTCTTAGCGCTCTTGAGGTTGGCTTCTCTTAGTTTCTGCTTATTGGTTGCCCTGCGGACATCGCCAGAAGTGTCCAGGAGTGGGTATGCTTCGTCTGTCAGCGTCTAGAAGCGAAATAAATCGTAGCATACTTATGTGGGCAAACAATTTTTCTGCTTTTTACGCTTACGTTTATTTTCCTTTTGCTTTTGCTTTTGCTGCAGCTTTCACTTTCACTTTTGCTTTTACTCTCACTTGTTCTTTTCGCACGTTGCTCTCGCCCAGCAATACGTGTCATTGAATTCGTTACGCTGTCAGCATGTTAGTCACTTGCCACTGTGATGAGCGGTTGCGAGGGCGGTGCCAGTTGCGGTGGCGTGCCAGTTAAGTAGATGTGTTCAGCTACGTGCAACAGATTAAAAATATGCATTGCGAAATTAATTAATTAGCGTGGCGCTTGTTAGCTGCCATTTAATCTGCAGCTTACATTCTCCACATTTTTGCCTTACAAATTAATTTGCAATGTTTGCGGGTTTGAGAATTGTATTTATAAAATTGTTTGATTCATTTATTTGCTTGAATACATTCCATGCAAATCAAAAAACGAATAAAAAAGTTGTTTTATTTAATTGATTTCAATTTAATTTGACCAAATGACTTTAGCAATGCATTGTTTGTTCAACATCATCTTTATTGAATAATATTAATACATTAATTAGTCATATTTATTAACAAAATATTACTGCTAATTGAGGACAATTATATTAATGAACAGAACTGTTTCATTCACACAAAGCTTCAACAGATTGTTCAATTTATTTTTATCACTTTATTGAATGGCCTCTACGCCTCATCAACAATTGAGCGCAACTTTTCTTTTTTGCAGGAAAATTGCAACAATTTGTTGGCTTGATTTGTTTGAAAATTGCATTACGTTAACGATCTTAAGGGTATTGCTTTAAATACAATTGCAAGTGCATAGCTAAGGCCATGCTTGCCCTTTTTGTCTTTTCGGTTTTGTGTTTTTGCTTCCAATGCGATTTAAGTCAAGTCAAGTCTACATTCCCAAATGCTTTGCTCTTTTTTCATTTCCTTGAGTATTTTGAAATAAATTGTCTGCTCTCTTATTTTATTTTACCAGGCATTGGACGTGCTTGCATTTTCATTAAATGTGTATGCATATTTCAAATATACTCTAAAGAACAGAAGAACAAATAGACAGCCTTAATTGTATTTTCTTCGACAGTTTAGCTAAGAAGGTCGACTAGCATACTTTTCCCCATCCTTTCCCATTATGTGACATCATATGGTGACATCATTATACCAAATACAATATTTGCAAATGAAGCTCATATCTATACTCGTATCTCTCTCTTGATTATAGTTGACGCTACTACGGAAATTGCCACAGATTTTGCTATCCTGCTGGCTTTGTGTGGCATTGTGATTGCCCACAAGAAGCTAAACCTAAACAATCGACTACAATTTTTCATTTACCATACATCTGTTGGGGGCATGCAACAATTTGTGGGCTTGATTTGTTCTACAATTGCATTACGGTAACGATCCGGGGCCACTGCTGCAATGTTGCCCTGGCTATGGTTGCTGCACTCGTGCCAAATGCGATTTGAGCCAACTGGAATGCCCAAATGCCTTACTGTTGTTCAATTTCCTACAACACATTGCAATAAATTGAGTTTGCGGGGCTGTAATTTTGGTTTCTTTCGACTAAAATTGAAGTGGCAAGGCGCACAATTTCCGCCAGTGGTTGAAGCTAGAACTGCTATATAACTGTTTTGATAATGAAAAGAAAAATATGGAACGCTTACTACGTATACGTAATATTCAAATCGATGCAACAGAATGTTTGCTTTAAAGCTGGGCAAATATGGTACTAGCTTCTTAACACTTGACGCCTAGCACCTTAGCTTAAAGGTCAGCAGTTGCAAAAGCTAACATTGCCGGCAGGGGGGTTGCTTTGAGCTGTGTTCTCATTCTGTTTTCTCGACTTTGGATTCCATAGCCTGAAGCAGGACTTCAAGCTGGACATTCAACTGGGCTGCTCCCTTATTGTGTGCGTCTGCCAATGGCCCAGAAGCGTTTTCGTTTAGCTTGCAGCGTTTGCTGGGGATTCTATTTTGGCCAAAATGTTATGTTATGCGTTTTGTTGATAAAGCAACAGCTATTGCTCAATACTCGTAATGACAGAGATTTATGGTCGTTGCTATCAGTTTGGTAGTTACCAGTTACCAGTTGGCGGACACCGACACTGGCTTCGCTATGTAAGTGAAACCGAGCGCAATAGCTATAAATAAATGCTGATGCTGGCCAAAGCTCAAGCCTTGGACGCCATTTGAGTATCAGTTGACAAATCTCATTACAGCCAGTTATGATTTGTGCGCCCATCGGGTAACTCGACACTGAGACTAAGGACGAAGCTGCTTATCTTTGAACTTCTTCAACTCTCATTGTTCGGCTTGCGGCTGGGATTGAGCATCATGGATTTTTGCGATTGGTAACCTCTTATATTCTCTGCGGTGTAATTGATAAATAAAATATTACGATTCAAGATTTGATTACACAACTGTCCCTTAATGGATTTTAAGTGCAATTTGCGGTATGCCAACAGCACATAAATTAATTTTACATGCACTCGTAGCTCGCAATTCGCAATAATGAAATATACGACGCCCAAAAGTGTTGGCATTTTAATGAGCATGGCAGCTCAACACCACAAAAGAAAGAAAAACATCCTCATGCTCGTATATAACTGTGTGTGTAGCATACAAAAAATGGGCAAAGTGCCAGTGTAACTGTTAAAAAACACAAACTGGCAAATGGAAAATGTTGTTGCAACGTCAATGCGTCGATGCATTGCCATGCAATTATAATGGAATTCGGGAATGCGTGGCAAATATAATATTGCAATTGCAGTTGGCATTGAAATTGTTGCAGTCTCAGCAGTTGCACATCATGTAGCAGCATATACCATATTTTTCAGCTATTTTCATAGCCAGAGCCAGCAGTTTCTCTGTTCCTTTCTGGTCAAGCTTTGTTTGCTGTTTTGTGCTGTTAGCGCTTATCTTTTTGTCCGCCTTCAGCATCACAACTACAACTACGAGCATAACTGTGTCAGTTGCTTTGCCTTGCTGCTTAGCTGCCAAAAGTGGCCATGCGGGCGCTGCTTCTTAACCAGCGCAAATATTTTAACCTACAGCAAGAACAGCAGAAGCAGCAGAGCAGCAAGTAAATAAATGCGCTCAAGATAAACTGGCGCTTTGTGTGCCATTTCAGCGAGCAGAAATCTCTCACTGTTCCTCTGTCTCTCACTTCTGCCATTTCCCCCCTTTCAGTGCCTGTCGAGCTGCCATTAAAGTTCTGTCGACGCTTAAAGCCATGTTTTCGCATGCAAAATTGTGTTGCATACTTTTGGGCTGACCCAATATGGCGCACCGGACATTGTCTCGTTCTGGACACGTACGTGACTTTGGCGCCTGAAGCAACTTCGCGCTATTCTCGAACCCTCGAACCCTAGCCACAATAACACTCCCCATTGTTGGTCATTAGTTCGAAGGCTAAGCCGTTTTGGGGTGTAACTGACGCGCCTTTCGACTGACAGGGTGCGTCTGTTATAATTGGTAAAATTATAAGAGATTTTAAAGTTCTTTGTCTATATTTGTAAAATGTTATAACGTTTGTCTTAATGGATTTTTCATTTATGTTATTAATTTGATTATTGCTGTTTTGAATTCGTATGTATTTAACTGTGTTTTATAATTAAACTAAAAAAGTTATTCTTTTGTTTAGTTATAAATTTACCTTCATGCTCACCATGAAACGCAAAACTTTTATATTTAGCGATTTTATTATTCTTATTTTGAAATTATTATTTTATTTTTATTTTCATATACAGTATTTGAATGTATTTTATAATTAAATTTAATTCTTTTCAGTTTTTCTCATATTCTTTGTTTTGACAGATGCTTATTGATATTACTACAAGTATTTTTGCTTAGTTTTAATTTGATTTGTGGATTAATAAATCTCTTGTTTTGTTAAATAGATTTAAATAATTCTTTCTTATTTTTTGAGTGCAGCACCCTGTTAAAAGCACATGTAAAGCTACTTTGTCACACAGCGCACGTACGTGGCACGTATGCTGCCAGTAAAGGATTGGGATTGTCGAGGCTTTTGGTCAGCATTAGAGTTGGTCTTGGCCATCAACTTGATTTGATGTTGTGGTCTGGTGCCGTTCTGCGGTCTTGTTTTGCGGCTGCCAACTGCCAACTGTTGACCCGCTGTCTGAACCTTCGTCTAAGCATTGCAAGTGAAAAGGGGCAGCTCGCGCGCGCGTTAAAAAATGTTTTAGCAGCGCATTTTTGAGGTTAACAGCGGGCACGTGCTCGTCAGAGCACGGATAGGACAAAGGTGGTGACGAGCACAGTTATGGCCATGACTAAGGCTATGGCTTTTACAATGGCGATGGCAATGGTGTTGAGTGCTGGGGCAGCTTGGTCAAGATTTATCAAGAAGTGAAGTACGTGACGGCAAATCGTGTCAACTTGCAGCTTGGTGGCAGCCACAAGAATTATGACGAATGGTGACTTGTAAATCTCAACTGGCATTTGTGGACAGTTGTCGTTTAGTTGCCGGCAAAGGACTCCTAATTCAGCTTTTATTATCTTGTCACAATTCTGAATATTCCTATTTGCTTGCGAAGGATTGCTTTAAAGCGACGCCACTCGCATCGCGACAATCCCGATGTCTGACCTACTCTTAGCCAATGTCAAGGACTAAAAGGCTTAATGGATTTCTGCGCTGTCGAGTGGCAAACGAAATGCTAAGGACTTATTAATAGCTCTCATCCCCACAGTGTTAACGGCCGTTTTTGTCCTTTAAGGCGACTCGTTGTAAGCCATTAAATTTTACGAGTGCCTAGACTCTGTAAAAGCCTCAACTCTATGCGGCCGCAGTCTCTGCAGATAATCCACTGAAGAATGAATACCAAATGGTAGGCATTTAATAGTCGACAGGAACTTGCAAACACGCACAAATCTTGAACCTCCTACCAATCTTGCTTAGCTATTCAAATTGTGGTGCTGCTGCCCCAAATCGAATGGCCAATGCAATTTGCAAACGAAAATACCAACGTGAAGTCGAAGCATTCTAGACGACTATTTGTTTGCCGTATCTTTGAGTGCGCTTTGCAGGCCATTGGCCAAACTAACTAAGTCAACCTGGAGGAAGGCAGACTATTCTCTGTTTTCTGTTAACTGCAATGCTCTGCTGCGTTCTCACGCATTGTTGACCGTTCCTTTGCCATTCAACGCTTGGGCGAGTATTTTGAGACAAAGGCAGAGTTTTGCATTTTAATGGGGTCTAAGCGCCGTCTGGTTGTTTATGCTTTAGCTTTTCGCTTTTGGACGGAGCATCCACTTGTGCGACTTGCAGTAATCCTCTATGCGAAATCGCATCCATTAGTGAACCAGTGTGGTGATCTAATTGACTGGAAGGCGTTATAAAATGCGCCTATTGTCAAATTAAAGCTTTTACTAACTTATAAGATATACAGACCACCCCAATATATACATACATACACAAACATATACTTACATAGAAGTACATATGTGGAAAGAAAATTGAAATTGGTTAAATTGTTTTCATTGTGAAAGTGTCAACTATCTGCTTATGTCTGCTCTGTGAACATTTGGTCGAGAAAAACAAAAAAGCAAATTGCAAAATTGACAAGAATTTTCTTGTCTGACAGAAAGTTGCAGCCATGCCATTTGTATGCAAACAAAGAAATAAATAGTTTACATTTGTACAATGGACAAGGACGCTATAAATAACGAAATATGTATGACCTTGTGCTCAAAGCATGATTTATTATGAACAGTTTATTATATTAATCCATAAATAGCTGAATACAATTGAAATGTATTGAAATATAAATGTTTTTATATCTAGAATTTTTTGTACAAATTTTAGTTTATATGCAATTATACAATTTGCTTGACTTTTTTCCTTTTTAATTACTTTCCAGAAATTTCCATTGCGATAGGAAAATTTGGTAAAATTATTTGTAAATATTTGATCATTTTTTGCTTTTGTTTATTATTTTATTGTACTGTAGAGGATTATGAGTTCACTGACACTGAAATTTAATATGAAACAGCCTGGGTAAATTATAATGAATATTGCTGCATCTTTCCACATCTGCAGTGTCAATTGAGTTAAAGATTAATGACGCTGTCAACTTGCTAACCTCAGTGCTCCCCTACTCCTACTCCCGCCATGCCCGTTTCCGTCATAACGCTTAGTCACGTTCTTGCTTGGTTTCTCCATTATAATACGAGTACAGGCGAGTCATTGTGACTGAACTGTGCCTTGGCCCCTGTTCCCTGATACACGGTCTACCAAGTATGCAATAAATTTGACATACTTGTATACCTGCATGAGCTTGTGTGTGTGGCGCCTATGAGTGTGGGTGCTTGTGTGTGTGAGTGCGAAACCATCACTATCATAAACATTAACGACTTTGACTTACTCATAGTTCGTGGCTGGCAGTCACTTTTCCACTTGACACAAAAGCAAAATGTAGGCAAGCTGCTGGATTCATTTTTATGTAGCATACTTTTCAGCGCTTCCACTGCGATTTTTCAACACAACGAGTGCGCAGCCAAGCCAAGCCAAGCCAAGCTGAGCTGAGCAGAGACATGTGAGACACGTCAGGCACGCAAAACTTTGACCTCCAGCAGCAGAGAAGCAGAGCAGAAGAGCAGGGGCAAAGGGCAGGACTAGTAATAAAAAAAAGGCGACAAAATATTGTCGCTCTTGTTGCCCTATAAGTTCCGTTGGCACTTTAAAAGCGTCTATTTGTTGATGCAAAAGTTGAATCCAAGTGCGCGCACATGAACTATCCGAAAAGGTAGCCCTTGGCACTTACTCGCAACTGTATGGCCACATAAAAGCATTTCACGCAAAGGCAAAGCTACTGTTTGCTTGCCAACTTTTAATGTGGTTTCTTGGTCATATCTTTTGCGGTCAAAAGCCGACTTGGCCACGTTGCCTGGGCTTAACATGCCGTGCATGTTCCATTTCATTTAAAAGTTTGGCCGCCAACGAGTAAAAATCAAATAAAATTAGCCCAAGACGCGTGTGTGAAAGCGTTGGAAAATTGTTTTCAATTTGCGGCAGGTATAACCGCCCAAAGGTAACCACAACCATCCACCCACATATATTATATTAGATACATATGTATGTGTGTGGAACGGAGCAGTTTCATTGAATTGAAACTATAGACAGCACTGCCAGTCGGTAAGTGCTTCTGAGCATTTTGAGTACATTCTGGGAATGCTTTACATATATTCAAACCAAAGCAAAAGTCAAGGGAACTGAGAGGATAGAGCTTCTTGAAGAACGGAAAAAAATGATTAACTTTTTAAATGATTAATTTTGGCATTTCTACAAGGCGAACAGAATATTTCAATAGTAAAGAAAGTTACCAAAAGTACATTGATGACTTCAAATGATGCAGCCAACAAAATAAATGTTGAATATCTGTGTCGCTTTTTTCGCATTGTCGCTTTTTCTTTGTTTTATTCATCGACTCTATCATTTAGAACTTAACATGTATATATAATATTATACCAACTTATATTGTAAATCACTGTAGTATAGGTTACTATTATGAGTATCAGAAGAATATAGAAATTTGTTACATAAATTAAATTTAAAAAAAAGGCATGATATTCGCAGACAGCTGGGCTCAGGCTGTCTCTTAGGGCTCCGCACTTAATGCAAATCAAATACCAATATGCTGCTCAGGGTAGACGACCTTCAATTGGGCAACTTTCCAGCCAATGTAAACCTGTATGTGCTGGAATGTTTCTACAGGGTGTCTCAAGCTTTGCTCCTATACTTTTTAATTAATTGATAGGCACTTATGAAAAATGTGTTATTTTTAATTATTTCATAACTACTTAAATTCTCTTAAAGCATATATTATATTTCATATTGCCGTGCTTTAAATATGTATTTAAATACAGAATAATTGATTTGAAAATAATTTGCTCATTATTGTAATTATAAATTTATTTACATTTGCTTGTGTCGTATTATAACTTAATTAATTGGATTGTTAGACACACTCTGATAAATAAAATTGGATTGCCCTGTAAAGAGCGTAAGTATTGTGTAAATTTGCTTATGTACATGGATGTCAGGCATTTACGCAGACAAATACACGCACACACACGCACACATAGACTCGCGTATACAGACATAAAGTTCATGGCAGCTTTGCGGCAGCGCGGCGTGTCGGCATTCAATAAATATAAAACACATTCATCACTGTCAGCTTACACTCACTGCGAATGCTTGTACTTTAATTTAACGCTCGTGGCATGCTGTGTCCTGGTTTGGAGTCGCGCATGAGGTTTAACGAGCCACCAGGATGTCAATCGAGGGCGAATGCCTTTGCTAATCACAAATATTTCTGACCAACTTCACTTGAATTGAAGTCTCAGTTTTGACAGCACTTAATGCAACTGTCACAATTTTCACCAAATACTTAGAAAAGACTTGAATTTAATTACACCAAAAATGTGAAAAGACAAATACGTTTATAGTATACTTTTAGAATACCAATTAAAGGCTTTACTATTGATATCAGCATTTTTACGCAGAACAACTTTGACCAGCAAATCATCATGGAATACTCCCCCAAAATATATGTACGTGTATATTTATTTGGAGCTTAAATAGAAATTATGTGGCCAGCTGCAACGCAATGGCACAACCGACAGATTTGCAAAATTTCAAATTCAAATTTCTGGTTAGCAATTACGCTGCGGCTTTGATGTGGCTTCTGCTTTGGCTTTGAACTTGACTTGGACCATGACATGGCATAAATAAGTAAATAACCAGCCAAAAAATGTGTAATATGCTGAAAATTTCACTTAAAGCAGCAACAACATTTTAAAGACAACAACAACATCTACAGTGCATATTAGCAGTAAAAAAAGGGCAAAGAAGGTAACATTTCATGGCTAATTAAACTGGAGCCGGAGGAGTTGGCAAAAGGAGTTATTTTTCATCTGCTCGGCAATGGTAATGGCACTAGCAATGGCATTGGCAATGTGGTAAAGTGCCAAACAGAACAGGTGTATTAAGTACAAAGGAATAACGGGACTGACGGACAGCCTGGCTGGGTGACTGAGTGACGGGTTGTCGTGCGTGTCGCCTTTAAAAGTGGGCCTTATTGAACTGTTTTTATTGGGTGCGCTCCATGCGGGGGAATAAGAAGGCAGAGGAGGCAGAAGAGAAATAATGGGCGGTGGGAGAACAAGGAAGTCGATGAGTTTTTAATTAACTTTTGGCATTGCTGTTGCCATGGACGGATTGCGGCAAATCGTTTCGAAGCAGCGCATTAATTAGCCATGCTCGCTCGAAAAGAAACTTGTAGGATGGTGTTCGGTAGACAGGATCAGAGAATGTGGATAAACAGTTTTAAATTGTGCGTACGCCTGCATGCACCACATGGCGTATGATTAATGCGAGCATTTTATACATTTTATTAAATAAATTGCAATTTATCATTGAAGCACAGCGATGCGAAAGCAAATCAAATAAATTACACAGTACTGTGGCAAAAACTTTGACCATTAAATTCCTTTAAACAAACTGAAGCCAATGACGATGCCAGCGCCCTTGCCCTCGCCGCCTCAATTCTCTCATTCCCCATTTGCTGGCAATTCACATTGCCCACAACAGCAACAAATGTTGGTTTTGTTTGTTGGTATTTGTGTTTATTTGCCGGGCATTTTATTGCAATTGATTTTCGGTGTCAGCTGCACGCTCAGTCAGACAGGACAGGACAGAAACAGGACTCGGACTCGGACTCGGATTTGAACTCGGAATCGGACTCGGACTGAGACTGAGATACAGACTCGACAAGTGTTGCGGCTGCGGCTTAAGTTTGTCGACAAATTGAAAACTTTTTCGATGGCAAAGAAAAATAAAAAAAAACATGTAATAAAGTTACAGTCGAGTTTGCTCGACTGTGAGATACTCGCCGCCCTATTTTACCATCAAAATATTATATTTTTTAAAAATATACTAAAAAAATACTTTTAAAAACATATACTAAAATTATACCAAAATAATATACCAAAATTTTCTTTGTTCGAAATTATTAGCTTGGCGGCACTTTAGTTGGTTTATTGAACACCATTATTATGTCACGGAGTGTCATAGCAATTAGTCTCTGAGATGTAGGTGTTCATACGGACGGACGGACAGACGGACAGACGGACATGGCTATATCGTCTCGGCTGTTGACGCTGATCAAGAATATATATACTTTATGGGGTCGGAGATGCTTCCTTCTGCCTGTTACATACATTTTCGGTCGGCACAAAGCCATAATACCCTTCTACCCTTTGGGTAGGCGGGTATAAAAATGTGCAAAATTATAATGGAAAACCACAAAGCCGCCAACCAAACCAGAGACTTTTGGCCGCCAGCTGCAACAAAAAAAGCCAACAGCAGAAGGAAAACAATCAGAATAAACGAACAACAAATGCGCTTCGGACTTAATTTCACGCGTCTTGAAACACTCCCAAAGAGGTGCTTTAAGATGCTTTTAATAAATAAATAAAGCACTTGCTGCCCAAAAGTAGTTGGCCAACTTTGTATTAATCAAATTGGCAGCAGCAAGAGGCAACTAAGCGGCTTTTGCCAACATACTTACTATATATAAAATATGTAGAAGTTCATAAGTATTTACAGTTTGCAAGTGGTTAACCACTGCCAGCAGAGCTATGGCAGAGACTGAAAACGGACTGCGGCTTGTAGGGGACATGAACTTGGACATGATGCAGCTCCTCCTCCACATGGACGTCGCTGCTGGAGAATGGCGAGGCGCCGGTAATGTGGCTATAACGTGGCTGATAACAGCGTAGCAATGCCACTCGCTCTCGCCAGGTGTACCAATAGTATTGTTTGTGAATGTGTCCGCCGAACTCAAAGATCATGGGATGTTCGGCAATTAGTTGACAATCCAGCAGCAGTACACTGAGCATCATTTGGCAGCGGTCCCGTTTGCGATAGAAATTAAAACGAATGTACTCCAGCGGCACCATGCTGATCAAATCGAAGCATTCGATTTCCGGGTCGAGGCCACGGTTATTAAAATCATATTCATCCTCCTGTTCGTCGTGCTTGTCGAAGTTGTCGCAGCCAAAGAGCAACTTGCTTCCGGTGAGAGCGATTTGATACTGACGCAATCCCAGACCATTTGCGTCGACAAGCGTGAAGGGACTCTCGATCATTACCGGCTCATAGATCTCCTCGTATTCGGCAAGTAAAACTTTCTGCACTCGAAACATCTCGACAACCAACAACCAAAATCACAGTCTGACAACTTATCTTGCTGCGACTTTGGCTATAATTTAATTGAAATGTCAATCAAAGTTCGCAGTTGGTGTGTTTTGTCGATTTGCTTATTCTGAGTTTGGTTTTTGACTTTAGCTTTTCCTTCTCCTTCTCCCACTTATAGCAGCGCCTGCTACGTTGTCGAAACTATCCTGCAAACTCGATTAGGCGAATGCAAATCGCCTGCAGTCATCGCATTGTCAAGCGCATTTTCTTACGATTTGCAATTGGAATCTCTGAGCAGTATTCACGATGACGATTCCCTCGTGCACTCAACGGAATGCTAAAAGAAAGCTCACTTAATCAGCATACAGAAGAGAGAAATGTGTCGAATCAGACTCAATATTTAAGGAAGCTTTACCACTTTTGCCAAACTTGTTGCGAGCATTTAAAAACTCTTAAACTATTAAGCAGTAATTACTTAAACACTTAAAGCTCTGCAAAGAGTATTCTCATTTTGGCATTGATAAATTCATTTTCTTGCATTGTCAATTTGCTTTGAGTCAACGTAAACACTTTTTAGTATTCAGATTTATGGCAACTGCTCGCTTTCTTTTGCTATTTATGACCTCTGAGCTGCAATGCCAGACAAATTTCATAATAAAATCCTTTTTCGCTGTGCAAAATGCGGGCGATGTTCACTTCAACTGCCGGAGCAATAAGAAATGCGAGTAAGACTGAAGACTTGGATGGTATCTTATGATGGAGGAATGACGATAAAACTAAAGAGTTTGAGTGGCATCTTTGTAGCTGCCATCCATGCAATTAATTTCTAAAGATTTTTGCTCAAAGCAACTTCTGACTGTCACATGCTCAACGTTCAGTCAACTGACAAATTTGTCTAAGTGGCTGACCAATTGCAGCGTGTGAATCTTCAATTGATTAACTTCTGTTACACTGCAATGACAATAGCCACAAATTACATACAGTTACAGATGTTGCAATTTCTTGTGCGTGTAGAAATTAATTAAAGTCGCTCTCTTGGCATATTTATGATGCGTAACACAGTGGCAATTACGATAGTCGCCCAGCGTGCACCATCATCAATGGCGGCGTTGCTTTGCGGTGACACAATTATGCTTGAGGCATGAATATCATGCCGCAATGTAGCATGACTATTAAATTTGGCAAATTGCTCAGGTTTCTCTGCGCTGCTCAATGCGGTAATTAACGCTTCAATTATATTTTACTTCTGTGGCAACAGGCGAGAGGCTGAAGACGCTGCTACTGATTTCTATTTGTATCTCTTGATTTCGAGTGCTTTGTGAAACTGTTTGCACATCTAATTTAAGTGCAAACCCACATGAAATTGCCTTTGCCTTGCCACAAATGCATTATTGGACCACTTCCCCCTCTCTCTCTCTCTCACTTTCTCTCCATGTCACTCTGTTTCTCTTCATCAGTCAGCTGGCTGTAGACGTCAATTGTGCTTAAGCGTAAACTGAGTGCAGCAATTAGGGGAAAAGTAGCTGGCACAACAACAAAACACGCACACTCACACACACACACACACGCACACTCATAAATGCTTGCCTGTCAAGTTGGCGTGTGTGTGTGAGTGTAAGCTTTATTGCCGCTTTGCGCTTTTCATTACAAACATTTCAGGTTTTATTGTTGAATGCGATGCTACATAAAGCAGGGAATCAGCCGTTGCTTATATCCTGTCCAAACACAGACACACTTATGTACTTGCGCAGGATATACAGATTCACGTTACATATACAACTGCAGAATAATATTATGATGTTCCTCATATAGGAACAGCGCCCAAAACCTTCCTAAATCTATCTCCTGCCTCATGTGTGCTTTGCGGCTCACTTTGTTGCACATCTCAGACTGAATTTGATATACTCTCCAATTCCCAATACTTCAATAGGGTATGCACACTACTCTAAACTAAACAAACCCCAGTTTGATTGATAAACTTGTCCTTTTTGTGTGCGTAATTTGATGTACATTAAAGTTCCATTAGCATAAAATTGCGGATGCCATATTAAGTCCATTTACAACAACCTTATGATAAGCTCAATATCACACAATTTTCTAATTAATTGTGCAAGACTTTTGTAATTGGGATTTAAAACCTAAAACATTGACTTTGGGGTGATTACCAATAAAAATTGCAATTCACTTTATGAGATCAATAATTATAATCCAATCAATTGCAAATATTGTATTTAATACTCCATTTAATTCAAATATAATTTGTAATTCCAAATGAATTCTATTTGATTGGAGTGCATGTCAATTGCAAGTTAGATAACATCATCACTTCTCTCTGACATTCAGCTTATTATGCACGGCTATTAATCCACATTATTAATTGGAAACTCATTTCCATGAAGCACCTACTGCTGTCTACTCAATCAAGTCTCCACTCCCACCTGTCTGTCTGTCTGTGCACTTTGGATAAGCTCTAATGCCACTCACGAGCTCACGTTTGGAAAATGGATTTAGCTGAAGGCATAATGCATTTGATGTAACATACGAGGCTTAAAAGCAAAGAGTTTTAACATTCTTCACTCCCAAACACGTTTCTCTTTTTCTTTTTGCTGTTTTCCATCATTTAAGCTATGCAAGAAAATCGCACTCTGCTACTTTTGCACGCTCAATTGAGGCAGCCATCGAAATGCTCAGCACAATAAATGCCTGGATAAAAGACAAGTCGCTGCTCAGCATGCAGATGTTCTATTAAGTTGGAATCAGCCAAAAAATTCAACCATTAGAGTCATGGCAACGATATGGTGTACCATTGACACATAAGAGCAGAAGTTGGACTGCTGGATACTAAAACACAGTTGCTGGTTACTGCCTGTTCTTCTCTGTATACCCTGTTGATATAGTGAGGATGCTGTAGGTTGAGATGTTAGCAATCACTTGAAACGTTCTTTGACTCTGTTGACACTTTACAGGGTACAAGCGAACCCAACTCTTTCTACTGCCAGCATTCTTTGCTGTTTTTGATTTTGGCTTTGTTTTCATTTTTTTTTAAGGGAAATGGAGAAGGAAACTATTTACACTCTTTATCTTTATCCGCATCGCACACTCGGCGAGCTTATACTCAATTTTTGCATTTGGCGCTTATCGCACATCCGCATCGCAGCCAAATAGCAACCGACACATTTGCACAATTGCTTGTTACTGACACGTCTGGCAGTCAGACAGTCAGCAGTCAAAGTTGGCGAGTCCTGGTATATTCGTAGGTACAGCCAATGTGCAAGCTATTCGGCTGCCAAAAAGAAAGGAACGCACTTCGCACAGGCAGCAATGTCTGTACTTGAGTGGTATATAATTCAATGCGGGTGTATGACAGTCAGACAGTCAGGTGTAGAACTACAAAGTTTACACTTTGGGTAGATTTATTTTATACACATTTGTATGTAAATTCTAGTAAGTTGCTGATGCAATTCACATGCACACTCAAATGCAGTTATGCGAGTCTATTTTTCTCACATTTCTTCTATTTTCACATTGCATTCGTTTTGATATCTTACTGGACTTTTCATTCAAACATATGTTTGCTGCCCTTGTTAACCAGATGGAAAGTTCACAAAATATGTAAGTTGGAACTACAAGTTGAGTGTAGTTTCCAGCATGATGTATATTTTATATGAAATTTAATCTAATATGTGACTTACTTCCCCACTGCCATCATCCCCCTCACCTATATCATAGTTTTCTTATTATCCTTCGCCTAGAAGGCTACACAGCTTTTAGTCTGAGATGCATATGGAAAAAGCATGTGAGTTACGGCTGTGTAAACAGAGCTGCAGATTAGATTTTATCTGGAAAAAATATTTACAAAGCCTTACCCCGCCCGCCACTCCGCCACTCAACCAATTAACAAGGACATTTGCCGAGAGTGAAAAAGTTAAAGTCAACTTTAAGATACATGGTCACAAGTGTCCGTAATTCGAGTCTTTATTGAGTGCTTTAAAGGAAGCCAGAGGTAAGAGTACAAAGAAATTGGCAAGTGGAAGCAGGAGAGCCTAACGCCCAGCTGCTGATTGTTTCTCATTTTCAACTTATACCCTTACGTCCTGATTGAGTCGTGTATGAATATGCATAAGGCCTGATAACAGATATCGATTGAATCATACCATTCATTGCCATGGGCTTGGGCTAGGGTGTACAGGCTTCGCATTGGAATTGAAACGCCTCTATTGTTGTCGTTTTTTCTTGGCGAAATAAAAGTAAAAAAGGCAACAAAAGGCAATGGGTTCTAGCTATCGAAAGAAGTGAGTTGGACTGTTGATTTTCTTCCCTTCCTTCTGCCCTTGTATGTATGCTCGAGTTTGAGTTTTCTATCTGAGAGACAGCTGCTGTTAATAAGGTGTTGAGCAATTTATCACTGTCATCACTGTCAGCTTACACTCACTGCGAATGCTTGTACTTTAATTTAACGCTCGTGGCATGCTGTGTCCTGGTTTGGAGTCGCGCATGAGGTTTAACGAGCCACCAGGATGTCAATCGAGGGCGAATGCCTTTGCTAATCACAAATATTTCTGACCAACTTCACTTGAATTGAAGTCTCAGTTTTGACAGCACTTAATGCAACTGTCACAATTTTCACCAAATACTTAGAAAAGACTTGAATTTAATTACACCAAAAATGTGAAAAGACAAATACGTTTATAGTATACTTTTAGAATACCAATTAAAGGCTTTACTATTGATATCAGCATTTTTACGCAGAACAACTTTGACCAGCAAATCATCATGGAATACTCCCCCAAAATATATGTACGTGTATATTTATTTGGAGCTTAAATAGAAATTATGTGGCCAGCTGCAACGCAATGGCACAACCGACAGATTTGCAAAATTTCAAATTCAAATTTCTGGTTAGCAATTACGCTGCGGCTTTGATGTGGCTTCTGCTTTGGCTTTGAACTTGACTTGGACCATGACATGGCATAAATAAGTAAATAACCAGCCAAAAAATGTGTAATATGCTGAAAATTTCACTTAAAGCAGCAACAACATTTTAAAGACAACAACAACATCTACAGTGCATATTAGCAGTAAAAAAAGGGCAAAGAAGGTAACATTTCATGGCTAATTAAACTGGAGCCGGAGGAGTTGGCAAAAGGAGTTATTTTTCATCTGCTCGGCAATGGTAATGGCACTAGCAATGGCATTGGCAATGTGGTAAAGTGCCAAACAGAACAGGTGTATTAAGTACAAAGGAATAACGGGACTGACGGACAGCCTGGCTGGGTGACTGAGTGACGGGTTGTCGTGCGTGTCGCCTTTAAAAGTGGGCCTTATTGAACTGTTTTTATTGGGTGCGCTCCATGCGGGGGAATAAGAAGGCAGAGGAGGCAGAAGAGAAATAATGGGCGGTGGGAGAACAAGGAAGTCGATGAGTTTTTAATTAACTTTTGGCATTGCTGTTGCCATGGACGGATTGCGGCAAATCGTTTCGAAGCAGCGCATTAATTAGCCATGCTCGCTCGAAAAGAAACTTGTAGGATGGTGTTCGGTAGACAGGATCAGAGAATGTGGATAAACAGTTTTAAATTGTGCGTACGCCTGCATGCACCACATGGCGTATGATTAATGCGAGCATTTTATACATTTTATTAAATAAATTGCAATTTATCATTGAAGCACAGCGATGCGAAAGCAAATCAAATAAATTACACAGTACTGTGGCAAAAACTTTGACCATTAAATTCCTTTAAACAAACTGAAGCCAATGACGATGCCAGCGCCCTTGCCCTCGCCGCCTCAATTCTCTCATTCCCCATTTGCTGGCAATTCACATTGCCCACAACAGCAACAAATGTTGGTTTTGTTTGTTGGTATTTGTGTTTATTTGCCGGGCATTTTATTGCAATTGATTTTCGGTGTCAGCTGCACGCTCAGTCAGACAGGACAGGACAGAAACAGGACTCGGACTCGGACTCGGATTTGAACTCGGAATCGGACTCGGACTGAGACTGAGATACAGACTCGACAAGTGTTGCGGCTGCGGCTTAAGTTTGTCGACAAATTGAAAACTTTTTCGATGGCAAAGAAAAATAAAAAAAAAATGTAATAAAGTTACAGTCGAGTTTGCTCGACTGTGAGATACTCGCCGCCCTATTTTACCATCAAAATATTATATTTTTTAAAAATATACTAAAAAATACTTTTAAAAACATATACTAAAATTATACCAAAATAATATACCAAAATTTTCTTTGTTCGAAATTATTAGCTTGGCGGCACTTTAGTTGGTTTATTGAACACCATTATTATGTCACGGAGTGTCATAGCAATTAGTCTCTGAGATGTAGGTGTTCATACGGACGGACGGACAGACGGACAGACGGACATGGCTATATCGTCTCGGCTGTTGACGCTGATCAAGAATATATATACTTTATGGGGTCGGAGATGCTTCCTTCTGCCTGTTACATACATTTTCGGTCGGCACAAAGCCATAATACCCTTCTACCCTTTGGGTAGGCGGGTATAAAAATGTGCAAAATTATAATGGAAAACCACAAAGCCGCCAACCAAACCAGAGACTTTTGGCCGCCAGCTGCAACAAAAAAAGCCAACAGCAGAAGGAAAACAATCAGAATAAACGAACAACAAATGCGCTTCGGACTTAATTTCACGCGTCTTGAAACACTCCCAAAGAGGTGCTTTAAGATGCTTTTAATAAATAAATAAAGCACTTGCTGCCCAAAAGTAGTTGGCCAACTTTGTATTAATCAAATTGGCAGCAGCAAGAGGCAACTAAGCGGCTTTTGCCAACATACTTACTATATATAAAATATGTAGAAGTTCATAAGTATTTACAGTTTGCAAGTGGTTAACCACTGCCAGCAGAGCTATGGCAGAGACTGAAAACGGACTGCGGCTTGTAGGGGACATGAACTTGGACATGATGCAGCTCCTCCTCCACATGGACGTCGCTGCTGGAGAATGGCGAGGCGCCGGTAATGTGGCTATAACGTGGCTGATAACAGCGTAGCAATGCCACTCGCTCTCGCCAGGTGTACCAATAGTATTGTTTGTGAATGTGTCCGCCGAACTCAAAGATCATGGGATGTTCGGCAATTAGTTGACAATCCAGCAGCAGTACACTGAGCATCATTTGGCAGCGGTCCCGTTTGCGATAGAAATTAAAACGAATGTACTCCAGCGGCACCATGCTGATCAAATCGAAGCATTCGATTTCCGGGTCGAGGCCACGGTTATTAAAATCATATTCATCCTCCTGTTCGTCGTGCTTGTCGAAGTTGTCGCAGCCAAAGAGCAACTTGCTTCCGGTGAGAGCGATTTGATACTGACGCAATCCCAGACCATTTGCGTCGACAAGCGTGAAGGGACTCTCGATCATTACCGGCTCATAGATCTCCTCGTATTCGGCAAGTAAAACTTTCTGCACTCGAAACATCTCGACAACCAACAACCAAAATCACAGTCTGACAACTTATCTTGCTGCGACTTTGGCTATAATTTAATTGAAATGTCAATCAAAGTTCGCAGTTGGTGTGTTTTGTCGATTTGCTTATTCTGAGTTTGGTTTTTGACTTTAGCTTTTCCTTCTCCTTCTCCCACTTATAGCAGCGCCTGCTACGTTGTCGAAACTATCCTGCAAACTCGATTAGGCGAATGCAAATCGCCTGCAGTCATCGCATTGTCAAGCGCATTTTCTTACGATTTGCAATTGGAATCTCTGAGCAGTATTCACGATGACGATTCCCTCGTGCACTCAACGGAATGCTAAAAGAAAGCTCACTTAATCAGCATACAGAAGAGAGAAATGTGTCGAATCAGACTCAATATTTAAGGAAGCTTTACCACTTTTGCCAAACTTGTTGCGAGCATTTAAAAACTCTTAAACTATTAAGCAGTAATTACTTAAACACTTAAAGCTCTGCAAAGAGTATTCTCATTTTGGCATTGATAAATTCATTTTCTTGCATTGTCAATTTGCTTTGAGTCAACGTAAACACTTTTTAGTATTCAGATTTATGGCAACTGCTCGCTTTCTTTTGCTATTTATGACCTCTGAGCTGCAATGCCAGACAAATTTCATAATAAAATCCTTTTTCGCTGTGCAAAATGCGGGCGATGTTCACTTCAACTGCCGGAGCAATAAGAAATGCGAGTAAGACTGAAGACTTGGATGGTATCTTATGATGGAGGAATGACGATAAAACTAAAGAGTTTGAGTGGCATCTTTGTAGCTGCCATCCATGCAATTAATTTCTAAAGATTTTTGCTCAAAGCAACTTCTGACTGTCACATGCTCAACGTTCAGTCAACTGACAAATTTGTCTAAGTGGCTGACCAATTGCAGCGTGTGAATCTTCAATTGATTAACTTCTGTTACACTGCAATGACAATAGCCACAAATTACATACAGTTACAGATGTTGCAATTTCTTGTGCGTGTAGAAATTAATTAAAGTCGCTCTCTTGGCATATTTATGATGCGTAACACAGTGGCAATTACGATAGTCGCCCAGCGTGCACCATCATCAATGGCGGCGTTGCTTTGCGGTGACACAATTATGCTTGAGGCATGAATATCATGCCGCAATGTAGCATGACTATTAAATTTGGCAAATTGCTCAGGTTTCTCTGCGCTGCTCAATGCGGTAATTAACGCTTCAATTATATTTTACTTCTGTGGCAACAGGCGAGAGGCTGAAGACGCTGCTACTGATTTCTATTTGTATCTCTTGATTTCGAGTGCTTTGTGAAACTGTTTGCACATCTAATTTAAGTGCAAACCCACATGAAATTGCCTTTGCCTTGCCACAAATGCATTATTGGACCACTTCCCCCTCTCTCTCTCTCTCACTTTCTCTCCATGTCACTCTGTTTCTCTTCATCAGTCAGCTGGCTGTAGACGTCAATTGTGCTTAAGCGTAAACTGAGTGCAGCAATTAGGGGAAAAGTAGCTGGCACAACAACAAAACACGCACACTCACACACACACACACACGCACACTCATAAATGCTTGCCTGTCAAGTTGGCGTGTGTGTGTGAGTGTAAGCTTTATTGCCGCTTTGCGCTTTTCATTACAAACATTTCAGGTTTTATTGTTGAATGCGATGCTACATAAAGCAGGGAATCAGCCGTTGCTTATATCCTGTCCAAACACAGACACACTTATGTACTTGCGCAGGATATACAGATTCACGTTACATATACAACTGCAGAATAATATTATGATGTTCCTCATATAGGAACAGCGCCCAAAACCTTCCTAAATCTATCTCCTGCCTCATGTGTGCTTTGCGGCTCACTTTGTTGCACATCTCAGACTGAATTTGATATACTCTCCAATTCCCAATACTTCAATAGGGTATGCACACTACTCTAAACTAAACAAACCCCAGTTTGATTGATAAACTTGTCCTTTTTGTGTGCGTAATTTGATGTACATTAAAGTTCCATTAGCATAAAATTGCGGATGCCATATTAAGTCCATTTACAACAACCTTATGATAAGCTCAATATCACACAATTTTCTAATTAATTGTGCAAGACTTTTGTAATTGGGATTTAAAACCTAAAACATTGACTTTGGGGTGATTACCAATAAAAATTGCAATTCACTTTATGAGATCAATAATTATAATCCAATCAATTGCAAATATTGTATTTAATACTCCATTTAATTCAAAAATAATTTGTAATTCCAAATGAATTCTATTTGATTGGAGTGCATGTCAATTGCAAGTTAGATAACATCATCACTTCTCTCTGACATTCAGCTTATTATGCACGGCTATTAATCCACATTATTAATTGGAAACTCATTTCCATGAAGCACCTACTGCTGTCTACTCAATCAAGTCTCCACTCCCACCTGTCTGTCTGTCTGTGCACTTTGGATAAGCTCTAATGCCACTCACGAGCTCACGTTTGGAAAATGGATTTAGCTGAAGGCATAATGCATTTGATGTAACATACGAGGCTTAAAAGCAAAGAGTTTTAACATTCTTCACTCCCAAACACGTTTCTCTTTTTCTTTTTGCTGTTTTCCATCATTTAAGCTATGCAAGAAAATCGCACTCTGCTACTTTTGCACGCTCAATTGAGGCAGCCATCGAAATGCTCAGCACAATAAATGCCTGGATAAAAGACAAGTCGCTGCTCAGCATGCAGATGTTCTATTAAGTTGGAATCAGCCAAAAAATTCAACCATTAGAGTCATGGCAACGATATGGTGTACCATTGACACATAAGAGCAGAAGTTGGACTGCTGGATACTAAAACACAGTTGCTGGTTACTGCCTGTTCTTCTCTGTATACCCTGTTGATATAGTGAGGATGCTGTAGGTTGAGATGTTAGCAATCACTTGAAACGTTCTTTGACTCTGTTGACACTTTACAGGGTACAAGCGAACCCAACTCTTTCTACTGCCAGCATTCTTTGCTGTTTTTGATTTTGGCTTTGTTTTCATTTTTTTTTTAAGGGAAATGGAGAAGGAAACTATTTACACTCTTTATCTTTATCCGCATCGCACACTCGGCGAGCTTATACTCAATTTTTGCATTTGGCGCTTATCGCACATCCGCATCGCAGCCAAATAGCAACCGACACATTTGCACAATTGCTTGTTACTGACACGTCTGGCAGTCAGACAGTCAGCAGTCAAAGTTGGCGAGTCCTGGTATATTCGTAGGTACAGCCAATGTGCAAGCTATTCGGCTGCCAAAAAGAAAGGAACGCACTTCGCACAGGCAGCAATGTCTGTACTTGAGTGGTATATAATTCAATGCGGGTGTATGACAGTCAGACAGTCAGGTGTAGAACTACAAAGTTTACACTTTGGGTAGATTTATTTTATACACATTTGTATGTAAATTCTAGTAAGTTGCTGATGCAATTCACATGCACACTCAAATGCAGTTATGCGAGTCTATTTTTCTCACATTTCTTCTATTTTCACATTGCATTCGTTTTGATATCTTACTGGACTTTTCATTCAAACATATGTTTGCTGCCCTTGTTAACCAGATGGAAAGTTCACAAAATATGTAAGTTGGAACTACAAGTTGAGTGTAGTTTCCAGCATGATGTATATTTTATATGAAATTTAATCTAATATGTGACTTACTTCCCCACTGCCATCATCCCCCTCACCTATATCATAGTTTTCTTATTATCCTTCGCCTAGAAGGCTACACAGCTTTTAGTCTGAGATGCATATGGAAAAAGCATGTGAGTTACGGCTGTGTAAACAGAGCTGCAGATTAGATTTTATCTGGAAAAAATATTTACAAAGCCTTACCCCGCCCGCCACTCCGCCACTCAACCAATTAACAAGGACATTTGCCGAGAGTGAAAAAGTTAAAGTCAACTTTAAGATACATGGTCACAAGTGTCCGTAATTCGAGTCTTTATTGAGTGCTTTAAAGGAAGCCAGAGGTAAGAGTACAAAGAAATTGGCAAGTGGAAGCAGGAGAGCCTAACGCCCAGCTGCTGATTGTTTCTCATTTTCAACTTATACCCTTACGTCCTGATTGAGTCGTGTATGAATATGCATAAGGCCTGATAACAGATATCGATTGAATCATACCATTCATTGCCATGGGCTTGGGCTAGGGTGTACAGGCTTCGCATTGGAATTGAAACGCCTCTATTGTTGTCGTTTTTTCTTGGCGAAATAAAAGTAAAAAAGGCAACAAAAGGCAATGGGTTCTAGCTATCGAAAGAAGTGAGTTGGACTGTTGATTTTCTTCCCTTCCTTCTGCCCTTGTATGTATGCTCGAGTTTGAGTTTTCTATCTGAGAGACAGCTGCTGTTAATAAGGTGTTGAGCAATTTAATTTTATTGCACTTATTTTTGGCATCTGAACACGCACACACAAATAGACACAGTCACATACACATTCACATTCACATGCACAGTCCAGGCTTTGGAAGTGCCTCCTTTAATTTTAATTGGCTTTGCGCCCAACGCACGTGAGCCAAAATTGTTGTTTCTTCTCATTGTTGTTGCTCATGCAATTGTTGTTTTGGCTGTCGACATGTTCCTCTATCACATTACAATGTAATTGTATACTGAATATGTATGTGTATGCTTGTACTCTGTTGGCCCTTTATTGTTTTGCACATAAATTTGCTGGCCTGGTTTGAAGGGTTTGGGGGGAGGTGCTTTTGCCGCTTTTTCTGTTCGGCTTTTGCAATTCTTGGCCTGCAAGTCGTTAACATGTTTTTATATAATGCCATTTTGATGTGGCGCAAAGAAATTGCCACTGGCATTTATTGCCGTAATTAAGTGATGAAAAATGTTTCAAATTCAGTCAGCTCCAACCCAAGTCTTTTGGTTTGCCCAATCCTTGGCACTCGACACTCACATTAAGCCACACCACTTCCCATCGCCATCAAAGGTCATCAGCATCGACATGGTTATAAATTCATCCACAGAGCGAAAGAGAGAACAATTCGTATATCTCTTGAATTTAAGTGCCTTCGTCTTTGGGCATGGAATGCTTTTGCCAAGTTAACGAATTCAGCCGACAAATTTATGGCCAGCTCAGAAATTAAGTTTCTGACTTTTGCAACGATTGCAACAGGCTCTTTATTAAATGTTTATTGTTTTTTGCTCGCGAACTGATCTACTTGGCTTTAAAGCACATAAAGTCATCAAACAAACAAAATAAATTTAAATCAACGACAAATAAAATTCCGTGAGCTGACTAACATTTTGATTCCGTGTCTGAAATGCGTACACTTTTAATGGTTTTACTGGATTCAAAAGCTTAACATCCGTTGGCAACCATATATGATTCGCTGACATATTAAACCTGTATTTTTTGTACCTTTCATTTGTACTATATACCCCGTATGAGTTGGTTTAACAGGCATGTCAAACAAATAGTGGCTCTATCAAAGGACTTTTTTATTTTTATGCTTTGAAATCTATTAATATATTTCATTGCTTTTCTTTTTATGATGTTTTATAAATATCTAAAATACTAACTATGTTCAATAGAAGTAGTAGGGTATAATCTAGATCAGCACTTTAACATAGTTTCTTTGGTTCGCTTTTTTTCGTGAAAGTTTCCATGCACGTTTTTACAACTTTTTAAACCTTCATAACGCAAACAAAAACAAAAGAAATTTGAAAAAATTGTCAAAATGCTTGTTTGTTGAAGAGCAATATAATAGCTCGGAACGAGGAGTCATATTATGTAAGTTGTTTAAACTTAATCACTTAGCGAAAAACTCGTTTGACAAATACTCTTTCATAAAACAAGTACAAGCGTAATAAATTAGCTTTATTATCCATGTTGAAAGTATAAATGTTAATTATATTGACATTAAACTGAGATTTAATTTATGTTCAACTTGCTTTTTTATAAAACATATTTTTTGATTTATTTGAATAAATTCGATGGATAGTTTTTCATTTCCCCAATTTCCGTTTAAGACTCGTGTCACAATAATTGAATATTTATTGTGCAATATGTAAACATTTATGTAAGACATGAATCATTTTAATTAAATCCGCTAGAAGAGGATTGCAATCGGTAATTTTCACAGTCAACAACAGCGAGCAAAGATGCATGCTGAACTCGGTCTGTCGCTTTGACAGGGTGTTGAATGAAACTAAAAGTTTCATTAAGATTGTCACGCGCCAATTCAGAGAAAACTCGCAATAAATAATGAATGAATGCGATTTCAGAGTGTGAAAAGCTTAAATTTCAATAGAAAAGACAATGTTAATGTGGGCAGGCAGCTTTAAATTAATTTAACAGAGAATTTTCGTTAGCTTGTGTAAGATGCTTAAAATTCAATACACGCTCTTCCTGACAGCAGTCCTTTATACACTTGATAACACTTCGGCAACCTCTGCCCCCGTCATATGATATGTGTTTGTATTTGGGTGGGTGTCTGTATATGAGAGCTCTTTAACAAAAACTGTCAGCCGGCTGGGTATTTTAATTTGAAAGGCAAACAACAAACATCAGATGAGGCGGCACAGCAAACATCGACAGGAAAATGCTGTAAAAACATTTAAATTAACGTCTCCTTCAGAGCTGTTGACACTGTGCGTGCATGTGTGTTGGTTGCCTGCTTGCTGCTTGGTTGGAAAGGCATTCATAAAATGTGCCCATAAATGGCAAAAGGGTCACACAACAAAAACACACGCACACACTGGGCGCACAGCATGTCCATAAAGATAAAGACCATAACGTGGCCATAAACCGAAAGAGTCTTCAAGTGTGTGTTTTCTTCTTTCACTTGCTACTGTTGCAGATAGCCATACTTACCGGAAAATGGGCGACGAGCCAACTGAAAACAATATTAGAAGCTGAGCACACACACACACCATATACCCAGTGCGTATACGTAATATGGCAGTCAATCCTTTAACAAAGCCAGTCGATTGTTGTCAGCTGCAGTTGCACTGTTTGTCCGGATTAGACATTCATAATAAACCTTTATTCATAATATATATCGTTAAATAACAATTTTCCACTTACATCTCTCGTACATTTAATGCATTTCAAAATGTTTCATTTGTAACTGTAATATTTAGTTCTTAACTAAATACTGGTTGTACAGAGATGGATGCATGTCGACTAAGAAATCAAATCACAAATAAACAAGCCAATGTTAATGAAATGTAACTTTATTTGTAATAGTATTTTTATAATGGTAAAAACAAATAAAACAATGTTATCTTTAATTAAACAATTATTGTGCATGAATATTCACATTAAATAGTCGTTTATTCGACATGCGCCCATCTCCAGTTTAGTTGTAAACAAATTGGTTTTTGTTATGTTTTGTTTTATTTTGTTGGTTTTCCTATTTGTAGTTTTACATAATTTCCTCTTTGTTTTTGCCACTTTTAGGGTCAATTGGTAAGTATATCGATTGTAGTAGCTACATTTAACTAAGCTCTGAAGTGCGAGCATGTCTGTTGTTGCTTAATTAGTTTAAATTTGATGAAATACTTGATTTCATGAATTTTGTTTGGCAGAGATATGTTTATATTACAGTTAAGAGCTAAAAGTAATTCTTAAATGTTAGTTATTAGTTTATTAAATATTTATCTATACAAGTGAATGCGTGTGCTCATAGTACATATATATAGACTTAATACCATTTTCAATAGCGGCACTTAAGACGGCAAACTTATACTTAATTAATTAATTACATGAATGCTGCTTTTGTTCTCTTCGGTATTGTTGATTTTGTTGCTACTCCTTAAGTTGATGATTTCAATTAGTTGCTTTAGATAATTCTCTACGATTTCCTCTCTCTCTCTTTCCCTCTCTTTCTGTCGCTCTATCTCTTTTCAGTTGATAAAACTCATGAATTACAGCAAAATGGCGGCGTTGCTTTGTTTACTTGTGTGTGGGTTCACACTCGTGTGTGTATTTGTTGGATTGTTTGTGTTTGTGTTTGTGTTTGTCAAGAGCAAAATATTCACAACATGGGGCTCATTATAGTTGCAAATGATTTGCGCCTGTTTTGGCTTTTGATTTAGCAATGCAAATCACAAATCGAAAATTGCCGCACTGCATTTCGATTTCGCTGTAATCAGGGGTTTTAGTCGCCTCGCTGAACTTATTGTTGTCTTTTGTTTAACTACATTAATACAATTAAATTTCATAAAGTCTTTTGTTATTTTACGATTCGCTTCGCATAACATAATCATAAACGCTAACCATTAACCATTAATCATTATCAATCTATACAGAAACCTCCTTTGTGTACTTGGAGCGATCGTTCAGATCGAGCACCAGCTTATCGGGTCGCTTGGCTCGTCCTGTACCGCTGCCGCTTGCCGTCTTGTCTGTTTTGTCCGTTTGGCTAGTGGAATTGTTCGATGTGTTCGACACGTTGCCCAGCGACACTGCCGTCTCACGTGCTGCATCTGCAGCTGCAGCTGCTGCCACTGCAGCTTGTTGTGCCACCAACTCAGTGTTGCAGTCACCATCTGATGGCCTGCTGGTGCTCGTATAGAGCGCTATGTCATCTGTGGAGCGCACCACCTTGGCTGCCGCAATACCAATGGCATCGGCGGCATCACTACGATCTAGTAGCTCGCTGCTTCTTGTCTGGCTGGGCTGCGTCTGTGGCGCTGCCTGAGTGCAGCTGCCGCTGCGTCTTCTGCCTGCCACATCGGGCTTCTCACTAAGCTTATACTTACTTCTACAATTATCACAAATTTGATACGAAATGCTGACCTCGGCTTCGAGCAGATTCCGCGGCCCACGCTTACAGCTCGAGGGTGGCGTATTGGTGGCCGCTGTGCGCACAGTGGGACGTCGTTGCCGTGGCGTCTGGTCCAGATCCTCGGACTGCGAGCACATGCAGTCGAGCTTGATGTTCGCAAAACTGAGGCTGCCCTCCTGCTGTGGCGAGCCAAGCTGTTCACAGGTGCTGCGCGGCGGACAGCAGTAGTAGTGCTCCTTGGACGCGTCCAGGCAGCGACTGCAGATGATGTGGCCATCGGCCGTGCGACGCAGCAGCTGTTCGCGAAAATCATCGCCACTGAGCTCCGTGTTGATGGCTCGCTCCTCGTAGGCAGTCGTTGGTGTTGGCGTTGCCGACGTTGCCGACGAAGGCGGCGTCTCCAGCACCATTGTGGGTATGCTGCCACGTGCTGCAGCTGCAGCTGCAACTGCAGTCCGACCATTACCATTGGCATTGGCATTGTTGTTCTGCTGCAGCTGCTGATTGTATTTCTGCATCTCGGCGTTGAGCGCAAGCAGCGGCAATGCACTCTGGCGGGTGCCACCGGATGCATGACCACCTGCCGCGTGTGTGGCAGCTGCAGCCACCACCATCATGCCACCTGGCGTCTTGAGGCCATCCAACAGACTCGATATGGTCATCACAGCCACACCTTTGGGAGGCGCCATCTCCTGTATGCGCTTCAGCTGCATGCTCAGCTGTCGAATCTCTTCCAGCGCCTCCTGGTCGGACAGTTTATTCTCTGCAAATGAAATGTATGCTTCATAAAGTCGTGGGCCTCAGCCCACATCAATTACAATTGCCCTGGCTGCGACACCTACACAAAGAGCGTCATTTACACGCCGCGCCAACTTTCAACTGGAAAAGTTGCCAACGCCGCCTGCCAATCCCAGTCCCAGTCCCTGGCCTCCCTACTTGTTCCTGTCTCGCCCACAGTCGCAATTAAAGTCGCAGCTCCATTGCCACACCCCCTTACAACTTTTGCACTAAAAAAGTTGCGTTCGTGTCAAAAGTTGGCTGGTATAAGTAATGTGCCCCGAGCCCGCGTCGCTAGCAAACCCAACAAGGACAATTTAAATGCGTATTCCTGTAGTTGTGGCCGACAGCAAAACAGGCAACATGCAAAATACAAAATGAAAATGAAAATGGACGCTGTTGTGGCCGCCATTTTACTCCCTTTTCCTTTTACATATTTGAGCAAGACAACCGACAGCCGACAACCGACAACATATAAGGAGGAGGCAAGGCAAAGGGGGCCTGCATGATGATAAATGGCTGTTCAATTCAACTGAAAGCCTGTCAGTGTGATTTAAGTGAGTCCACTCAGCGCCACTTGACGCGACTTTCAAATAAAAAACCAGCAACTTTTTGTTGTTGTTGCTGTGTGGCAGCGCACTGGATTTAGATTTATGGCTGTGAAATTAAGCGAGCGCAGCACCACCAACATTTCCCACATCACCATTTTCCAGCACCACCCGCCACCCGCCCTCTAAACATTGCCACAGAATTGAATTTATTATGTTCGCCCCTGTGAGTATGCTACACATTTGCGAAGCAAAGAAAAAACAATTAAAACGACTGATCGAGTGTGTGATACCCTGTGACATGAGCTGTCATAAACTAACACTTAATCACACTCAATTACATTTCAAATGTTCTGAATTTATCCATGAGGTAAGGGCGAGAAGGTGCAAAGGGGTTCAATCAACTGAATTGACACAGAGAACCATTTAATCATTTTCATTTTTCTCACTTATTCTGTCAACTATGCTTAATTGTGTACAGGCTATAGAAAAAAAGTGTTGAAATAACTTAATCAATGTAGTATAAATTTATTATTAAAAGTAACAAAAGGCTATACCAATTTATATATTTCTTTCGAACTATAAAACATTTATCTTCATAAAATAATAAAATGTACAGAATTTACGATAATTAACTATTTGCAATTGAGAGAGAAAACATAAAGATTATATATAAAGAAATATTTGTCTGAAATTGCACAAAACTGTAATGCCTTTGCATTAAACTCTCGCAGGGTATAAAAAGAATATTTAAAATTCACCACACAAATACAAATGCACATGAATATACGAGTAATCTAACAACTTCGCCCCTATCTGACTGTATGTGTGTGTGTGTGTGGTAGAGTGTATATTTGCTGCTTTGTTATTGTTTAATTTAAATATGCAAATTGAAGGAAGGCCGCTTAAAAAACGCACGCAGCGCACCACAATGAATGAGCTGCCCTCAACCACTCAACAACTCAAACACACACAGCAAAGAGAGAACGATTTGAGAATTTAACGCACAATTTAGGCAACCGCAAAGGCGTCTTGCCGTGGCAGACAGTCAGACAATGCGGCAGCTTAGAAATACGTGCAATAAAAAATTAAATAAAAAAAAAACGCCGCCAATGAGAAAAGGTCGGTGGCTCATAAAGCATTAAAACATAAAGCGTCGCAACACTCGACGATAAAGTCAAATTAAAATGCCGCCTACGATATCGCGAAAGCCTTGCTCCTTAAGCTCACACCTAGCAATTTCTTTTTTTAGCCTTTTCCTTATCCACCCGCCACTGTAAGCCCCTCGTATCGTGAAGAAAATGTGGCCTATGTCAAATGCTGTCGGACCGTGCGACACGTGTTTTGCAGCAACTGCAAAAGTTATTAGGAAAAACTTTTGTTTCTATCAAAATTTCGACAAGTCCACATAAAGTTTGTGATTTGCTCTACATCAAGCAGTTGTGGATGCGTCTCATCAAAGCAGCTGCTTCTGGGAATAAATCCTTAACCAATTTTTGGCTGCTTTGCTGCCTACGTTTCAGATAAACAAATAAATATCTATGTGGCAGAATGTCTTCTCGGAAGTTTTCGCATCGCTGCTGTTGCCAGCGATACACGACACACTCTCAGCTTGGCGAACATTCATAGGTTAACCGCATCAAGCATTCAGAACACTTTGCGTAAGGGAACATAGAACATACATAAATCAACGCTGGGGTTGACACAAGATATCTACACAAAGTAGAGTACATATACCACTTGAATATGGGGGCTAGACAACGATGTCAGCGATAAGCTGACGCCACATCGAGTCGCTGGCAGTTTATTTTTTAATTTGGCAAATAAAGTGCCATAAATAAAAGTCAAAATGCCGTAGCAAACGGATGACTTAATCAGCATCCTTGGACGCTGTGTGTCTGTCTGCTGGTCTGTTTGTCTTATGCTCAGTACAAAAGAACATCATGGGGTCATTTGTCAAATGTGGAGCTAGCAGCAACTGTTGACTGTCTGGCACATTGAAATGTTTGTCGCTCGTTTGTCATAAGCGTCGATATGCAGTCTATTAGGCATATACTCGTAATGATGCAAATTAGTTACCTGCCGAGGTGGTGCCAGCTGCGGGCGCCGTTGAAGTTGTCACCGAGCTGGGATGAGCAAAGGTGCGCACTTGCGGGCGAAAATTGAATTTGGCTCCCGATGCCTTCGCCCCCAATCCGATGTTCTCCTGATGCGACTTGCCGCTACGCAGCACAATATAAACCTGTGGAGTAACAAGACAAAGGCAAGAAAGCGACTTAGCAGTTCGAATGGCTATGCAATAGAAGTATACCCACCTTGCTGCCAAAGATGAGTGCCAGGAGTAGCGTCACCGTCAGCTGTGTGTGGCAGAAGAATATGATGTAGAGTAGATCCGGATTGGCCGGTGACTGCAGGAAGAGCCTGACAAGTACAGCAGAAAATGCAGCTTACTCTCATATCAATATCAAGTGTTAAGTTTTAGGCACTTACATGGACACGTTGAGGAAACAGGTGAGCAGGAACTCATTGTAGATGGCCATTGAAATGAAGCGGCTCTCGTTGAACTCGGAGGGCGCCTTTCTCACCATTATGCAGAGTCGCACGCCCCAGGCCAAGAATAATACCTCCACTGTGCGGCGAGAGAGAGTGATAAGGAGGGGGGGAGAGGGTACAAATTGGTTGGTTGCTTAGTTGGATCCTTTGTGCATTTGTATGGATGTTAACTTTGGTTTCGGTTTGAATTTTAATTAAAAACTTCAGTACTTGACGTATACGCTGGCCCCAGCTGCCTAATTGAATGGCAATGCCTGCGAGCATTCTAATTACATTATGTATTATTAAGAGTTATATTTATTACTACCCTCTTCTTAAACCCCACATCCAAATGAAACACAAAAGTTGTGCACTGGACTTGAATTCGTACCCATTTCTCCCTGGCAATTATGAAAAACCTGCACATGTTCAGTGCGCAAATTCATATTAATAAAATGAAGTTATTTAAAGAATTCCTTTTCATTTGCCCTATATTCTGCTCTGCTTGGTTACCATACAAATGTATATCCATGTTAAACTTTTTTAATATGGCCAACAGCTGACAAAACGTGTGTAGTATTCACATTTGGGAGTGCAATGTGCCACACTCCCTGACAGTAGTTCTTTTCAACTGTTTCCCATCCAAACACACAGACAGGTCCTTGCAACGCACAAATATTGGTAGCTTAGTAGCACTTTTAGCAGCACGGTTCACGCTAAAGCTTTCTGGCTTAATTAATTTCAAATGCAGTCGAAAAACATTCCCATGTTTTCAGAAACACAATTTAAAATGCAACGAAATGTAACAACTGTTTTCACCATTTAATTCAATTGTTTGAAAGCCAGCTTTTACTCTGTAAACTGACAGAGATTGAAAATATTTTAATAACAAATTACTTAATAATTGATATTACGAATCCAAATAAACATTAAATGTATTTACCCACATTAATTTGCAGCTTTCAACCAATTTAAAAATTAATCATTGGCAATTATGACACTAATAATAATAATAATAATTAGAAAACATTTTTAAAAGCAACTTGGAATTAGTAAGAGCTAAAGTGCATCGAATGAATATTTGGGGAATAGCGAAAGGTTGTACTGAACATGGATGGATGGCTTGCAATTTGCAAATAAGCTTCAGAAAGTCGCGGAATGCCATTTGTGATGCATCACAGTGCTGAGACCAGCACAAAAAGTGGCATTTAGCTGTGCTGGGTGCATCTGGTCGCACGGACTCTGCCTGTGGCCTTGTGACTGGATTTGAGTTTAAGCCAAGAGGAAATACGTTGACTGTTTGTCCGTTATATGTTGCTGTTGCCTGTTGCGTGTTACGTGTTTGTGAGTTGTCCCCGTTGCTATGGCGACATTGGCATTCCAATATTTGTGCGCTTTATTTCATGTCTTTTTTTTGGGTCCTCACTTCCCACACAAAGTGCGTATACGTAATGTGGAAAGCGACATATTGCCTGCTGTTATTTTTTTACTGCATCGCTTGCCTGAGCTTGGTTTTTGGAGTGGCTTCAGGCTCAATCAAGTGGGCTTTATACATGTGCTCTGCATTGGGTGTCCTATCAAATTATTTCAGATATCTCCAGATTGTTTTACTTACTCGAGGTAAATGTGTAGTCCCACCAATCGGTTTTGCATAGAAACGCTTTGAGATCATCGGCAGTGCGACCCACAACAACATCCGGTGGCGATACCAAAGTCCGCACCAGCAAGCAAGTACCAATGGCGCCACAGATGATGCCCAAACGCTTGAGCAGCGCTGCATCTGTGATTTTGACAGCCTTTGCCGAGCGTACCCTAAATATCACCGAAATGCTGCAAGAGATATTTCCATAACATGTTAAATCCAATCAAAATGAAGAAGAAAAAACAGTACGCATCGCTGAAGGGCAGTGCAACTTACCGCCAAGTCTTCAGCATGAGTGCACCGTAGGTCAGAGAGAAGCCAATTTCGCGCAGCCAGATGCGAGCAGTGCAGGTATAGAGATTCGGATTCGGATACATCACAATGTTCTGTGGAATGGCAAGAGAAAATGCAAATAATTTAGCTGAAAACATTGTCCGGCCACTTAGAATTGCAAATTAGACGACACAAACATTTGACGACAGTCGCCCCCGTTCATCTTTTATTTGCATATATTTGGCAGTATTTTTAAGGAAACCTGTATACTAGGCTTGCGTTTCAAATATTAATAAATCATGACAGCAACATTAACAATAGATTCAGCCCATTCACTCTAAGCACATATTAAAAAATCATAAAGAGGGCTACAACTGCCTTGCCACATAATCGAACCGAGTCGAATCGAGTCGAGTGTATATTTTGGCCCTCAGCTGGGCGCAATCATTGTGTGTTGCCAAGTGGCAAGCTTGACGCTTCAGATAAGTGCCACAATATATCTTTTCCCTTGCATTGTCTGTCTTGCCCCCCTTTTCCCCCTGCATGAGTATGTGTGCTTTGTTTCTGTGCAAACGAGCGATGAACTCTCGTTTAAAGTTCTTTATTTGGCCAGTGTGCCATTATTTTTCGTCACGAACCATAAATCAATCAAATTAAATTGCTTAGAAATCGATTTGAATTGAGTATGGTCATTTTTATATATTGTGTGGCAGGGGGAATCTATTTTCGTTTTCCTTGATTTGAATTTGTGGCTTTTCTCTGCCTGTTAGTTATGCAAATTGTGTTGTATGATTGACATGAAGTATGTTCTGATCCCATAAACGAATCCATTTTATCTCAAATAAATACGCCCACCTAAAAATGATGCCAACTATGGAAGTCTAGACTTTGCTTTTGGCAAATAAAAATATTGTTATTGTGAACTATAGTTACAAACTATATGCCGGAAGTGACAGCTCAATTTTGTTGTAACTATACAATTATTTTTTAATAAATCAACCCACTTTCAATTTAGAATCTTTGTTCTGTTTTCAGTAAGTCGGCTAAGCTGTAATCCTTATGGAAAGTCCCCTTTTTTGTTGGTATAAAGCGATTAACTTACCGTGCAGTATATGAAGAACGCTCCAAGTGCAATGACCCGGAGCAAAGCTGGGCTGGCGGCACGAACAACCTGCAAATGTTGAATATTTATATGGGATTTGTTATATGGGATATTGGCCTAATTGCTCGACTAGATTCCTCCATTCGCTGACAACTTGGGCGTTGATAAAAGTGTTGTGCACGTGGCGCGGCTTAGTTTAAATTCAAATTAATATTGTCTCATCTGCACAACTGTGCAAAGTATAAAGTACAAAGAGGTCAACTACAGGAAGAGGAAAGAAGGTTGCTTCTGGGTAGTCGCAGTCACGCTTGGCTGATCTGCCGGTCGATGTGCGACTCTTTAGTGCCACTTAATTAGTTTGGAACGCAGAGACGAGTTAAGATGAGAATGAAACTCGACATAGCCGACGACGTCGACTCTCGACTACCAGCGGATGGAGACGTAGACTCAAATGCGACAGAATCGCATTAGAAATGAAAACAGTTTAGTTGGTTGACTACCCTGCATGGGGCAAGGGAAGTTCCCGGTGGGAAATGGAATAATTCACTATGCTTACATATAGTTAAGTATTAGGAGTAGCGCATAGAAGTTCCGCTCACATGGCAATATCAACGGCAAAGTTCAAAACGGTTTAAAACTATACGCCAGAGACACTTGGTCCATGGACTAACTTAATGAGTGCACAAGTGACACTGGCAGTGGTCGGATTTGGTCTGCGGACGGAGTGTAGACCGAGGAAGTTGCTTGAAATCTGTGTGAATGTTTGCACTTCCGTTTATGCGCGACAATATCCGTTTTCCGTTGGACACAGGACGCAGGACACAGCACGAAACAGGAGTTGGAGGCACACACAGCACGTACAAAATTAACTTGAAACTAACAATGCTAAGCAGCTTAGCATGCCAATGACAGGCAGCTTAGGTCGGCCTTGCGCAGGATCTAAGGCATTTGACAGCCAGCCAGAGAGTCAGGCTGCTGGCCCCACTGGCTTATACAAGAAAACAAAGTTATGCTGTCATTTTAAAGCAATGGAAAGTGAGAAAGTTATTTTATTTGGTCAGAGGGAAACCGTGTGCTTGCTGTGGTCACTTACCTTGACTTGTTGATAGCGAAATGTGAACCAGGCGGCTGGGGGCAGCAGGCCGATGACAATGCAGGCCAATGCCAGGATGCTGGTGCGCATGGGCCAATTGAGGGCAGCAATGCAGGGCGAGGCATCCTCACAGAAGTCACAGCCCTCGGCACAAGGCTGACACTCGTACTCGTTGTTGCTATTGTACGTGGAGTTCTTGCCCTGCGAAGCAAAACAGCAGAAGGACATGCACAGACTATATTAACATACATATTTAATGAGAATTTCGGTTAAGCGTTGGCAATTATTGAAACCACCAGACTCAGCGGTTTCTGTTACAGTCTTTTCCCCTGCTACCTCTGTGTTGACGTGATAATGGTAATTTATACCATCCAAAAAAAGGAAAACCCACCAGCATCAACTTCTCGTACTCCTCTTCCAGCAGGCTGCCATTGAAGAACTTGTGTTGCGATACAACGTCGGGAAAGTAGAAGCCCTTGCGGCACAGGCACTTGTAGGAGCCACGACGAAAGCCCAGTCCCATAATGGCTTCGCACTGTGGGAAGGTGAATAAAGAGTGAGAGTGTGAAAGTGAAAGTGAAAGCAATTGACTGCTGATTGCTGTGTGCTGTGTATATAAGTATTTTAAGTACCCACCATGGTGGTGCGCTGCTTGCACTTGTCGGTGCCGGCAAAGATGTTCAGTGGTCGCTTTGTGCCCGGCGTATGTCGCTGCGGGCACTGGTCGATGTCCACGCGTCGCAAGTCAATATCGATGCCAGATGTGCCTCTGAAAAAGCAGACGAAACAACGCCAGAGACAGGGATAAAGCGTTAAAAATTTATGTTATTAATTTGTCAGTTTAACAATCAACTGGGCGGCACTTAAGCCAAATGGCGCCATTTATAAAATCAATTCAATAAAACGTGCGTAGCGCCAGCGGCTGATATTTATGTATACATATACAATATGTAAGCGTCTCTGTGTGTGTTATGCTTTTGTGTGTATTGGTGCAGACCAGAGCCAGAGTCCATCTTCTTCACGGACACTGGCTGTTGTTGCTTTTTGTGTACTCCCAACGATAACATACAATAAATTCCGCCTTTGATTGCTGTGTGAATCGCAGCAGTCGACGAGAACGATGACGGTGGCGGCGACGGAGACGGCGGAAATGTAAGGGATAAAGGATAAAGGCCATGCGGAAACTAACAAGCGTGTTATGGTTCCGCTTTCACAAATGGAAATGTTCGCAAAAAAAAAACACAAACTAGTAGAAAATTATTTTCTTGTCCTTCCGTTGTCGTTTGGCTGTCTGTGGCTGGCTGGCAGGCCGCCCGACTGCCTTGTCGTTTTACAAAGACATAAAGCCATGAAAAGGGTGCACTAAGTCGCCATCCGCCATCAGCCAAGCGACCCACTGACCCACTCCGCCATCAGATATTCTATATGATCTGCTTTTGGGGCTGGAATGGGCAGCTGGCAAACACCCAATTACACGCATTCCTAAGCAGCTACAGCGACAGCAGCTAAGCACACACCCTGATCCTGGCCATCCAGTCCAGTCAGGCAGCCGGAACACATGTAGAAATTTTACGCATAATCCAAGGCCCGCATTTCCATGCCCTACGCACAGTGAGCAACAAATGTGTTTTTCACTAATAAATTCGGTATAATATATAATGATATACATATAATTGGTAATAAAATTGAATGCAATTCTTAGTTAATTTCAATTGTAAAAAAAAATTAAAAATAAATATATAAGAGATGATTCAATTTACACTGATAACCCATTTTAATACATACTTTGAATGGCATATAGTTTGACCTTTTTATATATAAAATCTACCGAACTTTTAATCGAAGTTTTCTTTAGAAACTTTCGACCAATTTGTTCATCAAATTGAAAATGTAAAACAAAAGTTGTGTCCAGTGTTTTAGGCTTAGCTATAAAACTTCACGCATCTCCAACTACCAGACTGTCTCACATCAATTGCCAGACCTTTTTCTTTAATGCACACATATACATGGACACTCTTATAACGCACACACACACACACACACACAGAGAAAGAGAGGCACGTATTGGAACAACGTGTGTGTGCCGTCCTTATCCGGTCTCGAATTTCATCCGCCTGTCAGTTAATATTGACATATCAGTTTGTATTTATTTGATTGTTTCTGACAACTTATTGATTGCAAAAAAAGGGATATCGACTGGGGCACAGGACGTAGCAGGACTACACAATGGCCATATTACATTATAATAATGATTATGTTAATTCGCCTGCAGTTGATCCCAACGCCTTTGTAAATGCCCTTCCTGTCGTCCTGCTCTTGGATCCTTTTTTCGCCATCGCCTTTCTTATTTGCTTGCCTTTTATTTGCTGTGGTTTCACTTTGTCAGCGCTGAGCGCTCCCCTTTGTTGTTGCTCTTGTTGTTGTTGACAGTTTTGAAGATAATTTGTAAATGGATATCGGAAAATAAGCTTATCGAGTTGACCGGCAGCCAGCTATCTGGCCGAATGAATTTTGCTGCTGCGACTCATATTGATTTATTAGTTTGCCGCCTTTAGCATTGACTGACTGCGCGTGTGTGTGTGAGTGTCCGTTTAATGGCCGCAGCCAGTGGCACGCATTGCTGATGCGGCAATGAGTTGTGCCTGGTGGCGTCTACTTGATGCGCCTTTGATTAAGTGTCGCTCAATGCCTACAAATGAGCTGCCAATTAATCGTTTGTCGTCGTGAGATTTGTCGTCACCATTTCCATTTCCCCTTCGATGCCCTCTGCGCCTGTTGATTTTCAATTTTGCTGCCAAAAGCAAAAGCCACAGTTACAGTCGTAGCCTCAAAGTGGTCCGAGACGGGGTTGCGGGTCATGGCCAGAGCCAGAACCAGAGAACAAAAACATGCGCATGCCGTTGATTTTATTGAGCTTTTCTCGCTTCTGGAATGAGCTGCAAGCAAGTCACTCCTGTTTGGCTTTGAGCTGATTAGCATAATTGGTTTTCTTTTCGCTCCCCTGACCTACACTCTCTTCCCCACTCGCTATCTGGCCATCTAATTAAACGATTGCTGCTGGCGCAGCAGCTGCTTCCAGTCCAAACAAACTGGCAAATATAATTTGCACATTTCATGGGTGAAAAAGCACTTATATTGTTGCTAGTGTTTGAACAGGCTTTAAAGTAAATATTGTGTGAAGCCAAAATGGCGGAAAGTACTACGAGCAAACTAGCAAACATGCTGCAGCTATGCAACATTTACTTTAACCCAGTCGAAGCACGTGCTTAGCTCGACTCAGCTCAGTCCTCGGAATACTCGTACGTGCATAGCTTGAATGCATTTTCTCGCAGTTACAAACACTCTTATACGCATACTTTGATACAGATATGACAGCACGTGCACGCCATTTAAAAATAGCGACAGCTAATACGTATACGCAGTGTGATGCTGTTGCCCCACTCTACAGTTTGTTTGTTGCATTTAGCTAGTGTTAGTGCGTATTTTGGTTATGGCCAACAGGAACACACACACAGCCAGTAGACACTCGTTCACCACGCACGTCTGCAATCAGTTTGTAAATAACATGCCTGGTTGGATTTGTTGTCGCATTACACATACGCCATGTATGGCGCTCCTCTATTTGCCAATGGACAGCAAACACCACACTTTCAATGCACTCACATGAAGGTTGCTGTTAACGTTCGTAATCAGCTTTATGCTTGCAATTTTCACCTCTCTGACACTGAGTTAGTGTAAGCCCACAAAGTGCGCCATGTCCCAAAACTAATGCCCCAAAAATGGATAAGTGTGGCCAAAATTGAGGTCATATTAATGTCATATATTGCTGATGAAGTTAGCTTCATGTTAATACCTTAGCTAACATTTATGTCCAACAAATATTGTGTGAAATTATTATGCGGAAAATCAGCAATGAAACATTTAAAGGACAACATCGAACGATGCTTCCAATTAAACATGTTTTGCAAATACAAATCCCAATTGCACTCAAGCTTAGTGCAGACAAGTTTGTCATGTTCTTCATAATCTTTATGTAAGCACAATATAACCAAACACTTAAATAAATTATTTTATTTGCAATATTTTAAATACGAAACATCGAACCAAGGTTGCCTCTTGGGTTTACATTACAAATGCAAATCGAAAGCAAATAAGAATAATTTAAAAGCAACTTTTGTGCTACGTTTTTAATTAAAATACATATAAATTGAACAATTTTCGAGGCGAAAGAAATTGCATCGTAATTGTTTTGCTTCAACTTGGAATATAAAGAAATTGGAAATAATTGTTCTAGTTGTAAAAACTATAATATTAATAGAAATGGAAATCTACTTGCTGCCTACTGTTTTTATTTGCGAAATGTTCGACCTTGTTATTGTTTTTTAACTATCGACGAGAGATTGAAATGTTGCACTTGGCATTCATTGCTATTGTTAGTTTTGTCGATGACAATGCTACAATGTTGCAATGTTGCTTGTAATTGGCTGACGACAAGACATTGACATTGTAGCTGCCGCATGCAATGTCAGTCGCCATGTTGCGTGGACTTTGAAACATGATTGGCAGCATCCATCGAGGGGGCGGAATCCGATCCAACCTGGGTCAAAACGACTGTGTATTTATACAGCTGCCAATGTGTGCAGAACTATGCGACTAGTGTATATGTGCGTGTACAGCAAGCAATATGAAATGCAGTTGGACTGACACAAATCCAGCATGTAAACGGAACGCAAATACGAGAGGATGACTTGTAAAGCAAGTTGTGAGCAGCCACCACACTGACTTGCTACTGCCATGTAATCCATAATCATGTATATTCACTATGATGCATCTTGACAGGCTAACAAGCAACTGTCCCTGTCCGTCTGTCCCTTTTCGCCTCTATGAGCTTGATGCCTGTACAAAGGCATGCTTATTGCAATATTTGATATTTCCGTTTCCGTTTGCCTCATTATGCTGTGCCTTGCTTTGTATGTGTGTGTGTGTGTGTGTATGGCTTGTGACTATTGCTGCATAAGTCAAATGAATACAACGCAAAGTTTATTTGAATGCTCATGCCGCTTTTGCTGTTTGTTATATTGAAAATTTGTTGCACACAGTGAACGCTAAGCGAAACTTAAATGAAATCAAATAAAATTATTGCCCCAGCAGGCAGCTCACAGCAATTCTGGCCAGACCAGGCAGGGCTCGGCACAGCCTGACGTTGTGTCCTTTCTCTTGGCGCACAGCGGGTGGTTATTGTGATTTGTGCTTTATATATTTGCGTGTTGCCTTTTTGTGGTCGGAGCTCGTGCAATCTCCCAGTTTGTTTTTCCAACTGCTAATGCCCATTTCGCTGGTCCCATCCAAAGTGCCAAATAATTTTTAATATTATTAAGTTAATGTTTGCTGCCGGTTAGCCGGTCTGCCGCTCCTTCGGCCCATTGTCCCATTGTCCTGTTGGCCATTGCCAGCATTTATCATGGTATAACGCAGCGTAATACATAAATTAAATCAATTAGCAACTTTTTGTGCTGCCTTGTTTCGCATCAACCTCCACTTAGACTCGGACTTGCTCGTTCCAGGCAGTTTGTTTGCTCTGCTTTCCGCCAGTTAGCTGCCACGACGTAAACAAATTAATTTTTCGGTCTGTTCCACAACTAATGGAATACTGATAGCAGCACATTATTAACACGAGCCAACAAACACTTGCCCGGAACGTCTGTTGTCCCTTTGCCTCACTGAACTTTTAGCATGCAGTTGCCAAGCCAACTTTATGGCTGCAATTTTGATATTCTCTATGCCGAGAGTTCGCTATTGACAATGTGAAGGAGGTAACTCATTTAACTGGGCATAAGGAGAATAGTGAAGTACTACCATTCAAACCAGATGGATAGTTTTTTGCGCTTGCCATTTGATAATAAGTTATTTATAATGGGCTAACATACACTTAGAATACCAGAAACAATTTTTCTTTTGCAAGTTTCAATTTTTTACTAAAAATAATTAATTTTTAATTTGTAAATGCTTTTTTCGTCTCGATTTTTATTAGATTTAATCTAACATACTTTGTCTTTTTGTCACTTAATGATAGCTAATGTTTCATTAATAAATAAATAGTGTATTTAGTAGTCGCTGCTAGGCAAGCTTGCTAGTTCTTTGTTTTCATTTTTGCACTGTTAGTTGTAATAATAAATGAGCTTTGTTTTTGGCTTTGCCTGTGGCTGCTGCATGTTGATGCCTCTCTGCTCATGGACAAATGAACTAAAGGAAAGTTTCAACATTTCGACATTAATTTTGTTGCATCCGTCCATTAGACGGGGCAACTTAATGTTGCAACTAATTGCAGGCAGTTGTTGGGCTTCCGTTTCGACAGGCCGGCGAGTGGAAAGTTGCCTCGCCGTGTGGCATAAGTAAGTACATAAAAGCATCGCAACTCTGTCTGTGTGTGTGAGTATCTAATGTGTGAAATTTATGGAGCGTGAAAAGTCATTGAACATCAACTGGTGTCTATCTAGGCACGTGCTCATGTGAGTGTGTGTGTGTGTGATCTTTATAATTGATTGCTTTCATTAAATACTACCTGCCATCCACCTGTGGAAAATGCTGGTGAATCTGAGACAGAGACAGAGCCTTAGGCAATTGATGGGTGGCTGCAGGTGGCGTGGTTAATGAAATTTTAAATGCTTGGCCCGTTAAGTGCCTGTGACTGTAATAATTACGCAAGCCATTAGCCAAGTGGAGAGCAAAAGCTGTATATTAAATTTCATTTTAGCCGGAACTGTTGCTAAAAATGCTATTTTGCATATTAGTGCCTCTCCTGTTGGCCCTGTCACTTGTGTTGGCCCAAGATCCAGGGGAACAGCCACTCGCCTGGTGGCAGAAGCAATTCTTTCAATCCCACTGTTCGTACAAATAGACGCCCAGAGCCAATCGAAATATGTCATTCTACTTTGATTTCCATAGGGCTGCAGCGTAATCGATTCACGGAAAAACCCGAGCTTGGTTTAGGAAGAAACGCTACAGAAGCCCGTAAGGTATATCCTTGCTATTGTTACAAGCCAAAACCCACACAGGAGGGGGTCACAACGGCCGGCTATGAAAAATATATGACTGAGACAAAGGACATATTCATTGTGAATAAATAACGATATTTTCTTGTGGTAAATATATATATAAGTAAACTAGCAAGTACGCCAGCTGTTGCGCCAGCCTAACATATTAATTTCTAATCAATTTATTTTGTTTGAGCTTTTTACAGTAGGTTTGCTTAATTAACATAAGGAGTCATAAGGATTCTATGTCAAAGGAGTCCATAGAGTAGGAGGCGAAAAGTGTCACCTTCCTCACCATCTATTATTATTTATATCATTTGATTATATATAAAGAAAGCAAATAATATGTTGGCTATTAATATATTTTTATCATTTTGTGCTAATCCAGTTGTATGTTATAACGGTAATGACTGTATTAAAAGCGGCTGTCTAAAAAACAGATTGTTGGCCGTAGTTTGTAGTTGATGTTAATGTTGTCGTTGTCGCTGCTTGTTGCCAAGCAATAATTACAAATTATGCATGAAGCGAAGTGGAAGTGCGGACAGCAACGTCGACTGGCTAATTGTGCAGAACAGTATTTTATGCCAGTATGCCGCATGCCGCATGCCTCATGCCTCATGCCTCATGCCACATGCCCTCAAACACTCTGTCTTTTGGCAATTGCCGCCCACGTTCGGTCGTAAACAGTTGAATGGCTTTTTGCTGTCATTATGCAACATTGAGGCACTCAGTTTTGATGTTGTAACTAACTACGTGCCACAACCAACCATTTGTAGTTGTTGTTGCAATTGTGTTATGGCCTCGTTAATGCTAAAATCTGGTTCGCAAATATTTCTAATAAATTCGCCTAACACTCACAGTTGATTTAACAAATTTAATGAAATGCCACATCCCCTTCGGCCACTTCTCAAGTCTGGCTCAAATTAATTAAATATGGCCAAAAGTGCACGATTCTCAAGCCCCAAAAGCTCTAACTGAAGCCGAAGTCAAGTGTTTACGAAATTTATTGATTTGGTCAACCGTCTCGAACGAAGATCAATGAAATTTTCATTTAAACTGTGTAACTTGTTTCGCGCTGCACGCGCTGTCCTAGTTGAAGGACTCCAGAGTCCTTAGTGCCGACTACATAGTCCATTCTGACTTTTTCGCACAGTTTGCCAACTTTTTTTTTGTTTTTTTTTTTTTGCCTCAACATTCAATCGGAAAAGTTTTGAGAAAGCGAACTATGTCTGGCAAAATAAAATAAAAGAAATGAGGCGAACGAGAAAAATTAAAAATTTCACTAAAAGGACCGGAAGTGATGGAAAGGGGGAACAACGGGGGGCGGGGAATGCGTCATAAAGTTTCATAAGAATGCTCTGTCCATGTTAACGTATTCTGTTTGTCGGTTTGCGTGAGAGAAATTTGCGAACAGCTCTCGACCAAAAAGTTACTTCTGATGCTGCTGCACGTGCAGCCTTATGGAAGTCAGTGTGCTTGGAGAAGCAACGCTATTCAATTACTGATACTCTTTACTGCACTGTTACTGCTGTTGTTGTTGTTGTTGTTGTTGTTTTTGCTGAGGCAATGTGGCATCGTCGTGAGACAAAAGCCAAAGCGTTGCCACACCCAAAAATGTTGCTTACATTTCATTTTTAGTCATTCGAAGGCTGCGTCTCTGACTGTTGCTGACAGCTGAACGCCGCTTCACAGCAACATCAACAGCCGGAACAACAACAACAACAACAGCAGTAGCAGAAACAATAAAAGCTAAGTACAGCAAGTAAACAGACTCCAAGCTACATTGCACGACTAACAAATGCTCTTTAGGAGAGAAGCTAAAGAAAAACTGTATTTTATACTTATCTCCTCTGCTTGGCATGGCATACCCCAGTCTGGACATGTTTGTAATGGGTACAGGGTATAGAAACTACAGAATAAAGCTGCGCACTGGCACTTTACAGGCCATTGCAGTTTCTCTGGGCGCTTTTTGTGCAAATTATTTATAGAATGGCTCTGTCTGTGTGCTGCTCGTGTTGGGTTCGCTGCGACCCACCCACATTTTGCCATTTCCACATTTCCCATTTCCCTAGTGATTTCCCTGGCGATTTGTATGGCAATTGTTTTTGACTTTGTGCGCTTCTTTCCACTCGTACTTACTTGAAGTGATAGCTGCCATTCTCGTAGCCAAAGAATGGTACCGTATACGTTAGCATCCATATATTGCCGCCACCACAATCGTAATACGGTTTCGACCATCTGCCATCTTCATACTTCACAGCCAGTGTGTCGTCTTCAATGCGCTCCTCGGTGCGGTTTGAGTACAGATGGAAAGCTGCAAAAGGATGGAGAGGAAATGCTTTGAATATGCTTGTTCTCTTGTGTCTGCTGCAGTTGAAGTTGCATTTGGTCAATAAATCAACTCGAATTTAAAGGCGATCAGCGACCAATTCTGCTCGACTTTCACGATGATTGAATATTGTCTTTTCGAGTGTAGTCCATGAAACTCAGCGTCCAAGGATTCAATCGACAAAGGATGTGGGGGAATTGGGGAAGTCGCTAATAAGTTTCTAGCCAATTATGATATAAAAATTATTTAAACTTTTGTCATATCTTCTTTATGTTTGTGTCAGACCACTGTGGATGGCATGTAAGTTGGTTTAAATAGTTTCTGACTGTATTTTATGACACAAAAGACTGAAATGTGAACAGACAACATAAACATTGCTATAAGCTACTCGACATGCCTCGTTGTGTATTATAACAATGCCATTATTACTGCATTAATTACCAGTTAATATTACGTAAACGCAACAATTGGATCAAATGCCAATCACTGCAATTGGCAGGTTCAATTTGGACAGTCAATTACAAGACATGAGCTACTCCACTTTTAGTATTATTCTAGGAAATTCACTTACATAGAATTATTTCACCTTTAAGCGAAGCCTTGTCAATTTCAGTTTGTGCCATCAGTGTGTAAATGTATTCATTATATTTAATGTACTAGTTCAACAGTAAATATTGTATTTAATTAATGCAATCAGCTGGAGGCGTTATTCATGTTCAAACCTTTCGACTTGCTGATTGCAAATACTAATATTTACAATTGAAACTTTTTTGCTAAATATTTAAACGAGCTGTTGTCAATAGTAAAACCCTGCCACACCTGCAACACATATTGCTTAATTATAGGTTGTGTAGCGAAGGGTCGCGAGAATCCAACAGCTGCAAATGCATTTGAAAACTGTCTGCGACTATAAAAGAGTAGAGCAGCCTTTGTTGGGTCAACACTTGTAATGGATCCGATATTCAAGCTGATCAATCCTGCTCCGCTTACGCAGAAGGTGCGTTCCAGGGAGGGCAACATCTACATGTATCGTGCGATGACACTGATTGGCTGGATACCACCGAAGCAGGGAGTTTGGCGTTATGTGTATCTGTGCTGGACCTGTGTGCCCTTCATATTTGGCGTCTTCTACATGCCGCTGGGCTTCATCATCAGCTATATCTTGCAGTTTAAGAGTTTTACGCCCGGAGAGTTCCTGACCTCATTGCAAGTGGCAATCAATTGTGGTGGCGCCTCGGTCAGGTCAACCGTTACGTACTTTTTACTCTGGCGGCTGCGTAAAGTAGAGATCCTTATCGATAGACTAGATGAGCGTATACAAAATGATGGAGATCGGCAGAAAGTACACAAAGTGGTGGCACGTTGCAACCAAGCCTTTCTCATCTACTGCTTCATCTATTGCGGCTATTGCGGCTCCACATTTCTGACCTATACGCTGGCTGGTCGTCCTCCATGGTCAATTTACAATCCATTTGTGGACTGGCATGATGGCCTGGGCAGCTTGTGGCTGCAGTCGTTCATTGAGTACTTTTTCATGTCCATTCCAGTGTTGCAGGATCAACTGGCGGACACTGCTCCGTTGATGTTCATTATGATCATACGGGCGCATTTAGATATCCTCAAGGATCATGTGCGCAAACTGCGTATGGATCCCACCCAATCAGAGAAGGATAATTATCAGGAGCTGGTGAATTGCATCTTGGATCACAAATTAATACTTCGGTAGTGCTGAGCTACGCTTAAGCTGTCGAATAGATTATATTATCCTATTTTTATCTTTGCCAGATCGTGCAACATTCTACGTCCCTTGATATCTTACTCGATTTTCGTACAATTTTTGCTGATTGGCACCATTTTGGGACTAACCCTAATCAATGTGTTCTTTTTCTCTGATTTCTGGCGTGGTCTCGCTTCATTTATGTTTGTCCTTACCATTCTCCTGCAGACGTTTCCTTTTTGCTACTCCTGCAATTTGCTAATTGACGACGCCGAGGATTTGGCCAATATCATTTTCCAATCGAACTGGTCCGATGCAGAGCCCAGCTATAAGTCCACCTTAATTCAATTTATGCACCATGTGCAACAGCCCATTATCTTCATTGCTGGCGGCATACTTCCCATCTCAATGAACAGCAACATCAGTGTGAGTATTCAAATGAATCGTTGGATACACTATCTACATTCATTTCACGCTTCACGCTTGCAGGTGGCCAAGTTTGCATTCAGCATCATCACCATTGTGAAGCAAATGAATCTCGCCGAACAGTTTCAGTAAAATGCAAAATAGTGAATCAACTCAGTCCCCTACGTGGGTTTCTTTAGTGGCTTATCCTTTTTTCATATTAACGTGAAACTCCATCTTTATTTATCGTGGCCCAAATGTGGCTGGCGCGTGCCAAGTGCCCGTCTGCAATTGCCTCTAGTTTATCGAGCGAGCGACCCAGTAAAAAACTTACCCCAGCTAATAAACACACACACACACACACACACACGCACACATGCTCATCTTGGCGACATTGTTTGTGGCTGATATTTGCATAGAATTTGTATACATTATAGTTTATCTCATAAGATTTAGCTGATTTAGTTGTGCCTCGCAATTGCGAGCCCCAAAATGGTAATGGAAATGAAAAGCCGCAAGCGGCCGGAACCAGACTTCCCACCCTCGCACGCGGGGAGTATCAAAAATTTAGAAAATTGTATTAACAGACGGAAATTACAAGAGCAGCAGCAGCAACAACAAATAATCAGAACGCATAAAAAGAGCAGACTGTAAAGACGCCTGAAGCTGCGAAGCAACGCATGTGGCATGTGGCATGAGAGAGACAAGCCATGCGGCATGAGGCATGAGGCATGAAGCAAGGCACATCAGAGCCGTAACAAATCCGGAGCACTCACAGGAAATACGTACATACATATTACTGTTTACATATTGTATGTGATTTTTATTTAAATTTTATGTTAAACACGTGACGGGGTAGACACAAAAAATATCATACACACACACACACACATACATACATAAACGCTGAGGCAGCCACAATGACGGCGGCAACAATAACAATGGACAAGTCGCTGTGTTTGAACTAAAAACAAATATTATGACATATTTTTGCGGTTTACTTGCCACACCCACACATGCGCAAACACACATATTCACACACACACACATAAATTGTGCACTAATGTATGTGTGTGTTCCCATTGTCCTTAGATTTGCTCACATGTCGTGCTCACACTGTGCGATGACAGCGATAGTGCAGCTAATTTCAGATTGCTTTTGAATTTATTGTCAACGGACTAAAGGCTTTCTCATATAATTGAGGTGCTGAGCAGCAAATCGTTATTTAAATGTGTTTAATCAACATTTCATTCAAATTACTTAAAGACGATAGACAAGTACATTTTTGGCGTTCTATAAATTCCAAAATATTCAATTAAGAAATACAAAGTAGGTTATTTGCAACCTAAAATTCACTTGGTTTATTATGTATTAAATCACGCAATTTCACAGGCATATAATTATATGAGCTTTAACTTTCAAAAACTCAATCAATTCGAATAAACAGAGAATGTGTTAATTGTATTTTGATTGCTTTCAATTATTTCTATGGGACAAACGTTTTTTGCATTGGGTGCATTGAAATGGAATTGATGCCGATTTTTTGGCTATTATAAATAATTGATTTTTGATAACGCCATAAAGTAAATTGTGGCCATAATTATCCAATTTGTTGCAGTCGCTACAAAATTGAGAAATCGACAAATAAAATTTACTCGCATTTTTTTATTGCTGACAAATTAAATCACTGTATTTAACAAGTATTTTTTTTGTTTGACAAAAAACAATGGCAATTGCATGCTTGCTGAATATTAAAAAAACATTTCAGGATTGATTCGTGTGGACCGCAAATATAAAATCAAATTAATTGCACGTGAATTGAGCGCCAATTATTCATGTTCAGCAAACGTGAGAGAAATAGTGAAAATTTAATAACTTTTCAAGCATTTGAAGGCATAGTTGTTCTATTGAAGCAAACTTTAGTGCCAGCAGCAAGTTTCAGCAGCCACAGAGCTGGGACTAAGGCCGAAGCAAAGGCGAAGGATGCAACTGAGGCAAGTTCAACTATGCAAATGCATATAAATTGAAAGTCAGCGACGCCATGCAGATATCCCAGCAGCGATGGCGACCTTAAGGCGCATTCTAACACGCTAACATGGCCTAGAGATGGTCAAGGAACTGTTGCCATCGAAGTCACGAGCAACACGAGCAAATCTCTGGGTAATACATCCGAGAGAATTTCATAATATTATGAAGCAAATATTCATTAAAATTAATGGATGTTATGTTCACACTTGTTACGATTATTTATTTAGGTTTCATTAGCCTTTTGACGTTTGTGGCTCAAACTCGTGTCCTGTCAATTTGAACTAGACCAGCACGCAATCACCACTAAACTTTTCACAAGCACACACACACACGCACGCTCACACGCATTCACACTAACACTCACGTTGTCGACCGTAAATCATAGTTCATAGCTGCGGTTATTCCGTGAGGCATCTTTCAACTAAGTTTTATGCAATCGGCCAAGTTGAGTCGAGTCGAGGTCGCCGTTTCCCACAGATAAATGACTCGCTGTCAAATGGCGGTCAACACATACACTTACACACACACATACATATACACTTGCATAGACTGAATCGGTTCCGTTCATTATTTGAGCTACAAAAATAATATTTCGTCAGTTTTTCTTCTTCTTTCGTTTTTTACCAATTTCAATATCTTTGCCTCTGCACCCGTATCTCCGGGAAGCGGCAAACAAATAAACGAGCCGAGCGAACGAACAAATGAATTTTTATCTGTGGCAAATAGTTCGTCGGCAAGAGGTCTTTGTTTGCCTTTTAAAATAGGCTGCAATTTGCTGTTTGCCCCGCTCCACAAAACGGCATTAGTATGCATGGATTCCTGCATGGGTATAGCTGTGGAGTACGAGTCTAGTTAGGGGTCTGGGAATATAGGCGGCTGCGTGTTTGTTTTCGATTCCGTTTGTCATTTGGATTTTGTATGTTTGTGCACCATCAAGCGCAGATCACATGCAATTTGTCGTGCAACCAGAGGCCAGAAAAAGCTATCTGGCTTACACTCTCTTCCCCTCTACCTCGTGGCGTGCATCAAATGTTGGCTGTATGTGCCGCTATATAAACGTTATAAAGTGTATATTAGTATATTGCCAGCAGTCAAGCAAACAATTCATTTGCATGCATTTCCATGAGCAACATGAGCAACCCGTGCAGTATAAACACGACTGCACGACACGTGGCGTATACGTAACTTTTAATTTGCGAATTATGCATATCGCGAGTTGCGGCTACCGTCAAACAAATTGCAGGATTGGTTGACAGCGAACGGAACTCACATAATACATAATTAAATATAATTTGGTTACGCTTCATTTCGGTATTGTCAGTTGCATTCAATGCACTGATTGTCACCTTGCCAATTAATCCAAGCAATAAAGCCTCAATCATTTGCAGATTAAATACGTCACGATTACTCGGAGTTTAATTAACTTAAGCTGATATAAATTCAAGCACAAGCCGGAAATTGAATGCGACCAGGCAACAAAACTCCGACATATGCATGCAGCAAACAGTTCCCTATCTCCAACTCTCTGTTTGAAGCTCTTTCTCGTGGACAGGTGCGCATTTTGAACGCTAGAAATCAGGGCTAATTAGAAAGGCGTTGCCAAGATTGGGCCCCGTTCATTTACATTTTAAGTGGCGTCTTTGTCTCATAGGTAAATGTGCCGGCATTTGCCTTTTTATTTATTTGCTTAATTGTAGGACTATGATAGAAATTTGCGCAAACTGGCAAGCTGGCAATGATAAAGCAGCCGTAAAATATGCCCCATGAAATGGCAATGGCAACAACGAGGACGAAGACGACGACGCAATTAGGCAGCAGAAGCTAGCTTTTATGGCCTGATGCCGGATTCTTGGTGAAATGTCCCCTGATGTTGTCGTCTGGACAGTGACTAATGAAGTCAGAGATTAAAGCACGCAGCAAATATAAATATTCAATGTCATACTCTCATACTCTACACAGCATCGCTATCGGCTCATAAATAAGCCGAGGACAGACCTCATCCAATTCACAATACGCAAGTGGAGCATAAATCAGTTGGCACTTACATTTCAGGTACTGCTCGTTGCGGGCTATCACCTTCTCGGCGTTCTTGCGTGCCAGAAAGAACCATTCCGATGTATTGCCAAGGTAATGGTACTCCATGGCCAAATCCTTGGCAAATATGGCACCCAGATTCGGTGGCGGCAGTCGGTAGGCGAACGGACAAAAAAGTCCTGGCTGCGAGGGATGTTCATTCCAATCGAAGCAGTTGCCCGCTGCGAAAATATCATCATCGAACTCCACCATGGACAACACGGAGGCATGCAGCAAGTTGACATCCTCTTGCACCGAATGCGCCGTCGTCTTAAAGATTCTGCAAATGGAAGAAATAAGAAGACAGAGAATGTGAATGTGCTGGCAATTGAATTTACGGGCATGCTACAAGTCTAGCGGAAATTGCATTAAAAAACCATGGCAAGCCATATAATGGGGATGCCAAAAGTGGCTCAGTAGTTTAGTGGTGCAGGAACTCAGTTGGGTGGCTGGGAGGCGTCATGTGAAAGGCGTACGAGACTTATTATTGTTTGCCAGGCTTCCTCTCATTTTGTTGGGCCGTCATTTATATTTTTATAACCGCCTGGCAACACGCCCCTCGCCCCTCGGTCACTGTGTCGACTGCTGTCCCGATTACAGAGATTGCAACAAACTGCTGGCTTCCCTGGCGATTCTGGGGAAGGAGGCACAAATACAAGTGCACTTATAGGCACAGCGCATTATGCTGCTTCAAGCTGTGCTCAAGTGCGTTCCTTGCTGCCGGCCACGTCTATTGTGTGCTCTCGGCTCTCGGCTCTCTGGCTGAGGCCAACTAGGTGTAGATGTGTGTGTGTATGTGTGCGAGAAAATGAGAAAATTATGTTCAAGATATTGCCTTGAGTGGCGCCCGCTTGGGCCGCCCGTCGGCTTGTTGCCCACTGCTTATTGCCTTTGGCCTAAGTCTGGACCTCCTGTTCGGTATTAATTAAAATGTCGCTTTAACATAATAGTTACTTTGAGCATCAACAAAAACTATAGGATGCCCTACAGGAGTTTCCACTGAATTTGTGTCATTTCTTGTGGCTTCTTTCAAATTTACACACAAAACTTGTGAACTATGTGAAAGCCTCTCTAATGGTCAAGGTTAGCTCAGGATACACTCGAAAGTAGCCCATGTGCATATGAATATGCAAACATTAGATAGAACGCTGCTCTAAGGGTGCTAAATTAAAGGTTTTTTTATTACTTTAAGGTTTTGTGTGAAGTCTTATACATATTATTAAATATTATTTTTATTAATATTATGTTAAATTACAATATTCAATCTATATTTTTAATTCGAATAATGTTCATTAATTCTGTAATTTAATTATTTTTCGTTTGCTCATAGCTGACATTAAATAAATAAATAAATTAAAATATTTTCTGTAATCTGAAACTCAATTCTGACAAACGCGAACTTTGTACAAATTATTTAAAGTAAATCTATTTGTAGACTCAGCTGAAATACTTTTGCTTAGCTAATTTAAGGTTGGAGCGGAGTTTTAAAGGTAGAAACTCAAAAGTTCATACTCCCTGACAAGACTCATTATTCATTGTCTCTGTATGCCCCAAGTCATATCTCTAGAGATCTTAATGCTCATCCATTTTCACCTAGAAGCCGCACAGCTCGAACTGCTTTGGTTTGCTCTAGGGACACATTGTTTTACATGTAGTGGAGATACCTCTGGTGTTTATTTGTTTATTTGCACCCACACTTTTGGCATTTTCCAATAGATTGGATAGAGTCAACGTTTAACGCCTCGCAGCAAAATTTCAGAGTGCATGTGACATGTGTTCGCTAACTTGGGGCGTGCCACATTAATTAGTTGATTTGCTCGAGGTTCATTTGTAAATGTCAGCGGCATTTTGTCAGTCGGCCAGGCACCGTCAAAAAGTCGCTTGCAGACTTAAGAAAAAAAAAGTCAGAACTTGAGGCTGGCTAATGATGATGATGATGATGTCGTTGCTGACTTGGCAAGTAAGCTTGCGACAGCTTCACACACTCACATGTGATTTACGGGCAGCCAACTCGCTTGGGCAATTACTAATATGATAAGTATATAATGGATGTCCTGCTCTTGAAAATGTAAGCGTGAAAGGAGCATACACCAAAAATGCTGAGCACTGTGGTCTGTGGTTAAGGTTGCCATCTATTTAATTAGCTGTCCACAAAGAAGTGAACACAGTTTTTTTCGCACTTCCTCTCACTCTGTGTCTCTTGAAAGAGTACTCGGTTTTCAAGCCAGACCTCTTGAACTCCTTGCTTGCATATTCTCAAAATGCGACAATTTCGAGGAACTGCAACTGTGCACTTACGCAAAGCATCCACCCTATCCAGCTACCTCAGGTCCCCAGGCAAACCCTTGTGTGACGCCTTAGTAAAGTGTGTTAAAGACACTTTTCCTCACTTAAGTGTTGAAAGGGTAAAAACAAGCAGAAAGCTGCTCCAGGTGCGTCAACCATCCAGGTAGTCAGCCAACCAGCAGGAGCTGGAGTTGTTGGTGCACTCATGAGTAAGTAACTCTGTAAGTAGAGTGGAGTGTCCCTGCTCTGTTGCCCCACTGTGTATCATGAGTGAAGAGTAAACAAAAACAAACAACTAAAAGAACAGCTGGCATTGGGGAATGCCACAAACTAAATACCCTGACTAATTGCAAAACGATGATTGACATCAACATGCCACGCAAGAATATCATAGCATACTTTTTGGGGCAGCACGATGTGAATTAAATTTGTATATTTTGAGTAGTTGATTATTTTCAGACGTGTGCGAGTGAAAATTAATTATTTCAGCTTTCAAAAATAGTTGAAGATACATACATATATAGAAAATAAAACAATGAGAAGAGATTTCTTTCATTATCAGTTCTTCTTTTAAGTTGCAATTTTCCATTGTCTCACACATTTCATATTGCTTATTGCACATCGCAAGGAAATAAAAGAAAGAGTGTCTACTTATAACGTACAATGTGCTCGAGCAAGGAAGCATAGGATCACAGAAGTTCCACAACACTTTCAGAGCATTAATGTGGCAGAGTGAAAATTTTTAATGACCAGATTGTGTGTTCGTGTGCTCGTGAGTGTCTGATTGTATGTGTGTGGTAATTACATAAAGTTGCCACAGCTTTTGTTGTTTGTTGTGTACACTTGAAGTCGCTGACATTTAATTAAAAATCATTGACCAAGGCCGACTAGAGATGCTACCTAATAACAACGCTTGTCTGTCATGTTCCAAGTCTTCCTATTGCCCTCGCTTATCACACACTTGTGGGTGCGGGTGTGGGTGTGAGTGTGTGTGTGTGTGTTTGTGTGCCTGTGAGTTGTTTGAATCTCCATGACAGTCAAAACGGCGTCTAAGCCGCTGTGAGCCGCGGGCCAGGCTGCTTATTTGCTTTGCATATGGTGTCCACATCCCTCCACTCTGAAGATGTGAAATACATATTACAAACTTGTGAAAGCCGGGGATAAGTAGAGGCAAGAAACAAACAACAAAGTGAACACCAGACGGAGCAGCAGAGCGGGCTTTTAAGCCGCTTTTTATTTGACTTGCGAAGGCTGACAAGCAGCTGACACACAGGATCTGACTGAAACTGAGCTGAACTGCGCCCAGAGTATTACAGAGTATAATTTACAAATGCCAATTTGCCTTAAAGCCGATGACAGCGCTGTCCCGTTCTGTCCCTTGTTGAGCAGCAATAAAGATTGATTTTTTTTGTTCTTTTGCTTAAGGAAACCCCAAATACAAAACAGCAAATAACAAATATCATTAAATTAATTCGAAAACATATACTTTGGCATTTCGTCCGTCAAAATCAATTAATTATGCACGAAAATCCAGTTAAAAGAGAAATTGGCAAATTAAATTCTCATTGCGGCACCTAAGAAAAAGGTCTAGAACCAAACGTTGGGACTGCAGGCCATTTTCAGCATGCAAATACAAAACTTCAACTTTTGCAGGGTCCCTCAGTCGAATGCCGACGTGTCCTTCGGCATGATTCAAGCACCTTATTGCGTGTCTTTGTGTGTGTGTCTGTGTGTGTGTAGGTGTGCGCTGCTGTCGAAGTCGACGTCTTAATTGAAAGCGAAAATGTTCCAGTTTAATTATTCAAAGCACACCGTTGCGTTTGTTCGCCTGCAACGCATTCTGAACTCCCTGCAAGCAACACGAAAGGGTCTAAATGCTCCTGCTAAAATTGAAATTACTTGGCATGGACCGAATGCCTGTTGTCGTCGTCCTTTTTTGCCATAGCACATCGACTTTGTCCCAAGTTTTTGGCTTTTGTTAGCCAGGCGAATGTTTATTTTGCCGCTCGCTTTTTAATGGCCCATAAGGAGCAAGGACTTTGTCAATTTTAATTAGGCCATAATTAAATGATCAAACACAAAATGCCAGCCATGTGCCGATAAAACTCTATCTGATTCAAATGTGATTCAATGCTAATTGCTTTCTCTTAAATTCAAGATCGGTTGATGAGATGAAGCTAATGGAAACTTCAAATAGCCATAAAACGCACTCAAAGTGATTAACGAGTCTAGTAGTTAATTTATTTCATTTATGCGCATTTTAAATAATCATCATAAAAATCGACATTTTATGCAAATATCTAAAAGATTCAAAAAAGTTAAGAGATAATTATAGAATGTGTCAAAATAAAGAATGTTGAATTAATTAGTTTTATGTTTAATTTTCTGAAAAGTGGCTAAATCTGCCGATTATGTCATTTACTTGGCCTATTTTAGTCAATTTGAGTTTTTGATTCTATAATTATCCTCATCAAAAGTTCAAAGAGGTAGCTTATACCTTCTGAGCAGCTGCCTGACAACAACGACCCTTAATATCCTTGATGTGTCAAATCATATGCGTTTCCTTATGGAAAAGACCTTGCGATTCCCCGTATTAGCTGTGGTGTGGTGGTGTGCGCAAAGTACAATATAGTATGTGTTCAATTAGCCACGAGTAGGGGGATGTTTAATTAATTAAAAATTGTTGCCGCCTGCAATTGGCCCCAGGCGCCAAAGGATGCTGTGGCTGGAGCAAAATGACTAAATGAATCAGTTCCGGAAGCGTAGGTGGCAATAAAAACAGAGGCGGAGGCGGAGGCTGAACGGATGCTGTGGACATATATTTATGCAGGCCACAAATACACACGCATACTATGCGTAACCCACCCACTCACACACACACACACACACCCACATTCACCCACTAACACACGCCCATATTATGTTGCTTTTATATTTCTTTTGTGTTTGGCTTTTTGAAAAATGTTTTTTTGATTTAGTCCGTTAATTGCTTTCAAGTTGGTAACTTCTTTACTCGCGCCTGATGATTATTATTGCTGTGGCGGAACAACGCAAAAACTTGGCAAGCATTTTGGGCAAAAAGTTTCTTTTGATTTTCTTTACCCTCTCCCCCCTGCCGACCAGATCCCAGACTCAGATTCAGGCCAGACCATCGCAGCAAACACGCCAGCCCGGTCATAATGAGCCAACTGTGGCAATTCGCGATTTTCCCCGCGGGGCAAGAGAGATGTTTCGGGAAACTTTGCTGCCACAATGCGGCGCATGTCTATGACTTTTCGACTTGGTCTGGTGCTTGCCTGGCCGCTGGGTTGACTGCGGATTAACTGCAAAATGGCAGCGTTTTTATTGCGTTAAAATAGACTTCATGGCGAATGCGATGCCACTCAGTCGGTTCGGCTTCAATGTTACGCATACGCCAAGTGGAGCAGCCTTTGCGACGGCGACTCGAGCTGACTCGACAAGTTTGTTAAGCTGTTAAGTTATGGCAACATGTGTGGCAGCCACGACAACTACACAAGTGAAGTAACTAGACAGAGAGACAGAGAGAGAAAGAATGCATATGATGTTGATGCAGGCAACAAAAGCCATAACATTTACACTTGCAATTGTATCCGAAAAGTCAAAGTCAGATGAGCTTACAAAAGCCAACCGACTGGAAAAAGGCCGCGGCATTGCGAGAGTGGCTGGAGCTTAGTGGTGAAAGTCGCCACAGTAACCGCAGCCATTGCACCACCGTGCACATTGCAAGTACCCGTCAGTTGCACTTGTTGTTGCAGCACTGCTCTGTGTTGCACAGCAGCAATTCCGCAAAAGCGAACTAGCGGGCGCCGCACTGCCAGTTGAAATTCACATTAGGAATGTTTTGTGCGAAATGAAAACAATTTCCATTTTGTTGCTGCCACTGTTCATGTTGCTGTTGCACAATGAAAAAGAGCACCGCAGCAACGCAGTCAGTTAAGCTGAGCAGCCAGCCAAGCCAGTCAAGCCAGCCAAGGGAGCTGAAACGGATGTGAATGTGAATGCGGATGCCCTTCATTGTTGATGGGATGCATGAGGCGGCAGACGGGGGCGTTATTAGCACCACCCATGACGCTGAGCCAAATCAAGCGGCACAAAAAGCCAAAGCAAACACGGATGTTAGCCATGTGCTATCTGATGAGTATCTGTAGCTCTAGCTCTCGCTCTATGTGCTTCTATCTGGCTTTCTATCTGTGATCTGTATCTGTCCTCCTCTTTTGTCTTTTCGCACTGTGCGCACTTGCATATTTATTTGTTTGCTCTGGCAAACTTTGAAGGATGTTGACAATGACATGGGCACAATTGTGGCAAGGGGGCGGAGAATGAAAGCTGATGTTGGCATCCGTTTTGACCTTGTTGTTGTCATGTCAGCGTCGACAACACCATCAAGCCATCTCGCCATCTCGCGCCAAAGTCGCGTTTTATTGCCACAGGCAATTGCAAATGGTTGTTGTTTGTTCATGTTGCCTCTGTCGTTGCATGCACATTGCTTATGCAGATTTCGATTTGTGTGGCAAATAAAACGCAATGCAGCGATGCGCTTTGCAACAATATATATGAGCTTTTGAGGCAAGCCAAGAAACTAGCAAGACAAATTGAAAGCGATTCAAAAACAGGCGATTTATGTGCATTATACTCGATCGGCAAGCTTCAACTGAAACAGAAAGAAAAAGGAAAACAAATCACATGGAAATGTTTCGATTGATGCGACACTGTCAAAAAAAAGGCAACTTCAACTTTGACGTTCCGACAAAAGAGCAACAAGAACACCAAAGCAACGGTAGCAACAACAACAAAAGAAACAACAATAATGGCGTGGCAAACAACAAGCAGCCGGAAACTCAATTTCAGTTAAGTCGTACAGCCAAAGAAATGGAATGGATAGATTCGGTGAGCAGAGGGGGGGTCTTCAGTGGAAAGGCAACACTTCAGCTCAAGCTCGACGACAACACATTTAAGTACTTAAAAGTTTTCCAACTCTTTTTGCGCTTTTTCAACGCTTTGTTTTGGGCTTCAAGGTGTGTGTTTGTGTGTGTGTGTTTGAGTGTAAGCGAGGGTATGTACCTAGCTGTTTCTTTTTGGCCAAGTTGCCTGCCTGCAAACACTTTTGCGGTGCTTACGGAAACTAGAAGAAAAGTGGCCAAGGCAAGAAAACAATTGAAGCTCGTAATTTCAACTTGAATTGATATTGTTTTTCCTGCCTCAGTCTGTCCGCCTGTCCGCCTGCCCTCTGCCGTTTGCCACCTTCTGTTTCCTATTTTGTTGTCAGCGCCGCCGTCTTCCCTTTCTTGTCGTCTTCTGTTCGGTTCTGTTTTCTTTTGTTAACTGTTCTTCTTGTTTTTGTTTGCGTAACAAATAAACGGAAATGCTTAGACACAAAAACTGAGCGCCAACAACAACAACGATAACAATGTATCACAAAACAATAACTTCAATTAGTTTGTCGGTACGTGTATTCACCTAAACACCCGAATTGCAAAAACCCTTAGCCGCACTGTGGTCCCGAAGGGCAATGTGGGTGGCGTAATTAATACTTATAAAATACATGTACATGTATTTTATTGCTTTTAATTATTTATACTGAAATTGATTTATCATAATTGTATTCATTTTCAGACATTTTATTTAGTAATGTACGTGTATGTAGGGTAAAATTAATAGAGAAATGACAAAATGAAATGTTATTTAAATTCCATTAAATAGATGTTTAAGATAAATGATTTAATGTCAAATATACGATCGAGATTTATATTCCCTGAATAATTTATAATTTTCTTAAATCCAATAATTTTCCACTTTTTTGTATACTTATTAATTTAATACTGTATTCTTTTCGTCAGCTAAATAAATAATGTCAATTATGCGAAAACATTCAGACAATTTAATATTAATAATTCAAATTGAATTAATCCATAAAGCCCACTTTCGGCCCACTGTGCAACGCCTCCAAACGCTGTCTGGCTCCATAATGACTGTTGTCTACGCCGGATGCTCTGAAGCCGTTGGCTCTCTACACGTATATCTCATATCTCCGGTACATTTATGGGGTGCGATTTCCCTAGTTCGCCCTTAGAAGAAACTTTTGAATGCTGCGTGGGCAGGAAGGTCTTGATTGTGTTTGCACATGAAATAAATTGCGTTGGCGACCTATCGAGAACTGATTAAAATAACTGATGAATATCCACGAGAATTATGAACAAGGGATTTGGAATTCACTCACTCTACTACACAATGTTTTTGGCCAAGCTGAATAAATCAGTGGCTTGGAGTACAGCTGCCGCATGGCAGCCTTGGGCATTAATATACGTCAATAGAAATACTGTATAATATAGTATCAGCAACAACTCCCGGAGGCAACATTTAACGCACAACACACAGCACACAACGCACAATACACACAACAAATACGGACATTCAGTCGTAATGAAAACAAACGTCTAACATATGACACTAAATGCAATAATGTTGATCCTGTTCAGAGCCAGCACACAATTTAATTTATTGACATTTGACGTTAGGAATAGCACTTTGCCATTTTATTGCTCTCAGGCCAATCGATTCTGGTTGTTGCTGTTGGTATTACTCTGAAGCCTCTGCCCTGTGCCTGTGTTCGCGATCCACTTAATTTGTCATGTTGTCTGCGTGGTTAATTGTTTATTTGTGTTTTATTGACAGGCAACAAATGTACATTAAATTGTCAGATTGTCTTTACTGGACATTCTTTGTGCTTCAGCAAAAGCTGTTATGCTTGGGTCACATATGGAGTGACGCCTTCAAAAACAGACATAGGCAAGTTAATTCATTAAATTATATATATATTCAAGAAATTGTATTGAATATTCGATAAATTTGTGCGAATTTTTAATTTAATTTTCGATTTCAACACGAGCATTGATAGCATAGTTAGGGTATTTAAATTTCGATGCCTAAGCTGAATATGTTTGCCCTTTTTTCATATATTTCCAGTATTTGCTATTATTTGTATTGACCGGCTTTTAATAAATTACTTTTACTTTTGTCGAACAAATAACCGTGATTTGAACGTCCTCTAATCAATGCTATTGGACTCACGTTGATTTTCGTCGTTACAGAAAAAGCTCTTATCATCACTAGAAAATTATGTAGCAACAATCAAGGAAAAAAAAACAGAAAAACCGAATGCTTGGCTTTCCTTAAGCTGACATTTTTCTTTCTATATTTTTCCTTTTTTTTAATATTGCTCAGAACCAGAAACGAAGGTAACCGAAGCAGAGAGGGAAAAAGTTGAAGCACTTTTTCACAGAGACATAAATTCAATGTCTAATGTCTGCAATATACTCTTGCACACACACCTACGTATACAATCACACACATATGCAGGTGGCTACAGCAGTCGTGGATAAGGATAGACAGTAGCCGGACCTACGATAGAGCCCACATATGTGTCGTGTCTGTGTCTATGCTATGTCTATGGCTATGTCCGGGTAGCTGAAACTTTCGTGTTTATTGTGGCTGAATGCCCAAAAGAGACGAACAAATGTCGCCAGAACGATTGCTGCTGGTTGAAGGTACGAGTGGTTGGGACAGATGTACAAGGGGAATGGCTGGGATGGAAATGGCATGTCCTTGAGATTGTCAAAGAGCCAGAATATGCCCGAAATCGTTGGCGAAATGAACAAAAACTAAACGCACACACTGCGACAGCTGCAAATTCCTAGAAAAACCAGAAGAATTGCCATTGTTGCGGTTGTCAAAGTAAATCAAAGCTCTTGGCCCATGACGTGCGTCTGCTTTCGTTTTTGCCAACTTTTTGCCTGGCCAATGGTCGTTCGCTCAGCTTTCAGTTCTCAGTTCTCACTTCTCGGTTTCTGTTTCAGTTCGCCTAAGTAATTGAACTTTTATCAAAATTGTAGTCCACTTCGCACAGCCAATGGCAACTCACAGTAACTTGAACAGTTCGTAAAGGACCAAATAACGAGGAATTACTACATAAATGTATGTATGTATATATCTAACTAACTTAAATATATAAACAACTAATTACTTATCTTTGTGCCACCGCTAAATAGTCCGAAAACTAACTTTACTTCTGTTTGTGTATCACGCGTGCGTAATTAACTTTTTTCTTGCTTTTTTTTTGCGCTCGCGTTGCCAATCTACTAACTAAATTGTGCAAGCACTCAAAAGCTGGTTGCTATAATAACGCATAAAAACGATAATTAATTTCTGCAGAAGAAATGGTCACTTTAAAAGTGAGTTGCTGATCTAATTAAATTGTGTCGATTTTTCGTCATACATATGTATATTTGTTGTGGTTCCGCAATTTGCGTGGCCAGTGGCCATTCCATTTGGCTGCACATTGAGCCATCAGTTGCCACTGGCCAAGTTTCGATTGGAAAAGTTTGGCATGTGAATATTAAGACAATGTGTGTGTGTGTGTATGTGTGCAAGAAGTTTGACTTTCGACTCACCTGGTCAACATATTGGCTCGATTGACGGCCACCTCAGCCTCGACTCGAAATCGATCCTGGGCATAGCGGTCCACCACACCCTCGCCGAGATTGAGCGAGGTGCCGGCCACACAGTTGGAGCCCATCAAATGCTGCTGTTCGATATATTGTAAGAACTTCGATACCAAGTCAATTTTGCTATCGCGTGCATTAATCACATCGGCCGTTATCTGATTGGAATCAACGCTATCGCCATTGGCATCGCCTTCCACATCCCCAATCACCAGCTGCTTGCTGTTGTCATCTATTAAGACCTCAGGCGGGTAACCATCGTCCATGGTTACCTCAGATGTATCCAGCACCGGGTCACTCTCCGCCTCTGACTCTGATTCGGACTCGTAGTTAAAGTTAATCTGCTTCATCTCAATGCCCTCACGTTCGTGTTGGCTGGTGCTGGCTTGGGAGCGTGCCTCAGTCTCTGGCCATTCTCCTATGGCGTAATCTGTGCTGTTGCCGACGCTCTCGTTGGTAGCTTCCGGCTCTGTCGCATCCACATCCGTATCCTCGTCATCAGCAGCAGCATCAGCATCCACATCGTCGTCATCATCATCATCATCGGTGTCGCTATCGACATTGCTGTTGTCGATTCCATTGTTTCTGTCAGATCCCTCGAGGCGGTAATCGGTGTTGGTAGCCTCTAGTGAACTGTCTCCACTGTTGACTGGAGAATGAACATTAAGAACACCTGTCGTTGAGCCAACCGGTATGTTATTGCGACTGCTGCTGCTGCTGCTGGTGCTAGTGCTGGTACTGATGCTGCTGTTGCTCTGCATAACCGGCAGGAGTCGGGTCCTGCCCATATTGCGAGTCTGCTGCAGGTGCCAAGCTCTGGGACTATTTGCGGCTGCCTGACGAGGCGCAAATGTTGCAATTTGCGTGGTTGACAGCTCATCGTCCTCATCACTATCCTCGTAATTGGCATCATCACTGTTGGCGCGCACAAATTGCCGAGCTGGGATACGTATATCTCTGCCGCTGCCACCGCTGCTGGTTTTCTTGGCGCCACCTGTGCCCAGTAATGTGGATGCGGCTGGCTCGGTGTCAGTGTCTGTGGATGGCACGGTGGCCAGCACCGTTGATTCATCTGGCACGTCAGCGACCACACTCTGGTAAGCTGACACTAATGAGTTCTCCAAATCAATCTCATCCGCCAATTGCATAACTTCATCAAGCACCGCCGTCTCATCGTCCGCATCATCAACATCTGTTGGTCGCCCCTGCAGATGTTCAGCCTCAGCCAGACTGCGATGATTCTTTGCCGGCCTGACCACACCCAGACTCTTGTCGACGCTTTTGCGAATCACCTCGTTGATTTTCTTCTTGTGCAATTTGCGAATTTTATGCGTGACTGGCGGACTTGTCACTCCGTCTGTGCCGGACTGCTGTGTGGGTATGGGCAGAGTTAAGGCAGCAGCACCAACATCACTAACCAGAACCAGCTTTGTGCTATTGCTGTTGCTGTTGGTGCTACTGCTGCTGCCGCTATACAGCATGTGGGCCCGTGAGCGCCCGTGGCGAATGTTGAAGCTATCGCCAGTATTCGATGCCAGCGTGGAAATGTTTTCCGTTTTCGTTTTGATGCGAGCCCGTGCCGGCTGTGGTGCAACCAATCCAGCACTCGACAACGTTTCCGATGCCGATGCCCCCGACATGGTTGCCAGCTCGGACTGTGAAAGAAACACCAGCTGCAGCAACATGAGCAACAGCAACAGTGACAACGCCAATGGATTTCTATGGGTCCAAGCCCGCCGCATTGTCAGCGGCATCTCCCTGTTGTGGGCTGCTTTGATGAACTGTTCACGGTTGAGGGACTTTTAAAGTATCAATTTCAGCACAGCTTTTACACCTCACTCTCTGCTGATTTTTTGTTCTGTTTTTTTCTTGTTTTCTTTCTCTCTCTGATCTGCGTTTTGTTTCAATTTACGTTATTCTACGAATTGTTACCTTTGGCAGAGCATATTTCTGGCCAGACTGTTGTTTCTTTTCCTGTTGCTATTGTTGTTGATGTTGAAGCTTCAAAGGGCAAAGCGTAAACTTGGCGCCCCCATAACTAGGCTGCGGCCCGCGTGGGGCCTGGGGCGCCGGAGTCGCGGCTGCTGAGCTCATTTCCCTTATACCTTCCAGCTGCAATCCAACGTCAATGTCAATTTGATGCTGCTGCAATGAGTAGAAGAGGGAAAAATCCAATGATTAGCCTTCGAATTACTTTGAATGCGCGCTTTGTGTGAGCAGTTGCTTTATGGCGAAATCCCAGAGTTTATGGGACTGAGCAGGGAGAGCAGACAGAGAGGGCTGGAGTTGCAAGATGAGATGGGAGGTGGGGGAATGCCCAGGGAGCTCTATTTGGATTTCAAAACGTAAGCAAAATATTTGCTTTGATTTATGCGAATTTCTGCTCTGCTTTTTTTCGGTCTTAACTTGTTCTTAATATTAACGTTCTGAAAGGAGGCGGCCTCAAGGACATCTTGCAATGCTCCTTTGTGGGTATGTCTCTCCCTCTCTTGGGTTTTTTTCGCTCTGGGTGTGTGTGTATATGAAAATAAATGGCAATGTAAAGAAAGCGTATTTTTTATGTGCAAAGGGCAGTTACAGGACAAGCACTTCAGCGGTAGCGGTAGCGGCAGTCACAAAGGCAAAGGAACAACACGGAAGCAGGCAACAAATACGAAAATAACAGCAGCAGCAACGACAACAACGAAAGCCATTTGGCCACTACCGTTAAAGCGGCAATTAAAAATTTCCGCACGCAAACACAGCGAAAACAAGAGCAACGGCGTTTAAGACAAATAGCAAATTTTTCTTGTTTTCCCTTGGCGCACACACACACACACACACACTCCCACATAGACAATCGCTCGCAGCGCTTTGAGCATTTTGCAGCGCACAACATTGCGCATACGCCACGTGCGCTGCATAGTGCAGGCAGGCACTTAGAAATTATATACAATTTCTAAGAACAAGGCGAAATCGTGATTTTCAGCACGCGGTGGGATTTACAGAGCCCACACACAAAAGCCATGGCTGCAAATGCGAATTGCCGCCGGCCGTGTTGTCAGACATCGAGCAGGACCTCAAGCGGCAGTGAAGTGTACATAAATACGTATAGCATACAAACAGCGCTCCTTCGGGTAAAGCGACACACAGCACACAGCACTCACATAAATATTATGACGCAAACAAATTATATGCCATTTAAATGTAATACTAATAAGAAAATCCACTTCGTGGCTGCTCCGCCCTCCCCCACCCTCTTCCCTCAAGCTAACGCTGCTCACAGTGGACTTGCCAGATTTTCAGGCTTTAGTAGGATGAGCACAGCATAAAAATTATGTCTGTGTGTGTGTGTGTGTCTGCCAGTAAGTGTATGTGTGTGTAGAAGGCGGCAGTTTCTAATTTCGGGTTTTATGATCCATAAAAATTGCGCCAAGACGACACAAACAACACCATCCGGAAATACACATGCCACACTCACAATCACATGTCTGTGAAAATGGGCGTTTGTGTGAGTGTGGAATAAATAGAGAAGAAAATTCGCTGCAACATGAGAAATTGACACCCGATTTTAGTGCCGAGAACTGTGAACAACAGTTCGTTGTGCCAAGTTTATACAGTATTAACTCACTAATCCCGACCAATCCAAGCCAGCATAGTATGTGAATAAGCCAAGAGAATGGCAGTCAGAAGCATAAACCATCGTAAAATACTTTAACAGATAAGTGGAAATTAATAATAATAATACATAATCAAATTGAGAATTATAAACAAACTATTATTTTTAATTTTTAATTTGCCAATTTGAAAATGGTCTAACATTTAATATAGCATTTCAAGCGGAATCAGAATAAATTTCACTTTTCAGATCAATTGTTTTTGTACAAAACTAAATCAAGAGTTCATGGTACAGACTGAGAGTAAATGGAATCTTTTTAATTTGACAATTTAAAAATGCTCTAACTTTTCCAGCAGAATTTAATAATAATAATAATAAAGTAAAAAATTTATCAAAATAAATTTTACATTTCAGATCAATTGGTTTTGCACAAAACTAAATCAAGAGTTAAGAGTTAAGAGTACAGACTAAGAGTAAATGGACTCTACAAATTAGTTCTTGTTCTTGGTTTTCACAATATCGCAAAGTGGCAGCGCATAAACATCTGGTTGGACTTCCTCTGACTGTCAAAGAAAGTAATAAATATTTGATTTCGACTTGTACTCAAACACAAACAGTCCTCGAGCCGGCAAAGCCAACTGTCACGGGTAATGGCAATGTTGGTTGGCAGTCTGGCAGCAAAGACAAACAAATTCAAACAATAAATTGAAATTCGACTTATTCGATATACTTGTACTCGTATATTCATGACGGAATATCCCTGTCTTCATTCCCCACCAAAAGTTGTAAAACAATCAAAGGCAGCAAGAATCAGTTGGCACTCTCGTGTGGCTTATTAGTATCAGGTGGAGATTCCTTGCAGATGCTTGCTTAGACTACGAGTATATGAACGGTATCAATTGACTGCGCAACAGATGGGTACAATTCCCATTGGAGTAGTATAGCCTCATCCATCGCAATCTACGTATGTTTCCGGCTTGATATGGTTAAGTAGAAATCTCACACAGCGCTAATGCATTACGAGCAGCGAGAGGAAGAAAATTGCGACAAGGGCAACACGTGGCTGATCCGAAGGTAACTAAAAACAGAAACAGAAACAGTTACAGTGAAAGTAACCAAACCCAGAGGCCCAACGGTAGCAAGTTGTGCACTTAACCTTTGCTACGCCCACACAGCAGGTGGCCATTTTTAGCACAAGCTGTGACAATTTAGAGGATCTGGCAGCACACTAATAGTGGGGGGCAAGTTGCAACATCTAGACATTTCCTTGCAACAAATCTATTACCTGACTATGACGTGTGTCCCCCATGACTATGAGCATCTCGGTCTGATTAATGCTCAGCCTCGTGTGCTGTCTGTACACTAAGAGGGCAACCCCTTTTAAGCATAAGCTGCAAACAAATTGAATCATAAAAGTTTGTCATGGAACGGATTGCTCTGGCTTTATTTTCTGCCAAAAACTTTCGCCCAAAAACAAGCGAAAAGTGCAAAACCGAAGCGTAGTAAAGAGCTTCTTAGCTACTGCTGTCGCTGTCGCTGACTCAGCTCGTGTGTGTGTGTATTTGTGTGTGTGCGAACAAGACAAGTTTTCACTTTTCCTTGTTGCTTCAAATTTATGCAAACACATTAACAAACTCAACGCATTTACGTGGTAGGCAGCATCGCTGTCCTTCCGCTGGTGACAAAGTTGCTCCGTTAAATGAAATTCACGTAATTTTTCTGCCGTTGCCGTTGAAATGAAATGTCTTTTGCCACGCAGCGAAACGTCACACAGTTTTTCGTCACACTCGATTCATACATGCGAGGGCAGTGCGAAGTGTACTGTTCCTGGCATATTTCGTTGCAAGTACAACTTTATGGTCTAGCCCTCGTAGATATGCTGACTCGCCTACAGACTTATACTCGGCCTCAGCGTCGACCTCGTCAACTCATCATCAGCAGGAGTGGAGCAGTAGCGGCATCAGTAGCACCTTTGTTAGGTAACTCACATAATGTGATGGCGATGGCGATGCCGGCAAACAAAAAATGACATTTGACTTTTAAATTGGATAATTTTTTTTCGCTTTTGCCTTTTCTTTGCTGATGGCTGACTGCCAATCAGCAAGCAAAGATACTGGCAAATAGGAACATCCGTAAGACACATAGACAGAGACAAGCAAACAAACAGACAGTCTGAAAGACAGCAGACATTTGCAAAATAAATTTAATGCTTTTTAAGCCCAATTTGTTTGGCCAACGTTTATTAATTTTCTGGCCCTCCACGTTCAATGGGCGAACTAAGAAGAGAAATTATTAATTCGTCAATTCATCTTACCAGCATTTACGTAATGTCATAATGTGGATAGAGAATTGTGGCCGGAAATGTTGCAACTAAAACCGGACTTTGCTCTTATTTATGCATATACATATGCGTTTGTTTGTTTATGTGTATATTTTTGTAGGTGTATAATACCTGGCATACAACAATGGCATTTGCGAGCGAGCAACGACAACGACTACAGCTCGGAGACTGCATGGTGAGCTGCTTTAAGGTTGCTCTCCATTTGCATATAAATGTTGCACACAAACAGTGTGACGAACACATGCTGCCACACATGCCATGCCGCATGCCGCATGCCGCATGCCACTGGGTGTGGTTTATAGCCACTAATGCTAGTAACAAAAATCGCATAAAACGCACGCAAATTGCACAGATTATGTGCCACTTGGGCAATTCTCGAGTCTTATATGCGATTCGAGTTGATTTTCTTATGAGCATGTTTTTCACGTTTTTCAAAATGTTGAAGTGAAAAATGCAAAACGAAAAGGGAAAGCCTGGAAGCATGTGTGCAGAAACTGTATAATCTGCTACTGTATACAAATTTCAAGGACATTGGCTTATAAGTTTATAACTAACATTTTGATAGGCTGAGCACAAAGCTAATCAAAGCTTTAAATTAAGACTTTTACAATTTATTATGGTTTCTTTAAAGCTCTTAAACTGCTTACCAACTCATGAAGGTTATAGCTTTAAAATTGTGGAGTCAACTCTGATTGAAATGTCAATTTCAAGTTATTTATTTGTTTGCGCTTTTCTTTCTATCGAAGAGAAGCATTAAAAGCATTATTCAATTTGATAAAATATTGGCAGATCGACCGACCACTCTGATAAGGACATGACTATACAAAAGTGGGGTTCCTTCATTAAATATTCCTATTAGATATTTGTTTTGTTTGCCCCAGGACCAGCTCGCAGTACTTCATTTGTATTGTTAAGTTTGGCATTTGGTTGAAGTTGAAGGAACATCGTACGCATATTTAATATACTTCAATAATTTTTCGACTGTTCTGGAATGTTCCATGTCAACTCCAACCATCAATCATCATCAGCAGGCATGTGGCAAAGGTAGAGAAAAATAGCTTTGATAAAGAGCTCGTTATAGACATAAGTACAATAGTACTTGAGCAAGGACAGATGTTTGTCTAGCTGCTAGGGGAACACTTGAAGAGCGTTTCTGTTGTTCCAAAATATAAACAATCGACTCAACGCGCACAATTCACTTAAGGAGCGTGTCGGGACTGAGATAATATTTCTACATAATTGCTTTTCGTTTTCTAAAGAAAATTGCCGGGACATATTGCATACTTTTGGGTGTCGCCTGCTCCCTTCCAATGCGTCCTCTCCTGTTACCGCATTCGCATAATGGAATTTGGTGAAAATGGATTTGGATTTTTGGCAGAGCTTACGGGCACAGCGATAAGAACAAAACGATGTTCATATGTACTGGTATGGGTGTGTGTAAGTGTGTGTTGTCGTACGTGATGCCAACGAAGCTGAGAGCCAAATGGCAGATTATGTCGCCAGCCATTAAATCACTGGCTGCAGGTAAAATATGCGATGCTTAAGCAAAATCAATTCTATTTATACGTGAGCGCATAAATTGTGAGCACACAAACAAACAGTACCGGTACGGAGACCGAAGTCCTGAATCCTCTGGCAGACTCTGCAGGAGTAAGTGGAACGTGCCACATGTTAAACGTGCAATGGCAATAAAATGGAGCAGTTGCCTAAATCAGAACCTATATATACCTATACCTACACCTATACCTATACATCGAAAACCCAAGCCCAAACACAAGCCCATACCCAAACACAAACACAAAGCCATGGCAAAGCCTAAGCCAGAGGCAAGCTGTTTATTTCGAGTGATATTTAGTACTGGCATTACCAGAGTACAACAACATTCTGACTCAACTACACGTGGCACAGTCATCTGAGCAGAGCCTTAGCTCTGCTCGCTAACTGGTTGGAGCTGGTGCGAGTTTGTTGCCAATGCCTACTGCTCTGCTTTGGGCGTTGCTTGGGCAACTGACAATCCTTCAGGGTTTCCCGCTAAAAGCCACGTGTCTATATGCATTAGCCGTATGTGTGACAAATATAGATTCAATTAGTCAGGCCGTTGGGCTTCGGGTCTAAATAAACCAGCTGTTGGCTATTATTACACAATCTGGTCCGTTCGTGCATCGGTAAAAGATTATTGAGTAAGGCAGATTATGCTCTTGCGTCAATTGTAACGTATAAGGCGTTTGGCTAACTGTGCAAATTCATTAGAAATTGTCACAAAATCCACACAAATGTGTCAGCATATTTAGCAAGGATAATATGCAATTTATTGAGCATTAAACCCGATTATAATTACTATGGATTTGAAATTGTTATCATCTGCAATAGTTGCTGTGGCATGTGTCGACTTTGTGACACATGGCCGCAATACAAAATATTAATTTGAATTTAAAAATGTTACAATAAACAGAGAAGACCATTAAAACCACAACCACCACTCATTTATTATGCACATAATTATCCTAAAATGAGCAAAATTCACGCTTCAATTTTGCGGCGCTGTCAAAACGTTTTGCGGTTGCTGTCACTTGCAACATACTAATGTTAATGTTACATTATGGGGTTATAAAGTAGGACACAGACAAGCCGGAAACAGAAAGGATTAAATATTTTCATGGAGCTGTTGTAAAAGACATAACTGCTGAAATCCAATAACACTTAAAGTGTAATGCATCTGGCCTAAAAGCAAGTGCAAACATTGTTAACTTTATTGGGAGAGATTGACAAAAAGCATGACTCTTGGCAAATCTCAACTTAATTAAGTGGTTGTAGTTTAATTGCATAATTCAATAGTTTGTATGAGCTAAATGGTCAGGCAATAAATCAATGCCAGACAATGTCTCGCCACATGGTCAATTGCTTGGTTTGTTAGCAATTCACATAACTCATACGCCATGTGAACACAAGTTCAGCTTTTATTGAGCTGCAACGTTTGTTGTGTCAAATGTTTCAAATTCGCTAAAAACAAAGCCTCTACTTAATGGAGAAAGCGTGTAGCCATAAATTGGCGGCATCGTCGGTGGTGTTGGCGGCTCCGTTGTCGTCGGCAGAAGTTTACAAAACGGCATAAAATCAAATGCCCAAAAGCCAGTCAAATGGAATTTTGGCTTAATTTATGGCTGGCCAGGCGCACTGCTGGCTGCTGCTGAGCTGGAGAGGCTCAACAACACCACTTGGCTAATATAAAACATGACGTCGCACTTTATTGACCAAGCAGATATGCGTATTGCGTATTCGACAGTCGAAATCAGTAGAGAAATCCTTCAAAAGCGAGCCCAGTCCAGCAAAGCCATCAACTGCCAAGCTGCCTTTTTATTGAAGGCCAATGTGTACATGCAAAAATGTCCGCTGTGTATGCGTGTGGGTGTGTGTGTGTCTTATCTGTATGTGTGTGTGCGCTGTGAAAATAAAATCAAATAGCGCGAGTAAGCACAAACATAGCCGAACTCAAACTATTAAGTAAATTATCGGCAAACAATGCTAAGGACTACAGCAGCATACAAACACACTAAGTACAGATACATGTAAGTATATATGTATGTACATATGTATCTGTATGAGTGTGATGTGATGACGCCAGCGTTTTCGACAACCGCATGAAATTTTAAAGCAGACGACAGCGGAAATAACAAAAGTAAAACGCTCATCAATAACACTTCCGCTCACATATCGAGCTCCAGTGTCCTGGCGTGATTTATGGCAACGTTTGGCTTTTTGTTCTTTTTTTGAACTGACAGCCTTTTACATGCCATAACTAAATTGTGCTCCCTGGCATGTATGTTATGTGTGTGTTGTTGTGGCATGTATAAATAATAGTATCCAATTGGTTAATGGCTTTGCTTGGTTTGGTTGCCGCTGTGAATTGATACATTTTGTGTAGATATTTAATAAACATGGAGAATTTCTTACAAATATGCTGTCGCAGCCGCTTCGCTGGCTGCCTTAAACGGCGCAATCTGAAAGTATGCAACGTAAATTGGATGCGCATGCAAAATGGCTGATTTTAATTTCCTGCCCATGTCAATCAATGCTCTAGGCAGGCGCAGGCAGTCAGCTCGTGAGGCCCTGCAAGACCTTGAACGTGAAACAGCCTGCTTTATTGCATATGTGAGTGTATGTGAATGAGTGTAAATTGAATATTCATAAATGCATAGTAAATGTGGTATAGAAAGACTGTATGTGCGTCAACTGCAGCGCAATTACATTGACGTATCACAACTCATCCCATGGCGAGCACATTAACTGAACGCGGATGGTTTCTGCTTGATAAAACTGCTGGCTGGTGCTTAATGGCGAGACACGAGTTGAAAGTTGGCCATTAGGTTTCACTTTTATCGCTGGCCGTGTCGTAAATTAACACAGCCTGCTGCGATCGTTGGCCATGCTAAACTCCGCTGACAATAAGTACATAAAATAAACAGGCCATGGCTGTCATTGAGTTCGAAGGAGAGCCGTGTACGAGGCTGACGACAACAGACGCATTACGAGCATTCTGAATGGGATGGCAAACGTTAAATAATATAAACACCGGCTCGCTGAATGAGAGGCAGCACAAAGGCAGGCTCGTCATGCACGCAAGAAATGACTGAACAATCATTTTGGCAAGCAGAGACAAGGGAGTGACAAGGGGGAGGTAGCTCAGTGTTTGGCCTGTGGGCTCCATTGTCACCACAGAAGCACACGCACGAATTGTCAGTCAGGGAGGCCGTAGTGAAACAGTCGCGTCACGTTTATTGTTGCCCTTTGTGAACTGCACAATACTCTCACACACTCACACGGACATTTACATTTATATAAGTGAAAGTTTAAGTTGTTGCCGTCTGTAGTTCAACCTTGACACTTGACGGCGAAGGCTTTAAGGCATCACACCGTGTGTTGATAAATGACATGCTTGGCAGCAGAGAGTTTAGCAACCGTGGCAGGCAGGCAATGCTGCACTTTGTTCTCCAGGCAGGCAGCTTAAAAAGTTCTGCCTTCTCACAAGTAACACAACACAACACAACTCAACTGACAACTGTCGCCATAATTCACTCTTGCATCAGAGGACAGGCAACAGAGGACAGAGGACTGAGCGTCAGGCCGTGCAACCCATAGAGCCCGTGCATCAAACTTGGTAACGACACTTGGCCAAACAACTTTCAGACCAGAACTGCACCACAGCCATTGAAACTATCCTCGTCCTTTGAGGCCAGGGCAATAAAGCTCTCCTCTTTTCTGCTCTTTTCTCTTCTCTTCCAGCTTGTTGGCCATTTGTTTTCATAAGACTCTGTGAACTGTTGCTATTTTCCATGATGTTCAATCACAGTCCAACCACAAAAGTCCAAGCCATAAACATACCCAACACAACCCAAATCACCTGCCCAAAAAAAAAGGGGCCAAAGGAAAAATTGACCTAAAAAAATACGTAAAAATCATTTCAGAGACGATAATAGAATAACTTGAAAGCAGACAAAAAAATAAAGTCCTTAGCACAGAGTCCGGCTGCAATTCAAGGCTTTGACTATGTCCCTTCCGGCAATGTGGAAACTTCATGAATCAATGTTTCCTCGAATTGCGATTCCGATTTAAATTTGGATTTAACTGATAAAACAAATTTCATTCAAAATAATGAGTCTTTGTTGTATATGTAATTAGTTAATTTACTGTAATAATAAATTGTAATTTATTACAGATGCTTTATAAATATAATAATAATAAATAAGTATTGAATATATTTTATAATTTAATGACTTAATGAATGTAATGTTGAAACATTTTGCACGTAAAAGTTACATAAATAAATTAAAATTCAATACATCATGCAAACAGTTACATTTATGGTATTAGCTTCACAAAAACACAAAGCTTTACTTGCTTCCTTTACTTTACCAATTTCTGCAGACGAGTATTGTTTCGAATTGAAATTACAGGGATCAATCATCCGTAGATGATTGATCAAGGTTGCCATTTGATGTACATATGTATAATTACCTAACAATTGGCCACATCAAAGCAAAAGGAAACCAAAGCAAATCCAAGCTAGTTGGTAGCTGTAATTGATGGATGGACGGATGTGGCAAGTGGGCGTCCATTTAATGTGGTCTGTCCATCAACTAGGCACTGGTATTTAGAGCTACTTTATAATAGAAACGTTCGTTAGGCCACAATCAAGCAAGTTAATTAATGATTAACACGCAGCAATCATAACTAATTTACTGTAAAGCCAAACAGCAACCACACACTCTCACACATGAAAAGGACCTGGAGGCGTGCTGTTTATTGTGCTTTGTGGCCACAAGAGAGGGTAGGGGAAAGTGGCGTTAAAATAACTAAATCGTTTAACAATCAAGGCGTGTCAAGCTAACAGTCAGTGACCAACCTTCGAGCTGTCGTGTTGACTCCGCTTGAGGGTGCTCTTTAAGTGAAATTTCGATTTTTAATTGGGCGCCGGAGGCACTCGAATCGAAGTACACAGTCAATTAGATTGATTGCACCAACTGCTGTGGCTGTCGTCTCATAAACATTAACGAGACCAATTCAGGTAATGCCGATGAATCAAATGATTTGCCCAATTGTTGCTAATTAATTGTCGACCAAAGTGAACATTTCAACTCAAAGTCAGGTTGTAGCTGTCAGGTTTTTATTTTCCACTTTTGTAGAGTGCGTATGTCCTTCGGGACGTATTAGGCTGCTGGTTGTTTGTTGGGCGTCTGCTGAGCAATCTGCACATAAGATTCGCCAAAAATTATAATTCCACAAATTGCACAAACGATGTCTGTGTCTGCGGCGTTGGCACTGCCTGAGGTTCACCTAATCCGATTTAGCTCCGTAAATTGCATAGTTGCCCGTATGCCAACAAAAAATCTGAAGTTTTCATTCGTTAATGGAACACAAGAGAAGTCGCTGTAATTAGTGGGCATTAAGTTAATTGCAAAATGTTTGCGGCCAGTTAAATTGAATTAAACATGTTCCTAGACTGCTGATTTACCTGAGTTTTTAATTACATTTGCCTATGCAAACAGTTTGACGCATAAAGCGCTTACATAAAATAATAATTAAATTGAGCCCCCACACGGCCCGGTGTTTACGTGGCGTATACAAAATGCTGCCTAGCGATTAAGTAGTTATGAAATAATTATGCAAATCTTCTACTGACCCTGACAGGAAAAATACACAAATACAAAACAATTTTCGACCAGCAGCAGCAGCTGTACAGTACAGCAAATAGATGCTGGAGAGAGAGAGGGATAAGTCAGGTAAGTCATCAAAATGTGGCAGAAGTTTGTAACTGGCTGGAGTCTGGACTGTTGCCTACCTTGGGGCCGCTGTTTAAAAGTTTCGACTGCTTGTCAGATGTTGAGCGTATTTAAGCATATTAAAGCAATAACTTATAGCCGACACTGTGCAATAACTTGGCTTAGTCCAGGAACCACTTTAAACAATTTTCGAGTAGCAAAACAACTGCCAAATGAAAGATACTTTTCGGACATTTTCTGCCAACTTCCTGGAAGCTGTTTTGTTATTTTAGCAGTTGATGTTGCTATTATTACTGTTCTTGTTATTGTCGACACTTTTTGTTGCTTTCCCTGTTCGGCCACCAAGAACTGTGAAGTGGAAAACTGGCGAAAATGCAAATGCGTAGCCACCATGTAGATGGAAAAAGCCACTCGCGGAAATTGCACTCCTCTGACTGAATTTGCATGCATAAAGCTAAAGCGGGCACTTAACTTATTCGCTGTTTCTCCCCTTCATTTGTATGCAGGGCCGAGCGATGATAGGGGGGGCTAGCAAAGGTGCCGCATAGTTCGCATTCACAATGTGCGTGCAACAAAACGCTCGCAATTAAAACCATAATCAGAATCAGTGGCAGCAGTAACAGCAACAACGGAAACAATTAAGACGAATGAAGCGTATAATTATTTATTCTGTGCGAATGCGAATGTTCGCTCCTATTCCGAATCAGCCGCACACGCACTCTAACACACACACACACACACACACACTCATATACTTATTAAACGCACAGTTAGACAAATCCGCTTAATGACATTAAATATGACCATTTCCGACTTCCTTGTTGTTTTTGTGGCTCATTTTGCTCTGCCAACCAACCAAACAGGACGTCCTTTTTTGGGGGGTGTATGTAACCAGAAGGCTGGCTGCTTCGGCTTCGGTTGGGCTGACGAAAGAATTTGCGAATTTGCGGAATTAATTAGGCGTTAATTGTATTTTTGAGCAAACAAAAGAGTTTAATTAATTTACCTAAGAACGAACTGGAATGCAGAGAAAGCGTAAGCGAAAGTTGGCAACGCACTCAACGACAACCAAATACAATTTCACACTTCGTCTAGCGCCCATTGTGCCTAGGCCCAGCCAGTTTCTCAATTCGTCCTATGCCCAAACAAAATACTATATTATATTTAGGGGGCTTGGGGTTCACGCGGCGTATAAGACATTTTTTTCTTCATTCTATCGCCTGCTATGATGCCAACTTTGCTTTTAATGTGCGTTGCGTTCGCTGACTTTTTGACTGACTGCGTTTTGTTGTGAGGCGCCTTTCACTGTCTGGGCCTGCCTAATTAATTGACTTGCCACGCTCGAGCTGTACCCAGAATCCGGCCTGGTTCTGGCGCTGACTTTGACTTTGGCTGCTTCTTAAAAATGAACTCTCCGTTTTCATTATACTTTGTGTTTCGGCAGCGCCACAAAGTGCAGCCTGAAGATTGGCCATTGTATCAAGTTCTCCTTTTAACTCAATCTCGAATAATTTACTTGGTAAGTAATGAAATTTATTTTGGCTCACTACCATATAAGTATACTTGAAATAATAATTTAAATAAAAACAAGCACTTGAAGAAATTTGTCCCTATTGAAAACATATTGGCCGTAAAAAGAAATCCAAAAGATCAAAGGATTTTTGAAAATTAATAGGACTATCCAATTTTAGAGAATAAAATTAGATATAGTAATTTCAAGCTGCCACAATTATTAAAGTTGAAGCTCAACGTTATTAATGTGTCTCTTCTTGAATTAATTTTAACTTGGCACTTGGTAAAGTATTTTTTATTCCATTGCTTTAGTATTCCTTGCATTTTCCACAATATTTCCTCAATAAATGTTTATGAATCACGTTATTTGGAATATCATTTTTTACAAACGAACAAGCTTTCAGTGTAATTGAATTCATTCGAAACCTGTACACCGCTATTCAGTTGGGGCGTGCAGCGAAAAAGCATCATGCAACATGCAGCACCATCGGTGGGGCAACATGCAGCAGCCAATGATGGGGACAGAAACATCGCATTTGTTCGGCTCAGTGAATTGGGTGGAGCTCATATGCCAGACGAAGGATATTATTTTATTACGAGTTCTTTGCTCTGCACAATAACGTTCATAACACATGTCGGGAGTTTAAGCCTTTTCGTGCAATCCAAAAGAACATATTTAATTGAATTGCCACAGGGCGTCTGTATAGCAATAGCATTACTCATACGACCCAATAGCCCGAATGCTGATGCACAGAAAAGCTACAAATTCCATGTTTGCTTATGCAAATTGATCAATCAATATCACAGAACATAAAAAAGGGTCAAAAGGCTAACGAGGCGAAGGAGCATCACACTTGTGCAAATTTGTGTCTGCATTTATAAGTAAGTCTGAAGACACACCATTTAATCTGGATTTAAATATTCTTAGCGGTTTATTTAACTTATTAACAAACACAATTACTTACCACTTATGTCGTATACTCGTATATTTTAAAATGTAATTTTAACACCCCAAGAACTTAGTTTATTTTCATGTTTCCATTAAATAGAAAACAACACTTTATTTGATTTAATTTATTTAAATCATCAAGCTCGATCTTTGGGCATTGTCATCGCCATTTACACTTTTTTTTTTAATTTTCAAGAATTTTAAATTTCTAATAATTCACAGACACAACGCTTCAATTTGATTTGATTCGGCTTAAAGGCTCGCCCCTTTGATCTGGTCTGTGGGGGTCTGAGCCTCTGGCTGATTCTGATTTAAACGCTCAATTCTCGAGTCTTTTCGAGTGGCACACAACCACAGCGCGACGCGTTTCGAAACGTACTGCAAATCGTGAACCGTAGTCAAAGTCCGAGATTCGTTTACGGAAAAACTCGTACGAAAAAATTCACCATAGCAAGTGCGAGTAATCGCGAAGCGACACGAACTCGACCATCGGCAAACACCATGTGGGTCTGTGGAGCAGCAGGGAAAGCTGAACAATCGAAAAGTGAAAGCCCGTGTAACGGACAGGTTATTGAGGCAGGTTAGTAAGTGTGTTAGACCGTGCTCTCTCGACGGTTTTCTGTCTCGCAAGGACTTGAAGGCTGCGATGTTTCTGATTACACTGGAAGGGCGATGTTATTGGCTACTGATAAGAAATTGGAGGCTTTAAACTAAACTGTTGCGTGCAATCAACCTTAGCTTTTTATTATTCTAATATTTAGTTGTAATTTTTATTTTTAGTATTCGAGAATAATGCTTTCATCTCAACAAGGGGGAATAGGCATTTGTTAATATAAAAAGAGACCATTTTTATGATTAAAATAATTCCTTTTCAAATCCAAAGTGTGTACTAAAATTCATATCATCTATTAATTGATAATACAAAAAAGAAACAAAATTATGTCAAATGAAATTAATATTTTGTATGTCTTAAATTAAATATATTTTGATAATAGAAATTTAAAAGGAAATTAGCCTGTCAAATGAAATCAACATATTGTGAAAAAAAATATTTTAAAACAACTTAACTCAATTAACCAATTTAAGTAAAATGATTTGAATTTCAACTTAATTCGGCTAAATAAAGTCTTTATAAACATTGAAATGCGATGTTTTGATTAATAGTTCTCTCTTTTCCAGGGCATGCGCAGAGCTGTCGGAGACAGAAGTTGCCACTGATAAGGATGAACCAATGTGGTGAATTGTAATGCCACTGATAAGAGCTGATAAGAATGCACTACAAGTGCAGCCAAATGATGAACAAAAAAATTGAATGCAGCATTCGCTTTGCAAGTGAAGTGAATAATAGCAATGATGATTTAATCAGTGTGAATGCCCCAAGACCAGTCAAGTTGAGTAAGTAGCACAAATAGAAGATGAAGCAGGGTTTGCATGGGAGATGCAGAAGAGGAGAAGCCTCAGTGCAGTCGCTGCAATTAATGAGCAATGTTGTTCAATTAGTGGACTAGCTCAATTATGCAGTTCACCTACAGACCGGCAGATGCAGAGATGGAACCTCTCGCATATTTGCCCCCATTCTCACCCTTCTTGTTAGTTATTGTTGCTGGTGCTTGCGGTAAGGGGACTACTTTTAATAGCAAATTTGCGGCCGCTGTGACCGTTCGTTTTTTGGCACAAGTTAGACAAGGCCAGCTAAGGACAGGGGCAGCCTTTTAATTATGATAATTACATTGTTGTCGAGCTCATTTGCTCGCAACTATGCTGCCCCTCATTCCCGCTGCCTGCAACACGTTGTGACAGCAGCTGCGATTTCTAGCATTTGGCATGCACTGCGCAATCCTCGCATTCTATGCTGACGTCTTGCATCCTTTCTCAGGAAGAGCACGTTCTAGATGAGTGCCGTATTCTAAAATTTAACAGTTTATTTAATATTAGTTTAAAACTTATTATCATTGGCTTAAATTGTGCAGACATTTTTTGCGATTGTTATGACTTTGACAATCATGTATTTAAAATATGTAGAAGACATATAGCAATATTTACAATTGTAATATAAAATATATAATGAATAAATACAGGTGCCAATGTCTACAGGAACACAATATAAAATATTCCACTAATTTTATATTCATTTAAAAAGTCTGTTACATAGTTCCTAAATTCATGAACATGGCTTCGCAGTTAAACAAAATGCCAAATCGGCTTAAAGCAAATGTTTGAATAATTAAAAAGCAAATACTAAAACACAACGCTTTTGAGGAAACACGAATATGATAGCAATATTTGCTGGCAACTTGCAATTTTTGATATGCATGCAACAATTTATGGCTATGTCGCGAATATTGCACCATGTTTTTGCTGCACACAATCCAATTGGGCATGATGCGTGTGTGCAGATATGTCTGTCTGGGTGCACTTATTGCCTGGCCCATCATCACTATTCCGGGGCCAGACTAACAGACTGTAAGCACTTTAGCTTTACAATTCTATCAGTTATTAAAAGCAACGAAAATATTTCGCTCTTTCAATGTTGCTATAAAAAATCGACAATTTGTGTAGCATACTTTTCATTAGAGACTCGTAAATTTTGTTGCTACAAAACTAAATACACAAAATGGACAGCAAAAACCTAAACGATCCGTCATGACACGCATTTCCATGTCATTTTTCTCAATTATAAAAACCATTTTTCTCTCATTTGACACGTGTCGTCGACATGCAACTGAAAAATGTAATTACATCATTTACATATGCACTTTGAATGTAAGTTGCTTGAAACATTTATTGCTCTGACATTTGATAACTATTTCTTCCCAAGGTGCACACATTTGTAAAAAGGTTAAAGTTAGTCAGACATTCAGTTTGATTGTATTGGAAATTTTGTACATTCATATAAAGTGCATTTAAAATTCAAATTTATTCCGCAACGCGATTAAAATCCAATTTTAGCACATGCAATGACACCGAAAGCCTTTCATTTTTAAGAAACTTTTCCAATTTTCTCGTATATAATAGGACGTGGACAATAGTAGATATCTTAAAGCTGAACATTAAAGGTATATTTTTCAGCATTTCAAAATGAAAAGGTTAAACAATAAATAAACTAGTCTTACAGCCAAAATGAAGAGTCGTTAGCTAAGGTGTCTATTAAATAATTATATGGGTAATTGATACCGCCACGCAAACCCTAATTATAATTATGTAATTATGTTGAAAATATTTATAAGTGGCCATTATAGCCGTATATAAGGAACCACAATTAGGCTGCTCACGCACAAATAGCGATACGACGCGACACCATGATAATCAACAGCTTGACCTACTTCAGGAGTCACTGGACAATCTGGAAAATATTAGGATTGGTCCCCAAAGAAGTTCATTGGCAGAAACTGTACTTACTCTACAGCCTAATGGTATTTCTTCTGGTCACCATTAGCTATCCACTGCATCTGGGTATGTCGGTTTTTCAAAATGCCTCTCTTGCGGATGATCTCAAAAACTTAACAACCTTCGTCACCTGCCTCGCCTGCTCCATCAAAACTTCTATATACGTCTATAATTTCAAAAAGGTATATGAAATGCAGGAACTGCTAAAACTGTTGGACTCACGAGTCAGTGGAGATGACGAGACTTAAATATACAGTAAATTAAAAGCACAGTTGAGAAACATTTTGATCATCTTTATAGCCTTTTATGCAACTGTTGGTATTTTTGCCGAGATGTCTTTTATTTATCAAGAAGGTCGTGGACTTATGTACCCTGCCTGGTTTCCTCTCGATTGGCGAAACTCCACAAGAAATTATTATATTGCAAACATGTATCAAATTGTTGGCATTAGCTACCAAATTATGCAAAACTATGTCAACGATTGCTATCCCGCTGTAACATTGTGTATAATTTCATCCCACACCCAGATGCTATACAAACGCGTCGAAAAAATTGGATTTAAAGACACTGAAGATGCGGAAACCCAGCATGAACTGGAAAACTGCATCACAGACCATAAACGATTAATAGAGTTAGTATGACACTAACGCTTTCTTAATTATTTTCCATAATTGATTCCACGCTTTCAGACTTTTTAGAAAAATGGAGTCGTTCATGTCCTTGCCAATGCTCATTCAATTCGGAGTGACAGCTTTAAGCATTTGCATTAGCTTTGGTGGGTTCCTCTTCTTTGTGACTGACCCAATGAACAGAATCTATTTCTTCATTTATGGAATCGCCATCCCCCTACAAATATTTCCTACTTGCTACTATGGCACGAACACTGAACTTTGGTTTGGAAAAATTCACTATGCTGCCTTCAGTTGCGGTTGGACCCATCAGAGTCGCAGCTTCAAAAAGAAACTAATGATCTTTGTGGAATGCTCTTTAAGACACAGCACAGCCATGGCAGGGGGCATGTTTCGCATCCATGTAGCGACCTTCTTCTCTGTTGTTAAATTTGCATATTCTCTATTTACCATCTTATTGCGAATGCAAAAGTAAATCAGAAAATTATAAGATCTTCACTTACGTCATGAAACGATTTTCTTTAGTATTATATAACGATGTAATAACAATAACAAAATTGCCTTAATTACATTTTTTAATGTTTATTCATAGCAAATTGCTTACACAAAAACCAAGCATGATTCGATTTTCAACAAAATCTATAAATAAATTGTTAATGAAAACTAGCAAGTGCTGGGTACTTCGATACATATTTATTTCAAGACAACCGATAGACTTGGTACGTGCAGTTTGAGCAATAAAAATCCTTCTTATTTAATTTAAAATAAATATTTTCCCTAATTTAGATAGGTGGATCCTCAGATTACGCTATGTTGTCTTAATGCCAATCGGTAGTCGTGGTGATTGAGAAAATAGCCAAGGATAAGCCGATTCTAAATCTCGAAAAAGACTACTGTGCGTTTAAAGTAGTTATTAAACTTTAAATTTAAAAAAAAAAACTGACGGGCTTTCTTGTTTTCTCCTTTTTTTTAAGAAAATTAAAATTGTATCAACCTGTAACTCAAAACGTGCTAAAGTGCCTTTTAAATAATAAGGTAGGTAATTGATGCGCCCACGCTAACCATAATTATAATTATGTAATTATCTTGAATATATTAGTGGCAACTATCGTAGTATATAAAGAAGCGCCGTCAGGCTTCTCTTTCACGAGTATCGATTCGACGGCGACACTATGATAGTCAACAGCTTGAACTACTTCAGGAGTCACTGGACAGTCTGGAAGATATTAGGAATTGCCTCTAAAGAAATTCGATGGCAGAAACTGTACTTACTCTATAGCTCATTGGTTTTTCTTCTGGTCACCATTAGCTATCCACTGCATCTGGGTATGTCGGTTTTTCAAAATGCCTCTCTTGCGGATGATCTTAAGAACTTGACTACCTTCGTCACCTGCCTCGCCTGCTCCATCAAAATTTCTATATACGCCTATAATTTCAACAAGGTATATGAAATGCAGGAACTGCTAAAACTGTTGGACTCACGAGTCAGTGGAGATGACGAGGCTTACATATACAGTAAATTAAAAGCACAGTTGAGAAATATTTTGATTATCTTTATGGCCGTTTATATACCTGTTGGATTTTTTGCCGAGATGTCATTTATTTATCAAGATGGACGTGGACTTATGTATCCAGCCTGGTTTCCTCTCGATTGGCGAAACTCTACGAGAAGTTATTATATTGCAAACATATATCAAATTGTTGGAATCAGCTATCAACTTATGCAAAACTATGTCAGCGATTGCTATCCCGCTGTAACATTGTGTATAATCTCATCTCACACCCAGATGCTGTACAAACGCTTTGAAAAAATTGGGTTTAAGGACACTAAAGATGCTGAAGCCCAGCATAACCTGGAGGACTGTATCACGGACCATAAACGATTGATAGAGTTAGTGTATTATGTTTAATATTTCTTTAAAATCGTTTTGCTAACTGAATCAACGCTTTCAGACTTTTTAGAAAAATGGAGTCGTTCATGTCCTTGCCAATGCTCATTCAATTCGCAGTGACAGCTGTAAGCATTTGCATCAGCTTTGCTGGGTTTCTTTTCTTTGTGACTGAGCCAATGAGTAGGACCTATTTCTTCTTCTATGGAATTGCCATGCCCCTTCAAATATTTCCTACTTGCTACTATGGCACGGAGACTCAACTTTGGTTCGGAAAAATTCACTATGCCGCCTTCAGTTGTGGTTGGACCCACCAGAGTCGCAGCTTCAAAAAGAAACTAATGCTCTTTGTGGAATGCTCTTTAAGACACAGCACAGCCATGGCGGGAGGGATGGTTAGCATCCATGTATCAACCTTCTTCTCTGTTGTTAAATTTGCATATTCTTTATTTACCATCTTATTGCGAATGCGAAAGTAAATCAGATAGTTATAGAAGAATAATAAGAAGAATAGAAGAATTAACTATAGAAGTTAATAATTAAATTGCAGCTATTTTCGATAATTTATTATAAAATGTTATGCAATTCAAATAAAAAGTAAAGTCAGGTTTTATATCTTGTGTCCATTGAAAATGGGGATAAAAGGGTATAATGTACGTAGCAGGTAGAAGGAGTTAGTCCGACCCTTTAAAATTTATTCTTGATCAGCATGAGCAGCCGAGTCGTCTGTGTGTGCGCCAAGATTTCAGAGACAATAAGAGCTAGAAGAAGAGACCATATGTCATAATTCGATGGTCAGTGTTAATTTTGATTGCATTCAGTGAAAATAGAAGGCGGGTATTTTTCAGCGAGTAAACGAGCACAGGGAGAATTTATTTAAGGTAAAATAAATGGAGGATGAGGCAATTAAAAAGCTGTATCGTGGAAGACAAATGTTATCAAAAATAAATACATTTTTCACAATTTGACTTTATGTTCAGACAGTTTCGAACTATTGAATAATGTCTACGTTACGCCCAACTACTGGTAAAGATTTGAATCAAAAATCAATACAATTCGTAATTCGCCGATTGTCTTTAATAAGTAGCCATAAAGGGGAGTTTCACCTTATCGAAGATGTCCTCAAAATGATAGTATAAATAAATAATGAGGTCTCGTATTCACTTTCACTTTAATTAGATAATTACCAACGCTATATTAGGAATAATTGTGACTATATAAATTGTACACTCAACGAGGGACAGTTCACTAGCAAATAGAATACCAGGACAACGAAATGGATATCAATAGCTTGGGTTTTTTTAAGATCCACAAAATAGTTTGGAAGTTACTGGGACTTGGATCCAGCTATTTAATTTGGCGACCACTACTTATCAGTTATATTGTTGTGTTACATCTGGTATTTAACCTAGGCTTTCCATTCCATTTGGCCATGTCAATATTCCGCAACGGAAACCTAACTGATGATATCAAGAATTTAACTTGCTTTGCCGTCTGTTTTGCTGGAACTCTGAAATCGCTGGTGTGTGCCATACACTTTTATAAAATTGAACAAATGGAGCAACTGCTTAAACTGTTAGACTTACGAATTAACGGAAAGCAGGAAACAGACATATATTTGCAGTTGCAAAGACAGTTGCGAAGCATTCTTTATGGATTCGCCGCCATCTATTTAATTGTTGGCATTTTTGCAGAATTATCTTTCCTGTTTCAGACAGAGAGGGGTCTCATGTACCCAGCCTGGTTTCCCTTTGATTGGCGTAATTCCACTCGTAACTATTACTTAGCAAATGTGTATCAGATTGTGGGAATTAGTTACCATCTTGTACAAAACTTTGCGAACGATTGTTATCCAGCCATGATGTTGTGTTTGATCTCAGCTCACATCAAAATGCTCTACAAACGCTTTGAAAAAATTGGATTAAATGATCCAACAGACGCTGAAGCACACAACGACTTGGAGGCCTGCATTACAGATCACAAACGATTGCTTAGGTAAAGATTCTAACATTTGCATACTAATTAACCTATATCATTTTGCTATACTTACAGATTATTTCAAACATTGGAAACTTTCATTTCACTTTCCATGCTCATTCAATTCGCTGTGACGGGTATGAATATCTGCATATCCATTGCGGCCGTATTGTTTTTTGTAACTGAGCCCGTAAGTCGCACATATTTCTTATTTTATTCAATGGGAGTACCTCTTCAAATATTTCCCACCTGTTACTATGGCACGGATACTGAGCAATGGTTCGGGAAACTTCATTATGCTGCCTTCAGCTGCAATTGGATCAACCAGAGTCGCAGTTTCAAGCAAAAATTAATGCTGTTTGTGGAGTGTTCATTAAAAAAGAACACAGCTTTGGCTGCTGGAATGCTTCGTATCCACGTAGACACCTTTTTTTCTACGCTTAAGTTTGCTTATTCTCTGTTTACTATTTTACTTCGAATGGGAAAATGAACTGTAACCAATTTATTTATATGCCTACATATGTATATGTTTATCAAAAATACAAAACCAAACAATCGAAAAGACATCGATATCACATTTAGAAATTCGCACTTTTTGCAATCAAAGCAATTACTGTTTTAATAATTGATATGGCGTAATAATCGGCGTAATAATTGGTAGTATAATTACAAGACGAAATTGGCAACAATTTTACTCAATATAAAAGCAACTGAATCGCACGAGGGACAGCTCACTATTCCAAGGAAGACCGCAAACAAACATGGAGATCAACACCTTAAGCCATTTCAAGATTCATTGGATAGTATGGAGGATAAATGGTCTTGGCTCGAACTATGCGGATTGGAGGCCACTTTTAATCGTCTACTTTCTTGTGATGCATTTGGCCGTCAACATTTGGTATCCCTTGCATCTGGGACTATCAATATTCCAGAACGGAAATCTAACGGATGATATTAAAAACTTAACGACCTTTGCAATCTGTTTTGCCTGCTGTATTAAATTCCACATCTACATCTTTAACTTTTATAAAGTTGGACAAATGGAGCAACTGCTTACACTATTAGATTCACGAGTCAGCGGAGAGGATGAAACAAATATCTTTAATGAAATGAGAACGCAGTTGCGAAACATACTTTTTGGATTTGTCGGTATCTATTTGGTAGTTGGCATTTTTGCCGCACTATCGTTTATTTTTCAGGATGAGTATGGACTCGTGTATCCAGCCTGGTTTCCCTTCGATTGGCACAATTCTACTCGGAACTATTATTTTGCAAATGGGTATCAACTTTTTGGATTTGGTTATCTTCTGATTCAAAACTTTACAAATGATTGTTATCCTGCCATGATGTTATGTGTGACCTCAGCCCATATCAAACTGCTATACAAACGATTCCAGCGTGTTGGATTAGATGCTATTGGGGAAGCTGAGGTACACAACGAACTGGAGGCATGCATCACTGATCACAAATGCTTGTTAAAGTTTGTATAATTTCAAAAGCGCCAGTGCTATATTAGTCTAATGAACTCAAACTCTTTTAGGTTATTCCAAACTTTGCAATCTCTCATCTCATATCCTCTGCTGATTCAATTTGCAGTGACCGGTATTAATCTCTGCATAGCCATTGCAGCAGTTCTGTTCTTTGTTAAAGAACCTATGAGTAGAACTTATTTCATTTTCTACGGGATTGGTGTTCCACTTCAAATATTTCCTACCTGCTACTATTGCACGGACACTGAACTATGGTTCGGGAATCTTCAATATGCTGCCTTTAGTTGCAACTGGACTCAACAGACTCACAGTTTCAAGCAGAAACTGATGTTGTTTGTTGAGTGTTCAAGGAAGCGGCGGACTGCAAAGGCGGGTGGAATGTTTCGTATTCATGTAGATACATTTATCTCAACCTTAAAGTTCGCTTATTCACTATTCACATTTTTAATTAAAATGCAACATTAGGATAATTGTCTATTATGTGCACTCATTTGTGGCTATTATTGCGAAGCCAAAAACAAAATATATAAAATTTTTGCAAATTATTAATTAAATACTCTACGAAAAACCCTGTACCCATTTCTGAAATAAAGAATATTTATTAGCAAAGAAAATAATAAAATTAAATTAAAAAAAAGTAACAAAGATACAATCGAGTTTAGTCGACACACTTTTTTACGCGATGCAACAAAAAATTAATAGCGTCCATCGAAAAACACTATTTTTCGGGAAAATAATAAAACAAATAGTATATCGAAATATACCACGTTCAAAATTATTAAGTTGGTAGCAAGAGTTATTATATTTTTCACAATTATAGTTTCCAAACATCAAGCTTTTAAATTGCTTCTACAGTATGATCAACTTCTTCCATGAAGAATAAAAAACCAAGCTATTGAAATGATATCGATGTCAATTAATGTGACCAATTACTGTTTTAATAATTGATACACCCTTATAATCACCTATAATTAATAGTTTAAATTGTCAACAATTTTACACAATATAAAAGCATGGGAAGCGCAAGAGGGCCAGCTCACTATTCAAAGGAACACCGCAAAACAAACATGGGGATCAACACCTTAAGCCATTTCAAGATTCATTGGATAGTATGGAGGATAAATGGTCTTGGCTCGAACTATGCGGATTGGAGGCCACTTTTAATCGTCTACTTTCTTGTGATGCATTTGGCCGTCAACATTTGGTATCCATTGCATCTGGGACTATCAATATTCCAGAATATTCGATTGGCACAATTCTACTCGGAACTACTATTTTGCAAATGGGTATCAACTTTTTGGAATTGGATATCTTTTAGTTCAAAACTTTTCAAATGATTGTTATCCTGCCATGATGTTTTGCGTGATCTCAGCCCACATCAAAATGCTATATAAACGCTTTGAACAAATTGGAGTAAATGCCGTTGGAGAAAATGAGGTACAAAACGAACTGGAGGCATGCATAACTGATCACAAAGGCTTGTTAAGGTTTGTATAATTTAAAAAGATCCAGTTCAACATTAGTCTAATGATTTCAAACTCTTTTAGGTTATTTCAAACATTGGAATCTCTCATCTCATATCCTCTGCTGATTCAATTTGCAGTGACCGGTATTAATCTCTGCATAGCCATTGCAGCAGTTCTGTTCTTTGTTAAAGAACCTATGAGTAGAACTTATTTCATTTTCTACGGGATTGGTGTTCCACTTCAAATATTTCCTACCTGCTACTATTGCACGGACACTGAACTATGGTTCGGGAATCTTCAATATGCTGCCTTTAGTTGCAACTGGACTCAACAGAGTCACAGCTTCAAGAAGAAACTGATGTTGTTTGTTGAGTGTTCAATGAAGCGGCGAACTGCAAAGGCGGGTGGAATGTTTCGTATTCATGTAGATACATTTATCTCAACCTTAAAGTTCGCTTATTCACTATTCACATTTTTAATTAAAATGCAACGTTAGGAAAATTGTAGTAATTACGAAACCAACGACAAAATAAAAAAATGTTCACAAAATTAACTAATTGAATTAAAAAAGCTTGAAACGTCAGAGCTAACGATAACAATTAATCTACCTTTACCAATAAAGAACAGTTGACTGAAAATTTGCATAAAACTAAAAATCAGTGCACGTATTAGACAATTACCAAAATTAGATTCGATTTTTTTGTTATTTATTGAACATATACAAAATGTAAGACTATTTATTTAGTTTTCGTAGTTTTATGCCAAGAGTTGGCAGCCCTCCATTAAAAACTAAAATCGTCCACATGTGTATCGAATATCACCACTGATCCAAAACATATGTCACTTAGTGATTACACAGACATTTCGATGAAATAAATATCGAATACGAATTTCAGGGCTGCTTAGCCATTTTTACTCTTCAGTTTAATTTAAAATTGGCGCAACACTTCCGGGCTTGCCCAGTTTATAAATAAAATCGTGGGAATTTGATAGAGTAGCCCCATGTGCATTAATAATTAATGTGTCAACGTAACACTTTACCAATTATAAATAATATCTTTTATTGTTTTAATCCATTATTTATTAACCACACGAAGCAAAAGTATATAAAATGACACCAACTATGAATTGTATGGACAGAAGAACAACACATCTAGGACAACAACAACGACCATGTGTTCAATTGACAGCCTTATTTTCCTTCGAAGTCACTGGAAAGTGTGGAGAGTACTAGGCCCTGCCCATGTGCAGGTGACATGGAAAAAACTGTATATAGTCTACAACATTCTGATGCACTCGCTGATTACCATAGGATATCCTCTTCATTTGGGCATGTCAGTATTTCGCAACGGTAATCTGACGGATGATATCAGAAACTTTACGTTCTTCGCCACCTGCATAGCATGCTCCGTGAAGTTTGTTATATATGCCTACAATTTCGAGAAAGTCCGCAGAATGAAGGAACTGCTCACACTACTGGATTCGAGGGTTAAAAACTCGGCAGAGATCGATATCTTCAGTCTTCTAAAGACGCAACTGAATATAATTCTTTATGTGTTTATTGGTATCTGTTTAGTTTGTGGCATGTTGGCCGAGTTGGGCTTTTTTATGCAGGAACAACGCGGACTCTTGTATCCCGCCTGGTTTCCATTTGATTGGAAAACTTCCAACCACAACTTTTACATAGCCAACGTGTATCAAATTGTTGGTACAAGCTATCAACTATTGGAAAACTATGTGAACGATTGTTTTCCAGTCGTTATGTTGTGCCTTATTTCAGCCCACATCAAGATGCTCTGCATACGCTTCGAGCGAATTGGTGTGGATGATTTAAATGACTCTGAGGTACAGATTGAACTGGAGAACTGCATAACGGATCACAAGCACTTACTAGAGTAGGTCACATATATTCTATCAATTTCAAAAGCACACTTTTAATGAAAATCTTTTGCAGACTCTTTCGCACAATGGAGTCCTTCATGTCCTTACCTATGCTCATCCAAATTATTGTCAGTGCCTTAAATATGTGCGTCAGTGTTGCGGGTGTACTGTTCTTTGTAACTGAGCCTATGACACGCTTATATTTTGTATTCTACGCAATGGCAATGCCATTACAAATCTTTCCCACCTGCTATTACGGCACGGACAATGAGATTTGGTTTGGAAAACTGCCCTATGCGGCCTTTAGCTGCAATTGGATCAAACAGAGTCGCAACTTTAAGAAGACTCTAATGCTCTTTGTGGAATGTTCCTTAAAGCGTATCACAGCCATGGCGGGTGGAATGCTTCGTATTCATGTAGACACATTTTACGGAGCCCTTAGATTTGCCTACTCTCTATTCACTATTATGCTTCGAATGAAAAACTGAACTGAAAAAGCACAGCAGGCGCCAATAATAATATATACTACATGTTGTTCTATGCACTAGCATTACTCACTTAACTAAATGCTAAACATCATTTGGCCTTTCAGTTACTCAGCCAGCTGTAAATGTAGACAATTTATACTATTTACCCACTCACTGACTTCAATGCACCTCGGTTAGCAATGCGAGTATGGTGAAATTTAGCTGTTCTATTGCGCACAATGGCACAGCGGAAGCCAATTAGCATCCTGCAGCTAAACATATACAAAATGGCTGCCGATTGGCTTCCGGTGCGTCGACTGAAGTATGTCCGTGAGGAGATTGTACAAACGCTGCAGTCGAGCAGCAAAGTGGAGCAATATGAGCTTTGTATGATAATTGATTTTAAAGTGGCTTTTGTGTCTCTCGCAGTGCTTTGGGGTAATACGTAAACGCCACGTGTGCAGGAGATTGGGCTAATTGAGTCGGATATGCAAATGTTCGTTGCGAATCCATTGTAAAATACATTGGAGGCGCGTGTAGCTGTTGCTGTTGCTGTGCCATTTTTGGCTTGGCGGTCGTTTATTTATTTGCACAACGATAAAACATTAAAAGGCTTTTTCAGCCTTAGCTGGCCTTAATGCGCTTAAGTCGGCACTAAGTAATGTTGAATCTGCAAAGCCAACATTGTAAAAGACGGACCAAAGGCGCGTGCGTCTGAAGTAAAATGGCAAACCCAGCAGCTGCAAAAAGGGCCAACTACCAATCTACCAATTTATGGCCAATGGTCAGCGCCGACCCAGAACGGAAGAGCTTAGGAGCGTGGGACTATGGGTAAATCGATTTGATGATGTTGAACAGGCCGAGCAGCCGGCACTAAGTTGATTTGAATTTATAACAAGAAACATTTAGTGCGCTCACACATCGACCTAGACGCAACGAGTCCCAACTAGAAGTAGATTCAGCATTTGGTATACATATAGCATAATAATAATATGCATAGCACGTAGCGTAGATTCACCGCCTTATGCTTGAGGGAGAATATTTCGCTCACAAAATATGAGAGCTGTTTTAATTTTTAATCAAGGAAAGCCACACAAAAACTGCTGCACACAACGCACAAATTAGCAATGAAACTACTTTTGTGCTTAAGCCACTGCCACTTGGACAGTCGAGACAACCAGGACGACTCGTCCAGTCGTGCTGAGGCATTAAGCAGACTCAGCTGTTTCCAACCACTCAGAAATGGTAGTTTGCCACTTGTATCATTTATTTGAGCTTGCAACACTCCGTCGCCACTCTGTCCAGACGGGCGGCATTATCATCATCATCATCATCATCATGGGCCGCTTTATCTGTCGTTCTCCAACTGTATTCGTATAAGTCATGCAACTGTTACTCGAGAAAGTCCAGCAAGTCACTTTATTTAGTTTGCAAAACTTACTCAGCTCAAGTGGCCCATCCCATCGGCTACGTGCAACAGCTCATTTTCCATCGCCCTGCGCTCTTGTCCTGCGAGTATTCATGTTCCTCTCCTCACTGGCAATTTCTCAACCTTTTTTGAAGTTGCTTGCCTTGTCTGCAATTTGCTGTTAAGAAAAATGTTAATACACTTGCTGCAAGTGGCGGCTGTTGCTGTGGCAGCCACAAGTGGCCACTCACCTGAGTAAGCTCAACTTGGACATTAAGTTGTCTAAGAGTAACAACACGTGAGACTCAATAAATTAGAAGCAAACTGAGCCTGCAGTCAAATTTAAGGATTTGTTTGGTTGACTTTAAATGAAATTAGTAAGCATCGATGTAAGGCGACCGCTTTCGGCACAACCAAATAGTTTACAACTTTTCGGCATGGAATTAATAGTTTCCTTATGACAGTAGAAGATGCGGCACACAAACTTTTTGGCGCACATTGTCAAATTTCAAGCAAATCGAAAAATACGCAACTATGCATTTGCCCGGAAAAGTTTTGTCAACGGCTTAACTTGGAATGCCAAGGCCCTCCATCTACAATACCAAACTATGGGCCACCATCCATGTGATGTTGTTGCCTTTGATGGCCTTCGGGATGGCCCTCAGCGTCGCTGTCGACGTCAACATCAACGTCAGCGTAGAGCAATGTACTCAAGTAAATTACTAGATTTCATAGTCTGAAAATATTTAACCGCAGTTACGTATGCCCAGAGCTTGTGGGAGCAGTTGGAGTAAAATGTAGGCTGGAGGGCGAAACCAATATAAAGCCAGAAATTTTACAGCCGGCATAAGAAAGTCACTTAACGTAGCCGTTGGCGACGGCAATGGCACATTATGTGGCTGAGACTCAATGTGGCGAGTGAAAGTTAATTTCTAAAGATATGTGAGAGCGGGAATATTAAGCCAGAGACGAATAGAAACACATATATGATACGAAGAGGAACATACGAGTATATGTACAGAGGGATATGTAAGTATGACGAGTTACAGCAGGGATGGGACACGGCGACAGTGAAAACATTTTCCTAAACTATGCCATTAACATGTAAAACTTTCGTGGTTCTTATAACCGCCTGCCTGGTTATGCGGCTCGTCTCAGACTCAGTCAGTCTTAGTCTTAGTCTCAGTCAGTCTCCGCCCACTTCTTAGGCCCTGGCAATGGTTGGTCTTGGGGCACGTAAATACTTGCCAGAAACTTGAGCGAATTAACAACAAAACTTCGTCCTGCCTCTGATCCTGCTGCTGCTGCCGCTGTTGCTGTTGCTGTTGCTGTGACGGAAAACTTCGTCTAAAATAACAGAAAGCTGCTGCTGGCAAGTGACAATAACAGGAGGCAAAAGCAAAAAGGCTTGACAGCCAATGCCAGTGCCAAATGTCAAACAATTTGTGGTGCCCCAACGCCTCTCCTATCATTTACTTACAACGAGATAGAATCTATTTAAAACGTCTCTCTCTCTATCTCTCTGTTTGCAAGCCAAGTTGGCCGAGTATTAATAGCTAAAAACTTTAGAAACACTACGACTACTTAGGACAGATACAGTTCCTGGGCGTTGGCGATAAAAAGCAAAACACCATCCGCATAATGGCCGCTAAAGAGCCATCCAAATATAGTCAAACGACCAGTTACGAGTATAACTCATTATGGCTAATGAGTGTTATTTGTGACTGGCGCATAACAAACTCAATTTTGCTTGAGACTTGACTCGACTCGCCTCGCCTCAACTCGACTTGACTCAGCTCGACTTCGTTTCAGCTTTAGCGTCAAAAGGTCGAAATTAGTTTGCCTTGACGGCACAGACAACCTATAGACTCCCCTCTCCACTCTTTCAGTACTCACACCCACATATACGCAGAGGAGCACAGAGATACACTTGTGGCAAATGAATGTCAACTTTGGGCTTTGACAGAGGATTACGATTACGGGAGCGCAACGGCAAGCGAGGGCGGGGCAAAGGCAAACATAATTACGCCCACACTTAAGGGCTTTTATTTGAGCTTGTGTTTGTGAAAAACTTTGCAAACAGATTTACACAATGTTCAGTTAAACGATTGCAATAAATTTCGTCTGCTAAAATGTGGTGATTACGAGCCAAGTGTACTTCCTCGTGATCACATGTAAGAAATGGTAATAAAAAAAAATGAGAATAAAATAAAAAGCATGCAGGCAAAGACAAAAACAATAAATGTGGCCCAAGGCATATGCAAATGTCAATAACAAATACGCACAGCACATCGAAATAAATTCAGGACTCTCTCCCCTTCCATTCCCACTCCCATTCCCATTACAATATTACGCATACAAGGCGTTGTCGCTGCGTCTGCCACATGCGGCAATTATTACACGTAGCACGGGGCCATGAATGAGTCAAACAGCCAGCCAGCTTGACTGAATCGTTGAATGGGTGAATGAGTGAATGGCTGAACGGTTCAATGGACGAGCGAGTACTGAGTACCGAGGCGTGAGGGCGTGTCCCGTTCACATGCACGCCTTCAATGAAATTGGCGGATTTGCGTAAGGCAAAACGCTACAATTGAAATTTCAAATACGTTGCCAGGCGATGACAGCCGTTTATGTTGATGACGAAGATTCCAAGCCGCCGACGGGCGTAACTGTGGCTTACACGAATTGAACATATTGTCAGCCTATCGACCCATGGGCTCCACACACACATGGCACATGGGTTCCACCCATGAAATTGATAACGTGTGATTTAATGTGTTTTTAACGCGTTTTAATGTGATTTTCAGTTAAATGAGGCGTGCCCTTTCGAGTCGCCTCAGCGTAGACATAGACCCGCCCATTGATTTGTTGGGCCATCAAGCACATTGATGTGTCGAGCCGTTCATCCGGTGTGAGAGCGTCGTTTTGCTTTCTTTTCCATAATTTGTGTGCGCACACCAAAAACAATAAAGACAACTGCCTAAAAGTATGCAACATTTTGTTGCTCAACTATGGAGAAAGGAAATTGCAAAAAATGCATACATACATGTAAATCAATGAGATGCAACCACAATAAATATATGCTGGCAAATCACACACAATAAATTCTGATTACTATTCTCATTTTTTGAATTGGTTTTATATTTGGTTTCCTGCTTCATCAAGTTTTCACACACCATCGGCTTAAAGTGTGACAATAGTCGGAGCACAGCGTTTGCTAGGTCTCTGTTAAAATAGTGGCCAATCAATGTAGCAAGGGCTGCCTCATATATCACTCTATATTTATATCAATTTTCATTCTTATATTTCGTGTGTGTGTGTGTGTGTGTATGTGTTACGATTGAATGCATCAGCACATGTGGAAAATTCTCCTATGAACCGTGAGGTATTGTTGGTTTTATTGTGCATTTATTTATAGCATCGCCACGGTCTGCCATCGAAATGGCAGCACATTTTTTTTGAACTGCACTAAGCTCTTCAAATAATAATAAAAATTCTCTCAAACAGTAGAATTATTTAAACAACTCAATTTATTAAAATATGCAAAACTGTCGATATCAAATTGTTTTAATTTTTTGTACACTAGAAACAGCATATTTGAAATGTATTGATAAAATTGGTTTTCAATTTTTGTAAAATCCAATTAAAGCACCATAAAACTGTTCCAGAAATCTCTGCCCCAACCTAGTAACCTTGACACTGATGCCTCTCTGATTACACTTTGTATAACATTTTGCCGCAACTACTCGGAAATTACTCGACGAGCTGCGTGCACCCCAAAAGCCAGATAAGTATTTGCCAAAAATGACACTAAATTACTTGAATGTCAGCGGGCTGGTAATTTAAAAGCAATTTTGTGATCATCAAATGTCACCACCAGATGAGCTCATAACCACACCAAAACAGCCAACTAACATCGCTGGTCGAGCACACACACACATACACACACACACATCTATTCTCAACTTTAATAACGCTAAATGATTAACTAAAGCGTAACAGAAATAGTTCTTGCATATTCAACTTTCGAGCTGCTTAGTTGTTAATAATTAAAGTTTGCATAGTTTTGCAAGAGGAAATTAAAAAAGCAGTTTTTGCTTTTTTAATCGATTTGCTAAGCAAAAGTAGTTAATTATGGTACAACAAAAAATGGTTTTCCAATATTATTTATATTTTTTTTTAATATATATTTGATTGTTGAGCTAAATAAAACTTTGTATTATACTGAAATTGTATTCAAGACAAGCATTACTAATGCTAATTGTATTAATTAATTAAAAATGGTGATGCAAATTATTGAATATTTTCGGAAAGATATTTTAATAAACATTTGATTGCTGAGCTAAATACGACTCTTTATTATACTAAAATGGAATTCAAGACAAGCATTACTAATGCTTATTGTGTTAATTATTATAAGAAAAATGATTTTGCAATACTATTATATATATTTTTGGAAAGATTATTCAATAAACATTTGATCTAACTCAAATTATGTGTTAAAATATTAAAATTGATATCAAGACAACTGCTAGCAATTAATGTCTATCATTCAGTTCCAGTCAAACACGAGAACCTCAACAACTTAGCCAACAGCAGGACTAGAGGCCTATTGTATCTCAATACCCACCTGCTGTTCTTGGCTCATCAATCACAAGCATTGTAAGTCATATGTTTAGCCAGATATAAGTACTAATTGCATATTGCATGCACGTTGTTTGGCTTTGGCGAATGGAAATGCAATACCAATGCCATTGCGAGCAGCGCTATCAGTTGCACAGATGATGACAGAGAGAAACCAGCAGACCACAGCTATACGTAGTCAAAGCCAAATACACGACACTGTTGTTGTTGTTGTTGTTGCTTGATGATTGTGTTAAGGTCATTGGCGGAAATTATAAAAAATTGCGTGCCGCATAAAACAAACTGAGAATAATAATCGTATGAGGCGTGCAGACAAGAGATTACCATGCTGACGTGAACGCTGTGATGACTGTGATCTTATCAGTCAAACTGCTGCCTCTTGCTCTTCTTCAGTTGAACAATCAGACGAGACACTTGCCAACATTTCCGCTTGGCCAAATTGAACAGTTTGTGTGTTGTGGTCACATCAAGCAGATTGAGCGCTTATCGCAAAACGGGGCTCAAGACAAAGACCTAGACGTAGATCTAACTGAGAGGCACTCAGTTGTAATGCCATGTTGATTGTGGTCAACACACAAGTGACCATAATTCAGTTGGCAAATGGTTACACGTGTGCACGTTGTTGAAACCCTTGGAAGCACCTCGGCATGTGGCATGTGGCACATCCACAATCCACAATCTGCGCCATTCTCATACCCATTCTTCAATTCCCAATCCCATATCGCTATTACTATTCACATTCGTCTGCGTTCGCAATTTAATGCCTGGAAATCATTCGTTTATTCATACATTTCCGGGTACGGCCGAGGCTCTTGAGGCTGGCTCTAGGTGGTAGGTAGTTGGTCCTTTGCCCAAAATAGTATCACGTACGCCTTCAAACAATTATTGTCCTTGCCCTACAGCACGAAGGAATGAGATACAGTGAGAGAGAGAAGGAAATTTATTATGCAGGATGCTGTGAATTAAACTCAAATTTGATTTAAGACGACAGCCAGAACGTTTTTCTATTTTATGCACAAAGAGAACGGAATCTGTTGGTGGATCTGACTTTAATCAGTTGCCCAACATCTTGATAGTTGCGCTCTAAATCGCATTTGGTTGTGTCCATTTTAATGGGCACACAATTAAAATGAATCGCCGTGCAAATGACCCAATAAATTCATGGATTTTTGTAATAAATAACAACAAGTTGCTGGATGTATTCGCCAGTTCAGCATAGTTTCTAGACCAGTGCACAGTTCAATACAATAGAGATTGCCTAATGCCAATAATAAAAACAGTCATCAACGTTTAGAGTGTGTGGCTTACTGCGGCAACAAACAAGTCAAGCGTTAACCAATTACAAACAGGTAAACTATAAATATTTGCAGTTTACAGCGTCACACGCGGCGTATGTGTGATGCATCTCAGCACGATGATTCATTCGGCTAAATAGCATTGCTTTGGCAAAATTCGCTCGTTTTCATTCTAAAGTGGCTGTAAAAGCAAACAAACTTCATGTTTATCATTGCGGTGTGAAAATTCGCGCATGGCCGGCCAGTGAAAGTTGTTAATTGTTTACCTAATACTTGTAGTAGTACTCGCTTGCTGCGCTTGCATCAAAATGTTGCAATCTCAAGCGAAACGAAACGAATTGATTGCCGCTAAGGCGGAAAAGAAAGTTGGAGATGAAGACAAATTCGAATATAGTCATATTAAGCAGTCAATGCATTAATCGGTCAGCACCATTACTACAGTCATGCGGGTAGTTCGATAAGTTTCCAGGCGAAAGATGTTGCCAACTACTATTTGATTGACAGTCATTATGTGTAATGGTAAACATCTGAGACACACCTCGTTCAACAACGCGGCAACTGGTCAGCTAATCAGCATGTCAGGCAGGCAGTCATGCGTGGTTATTTCTGTTGCTTTTGCTATTGCTATTGCTGTTGCTTTTTCGCACTGTGAAACACTTGATGTCGAAGTCGTTGTCGAATACACAGTGCGAAATGATTGCGAAAAAAGGCAACAGCAGCGCACGCGCATAGCGCAAGTAGTCAGTAAGTGAGTAAGTAAGTGTCTCATGGATACTTAATGCGAAACAGCTGAGATCGTCCCATACCCTTCCATGCCCCACCGCACCCGCATCGCATTTGCCTAGAGCAAACACGTTAGGCGGCACCGAAACCCAAACCAAAACCCAAAACGAATCCGAATATGAATCCGAAACTAAAACCGAAACCGAAACAGAAACAGAAGCAAAAAACGAAAAACCCGCCAAGCGAGCGGGCATCAAAGCTAATCCGATGCCTCGAGAGAAGCGCTTTGCCGGCCAGGCTTATTTGAGTATCGGTAAGAGACACTTGAGTGTTCAGTTGCGAATTTCATACAAAACGAAACGGTCGCTATCGAGTTAACTGTGTGTGCTCTGTGCGATTGAATTGATATTGATCTGATCTCTCGATAAAACTTCATTTTGTTACGGTAGGCGAGCGTTTAAGTGCCGCCATAGAAGTTTTGGCATTAAAGCGGAAATTAGTCAAGTCAATAAAGTGAAGTTAATTTTGTGAACAACTTTAACAAACAACAAGAAGACAGCAACAATCAGTAAAAAGGGAAACACTATAGTTTAAACACAATAAGAGCAGACATGATCGAAAGACGCAGTCAACTGGATAAGGTAGGCAAGCCAAGTAACTAAAGCTAAATACAACGACAAAAAGAGCAAAAAATCAATCGAAATGCGCAATTTTAAACGAGCAAACACTTCGACTTAAGTCGACAAAAAAATCAATTCAAATACAGTTCAAGATAATTATGAATCAAGTGAACCCCATGCGTGAAATTAGTATAAGATCTTTGCAATTTCGAGTAAAATAATTTTTTCAAGTCATTAAACAAGATTTGCAATGCACAAAGGTGTTAAAATATATTTACTTGTCTAATTAATTTTCGAATAATAAACTTGCTTCGTTCCATTGGCAACACAGTGTAATAATTGTCATTGCTTACTCAACTATTTTCAGTTACAAATGTAATAAATAAATACATTCATAGAATTCCTTAGTCGATCTTCGCATATTGTTTAGACTGATAAGCCGGTTTCATGGCTTATATAAATAGTGAGATCATACGACATGAGAATAAGAATTATGCTTCATTGTATATTTGACTAATTTGTATATCTTGGTCCTCATTTGTATCTTTTGTGTGAACATGATTCAGTTTTGCCTCGTTCGCTTTTTGTGAGTCATTTGAACTCAGATGATAACACAATATTTCGCGATAACTTTTGCTTTTCGTTCGAAACTTAACTAATAATGTTTGAATGCTTTCAAATTCTAATTAATGACGTATGTTTGTCTCAGTTACGTAATTTTTGTAAGCAAGAGAGAGAGACAGGGAGACGAAAGGCAACTTAAAGTTGTGTCTATATAAATTATTTATGAATATGCGATTCATTTATAATTAATTTAAGCACGTCGACAGACACAAAGTATCTGGTGAGACTATAAATACCCGTGAGATGTTTGAACCTATTAAGATTCTATACAGGAGCTAACGAGTATTATTTTTGGTCAATTGAGTGACATAAATAAAAATATTTATTGTTCATCTGACCGGTAGACGTCAGACGATTGTCGTCTGAGCTCTTCAGCTTTGGCGAATGCTGTTTGCGAAAAACGGTGACGGATGGCGTGGGCTTAGCTTTTGGCTAATGGATATACTTTTAAATGGCGACCGTGCTCCTTGTCACGTAAGCGGGACTGCGCTTAAAATGGTAGATACTTCTCTAACGAGATGACATTTATGCAACAGCTAGCCAAGCCAGTTGCCCGTGTGTCTCTCTTCCCCTGAAGCTGAATGCACGTGCCACGAACTGTGCCCATTCAACTTGTTAGCCAGAGCAACTTGGCCAATGGATTGTTTGTCTAGTTGGAGCATTACAAATGAGCGAGAGTGCACCGTGCACAATTAACCTAATAGGAAATAATCAGAGTAGCAAAGTGGAGCTGAACGAAAACAGTTGACCAATTAGAAGAAACAGCATTTGAATATTATTCAAAGTAAGCTGGAAAGTGCGGAGTGCTCCACTATGTGTTTCACTGCAAGCATAATCCGTATCCAGATAAAGTTCATTAACAAAGCGCAAACCAATTAAACAAGTCGCTGCCAGAAGAAGATTGACAGACAGGTTCAGTCCCCCCAGAAACTGGCCAGCCGACGACTTTGATGAGATCTAAAGCTGATTTTATGAGAACCCAGAGCAACATCGTCTGCTTCACATTAGTTTTTGATTAATTGTCCAACAACTACTCGTTTTTAATCTGCTGTGAAACGAGTTCCCCAACAACTTAAGAGCAAACACTTAAGCAACAGCTCATTACATTTTTTCTATATTTTTCACAACTTACTATTAAGTTTTAATATCAATTCCATCCGTCATATGTCATAAATGCGTAGCGAACAGAAAAATATTAAAAACTTTAGCTCATTTTCCAGATGAAGTAATAAAGAATAGTAAAGATGTAATCATGTTTTACGAGTTGTAAAAGAGCGCTTCATGATATTAGAGTTGATGAGTTCTGCTGCACTTCAGCATCGAACAGACAAGTAGTTTTATAAAATACTTCTCGAATGTGTCTTGTTTAATTTCTTGTTAAGGATTTCTAGACTTGCACTATTTTTGAGTTTTAGATATACTAAAAACAGACCGACTTAAAGTTTTTCCTCTTATAATTTTGCAAATGAGCTGTTAATTGAATTAATGTAATTTATTAAACTGTCAATTCGTTGCAGCCAGCTTAAATGAGCTTTAAATTGCAGCGGCTTTTGTCAGTTGTCGATGATATTAATTGATAAAACTGATTATATGTTAATGCGAAATAACATACGTATAATTGATTTTTAATAAAAGCTTGACGAGTTTTCATTGCACGTGGCGCGTATTTAACATTAAACAAATTACTTCTTTTATTTATTCTTTTCGCCGTTTGCCAGTAGATATTTTAAATGGAGACGCAAGTTGCAACTTTGTTAAGCGCAGGCATTGTTGTTGTTCTGGACTTAAATATGCACATTAATTACGCTCTGCATAAGATATATATATACATATATACATACGTATGTAAATCGAATGATATACCCACAAATTGTTGTGATATGTACATGAGTGTGTGTGTAATTTAATTATTGCAAATTAATTACATTGATTATTTCAGTATTAAGTGGCTGCCAGCTATATGCATACTCACTCGTATGTCAATCTATCTATGTGTTTGTGTATGAGTGTGTGTGTGGGTGCGCATGTGTGTTTGCCATTGATTGTCATTAATTAACTGCTTGATTTACGATAGATGTTTTGACCCGCCTTCTCCCATTAAACTCTGCTTAGCTTAATTGCAGTTTCACTTTTTATTGAGCTCAATTTGCTCTGCTCCTCAATGTCTAATTGAGGCTTCTAGAGTGCCTAGTTAGTTAGCCCGTCAAAGTTAATTATATTAATTGCATGTGTAGATATTTGTTGTTGCCAAAATCAGTTGGTAACAGTGCACACCTGGACCGCTGTCGTTATATTATATGTATGTTCTCAGAACAATTTCAACAACAACAAAAAAAATCAAATGAAAAAAAAAACATAGAAGCTAATCGAATTGTTAAAAAAGTAAAATGTTAAGTAATGACTGCCTGTGAATTAGTAACAACAAACAAAAGTCGCTAAGCAAATTATAAAAGTTATTTCTACTTCGAAGGCAGAGAAAAAAATGAAAAGTTAAAGCCCAAACTCAGTCAAACTGAATGCCAATAATGAGCGATAATAGAACTCGTTATGTTCTACTGCCCCTCCCACAAATACTAGTACACTCGTACACATGCCGATACACACACACACACACATACCTCTAGACTTAAAAAGATACATAAGTACATAATCATTTATCTTCAAACAATTGCGCCGTGTTTCTTGCACGTGTTCGGGTTCAGGTTCAGGGCTTTGTTTGGTGGGAGCATTGCGGGGAGTAGTGCGGGGCTTGGCATGTGGGGTGAAGGGGCAACATCAACCAGCTGGGCGTAACAGTTCGCGTTTTCCGCAAAAAGTTCACGTTCTGCGGCCGATGGAAATAAAATATGCTGTCTAAAAAAATTTAACTAAACAACAAAAGCAACAAAATAAAAGTTAACTCAAAAGAAAATTACACCAAAGCGGCGTCAACCACAAGACCGAAAAAGATAGAGTGCGGGAGCGCGAAAGAGCGAGAGAGAGAGGGAGAGAGAGAAGTACAGACAAAAAGCGGCAAAAGTAAATGAAATAAAAGCAAAACAGGTAATAAAATATAAAGCTGACCGTGAGCAATGTCAGGGGCTCATGGCGCTTAGGTGCCGCTTGTGTGTGTGTGTATGTATGTTTTGGTGAGTGTGCTGGGAATAACTCACAAGTGTGACCAGCCGAAAGGTGCAAAACCGTTGGACGCGACTGCTGCTTTTGCTGTTGTTAAACTATTCAAATTTATGCATTGGCAGCAGACGGCAGGCAGACAGAGATGGCAACAGCATCGACGGCAAACAGCAACAACTACAACAACTACAACAATAGCATGAGCAGCCGGTTCAGCCAAATTGAATTTTACGCTTTGTGCCGCTTTGTTATTTGGTTTCTAGTTCAAGTTTAGGGTCAATAACTGTCGATTGCATTTTAACTAAGTTGGTCAGACAGCTGCTGCTGCTATTTTTGCTACTGCTACTGTTGATTTACAATTTGTAAAATTGGCAAACAATTTACGAGAATATAAAACAAAAGCCCGTTGAGCACATTTTAAGCCGAAGCCGAAATTGTGCTACCCTGACGAAATATTTGATTAAATAAACCTAAACCCAATGCTATACTAAACTGTTACCTAAACCCATTAAAACTATACTAAAACCAGACTTATGACCACGCAAAAATAGCACTTTTATTACATATGTATATTTAGCTAAACTTATGTAAAGTTGTTGTACAAAAATGTTCATAACAAAGTGCAGTATCTAATTAATATTACATTTCAAATGTATATTATTTTTCAAATAACACTTTTAATTTTAAATAACTAAGTTTAATTACATACAAGTATTTTTATATAGTTGTGATAATTTATGTCATAAATTAGGAACCTACAAAGTGAACAGTTTTTAAGCCAAGAAATGTTCAAGGATCTGCTGAGGTTACTCCCAAAAAATGTCACTTAACATGAAAAATGTTTATAGCAATAACAACACAGACAACCCAAAACAAGCTAATGCATTACACAAATGAAATAAGCTAATACTTTTATGAACTGCAAACTGTATAACAAAGTTTTTATGCCGAATATTAAGCATTTTGCTGTGTACCCAAAGCCGCTCAAGAGACAAACAGCTGTAAACAAAGATCCAAGTAGCTGTCCATCAATTCGTCAGTCTGTCTATTTATCTTTATCTGGCAGTTGTATGAGTGCGCTTTTGTGTTATTTTCATGTTTATCTTTGCATAAAGATAAAAATAAAAATGGAAAAAGGGCGCGCTAAGTAAATCACGAGTAAATCAAATGATACGCAACAACAATACACAGCGGACAGCAAGTTCAATGAAATTACGATTTGCGAGTATCTTGACTGCATGTTCAATGCAACAAGTATTTGATTAAATAAAAAAACAATCGAAAACATGTTTATAGGTGCAACGACTCTTCTGTCAAAGAGTATGTAAAATACTTGGGGTAGATCAGTTCAAGGCACACAATAGCCTGACTTACCTCGACCTATTTGCAAAGAGTAATTTATTTAAGAAAAACAAGTCCAATGTATCATTGCTATAAATGGAAATTCTTAATTATATATAATAATCTTAATAGCATAGTTTGGCCATTAAATGGAATTTTCATAAATATTGTAAATGGCGCTCAACCGGAACAAACAATCTGATAATCTGATTATCTGATAAAAACAAAACAGTAAGCGGTAATTACATCGAATTGTGAACACACTTGACTCGAGAAAAGTAAATCCATCCTCATAAAATGTGTCTAAAATAAATTTTCGGAAGATGAAGCATTCAAACAATAATTATTGTTATTATTATATAATCATTGTTATGCTTTGCAAAACTTTGTTCTCCCATTTCCATTTCGCTGGGAAAGTCTAGCTCAGACTGCTGTCGCTCTTTGTTATGCATATTGATTTAAATTTGGATGCGCAACCTTTTTGCTTGGTTTGTTTTGGTTTTGCTTCAACCGCAAACTGAGTCTCAGCATATACGTATTTGGGGTCTGCTTCGATTATCGCATCACATAATTAAGTATGCAGCTACATTCGAGTTCAAGGTAGTTCCGGCTCGATGACGGGCTTCGGTGCATATCCATTCGCTTACATACATATTCAGATAATGTAACATTTATTTTCGACCTCATCTACGCTAAATGATTGCGTGAGGCATGCGTAGAACGCGACTATCCGATATGGATATGTATGTGGAAGTGGACATTGAGTTGACTTGGCATTGCTGCCACCGAAACTCGGTCAGTCGTTCTCTGAGTAAGGTGAGCAACTGATCTGTAAGCGGGCGGGTTCAGTGAACTTTATTCATTTGTGGATAATTTTACAGTCGCTCTGGTGGCACTGAAATCGAGACCGATGCTCTATTAATTACTTACACACATACACCCATACGTACATGTGAGCATATATTTTATTGTGTTTTTTTTTAGTATTAAGCCATAAAAATAAAATTGCTGTTCTGACTCCATAAAATCGATGCCAGTAAGTGTGTCAGCCAGTCGACGCCAATTGCGCTGAAAGTAGCCAATCCACTTTTGTCTTTGGTTTCTGCTCTTTTTTTTTTTGAAGTTCCGTTCTCCCCACAGCTGGCCGATCCTCCACCTCCACTGGTGAGATCTTTGGAGCTGTTTTTAAACCAGTTTTCTTTGACGCTGTGAAAGCGGCTCAAAGAAATTGTCTGCTACCAAAGCTTCGCATCGCTGGCAAGCCCAGTTTTATATACTAACTGCAAACTGCAAACTGCAACTGGAAACTGCAAGCTGAGAGTACTTGTATATTTACTGTGACTGCAGCTGCGTCGACTGCGACAGCAGCAGCAGCAGCAGCGTCATGTAATGCAAACAAGATTGAAGCGTGTGCAAGATCAGCTGTCTCTGGCCCCGTCTCTCGGCCCGACACCTGGCGTCGTCTCCGTCCAGAGCAGCTGCAGCTCTAGAACTGTGCTACGTGCTGAATATAAGCAGCGCATGCGCTGCCCGCCGTCAGTTGCTGCGCAGACGCCTTCATGTGCACTTCACGTTCACAATAGACAACGTACTCGTTATCGCTTCCATTATTGGCATTGGTATCGGTATCGGCATCGGTATCGCTAGCGTTATCGTCATCGTGGTAGTTGTTAGTGTTTTCGCCTCTTCTCGCATTCAGCTTAGCTGACTCTTAGGCAAAATGGCAGCGCGTAGTGTCTATATCACAAACGAGGTGAGTTCCTGCATTGCCAAAAATAAACAAGATAAAAAACAAAAACTTAAAAACTATGAAGAGCTGCCAAAAGGGAAGGGGGTGGCAGCGGCACTTTGGAGTGCATGAAGAGACACTCGACAGGAACTGCTAATTAGTGTTGCCTCATTAAAAGCGGACACAAAGACAACTATTTAACAAACTCTTGAGAAGCACTCAACATACCGACAGTCAGTCAGACGCGGCTCATAACTTGGTCAGAATCAGCACAATAATGATTTGTTGTGGGGCATGTGAAGAATGGCATAACTGAAGAGCGCAAAAAGTCTTCGGAATATGAATAATTAATAAACAACAACAAATACAAACAACAGCTGGCTGCAAATTGTAGATTGGCCAAAATGAATTCTTAAAGTTACCAAACTCGTTTCAACACTTTTGCTTTTGCTTTTTGTAAACTTTTACTTGACAGCCAGCAGCAAAAAGTTAACTTTACTTTTATAATTAGAATAAATTAGTATTAATTTTGCAGCAGCCAAAGATAAACAGCTGAAGGGCCTTAGGCACAAGCCCGCTGGCAAAAACAAATCAATAGAAATAGAAAGCAACAAAAATGTGAACATTTCGTATATTTCCCTTGTGAATAAGGCGGTGTAGTTGAGGCAGGAAAGTGTTTGATTGGCCTCCAGCCGGAAATATGAATTGCTAATTTGAATGGCCCCAAATAATTAAAGCAATTATAGCAGAATCTGTTGAAATGTTATTGAAAGGCGGCAATAAGCTTTTATTGATATCCTCAAGCTAAAATAGAAGGTGATTTTCTCCAAAAACTAATTATAAAATAAAACAATGTAATAAAACATGAGAAGCAGTTAAGCAGCTATTAATTAACACTGTGTTAATTTAATTTAACAATGCTATCTACTCAAGGACTATTCTGTGATCTAAGTGACTTAAGATCCAAAACTATACACAAAATTTATGATAATATGATTTAGTGTTAGCCACTGTAAATTGCCGTCTCTATTGTATTTAATTTAGCTTATCAAATTAAACATTAATTATGGACAGCTTTGGCTAAAATCAATTATTTAAATTTTTTAACAACATAAGGCGAACAAAAAAAAAATAATAATTAACTGTGATGAAGTGATTCTCTTAATTGGTTGCCGTTTATGGCCGTAATCGTAAGATGATACTTTTAGCAAGTATCTGGCTACCGATGGGTAGTAAACCCCATCCTGGCCACGGCCACACGTACAGCAATTGAGTGGTCCTCCCCTTCCCCCCCTTTATGTCTAGACCGCGTGTTCGCTGTGCAAGCAGAGTAATTAACGTCTATTGACATTGGGCAAACAAATGAGCCAAACAAAGCTCTGCGTAGGCGACCACTTCAAGATGATGAAAATTTAGCAGCCGCATTTTCGTGGATATACATTTATGCCGTTTGGATTTATGATACTAATATCAAACGCCCGCACACAAGTACTTATGTACTTAAGAGTACATATGTATGTATGCATGTTTGTTTGTGTGTTTGCAAGACTGTTGCATGTCCTGAGAGAGAAAAGCCACCCAGTTTTGCATGATGTGTTTGCTACGCGTTTATGGCTGTGTTTGCACATCTAATATTTGCCAAAGTTTTGAGCAAGAATAACAAAAGATTTTTGCGCGTTAAATAAATAAAATGTCACTTGGCGAGGAGAAATAAACAGAGAAGCAAGAAAAACGAAGAACGAAAAACGCAAAACAATAAAAAGGAAAACAATAAAAACCAAACCACACCAGCTATGCAGACATGCTGTCGTTGGAGTTGCACAATAGTCAGTTGCATATAACGTATACGTCAAGTATACCAATACCCCAGCCAATCTTGTCAAAACTTGAGAGCACTTTGAACCAAAGCAAAGTAATTTAAATCTTAGCTCGACAAAGTGACCGAAATTTCATTTGCTAAACTCACAACAAATGAAAATTACATATAACGGAAACGACAACCACTTGTGCAACAAATATGGAAATATATGCATGTGTACGTGTGTATCTGTGTGCATAAGCTGTATGGTAAACACTTCAGGACAAATGGCCCACAATTGTCCTATACTCCAAACACACTACAGGCTAAAGTCGCATTTGGGCCAAGTCTTTCATTTGAGGCCCAAACTTGGCCAGGTCTCATGGGTATGAGAGACAACATCTAGTCCATTTGTGTTATGCAAATAGAATTTGAGTTCGAATGCATTTTGGGTACTTGTCGAGCGCCATGCAAATCAAAAGTATCTGTATTTGCATGCGACTTCAACTGTTTTAACAAATGCTTTTAATTACACCAACTATTCACATTATTCATGTTACGAAACTCGAGAAGAATGAAAATGCAGGTCGTTATTTCAACAATGTTTACATCTGTTGTTTAATAAAGTAACTTTATCATTTATTGATAATGTAAGTAAGTGCAATGTAATACGAGAAATGGAAAGCTTTGAAATGGCCTTTCAATATTCTAAATTATTGACTAGAGGCTCTTAAAGAGTTTTTAAAGCCATTGGTAAATCATTTAAAAGCAAAAGTAGCATTTTGTTACCCACTTAAAATGTGCATAATAATCACAAGAAAAAAAATTAATGAAAACCAAAAATATGCCAACTGAACATTGACTACTGACCGCTGTCCACTGCCACGCCCCACCTCTGCAATATTTTGTTTTGTTTTGTATTTTATTTATTTTTTTTTTTCTTTTTCTTGTTTCGTTTTCTACTTCTCGGTTGTTGTCGCTTGAGTGAATCACGGTTCTCTTGATTTATGCATTTCCTAAACGAATGTTAATAATTTCAGCATTTAACTGTTCAATGTTTTTGTGTGTGTTTGTAGTTTTTTTCATCTTTACTTTTTATGTCTTTTTGCTCAGTTCGTTATCGGCCACCAAAAAAGGAAAAGAAAAAAAATTGGCGAACAGAGAATCTTTTTGCTTGGCATCGTCGTAGCCTTCTCCTTCTGACAAGGGTCAGGGTTATAACCAAACATTTGGTTAATTATATATTTAATTATCCAGCAAACATGATGCTTTATTATTAGTGTTTGCACCTTGTCGGTGATCCATGTCAAGGCCGCGGCAGAATCTTAAAGCTCAACATCAAATACTCGCCGCTTAAAAAGGCAATTTAAACCATTGTACAATTATACAATTACAGTCACCGAGCGCATTCAATACGGTGAACTATGCAAAGTGAGTAACACTGCCTCATGCCACAAATACGATGCCTTTGCAGACAGAAGCTCAAGCGATAGAAAAACCCAGACGAGGAGCCACTCAAGTGTTGTGTTTTATGCGGGACAGTTTTTGATTTACTGCAGTTTAAAGACACTTAAAAACCCATTGACCTTTGAACTTGCAGCATACACGCAGTTTGCCACCCACACTTACACTGATTATTTTCTGCTTTAAAACGGTTCAATTTGTTTTGCCTTGGCCCCGCCGATGATGTGTTGGCTTACAAAATACCATTTAAATAGATGGAAAATGCACAGCAACAATGGGAAAAACTCGCTGTTCGATGCGCTCGACCCACCACATGAAGCTGCAGCAGCGGTAGCAATGACAACAACAATTAAAACACAAACTGGTTACGCCTGGCAAACGCCACGCGGCAAGTTGGCCTTGTGCTAATCCACATTTTAGAATCCCAGCCGCAATAGCAGCGCAGCCAACACTCGCGATACAAGTAACAGCTGAAAATGCTGCGACCACTTTAGAGTTAGAGCCAAACTCGACTAGTCGATGGATACCAAATGGTTTTCATTGGCACAAAACCGTTTAGCAAGTTGAGTGTGGGGCACAGAACGTTGTTGGTCAATGATCAGGCCAGACGCATTTGAGAACGTAGCTCATGCTGGATCGTATCGGCATCAACTTGACTTTGAGTTAACTTTGATTGGGATTGTCAGTGTTGCTGGCAGTTCGGCAATTAATTGCAAGATCAATGTGGCAGCTGCCACATAAGTAAGCGCCGAGAATGACGTTTGACAATGATGTACGATTAATTGCAATTGACACTTTTAAATCGCATTGCACTTAAACAGCAATCGTTTCAATTGTATTTTTACAGATAATTATTACAGCCATGGACCGCTTTGTATGGTTTGTGCTATTGGTGGTCATGACGCATCTAGTTACGGAGTTCACTCGAGTTACGGGCTATGCGAGAGGGCAACGCCAGGAACTGGTACTTCTCAATGATGTAAGTATTATGCACAAATTTGTTTTATTATTTAAATTGTATTAGATTCAAGTTAACAAGATTTAGCAATATCTGAAGGCAAATTGATTCTTTCGATAGTTCAATATTTGTCTGGAAGAGCAACAATTTTATTTTATGTAGCATGCCATTGAGCGCCTAATTAAATATTTCCAAATCACTAATTGATATTTAGTACCAAAAGCAGCTTGGTAATTAGGAAACTTTAAGAGCTATAAACAATTTAACCACACATTTTTAACAGTCATAAATAATTGAATTTGAAATCGTTAATATTTAGAGAAGGCAAATTAAACATGATTTGGAAATAATAAAATATCGCATAATTCGCATAATTTTATGGAACTAGCAGTAGTAGTATTATGCTGCGCTTTGGCTGTTTATTTTGTTGACAACTCTCATAATGCAAATGCATGCAAATAATATGCATAAATGTATTTATTTGTAAGCGGCTAATTGGCGAATGCGCTGTTTGAAAGCTCTGCTAAAGGTTAATTTGTTTATGTGGAATATTTTTAGACCATGCTGCATCCGATGCCCGTACAGAACATGCTACTCTATCCCAGCTACGAGTATCCACACTATGAGCAGCAGGCAGCGACGCCAGTTAGTGGCAACAGCATACAACAGAATGCGGCTATGATACTGAGCAGTCTGGGAGTTGGCGGCGCAGGAGCTGGTAGCAATGCTGCGGGTAATAATGCCGCAGAGCCTAGTTACCCGTTCTTTAGCCTACGGCCTTTAATTGACAGCATTTTCGAGGTAAGTGCTCGAATTTATAATCGTTTTGCCCGCCCGCAGCTCTATTGAGTAGATGTGTATGTGTGTGGGTGTGTGTGTGCTTGTGTGTGTGCTTGTCACCGCCAAACCCCTTGTGATCCAATTCCAATTTCGATGCCATACGATGCCTAATAGCAACTTTCAATTTGCCGCAGATACCGATATCCACGCTGCGTGCTGTCAACAATCTGGTGGGTCGACTCACAGGCAGCTATCGTCAGGCGCCGGAAGTAGTGCAAAAATCGGCTACCATTGATGCGAACGCGCCCATCCGACTGCCATCGGGCAATTCAGTGCCCATTCCGGGCAACTTAAAGCTGTCAACGATGGGCAATGCGGCTCAACGTCAGCCAATGCGAGAAGAGTTGGCGTAGTTCACAAAAGGCGGCACTTGAAATTTCCATTTAAATAATTCGTAATTAGTTTTATAGTTGAACTTTGACCTTAGGCCGGGGCAAGGACAAGGCGCACACGTTTCTCAGTGTCGTGTGTTTATTGTAAACCTGTAAGTGTGTGATTGCAAAAGTATGTGTGTGTTTTTATGCATTTTTAGTTACTTAATGTTTTCGTTTTAATGTTGAATTTTGTGATATATGTAAACTCGTTTGTAAGCTTAATTTAATTATATTTATATGTAAATCATACCGAAAAAAATACAAAATACATGTAATTAAAAAAAATTAACAAACCTTATTATTTATGTCTACATACAATTCATTCAATATGTTTGACCAATCTCAATATTGAATGAGTATGGTAAACAGATTTTATGTCCAAAGTCTGAAAGCATGCTATGCTTTTCAGCAGCTTAATTATTTAATGAATGTTAGGCAGACAAAAACATTGTCTACTTTTGTGCGCTACTTCAAAATGCATAAAGCTTTACCAATAAAATAATAATGCTTCCTTATTGTGATTTAAATAAATAAAATCTCTCCGCAAAAATGTCAACAGCCGCGAGATTCTCTATCAGCGGGATGCCAGTCGCTAAGTAATTAATGTTTTAAGGAGAATAAATAATAATCACGACACTCGTAGATTAAATTTGAAATCGCCGATTATCGACCTTTTAAACAGCAGGAAATTAATTAATATTTTTTCAGTAATGCTTTCATAATCAGGAAACGGTCATAGGCTTCAAGTTCATATTTAATGTGACAATGATTATAAGTTTTTCAATAATTAGTTCAAAGATCATATAGATTTAAATATATGTGCCTTTCGTTTTTAATTGATGTAAGTCGAGCTCAAGTCTGACGCAAACTTGTTTAGACTCGCTGGAAAATTATTGAATTAATTTAAAGTTTGCCATTATGAGATTACGATCTGTGATCTAAAATGAATGCGAGTATTGGTTGTCTATCGGAAATGTGTTAATTATCAGCTACATACCAATGATTCGTTCACTTAGTTCAGCTTAATAGAGGTTAAATAGAATAAAACAACTAATGAACGAAATGATTTAAAAGCAAAAAGGCGTTGGCAAGTAAATCATGCGGACTGTGATGAAAAACTTTAAGGAATTGTCGGAAAGTAAATTGAAGCGTACAAATCCAACAGATTTAATTATTTCTTGTTTTTTTGCTGGAAGCGGCCCTTTTCTGGGCATTTGATTTCGATTACGCATTTAAATTCATCAAGCACGTGCCAATCGCTGCGTGGACAATCGAATCGAACAAAGGCAAAACACATTAGCTTAGTTGCCAACTCAGGCGTCGCTCTGCTGTCGATTTTGTCATTTGAATATTTAATGAGCGCTTATTAGGACAAGAGAGTAAAAAAGAACGTTGGACATTGAACATTTCTTTAGCTGAACAACAACAATCTTTCCCCTTCCCGCTTCCCGTTTTAAGATAACTGTGCTCAAAATCAACGAAAAAGAAATGGCTATTGGCATTTGACTTGTGCGCTGACTCGTCATGACGTGGCAATTGAGCTCAATCCGAATTTCGAGCCAGTTTTTTTTTTTTTTTAGAGTAAACCATAAGCCATAGATTCAATGACCTTCAGCATCGTGTGGCACTCATTATAGTGCACAGTGACGCATGCAAAGTTGCATGCCACTGTTGGCCATTGAAAAAAACTTCACTTCGACCACAATGGAAATTGAAACACAACGGCGGTGAAGCGTATTACATGACAACCACAGGTTTTTGGTCAATTGCAACCACTGGCATTGCAGCAGTAAAATTGCCAAACATTGGACTCGACAGGGAATTGTAAAAGCTTATCACATTGGCCTGCTTTAAGGCGATAAAATGATGTTAAAATTGCATTGTAAGTACACCAACCGGTTTGAAGAACTTTAATGTCTCTCACTCAGTCGTCGACCGGGCGTATACGCAATGTAAGCTCGCACATAGTTCAATAATTATTTAAGAATTATATACACATTCTCGTAAAAATAATATAATGCCATATGACTTTATCATCTTTGGCTATTATCGCTGTCATTGTTTGGCAATTCTAGGTGGCCATTCAATACAAATATATGACATTGATCAGATGAGCTCCTATATAAACAGTCGTTTGCATTTAAATTGCGCCTCAAATCCAGTTCACCAGGCGTGCAGCTCCCGTGTTTAACAGTCAGACAGACGAGACATAACACAACCGGCAATTCCCATTTCCATTACGAATTTCAAGTTTAAGCTCGGACTCAGACTTGGGCTCAGACTCGGTCTCAGACTGAAGCTCAGTGCTAAACGACAACGCGACGCGAGTGGACGAGTTTCTGTCTTGCAAAGATTTATTAATAAGCCGAGCCTGAAGTGATTGAAGAAGCAGAAAGACAGAAACCAGACAGAAGTGTGTATAGGTACAAATTGTGCTAAGAACAAATCTACATAATAAGCAGATACTATATACAATACTTGTGAAGAGGCTGCCTGCAAATTAGTTTTGCCCGTCGCCTCTGTGCATGTGAAATAGCCTCACTTATGCTTGACTTCGCCTACTTCAGCTCCAAGAATTTTAATTCTCAACTGTCCAGCTGGCTGTCCAGCTGGCTGTCCAGCTATGCGGCTGTCCGTCTATTCCGTCCGACGTACTATGCGACCCGCATACAAAAGCAGTCGAGTCTTTTGTTTTGCAAGTTTCTCTGGGCCGACACCTGGCTTTGGCGCACACGTCGATGTTGCAACGAAAGCTTTTGGCCAGAGGCTATGCTATGTGAAGCAGCGCGGCAGTGAGGCAGTGAGGCAGTGAGGCAGCTGCTAGCCAAGCAAGAAATTAATTTTGTTTCACCTGTTTTTTAGCTACGAAATGTTTGCCAAATTCGAAGCACTTTGGCTGCTGCTACTGCTGCAAGCAACACTCGGCCCAGCACAGGTGAGTTATTAGCATGTAAAACAAGCAAACTAACTAGCTAACTAACTTAGTATTGTAAGTTCGTTTAAGTATGGCCCAATTTTGTTTGTTTGCTTGTTTGTTTGTGTTTTAAAACCTTCCATAACCATGCACTGATGCGAACACTTTGCTAACTTTCTGCATAAACAAACCACTCATGCTTCACGCCCTCTGTGGTTAGTTCTTTTAGCTATTGATCCATTGGTTTGTGAAATGCAAATTTCTCAATTAGTGGACACTAAAATCAAACGCAGTACATTCATTTAAACGCTTTATAGAAAACCACATAGACATTGTAAAAGCTAAAAAAAAAATCACAAATTTATTCAAATTAACATTCAAACGTATTTAAATAATAGATATTTTCGTATGCGGTTAGTTTTTCCATGAATTTAAATCAATTTATTAGTGATATTTTAATTTACCTAGTTTCAGACGAAAGCCGAATCGGAAAATTTCATGCAAAGCTCGGAGAAACTATTTAATATTTTAAAACTTTTGATATAAATTATTTCAAAGAAAATTCATGTTTTTATCGCTTTTAAATTGCAGAAATTCCGCATTAAAATAAATAAAAACCATTTATAAAATAATTTCGAAACTTTTTTTTAACGTTATGTTATCTCTAACTTAACATTTCAAAGAAAGTTTAATAGCTATTCTATATTTAAAAAGCATTTAAGCAAATCGAGTGGAAAACTGGTTTTTGGCAAATATTATATCTCAATGTAAAGAACAAAATAACACTCTCAATTAAAGCTGCTAGACATTCACTTTATTATTTATCTTTGATTCACACATGTCTGTCTAAATTATCAACTTTGCAAAGGAATAATCAACAGAACAAGTTTCTTTTTGTTTAAACTGTGAACAGCACCTTTTACTGTTAACCTCACATTCGCCGACAACATGCCGAGTATTTGTTGATGTGAAGAATACTCATATTATCAGTCAAGTTCAAGGGCTGATAATCATTGCGTAAATTTGTCTCGCACTTGTGCAAATAAGCAAGAAAAATACTCCTAGTTCTCAGAAATAGAATAGAAATATAGTATGGTCACCATTTATTGTCAGGCATTTATTGTAAGCTCATTGTGAAGTATAGAAAAAAAATATAAATTTGCAATTCATTGCTTCAAATAAATGATTGCACACAATTTCATGTTGACCATAACGAAACCATTTTCTGGCCACTGAGCAGCCAGACAAATTCAAAGTCAATATGCCAATTGTTGTCCAGTTCAAAGTGCTCACATTTGCAATCTTTTGCAGTTTGTATGGATTTCATGTTGACAATGCAGCAGCTGTAGAAATTTGATAGCCCTCTCAAAGGCTATCAAATATATTTTATTTGAATTTATTGAGGCGTTAACTGTAATCACAAAGATATTAGTATATCTAGTGCTTAAATTAGGGAAAAAACAAAACTACACTTAACAACCATGATATAAGAAACTAGAAATAGACACACATCAGTTATATTAAACTGAAAATACATCTAAGCATTTTTATTTTCTCTGCTAATGAGTATCTTGTTGGGTCATAACTCTAATGAGAAATATTACAGTGTGTATTTGAATAATTGCTCAATTCAGCTTTTAAACCTAGAGGTCAATCCCATTATTGTGTATAAATACACTTAGCATGATCAATTTCTCGTATTGCGCCATTGCATTAACTCGTCAACACTTCAAAGCTATTGCCACTATTGCAGAACCATCGATGGCTCGTACTGTTTGTTGATTTTATTTCCAGTTTATTGCATATTCAAATGGCTGCGCTCCACTGAGCCAACTCTTGATTTGCCCAATTGCCATGGTATTCTGTATTGTGATATTTTGAACGGGAAAGGGGTATTTTAATATTTGCAGTTGTTTGTGGCATTTTGGGTTCATTAAAGTGTTGTGCAATGCAATGCAACGGGCATTAAAATGCGGTAATGAAGAATTTTAGTGCTTCGGTTATTCAGCAAGTCGTGTAATTGCACGCCAAGGCACAAGTGGTAATTACTTTCGAACATTAAAGCGTCGCGACTATCATTAATCTACGTAGTTGAGCACGACTTCGACATCCAGTACGGGCATGTGCTCCTTAGCTGAGAGCCCAGCAGTCATATATCATTTTAATAACGGCGACCACCTTGAACCTTAACCGAGCCTCTGAAATCTGATATGAAGCGCAAACAAACAATGCGAAAGGTTATTTTAAACTAATTACGCATACGCCGCATTGTACAACAACGCTACTGCTGTTCATATCTGCCTGCCTGTGTGTCCACATGGTAACCACTGTTTTGGGGGTCTCCTGTCATGTTCGGGCCAACAACGGCCACGACACTGCATCTGTGAAACTGCGACCCAGGTGGCAAAGGCCCAACTGCACGGTTAACATGGCCCACTTGTATGTTTGCCTAATGGGCACTCAGAGAACGGGAACGGGACGTGTTTTGTTGCCCATTTTTTCTTTTTTTGGCTGTCTCCTTTTGTTTGTCTACTGCAGTTTTTTGCGCTCAACCGGATGCCGGCGTGCACAAAGTTTTTGGACTTGCCGCCAGCTGTAACAATTTTAGGCACTTTTGCAGTTGGCCAAATCTTGGCACTTGGGTTTATTTCTATTTGTTTATAGCCCGAGGGCTTGGCAGGCGTACAAGAATTTAGATTTTAATCAACGCATGCATGAAATTTGCATTTGTTGTGGCCGCAGTCAACTGAGTGTACGAACTGTGTGTGTGGTCGTGGGAATTGTACACAATTGAAATTGAAATTAAGGACTGCGAGAAGGGTTTGCAGTTGTGGCAGTTAGCGCAGGTTTCCCAGAATTCATGCAAATTACTAAGCCCTTTTTTTTTTTTGATACTTTTTGCCCACCGAAAATGGTTGTGGCCGCCACATCAAAGCACATTACATGGAAATGTGGACTTTGTTAGGAGCTGAAAGTTATTAAGGATCACGAACTGAGCACTGTCCATCTGCAATCTGTAATCTCAACGTAAATTAGTTGTGCACAGCATTCTATTGTTGTTGCTCAAAGAATTGACTCCCTGATGTTTATCATTAAGTTATGGCAAACCCGTGAAATACCCTATCTGGCTAATAAACACATTTGCAAGCCAACTGGATGGCTCAATTGAAGTCGATGGCAAATGGCAATGTTTAGCCAACCACACAGCACAATTTATTTCAATGGATTCGTGCAAATATTTAACAAGTAAACAACAAAGGAGAGACTGCCCTTTAAATAATGTCAAATAAATATTCGCAAATTTACAATTGCAGGTCAAAGCCGTTCTATTGTGCTTCACTTCTTTTGCTGACTAACCAAAACTTTCTGTGCTTTCTGAACAATGAAACTCTCCTGTTCACTTTAATCACCCTCTTGAGATATTTATGCTACTCTGGCTAGCTTTTCTCCTGTTTTTCTATTCATTTTCCCCCCAGAAAGGGAAAAAATGTTATATACGGGTATTTTTTGAAATGCGCAGCGATTTGTGTGCGCATTTGAAAATTCGCATTAAAGCTTGGCGAATGAATTGCAAAATATATGACAGTTTTATACAGAAACTCATTCAAATTGATTGAATGAATAGCTAAAAATATACTTTTAATTTTCTCCGATTATCATTTAAAAGAAAACTGCAGCTAAACAGTTACAAGTCTATCTAGTCAAAACAGTAGTTAGAAATATATATATATGAATATAGCTTAGAGCCAAGCAGTTTATTATCAATAGGTAATCATTTAAAGAGCTTGTTGCAACTTAAGCTCAACTTTTAAGAGAGATATTTAGTACGGCAAGTGCAAATGGCTTATGATTAAATGCAACTTATTTACGATAGAGTAAATCAGCTCTAAGTGCATTAAAATATTCCACTCTCCGCCACCAGTTGATGCTGCAAATGAGGCGACTACTCGGGTTATATGTGCAGGTAAATGATTTCTTAATCGCCCAGAAGCTTCTTACGAGCACTTTGTATGTTAAGTGCAGCGGGATGCGACACCAAGGGTTCTGATTAAATAGAGTTTATCAGGCGCTTAATCGACTTATGCTTGCGAACCAAACCGCCAAGGGATTCAGTGTGTATGTGTGTATTCATGTATATGTGCTTGTATGCAACAAAGCATTTGCATCTCATTACATGTTGCAGCTACTGCAGCCGCAGCTACTGGCACACAAGCTGTCGCATGCTGTCAAAGTGCGTGTGGTATGCCATGGTATGATGCAATGGAATTTTTTCCTTTTCCATACAAATAAGCACAAGTCATGCTCTTCATTATGACATTATTATAATTTAGTTAACAACTATTTGTCTCGTTCTTCTTGCTGCCGACCAGGAAGTTGCTGGCGTCGAACTCAAAGTTTAATTGGAACTTAATTAAGTGGCACGACATTTGACTAAAATTAAAAAAATCAGCAACAGAAACTTGTTAAACTCTGCAACAAAGTTGAAAAGATAGAGACGGAAGAAGTAGTTAGTCGAAGAGAGACCAAGAGGGAAGACAATTACTCACGCTATCACAGGTTGATGCCATAAATGACCAACTGAAAGTGCACCACAGGCAGTTGGTCGACTTTCGAGTGCCGCTTAAAGCGTACCGTAGCATGCTGTTGACCAATGCCACCACTCAGCAACTCTGCCCTGCCACCATCTCCGCTATGCTCCTCCAGCGGTGTCATGTCATAGGCATGCACGGCGGTAATCGTATAGCCATCGATGGCATCGCCAGTCTGCATGAGATAGACCTCAGTAGTGAAGCAACAAAAAACAGTTTATTATCCTACCTCTGGGCCATAGGCAACAACATGCATATCCACATCCGTGCCGTTGTCACGTGGTAGGAAAACATCTTGTGCGTGCAATGTGCTGGCATACTTGTTGACCTGGCCCCAGGTGACCGTGGCGCCATCGGCACGAGCTGCCAGCCACAAAAGCAACAGGCTTATAAATGCTTCGTTTGTCAACATGGCCATATGGGGTACACAGCTATCCGAATTTCCCTTTCACTGGCAGCGAGCTATGAAACCCAAATGAATCGCCACCAAGCTATTAGTTGAAGGTATTGGCGGTCTGTCTGCTTGTAAATCGCTTATCAGTTTCAGGTGTTTTAATGTTTACCATTCTCTTTCTCTCACTCTTTCACACTCTCCCTCTCTCTATCTCGCTTGCAGTCTCTTTTTCTGTGAAGGGTAGATGCTCTGTTGCTTGCACTTTGTTTTTGCAAAATTGTTTATTTGTCTGAAGATTGCACTTCAATTTACTTTGCTGTTTTTCGTGGAACAAAAAAATCCGGTCCTATTGAATCAACAAGGTAAAAATGTCTAAACTGGTTCACAACCTCAGACCGTCTGACGCTTATCACCTTATCACAAACTTTCATATAGATTTGTAAGTATGTCAGCATGTGCGTTCATGCCATATTTGTCCACATACATATTCAACTAAGTGAGCTATATTTACGTATCTGAAGCAAAATAGCCACGAGCTGTGCAAATATTTATTGAATTTTGTAACGACCGTTACACTGTCCAACACATAAATGCTATTAAGAACATTTTAAATAATCTAGCAGAGTGCACAAATCGTTCAAACATAAATCAATAGTTATATAATATTAAGGGGAATTGTGTATACAACATTTGTAAAAAATGTAGTACATATATAACATTGTTATCTATTGGAAAAAAAAAGATAATACATTCAGTATTAGTTGGTTTGCTGTGCAAGTTGTTAAAATGGGGGTTTTCTTTTAATAAACATGTACGTCTAATATTATCTTGCTCCCTTGTTAATTAGTGTAAGCAAAGAGTTGTATTCCCTGTCAACTAAAAGATTGCTAATAAAGACTGATCATTTAGGTTAGCTAGACGGCTGGTGATAAAATGCATGAGAAAACAACTATTTATTATTTAACTCTTATCTTTTATTAAAAAGTAAACCCAATATTGCATTGCAAATACATATAAATAAAACAGATGAATAAATGCAAATATGAGTAAAAATACTACTTTAGAATCAATATTTACAATGTAGATATAGGGTAACTTATTATCCAGCTCTGTGTAAAGCACTCCCACTAGTCGGGATCTACTATCGCTCACCTATAATGCAATCAGTATGTTATCTTTCAGATATCAAAGCTGTTATTTGACAACAGTTAGTGAGAAGGGAATTTGAAATGCTCTCATTTAATGGCAACACAATAATTAAATCAGACGGATTTAAAGATTCTCGCACTACTTAGTTTGACCTGTTCTAAAGTCAGCCACGTTCTGAAATCAATTTCAATAATACTCGCATTTTGACTTTATTACAAAGTTGCAAAACCTAATTAAAATTGATTGACGCATCTTTCTAACTGGAGATACGGACAGGTAGCCTCTAAATCATACAGTAGATCCCTAAAATAATGTGTGTAAACTTGTTGCCTACATTTTAAGGTGTTCACTCAAAAGTTTTGGGCGCACAAACTTTGACTATTTGTGAAAAATGGCCAAAATGTCTTATGGCAAAGTTTGCTGGTCCTAAACAAAGCGCCAAACTTTCAATAATATCAAGCATACGCAATGTGTAACTAACTTTGGCTAACTCACTGCACCCTTCTCATCTCTCTCACATCTGACATATATTCTTCACCTGCAGCTGATCACATTTCGCGACGGCAAGGTGGGCGTTAACTTCGCCGGTTACCATGCGGATGCCGGACTAGGCGGCTTGCTGACGGGCAACTCAGCCGACGGCGGACTCAGCGCCTCGGCGGGCACTCCATGGGGAGCGCGTGCTGCCGCAGGTCTCGGTGGTGGCGTCAATGGTATGACTTTATCAGCCACTAATTGATTTTGATGTTCATTCACATGTTAACGCACATACTTATTATATACGCAGCACGCACTGCTGGCGGTGCATATGCCGCAGCTCAGGCAAATGACCATGTGGGAGCCAGCGCCGTTTTGGGTGGCAGTGTGGGCGAACGTGGTTATCTCGGTGCCGAAGCACACCGACCTGGCAAGGTTTCCGGCTCCACTGTCCATGTCACACGACACCAGTTAATTCCAGAGCCGGTTCCACTGGACGATCAGCCAGCTGCGTTGCCAACGCCAACATCTCACGTGCAAGTAGTGAAGCCACCCAAGAAGTACTCTCTAATTGCTCCAAATGTGAGTAATAATTTTGAATTTCACTCTCTCTTGCAACATACCAAGTTATGAATAAGATATCTCATACTCTTCCAATTCGAACATTTGATAGAAAACTCTGAATTGATGTAATGAATTTGAAAAATATATAGTGCTTAACTTTAAATTAGTTAGAATTAGACTCAAAAATCCAGATCTACAGCTTAAATTAAGACTCGTAAATTAACAATTAAGTAGCGGTTTAAAGCAGTGTCAATTTGTGTGGATTATGCCTGTTGCCATTTGTTCGAATGTATCGCTAATCTATGCCTGTTAGTCAGACCAAAATGCGGCCGGGGAAATCAATGAAAATCATGTTAAAATAGCCGCAGTGCCAACCGCAGAGAGCATCCAAATCGAGCACGAGCCAATGCCTGTAGTAATTGTCAAGCGGCAACGCCTACGTGCGAAACGTCCACGTCAACGACAACGCAATGTATACATAACGCAAGTGGTACAGGAGCAGCAGGATCAGGAGCAGCAACAGGATGATGCGGGGACTGTACGTCAGGTGGTCTCATCGCACTCTGATGAGCCGACGAAGGTAACAGTCAAAATAACAACAGCAAACGGACATGTAATGCACACGCAGCGATGAGCTGTGGTCTGATACCACAACCACACACACACGCACAGTGTCACACACACACAGAAACAGACAGAACCACTGACTTCAGCTCACAGTACCCGGCAAACAGCCACGCCCACGCCCACACACACACACACACAACCTAGAGCCGTATTTGTTGGAAAACAGCTGCCGGCTACAATTTTTGGCTTTCGGTGTGCAAGTTTCGCTTTTGGGTCAAAACATTTGCCCATTTAATGCTGTAAATTTATTTAAAACATTTGTGGACGGCTCTGCGGTATCAACAGCATCAGCAGCTATATGCCTCAACTTGTTGCAACATTTTTAACGTTTTTGCATGCAATTTTATTTAGTTTTAGGTGTCGTAATTTCTTTGCTTTTCGGTGACAGCTTAATGAAATGTTGGCATTTAAAAGTCGTTTTTTGATTTGTTAGCCATGTTTTTTTTAAATTAAATTCAACTAATTGTAATCTCTGCCTTGCTCTTGGTAGCACGCGGCAGCCAAATCGGTGTCCACAACGAAGACCTACGTCCCCAAACCACAAGTCCAAAGGCACGTGATTGCCCACCAGGCCCAGGGCAATGTCGTTGGCAACGCACTCGAAGTGAGTAGACAGCGGCACTTGGTCGCAGTTGTTTAATCTGTACATTTTGATTAAATTACTTTGCCATTTTCACTTTTCAACAGATTCCCATCGGCATACTGCGCTCCCTGCAGTTCAGCCTCGGCAACTTAGCCAACGGTGGCCAGCCCGCACCCCAGGTGCCTGTTCCTGCCTACCAGGGATGAGGGATGAACGCTTTACTCCTTAAAGTGTATTTGTATATAGCATATACTGCGTATACTTGATAAATAATTTACATTTAAATAACTTTGGTCATTTTAAGTATACAAATAGTACTCATGTTATTATCCGAAATATATGCTTAATAGCAAATATAATTTAGCAAACATATTTCAGGCATATCACAAATTTAAACATGGTAGAATTGTTTACAGGGCGTAGATTTATGTAAATGTATTAAATTATCATAAATGCTAAGCCATGTCTCAGTCTCAGACATCTTTAATACTCGTGCCACAATCATATCAAGATGTGCCATTTCATTTTGGTTTAGAATGTTCCTTCTACGCATTGTTATTTGTTGAAAGGGTCGCTCCATAAAGTCAAAAACCACACAACGACCTCAGCAAGAGCAACAAAAGCAACAACAGCAGTGCATTGAATAGTTTTTATCTCTGGTGTAAGTTCAAATGGCCTGCGTACTCTTACCCGCATTCACATTCGCACACTTACACTCGCAGACACACACGAGTACACTCATATGTAGATCTACAAGTACGAATTGGCGAGAAACATATTGGCACGAACTCTGCGCCCGAAATTTAACTTTAAAGAGGAAATAGCAAGCCGTCGTAGTTGTTTGTTTAGGAGCTGCTGGTCAGAAGCCCCAGACAAGATATGGCGAACAAATACACACTTGCACACACCGACAAAGAGGCACACATATGAGTATGTATGCACCTACTATACTATACTGTGTGAGGAAAATATTTCACACTCGGCAAACCACAGGCACTTGTGCGGGGCCCTAAGAGGGGGCAAAGAACTGGGTAACGGTCCACACATGTTTGAATGTTTAACACACTCACAGACAGACTTACACTCACACACACACATGCATGCATAGTACATGCACGTATTGTGCAAATATGCTTAAACACCTCGGGCTTTTATGCTTTTAACCCTCGCCGCACAAAGTCGCCAGTGTGAATGTGTGTTAGTGAATGCCTAAGCAGGGGCATGTATGTGTGTGTGGATGCCTTAGGGTCAGCATCAGTTTGTTTGGACTACAATGTGAGCCCATGCGGCGGTTTGTGGCTGCTCTTTGAATTTCTTAATTAATATTGCGCTTGCAATTTATTGCCATTTAGCGAGTTGAAACCGCGTGTCGCCTGCTGCAAATTATGCCTGCCAAGCTAAAAAGCTAGAAGCACTCTAACAATTTCAACTTATACATATATAGCAGAGTTACCCACTACTAACAAAATATGCCAAAAATATATCAATATTTTAACATGGACAAACATACTATATACAGAGAAAATATTTTCCCTACGCAAGAATAATGAAAGTACAAAACAAGTGAAGTGTGCTTTGTATAAGTATAAATAAATACATATATTTGTGACATTTCAGCGCAGGAGTAATGGCTTGACTCCAACGCATAGTCCAAATGTGGCTGTGCCGGTCTGGAGCCAAAGGTTAACAATGGATGCTACAATTCACTTCAATTTGTAGAACGCTCACTGGCGGCTCATTAAATTTTACGCACGTGCCGCACAAATTATATTTACAGTCTATATATATAAAAATGCACATACACACACAGCTTGTATAAATATATATATTTAAGCCATTTCTAATTTAGAAAATAAATAGCCAGTTGAAAATTGAAAAGGTTTTTTTTCAATTTTATTTCTTACGGCCAACGGTTCAGCATGTGTATTTGTGGGCCGTGAGCGTATGCCTTTATTATTAAAGGCAAAAGGCAACTCAATCGCTTACACACTCATCACCCATACACACACAAGCTCATATATTGAATTACTGCGCGCTTAAAGGTAAGCAATCGAAGACCTGGCGTATGCGTAATGAATGGCTGGAGCTTCTACGTCAGCCGTAGACTTACAACATTTTTCAATGGTTTATAAATAGACATATTGTATATATCGTAATTTTAAGCTTGATATTATGTCAATTAAATTTGAATTTAATCTTATTAGCAATATTTGGTACAAAAAACGCACATTAATGTGTGCATCAGTTTAAAGATGCACCGAGTAATGGAAGTTCTCAATTTATTTAACATGAGAAAGACGACGCTGCGTATGCGTATTATTCAAGTGCCTGTCGGCGGTAAGACTCACTGACTAACGCAGCACTTTATAAATATTCATTGGCCGAGCTTGTGGAAATGGAGTGCAAACAGGTGAATATAAATATTCATATTTTCTATGTACTCACCCGTACCGCAACATTGCGGAGGAAGTGAAATGCGCCTTAGAGGCTCCGAAAACTTTTCAAACTAAAGTTCGGTTTTTCATTCAAGTTACCTGCCTGGTCTGCTCTAGTCTGTTATGTTCTGTGCTGTTCTGTTTGTCTGTTTCTCTTTAATCTTAGAGAGGGAAAGCACGCATAAATTTAAATATACAAACATACATAAATGTATGTGGGAAGTATTTTAGTGTTTGTATGTATTCTGATTTGATTATTTAAGCCGAAAGCATATTAAATCGGAGCAAGGTAAATTTGTGCATTATTAATAAGTCGACGCCATTTAATTGAAGCAATGTGATTATTGCCCGAAGATGGCAGTTTGCAGACTGTGGCCATATGCAAATTCAGTTGCCAAGGGCAGCCCAACATGACTTTAATGTATCCAGACACAGAACATCAACATTTCAAGCACACACACAATTCACACTCACACCTAAGTAGCAAGTAGTACCTTACATACATACCTTACACCACAATGCGTATTTGTGTTTCCTGGTCTGCTGTTTCCGTGCGTGCGACACATTTTATGCAAATCATCATCACGGAGCAGTGAAATTTAAGTTTAAGTAACACAACTTCTAAAGTAATAATTAGAATAAGCTTTTGATGAAATAAACAAAATTCTCTTTATGGCCTTGTATTGGATGTGGTTGAAATATTCAATAATTAGGAAAAAAAATTGCCTTTGAAAAACACAAATAGTTTCTAGAAAATGTGAATGCTTCTCGAAAATTACTCAGCTATGAGAGACAACATTAAGTTTGGTTTTATTTTATCTAAGCTTTATAAGAGTAAACTAAGTTTACTTGCAAAGTTTTCAAATATTCATTTCTTGGAATTCCTGTTTCTATCTTATTGGCTTGTTTTCCTTCAGAACTAGAATGCTATGAAATTGATGATATATGTAGAGTTGTCTTTTTATTTTCTGTTCACTTGCACGTAAACTTAATTATAACAACTTTGACAAATGTTTGCTGTGCGACGAATCGAAAAGTTATTACACATCTTCAAAGGCCATAATCAGGTCGTAAATATGTATGGAGTAAAATACTGTCCATACAAATACATGTAGATGTATTCGTATGCATATTAATTGTATGTTAAGATGTTACCCATAAATATATAAATAAAATTACATACATGACAGGGATTAGTTGCTTGCGTCTGATTTGCACTGTGCCTGATAACCTGGCCATTTGAATTATCATCGGTAGCTATCATGAAGCAAAACAGGAGCTGAAAATATCAAAATATTAAGATCAAAATGCAAACAAAATTTTGCAGGAACTAATTTTGTTTTGGTTGCGCCTTGGGGCCTTTTTCAACGGCCAAGGATTGTGATGCGAACAAATCAGGGCTTTGCTTTGTTTCCTTGCTGGCTTTGCCAACTCATAGTGAGATGTAAAAATGAAAAAAAACAAAAAATTTTGAACACTAAAATCAACTTTAAAACGAAAAAAAAACTTTCACGGCGCATTTCACAGGTTGAGCTATGCATCGCGAAGCGGTAATAAAATCATAAATCCCCGGCCAAGCCGACAAAGGTTAAGGCTGACCGTGGCTAAAAAGAAATAAAAACGAGTTTGGTTACTGACTTTAGCGTGTGCCTTTTCCAGGAGGCGGAAATGATGTTGGGATGTCTTCGGCTTTACCTTTGTTAAATTTGCTTTTGAGATTTCATTCTGGCCGAGCAATGAGCGATTGCAGTTTAAATTTGCCCACGCTTATTTTATATTCGAAGTTACGAAAAAGTCATTCGGGTCAGAGGTCGGTACGCAACTTTCTGCTTTTAGAAACGGACTCATTTATGATACTTGTACTTGGTTGCCTTTTGCCCATTTGCGTTGAATCTGTTCCCTTTGGGCTGCTTACTTTTTTATGGCTGCAGCAGCATAATTAATTTTATTTTACGGCTGGGCGCTTTGCAAAAATGCATAAGGTCAATTAACTGAAAAAGCAGCGAAGAGATTGAACCTGCTTAACTAAGCATAATGCTCATATAAATCAACTCTAGAATAGATCTAACTTAAAAGATGTTCTCTACTTTAATTCTGATTGCTTTTTGTAACAAATGTGTATTATTTATCAACAGAAACAACCTTTATTATTCATAATCCGAGTATGTTTATAATAAATTATTATTATTCTTAAACAGGAAAGTGTAATTAAAGGTTGATTAGTAATGGTGGAAATCCAAAATATACTTCAAATACATTATGTATTTTAATACGAAAATAGATTTCAATTATTTACGAACTTACTCTGTAAAAACATGTGGCCGTTACAGCCGATTCAAATCTAATTCAAAATATGAAGCAAATAACGTAGCTTTGCGTTCACGTTGCCATTTTGCGCTTACGTTGTCGGCCTCAATATTGCGTTAGCTGTGCTGTGACCATTAATAGTATATTGTATAAGCTCGTATAAGATTCGATTTTATTTGTTCATTGCTTAAATCCGATCAGCGGGAAGACGATATCACAATGTCTTAACAAATTTGATATATACTTTTGGAGAAAGCAAAAGTTCAAAAAGTTGACCCTTTTTGCGCCAAAGCTTATAATGACGAAAATAGTATATTTCGGTATATTTCTTAATTCAAAATGCGGTCACGCTGCTTAAAGTTTGTTTACAATTTTGATAGCGTGCAACTTCCAACTTACAAACAAAAAGTTAAATGTAAACAACAAAATATAGTTTAACGGACTGAAGAAACACATTCAATTTTTCAAATATTTGCACGCTGCTTGCTACAGGATTAAAACGAAAGAACGCTCGCATCACAATCGCCCACCGGCAGGCGTAGCTGAACCAAAGTGTAAGTTTATTTTGTTTTCTATCGTTGCCAATGTTCAAAAATTCGCGGCGCTGTCATTCGAGTGCCGACCGAGCTGGCGAAAGGACACGCGCGTCGCTGCATTTAAAAGTGTGATACGTGTAGTGCCCAAACAAACAATAAATCGTCGTCCTGTTATGTGTGTTCGAGGCACCCAATTGCCCCTACGAATTCCATGTTTTTAAAGTTGTCCTATTAAACAGAAAATGTCGTTGCTTCTTGTTTCAGCCCGTAACGCCGTTGACATGGAGGATTTTAGCAGCATAAAACCGAATAGCTCGGTGGTCAAGCTAGCCGCTTGTCTAGAGAAGATCTACAACAAAATCGTTGAGTCCAAGGAAAAACAAGTGGCTGAGCACCAAATCAAGGAAATCGAGTTCCTTAAAACGCAATGCAAGCACGAGCATATGCAGCTCAGCCTGATGAGCTGTCAGACGCTGGTCCGCCTAGTCGACGAGGGCGTCCTAGATGCCAACAGCGTACAAAACACGCTTCTATCAATGCTGCCCAATGCAGGGTAAGTCTGGGGCTCAACAACACTAACACAGACATATCTTAGGGGCGCGCCCTGCTATTGCACTTCCGGCAAAAGGGTTGGAGCTTTAGCTGGCGCTGACCGATTGTCGATTAAAATTGCAAAGAAGAGCGGGAGAATGCAGTTGGCAAAATTGTTAGCGGTGAGTTGCATAAATTACCATTGTGTCTGCAAGGGGACCATCGTAACCAATTGGACAATTGGATGCAACGTAAGATTTCCAACTAATTGAAAACCCGTCAATGCCAATGCCCATGCGCGCCTTATGCCTCCTGCCTCCTGCCATATGCTGCATGCCGCGTGTGTTCTAATTAATTGGCATGCTCTTTACATGACGGGTGATAAATGCGAAAATGAAATACGAGGCAGGTTGGCTGTTAACACTTTTACACGCACATTGGCATTGACTAGGCGTCTGCGTGAGCCATTTGCATAGCTTCCGGTGGCTGACCCATTGGCCGCAATCCTGCTGCCCAGCAGCAGCTAAACAATGACACGAAGCTATTCAAATGGACGCATTATATATGCAGGACGCCAAAAAATCTATTAGCCATTTCCGCAATGTTACCACCACTCCCAGAGGAAGCAATACATCAAGGACAGCGTCTTGGCCTTGGATGTTGCCGCCAACAACAACTGACCATATTTAAATTGCGCGCCAGCCAAGTGGGCAGGCAAATATTTGATATGCAAGTCGAGAGAAACGTAAACGTGCGGCATTGAACTTGAAATGTTTTCACTATTGAAGGACGCACCCACCCAATTGCAGGCAAAAAGGCAAAAGTAATCAACAAGAAATAAACAGCCAAGTAAACAGCATGTAATACAGAAATTAACCTTGATAAGAGCCAAGTGCAAGTAAAAAGGATTGCATATTAATTGCTCTTGGCACCACACAACCGCAATTAAAGCGGGCAACCATTGTGGCAGCCGCGTGAATTGTAATTACCACGTCAAACGCAAAACGATTTGATTGCAACTCCAACAAACGCTTGACTCCCCATGCACCTTGTTTGGGTGGACTGTGCTGCCGCAGTCGGAAGTGGGTGCTAAACGCCAGTTAAGCGCATTCAAGCGCTTTCAACTTTTTAATGGCATCAAACTACTGATACCACTCCAAACAATCTTTTCACCGGCCACCCTTAGAGCATTTCACATGATTAATCTACCTCTTTTTATTCGCAGAGCGATGCACTTTGCCATTATAACGGAGAGCATACTGGGACTCCAGTTGTTGTGTCTGAAGCGTAAGACTACGCTACTTAAGGACAAAGAGACTTATCAATGTCCGTATGGTCTAAAGACACAGCTGCATCCACTAATATCGTTAATGCAGCACTCGAGTGCCAACATGCACGACGTCAGCAACAAGATCATTGGCATTTGCCAGCACCACGACATGAAGTAGGAGCAAATCCATAGCAAGAAATGCAAATTGAATTAATATTTTCTCTTTGGTTTTGAATAGCATTCGAAGCTACAGCATCGAGTATTTGCGCCCAGTCTTTCTCTATGTGCTATGCAACCCTCAGACGCTGCAGGATGTAAAGCCCATATGGACCTGTTTACTCAGCCTGAGCCATAGCCAGCCAGAGGCACGTGCTCTGATGCAGGAGTTGCTGTCGTGGAGCAAGTTCAACAATGCCAGCACCTGTCTCTGCACCAGTATTTTGGTTATCGAAGCCATTGATTACTTCCTGCAGCAAGCGGACCATGCCCAATCCATCGATCTATGCATTTACCAAGCACTACTTGTCAAGCAGCTGGCCAACTATGGCATCGATCCGCGTCCAAGTTTGCAGTGCCTGCTGCGCGTGTTGCATGCAACGCGCGAGCACACACGGCATCATTATCACGTGCTGCTTGTGCTGCTCGCCGAGTGCCTGCATGTGCTGTCACCATTTTACTTGGCCGATCTGCTGCGCATTATTGTGTTTGTGGTGGTCCAAGAGCGCTGTGGCCATGAATACATTCTGAACATGTGTCTGGACGGCATTATTCAGTGGATGTCTCAGACTGCATTCATACCCGCAGAAGGTCTGGCGCTGGCCCATCAAATTGTCCAACGTGTGCTGGACAAGCAGAAACCCCAGCAGCCGAATGCAAATGAGGATTTTGCAACGCGCATCTGCACCAAGGAGTTACAGCCGGCCCACATGCGCAACTATCATCCGGACATAGCCATTGCCTTTGATCTGGCAAATCTGGTGGAATCATTCGATGTCTCAGAGAACAAGGATGTCTTTGCATTTGTCGACGCACTAAATGTGAAAGCTAATACAGCCTTTTGTCAGCGACTTCATTTGTTTTTGCGTGCTCTGTTTTTGTCGCGGGAGCCACCTGTGGACTGTTGGTTCAAGATCTACGAGGTCATCTTGCAGATTATAAAAGTCAATGAGTATATTGCCTATGATTTTCTCATGACATACATCTTTAAGTTGGCGCATGAGCACAATCCGGAGCTGCAGCTGGAGCTTCTACGTGGTCTATCCAGTTTTGCCGTGTCGAAGGTGCCTCCAAGTTCACCTCATTATTCTTACACATTACTCATTCACTATCTTTATCTAGGACAATGTGCCCATGATCCTAAACACCATACGTAATCTGTCGTCTGACAATGCTACTTTTTGTGTGGATCTGTATCTGCGATTGTGGCGGGTGGAGACCCGGACATATCCCTTCCTGTTGAAGCAAATCGCACAGCCTCTACCAGACAATGATAAACGCTGGGAGCTTGAAGTCGCTCGTACTCATGCCATGCGTGAAATCTGCCAGGAAAAGTAATTTACCATCACATTTTAATCATACGCATTGCTAAGACTTGTTGCCTTCTTTTACAGACCTACGTTACATGGCTCGGAGTTGCTGCCGCATTTGAGCAACACGCTCAACAGCTGCACCGATGAATCTGGCGATCTGGCAACATCTCTGGCACTGGATGCCATTTATGCTCTGTGTGACAGTCATACCGTCAACATTGCTTCAACGTGGCAGGCACTGGGCAGTAAATTTCGAGCCGAACAAAGACCACAGACTTTAAAGTCCCTCTATCATTTGTTTGGTCTTGTGCCGCTGCTACAAACCCCAACGCTGGAGTACGAGAAACTGGCAGATGATGCACTAGAACAATTATGGCAGGCCATAAGCAGACCAAACACAGATGCCACACAGGTACGCCAAGCACTTGTGGCGCTCAAGAACTATGAGCCGGGTAACACGCTGAGTCTACGACATATTCCGCCACAGTTTCGGTTTGAAATTGTTGGTGGCGGCGCCGTTGGACCAAGTGGACGTGAGGTAGTTAATCTGCAAGAGCAGGACACTATACCAGGCGAAGTATGGGTGCAGTTAATGCAAAAGATACGACCTGAATGTGGTGATGCTGCTGCTGATCTGATAGCTCATTATATAAGCAACGAGATCAGTGGCTTTCGAAGCGGTGTTTACCGTCTACCCGAGGGTAAACCGGAGCCCCGCAAGCTGGTCGGCTTATTTGCTACCAGTCCACTACGTGCCGTTAGCAATTATCTCGTGAGTCAGTCTAGATTCGGCGACTATGTACCCGAGCCTTATGCAGTAACCTTTGCTCTGCGTGCGCTCTCTAAACGATTTATCAAGCCGATACCACCGATGGACTGGAGCTGCTTGACAAGCTTTTTCCATCTTTCTTTCGATGCTAGGAAGTATTGTATTATGATTGCTAAAAACCAGGCTCTGCACAGTGGAACAGCACGTCGACTTCTTGAGAACTTTTTGGCCGACTTTGAGCCCAATTGTTTTGAAGAGGATCTCCTACTATTGTTCTCATTGCTGCCTGAAATTGGCAACAGTGTCAGCCTGCAAATCCTAAAGAGCTTTGCTGAGAAAGTGGCTGTCTACTGCTTTAAGGAATCACAGCTGAACGACTTTGCCGAGGGTGAGTTGAAGCGAAATGTCTTTAATCTCTCTTTAAATTATGATACTGTATTGCAGGCTGCTTGTTTGAGAAGTTTTTGGACAGCGTAAAGTACATATACACTGACAAATGTGAGATACCCGAAGTGCTGGACGTTTTCACTCTAATTGTGGAGCGATATATGGACTCGATGAATTTAGATTCTAGATTATTTGAGCGTTACACCGAGGTAGTGTCCGTGCTACATCCCAATGCTATTGATGGCTTAACCACGCCAGCGAATTGGTGGGAAACTCCAGTGGGAAAGCTAAAGAAAGCAACCATCATTTGTTGTTATCTGGTATTGTATAACGAAAAACTGCCGAACCCTTTAAAATGGTTAGCTCCCATTATCGATGCCTATGAACGCCGAGTGGAGGAACGTCCGTTCTTCTATCGTCACCTGGCAGCCACTTTGTACGCCTTTGGCAGCGATGAGCATACATGCAACTGGATTATGGAAATCTTTGTGGAAATTCAAATGCTGCTCGCCGAGGCTTCCAACAAAGAAAAACTGACCAGAGCCCTTTATCTTCTGGATATATTTATATTAGCTGTGGACATTCTCTCCGGCTGCGCGGTACTGTTAGGCAGTGTAGATATTGTGGCCACAGATGACAAGGAGCGATTTATTCTATTTCCAGAGAGCTTACAATATCTTTGCGATCACATATTTTGGAAAGACCAGGAGGCAAAGGTAAGTAGGCTTACAGTAAATTAAGTTTACGAAAATATTAAATTTCTGTGGTTAATTTCAGATATATGAGTTCCTTTACAATTTATATAAGCATGCGTCCATACCACTCACATATGCTGCCATTTTTAAAGAAGCTATTATCTGCTCGCGGAATAAACCTTACTTTGATAACAAGGGAGTATGGACCAAATATGTCGGGCTGCGAAAATAAATTTTTAGACGGCCCAATATGACAGAAAACGAAGAATTAACCCAGCAACTTAAAGTGCACTTATTGTTATAGTTAAAACATCTTAAATCCATTTTTATAGCTTGTGCGATATTTGTTGACTTTATTAAAGGAACTTTAGCATTCAAATTTAAATTAACTGAATTTTAGTTTCGCCCATCTAATTTGGAAGTCTGGCCAGATTTTCATCAACTTGACGAAAGTTTAATTACAATCGACTGTCCGCCACAATTACGAGCATGACATCGAAAAGCTAACCATGCTTTTAGTTGTGGGTATATTTGGTATATTTAAAAAAAGTAGTAACTTTTTAAATTCAGCTTGCGGTCACGCTGGAAACAGTATCAACAATCCCGAAGTTATAAATTAATAAACTGCAATATGTTTCTGGCATAACTAATATAATTAAATTGATTTGCATGAGAATAATAGATTAAAATTGTTGTGTGTGTGAATATACGGAGCGCGTTGCATCGTAAAGTATTTGAAAAGTCTGGTAAAGCAGAGCTACTATATAAAACGTAAACAATGGATGATATAAAGTTGGCAAAGGTAAGTAAATGCCTACATACCTATATGTAGGCATATATTAATCAGTACCGGAATATGACAACTAGCGGATGTTGTGAAGATAATCTAGTTAACTAATTCCCACGCCTGTCCTGTGCTCAGCTGTGAGTCATACACCTAAACAAGCAGCTTTTATGCTTTATTCAAAATCGATGCTCAGGTATTCCTATTCCTGTTCTACAGACAACAACAGAATGTATTGCACATTTGACCGGGGTGTGACCAACCCTTTTGCCACCCACCAGTTGGGTAGGGCCAAGGACATGACAGATTTGTTGTCGAAGAGACTTTTCTAGTGTCGACTCATACACCTGTTCATAGCATCTATAAACATGACTGCAAAACATGCGCATAAACTGAATCTATCTAGACGTAAATAATCCCAGTTTTGCCGCCATCACGTCGATTCTCTCATTTAGCCCATGTTCCCACACAGGCGCAAATGCCTACATTGTTGGTTATCGCAAATCTGCAAGACTTACTACTGTTTTTTGTGACTAGCCTCAACGCCCTTAATATTACCACTTACAATACGATAAGGACCGTTATTAAGATTAGATTAAAATCTTTTTGCTACTGCACTATAAGTAAGTATGTACGTTATTACCATTTGGAAAAATTCAACACTTCTGACCTATAAAAATAGAGATAGTAAAAAGATAAGAATAAAATAATTAAACTATTGCTTACAAATTGAAAGTTCATTCTGTGCCTAAAACAAACTTATTAAAAATTTTATTGACTACTCAGCTGAGTTTCGAATGACTATGCATTCCTTTAACTGGATAAAAGTCGCATCACTGTGAGAGAGAATGTCCCTGCTGTGAAAATTTCCCCAACAGACAAATGTCCAATTCCACTCGTAGCATGCTTTTAAGCGCGCGCCTTTCACAGTCGTCGTTGAGTTCGTCTGAAGCGGTCGTCGGGAAGAGGCGCTTCTGTTTTCGTTTGTTGGCCCTTGTCAAACTGACAGCACCTACACTTCGGGGGTAGCCACCAATAACAAAGTAGCATACATAAATAAATATGTAGGTTTATTGGTATAGTGTAGTTGCACAAGTATTTGTGTGCTAACCGAAAAGTGAAAGTATAAACGACGCCCACCGCCCTTTAAACATCGCCTGAGGCTCCTCGCATTCACGTGATTTGATTTAAAAGCCAAAAAGAAGCTGCTGGCACTTTATTGAAGGGCTCCTGCTGTTTTAGATGTTAATTTAAAATCAATAAACATTTACCGAGTGCAAACAAACATCAGAAGTTTTAGCATTGGCAGAGTGTGACAATGGATTTTACAAGATTCATGAATAAGTTCAACGAAATCGAACGCCAGCTGTCGCCAACATCGGCATTGCGCTTGAGCTTTGATAATATATCACCAGAGACCGAAGAACCGCCGGATGGCAAACGATTGTGGGGAATGCCAGTGCCGCCCTTTGTCTCTGAAAAGGTCGTCTCCTGGATCGAAGAAGAGTTCAACGAGGCGCCAGTCTACTACAATGGCAACAGTGTCCTCAAAAAGGTAACCTTTCAACGAGTCCAAGCCAGCTAATTTCCTTTGTTTCTTTATGCAAATATGCCGCAAAGTAATCAAGAGAAATCCAGCTAATTTTTCTTTTTCTCGCTTTTTTTGTGTTCCCTTTTGTTTCATTTGGAAACACCGCCGGCAGTTCTGGGTCGGAATATGCAAATTACCAGCATTACCAGACCAACAATATGTTGAGATTCTTGACAACTTAAAAGAGCGGACAAGCTGCCAAAAGGGACTCAGTCCACATAAATGCCCGGATTTTATATAGGTCAGCCATCAGTTATCCATCGATGCTTGAAACTGCAAATGCAAATGCTATCCTTATTGCGATGCGTCATTTGCACGCAGACATCGCCGTCATTGTTTCCTTTATGCCTTTATTCTCGACTGCGACTGCTACTTGAAATACAAATTGTTGCATTGTTGCATTTGCACTTGAGGCAAGTTGCGGGCATGGCAATTAAATAAATGAGGTTTCTCTGTAACGGATGGGCTTTCACTTTGAATTGAATTGCATTTGCTGACGAGGGCAACAGGCTGGCATTTAATTTCCAAAACTAAGGAGAATGTCATTCTATTGCAAATTAAATTCCTTTAATTATGGCGCATACCCTGAAATGATTATAATCATGATTTATGTTGTATCCTAGCACAGATTGGGCCTGTACTTTTGTAGTAAATCAAATGGAATCCCCGTGGACTATTTGATGGGATATCAAAGTAAAAAATGCTGGTTGCCCCAGGCGTTCACCTAATGAAGGAAGTCAATCGCTCTGCAGGACCTTTGTGTGAAAAAGGACTTGTTAGATATTACAATGATGGCATTGTGGTCTGCTCCTGTCACTCGCTTCATTCCCTTTGAGACTATTACTTTAAAAGTTATCAATCTTAAATCCCGCACCGACATCCGACCCGTAGTTGTGTCTCCTCTTCAGTTTGCCCTTTCAGTGGGGAAATTCCACAGACCTCACATAAATCTTCGCACATCAATTTGTCTTACTCTTGTTTAAAAATGTGGCTGAATTGTTTTATGCACTGCAATAAATAAAGACTAGGGATAAACAAGTTGAAATATTTTAAATTAATTCCAATTTGACGTACATTTTATGTGCTTTCGAATTCTCCTCAACCTTTTTTTTAATTCTTGCCAGAAGTGATGCTAATAATTATAATAATAAACAACATCTCATATCTTTTAAAGTTGCTTTTAATTGTTACCCACTTGCCCAAATACACTTTCAACTCGAGTTGCGAAACTTCACTTTACTCGTATCTTTTTAGCTCGGCGAGAAACTTTTGTTTTCAATTAATTTTCCAGCAGTTCGTGCTATTTACTTCTGTTTGGGTCTCCTTTTTGCGCTCCTATATATTTATGTGTGTGTGTGTGTGCAGTAAGTGGGTTGCGGGGTTGCAACTATTTCATGTTCGTGCAAATTTTTCGGCATGTGGACGGGGTAGAATTTCAGCTGACGTCAGCAAGAGAGAGTTTTGCAGCAAGGCAGCAGATGGGAGCCAAGTAGCAAAATTTATTGAAAATAATAAAAGTGAAATGTCTTTATGCATTCAACAAAATGCCTCGTCCAATGCTAGTGAAATTAAATAATTTTTTGTCTGCATTTTCTTTTCCTTTTTCAGGTGGAAAATGTACGCATGATTGATCGCTACAACACCAAAAATCCGACAGTTGGCACACTATATTTGACGGCCACACATTTGATATTCGTGGAGCCCGACAGTAACAAGGAGACCTGGGTAAGTAACCATTTTCCGTTCCTGCACTCCCCTATGACATCATCAATTATTTTATGACCCTCCCGGTTTAGCTCGAGTGCGCCTTACCGTACGAGTATTGCCTTGCAAAGTTTAAGCAAAAAGTATTCTACAATTCCTCTGGCTCTGTCGCCGCTGTTGTGGTTGGTGGGCAACATTTTGTGGCATGGCTTTTAAGCAACTGTCGTTGGGTTTGTCACCGCACAGCATTTCGGTTGTACCAATTTATTCATATATGTATATACGAGTATAACTCAAATCAAGTGTGTGTGTGGTTGACTTACCGCAAAGGTATCCTGCGATTTGCACAAAGCAGAGACGAGGAATTTGGTTTTTAGCATGACATAAACTCGTAGCATGTTGCTTTCATCCATTGAAAATTCTTTGGCATTTTTGTGGCATCAGAAATGCATACACTTTTCATATTGAAAGCCAATTTACCAAACAAACATTTGTCGATAAATAACATTGCTGGATTTGTTGAACTAAGTGGTAAATCCTGAATATCAAAGAGAATTTTAAAGCATGAATAACTTTGTACATTTTATTTTATTTAACAGAATAAATATCAGTTAAATATGCTTCGTAATTCCTTGCAATTTGTCGTTCCTTTTAACTTTTAATTGTATGCCAATGTGCACTTGCGTCGTGCTATAAAATTTGTATTCACAACCATTTTGCTTTTCTTAAAGTTTATGAACGTAAATGCCAGGCAGGCAGGCAACACATCGGCAAAAGCACCACCTAAAGTGCAGAACATGCTCAAATGTGCACTTCGGCTTTACACTTCTGACCTCGCTCGTTAAACATTTGAGCAAAACCAGCAGCTCGACTCAAAACAACTCAAAGACATTGGGCGCCTCATAAAAACGCGACGCATTCTTCATAATATCCAAAGTGCTTATACAAGTGCATGTGCACACACACAACATGTGTTGTTTTGTCTGACAACTGCATTGCCCGCACTTCCGTCACTTGGCCAAAGGACGTGTGTAAAGTTGCTTTTCTTATTCTGGCACCCCAAGGCTGTTGGACTAAGAGAAAGAACTTGTGCATATTAAAGTTGCGCGTGGCTTTAAGACATGGCTAACTGGCCACAAGTTGATTTAATTAAAATGTTTTTTTTTTCGTTTATTTTTTTCTCTTATTTGGCCTCACCAAGCTGGCCTTAAATAGATACACAGCGGACTGAGCATCACGCATACGCCCCATTGCATAAATACAAATTAAAATGCTATGTCGACATACCCGCTGGGTGCCATGCTGTGCGGAGCGCCGTGCTCTGTCCTTTGTGTGTGGGCGTTCATTATTCTAGGCAGAAAACATGCATTTCCATTTGGGATAAGCCTTGGTAAAGCGCACAAATGTTATCCACAAAACAAAATGGATGAAAAAAGCTAAAAAAAAAAAAAACCAACAAATTTACTGTCAATATCCTAAATGCTGTCGTCTCTTTTGGGGACAGAGTAGAGGGTCTATCAGTGGCAAACAAATTGCTGCTAAGCGACTGCAATTCCATTTTCAATTGTTGCACAATACTTTAGGGAGGGATCTGAAAACAACTAACAATTTACTAAACAATTGTTGCCAGTTTGCATTTAAACATGCTGAATATTTAAATGCAAAGTATTAAAGTACTGCAATACTTTAAATGTGAATTAACTCTTTCATAATTGTGTTAACTGCTGACATTTTAATTAAAGGCTTTGCTGATTCGGTGAAGCATTGCATTTTAATTGCTTCGTCATAATTAAGTGCGAGTATATCAATTATGCACTTTAGTTCGTCAGAGTCCTCTCTTTGCGACAAGTGGCCACAAGAGACCCAACAAATGTGCATATTAACGTCTCCTTCCCTCTGTTAATTAAAAGTTGGGCGGCCACTCATGAGCAGTGGCAGTTGCCAATTAGGCTGGAGGTGAGATGGTTTCAACTATCGATTTTCTTGTCACACAACATATACACTACTACTAGTATGTCTTAATCCAGTGCTGTGGCGACGCCGGCTACTTGCCACTTCATAAAACTGCTGCCCCAACTGTTGCAAGAGACAGTTTTACAACACGACCTCTGGGCATAGAGAACTATTAACTTTGAGCACGTAACTGGGCAAGCAAAGTTAAGTTCAGATTATTAGTTGGTTAACTCCCCGACCACTTGTCATATTACAGATTCTACACATGCACATTGCAAGCATTGAAAAGCTGCCACTGAGCACAACCGGCTCCCCACTTTTGATACGCTGCAAGACATTTCTGTCAGTGACATTTGTCATACCCAAGGATTCGGAATGCCATGACGTCTACACTTCGCTTTTAAAGCTCTTTCAACCTGGTAAGTTTCATAAATTGCATAAGCGGTTTCCTGAAATTAATTTCACAATCGCCATCTACATCTCTTTGTGTAGTTTCCATCAACAAGTTGTACTGCTTCAACTATCAGCCGGCAAAGGATGATTTCCCCAAGAATGCTGGATGGGATTTCTTCAAACTGGAAGCAGAATTCAAGCATATGCTGGTGCCGAATGACAACTGGACATTGTGCTCAATGAACGAGAAGTACGAGCTGTGCGATACGTATCCCCGACAGATCTATGTACCCAAGGAAGCCACCACATTGATGCTAATTAGCAGCTCCCGTTTTCGCTCCAAGGGTCGTTTACCCGCATTGACCTATTTGCACAACAACAAGGTACTTAAAGAGCTTAACTAAATGAATATTTAAAAGCAAACTAATCCGTATGCATCAATAGGCATCCATATGTCGCTGCAGCCAGCCGCTGTCAGGTTTCAGTGCTCGTTGTCTGGAGGACGAGCAAATGCTGGAGGCCATACGCAAGACAAATACAAACACCGACTACATGTATGTGGTGGATACCCGACCACGCGTGAGTACAAACAAAAGCAAAGCATTTATTGGTTCAACAACATTTAAATAACAATACACTCATGTCCCCCTATAGATTAATGCTATGGCAAATCGTGCCGCCGGCAAGGGCTATGAAAACGAGGCCTTTTACGAGAACATCAAGTTCCATTTCCTCGGCATTGAGAACATTCACGTACAGCGTGCCAGCCTTCAAAAAGTGCTGGAGGCTTGCGAACAAAAATCGCCTACTATGAGCGCATTTCTAAATGCCCTGGAGTCATCTGGTTGGCTCAAACACATTCGCTCCATATTGGACACGTCGAGGTAAGCAAACACCCAACAATTTATCCGGCCTGATGTTCAGCCTCATCTCATACCATTCATCATTTTAGTTTTATTGCCAATGCCGTGGATAAAGGTGTATCGGTGGTTGTGCATTGCTCCGATGGCTGGGATCGCACCGCCCAAGTTTGCTCGCTGGCACAGCTCATGCTAAATCCGTACTATCGCACGATCAAAGGCTTTCAGGCGCTCATCGAGAAAGACTGGCTGGCCTTTGGACACAAGTTCAGCGAACGCTGTGGCCACATCCAGACAGATGCGCGTGAAGTGTCGCCCATTTTTACGCAGTTTCTTGACTGCACTTGGCAGCTGATGTCGCAGCGTAGCGATTCCTTTGAATTTAATGAACGTTTCCTGCTCATACTGCATGACCATGTGCACTCCTGTCAATTTGGCACCTTCGTGGGCAACTGCGAAAAGGATCGTCTGGACCTGAAGCTGGCCGAACGCACATTCTCGCTGTGGGGCTACATGGCCAACCATTTAAACGAGTATATCAATCCGCTATATAAACCCAACGTAGATGAGTCAATCAAGGCCAATCTGGCGCCACAATGTATCAAGTAATGCGACATCGATATAATAACTATAACTATATAATTTACTAATTGTTTGTGCTTATCTTCAGATTCTGGCGGGGCATGTACAGTCGCTTTGAGAGCGGCATTCATCCTCGTGAACCGTTGGGTGATTTGCTGTTGGATAGCAAAGAGCACTGCAACTCGCTGGAAGATCATGTACAGCACTTGACGAAACGTATTGCCAGCTTCAAGAATTACATTTCCAAGTCAGCCAAAAAGCTGCAGGACGCTACCACCACCAATCCGAAAGCTAGCAAGGAGTCAGCCTCCAACGAAATCAATGATAACAAGTAAATTTTGCATTATATGCTTAAAAAGTAGTCTCTTTATTTTACTACAATTTGTTGCAGATACAATTACGACAAGAAGCTAAGCGAATTGTCGGCCGCCGACGATGATCATCCGCTAAAGGCAACCAATATGTCCTTTGCCAACCTCTCGCTAAATGCCGAACAAACGAGCCCGCAAGCTTTGACCGAAGAAATCTCTTCTGTTGCGGTCGATTGGAAGCCCATGCGTAATGTGACCTCCTGCTCCTGCTCCACACCCTTTGATCAATTCAGCAAAAAGGTAATAATCGTAGTCTACTTTAATTATTTATTAATTTAACGCCAAATCTTAATCCATTACAGACCCATTGCTTTCGTTGCGGCGACATCTTCTGCGAGCGCTGCATTGATAAGAATGTATCGCTTCCTGGACATGACAGTGGCAAGGCGGTGCCTGTGTGCCGTGGGTGCTACCGACAAATGCAAAAGCAAAGTCCATAAGCCCAATTTTAGTATAATCCTAGCTGTAAATTGATTAACATATGATGTGGAGTGAGTGAAGTGAAACAGTTAGCGAAAGATAGAAAGTGAGAGTGCGGTCAGATTTGTTTTGGGTGTGTTCCTGTGGCGTGAAATACATATTACATACAGCTATATACATATATTATATAATATTATACATTTATTGTTGCATTTGTAGTTGTAGCTGCTTTAAAGCACATTCGACCCATCCGAACTACTGTGTGCTTAAGTTAACGCCGCGGTTGGTTTCCAGGCATTGTCATGACCAACTGATTCTAGTTATGCATAAGTCGGGCACAAAACTATACATTTTTTTGTTATTTAAAATTAATATAATTTAAAGTTCTTTATCATCCAAATTCCAAATGTTCCAAAATTCAAAGTCCCTTTCCAATATGATTGAACTTGCCAATTTAAATTGATTTTTAACAGAGTTTAACTCGAATATATTTAGAATAAATCCCTTGCTATTCCGATCGTATTGCTGAGGGCAATGCTTACTATTTCCATGTACAAATTTGGAACAGCTCTCTTGCCTTTTTTTCTTCAACACACATTCACACACACGTAAAAGAGTACAACTGCATACATATTATTAATGTTTACTTGTATAACATATTCCATTAGTAAAAGAATGCATGGATAATAAAACCAAAATATCGTAACGTCTACTACAATTTGTCAGATAAATAATTTGTCTGGCAAGCCGTAACTTTACTATGCAAAAATGTTTGATCAAAGTAATAAAAAAGTATTTATTCAACAATTCGCTTCACTATATTTCTGGTTTATAAGTTGCAAATAAATTGTTCAATTAATGCAGTCAAAAGGAGCTCTGTGGAGGCGTAATTAATAGCCAATATCTGGCTTAATGCGCAGAATGACTGGTACACTGGTGCAAGGCAGAATGGCTACCTCAGTAACAACAGCGCTAACAAGTTCTGGAGGCGTAATATCGTAACTTAGATTGAGTGGAGTCATTCGGCTTTTATGCCAGTTATTCAAGGAACATTTGGCATTCATTACCAATTGATTGGGATCACACAGTTCATTATAGACTATAGCATCAGTCTGGAAGCGTTCACTAAATTTGTGCGTCTCACAGCAGACGAGCACCGGCACATTGTGCGCGTTGGCCACAAGTGCCACTTGAGCCGTGCCAGCACGAGCCATTACATAACCGTTGGCCAGCAATGCATGAGCACCCAACAGCACCTTTGTCGCTTCCGGCATGACATAACCCACGGCATTGATCAGCACATAAGTACAGGGTATCCCGTGAGCATGCAGACGGCGTAGCATCTCCTGTCCTTCGCAGAAGGGTCTCGAGTCGACGACAATGACACGAAAGTTAACCTTGCGACGCTTAGCCTCCTCGCAGATGTACTGAATGAGTGACGAGCAGGCAAATGTAAGTAGCACATCGCCATCAGTGATCTTCTCCTGCAGTGAGCTGCTAATGGCCTGTGCAGCCTTTCCAATTTGATTCTCTACATAGGTATCTATAAAATGTGCAAGTAACTCCTTCAACTGCAAAAAAATATCGCGATTAACTACATTAATCTAAAACATTGCACCTTCAGCTACTTACCTCCGTTTCAGGCTTATCTGAAGGCAACTGAGTCAATTGATTTTTAAATTGCTTGTATGCATTGGACACTGACACGGCTAATGGACGACACTTGTTCAGGTGATCTACATGATATTTGACAGCCCCATCAAGACTGCGTCCAAACTCTTTCTTTGCTGGCGTCTCAAAATCCTGCACCACCTGTCGCAGAGCGTGAAGAAAGGCAATACAGCGTGCATTCGATCCCACAATGGTTCGTTCCGAATACTGCACACCCAGACGAGCAATGCTGGGATGCACACGGGCGTCGTTAATAAATAAACTTGCATCTTTATTGGCACACACCAAGTGGTTAAACAGTTTCACTTTGCACTCTCGTTCCGCTTTCAGTGGACTCAGTTTGGACGGTGACTTTGCAGGCGATTCACTGTCCCGTTTGACATCCTTACCAAGAGTAGTGGTAACACTTGGTGTCTTTTTGACACTACTAGCCGCTTCTTTAGTGACCGCTGGCGTTGGAGCCGTTTTCTTTGTTTGTGCTTGTGCTTTGGCTGCACGTTGCGCTTCTTGTATGGCTCGACGTTCTGCCTTGGTAAGTGTTGGTTTCTTCTACAAATGGGAAACAAGTCAGTTTCTATTCATTTATGCCATGGAGTAGCATCTGCTTACCTTCTCCTCTTCCGTTGCCGATGCAGCTTCAGGCGCAGCAGCCTTGACAGCTGTAGCCTTTGGAGCGACTTCGAGATTGTTTATTTTCTGAGTCAGTGTGTCCACATTACTGGCACTGGATTTCGCAGTCTTTACAGCTTGCTTGGCTGCTTTTTTTGCTTCACGTTCAGCTTTGATTTGATCCCGCGTTTTTTCACCAGAATCAGTTAAAGTTGGAGTAGAATCTGCGGGCTTGTTTGCTGAATGTGATGAATCGGTTGAGTGGGCCACTTTAATAGATGTAGATGACGCCACAGAGGATCCAGAAATGTCCTTTGCTGTTGTGGTGGTTGTAGTTGTTAATTTGGTTGTAATGGTCGTTTGTTCAACTTGAGTTATGATTGTTGTCGCTGGCTTTACGGTCGATGGAACTGGGATTGTTGCTGTTGTAGTCTTCTGCTTTTTAGCCTGTTTTGCCTGTTTCTTGGCTTCGCGTTCAGCCATGATTTGCTCGCGGGTTTTATCCCCTGACACATCCTGAATTTGATTAGCTTTCTTCATTGCACTCTCGTTTTGAGACTGAATTTCGTTATCTTCCAGTCGATTTCGCTTGTTCCTAGGTCGATTGCGTTTGCGTTGCTTTTTCTGCTTTGACACTGCTGTGGTCGATAAACCCTGTTATAAGGTGAATTTTATTATTTTGATTTCGAAAAGGTTTATTATTCACGCGCAAAACGAGTAATCATGCCAAATGAAACCATTTCTATCTCAAATTAAGATTTATTTGTGTACATAAGTTTGATTGAAACTAAACATGTACCTGTTCTCCCGTAACAACCATTTTGATAGCTTGAAAAAGAGATTCTTTGTAAAGAAACCTATTCTTACTACCTATGTAAAGATACCAACCACTTTTGTCTACTTTAATTTACCTTGCAAATACAATTTGTTGCAAAACAGCTTTACGAAGTTTGCTCACGATGGCAAATTCAACCAGCTGGTTATTAAACCTGTCACATTCGAACGTCAACAAGATGCATGAAGCCCTGGATTTCAATGTGAATGTCATATACACGTTGGCCGGGTGAACGGCTGACCAGCAATGAAGCAAATTGACGAGTATAAAAAAAATTTCATACAAAAACAAAAAGTTCTTTTTCGATCATTTATTTACCGATTAATATTCATGTTATAATCACATTAAGCGATCCTGAAATGTAGATGCAAATATTAACAACTAAATCAATGGCAGCGCCGTTGAGCTCAGTAAATTAATGGTGTTCAGCATGCTCCTTGGCTTGGCTTGCAGCCCATGCCTTCTTATTTTCAGGCGAATTGGCTGTAACACACATTAAATCAGCAAATATTTCGCATAAATGTCTCTATTAAAAAGTACTTACCCAACTTGCTGATCTTGTAGAAAACGGGAACGCAGGCAACCACTGCAATGAAGTAGTAGCGCCAGATCCATTGGTTCTTAATATAATGCTTGATTGGGAATTGGGCCAGCTTAGCCGAAAAAGTGTATGGATATTTCATGGGGCGTCCCGGAGCTTTTTCAACAACTTTGTCGGCCATGGTTGTGATTTGGTTACTATAAATTAAAAAATTCGGAAATAATGAGAAATTATGTAATTTTCATATCGAATGCCGAAGTTACGTACCTGTGCCTGGCGGAGAGAATACCACAATAAATCAATGTGGTGCAGTAGCCCTGGTGAATCTTAAAGTTGGCTGCGACTGCTTAAGCTGCCAACTTTCTCAATGTATAAAATGTAATAGAAAATTTATAAAAATAATTTGTTAGTACGTTATTTCAATGAAACGATCAGAATACGGTATTTTGATTTTTGTGTATTTAAAATATTTTTAAAATTGTATTGTAGCGATTGCTATGATGTATTGCAATTAATTTAAAAAGGTAACGTTATCTTTCGTTGCTCAATTTAAAACGTAATATTTAGTGGTATTTGGTAACACTTTTTGCCATTCACTAGAATTGTGATTTCGAGCCGGTGTAAAACGCGTAGTGTGTTTTATTTATATTGCAAAATAGTTTTTGTTTTTTTGTTAAATATAGGTTGCATTATGTTTGCATGTTAACTTTAACATTAAAACAATCGAAATGCGTGTTGCCCGTGAACACATAAATGCGTTTGCCACCTAAACTGCATCTGCATTCGCTTTCGATGCAAACGTTTACGGCTCTGGCCAAAACACGTGAAACCCAAAAACAACAATACTGAATATTGCCATGCCTGAGAATTTGGTTTTCGACGAACTCGATTTTTTGCTGGGTTCTCCGTCGACTTTACAGCAAAATGAAATTAATGTGGGTCAACATGTTCAAAAAATTGCGCCCGGTAATCGTAAATCCATTAAACGTCGCCAGCTCGCTGAGCGAATTGCAGAAACCGATGAGTTGGTGCGTCAGCTGAAGCAATTGCAAGGTAGCCAGCATCAACTGGATGACCTGAGGCGAACCGCTGGTGAAGTGACTGAACTATACCAGCATGAAAAAAAGCAACGTGAAGAGCTCGAGCGTCGCGTGAACGAAAATAGCGAACGTTGTGCCGAGCTGGAGAAGCAGCTGGATGTTGAACAATTAAATTGTGAGCAGCTGCAGGAACAGCTAAAACGCGAATCGTTTCCAGTCGATCCGAAGCATATGGTCACCATTTTCATGCAACTAACTCAGCGTGTTGCAGAAGACTCTCAAGCCAGCGGCTTGCTACGGCGTGAGAACATTTTGTTTCGAAAACTAAAGGAATATTGCAAGTCGATGAAGATAACCATACCGCCAGCTCTTGTTAAGAGCCCCAAATGTAAGCGAACTAAAGCGACAGCAACTGCTACTCAAGCAACACAAACAAATCTACTGCAGGAGGATCAAGCAAATGGGCCGACTAAGCCGGAAATGTGCTCAATTGCTGTGCAAAGCGAGAACTTTATGATCACGCGAAATCAGGGCACACAGCATAATCACTTTTCAAGTGGCCCGGAAGTGTGTTCTATCGCTGTGCAAAGCGAAAACCTGGTAACCACTAGTAATCAGGGTACACAGCATTCGCATGTCAATAATAAGCCTGAAATGTGCTCAATTGCTGTGCAGAGCGAGAACTTGATAACCACCCGTAATCAGGGTACACAGCATAAGAATATGACAACAACACGCGGCACGACTACGGCGAACTTAATAAAAAAACGCGATGTGGGCACTTGTTTTCCAGAGCCCAAAGCACAGCCGTCTGTCCAGCAAATATTGGATAAGATGCTCACCTGGAGCAACTCAGCCCTTACACCTTTGAGTCCTATCGACGATCTTCAACCAGAGCCAGATGTCGTGCAAACGGCTAGCATGGGTACTTGCACAGATTTGTGCAACGTTCTGAGAGAGATCGATTATCTACCCAAGGTGCCAGCGAATTTAAAATGTTCCAATTCCCGGCCTCCATCTCGTGGCAGTGTCAAAGATGAGCTGATAATGCCGGCCCTTGGTGGCTATGGCCATCACATGGCCAAGGAACTGCTCAATATACTGCCGCACAACCAGAGCGTATTGACTGATCTGCCGCCACATGTCTTCAATGAGATATGGCAGGTGATTGGACAAATGGTGCTAGTTGTCTTACAGAGTAGTTCTACAAACACACACACTCACACTATTACAACGCCAACTCCCACCTTCAGCGAAGCTGACTTTAGTAGCTGGCTTGATGCCCTCCACCAATCTTCATTGAATTTGGCGCAAAACAGTAATAAGGGTATGTCTAACTCTTCAATAATCCAGCAGTGGGCATCTGATAAACCTGTTAATTCCATTATAGAACATGTTGAGATTGATGTACCTTTGGAGCAAAGAAATAGAATTGATGTACCTGCGATAAAAACAAATGGCATTGATGTACCTGCGGAGCAGACAAATGGCATTCAGATTGGCACCGATGCCATAATAATGCCACCTCCTGTTGTAGTCAACAACGATTTGACGCCAATACGTCTGCCAGTCAGGCCCAAATTTCGGATAAAACCTCGCCTAAAACAAAAGCCAAAGAAGCGTCGTGTTATTCTAAGATTGAAATCCTCAACGAAAAGAAAACAAATCGACTGCGAAACTGCCGATACAACAGAATCTGCAGTTCATTTCCTAAGCAAATTAAATGTGTTTAAAAGCTCATACTGTGATATTTCGGACATTCACCTAGACCCCGAGGAACGGCGATTGCTTGAACAGACTACTGCGGTAGAGAACGCAACCCAATCTACAGTTTTATCTGTTAATTGTAAACTAAATTCTCTACAGAGCATGTCTCAACCATCATCCTGCCAGAACAAAATAAAACAAACAATTCTGCATAATGATGCTCCAAACGATGAAGAAGATTCTGATGAAAGTCAGTCTTCAATTCTTAAAAATTCAAAAGATCATCCGCAGAGCATTAATGGGACATCGGATGAAGAAAATCATTCTCGAATCAGACCTTCAACGCACAATTGTCAATTTAAGTCATTAATTGGCATTGATAAACATGCTGATGAAAGGAAATCGCCGCAACTTAAAGATAACGCAGATGATGAAGAGAAGATAGAAGATTCTTCACAAAATATATTCACATCTTCATTCCAACATGAGCAAATTAACAAGTCAATTTTGAACTGGGATAATAAACAGGCGGTACCACATGAGGAATATCCCCCTACAACTTCATCGCCGCAACTTAAAGATAACTCAGATGATGAAGAGAAGATAGAAGATTCTTCACAAAATATACTCACATCTTCATTTCAACATGAGCAAATAAACAAGTCAATTTTGAACTGGGATAATAAACAGGCGGTACCACATGAGGAATATCCCCTTACAACTTCATCCCTTAAAGAAGAAGAGATAGCATTGATTAAAGTCAATAAAGATTGTGATGACGGCAGATCTTCGCCACTAAAAGCTACAGAATCTCCTCCACAAAACATATATTCAGCTAGATGCCACAAAAATAAAATCAGTTCTCTTTTTGGCAGTGATGAGGACTCGGATGATGATAAACAATTCCTCAATGGGGAAGATTCTCCAGAAAGTACATTACCCTCATCATCATCTGACAGCTCTGTTGACATGGATACTAGTCAGTCACCCCTAAATAAAGTAAATTCTCCACCATCATTACACAAAGATCAATTAAATGCATTAACTGAGAGCGCAGAGAATTGGGATGATAAAGAATCAGCACTATACAAAGAAGATTCTACAGAGAGCTTACCTCAACCTACACCCAGCCAAATTCATTCATTCGATTCTGATGATGACCAGCCTCAACTGTACATTTATAACGAAGATCCTCCACCAACCATATCAATTTCTACCTTTCACAATGATGAAAACCAATCATTATTTGATGCAGACTCGGATGAAAAGAAAACTTATCAGCAAATGCATGTAAGCTATTCAGATGTGGAAAGCTTGGATTCCGATAATCAGTTAGTCATAGATGACGTCAATCTGCTGGATGATGATGTTAACCGTCAGACTATTGAAAATACAACTAATGCATTTGAGCCGATTGACCAGTCTTCTCAGCTCAAACGTAAGCGAAAGGCTAGTTCATCCAGCAGTTCAAAGTATCAACCTGTTGAAAAGCGACTCACACGATTCCAAGCTAAGCAGCTGCTTTTGGAAAGCACGGATACAATAAAAGCTACCGGAGAATCGCCACCTAGCTATGTTACTTTCTGTTCGCCCATGTCGCCTATTCCGGCAGCTGATTACGAGGAAAGCAAGAACGAACCCATCGAAATACCGCTCCAGCCACCTGGTAGGGTAAACAATGCTAGTGAACCTAAGGCACTGCTTTGTTACGTGGTCAACGAAGTTAAAGCCGCCGCTAAGCAATGTGGTAAACAGCAGCAGCAGCAGTCGCAACACATAGATAAGTCACAATTGGAGCAACTAAAGCTGAAGGTGTTCAATTTTATGAAAAACTCCAAGGAACTGGACACACACTGTTTTGACCTCTTAACCCAAGATGAAACCGTTGCTAAAGATGTCATAATTTCAGCACTCGGGAAATATACTGATATTGCAGAAGATCAAAGCATTCTGGAGCGTCTATTGTTTGTGGTTAGGAGAATTGAGTTGCAAAATAATTCATTTGTAACAAGATTGATGAACGATTTGGAGCAGCGGCTATTTACGCCAAAGGAGCGGCTGATCACAAAAATGGCACAGAATTATCTGCGACTTTATTTGCACTTGATTAGCATGCAGAGAAGGCTTGTGGTACCGGGGCAAAGCTTTGTGAATCCGGCTCGATTGCTGCTAGCCAAAATAATCTACCACTACAGCAAGGATATGACGTTGTTGGTGCTGGAGGTGATCTTACATTTTCCTACAGTGTTGCCAAACCGCGAGGAACGTGACTACAATCACTCGGATCCATTAATTACAGTCATCAAGCACCTGCTAATGAGCCACAAGTATGAGATGCAAGATCCAGAAGGAGCCGACCGTATACTGCTGTCCAAGCTGCGATTCGAATATCACTTTGAGCCCTTTGTGCCCACCAAACAAGAGGTAATAGACAACCTAGTGGAGAAACTGAAAGCAGGACGACTCCATGAGTTGTGCTATGCCTTTGCATTGTTCTGCCGACGTGGAACTCCGACTCAAGTGAGCAAAGGCGTGCTGGACGAACAGCTGCTGCCGCTGGCCAATAGCTACTGTGATATGTGCATGCAAAGCGAGGAGTACGATGCACGCATGGAGATGCTGCTGCAAAGTATATCGATGATTGTCAAGCAGATGCCGCTGAGTTACAAAATCAATATAAGCAGCTACATTGCACTCTTTAAGCGCATACTTGTGGCCGTGCCACGACCTGGCGTGCAACAGGCTGCTGTTCAAGCCATACTGCGTACACAAAGATTTGGCTACGGCTTTGCCCTGGACGCCCTGCAGAGCTACAGGCCCAACTATCAGCTCACACCCATGACCCGGGCAATGTTATGCAGCTTTGCCAAACGTCGACGGCAATACCAGCTGCCGAAGAAGAATTAAAATTTTATGAATTGTAACTATTTATTTGTGTATGTATATATATAATTATATGAATTAAACTAAATGCTAACTGAAATTGATATTTATACAACTTTAAGCTTACAACTAAAATTAATTTGATTAAGAAAGGAATACACATTGCATGTAGAAATATGATTGCACATTAAATGGAAATGGAAAGCGGTCAAGTCGTGAATTGTGTATTGTGTCAATCAAGCAACATAAGCATAATTTACAATAGAAAGTTGACTGTACAATAACATCGGATTCGTATGTTTTATGTGTTTTGTTGTATTATTATGTTTCCTATGCCTCCATATCGAAAATGCCTTTTAAGCGGTTAGCGGTGCGAAGCAAAAGAACAGCAACAACTTGGGGCTCAATTGAGGTAAGGTACTTGTCGTGAACTTGGCCTAAATGTTCAGCTTTGATTTGTTGTAGTCTAGAAGCGCGTCATTGCAAGGCTGCCACCAGTTGCTATCGTTGAATATCAACAACTCTTGCTAGATCAGTTTATTTAGCTGCAAATTAATAGTGCTTTAGTATGCAACATTTTATAAATATTTCGCACATTTCTCATACCAATGAACGACGCTGGTGCTCCTTTTCGAGGGCGACCTGTGCCTGCTGTGGCGAAAACTTCAGCACTGCCGAAATGACCTTTACCAGAGTTTCATTGTTCGTATTGCCGGTTAAGTACTGCAAATGCAAAGTTATTAGTTACTTGAATCTTAATCTAATTTTTAAATAGTAGTTTGAGTAAACCATCAGCATAAAAATGCCCGGAGAAAGTGTATTACAAAAATGACCAAATTTAATAATATCAAATAGTGGGATTTTCTATTTTGTTTTTATTTGGTATAGTGTCAAGCTTATGGAATTCGTTAAAAAGTTTTTTTTTCGTTTAATATACACATTTGTTTGCAGATAAAAGTTATAAAATCAATCAAGATTGTCATAATTTTAAAATAGAAAATGTAGCTAATAGATATATATATATACATATATGAATAATTACACACCTCGAATAGCCTTTACCTTCAATTTAATTACCAAATCAATTAATTTATTCGTGTCCTACATTATTGTACTAGCTACTTTTGTACGCCTACTTTTGAAATGGAAATTCCTCATCATTTCAAGTACTTATTTGAAATCTCATTAGTTAAGCGATTCAGGGACTCAGTATTTTTGCGAATATCTAAATTACATATTTTGATAAATGACCCACCTGAAACATGATGTTGCGCAGATACTCAAACTCTGTGTTGGCGGGCACGCTGTCACTATGCTGCATGGATATCTACAAAGTATAAAGTGAATACAATTAATAGCGATCATAATATGCGTAACAGATCCTTTGCTTACCATTGTGTCATCCAATTGCCGCGATAGCTTTGCGTTTTGCAGCTTCAGACGCTCGTTGGATTGTTCGAGTATGAGAAAGTTTTCACATCTTTGTTCCAAAAATATATTTCGATTCGTCACATCCTGCACCTCACTCATGATCTCCTTGAGCTTTATCTCCAGCACAGCCTTCTCGTCGGCACTAACTGCATCCTGGACATTCTTGGGCGCTAAACTGGCCAGCAATTGCTGTGCCTGAATGCCAGCGCGCAATGTCTCCAGCTCTGTGATGCGTTCAGTCATTTCCTTATTATTGGCCTGCAACTCATCGATTTCTTGCTGCAGATTTGACTGCTCTCCGTTGCTCTTATATTTGAGATCCTCCAGTTCGCGTTGCAGTTCCTGATTGAGGCTGCGCAAATGGTCCGAATCGTTGGGCAGTGGTGTTGGCATCTGTGCCTGGTCAGCATTTAGTTGCTCTTCGAGGTGGGCGCAATGTTCTTGGGTTTTCACCAGTTCAGCTTGGCGTTCCTGCAGTTGGTGCTGGACATGCAACAGCTCCTTTTGCACTGTGTCGCTTTGCTCGCTGACAAAGCTGGCATGTTCGCTTTGACGCGTCAATTCCAGCGCCTGTTCCTCCAAGGCCGACTTCAGTTGCGCCACCTCTGTTCTGGCTGCATTGCTGGCTGTCTCCTTTTCGTTTAGTTGGGCGGCATGGTGCTCGGCCTGCTCCTGCAGCACGTAAAGCTCGCACTGCAGCGACTTGAGCTTCTCCTTGAAATCGTCGCCTTCGCTGGGCGTCATGGTTGCCTGGGCCAGCTCCTTCTCCAGCTGCTTGGTATGCTTGTTTAGATATTCGTTTTCGATTTGCAATTGTTCATATTCGGTGGATGTCTTCAGAGTTTCGATTTCTCGCTGAAGTGCATCGTTTGCCTCATGTAGTCGCTGCACATCACTATTGGCGGCACTGCAACGTGCCTCAAGGGTGTCCAGCTGGGCGGCATGGGATGCGTTTGTCGCCTGCAGCTTCTGCTGCATTGTTTGCTCTGTCTCCGTGAGCGCCTCTAGTTGTTGGCGTAGATTATGCACAGTTGCCTGTAGCGTATCCAGCTGTTCGGTGTTGACCTCGCGTTGTGTTTGCTCCTCCAATTGCTGCTCTAATTCACGCTGTCGATCCCGCACCTCGGACAATTGCTGCTGCGCTTGGTCTAGGTCCAGCTGCATAAAATTTAACTGCGACTGCAAGGCGTCTTTTGACTCTTGCACACAATTCAGTTCGTCTTTCGCCATGAGACTTTCCTTCTCGAAGGAATCGCATTTGTCCTGCAGCGTGCGCTGGTCATGCTCCATAATCTCTTGAGCGTTCTGCAGTTTGGAGTGCTCGTCTAGCACCTGCTGCATTTTGCTTTGTATCTTAGTGTGTTCCTCCTGCTGCTGCAACAAATGATTGTTTTGCTCCTCCAGCAGGCAGTTGCGTTCAGCCAATTTGCTGTTCTCACGCTCGATCTCTTCGATCCTGGCCGTCGACAACTCACCCTGCACATCGTTGTCCTGCTGCTGCTGTTGCAACGCTTCCATGTGTGTCTCCAGCTGCTGCTTCTCGCGCTGCAGTTGCGTTTGTGCTGCCTGCACGTCTTGCAGATGCGTCTGCATCGTGGTGATCTCCTCCAGTATAACTGTGACACGCTCTTGCAGCTCCTGCTTCTCGTTTCGCAGCTCCTCCATTTTAGCAGACTCGCCTTTGAGCTGCTCTACATTGGCTGCCTGCTCGCTGTGCTTCGCCTGCAGCTGCTCATGTTGCTTCTTAAGCTTGTTTAGTTTATTTGTGCTGGTCTTCAACTCCTTTTCCTTGGCCGCCGTGCCCGACTGAGCGGCAGTTAGTTGACTTGTAAGTGTTTCGATTTGTGATCTTAAAACTGCCACCGTCTGTGCCTCATTATTTGTACTGCTGGCGAATTCATCGCTCAGCGTTAGCAGCTCACGCTCCAATTTAAGTGCCTGATCCTTTGTTGCAGATTTTTCTACATTCAGCATGGCTACCATCTCTCGTTCCTGCTCCAGACTCTTTTGGGTTTCGAGCACTCGCTGCTCTTGCTGCGTCAGCCTTTCCCTGGCCTCCAGCAGTTGACTTTGCACTTCCTCCAAAGTTGATTCATTTTGCTGATAACGTTGCACCATTTCGTTTAATTGATTGTTGTGAAGTCGCAAATCCTCCAAACTTTGATCACTGTCCGTTTTTAACGTGCTTATTTGCTCCTCTAACAAAGTCAGCTGATGCTCCTTTGTCGTCTGGTTTAGTCTCAAATTGTTTAACTGCTCCTCGGTAGCAATTAGTTTGGCTTCTGTCTGCTCCTTAGATTCTTGCAACTGTTTTAATTGTTCTTTGATTTCCTCTGATTGCGCTCCACGACTGTTGGAGGCGTCCAACTCAGACTGAATCTGTGTTAGCTTCTCGTGTTGTTGCTGCAAATTGTTTTCCGTCTGCTCGAGTTGCTTTTCTATCAAAATCACCCGTTGCTCTTTCGCAGCGTGCTCTAATCTCAAGTTAGTCAGCTCCTCCTCAGTGGTTTTCAATTTGGCTTCCGCTTCTTGCTTCGACTTTTGCAGCTGTTTCAATTGATCTTCGTATTCATCGATTTGCGAGCCTCGACTATTGGATGCTGCCAGTTCAGTATTGACCTGTTCTAGCTGCTCTTGTACTAGCCGGGTTTCGTTTTCCTTCATTTCCAGTTGAGCTTGAAGTTGCTTTTCCAACAATGCAACCTGTTGCTCCTTTGCCGTGTGCTCTAATCTCAAGTTGTTTAGCTCCGCCTCTGTGCCTAACAATTTAGCTTCCGCTTCCTGTTTGAAGTTTTCTATCTGTTTTAATCGATTCTTCGTATCTTCAAATTGACCAGCACGATTATTAGAGGACTCCAGTTCAGCTGCTAGTCGTTCCAGCTTTTCATGTAGTTGTCGTGTTTCGTTTTCTTTTTGCTCCAGCTGTGATTGCAGTTGCTTTTCCAGTAATGCCACCTGTTGCTCCTTTGCCTTGTGCTCTGACTTGAAGTTCTTCAGCTGTTCCTCAGTCGAAATTAGTCTGGCATCCAGTCCACTTTCTTGTTGCTTTAACTTCTCTTGCAGTTGGTGCACTTCAGTTTCCTTATTTGTCAGTTCGATTTTCAATTTCTTTTGCTGTGCTGCCACTTCTTGCTCCTTTTCCGTTTGTTCATTCTTTAGCGTGCTGAGCAGTTGCTCAGTTGTTATAAGCTTAGCTTCCGTTTCTTGTTTGGCCTTTTGAAGCAACTTTAGTTGCTCCTTAATGTCATTTGCCTGTGTTTTATGAGTGTTTACCTGCTCTAGCTCGCTTGACTGTTGCTTCAAATTATCCTGCAACTGGCGCACTTCTTTATCTTTTTGTTCTAACTCTGACTCGATTTTCTTTAGTTGAGCTGCCATGTGCTGCGTCTTTTCTGAGTAATCTCCTTTCAAAGTGCTTAAAGTATGGTTTGCAGCAATGAGTTTGGCATCCACTTCTTGTTTGGCATTTTGCAGTTTCTTCAGCTGGTCCTTGATGTCTCCTGATTGCGTTTCTCGACCATTGGCCAGCTCTAGCTCAGTCTCTAACTGCTTCACTGACTCCTGCAGCTTGCGTACTTCAGTTTCTTTATGCTCCAGCTCCGTGTGTATAGCCTGCTTGGTTTGCGCTAGTAGGAGCACATTTTCCTCCTCTTGTTTGCGTAGCGATGCGATTGTGTTGTTAGCCTCCTTGTTGTTATGTGTCAGCTGGTTTAATTGTTCTTCTTGTTCGCCTAACAGTTGGCGAAGTTTGGTCAGTTCTTCGTCTGGTTCTGGCGTGCACTGGCTGCCATTGGTTGTAGTGACTTGCTTTGTTATTGGTTCCTCCAAATCAATCAGCTTGTCACCATCATTTGCCTGGCTACGCTCTAGTGCTGCAGCCACATTTTCAGGATTTTCACCCAGCAGCTTAAGCTTGGTTTGGTAGGCCTGCATTTTGCAACTCATGTCGTCCATTTCAATGCGTAGTGCTTCCTCCAAATGTGCCTTTGCCTGCTGCTCCAGCGTGCATTGTTCACGCAATTCACTAATACGGCGCAACGCTTTTTCCTGAGTTTCCACAAGCACAGACTGAAAGCGGTAGGTGTTATAAAAAATATATATGTATATTTTTGAATCAAATATGCTTACCCGAGCTTTGCTACTGTCACGCTCAAGTTCCTTGTATTTTTTAGCCAGATCCGTATAACGACAACGGTATTTGTGGTATCGATCGAGCGACTTTTTGTACGCATCGTATAGCTGATCTTTGGTGATGACGTCCAGGCGTGCTGTCGATGCGGAGTCGTCAAACTCGCTACTAGTCTCATCCAAGTCCGACTGTAAGTGATACATCTGCGAGAATAGTTGAATTATTTAGTGTCTACTCAATAATTTTGAGGATTGTACCGCTGGTGCATCATAAGAGGGCAAGCGGAACGAGACATCGCTGGCCATAGATGAGTTGGATAGCTTGCGGGTACGTGGTATGGCTCCAGCTCCGCCCACGCCATTCAATGACTGTGTCGAGGCACGACCACCGCGTGGCAACTTCTGTATGCGGTATGGAGAGTTTTGTGGCGTATCTGTACATATGGCAAGAGTAAATAAATAAATATCTTGAACTGATAAGACAATAAAACATTACCTTCTTCTGTAATGCTGAAGAAATTTTCACTTGTGCCGGTGTCGGTATTTTCCGAGCTGTTAGGTGTTGTTGTGCTGGACGATGAGCTCACGGCGGCCTATAAAAGCAGAACCGATAAAAATTCTTGTATATGTAAACGTGTGTCTCATGCATTCTGATTGCGAATTGTGTAGTAGTGCTTGAAGGTGTGTGGGTGAGGGGAATGGGTGTGCACACAGCTGTCAATCCTTAATAAATATGGGTCAAATTGCATTCTGCTTGTTTCATGTTCATCACATTTCCCCAGACACAAACAAGACACAAACACACACACTCACTTATACACAGAATTACATATGTGTGCGTATGTTTTTATTAATTTGCAGTTTTTTTTTTCTTGCCTGGGCTGCGTTTGCAAATTGTTGGAATTTGGACGGCGACGCTTTCACCTCTTCGATGAGTTTATTTTTCAAATTGGCAAACATTGTTGGGCAGTTGCTGCACTTGTTATTTACTCCGTTGACTTCTTAATTTAAGCCCAGACGAATATATATAAAAAACATCTAATATAAATAAATACGTGTCTGCAGGTATTGCGCTGTTGCCACTCTTGGTAATTGACATTAGGTGGCAACATTGTGTGACCGTCTTATGTTCCTATATTTGCTGGTATTTTTTTTGTTTGTTGGTATTTTCGAAGGCTTGGTCCGTTAAATTGTCTCTATGAAGAAAAACTCAATACTGAATTAGTTAGTATTGTCACTATTAAATATTTAAAATATATTCTACATGACACTCGTATTGAAATGTTCTATTGTTTCCAGTATTCTGATTTATTTTATGAATACTCATACAATCAGAGCTTAACTTGTTACTTCCAAATATATCCCATATTAGCTTTTGATTTATTGTTGTTAAACTTGAAACACCTAAAGTAACTCAACCATGGGCTTGAAAAAAATGATAATTAATGCTTCAAACAATCAAATTTAATCATTCAATATAATATATAATATTGAGATAAGAAACATAACGTCAGGCATAAACGACTATATTTCAATTACAATTTGTCCAGCAACAAGAGCTCGTCGAGTGTAACTTGATTCTCTTGCAGTGTCTTTGAAATGAAACGATCAGCTTTGTCGATCTGTTCAGGTGTCAGTTCATTTTTATGACCACCAACTTTGCCGCTGCGTACAAAACTGGAAAATCAACAAAATAAATATATAAACCACTATTTTTTCTATCCGTTCCCCATTTGCTTACTTATGAACTTCCTTGCCTTTGTCCGGAAGTGTGATTTGAGAATAATTCCATGCATGATTTGTTGTTGGATTATCTATGATAGATGATTTTTAAAGTTGTGAAAGTAATAACATTAAAAAAAGCTTACTTTTCATTTCCTCAAAAGAAAGATGTTTAAGCAGTCGTTCCATTTGCAGCACCGTCACAGTTTTGTTAAGAAACTTACATAGATCTTCGATGACACCTTTTAAATTTTGCTTCATTCTATTAAAACTTGTGTAATAAATCCATGGCTCATTGCGTAATTGATAAAATTCTATGGCATGGAGAAGAGGGTCTCTTTTTGCTGCTTCATTGTTAAGTAATTTATCCATGTATTTTTCCAAGGTTGTTCCATAGTTAAGACCAATAGTAACATAGTGATAATAGCTAGATATCCAAGCATCCTTGGGATCTCGAAAGACGTAAATTAATTTAGGTTTCTTCTGCCAAAGTTGAGCAGGCAACAAAGCAAGTGGAAGGTGAGACTTTATAAACCGAGGAGACGGCAGCTCCTGCACTGGTTTCAAAGCCCTTTCAACGTCTTGATGTATAATAAAATCGAATCTGTTGACATTAATAATTAAGAAGAATATTCAAATAAAATGTGTATAATACTTTACTTACTCAAGATATGGTGATCGTAACTCCAAATGATTAGACAGTGCAGCGTCGAAATTACAATCATTCAGCAAAAGCCAAACAAGTTCCTGCATCCAAGTGGTCCCGCACTTTGGATTGGTGACAATCCAAATATCGTCTTCCAATACCTCCATATCGTGAATCATATCTGGGAAACATTTCGCAGGACTTCTAAAATATAAATTCCGTTGAGTCCAGTCTTTCTGAATTAGATTGACTGGATAGCTTTTTGGCGTCACCTCCTCGTATTCCATTTCTGCAGAGAACTGAGCGATGTGTTCTTCTGCTTTTCGGATTTTAGGTAGAATCACCAAGCCATAAGCGTAAACAAATGAGACAAACAAGCGAAATGAAGATTCGGGTAAATCATATTTAATCTGTCATATGTTGTTTGGATTAGATCTCATGAGATCTCTTTATTTATCACAACACTTGAAGGATTTTGATCTCCCTGTCTTTTTAATCCGCTAAATACGTTGATAGTATATGTGTATGTGGTACCATTACTTAAATGCTTAAATGTTTTGCTCTTTATTAAATATTTAATTATTTTTTTATATATCTCTTTTTTATATAAATAGAGCTTATTGTTAAATACATGCCATTACCTTTTTTAGATATTGCATGTATAATGCGAAATAAGGGCACCGAACATCCATGGCAGTGATTTGGGTTAAGGTTGGCTGGCAAACAATAATAATAATGTAATTTATTGATATTATTGTTTTAATATTATTATTTACTATACCAGTTTTGGGTGAAATGTATGTAATAAACAGAAAGAGGGATCTTCGACCTAATGCACAATATAAATTACTATAATCAGCTTCAATGGTCGGGTCGATTTAGCTCTTCTCGACTGCCTCTCTAGTCAGTCTGTTTGAACGCGAATATCTTAGAGAATATGACAGATAAGAGCTCCAAGTTATTTTTATGTTCAATATCTCCTCTCAGTTTGATGGAAAGTTGAAGTTGCTTTATCACACTACCTTAAAGTACATCATTATACTTGGCACACGTTTTTAAATGAGATAATAGTGATGTTCAAAGTAGTTTCAGGTAACAAGAATTGGAAACGATGCGCTATACATGTCCGTATATACAAATATATTATTTGTATTTACAATATATGAAAATGAGAAAAACAAACATGCAAAAACTGTCAAATGTAGCTAAGCGTAATAATATTAAAAAACAAAAGTTGTATGTTAAACACCTTTAAATTCTATAATTCTCCTATTTCGACGAATACCCGCTCACATACTTCCCTATTTCTAAAGAGTCTTTTACTCGTGTCGTTTGCTAAATTGAATGTTGGACATGACGAAAATAGTGCCAAACACTTCCACCTTAATGCGTGGCTTAAGTGAATTCTCGGCCACAGCCATAGTAATAATCTTCAGCTGCATGGGAAACGCTGGAAGTCAACAAGATCACAATGGCTTGCTTATTTCAAGTCTGACGCAAGGCCTGGCCATAGTTATAGTTATGCATATCTTTGGATTCATATCTGGCGCACACGCTAATCCTTGCGTCTCAATTGCATGCTGTTTACTGGGCTATATAGGATCACGTATGATGTTTTTTTATATAGTCTGCCAGTTAACAGGCGCTGCCTTTGGGTATTTTCTATTGCTTCAAACGGTGCCCCAAGCTATGATTAATACCAGTAATCTTGGCGTCTGCATTGCGGAACCACTAAAGGGCCTGTCCTATGGGCAAATTGCAGGCATAGAGGGCTTTCTCGCATCTGTGCTGATATTTGCCTGGTGTGCTCTCTGGGATGTGCGTAGTGGACGTTTCCTAGACTCGGTGACTCTGCGCATGGGCTGCTTGGTCACCGCATGTAATATTGTAGGAGTAAGTAATGGAATTTTGTTAAGTAAGATTTTCAATAAATTAGATTTTCACTTTGTAGGCCCAATTGACGGGGGCGTCTATGAATCCGGTCAAGCTTCTCATTCCAACGCTCTATAAAGGAAACCCGGAAGCAGTATTGTTGCAGTTGACCGGTCAAATGGTTGCATGCATCATTGTGCCACAAGTATGGAAATTGGCCTACACTCAACGCTATCGGCCGTTGCATCTTGAAAGCTGTGAGAGGCATTCGCCTGAACTGTATCTAACTCCATAGGTTTCATTAAAACAATAGCTAAGAGAGCAAATATTTACATATATTTATTACATTACAATTATCCATCCGGTTGGGTTTATTCGTTGGCGATTAAATGACCACCTGCTAGGCTAATTTAACTACAAGTCTCCAACAAGTTGCCAAGTGGATTAGTGCGCAGCTTACCATAAGGTCAAACACATGAACGTGTGAGATACATGGTAATTTTCCTTATTATCATTTTGAAGGGTGCCTTGTTATCTTTTCAACTTGTACAAAATAATTAAAAATAATCTATGTTTGTATAATCCCGTCTACACGATAAGAGTTGAATGTTCCTTGAATTTCCAAAACATCAAATATTGCGATACTCTCGCTGAATTCCACCTGTAATACAATAATAATACATGATTCTGCAGAAAATAGGGTATATTCCGCAGATTGTATATATATAATTTAATAGAAATAGATATTACTTACCCCAAACTATAATTACTCGATACAATTAAAGAATCTATATTTACAGTGGGCATTCTCATACAACTGCTATGTTTGATAACCTTCACTTATATATAGGTTTGTTTGTATATTGTACTTGCTATACTTAGTGCTTATTGTAGATGGGTGTTTTAGTTTTGTGCAAAAATATGTGGTAGACATATCTGACCCTATAAAGTATATCTATTCTTGATCCAATACACATTTATCATTCATTTTCAGGCGTACTTAATTTAAATGCTTATGTTTTGATGTTAATGTTACTTTGAAGATATAAATAAGTACAGGGTGTCTTGTAATCGAGTACTTTCGACTAGCCTATTTTTTTTTTATTTATTTAAAATATTTGTAGTATTATCATTAAGTTCGCTTGCTATTATAATTATTACTATTGTCCACTTCTCACTTACGACAAGGCACATGGCATGACATGACATTGACATATAATAAATATTATTTCAAAAACTGAATAGAAAAATAAAAAAATAACAATAATTACCTTTACCAAGTATTGGACATAACAGTCAAAACACCAAACAGAGACTGCAAAAGGCAACAACAAAAACAATGAAAGTAATTCGGGAACAAATAATTTACAAATTTAAATAATATAATATTGTAGTTAAAAAAGCCAAATTTCATGAAACACTGTCGATACACAACTAGTTGGAAAGATAGGCAATTGAGAATTTTTAATCATGACACATGATTGAAAATATTATACAACTATAAGAATTTTTAGAGTGTGATGTCCTGGTTCAAATTGTTCAAATATGAAATTCATTTCTCTGGCGTTTCTTCTTCCTTCTTATACTCTGCTTAAGTTACCATTTGAGGGACTCAGTGCAGCTAGTGCCATTTTCCTAAAGTTACATTGAAGATTCCTGTAAGCAGCTAAAAACTATGCAATAGACATTCGAATATATAGAAGGCCAGAACCACAGTGGGAATAATATAATACACAGTCGTAGCATTGAATGCATATGAAAATGACAAATTCAAAAGTAATACTAGAAAACATCTTGGTCCTCACACATCTCATAGAGCCAAGAATGCTAAGAGTTGCAGTGAAATCATCGCTGCCAAGACGTTGCCTTAATTCCCGACCACCTTTTTCGATGGCATCTCTTTCAATGACGTGCAGAAATTGTCAAATGATAAGCCTTGTAATCAGCTAACATTTGTCTTGTGTGTTTGCTTTTTAATCATTTATATTTTTGGCCAATGTTGTTTAATTACCACTGTGATTGATTTTATATAGTATTTTGATTATTGTATAATATTTTAAGATTGAAGTTCCAATTGATACTGTATGGTTTTACTTTCAATTGTTATGTTTATTCAATCTGATGTGATTTGTTGTGATCTGTTTCAACTTCGCATTGCCAATGCGTGTTGACAACTTATTATTAAATCCAGTTGCTATATTTGTTTATTGTACTTGTTATTTATTTAAAGTATCTCTATTTGTATTTATATAGAATTCGCTTGCGATTATAATTATAGCTAAACGACAACGCCCTTAAAATATATGTAGTAATATATTATAATATATATGTATATGTGTGTAAAATTATGATTAGTTCATTCAAACTCCATCACATTAGAACTGAAAATGATTTTCTGATTATGTTTCCCCACTACGACACTACTAGTTATCAACTATGCGTACAATAAATTGATTATAGGGGCAAATCTTCATCGTTGTTTTCATCCGTTACTCGAAAGACGTATTTGTAAAGGAAAGCTGTGCACGCCGATGCCACCATTGGACCCACCCAGTAGATCCAGTGATCGTCCCAGGCATTGTTCCACACAGCTGGAGCAAAGGACCTGGCAGGATTCATGCTAGCACCCGTAAACTGACCCTAGAGTGCGAGAAAAAAAAGAGTAAGAGCTATAGATATAGAGGATTATTGTAATACTTACTGCTGCTAGGGATATACATCCAATGGCCAGACCAAAGCGTATGGCTGTTGAGTCGCCGAATTTCGCATTACGTCGATCCCAAACTGCACAGCAAATGGTAATTAGCACACAGGTGACGAGGAACTCAATGAGCAGGCCCTGCCAAGCGGATATTCCTTTGCCCAAGCTTGTGATGCAGACTCCCTCGGGCGTTTCCGAGCTGCAAACGACATCGTCAGGCAAGCATGCCTTAACCAGTCCATAGCCAATGAAGCCGCCCAGCATTTGGGCAGCAAAATACGCAATTGCCATGGGCAGCGATATCAGGCGATATATGTAGCTGGCCAATGTGACGGCGGGATTGAGATGAGCACCAGACACACAGCCAAAACACTGAATGCATATGAGGACGACAAATCCAAATGTGATGCTACACTGTAGATGTGAGTTAAGGAATGTTGTAGTCTCCACACATCCCATGCAGCCGAGGAACAATAGCATTGCAGTGGCAATCATTTCGCCAAAGACAATGTATGCATTTCTCAGCAATCCTTTGCATTTCGACTCCTGCGACATGGACTTGCTGTAAGAGAAGACGACAGCAGATTAGATTTTACACCGGAAGTTGTCGGATTTTTGCCGTGCCTTCTTTCATCAGCCATATCAATTAGTTATAACGGAGCACACAACGTTCGACATGGACGCACCAAGCGCAACTGAATCAAGCGGCTCGACCGGGAGACGGATATTGAAGAGTGAGAGTGCAACAACTGACAGTCGGTCGTTGCCGTTGGCTCGTTGGTCGTTGTAGTTGCGCCACTCGACCCATTGACAGGTACTTGCAAAGCTAATCAAACTCTCTCGCGTCTAGGTTGAGCACTGACGACTTTGAATTGCTACTAATCTTTAACAACTGCTATTATCAATTATCAAATTATCAAAAGCTAAACCCAATTATCAGGTGACGCTCTTAAGCGTATTTATTGATTACCTATGTATTATAGCTATTGTATTAAGTAAATATGCGCTGTTTTCCCCCTGAACTATTTTTACTATCAACTAGGACACTTTCTTTACATAAATTATGTTATCTTTCAGTTCAATTGTAATCAGATTTAGATTCACAGTAGGGCATTCAATTGTCGACTTGCCCATTGGTTTAGTTAGTTATTATTATTATTTTAAATTGCAATGTTATTTAGTAAGTACAACGATTATGAAAATAATTTACAACACCAGTAAAGCTACAACCGCACAAGATAACCCATTCATGGCTTGACTATAGGACTTTCCTAAGCAAATATTTAATGAATGATTGTGGCGTCAATAGTATGTCCACATGAATTTTGTCAAACATATTGTTGCATAATCTTCGTGATTACATTTTTTTTCTTCTTAAAACTAACTGTGATGTAAGATACATAATTTGAAGAAGAGTTGTGTCAAGTGATTAATAACAGCTATTTTTTTAAAGGTAAGTGTCCCAGACCTCCCCCATGGTAAATGAGTAGTGCTCTCCGATAAGACCACTCAAATTAAGTTCAACATTTCGATGAAAACTGAAAACTGTCAATCTTTCTTATGGTAGCAAATTAAAATTGAACTTCAAGAATTCGATATCTGAATGATTGACAGCTTCTTAATAGGTAAGGTGCAATGTATTCAGTGCAGCTTAATGTCGTGACCAGGTGTGTTAAACAAATAAAGTGTATTTGCCAAATCATTTTGTTAACTTTTGACGTTCTCTTTGAGCACAAGTAATTGTAAAAATTATTATTCAAACGGAAGTAGGTTTAATAGAGCTGATTTACTTAAGTGTTTAGCATTTACAACTTTTTAGTCTGTAACAATAGTTGATTGTAATAAAGTGTTATATACTAAATGTCTGTTCAACAGTCCCCAACAATCGCTTATAATATATATTAAGTATATAACATTAATAGTATTTAAATTACTAAACCACAGATGCTCTATATATCCTTTAATTATGTTATGAAGATTAAGAACTCTTCCGTCTCTTTTAAGGCCCATTGAATTAGAGAGTACTTTGGATTAAAATAAATGCTCAAAAACGTGCCAATATTTTTCAAAATTCCCAACTTCTTATCGAAACTGTTGATTGGCTTTCGAAATATGTTTTTGTTTTGTTTTAATGTGAAACAAGTAATCTAAATGGTAGACTGAATTCCACGACTGCATGATATGAAATCTTGCTTTATTGCAAGCACGTAACGCTAGATTATGACTATTTGTGTATTGAAAATATAATATTAATAACAGATAACTTAAGGCTTATCGATAAAATATATTTTTGCATTCGAGTCGCGTGCTTCAAGGACTTCTTCGCTGCCGCCTTTGAAGAACAAACGATAGATGAGCGAAGTGAGAGCAGCACCCACCAAAGGACCCACCCAGTAGATCCAGTGATGCTGCCAGGAGTTATTCCATACAGCGGGACCCAGTGAGCGTGTTGGGTTCATGCTGGAGCCAGTAAAAAGACCCTGTCAAATTAAACTGCTAATAATAGCACATTCGGTGAGTTAACAATTATTACGCATACGCACCGCTGCCAAGTTAAGACTGGCGACAGTCAGGCCAAAGCGTAATGCCACCGAGTCCTTGAGCTTGGCATTACGTGGATCCCAAACGGAGCAGGCGACAATTGTCAAGAAGCAGGTGAGAAGTAATTCAATAAACACACCCTGCAGCTCTGAGATATCACTGCTGAGCACCGTAACACAGACACCAGCCGGGGTATCGACTCCAACGATGGCATTCAGGGGCAGCATAGCTTTTAGCAGACCATAACCGATGAGTGCACCTGCCACTTGGGCAACCAAATACGCGATGGACATGTACCAATTGATTACACCATAGATGAGAGCAGCTAGCGTAATGGCCGGATTGAGATGAGCTCCAGAAATGGAGCCAAAGCCCTGTATGGCAATCATGATGGCCAGACCAAAATTTAGACTCAACTCGAAGTGTGAGTTAAAGAATATGGGCGTGGTCACACAGCCCATGCAGGCAATAAAGATGAATGTAGCTGTGCCCACCAATTCAGCGAAAAAGGCGGCCACTCGATGCCTGTGGTTCCGTTTCAAATACAGATACCTCCATTTGGGGCGAGAACTTGTACTATTTGAACTTAACTTCTGTTGCGACATGTTGTCAGAAGACTACTGAGGTCTGTGTCTGTCTATGACTGGGTCTGGGACCTGGAACCTGGGCAAGGCGACAATTTTAAATTGCCGGCAATCAATCAATATGAATTATAAAACCTTAATGCTAATTATTATAGGGATATTTTTTATGTTTTTGACTAGATAGTCGTGGTAATTTTGTTGCAGCTGTTTTGGATCGTTTAGCTAGCTCATTCACAAATTAATAAATAATTAATCATGGCGCTTTTAGAACTGGGCTTGCCAACCGTGCGAATACGCAATATCATTTTGTGATTGCCACACAGTGTTTAATGCGTAATCTTATCTCATTAAGATGTCAAACGGTTGCGAATACGGCGCCTGGCTTGGCCAATACTCGCTGCTATCGCAATGGCCGCTAAGTACATTTGATTAATGATTATGAAAAACGCCTCAACAATGCTGGCCTACTTTAGGGCGTCTTTGGCAAATGCTCATATGGTAGAAGTCCACTCAACCGGTTTGCAAAGACTCGTTCAAATAAACTTAATATTACCCAAATCTACATAATGCTCTCAAAGAATTAATGCTACCTTTAGTTAAAATGCTTTGTTTCGGGTGCTTTGGCAAAGCTATGACTTACACAGTGAAGTAAAAGTCCTCCTTTTCTATATTATATATATATATAACATCTAAAGTAACATATTCATCCGTTATTGCCTAATTGAATAACAGATTTATTGGTTTGTTTTTAATTTTAGGTTATTGTCGTACCTAAGTGGACAAAAAATAAATTGTTATAAATTTTGAGTCAGTTTTAAGTAGATCTAAGTTGAGCTGCAATCAAGTATAGCCGAAACAGTTAGAATTCAAAATAAACGACCAACTTTAAACTTTGTCAAAATATTAATTAAATAAGAGACCAACTAATAATTTTATAATCAATACACAAAAGTTAATAATAAAAAAATCACATTCTTAATTTAAATCTGCAATATATAAATAAATATTTGATCGTTGTAAAAATAGTTTACTTCGTAAGATAAAAAAATATCTTTGCACTTTATTAACAAAAATCTAATATTAGCGTACAATATAACCATGTATTTGATATTCGTCCTTCTGGTTCTGGACTAACTAACTTACTAAGGTTTATCGTTAGATGGTTGTTCTGCCTCAATCACCTCGCGCCTGAAGACGACCTTGTAGACGAGGGCAGTGATGACAGAAGCGCTTAGAGGTGCGACCCAATAAAGCCAATGATGTTCAAAATCCATGTTCCAGAGAGCAGGTGCCAATGATCTGGCTGGATTCATGCCGGCGCCAGTGAATGGACCCTGAAAGCAAAAAAGAACATATTATTGACTGACACTGACCATATCAAAGAGCAGTTTTCAACTTACACCAGCGCAGGCCAATCCAGCAACGCCCAGGCCAAAACGAAGGGGCACAGAGTCATGATACTTGGCATTGCGGGGATCCCAGACACCGCAGCATAGCAGAATCAAAATGGAAGTCAGCAGAAACTCACATGTACAGGCCTGAATTAAATTGAGTGACACATGGGGTTTTGTAATGCACAGACCGTGTGGATCGGCTGATGAAGGCAAGAAAGATATGAGGAGGCCATAACCGATGAAAGCGCCCAACAATTGGGCAACACAGTAGACGCATGCCATGGCCAAGCTGACCCTGCCATAGATATAGGCAGCCACGGTCACACATGGATTAATATGACCTCCTGACACACAGCCAAAACATTGAATGGCAATTAGAATTGCAAAGCCAAAGTTCATTATTATTTGTAAATGATTATTAGCAAAGGTATCTGATTTGATGCATCCCATGCAGCCGAGGAACAGCAAGATAGCCGTGCCAAGCAATTCGGCAAGGAAAATGCAGATCTTGTCCAATGTCGATGGCTTCATTTTCAATTTTTCGCAACAACTGAAAATTGAATAAATATTTGCAAATGGCAGTAAATGATGATATTTGTTGATAAGCAATTACTTCACACTTAATGCACACACCACATCAAATCAACTCCACTCCATCAATCACGCTCGCGTATTATCGAAAGCCTTTCAATTATTTTTGATCTTACACACTCACACAATCATACTCATGCACTCACACAATGACATCGACTGCTGCTCTGCTTCTATTTACAATATTTATATCATTCACATTTCAACTCTCTGTCTGCACAACTTGATTACTTCTGTGCAGCTGCCGCAAGAAAGTGTTTTAGGGTTTGTTTAGTCTTTTCGTATTTTTTGGGGTTGCTAGACAACTTTTAATGATAAACATGTTGTTGTCCTGCATCGATTTTTCAAGGAATTCCCTAAGCTGCCACATGGCAAACAGCTGTTGCAAACAGCATCCTTGTAAACTACTCGACTAGTGTATAATAAGCAAACAAATTAAATATAACCAAATTAAATATAACTTTATATATCCTATTGCATTTAATACAACTATCTACAAAAAATATATATATGTATATAACTAACTCTATTGACACCTGTTGCTTTTTTTTTTTATCAAATATTCAAATCTATCGAGTTAATTTTAGAATTTTAAATACTTTAATGGAAAATATGAAATTAATTTGATTTTATATACACATATATTACTCATCATTTTCAATATTAATGTTCGCATTTCAAGGTCACGGTTTCACAATTGTTTTTGGAGCATTTATCACTACTAGTCTGATGAACACCATTAAAATAGAATCGCTTTTTGAAACATAACAGTTTTTTAAATATCTACTCTGGCTAGTTATAGTCCTGTAGGGAAAATCGAAAAAGCCTTTGGTACATTTTTTTTTTTAATGATATGTATTTACCCTTTTATTTTTTTGCCAAACGTTCTGCAAAATCGACTACACATTTTAACAATAAAGTCTCTTGTAAACTCTAGTTGGACGCGGACAATTTACAAGGTGACAGCTCCACTATCAATATGGATGTGAGCGTTGAAGTGCCCCAGTCAAATATTTATACTTATATCTATATTGTGCATATGTCTTTTGCCTATTTTTAGCAGACCAACAGAGGAGAGAGAGAAGGAGACAGGCAGAAAGAGAGAGAGTGATATGAACGAGACATCTTCGCATCGTTGTTCACTTGGAAATTAGCAAATCCTACTAGCGAGCATAAAAAAGTCACATCTAGAGAATTTATGAGAGCCTTAAAAGATCTTTCCACTCTTCCTCTCTGTCTGTTGTTCGCTCTCTCTTTCTCCCTCCTCTGTCGGTCACTCTTTCTCTTTCGGCACCAGCACGTTTTACTATCTCATTTAAATATTGTGTCGTGTACTTTTTGTTAACGGAAATAAAAATTAAAAATAAAAAATGTTTTTGCTGTTATCTGTTGAGATTTGAATTTAACACCTTGCCTGGCACATGAATGGAAACAGCTGGAACTTTTGTAATCAAAACTCCAAAGGTCTTGCAATTGCGAGTGCTCACTGTATGCCTCTCAATTACACTGTCAATTGCAACAAATTGCAAACTGATTGTGCTTTGATGCCCTACGCAATGCGAGTGAAGAACAACAACAAATCACTGCAACAATCTTGGAATCTCAATCGACATATCAATCTATCAAAAACGCTCCCATAATTGCACGCAATTCGCGTTAAATGTCTCAATCGCATTGCATTTCAATTGAGCAAATGGAACGGCGTGTTCTGAATGAAGATGAGTTAACTAACTAAATACATACACATATAATATATGTATATTTATTGATGTTTCTATATTTAAATGTTGTTTTCATGTTTAAGTGCTTAATTTTTTTATTACACAAGTCTGTGGCGGTGATAACCTTTGTGATCTTAATCCCATTCAAATAAAAAGATCTAGAGTATTAGCACTAAGCCACCTACATATAAATTAAATTGAATCTATAGCAAAAGCACACACGTGTTCAATCTGATGATGAGTTTATATTATATTACGCAATTCTCACATCTTTCAGCTTCAACATTTCTACCAACATTTGCTTAACTGTTTAACATGTTTGTTCATAAATATTTAATAACAATATTTGCAATTGTCTTACGGGAAGCGTTTGGCAAACAGCCATCTCAAAATGTTTGGCTTTGCTGATTGACAGCAACGTACACGTGTGTGGGAAAGAGAAAGAGTTCAATGGAGCAGCATGGCATGTTTTTGGCATGATGCATACAAAAAACCAATATAGAAAATCGAAAACAGTTTTTGTTGGCCTTAAAATGCCAAACACGCGCACTATCAGCCACGTCTTATTATTGTCTTTACTATGGCAAAAGAAAATCGTATCAAAGCAGAGCTTTGCTTATAACCTGGCTAAATGAATGGAGCGGAACTTGAACAAGTTGTGTTGTTTGTGTTTACATATGTTAAATTTGCTATGCAAATAAATCAATTATCCATAGCTGAAAATCGTGTGCTTTTTATTATTTATAAAACCTATGCAAATTGCTAATTAATATGCCCAGAAGGATCACGCAGTTGGCTCGCGGCTTGTCATGAAATTGCGGCATGCAAAACGATTCGATTTGAATCGATGGATGATCGATTAAAATGATTAGATCTATTTTTAAGATTTTCTATTTGTTTTATATTTGTGCTAATTGAAATGTACTACTATAAGAGGAAGTTTTATTTTCAATTCCGAATGGAGGCTGCCATTGATAAGCTGTGGAGCATGCTAACTTACTAATTGAATTATTAAAAGAGCTTTGAATAGCTTTTGTGTAGAGTTCTCTTTCAATTTGCTAAGAGGATTTACGCCATATAGCTTTCAAAAGCTTCTGTGTGATTATTGTTCTAAAACTTCTCAAGCTTTCAACTATCTTCCGTTCTTTCTTGGACTACAACTAATCTATGAGTGCGCACAGATAAGCAGGCTACCAATAAACCTGCTGTGGTGTTCTATAAGTAATTTAGAACTGAATAAGAACTAGATTTCTGTCGTGCAATGACACTTTGTTTAATGATGTGAAGAACTAGATTGCTATAGTACAATGACACTTGCTTAAAGCTGTGAAAAACGGGAAGAATTTGAATCAGCAAAACAAAGTGTCTAAAAGTTGCAAATCGTTTTTTGTTCTAAATGAGTTCAAGACAATCGATTTCAAATAGTGAGCACCCCTACCCTTTCAATTATTACATATAGAACACTATTAGACGTTTATCTAGAAATCTAAGCTGTCGAGCATAATCGTTTTATGCCCAGACAAGTCAATGGGATTGAATTAAGATTGAATTGAGAGCTACTTGAGGGCTACTTAAAAACAGATTAGCCTTGACGAGTAGATGAGTAGTTTATAATTAAGAGCATAGTTTGATAAAACCAAAATCGACACGTCGCAAAATGGGCCATGATTGAGTGCTGTCTGCAAATATAGCATAGATAATTGTCTGATAAGAACGCGTAACAAATCGTTGTTCAATTTTGGGTCTAATTGGGGTTTGGTGTTAAGTGCCAAGTCTGACACTGAATTGAAGCCTAGATTATTGACGCTGTTTATTATTGTGGCACATATTTGCCTTATTGCCAACACAATTTTCCATTATAGATGGGCGCACAGGGGGCAACATGTGTTGACGTTTCCCTATTGACGACATGTTTATCTATCGGAGCGCATCTGTTTTTAATACGCTTGTCGCATTTAAATGGGGGGGCTTGCATCTTGTTTCCAGGTCTCGTTGATAACCAATTTAGCTCATTATATTTGCTTGGCACGACGCACGGACTGCTCTATTGATCAGAAGATCAATTGACTGACGTCGACATTGAACAGCTTAGCAGCGGTCGTCCCTTCCCCTTCCGCGTAGCATAGTCTACCAGGCTACTCTATATAGCATATATATATTTTATAATATATAATTGCAGCACTAATCGTACAATCAGCATAGCCGCTTTGCCTTATAAGACGCTTATCAGCGGGGCATGGTATTATCAGTGCTAACTGCTGACGCTTTATTGCGCAACAAGTTAAAAGGCAACAGCTACTTCAGTGTGACTGTAGACTCTTTGTATGGCAGCCGCTTGCAAACTTTGCCCATGTGTCTTCTGATAATGCCCCCCCAAAAAAATAAGTGTGTTTCAGACATGAACTTGTCATGTGGCAGTTGCCCCGTGCCAAACAACTGACGACTAGGCAGTTAAAGGGCGGCCAAAAGTTATTTAAATGAATCTGCAGAGTGTAAGGTTACATCTTATCTCGCTTATCAGTCGACAGCTGCTCCGACAGCTTCCGTGTGGAGTTGTTATTTATAATATTTACAGAACGATGCAAATGTGTGAATCTTTAACTGTGTCACTTTTATCTGATTTATATATATTTATAAGTAACTTTATATAATGTTTGCTTTGCACCAAGTGCGACTCGTTCTATCGAGGAGTACCCCATCAATTAGACAGACAATTAGTTCAAGTATTGTGCTAGGTTAAGAATCGACAGATATCGACAACAGTTAACCCAGAAATCGTCATAAAATTGGTGAGTAAGTGCATAGTTGCGTTTTGATTTCTAATCACACCATCTGCCATAAACAGGTCAATAAAACGTTATTGTTAAGCCAAATATCTGCAGGGTGCTGCTGCTGCCATAAATCAATTGCTAACCGGCTTAAGTGTGGGCAGTAAAATGAATTAAACCAAAATTGATTAATGTGAATATCCCCAAAAGAAAAATACTACTCATTGTCTTAACGGAATGCGGACAAGGCGTTTGAGTGACCTTCCAGTGTAAATTGTTTCAATTAAATTGACATTTTGTGTAATTTCTCAGTGTTGTGTAAATCCCAGCTGTATTATCACGTGCGTATACCTAATTTCTGTAGATGTGACACCTGAGCAACCCAAATATCTCAATCTATTGATTGCTAACAAAATATTCCACTCAATACCAGTTTGACAATCATATGATAATCAATATCCTATGAAGTTATCAAAAGATTGCCCGATATTCGAGTAGTTCTATTATGATTTTAATTCAATGGAAATTGATTTCTCAAAATGTTTAGCACAATTTAACAAATGGCGCGTGAGCTTTAGGATGTGATTCAATTAGTCAATCTCCCCAAGTCATGTGTCACTGGCCGTGTTAATAAATTGCCTTATATAATGGTTTACCACGCGAGCCAAATTTGTCTTATATTTGGTTATAATGAGAAATCAAATAACACAAGTGCTGATATTTTCAGTAAATATAATTTTTGGGCGCAAAAAATAAAGTGAAGAATTCACAACACGTGTCAGACTTGAGCAGATAAACGTCGACACTATAAATACCCATGGGGCTGTCGACTATAGGGTATACTTGGAATGTTTGTGGGTGTATCAACTACGTGCTTGGTTAAGGTAGGTGCGGTATAGGGTATTGGTAAACAGTACTCGATTTGTTTACTTAATGTAATGGCTATAATTATTGCCAAGTTCTAATTGAATGTATTATCGTTGTTGCTATTGGGGTTTTCGAGAAGTACTTAAAATAGCAATATACTATAACTACATGCTGTGAAGTAATTATCTGTATTAAAAGTAACTTATTAATTTTTATTATCTACATAGTAATGACTGCCAAGACTAATAGTATGTGTGCAGGTTTATTTATTTAATATTCACTATGGGGTATTTTCTAGTCAAATAAACCCTTTCTTAATGGTGTTCTTATTTTGTGTTTGGTATTGGAATTATGCTGGAAACCGACACATTTTATCAGTTGCCCCAAGGCGAACGAATATTTCTTCAGTATTTTCATATTTTTTTATATTTTGTTTGTTCTTATTTGGCATTCAGATAAACAAGGCGCAATTGCCATAAACATGTCAAATATTTAAGTTTTGCTAATGTTGATATAACTTTAACATTTGCGAATGCCAGACAAAGCTATGGCGATTAGCCACAGTATCGAGAGTTAACAATTTAAGTTGGCTTTGATTGCAATGCATTGTCCAATCGTACGATCCACTTGCCAATCATAGACAAGGTGTAAGCACTTTAGTTATCAGCCACGCATTTCTTTAACTTTATATAGACGCTGACCTTTAGCGAAAGCAAACTGCAATCGTTGAAATGTTTTTTGTTTGTTGTTTTTAATAACAATTTTGATAAGAGGCGTTGAATGGCGATCACTAGCGTAGGTCTAATTAATAGAGAATATTTATTTATTATTACACAACTAGACATATGGCATGTAACATATATATGTATATGTATATGCGTTGAATGGAAAGTGGAACAGCATACAGAATATTTCCAAAGAGCAAGAATGACATGTTTTAAAAATATAAATAAATACTGGCTGGTGCGTTCGCTTCAAGGCAATTGCAAAGATAATGCGGTTGAAAACCGTATAATTTTGTCGTATTTTTTGTGTGTCTCTGTGCTGGTTGTTGTCGAGTGTTCAATGAATTTCGTTTCGAAATCAACAAATGCACTTGGAACAAGTACTTCAAATACAGCACAACTTTGAACTCCAAAATGTATTTAAGTTCAGCTGAGCTTAAGCGATTAAATATGTATGTATGTATTTTATTATTTATGGGAGCGTTATATAATATGGATTTTAATTTAATGCCCTGTCTCTCACGTGTAGGGCTGGCCATTTGATGCAAAGTACATTAAATGCTAAATAATGCACATAATTAATGTGGCAACGATAACAAATGTTACTTCGTGCATTGATTGTGCATCTTTTTAATAATTTTTTTCTATTATACTTGTTTGATATTCAAGCAAGCGCAAACAAACAAGAACAATTGGAATTTAATCGGTAATAAGTACATAAGTAGCAAGTTTAGATAGTGCTTTGCCCCGACAAAGGCCAAGGCCCAGAGGGCTAGATAAATAGACGATAAGTTTGAATATGGTAAATGTGGAGCTACCTTTTTGGCCATATTAATGGCCATAAATTTGCATGAAATTTGATAATTAAGCACAACCAAACAACACTCAATACACACACACACACGCAGGGATATACGAAAGCCGACAATTACCTAACTGAGCACAGGATTGATAACTGCAGGCACAAATCGAGATGTTCAACTAAAACTGAGCAGTTTCTGCATTTGCAGGCTTTTTATACAAACATAAATCAAAATTTCTTCAGAAGCAGCAGCAGCAGCAACAGCGAAAGAGAGTTAACCATTTCTCTTTGTTTGTTAATGGAAATTTGGAACTAGTTTTCTAATTAATGAAACTCACAATCACAACGTCACAGACACCAATAATTCACGCACTTGCAGACGCTGCCAAGTTGAACTAACCTGCGCTTTAGTCGATCGTTTGATTGCTATTGAAACTCAGCGAAAGGCGAGCGCTCGATCAACTTCGGCGGCGTAAAAAACAAGCTTTGGCTACCACGGCGTATTATTGTTGCTTCAAAAGCAGCGCAGTCGACGCCGCACGCCGAAAGTTTTCTGCTTATCATGTAAAGAGCGCAAGCACAAGAGAGCCCGTTTGGGAGCGAGCAATGGAGCGCCAAAGAGAGCGGCCGACAGTGCTGCGAGCTTTTGCAAGCGAGAGCGAGTAGCGGCTAAAGCTTTAGCATATGCCGAACTTTGCTGATAGAGATGTGACTCCCTTTACTTTTTGCTTGCTAGCAAAGTTCATATCGCTATCGCAGGAACTATTAACTTATGATATACTTTTGGTGCACCTGTTCAATGGCTATGTCACTCTGTGTTGTGATTAAGGGATTCAATAAACCATCACAGTGGTATATCTTTCGGTATATATATGTATTAGTGTATGCTCAAAATATACTATATTCAGTAGCTCTTTTTTAATATTTGTTGCATTTTGTGTCTTCCTTACCCCATCGTACTCCTGAATACTTTAAAATTTTTCACCAAGAATTTTACAAAAAAAAACTATAAATCTGACTATACAATGTTGAAATGACTACAAAACTCAAGAACTGACAGTAAAAACTAATTTTATCGTTTTAATCAAATGATAAACAATTGATGCCAAATCGGACTGTCCTCATTTTTCACTCAATTTTGACATGTGTGTAAGCATTCATCATAAATGAGCTGTACAAAAGCGATATTTTTTTATTTTTCATTATACAAGTAGCTTTAGAGTGTCTAATCATTGTTTTAAATGACAGTATTACACAAGCGGCTGTAATTAATCTAATAATAATTATTTGATATAATGCTCTTCACACACTTGGCTTAATTACCATTACAGCAGCTAAAGCGCAGAACCATAAACAAATCTTGTCATATATACACATTTATTACCACATTGCCAGACTAAAAACTATAATATTAAATATCTAACAGATCAAGCCAGTCATGCCTCCCTCATATGTTAAAAAGTAGTTCTGCTATTACCTGTTTTCTTGCGACTCTTGACAACTTTGTTGAAGCAGGCTCTGAGCGTTCTTCAACTGTTTACTTTTAATGGAAATGTGTACTATTGCTTATTGAAACTGAAACACACATCAAGAAAAACAATTTCAACAGCATCGTGACTCAAAACATGCGAACCTACGTAAGCATAACAATTTGGGCAATTTTGATTATGTTTTGATCACACTGTTCACATGACGCAGGCACCTTTTGATAAGCAAATGTTTATCATAAATACTTCATGGGAGAGAGACGCCCCAATGGCCTTCAATAGCTAGACTTACCTCAATCAATGACCTACCTGCATGGTGTATAGTTCCGTTGACTAAACTTTCCACTGGGAGCGTTTTGTCAGGGCTGCACTTCAATCACGAACTTGCACAAAAAACAAAACTACAAACAGACGACGACACTTGTTTGTAGTGGAAAACTTGAACGCGTTGTCTTTTCCATGACATTATTGACGAATTTCCTGGTTGATAGCGTTTTTATGATGGGCAAAGTGTTAATTTGTAATAGTTTTTGAAGTCATCATAGTTTGCCATAGTTTGTGGTCTAATGAGCGGCATTTATTTTGAAGTTTAATCAAACGGAAATTAAATTTACCAGATGCCATTAAATAAGAAACTACTTATGCTAATATGCTTGTATGCTTGCTTTTTTTGTTGTTAGTTAAGTCAATCAATAAATATAAATATAAATAAATTGTCTGCAGCATGACAAACAGCAAAATAGTTTGAGTCGTTAATGGGTTAAATAGACAAAGTCATGAACCATTTCAGATACTTATACATTTTTTGGTCAATTTTTCAGTTTGTGCCCCGTTCAAATGATTTATTATTGTTGTGTGTTGGGACTGCAGACTTGTGACTAGACAGGCTTGTTAATCCAAACGACCAAACTGGTTTTTGGGCTTTTGAGAAAAATGCAGGAATAACAATCTACATTTGTTTATATTTCAAATACCCTGTAAGCATTAAATGGCCGCTTTTGAGTATGAAACAAAACAGACGTTGATTACAGCGTATGTGCTAGTACAGCTGCTTAAATGTTGTATACATTTTTAATTGCAGTTGCATATACTAGTATTTAAATAGACTTTAAAACAAAATACATCAAGCTGTAGACATTAAATTGGTACTATGAGAAATAGTCGTGGCTTACAGGGTATGTGCTAGTACAGCTGTTTAAATGTTGTAGATATTTTTAATTAGCGCCCTCGCTTGCAGTTGTATATACTAGTATTTAAATAGACTATAAAACAAAAACCAAAATGCCGTTCGACGTTGCACGTGACGTATACGCAACGTGGCTGTTGTCGCAATCTGGCAATCCGACAATCATGGCACAAAATGTGTGTCAAATATATTTATAATGAGCGTCAACTGAACTTTATAACTTAAGGTGTCTTTTACCGCTAAATTCGCACCTTTTTTGTGTATTTTTTGTTGTCATTGGAATTTTGATGGCCGGCTGTTGTTGTTGATCCTCTGATCGATGCAACTGTTGAGCATTTAGTATACTCGCAATACTTGGCACTGATTGAACTTGTTCTTGTTGTTGTTGCTGAACTGACATGATTTCAATTCGTATTGTTATACGCACTTTTTATGCACACAACGATTAACAAAAGCACAACAAACTCTTATAATGCAAATTGCAGACGCGACGACGAACTTTAGTTGTTTTGTTTAGTTGTTGTTGCCGCTTAGCGATACGAATTTAGACTCGCGATCGCGATGGATATCGTACCCGGTCTCGCAGTCTAACTATTTCGATGCTGCTCGGTCTGTCTGCAAAATTGTCCATATGTTTATATTATTGTATCTGCATCTGTTTTGGTTGTACAGAGAGGCTTGTGAGTTTCGCTTTTGGTTGGCGCAGCTCCACTGACTGAACTGACTGACAGAGTAACCGTCGACACGTCGACGACGAAGCTTAAATTCACCGCAGATGACATGCGGCAGCCAATAAAAAATAAAATACAAATACACTAACACAAGCACAAATACACATACACATGCACATAACAAGTGTCGTGTAAAACGACTTTTGGCGATGGGCGAATTGTTGCTGTTTTTATTATACCCTCTACTCCGACAAAAACGCATACTAGGGGTATAATAAAGTTGTGCAAGTCATTAAATATACGATTTAATTTTTTAATGTGTGTCGGTTCTTTCAAAGCGTTTTGAAATGCCCATAGAACACTATGCAATTCTTTATTTAATATTGATGTGTTTATTGCATAAAATTCTAAAATATTTACTAAACTTATACACTTGTTATATTTATTTCAAAATTTAAATTATTTATAAAAACTAATATAAGAAGATTAGCTTATTTTTTAATTTAGAGTATATGAGCGTCGTACAATGCCTTTCTAATTAATTTGTTGTTCATTTTGAAACTTATCTTTATGTTAAGAAATCCCATTAAATATTCTGCAAAATTTAGCCATAAAATGTGTAATTATTTTTAATTTAGCTATAACAATTTAAAAAATTAAGAGCGTAATTAAATTTTAGGGAATCTCTTCGTCGAGCATTCCTTCCCATTTTACTTTGTTTCCCGTTATAGTCTTTGTTTTTGTTGTACCTTTTGTTGCTATTTTAACTTTCGCTGTCCACGTTTTCGGTTTTTGTTTTGATTCTAAACTTTGGGTCGCCACGGGGGCAATTGCGTTTAAGGGGCAGCTTCTATTTTTGGATACTTTCAATCTTGTTGTGCTAATTGAACTATTTTCGATTTGCATTGTTTGTCACACCTAAGCACAACGATTATTTCTTTCAGTGTTTTTGGGCGTTTAGTCAAACGATTTATATTGTTTTTATCTGCTTTATATAAGTACATATATATAATGGCATATTATCGTCACTCGTATTAATACCGAATCAATAGCTGTTTGGTGTGTTTAGGGGAGACTTCCTTGCTTCTTATCACAATGCTGCGATAAAGATGTGCTTATATAAGTGTTGCCACCGATGGGCTATAAATTAGGTGTACGATAACGTCAAAAACTGCAAATGCAATTCTATTGAAATAAACATCTATGCATAAATATTATATTTGCGATACCAAAAGAAATACACTTATTTATCTTGATTAGCACGCTAGTTTTAAAAAGCAAAGTTTATCTGTCCATAAAATAAAAAGTCGATATACTCGTATCTAAAACTATATAAATGCAGTATACTTTTCTAATTAAAAGGCAAGTCAGACTGATATTGCCTTTTAAAATAGACTTCTTGAGTCTGATAAAATCGGATCTATGATAAAAATCTATGAGCAAGGGTATTCTTAATTCGGCACTTGAAAAATTACCATTTTTCATTGTTTTCGTTTTATTGGCAGTACGTCAAGTGATGTGAATATTATTTAAAATTTATTACTTGTATTTGGCTCAACATCAAATCCGATAAGCAAATAAATGACAATACCAATCAATTTAATCCAATGACATGTCATGGAATGCCTTTTCATTTGCATACAATACCATGTAATATTGTAAGTTAATTTCAGTAGCTGCAGGGCAATTAGATTTACATGATTTTATTTGTTTTAATAACACTTATAAAACATATTGTTTCCTAATTACACCAATTAATACCGATAAGAAAGGCCTGTCTTATGGAGTAATTTATCATTAACAATATGCAAATTAAAAGATATAACAATTTATTTTTAGTTTTTAATAATTCGAGTCATGAAATTAAACGTTCCAATAAAATGGATTAGATTCAGTTGAAGAATTGAGTTTAAATGCAGTCGCGATGGTTAACAATTAAATACCCGGAATTACTTGCTCTATAATGATGCACACTTTGAGGCGCCACCGAAAATGGTTTGCAACTTGGATAATAGTTAATATAGAGGAAATTCTTGCGTGGTATGCAAATATATAACTATAGTTCAGCACAGATTTCATATATTATTTTATATTTAGTGATAAAACTAAATTTATAAGCAATGTTGAAATTTTCTTCTGTTCAGTTAACAAATACTTGCCCAATATGGTTTGCAACTTGGATAATAGTTAATATAGAGGAAATTCTTGCGCGGTATGCAAATATATAACTATAGTTCAGTTTCATATATTATATTATATTAAGTGATAAAACTAAATATATAAGCAACGTTGATATTTACTTTTGTTGAGTTAACAATTACTTTTCCAATATGCTTAATAAATTCGTCTTTAGCTATGATTAACACCAGCCCATTGTTCAAAGCTTTCAACCAATGCAATTCAGCTTCTCCACTGCGCTTGCTTAAAAGCTGCTTGCTATAACAAAGTATTTAAAATTGTCGCCTTGGCCAACGACTGCGAGCAAATAGAATGAAAGGGTTGAGTTCGGCAACAAATGTGACGGAAGATCAAAAACGTTAGCAGGCGGCTTTGGTAATAAGATTGCGATTAAGTGGAATTAACATGTGTAGCATGTATCGCTGATGTTGACTCAATATTGACACTAGTGACGGTCTCAAGGTGCGCGAGGAAATCGATTCAGTCTTGACAAAGTTATTGGAGTTTTTGTGTTTGAAAATTGACCGCCGTGGTGTCGGCTTAATGTGCTATGTAATCGATTTCACACTACTTTTTAATCACTACAAACCATTCATTGTTTGCATACAGCGAGAAAAGTTAAATAAACCCGGGGCGGATATTGGGGAGCGGAGTACGGGAATTGTACAAATTGACTTGGCCACATTATTGGGCATTTGGCCGAACTGGCTGCAGTTGGGCCAGGGTCTAAAGTATCTCACGCAGTGCTAGTGCCGTTAACACACAAAAGGTTTTTATTGTGCGTATCCGTTGACAGCCTCAATCGTCGAGAGAGACAGAAAGAGAGAGCAAGAGGGCAAGTTTGAGGCATGGATCGATTGGAGGTGCCAGCTCAGCCGTCGATGTCGTCGTCTCGTTGTTTGTTATATTTGTTATTTATTTTGCGGTTATAATACTTATACTCGCCTTTTTATTGTATTTACTAAAAAATATTGGCGGCCATTCAGTGCCGCAAAATACAAAACACAAAACACAAAACAAAACAACGTCCGTTGTTTTTTTTTTTTACAGTTTAACTTTGGGTTTTGTACTCGCATCGCCGCCCAGATGATAAATTAGCTTTGTACGTAAATTCGAAAAGAAAATCTGTATGTGAAAATGTATAACTACAAGTACGAATACCAATACAAAGGGGTGCAGTACGTGGAGGGAGAGAGGGGCGAGTAATTGTGTAAATATCTTGTCGTTGCATGACAATAAGCCACACTCGTCTCCGCACCCGATCCCTATAACCCGAACCCCTCCCCTCCAACTCCATCGCAGTCGCAGTCGCAGTCTACCACATTATCGTCATGAATGCCGGCATTATTATTTTGTACTTTGTCAACTAAACAGCAACCCCGAATGGCGTTGATGCGATGTGATAATTCAATGTCGCGCATCCAGCGCACGGACACCTCAGATACAGATACAATATCTTTTTTATATGCATATGAATGAATGAATACACTCGTACTCGTACGCACAGTTGATGACTGTTGATCTTTGTATTGATGACCGCGGTTTTTTTTTAACATGCCAAAAGAATTGTAATTACGTCTCTGTCATCTGTATCTGTATCTGTATCTTTAAATATGAGTGCCATATAAGCTTGTATATCTTAACAATGGCATCAGCATAACAAAGCACAAATTGCTGTAAGCTCCAGACTGTATCTGTATCTATCTCTGTCTCGCTTAATAAGCGTTGAATACAAGAGAGAAAAAAACCAGCGCCTAAATAGTGTCAATGATTAATTGCTTTTGTGATTATGTGGAAATTTAATAGATTTTTTATTGCTCTCGCTTGCAGGCCAAATTGATATTCTATAAAGGTACACAGAGAGTATAGAGCACAAAGCTGGAGGCACGTATCCATTGACTGCAGCATCATTATTACCCTCAGTTATTTGTCAGTTTTGTATTTGTTTTCCAACTGCTATTGCTGCTGTTCGTATGACAGTTGAATTGTTGTTAACCAAAAGACAAAAAAAAAAAAGGGCCGCATCATTCTAACAATTTGGAAATTCAAATTGAAATTCACGCGTCACGCTGCCAACTGCAGTTCCTTGAGCTCTACCATTCAAATTGCCTTTTGGGTGACTTTGTTTCTGCTCTTCTCCTTAGTTCTTTTTGCACTTTGGCAACTTGTTAACATATTTGTCGCAACTACTTGCTACTTATATTAAATGTAATGCTACCACAAATCCTCTAAGCTGACCACACATACAAGCACTTGTAGAAACCATAGCAGCTGCTCCCAACCCCAACTCATGTCCTGCACCAGCACCAATCTGTTGAAATCCACACAAAGTCACAAAGAAAACACACATTGAAAGGGGAAATTCAAGTGGAAATTACTCAATTACAACGGGCCAAAAGAAAATGAAAACGAAACGAAACGAAACGTAAAGTAATGTAATGCACATGATACCAAATATAAACCCCAATGGCCGGTTGGCTTAACAGTGGGTCGAGTGTGTCTTGGCATTACGAAGAGTCCAGGTACGAGTGGGTGTCCTTGCTAGAGCAGGACTCGTGTTACGGCTCATCGTGTGCCATAATCATCGCACAGCTTTTAAATAGTATAATTAATGTTTAAGTCAGCAATTTTTGTATGCTTTATAGATTATGTAATAAATATTATATTCATGAAAAAAACACACACAATTGTGAACTAGAAAATAATACAATACAATTAAATTAAAATTTAACAGCTTCTCATAAAATATATTTTTACAAATTGCTACTAACATTTAAAAATAATTTAAAGCTGTTGAAAATATAATAGTTTAGAAATGTCAATTTAAACAAAACGCGTTACTTTCTCATTATAGAAATCGTGATGAAAGTTAGCGACAATTGTTGTAATTGTTACATGACGTGACACGAATGCAACCCCAACACCTTATTGATAATTCTGTAATATGTGTGTGTGTGTGTGGGGGGGGGGGTGTATGATAGTCGAGGAGGGAAACCCTACAAAAGAATGCAATGTGCCGATAATTGCACCCCATCAAAAGGGGGAGACGGAGGCATTATAACAGGACAATTATGTAACCTGATAAGCGCAAGAAAAGTTGCAGACAGAGTCGTGAAATTAATAACTGCTTACTCCCCGCCTCTTTCCCCATTACCCGCAGTCTGCTGGCCAAACATATTTATTACAAATAAAGAGACAAACATAAAAGGCAAACAAATAAACAGACTAAAGAGCAAGTGTGGTGAGGTGGGGGTAAGGGCAGGAAAGCAGACCGGTACAACAAAGGCGTTTGGGGCATTTAATAGGCTTAACTAGGGAAGTACATGGGGGGAAGGGGCAGATGAAAGCCGAAAGAAGTGTTGACATATTGTTGTTGTTGTTGTGGCAATTTACACGTCAACTCAAGTACAAACTGAATTGCTTTTTTTGGATTTAGTTTTAGGTTTATGTTATTTATTTTTGTTTTTGTTTTGGGTGTGGTCACCTGATATAAGCTGTTCGCGGAACTGTTGACAACTTGATGAAATTGATTAGTTTTGTGGCACGTTCACTAGTCACACATTAATTAATTGAACTCCCCCCCCACCACCACTGAGATGCTGAGCAGCGCAGCTTTCAGTGTGCAAGCTTGTGATTGGTGCGCTGCCATCGGGCTTTGCATTTGTTTTTATTGCTCGTGAGCATCTCGCAGAGTCTACTCGTATTACGAGCATCGAGTCAAATGAACATAATATATACATAAACGAATACACACGCACACATACACTCAGCCAAGTGTCAATGTGTGTTTGTGTGTTATCAATGCTACTTAAAGTCCCTGCCGCTGTGTTCCGTTTCCAGCATTTCAATTTCCAATTTCGATTCCCATATTTATGCGCACGCTCTCACAAGCGCCTTGGCTCTCCGCATGCCGCTACTCTCCCGCCACGACCAGTGTGTGTCTCTCTCGCTTGCTTCCACATGCCTTTACAGGCTTTTGCTGGCTGCCACTCGCTCTCTCACTCTCACAGACTCTCGCTCGCTCAGTCGCGCTGACTCCCTCTCTCCTCGATTATTTTATCTGCCGGTCGACAGCCAATCACATTGCCGTTTCATTGCCAGGTGAGCTATTGGCGTTGTCGTATCAAAATGTATTCGAATTGCAATTTGTAGACGTAGACGCCTGACAAACTGGCACCACACCCAAATAATAATTACGAGGTGCGCCCAATAAATTTGCCATCATTTACTTGATACAGCTAGTTAGCAAATACACTTTAAACATAGCTAAACATCAACCTGATCCATACGTTTATTGCACGAACACCTGATGCATTTCACTCAGACATACAATTGCAATTTTTACACTCTTTTAATTGAGTTAACTAATTAAATGACCCTCCCTGCGGCATGCTCTAAACAAGGTCTACGACAAGGAACACCCACAAGGGTCTCTCATGCACGGTGGGAACTTGCACAGCTTTTGTGGGCATTAAAATGTGCGGCGTAATTGTTGGGTGGCATTTTATTGTGATTGGACAGCACTGAAAACTGCGCACAGTTTAATGTCTTTTGGGCCGAACCGAATCTGACAATAGCTCAGTTCGCTTAGCTTAAGTGTTTAACTAAGGTATCTTCTTTTTTCCCACAAATTAGTCTGCGACTTGGGGTAATTGCTATGCACACAAGTCGCAGCCAAAGTCGAAGTCGTCCAATAATTTCACGCAGTGCTAATTAATTGCCCAACAATTGGTGACGTCGGCGTCCAAAATGCAGCTCAAAATAACGTGGGAAACCCGCAGTGTAACGGAAATCCAGCCCCACTTTGCGTCTTCAAGTTGTCGCTTCAGTTCTCTAGTCGTTTTCAATTTTCACACCTGTGTGGCAAACAGGCAATTCAATTGATTTCACTTTTGAATTGGGCAGCAGGCAGCAAATTCAATTAGTAATAAACAAGGCATTGATACGCGCCCCCGGGCACCAAAGATGGGCCACCGTTCCGAGCCAGAGTCTACGATTCACATGGCCAACTCGTGTGACTATCAAATTTATTAAAGCCCGGGGGCCTGAGCTGCTATGCTCTGCTCACTGCTCACTGCTCACTGCTCACTGCGCCCACGTGTGGCACTTATAATAATAAAGCAATTCAGGGAAATCATTTGCATTGGGAGCCGCAGAGTGGTAGACAGACGAGGCATTTGAAGTGCGCCTATTAAACGCTGCAAATCACAGCCGATGCGCAACAAGCTGTAAACTTGTTGCAAAAGATGAAATAAACCCAATGCGACTCTGCACACACACACACACTTGCACTTATGCATGTGTGCATGTGTGTGTGCGTACATTTAAATGTAAGTTTGTAAGGCAGCCAGAGCCAAAAGCAGAACCATGCCATCAGCAAAGACCCCGAACACCAACGCAGCGTAAAGAGATCAAAATGAAAACATTTTAGTTTGAAGGCATTGCACAGTGGTGTGAAACACTGCGGTAAACGCTCTAGATTAATTAGTAATTCAATTTGATTAAATCTAACTATAGTTCCACAACTTTTCAATAATAACTTAACAAAAGTTAAAAATATAGAAAATGTATATGTACAATTATGCAATGATGCATTAAGTCAATAATAATCTTATTTTAACATATTCAGACTACTGCAGTAATAATAAAAATATTTAAAATTGATGTTAATAATAATTTCCAAGTTCATAATAATTAATATTCACATTTGTTAATGAATTAAAATTAATATATTCTTAGAATTCCTAAAATGCCAAATTATTTAAATTAGCAAGTAGATACATAATATTTCTACTTTAATAAAAGAAGATAAAATTTACACAAAATGTTTTATTGATCCCTATTGATGTTAATAATAATTTATAAGTTCTTAATAAATGTGCATTATACATTTTGGTTTAATATTCCCATTTGTTAATAAATTAAAATTAATATAATTTTAGAATTCAATTGTTTAAGGCAACTGTTAAATAAGGGATTAAAATTAGAAATCTATTCACAAAAGAAAGGAACTATGAGAACCTAATATGAACATAGTTTTTCTATCTAATATTAGATGCCAAATCTACTTGGACATATATTTTCTTAACTAGTTTACCAGTATAAATTGTAATTATGGAAAAGCTTTTGACAGATCCAATGATTGTTAAAGAATATACATTTAATGAAAGTTTTTGCCCTTCGAATATCAAGCACTTCCCTTAGAGCTTGCACCACTGTGCTCGCAGGGCAAGCGACCAGGTCAGGCCCAAATCCAAGCACAGGCCTCGTATTCGTATTCGTCTTCGTCTTCGTCTTCTACTTCGCCTTCGTCTTTGGCTTCGTCCTCATCCTCGTGGTATATTTCGCCTTTTGCCTGTGTGTAAATCATTGAGGGCGTATAACGTTGCTTTTGCTCTTCATTTGTTGTATTTTATGCGTACATCTTCGCGGAAAACGCATAAAATTATTAAAAATCGTTTAAGTATTTCGGCATCTTTCATCGCTGCCACAGCGGAAGCAAAATAAAAATGCTGCCAGCTAACTATCGAGGCAAGTCTGCCCCCAGCTCCAATTCCCAGTTCCAAACACATTCTCATTCTCATTCTCATTCTCACTCTCAGTCCAGCCCCCATTGGCAAAGACCCTCAAGTGTGCCCCCGACTTAGAAGCACAACAATGTTTTCCATAATCATTTCATCGCCACAACCACACCCCAAAATTAAAGTTGTTGCAATGCCACAAGTTGTGCGGGTGTCAAGTGATCGATGCAACTCTGATGAGGTTGCATACAAGGACGAGGGGACTGCCAACTACATATGTAATTAACGCAGTTATAAATTGATTTGCCTACAACTCACTTAATTAATCATTTTATAAGTGTGCTTAAATTAATGGCATTGCATTTGCTCTCGAGGCATTAAACTAGTTAGACTCTTACATCTTTCTATGCAGAAAATTACAAGTCTCATTCGTTTAGTGTTTGCTTTTAGCTTCCTCTAACAACCAATCTCTGCACTTATTTTTTATTTAAGCTAGTCCACTTGAAGTAAAGCTTAGGTTTTCAACATAGTATTCAAATCTTAAGTTTGTTGCCTTCAAAATGAGCTAAGGATATGGTAAGGCCATAGGCTTAAAGGCTCAAGTTTGACTTACAAGTTGCATTTACAGATGGCCCAATATTAAAGTTGCTTTATACTGCTAAAAGTTCATAAAAGCTGCAAAGCGTGCTTTAATCTTGACTTATTAGCTAAAACAATTGATACTGCAATGTTGTGCATAATTAACACATAGAAGCTAACAATTATGTGCTGCTCAAAAAGAAGAAAATAAATTTAATTTATAAAACGTATACATTTTAATTTAATAATAAAACATTCACAAATTGTTGTTTAAAATATGTAAATCCTAAATTTAATTCATCACTTGTAGAGTGAAAAGGATGTCCAATATATAAATATTACAATACACTCAAATTTCCCATAAGAAATGCTGAAATTTATTTAATTTTATAATAGACTGACACTCTTCTTCTAATTTTCATACAATTTCCTTTGCCATTTACAAATATTTATTTATTTATTTACAAATAATATAAAACACCAAATTTATGTAGATTTTGGTTCAGAGAGTGTTGTTTACAGGACACATATATTTATTTAGATACTAGTAGCCTTAAAGTCATCCAATTATAATGTAGACAATAGACAATAAATAGTGCTTAATGGCATCCCAATTTGCAGCCTAACAGTCCAAACATTAACATAATTAGCCAGACTCTTCAGATCCCGAATAAAACGAGGAGTTTCTGGCACTTATGCCACAAAGCGCAATCAAAATAGATGAGGCACAAATTGAAGACATGACATGGAGTGCAGCTTGGACATGGAGCGATCTGTGTGGTGACCAATTGGGGGTCATAGTCCGAGTATGTGTGCACGATGTGTAGTTTGGCATGTTGGGTTGCCAACAACATATGTATGCATAAACACGCTTGTACGTTTTAATATTTAGTGTTAATATGTTGACGGATTTCTGGCCATAAACACTTTTTGTGTGGAACGCTCGACGTCGTCGTCGCCCGCCTCTGTGGCAAAGAGTCTCTCAACTCGAGACTCGAGAGTCGACTCGACTCGACTCGGACTCTGCCCCTGCGTCTCGCAAAGAGTCGTCAAGAGACGCTGTCGTTCGCCTGCATTACAGCAACTTGGCTATAATTTTCTTTAATGATGAAAGTTTGGCTGACTTGGCACACACATACACATGCACTGTGTGTGTGTATTTGTATGCAGTTCCGACTGAGATTCGCCAGCGCCTCGACAGGGTCCCAGAGAGTTCATTAACATAACAAACATTGTGGGGTTTGTGCTGCCCAGCTCGACTTCGACTTCGACTTCGACTTGAAGTTGAAGCTGCAGTTAATGCTATCGATGTGGCCAAAGCTGCGTCATGGGGAGGTGGAGCCTACGCATTATAACAATAGTACGAAACCTATTAACAGCAACGATTTTTATTTTTACTGTTGTACGTCTTAAAACTGCAAATATGAATGTGAATGTGAATGCGAATGTGAATGCGAATGCGAGTGCGAATGCGAGTGCAACTGAGTGCGAGTATGTTGGTTGCCAGATTCGCTGCGCATCGTTGCATTTCATATTTTGCAAACGGCACGCACATGAAATGACATAAATTATGTGGCAATCAATTATCGACCTGATGATCACGAACACGTATATAGCATATATATATAATACTTAAAGCAGCAGCCGTTTATAATGACGATCACCATTGCCATAATGAAGTTTAGGGCCAAATGCGCAAATTTCTTCACTGAGCCGAGTCCCAGTCCGAGTGCTAAGCTGCAGCTGAGGCCAAAGGGGCGTTTAGATCCCTAGACCTATTTGCAATCGATCAGCGTTAAGGAAAAGCTATGAGCCATTTGCTTTTGGCATCTCAGCATCTCAACTCTCACCAGCCTCCGTCACAGCATCAGCTTCAGTCTCAGTCTCAGTCGCAGTCTCAGTCTCAGTCAGTTTCACAGTTCGTCTCTCTGTCTGTCTAGTATAGATGTCTGACTGCATTGCTTCATTCACATAGGTGTTGTTTTTGTTGTTTTTAATGTTTTTTTTGGTTTTTTTTTCTTTCGCTATTACCCAGGCATTACATTGTAACTGTGACTCGGTTGTGGAAGTGTTGCTCTTTAGCTGACTGCATTTTTAAGCATAAAAACATAAAAAATAAAAAACGCAAATACATCATCCATATACATAGCACAATATGATTTTCCATATGACAAAAAGTACAGCAACAGCGTCCACATTGCCACTGAGAGCCACAGTGGTGCAAGCTCATTGAAAACCACAATTATAAATAAATAATTATATGTATGTATATGTAAGAGAATATGTAGTTCACTTTTTGATCACTAATAAATTACATTTTAGTATTATAATTATTAAATTTTATTACAAAAATTGATTGTTTTAAATTATAAATGGAATTTCATTCTATTTCATATAACATTCATAATTTTTTACAATTTTTTATTAAAGGTATCGACTGTTAGTTCCCTCGAGTTATATTTGATAAACTTCTGCTGATGATGTTGGATTCGGTACAGCTATATGACAGATGGCTTTGCTTCTGGCTTTTTAGCCAGTGCTTAATTTTTGATATTTCCCTAATGCAGTCATTGAACCTAGAACCTAGAGCCAACTAGATTTACTATCTAGTATATACAGCATTTACTAACAAATATTGATTAAAAAGACTGTATAAAAAGAGTCGATTGTATTCTTAAATTGCACTCACTTTAACAAAGTAACTTGTAGAATCAAAATTGGTATAACATTAATATTTAGGTATACAAAATTAATAAATTAAATTGTCAATTATAATAAACTCCACTTTGTAAGTATTTAATTATATACATATTTTAATTAATATTTCTTTTAATTGAATATTGATTTATTCCACAATTTTTTGCAAGCTTATTTATTTACTAGCACTTAATAATAGTATGCATGCTTTCTCAACCCGTTTTGATTGTTTAGAGACCAGTGTGCAAATAATTCAGCACTTGGCTTATTCATATCTTGTCTGCTCCGTCCAAGCTAGACTATGCCCTATTGTGATTGTCTGTCCCTCTCCCACTTTACATATCTCACCTCTGCCGATTCTCCCTCTCTTCCGCTACTTCTCTCCCTCTCTCTCTCTGTCTATAGCCGTTTCATTCGACACGGTACTGCATATAAGACTATCTCTATCTGTTGACTGGCCGTATCAACGAGTTCGATGTAAAAAGTTATACCTATTTCGTTGCTGTCTATTATTTATTGCCGTTGAGAAGACGACGTTTATTATAATTCGAATGTTGAACCTTTTGTTTTTTATTTGGCCCCGCCAGTGTCGAGCCGTGCGGCCAGCAGCCATTTTGTTGCAACATTTTAATGCACGGTCGTAAATTTAATACGCCCCGTTGGCCATAAACATTCGTACGAGTGTCCATATCAATGAATCTAAAGAGATAGACGCTCTTTGGTTTGTTTCTATCCTGATGTTAGCTTTTCTGCGACTCAAAGTTATTGTTATTGTTGTTGTGTGCAATTAATTATTTGGCACATTAATTAAGCGGCTGGCGAACGACACGAAAGGTCAAAGGCCGCTAATAAGCGTTAGACAAGTTAATTTGACTGAAGTTGAATTTCTGAATGTCTATATATCGTATATCTATATCTATAGATGCCGTGTAGAGTTGTATACCTGTATTCTGTATTCTGTATTCTGGGCAAATTCGCTGTTAGAAATGAATTTGGATTTGGGGGCATTAAGGCTAATCGATGCGTTGACGCCAAAGATGAGATACAGATACAAATACAAATGAATATATTTGTAGAGATGTGAGTTAATGAATTTTGGATTTATAAAAATAAACAATATGTTGTTCTAGCGATACTCTAACATTGGGTATGGCAACCAACTCATTATGTTTACTAATGATGTTGATTCATTTTGACTTAACTTTTATAATATCTATGCTATGATTTAGTCAATGAAGAGCATTAAAGCTGTGAGTATTTGTTGTTCTTGCTCGGATTTTGCTGCTGTCGTATGTTTATTTTTCGTATCAAAAGAAGGCACATTCTGATAAATAGAAAATTGTATTTCATTTTATATTTTTTTATCTTTTCATTTCGGAAACATTGTGCGATATGTAGCGATTTATAAAAGTCACCCAAATTAAATGTGTAGCATCGAATGGACAGCAGCAACTGTGGAATTGTTTGATGTCATGCTATATGGGATTTGATTTCAGAACACACACACACACACACACACACATACCATTGCATAGATAGAGATTTTGATATGACAATTTTTGGAAGTAGAGCTGGAGCTGCGTGGGCGCAAATGGTGTGGCAAATGAGGGCTAACTAAAAGGCAACACTTCCTGTGTGTATCTGAGAGATACATACTTTGAATTTGTATTTTGCAAAACGGTATGCCTGAATGTGAATGTGGGGGCGCGCCATTTGGACGCCTAAAATGTCAGCTACGCATCAGATTAATTAATCAACGTGTCGCCGTCGTCAATCTTAAGTTAGTTGGCCTGGCCAAGAATTCGAATTTGAATTCAGTTCGAATCTGGCTGCCGACTGCGTGGCTGCGCTGCTAATTTATTTATTTATTTATTTTCGTATTGTTTGTGCATTAGTTGTTGTTGTTATTGTTGTTGTTGTCTTTGGCAATGGACGTCAACAGCTGGACATGTTTGGGGATCTGCCGCCAACCCTCAACCCTCTCGCCCGCTTCTCTGGCTTCAATTTAATATAATTTCTCTATCGAAATAGTTTGTTGACTTTCTCGGCATCTCACATGACACGGCATTTGCGTGTGGGCAAAACGCGTCACTCTCAGCAATGTGCATTATGTGATTTCAGGCATTCCTCGACAACATGTCGTATACGTAACACACCTATCGAAGCCCTACAAGCATCACGTCGACCAGCCCCAGTAGCCCCATGGGTATTATTATTATATATTTATATTACCCATGTATTTGCCTCAATTGCCGTCCATATAAACACACAATCAATGAGCCAGCAGGCGCGAGCATACACGTATAAAAGTATAAAAGTATAAAAGAAAAGCACCAACTAAAAAAGCAAAAGGAAAACACAAGCGACTGCACAACGAATAAATAGATGCCCTGCAAAATCAAAGACAAATAAACCACAATTTAACAAATATTATTGCTTATTTATATTTATACAAAAATATTTAATTTCATTTTATTCATGTGGTATTTTTACTTTTTTCTTTGTTTTTATTTATATACATATATTTATTTAAATATTTAAAAATATATTATAAATATTTATTTGTAGAAATGGATCATTTATATGTTCATATTTGTATTTCATTAATTATTTATTTATTTATATATAATTCGGCTATAATAAATTTAATTTATTATTATTTTAAAAATGTCTTAAAATTTCTTTTTTACTTGCAGCTCTAGAATAAATTGGCTTTATTTATATAGAGGTTTTTTTTTAAATTATTTTAAACATTTAACTTGAAATTTATTATTTTTCAAATGTCCTAAAATTTCTTTTTTACTTGCAGCTCTGGAATAAATTGGCTTTATTTATATAGAGTTTTTTTTTGTCAAATTATTTCAACCATTCCAAGTATACACAAACACCTCTGCACAGTCGATAGGCCCTGTGAAGGCTGTAGGGTACATCACATTAACAACAACAGCCGCCAATTCAATGTCATTATTGATGTCATTCGTATTGTATTTGTATTTTTATGGTTTTATAATCACCATCCCCAGTCTGCAGCTACTTGGGCTGTTAAGCATGTGAGCATAATGAAATTATGACATTTCAGTGCATACAAATTAAGCAAATAAATATGTGTATATGATAAATAATTATAGATACAGATACATTTAAATATATAATATATATGTATATGAATAATAAAAAATGCAATCTTAAACGTTATAAAAAGGAATGTGCTTAATATTGTATTGTGTATTGTTCATTATAATGAATGCCACCCATAATCAAAATTTGTGAATTATGAAAAGAAAAAGAAAAAAGAAACGGCAAGAGAAAGAGAAAGAGAATAAGCCTTGAAGAGGCGAAGCGTATTTGTAATTTATTGCAGTTTTGTTCAGATTGCGCTTCAATCAAAATTTTTATGTCAGAGATTAACGATTAAGGTCATTAGCAGTTAAGATCGAGATCAGTCATACAGTTGATGTGTCGTACCCACACACACACACATGTATATACATATACATATAGATGGATATATGTCTACTGTGTGGCAGACAAAGGCAATACAGTTCATTCTTTTATCGCTTTTGGCATTTAAATGCTGGAGCTTATGCCGCTGACGTTGAGACTGAGGCCGTTACTGACTGGACTCGGTTTTATTGTTTCCACTGAGACAGAGACAAAGAGAGAGAGAGAGAGAGAGAGAGAGAGAGGGAGGGAGAGAGAGAGAGACTGTCAGGACGAGACGGACTTGATACGTTCATATTAAGGGCAAAGTTATAAAACATTAGCGCATATTAATCATTTTTGAAGTTTTATACGAAAATCCATTTATTTATTTCTTTCGTTATGCGTTTCGTTGATTCAAAACAAATCTGCGGTCAGCCACAGTATACCCCATACAACATCAGGCAGTGCCACAGCAACAGCCACCGCATTCAGTGAAACTCAATTAAAGGCTGCCTGCAACATTCCCCAAATGGAAATGTGCATTACGTTGGAGTTGGAGTTGAAGTTGGAGTCGAATTCAGATTGGAAGCCAGATGCGCCGTCAGCAAGTCTCTGATGATGATTCTCCTGCTCTTCTTCCACAGTTTGTGGGCCTCTTTATGCTGGGAGAGAAACTGTCAAAATATTGACAGGCGCATCCGTTATGCTTTTTGCCCAAATTGATATTCTATTTTTGGCATCGTCTTTGCTCGACTTCATTAAAAATTATTTCCAAACTAACACAAAATTAATAAGTAGGCAACTTAGATTATAGTCTAGCTTATACCCTGTCTCACTAAATCAATGACAGACAACTGTGCAAATTTATTAACATTAGTTAAATGCTGAGGTAGCAAGTAAGATTTATTTTAACTGCGAGGGGATAAATAATGTCAAATAGACTGGAATAATAAATATTAAACGAGTAAGTTATAGACTATAAACAGATATAATAAAAGTCAAGTGATTAAAATGATACAAAAGCATTTCGAAATGTATTTGCAACTGTTCAACTTGTAATATTTATATGAGAAATACTATATATTTTTAAGACGAATACAATTTGTAAATATATGTAAATGTACGTTAAATAATATATGTTTTATTTTGGGAGTGAATAAATAATATAAAAATATAAAATATTAGCAAATTAAGTTGAATATAAAACAACACATAAGAGTCTAAAATGAAAATCAAGATCAGCTTTGTATATGTTAAAAATAATTAGAAAAGTTTGCATTGGGTATATATTATATTGATATATATTTAATACATTTATTAGCGCAATCGAAGTGTCTTTATCATAGAATACAAGATGCCTTTGGAGCACAGTTCAAACTAAATATTTTAAATATAAATTCACAAGCATATGCCATGAGTTTAAGCTACAGATCGTTGCTCTAAATGGAGCTGTTCATCTAGTTGAGATTATGGTTGTTATTGTTGCCAATGTTTAGTATAAGATACTAATGATGTCTACTGCGGAATGTGTCTTAGAGGTGGCTAACTGGACAGTTCGCTTCAGCTGCATGTTTTGTTTTTGTGAATGAATTTGTCGTTTTGCTTCTAACTGTCTTTCTACTACCAATTTGGCCGCATATTAAAAGACTTGTTGTTGGCAACTTGGCAGTTAACCAGAGGCAGCCAAGCAGCCAAATAAATACAAAATTATTAATGAAACGCTCAACTTAAGCTTAAGTTGTTGTTGTTGTTGTTTGGGGCCGCAAGTCAATTTTGGGTGAGTGTGTGAAACAATTCGATCTGAAATGATCCGCTGGCCATTTTCATATCCATTTGCTTGAATAAGAATGTGAATGTGAATGTGAATACAAATAGACCGAGATGGATAGCTAAATATCATCAATTATCGCCGATGCTTTCGTTTGAGTTCGAGTTCATTCATACGATGTGGATGTGGATGTTGATGTCGATGTTGATGTTGATCTGGTCAATCAATTTGGCTTTAACTATGCGTATGGCACACTGGCCCAGGGCCTTATAACATGGCTAACTCACCTCTCAGCTTGTTGTTAGTTCAACAAACCAAATCGCTTTCTCACACGTTTGCCACATCTCTGTCTCGCTTCGATGCTCCGTCTGTCTCAGTCCGATTGACAAATTGCATTTTCTGAATTAATGATACCTTAAATGGTGTTTTATTAATTTACCCGGGATGGCCCATGGTTGACCTGGACCACAAACGTGGCGTTGAAATTGTAAATGGGCTTGGAAATTACATGTAATTATATTCGCATTTTTTATATCGAACTTGGGGCGCAAGGGTTGAGTTTGAGGTTGAGCTACATTTTGAGTGATCTGTATTTGCCAACAGGTATTTAACTGTTCTATTCCTGCTTATTAATAATTAATTAATTTTCACTTTAATTTCTGACAAATTTAATCGATAAATAAAACGATTAGAGCACAAACAACTATGAGTAAGTATTTGAAGGCTTGTGCTGTTATTTGTTATATAGTATTTTATTTCTAAGCTCTTTTAAATGATTTTTTCATTAAAGCGGAAATGATAATATATTAATTAATATTTTATGCAGCTATTTGCATAATAAATAAAGTTGTTATGGCATTGTAATCATTAAACTTCGACATAAAAGTATTGTGACTACTTCAATGACATATTTGTTAAAAGCAAAATGTATTTTTATACAAAAATAATTATTTGTCTTCTATTCGTCACGATCACGTCTTATAATTTTGAAATGACAAAATTCCCCCACTTATCCAGCAGATCAAATTCCCAAATATTTCAAAGGTTGATTTTCCTGTGAAGTCGCACATTAAAGCCCCATAGATAAATGTAATTTCCAAATCACATATCGTATATGCGTTTACACATCGCCTAATGAGATCTTTTTAGAGCCACAGCCCTTTTGCGACGGATGTGTTGTGTGTGGACAATAAGTATCTATTTGTATCTGTATCTGTATCCGTATCTACATGCCTGAGTATCGTTTATTTTTTTATTTATTTTCGAATTGTTTCGGATACGTACATATTTCATTTTCGGCTAAAACACAAAATGCAGGAAATGGACGTGTTGACAAATAAACGATGTTCATACTCGGCACACATACCTGACTACAAATGTACAAATGTATGCATGTATTTAGCAATATGTATCTATGAATTAAACACAAAAAGCGCGCAACACAACAAATTTCACCTGTGCTTTATTTTTTGTCGATTTTTAGCATTTGAAATGCGGACGGAACGTACTTTGAAAATCAAATAGCTTTGGCCCCAAATGAAAGTTAACAACAGCGGCAAGTACGGCAACAACAAACGGTAATTGTTATACTTGCCAACTCACATACACACATCTGTGTGTGTGTGTGTGTGCGCGCACTTATGCCGTGTATCTTGTGGATACATTTTTGTTTCACACGCACAGCGGATCCGTCTGTTGTGGTGTGCGTGCGAAAATGCCGTTCTATTTATTGAATATTGATAAATGCGTTGCGCTTGAAGACGCTGGTAAGAGCACCCCCCCTCCCACCAATGGCACTTCCTCGCTACTTCTGCCACGCCCCGGCAAGCCAACCCCACCACCACCCCCTCTGGGCCGACTCATTTGCGCCACGAATTTGACGTCGTCTCATTAGTCACATTTAAAATTGTATTTAATTACTTTCTCACTTCATCATCAGTCAAGTCTATGGGTCGCTGCCTCATCATTGGAGCATGGGGGGTGGCTGCCTGCCATGGCTGCGGCTACGCTCAGGGTAGGGGTTGCTTTTTGATGAGCGCCTGCGCTCCCTACACACACACACACACACACACACGTATACTCTCGCCGCTGCTACTGCGACGCTGCGTCGCTGCTTTCATCAATTTCAAATTAGTGCAAAATCGAACAGCAACTGAAATTATTTGCGGGGGCTGTTGCTAAGTGTAAGTGTAACGGTAACGGTAACGGTAACGTTTAGCGGTAAAGGCATTCATTCATTCACTCGACCCATTCTATCTTATCTATGGCCATGCATTCCACCTACCGTTTTGGGCCATTACAAGTGTAATTTATCTCGCAAATCATTAATCAAGTTTCTGCATGGTGTAAGTGGAAAGTGTGTAATTTTCTCAATTGGGGAAAACGCCTATATGCCCATATCAAAGTGCCCAAGTCCAGTCGCGAAATGTTAACGCCCCACATGAAAAGGGCGTATTTGAAATTAAATCGCGTATAAAAAAGTGGCGCACCTTTGATTGAAAGATACACTAACAATATTTACCAATGTATGTTATATACACATGTAGGTTTCTATGTGTGTGTGTGTGTGTGTACACACTGTGCTACACAATTGCAAATGTTAATGTTGCTCTAAACGCACCAGCTAGAAACTGAGCAAACAGCACTTGAATCAAGCATCATAAACATGCTAGCCAGTGTAACCCCACTAACACTCAGGGGGGGCACATACTTACAAACGTGTGCGAGTGCGAGCAGCAAGTGCTGTATATGTGTCTATGTGTGTGCGTGTGTGCGCGCTTGTGTGTCTGTAGCGAACGAATGAGCGGCGAGCGAATTGTATACATACAAGACTTTTGTATTGCATAGATTACGATTACAAATTTAATTGAATGCCACCTGAGCGCAGCTGAAACGACAATCCGATTGGCCAGCCAGCCAGACCAGCTAGCGAGAGAGAGCGCATCGCATCGCATCGCAATTGAGAACGGAATGGAAACGGCACACACACTCACACATACGCGCAGCCACTGTTCGCGTTCCGTTGCCACTCGTTCCCCCCAGAGTCAGAGAGTGTGGGCCAGAGAGTGGCATTTTTAGGCGCGCGCTTGCCTTTGGCCGCGTCGTTTTTGATGAGCTGAGAGTATCATTTTTATTCCCAATTGGAGTTCCGTGTGCGTCGGGCGAATGCGGCGGATAGTGCGCGATATCAAACGTAAAATAAATGAACAAATTGTTAATTAATAAGCAACAGGAGCCGATCTTGTTATCGATCAGGCACCATCAGGTAACAATAAAAAGAACAACAACAACACAGCCCCGTTTGCGTTAATGTAATCTGAATGTTAATCGGTATTGTGTGCCTATGTGTGTGTGTTGTGCGCGATAAAATAAGGAGTTAGCGATAAGAAAGAAGAACTATATCACTGCAGACCAACAAACCACTTACATAAATAGAATTAGTGTTCATTTTAATTACATTACATTACATTATATGCAACGCAAGGGCAAATGCAAAATATTCACACAAATTAAACAAACAACAAGCGAGACTTCAAAAATAACGCGTGATTGTGATAAAATAAACGGTGCTTCATCGCAGCTTCCTTTTTGCTTTGCTGCGATTACGACGAAAAAGTAACAACAACTACAAGAGCATCGGTAACAGAAAGAGTAAAATCATAAAGCAAGAGGTGTCAACTCTGTAATTCGATGATACAAACGCAGGAGTCAAAGTAAAAGCAAAACAGGCAAACAAAAAGAAATAAGAGAAAAGCAACGCAACGCAACAAGAAAGAAAGATAAAGAAAAAACAACAACGACAACAAATAGTGCTGTGTGAATTGCGTACATAGAAAGTTGAAGAAAAGTCAAGTCGCGCAATAATTTCGCTATAAATCGAAACAATCTGCAATCTGTGTTTCGGCATCAATAATTCAAGTTTCACTCGGGAGTTGAATTGAAATTCTGCACTAATGCAACTGCGAGTGCATCCGACTATGGATTGTAGCGGCCGTTCAAATAACAATATTGAACGCGATTCCGATTTGGGTGACGATTTGGTAAGCAGAAACAACAGCTGAACGAACTGTTAATAAAAGAAGAGACATTCGAGACATAAAAATGTCATTACAGTCTCTGTAAATTAGTGATGAAGACAGTATTTAATCAGTTATTTTAAGTTATTACCCAGTAGTATTATTAATCAGTTATGCCATATTTAAATTGTTGCTGATTCTTTTGTAATTTTATGGCATTTTTTTATTTCACACATCGAACATCATTATGTACAGACTAGTGATATCACAATCAATATAAAATTGTTGCCAATTATTGTTATTATTATTACTGCCGTTTTGCCGCCGGCAAACGACAAACAAAAGCATCGAAAGCTGCTTCGATCACATATACATACATACATAGCATGCTCTTTCGCTGTCTCACTCCCACTTAGCTCAGCTGAAGCAGCTTTTGGTCGGGATATGATAATGACTAAAAGCTTTGTATTGATGCAATTCTTGGTGTCTGTTTGCAGATGATTCGAAACGTAATTATAATGTTAAATTGTTGATTCAAAATTAAGCAGAGGCGAGTTATATTGGTTATTGAGTTTTTTGCCGTTGATGTTTTCGTTTTGTTTGCCATGAAGCCGTTAAAAGGTGACATGCTAAATGGTCATACAACGTATTTATTATATACACACACACACACGCACAAGCACGCATACATGCATAGATGGCTAAGTGCATACAGACATACTCATAAACACAAATAGATTCATCTGTTTTGTGATCTGCTGCGCGCTGTGGAGCCTCTTGGACCCCATTTACCGAGTCCCAGTCCCAGTCCCAGTCCCAGGCCTATGACTATGACTATAGGCCTTCTGTGGGATCTCGTTCACCTTTCATCAATTGAAAGATCTCTTTCAATTCAACTCTTTGATGGCGTTCATATGTAAATAAAATGTTCAAATATTTGCATTATTTGTTAGTACCTTAAATGAATATTAAATGGGTTTTATTGCCTCTCTACCTATGTGTGTATAGGTACAGGTATGAGAATGTGTGTGTGTGTGTCTTCTTCAATAAAACTCTTGTTAGGCCTTTTGTTTTTCTTTCATTTTTATTTCAGTGTTGATAGACAGTATGCCGCGTTGATCAACAATGAGCCAGACTTTATACATACACCACATACCTCTCTAAATACTTTATTTACATAATTTTTAATAGCCTCGCTTTTGGACATCTCTCTCTCTCTCTCGCTCTCTCTCTCCTTTTGATATCGCTGTTGTTGTTGTTGTGCAAACATCCAGTCATCGCCTTGGTCATCCACCTACTTGTTCTTACGCCACAGTCCACACACATCCATCTCGATTCTTGTCTGCTTTGCATCAAATTTCGTATATAAATGTCAAAGTTTTGCTGGTGTTAATTGAATGCGCGAATCGATCGCTGCGAGGGTGCACAAGGGTGTATCAGTTTCAATTGGTTGCCACATGTGGGTGTTTTTAATTAACGCAGCCTGGCTGAAGGCATCCGCTTTAAATTTAAAGAGTATCGCATTTTATGCCGGTTCCATTCGCGCGTCCCGATTTTTAATATCAATGCTCATATCAAATCCAAATCCTAGAAGCCACATACAACATGCAACAGACCACAAATGAGTCTGAGATTTGCCCAAAAGTCACGATTAAACAATAATGTGGGCTGTCAAAAAGTCATAAATTTCCAAATGAAGCGAACTCTCTCGCGTAGTTGCAATTGGATTCGGAGTTGCCAGTTAAAGTCGTGCCCCATTGCTGTACGTTGTATGCTGTATGCTGTGTGCTGTATGCTGCATGCAGCATCTTGTGAGGCAACCGCTTTAATTACTTGGGTTAAACGCACAGTTTAAAACGATTGAAGTTTTGCTTGATTTTTGAATCGCTTTTAAATTAAATCAAGCCATATTGTAAACCCCATTGAACAAGACAACAATCAACATTGAATGTTCAATGTTCAATGTTCAATGTTCAACATGGGACATTTCGAGTTGAACTCCAAAAATGCTTTAACAAGTTCACATTTCCAGAGGGTGTTGTCCGGCATCGCACGTGTTTAACATCAGCGCCATTCGCAGTTCCCACATTAAATCACTGCCTGTGTGTGTGTGTGAGCGTATGTGTGTGTGTGTGTGTGTGTGTCTTTGTCTCTGTCTGAATCTCAGTGACGTTAACTGCCGTTTTGGTTTACAGATTCCTAACAGTTTAGCACTTTGCCTGGCACATTGTGTATTGGTATTTGGGTATGAAGCAATGGAAAATTAGCTGACTGATTTGGGCCCCCGGTACCCGGACTCAATCCCCATAACTTGGAGGCATGTCTGTGTGGCTCGATTCTTAATGCACTCAGAACAGCAGCAACGGCACCTGTTATAATTTGTTTGGCTTCTTGTTCGCTGACAGCCAACGATTTGTATTAAATTCTTGGGGGCAAGTGTCTATGTGCTGTTGTTGTTGTTGTTGTTGTTGTTGCATAACGATAACCCACACGAGTGTGTCAGGGCGGTAAAAATATTTGATTAAGTATCAGAAGAAGTGTCCCCTTTGGGGCAGCTCTCATGGCGCTGAGCTTTCAACCGCAATGACAAAAGAAATTTGTTGCTTTTAGTGTCGTCTGGGTGGGAAATGTGAGGGGTTAGGAATGGGGATGGGCAGCATTTTTATGTTACATGCGATCTTGAAAATGCTCGAGCTTGTGTGACGCCATCCTTGTATATGTACATGTACATGTATACTAGCAAATTTTTTAATTTAATTTAAAAACAGCGACAGCAAAATACGAAATGTCAAAGCAATAAGAAATAACGACAATAAAAAGCAATGGCGACAAATGCCAAAAGCACACAAAAAACTAATAAAAATTATGATTATTACAGTTTTGCTTAAAATGAATTTATGAATTATTTTTCAACCATAGCTAATAAAATTGTTAATTAGAATTTTCCAGCAATGCCAGTAGCTCCGCCAGCAGCTGCACTTGCGAATGAGTTGCGATAAAAAGTAATAAACAATACACTCGAGCACACACACACACACACGAACACACTCAAACGCACACAAATTGAAAATGTATATAAAAGCTTATTATCAAAACACTAATAACCAGTCAACGTCTCGGCGTCAAGTCGCATTACTAAAGGGCGTGGCTTTTTTTTTCTGCATTGCAAAAAGAACCACGACAACGACAACGACACGACACGACTCGACACGACACGAAAGCTCTCTCTTACTTGCGTGTGCGAGCGCTGCGTTAATAAATGAATGAATAAGCGAATGGGGAAAGAAATTAGTTGAGTTGAGCGGGCAAAAGCTCGTTTATAGCTGGATCGATCCACCGGTAAGCAATGCATGTGTTAGTGATGGGATACATGCAATGCATGCATGTACATACATACATATGTATGTGTTCTTCTTCGTATTGAGCTGTTTGTTTTCGACATGTCCTCGTCGCTGGCTCGCTTGCTGTCATGTAATAAAAACAATGCATTTTTTAATTACAATTGCCGCCTGCCTGCTATCGAAACTAGACGCAGACCGCAAGAAACTACCGGCAAGAATCAGGCGGTGCCTACAACTTAACAGTCTTTGGCCCTTTATCCATTTGCGTTTGTTTAACCGGTTTCAATTTTGTTTTCTGTTCGTTTTTTTATTTTATTTTTTTTTTTTTGTAATTTTTATTGTTTACGCGAAATTTTCGTCTGCCACGCACACACTCACACTCGCATTCTCACTCACCTAACATGGGCGTGCGTGCAGCGCCCATATAATAGTGGGCAGTTGCCTGTTGGGGAGAACTGGAGAGGGGTGTGGTATGGTGGTATGGTATGGTATTGGGATGGGAGGGGGGCTTAGGGGAGTGGGCTTGCTGGCTCACTCGTTGGGTCGTCCGGCCAGCGGGCAACCGGCACAACGAATGCGCCATTATGTTTGTTGCCCGTTTCGGTTTCAGTTTCTGTTTTGTTGTTTCCATTTTTATATTTTATTCGCTTTATTTTTTCCGCTTCGTCGCGTTGCGAGCGAATGAAATACGCGACGCATACAAACATACAAACAAACACACGCTTACATTCACTCTTCCACTCGCACTCGTATTACGTATGCACATACTTATCTGTTCATTTCTACGTGTGCGTGTGCGTGTACGTGTGTGTATGTATGTACTCGTAAATATCTCACACATACGTACGTTTTGCATTTTAATTTTATTTTCATGCTCTCCGCCTGCAGCGGCGTTTCCGTATCGACCACGTTGCACATGTTTTGGTCCTGCCCTTAATATGTACTTTTTATTTTATTCTTTTAGTCGTTGTATCTTTGCTGATGTTGTTGTTGTCGTTCATCTTGCTTGTTGCTTGTAGTTGTTGCTGTTGTTGTTGTTGTTGTTGTTTGTTTCGTCGTCGTCGTCGTCGTCATCGTCGCAGCGTTGAAATAATTCGCCACGGGGTAGATGCGTAAATGACCAATTTTTATTTATGTCTGCGCACATTTTTATTCAGATGTGAAAGAAGCCGCCATTTACATAAGTATGAACTTCCCTATGCATTCATATAAATAAATTGTAAATGAACGTACGCAAGTGTACGTACATGAATATGTATCTAAAATAGTGGACTCATCAATTTTGACATAACTGTACAAGATAAAATATAGTTTATTAATGAAGAGAAATAATATTCCTTATTTTATGTTTGAAAGAGCACATAAAATTACTTAAATATTTTAAAAAATTTAAATATTCATACATAGTATATTTTCCAGAATTATTGTCTTTCATTAAAGTTTTTTTTATTACTTTTTATATAAATAATATCCACATTTTTGTCATTCAGGCTGATATTCATCAAAATTAAATGGTCGCAAAGTATAATGCAAGCATTTCGATAGAGTTCCTTAGCAAATTTTGTAAAGGACACACAAAGGACAAACAAACTAGACAAACAATTCATTAACAAATTAATAAAAATAAAATAGGAAATTGGACAAAGATTGGGCTCAATTCGGGGACATCAAATAAAATAACACTCAGAGAGGATCGCATTATATTTGAATAATTTAAGCAAAAAGGTTTTATTAAGTAAGCCCTTTAAAAGACGGTTAAACGAAGCAAATATTTCAACGTATATAGCCCTTCCGATTTGGTATATTTAACCAGACAATTAAACAGCTAATTTTTGCTTAAAGAAAAGGGCCAGCTAAATAATGTCAGTTCAATTACAAACGATCATAAGCCTCTTAAATGGGTATACTTTTTGTAAATCAAGTATTCAGTTAAATACATTACAAAAAAGAGTTAAAGTTTTCCAAAATCCATATTTGATAAACTTGTTCAATGTTCTTGTATTAATGTCAGAATTCAACTGTCCACTTTTGATATAGATTTTTATCTTTTCGTCAATTATATGAATTAGCTGCCAAAATTGGTGACAATTTTCATAAGCTACTAGCCAGATATCGAACAATGTTAGCACTACTTAATGTTAATATAATGCAGGGCAAGATAAAAATATAACGCAATAGAACGAAAAACGATCTTGACTGCATGTATGTACATATGTATGTACATCTAAAGAGTATTAAAAAATGCTTGAAATAAATTGTGACAGTTTCATTTGATGTTTAAAAAAAAAGCATAAATTAAATTTGTCAGCCATTAAGATAAATTTAAATGTTATTATTTGAGTGCAATGCAACGATTTGTCAACTCTATTACTTGTTTAATTATATTTGCTCTAAAATTATATTTTCCCAGAAAAATGGAAGATAATATTATTGCCGCACATAAAGCATAATAGATAATTCTGTAAAATTTTACAACGAGAAAACAACGTTAATAAACTTAAGACGCCAGCACGCCCAGAGAGCACTTGAATCATAAGAACATTAGGACATCTAGTTTACAGTTCAAACTAAAAGAAAAATAAAAAAAAAGCAGCTGAGAGAGAGAGAGAGAGGAAGCTAGCGGCAAGAAAGAGACCGATGGATAAGCCTGCTATATTATAATCTTAATCCTTCACACAATAAACGTCTGGCGGTCTGCCTGCCTGGGATCGTCATGATGGTGCATGTTGTTGTCTAGGAATGGGCAGAGCTGCCTTCTCCCTGGTAGTTGGCTCATCCTGTTTGCATGCTGCGCCCTTCACAGCTTGGCACTCGGCCACTCGGCAGCGCTTTGTCACATTATGAATTTCCAGTGGTCCTTTTGTTTTAAATTAGCACGGCATGTTGCACATGCGGCACGGGTCTGTCCATTTCATTCGGCTGTCTCTCTCTCTCGCAGGCCACAAATTACAATTTGTTTGTCGAGTTGGCTGCCGATTGCCGACGGCAGCAGCAGATCTTTTAGCCCTGAGTGCTTCCGACAATTTGTCAATGCAATGCAACAACAACAACAACAACAATGCCGCAAGCAATTGTTGCCTCGTATCACGACAACAACGACAACAAATTACGTAAATTGCATTTGTGGTCAAATGCAATGATAATAAATTAAGATACATTATTTTCCACCGTGCTGTGCTGCTATCGAAAATAATATAAACTAATTAGTGATAAAAACTGTCAGCAGCAAATAAATTGAATGCGAATGCAATTTGCCAGTTAGATAGTTGCTACGGCTCTTTGAATGCCTGCCCCCATCTTGTCATACAAGTCGTAGCTGTTGTCATTGTGCACCTTTTGCGGTGCATCGAAAGCTATTAAAGTAAATTGCAATCAACGGGCCCCTACCCCCCACCCCCCACGGCACTGCCCCTTCGAGTACAGTCATGCCAGCACATTGCGTATCTCATAGTCTGCGAGTTGTATACACACACATGTATCTATCACTCACTGGTGGGTGCACCCAGGTGGAGACAGTATGGAGGCTTCTGCGGCAGCTCTAATTGCGATTTAATGTCTTTTTGGCTTTCTTATGAAATGGCTTTGGTAAAAGTTAAGACCGATAACACTCCAGCCATGTTTATCACAACAAATTAATGGAACTAACGTGTAGGTGTACAACAACAACTAATGCCAGCCATCTACTACTATGTACCTATTTCAGTTTCTGTGCTACTTTTCCATTTTCTCGATAGCAATGGCAATCATTAACGACTGTGTTTATCCCTACAATTTTCAAATTACTTAATGCTTTGTCTCGCGGTATGCCGAAAAACTAGTACAGCTTATCATGGTGTCACTTGATTTATGCGACAGCTACACATTATTGCATATCCATATTATGTAGAACATTGGACCTTCCAGCAGATATATGTATGTACATATGTAAATGTAATGACTTGAAATAATTTAATTGCTGCTCAAAATAATGCGAAAAAAACAATGGAATTCAGTAAACAACTTAATGTATATTTGCAAATCGATTTTAATATTTGTTTGTTGTTCTTAAATGAAATAAGTTGTAGAATATTTTAGTAAAATATATGAATTCATTTTTGGAGTAATGAAAGTTTATAATTTAATATTGGATAGTTGTAGCTGACTGGCTAAAAACAATAGAATTCAGTAAACAACTTAATGTATATTTTGCAAATCGATTTTAATATTTGTTTGTTGTTCTTAAATGAAATAAGTTGTAGAATATTTTAGTAAAATGTATGAATTCATTTTTGTCGTAATGTAAGTTTATAATTTAATATTGTAGCTGACTGGTTAATTTAAAAAAATGAAATTTAAGCTCAAATTAAAATATATAAAAAAACTAATATATTAATAGCTCTTTAGTTTATAATTAAATTTAATTAATTTAAAAATTGATTATTCAAAATTAATAATCTGAATTTCAATCAGAAGTAAACATACTCTTAAAATATCACCATAGGGAGGCTCTACTGTAATTTGGGGCTAATTGAATTAAAGTTATGTAGTTGCAGTTTGTTTTGTTCGCTTATGTGGAAAGCTGAGTGTTTTTATGCAACAGCAAATATCGATTCGTTATCGATCGGTTAACGAGCTGCATCAAAATGTGCAATATTTGCAACATGCAGCGTCAGAGTGCAACAGCCACTGCCACATTGAGGCACAATACAACATTAAAGCGGCACAAATTCGTTGTGCATTAATTAGACATTTTATAGGTGCAAGTTGGCGTAAACGTTGAATGCCTTTTGCTGCGGCTACAGCTCAGACTTTGGCTGCTTCAATACCACAATTATTGTTTGGGCCTGGTCAACAGCCACAACAACAACAATTGCAACAACAACAACAACAATTGCAACGTCAATAGGAACAGCAACCGCAACTAAAATGTTGCCAGCCAAGCGTCCATCGGCCTTTGAGTGCGCATATTTCGCATGGATTCGATAACTTACATTAATTTGATGTACACACACATGCACACACACACACATGTCTATTAGTATGTGTACTTATGTGTGTGGCAACCGCGAATTGCCAACTAAAGTAACCAACCAAGTCAAGAGATGCGGCCAAGCAGCGTCCAATGCGAGCGGCGATCAATGCGCCAATATGTGCAACCTTATAAGCCACAAAGAAGATGGAGATGGGGATGGAGATGGAGATGAGAGAGCGTGTGTGTGTGTGTGTGTGTGAGAGAGAGAGAGCGGGGGAGAGACGTTACCATTTCATTATGCGCGTCCGCGTTCGAGCCATGTCGGCTATCAGTCTTGCCGCATATCACACGAGTTAACCAAATGGTGTTAGCAACTTTTTTGCCATACGATCACATATGGCAATACACTGAGAGAAAATGCCAATTGAGCTGAAAGCCAATTTATTACGATTTGTCAATGTTAATTGAGAGAGCAATCAAGAGAGCAATAAAATAAATACTTTTCTAGTGTTATTCAAGATGTTTAATTGACAATTAAGTGCAGCCTCAAATCAATTACTTTTCTCTACTATGACTAATGGTTTGTGGTTGATAAATAAGTGTAGTATAGTAATAAAATATTTAAACAATTAAACAATAGGATAATATTTAAACAATATAATGTTTTAAATAGCAATGCCTAGTCAAAGAATTCACATTAGTCCAGTTTGAAAAGGGATATGTTTTGTTTTGTCTATAAAAATGATTAATTCTGCTTAAAATGTTTATCTAAAATAAATCAGATTCATGCTTTCAATTCGCTTATTGTAAAATGCATAAGTTATTTGCAAATGCAAGAGTGGAAATAAATATTTAAATATACTCTTGCAATTGTCCTTGAATTGCATAGTTTTTGCACAGTGCACTCGTAACCGTATTCATATATTCGTTATTCGTTTGGCATTCTGCGCCAACTTCAAAGAATTCCTGGAACTGCACTGCACTCTCTTCTATGCAGTCCCCCCACTTGGCACCCCTCTTAGCCCAGGCATTGTCAGTGTGTGCTTTGGTTTTGGTTGCATTTATGATTACAGCAAAGCGACAAGTACAACGACAACAACGTAACCAAAGACCAAGACCAAGACGAAGACGAAGACGACGATAAATGTTGTATACACACATGAATGCGAGCTGTGGTCCAATGATGATGATGTTGCTGAGGATGATGATGATGATGATGATGGTCTAGCTTGGCCTAACCTGGGCATTGCTTTGGCTTACTTTGTGCAACGCAGCTTACTTTGTGTGTTGTTGTGACTGTGTGTGTGTGTGTGTGTGTGTGTGCTGCTGTCGGTTGGCTGCCGCTTGGTTGTGTTTAAATTGAAAATTCCCGATTTGCACACAGTCACAGATGCGCTTAATTTGCACCTCTCCAAATGCATAAAAAGCAAAGAGCGGACTTAGCTTCAGCTTCAGCAACATCGATAGGGAGTGCCGCCAGCAGGCAGCTCGAGGGGGAAGAGGAGGAGGCAAGCGGCGGCCAAGCGTGGCGGACTTCTTTGCTAGAGTCACGGCTGGCAATAGTACGCTTGAAACGGTTGTGGCCACAACGGATACGCCATGGATGTGACTTGGCATCGACCCCAACGCTGGGCCTGGCCTGGCTTTTAATGGCCTGGACCAGAGCTTGAGTTGCTTTGGTTTCGCCTCTGCAGCTCTCGCTAGCTCTGCTTGATTGCCCATTACCGACTTGCCATTGTTAATTTATTAAGTGGTTACCTTTGTTGTCGCCTCGCTGCCAATACAATTGAACTTGCCTACTATGAATGTGTATGTGTTAATGTTGTCCTTTTGGCACTGGCACTGGCACGGGCACAATGATCATGATCATTTGCTAAATGCTGCCCACGCAGCTTTACACTACACTACACTACACTACATAACAAAATAAAGCATGCCGCCAAGTTGACAAAGTGTGGCACACAGCGGGAGCTCAAGAGATTCATTGTTGGCAATTGTTGCCGCATGTTGTGGCATTAAGCGCCGCCATCAATTCGCCAACTGATCTCCACTTTCATTCTCTATCTTGCAGTCCCACGGCGATCGAACGGATGACGAGATGCGCGACTGCGATTCCGTGGACGGTGAGCATCATCAGTTGAGCGCCAAGGCGGCAATTGCAGCCCGGCTCAGTCACACAGTTGCCGGCGGCGCAGGGCTCAACTTTGCCAGTCCCGAGCAGCAATCAGATCTGCCACTCAGGTGTGTGTCTAGTGGCAATGTAGTTGTAGTTGTATTATTTAATATTGTAGTTGTATTTATTATTGTATTTGCGCGGTACAGCCATCATCATCAGCTGCCACCGAATCATCCGCTCAATGCTCTTGGCAGCTTCATGGGCATCAGCGGACTACACAGCATTCCAAACCTACAGCACAGCGATGTTCTCGAGAAGCTCAAGATGCAAGTGCGTGATATGAAAGTCGGTCTCATGGTGAGTGCAATGAACTAAAGACATTCTTTTTTTATCATTTAAAACTAAGCTACTAAGTATAAAATTGCAGTCAGCAGTTAGTCTATAAAGCGTATACTCATTTGTCAACTACCGAACTCCGCTTTGTCCTAGAACTTGCAAGCTATACAAAGTACATAATTGTATAAAATCTTTCATTCATAAGCAACTTGTTTAACAAAAATGTCAAGCCCTGTAGAGCTGCAATTGTTAAAAGGAAAAATGAATATGTTGTCATATTAAATTCAATTAAAATTCAATAAGTAAACATATATATATTATTATTACTTTTATTAGAGTCAGCAGTTAGTTTATAAATTGCAGAACTCACTTTTCTCTCTGTCTGTCTGTCCGTCCGTCTTTCTGTAAAATCGCAGAAAGCTAAGAAACTATATAAACTATATAATTTAAATTTGGTCTACACCTTTCTTTAATTCAAATGCAACTTATTTCACACAAATATCAAGCCATATAGAAATATGTTAAATTAAATTAAAATGCAGTTCAATAAGCAAACATATATTTTTACCTATTTTGAATTAAATTTTGTAAATATGAAAAAAGCATGAACTGAAATTTGTGAGTTTATTACAAAAGCAAACACAATAACAAACTACAACGTACCAGAGCACACTTGAATCGAGCTATCACAGTTGTTTTTATATCATTTGTTGATTAAATCAATGAGATTTGGAATTTAAATCGTCTTTTTCGATTTTATTATTACTTTAATATAAAAATAAACATAATAAAACTGAAAAGCTGAAATTGTTCGCAATGAATTTCACTAATTCCCAATGGATCAATTTGGATACGCATGCTTTGCAGGAGCAGGACTATGCAGCGGCGGCACATGTGGCAGCCTTTGGGGCCAATATGCTGCCCACCACACTTGGCTCGGCCTTTCCGCTGCCCCACAACTCGGTGGCAGCTGCAGCGGCTGCCGCATCCTTTGCCCCCGTGCCACCTGGCAGCAATGGCGCCAGCTACAATGGTGCCGCCAGTGGAGGGCCCAATGTTGGAGCTGGAGTTGGAGTTGGAGCTGCGGCAGCTGCTGCGGCTGTGATGGCTGCCAATGCGGCCAATAATAATGGTGGCAATAGTGGAGCAGGTGGTGGAGGAACTGGCGCAGGCGGGGGAGGGGGAGGAGGAGGAGGAGTTAACAGTAACAACAGCAACAATGCAGTCAGTGGCAGCAACAACAACACAAACAGCAGCAACAACAACAACAACAATGGTCATCCCTTTTCATTTGCATCGCCGACAGCGCCAAGCGCCAAAGATGGTACGTATTGCAGAGGGAGAGAGAGGGGAGGGGAGGAGGGTGGAGGGTCTGCTTTTTAACTGTTGTTGAATGTTGAACTCAACGCGCCACTTTACAGCTAATTCCGCATCAAATTCATCGACGTCCAGCGAGGCATCCAATTCATCGCAGCAGAATAATGGCTGGAGCTTTGAAGAGCAGTACAAACAAGTCAGACAGGTTAGTGTTAGTCAATTAAAACTCTTTGCAAACAAAAACAACAACAAAAACAAAAACAAAACCAAAACTTAAACCAGGCCTAACTAAAACCCAAACACTGCATGCTGCCAGGGGGGCTGTCCAGCCCAGCCATTCGGGCAAACTATCAATTAACGGCTAATAGCCAACATCTTGAACCAGTTGTCCAGTTCAAGACGCTGTGTGTGTGTATGTGTGTGTGTGTGTGTGTGTGTGAAGAGGGGGATGCGCCAAGTTTTTGATCTCGTTTTGACGCTTCTGCCTGAAGCTGTTTCACATGCAATAAAGATACACAGTCAGTTCCGGTTTTGCGCTGCAATTGAGCAATTAATGCCCAAGCATCTTTTTACTCGGTAATCATCTTGATTTTGGTGAGAAAAGTTCCAGTTTAACGAGCTGAACCTAGTTGGACCTAGTCTAAACATTTTACGCATGACTGCAAAGACAGCATGACATTTGGCAAAAGTTGCAAGAAGTGCACACACAAATTTGGTAATTAAGCGACATGACAAGAGAAGGCTCAAATAGTTTGTTGCCAAAAAGAGCAGAGAAGAAGAAACATTTACTGTTGCGTCGCGTCGTGTGAACCACAACAGCTTTGGCTATTGCCTGCGGTCCATAAAAACTAAACTTCGATTAACTCTGTATACACCCTCGGCAGAGTTTGTGGCAATTCATCAAACAGCCCGCATTCTCTATGCACTATAAAAACTTTGACCCTCACGATGCAAAGAGATGTACATAGAAACAGATACAGATACAGATACAGATAGAAAAGTATATGTATTTGCAAGCTATATCTACTGCTTCACGGTTAACACCTTCGCTTACACCGCACTGAAACCGGATTAACCTACGCCTGCCTTCCTCTTCCACTCTCCCACTCTCTCGGTTCTTTCCCTCAACTGGAACTGCAACTGGTAGGTGTTGGACTCTATACGGTTGCCTAATCCCTTTAAGCACATTTGCTATTCATGTGGCATCACAGCGCTTGTTGAAAGTGTTGTAGCTGCACAAAATGGCGGCTTTCATTAATTGTGAAAATGTGGCCGCTTCTCTCAAAAACGATAATTATGTTAATTGAGTGAGTAGCTCACAGTATGAAAAGCCATTTTGAATTTGTCTGCCGCCGTTCGAGATGCCAAAAGAAAAATCATTCTATGAGTTCGCATCGGGAGCAAAATTAAAGAAAGATAGACGGGAACTACGAGTTCAACTGACGCCCCAATGCTCGTCAGACAGCCATCAAACTATACATCCATCCATCCATCCATCCATCCATCTATCCATCTATCTGGCAGAAACGCAGACGAAGACGAAATATTATTTTGGTATTTTTTCCTCATTTCTATATGATTTAGTTTTGTTTAATACACTTGCATATATGTATATGCATATATATATACATGTGTGTGTGTGTGTGTGTTTGTGTGTGTGCGTATGCTCTCATTAATCAATGTCAATTATCTGTACACACTGAATAATTATGTTTAATTATAGACCCCAAAGCATTTTCCAATATTATTTTATTTTATCGTATTTCTCTACAGTGTGAATGTACACACACACTCTCAAACACACACACACACACACCTAGCGCGTACTACACACATTTCCTTATATTCAAATTCAAATTCAAATTCTCAATTGCAATTTGCTTGCCATATGCATTACGAAACTTTGGCGCATGTTGGCCATTATTTAGTGTTAATAATTATAAATATTATATTGCCGATTGCTACAAAAGGCAATGAAATTGTTAAATTATTGCAAGTAAACGTTCTAAAATAATTAACACGAATAAATGCGCCGAGCTAAATAGCAAATACACTTTGAAATTAGTTTATAGCAACAATAACAACAATCAAAACTAAACAAACAAACATACTTCGAAGTGTATTATTATATATACAATTTGCCAAGTCATTCAACTATTCAATGTTCAACTATTAACTTATTTTAATAACTAAAGATGTCAATTTTGGGCACTGAAAATGCCAAATTTATATGGAATAATATTTAAAAACAAATATATATATTTTAGTTTCAAAGGATTATTTATGGAAGCTCAGTTTACGAATATGAAACAAATATTTTAACAAAACTATTTGTCAATTATTTCAGTTATTTATGATACCTTATTAATTAATTAGTATTATTATTGATTATTAATTTATCAGTATAGATTTAATTAACATTTTATAGGGCAAAGTTTTGATTGTAGTTCTATAGCAGGCATACTAAAAAAGGTATCTTTTTTATAGTTTATATAATTATATAAATAATTATATAATTGCCTCATTAAGCCAACTTGCCTTGCTGATGATTTCAGAATTAATCAATTTCAATTTTGACTCACAATTAGCCACATTATTGTTTTCATTATTAATTTTTATTGATTTTTGTTTCGATTTAATTTTTTTTGTTTGCCGAATTGTTGAATTGTTTTTAATCAGCTGGCACTGTACTTGAGGAAGTCTTAAATCAACAAAAAGGCAACAATAAAGAAAAAAAAGCGAAATCCCAATGAATTTCAGTTAATTAAAATGCACGAAAAGCAGAGAAAAAGCAAAATACAAAATCTGGTCAACAGATTTTCAATAACGAGTGTGAAATTCTTAAATAAATATGTATGCATTTACATGCTGAGTGTGTGTGTGTGTGTGTGTGTAATGAGCATGTGTAAATGGAACTGGACAATTTATAAAGGCAGTGGCAAATGCAACGGGATCTGTCTATATCATATATTTAGTAGCATATCCATTGGAAACCTTGCACTTTCAATACCATGTGCAATGTGCTGATAGTTATAAATTATACCACACATACACACATACACACACACAAGCACGCATTAACACACACTTTGATCTGGGTAAACGCATTTGAGAATTCCCAGAATCAAGGATTCAAATTTCAAGCACATATTTTAGGTAGAAGACAAGTTCAAAATGCGACTAGCGACAAATACTATAAGTGAGATTATTTTTATAACCGAACCCGAGTAGTGTCTTGAATGTGTGTATGTATGTGTGCCATGTGTCCTCAACAACAACAACAGCAATAAGAGCTGTGACAGTTACTTGCATGTGCAGTTATGAAAACGATTATGATTGGTCTAGAACTTCGGTTAGGGGATTTTTATAGTTTTATTGCAGGGATTTGTCGATTGGGCTGCTGTTGCTGTTGCTGTGATGTAAGGCAGGTTTCCTCAAGGGTTGCCAACTAACCCAAAGCGAACCTCATTTTATTAGGTACAACATACATATTATTAATACGAAAAGAGAGACAGGCAGGCAAACATCGATTACCATGTGCGTATGTGCGTGAGTGTGCGTGAGTGTGTGTGTGTGTGTGTGTATCTGTGTGTGCGTGTGTTTGTCTGTTTGTCGTTTTGATTTGTACCGAGCGTCGATTGCTGCACTCGGCGCGGCTCTTTCAATATTTTTAGTTGATAAACGACCTTTGATGGCGTTGCATCGTCGCGTTGATCGATCGATGTGGCTGCATCCTGCGTGAAAAATTGTGTAGTTAAATCGAAAAATCGAAAAAAAAAACACACCAAAAGTGAATAATCAACAAATTCCGCAAGGGGAGAAAAAAAAACCCACAAAGTGCAAAACACAAAAAACAACAACAACAAGTACAAAGTTTTACTTGCAAGTGTGCTATAATCAAGTGTGTGCGGTTTTTTTGCTTGTGGTGCCAACATGCTCATCTCTGAGGATCAAATACAGGAGGTATATACACACACACACAAACACACACACACACATGCAGAGGGATAACGCATCGTTATAATTATTGCATATTCATAGAGGCCATTAAAATGCAACACAACTCCAAGTTTAATTAAATCCACCAACAGTTTGTGTTTTATTTCGGAATGCTGCTTGCCAAATGAAATAAAATAAATGCAAAAAAAAAAAAAAAAACTCAAACATTAAAACTTCCAGTTGAAGATCAATCAATTCCTTGTGCCCCAAGCAGATTCCCCGATACACTCTCTATGCATATACACATGTGTATACACTGCCAAGCACTTGAATAGAGACAATCATTTAATTAATTCTTTTTTAAATTTTTACTGTTGATTATTATCAAATGTAGGATTTGAGAGAGAATCAAAGACAATTTCAATATTGTTTTTAATTTAAAGAATATTGCACTGTATAGGAAGAGTTGTAATATCATCACCTTTTTAGCAATAAATAAAACATTGCCCTTATTCTCCAGCTCTCAATATAATTGAGAATCTACAGGGATGCCGGGCATAAAAAGATGCCAGGATCAAAGTAAACTTGAACTCCATAAATGCACTCGCTTTCTAAACGGTTTTCTTATTTATGATGAAAGCAATTTAATTAGGAAAGTAAGCATTAAAACTAAAGAAAATGTATATAGCATAACTTGAATAAGTATTTATAGTTTTTGTGCTGCATAACAATATTTAATTTTTGAAAATAAAACCTTTTTTTTGCTTTTAATTCACAATGGAAAATTGCTCAAGTCAAATATTTGATTCATTTTAAAATGCTTGTCCCTAACCAAGTGCCTGGCAGTGTATATATTTATATGTGTGAATATATATATTTATACACTTATGTATACTATAACTCTTGTGGGCGTCGTGCATCGTAAAACACAGTCTGAGCCCGTGTGTGTTTGCGTTGCAGTTGAATTCGGAGTCGCAGTCGAAGTAGGAGTCAGCGTCGGGGGCAATGGCAATGGGGAACTGATGCTGGCTGGCTGATCGGTCTTCAGTCTCAGCTTCGGTTGCCAGGCAACTTGTTGAACTCGAGCTTTAAATCGGGAGAGCGGCTTTGGCTCTGACTCCGACTCCATCATATTTCTGCAAGCTGTTGTTGTTGTTGTTGTTGTAACTTCAGTCGCGTTTTAAATCATTTATGCGAGTGGGGAAGCGAGGCAGTTCATCATCATTCGCATTGACTTAGAATGTGCACCCAAAGACTGAAAACATGGCCAAAACAGCAAACAGTCAGAGCCCAAGCCACAGTTAACTTGGCTGTACCTTCGTTGCCTTTTCGTCTTCCTCGTCCTCTCCCTCCTTAACTTTGCTGTTGCAGTAGGCGGAAAGTATGATGAATTCCAAATTTGATGAGTTCACTCAGATGTTGTCATTAATTTTATACATACATATGTTAGTTCTATCCCTCTGTATGTGCCTGTGCCTGGCCGTAAAGACACGTCTTGACTAGGCTTCTATAATGATTTTGTGCTAAGCTAAAATAATGCATAAGCAGCCAGCACAAAAGTTCAAAGTGCACACGCCTGAGGAGCACGAAATAAAACGAAAATCAGCATAAATAAAAGTTGGCATTAAAGCTGAATTCCTTTTGCCAAAAATTACTTTTCGAAATGAGGATAAAATATTAACTAAATTAAAGTTTCAATTGACATACATTTTCCCTTAAATAACATAGTTTATTGTATTGATTATTTTTACTAAAATAATTATATAATCTATTGAATGAAATCAAAATTGTCGTTTCATAAAGTTCAAAAATATGTATAGGTCAATATTTAAAAATAAACCTAAATTAATTGCCAGAATTTGATTAACATTTTAAATATATAAAATAATAAATATATCATCTATTAAAATGACAATTATATATACATTATTATATATTCTATGACAAAATAATTATTAAAAGAATACAATTAAACATCATCGTTTAAAATGATTTATGATTAAATAAAATGAAAAAGGCGTAAATTAATATATAAATACACTACTAAATATGTATGTTAATTTATTAGTTTACATCTGAAGTTCAGCTGTCTCTTAAATCCTGCATGTCCCTTAACTCTTTCCAAACATTCATCCACTATAATTCTCATCCTTAACACCTAATTACGTAATGTATGAGAGGCTACTGATGCAACCCAAAACTTGCCCTTTATTCAATGCCCATTGAGGGTGATTCACACATTTAGCAACCCCCAAAAAGAGTCAAAAGGGAATCAAAGAGAGCGTGAACACGCGCCCCTAATGCCAATGGCAATGCAAGGACATCAGGGACAAGGGTCGTCGCATGTCAGGACTATTGTCTATGTATGTATGTGGCCGACTGTTTTGTTATCCAACAATAGAACAATAGCGTCGTTGAGTGGCATGTGGCAACCATTTTGGGCAAATTCATTGGCTGGAAGTCAAGTAGACAAATGTAGTTGTCTCTCATATATGCTCTCATATATTATATACATATGTATATTTAATTATTATTATATATTTCATTATTACTAATGTGGCGTTTGTTTTCTACTTGCAGCTCTATGAAATCAACGATGATCCCAAGCGCAAGGAGTTTCTCGATGATTTGTTTTCATTTATGCAAAAGCGCGGTAAGTTCACTTAAGGGGGAATGAAAGGGGTCTCTCTGAGATACTTGAGGCAACACTTTGTTCTTGGGGCAAACTGCATTTGCATATGCCGCTGACTCAGCTAACCAAGTTGAAGTTGAAGTGTGTTTGCTTTTTGGACAGACACAAATTATGTTAATTGAATAAATTTCCCGGCACTTTGCGCGTTTGATTTGTCGCTTTGCCACACTGTGCACTGTGCACTGTGCATTAAAATATGCAGAAATGTTTTTGAATGACAGAGAAATCATTATGATGCCGCAGTTTTGTCGTTTTGTCACTCCAAATTACTGTCTCGCTTGCCTCAAGAACACTTCGAGGCAAACGTCAAGCCCTTGCACGTCTGCCATCACACCGTGAAGAGATTGTGTGTGTGGGGGGAGGGGGTTGTGTAGGAGGGGAGGCCACAACTTTTGTGCTCATGTATATTGGTACTTAAATGCAATGAGCAATGAGCAAGTGCCGCCTATTTTTAAATGGCAACTTTTTGTCATTAATTATATAGCATTAACAATTGCATAGCACACTAGTATTGTGTGTGGCATGTGGCATGCAACCGGCGAGCTTTGGCCACAACCACAAATACCACTTCCTGTCGCACATAAAAAAGAGGTCCTCGAGATGCCGCAGTCCACGTCCACGTCCACGTCCGAGTCCGAGTCCGAGTCCAAGTCAGTGCCACAAGCTGCGTCCCAGTCGCGTTACCATCTCAAGTATTTGCCAGTTGCAAAGTGCATTTAATTTGTTTATATTTGCATTTGCAACATGCATTGCGAAAATCTTGTGCAAAGAAAAAGTCACAGCTAAATTACATGCATAGTCTCTGAGTGTGTGTGTGTGTGTGTGTGTGTGTGGCAGGTTTGTTAAAGCCAGAGCTCGACTTGCAACGCACTGCCAAAAGCAATTTCATTCGCCTAAGCATATTTATTTTATCTAATTTCAGGCGCTATTCACACTTAGATAAAAGACATATGGCTTTGACAAACGTATACGACTAAAAGATACCCTCTATATTATTTACAATTAACTAGAACATATTGAATATAAAGTTGGATATGTTTTAAAAACAATAAATACTTGTGTAGTTAGATAGATATAAAAAGGCTCTGTTTGGAAGTATTTTATAGGTACCCTTTAAAAAATAACAATTACAAAGAAAATGCTAAGAAATTTAAATTTAAAAATAACTATACAACAGCTATGGAATCTATCTAGACTATATACAAATATTGTAGACACATTAATGCAACTTTTAGACAATGACATTAAACAAATAAGAACTCGACTCGATCGCTTGCCAATAGCCCCATTTTTTATATATCAATTTTTATGAAATTATCTGAATATGAAGCTAAAGATGGGTTTTAAGAGAAATGCCAACATTAAAGTAAATATATTTAAAAATAAGTTTTCTATCGCATTTTGAAGATTTCGAGAAAGTGACAAGTAATATGAGAACTCGACTCGATAGAAAGATCGTCTGAAAGTCAGTCTGATCGCTTGCCAATAGCTGTCAAATGATACCCTTTATTATGCACACATACAGGGTATAGAGGTGCGGAGATACATTGTTTAGATGGCGATGCCAATGGTACGTTATTGCAGAGGCACATCTCAGCCAAATGCTTGACAACTTAATGGATTTTAATCTGTCACATGAACTCAACTTTCTGACATATGTGTGTAGAGCAAGGCGGTCACTGTGACTGCCACTGGGACTGTCACTGGGACTGCCACTGTGAATTGTTGTGTTTGGATTTTGGTTGTTTTTGGGGGGGTATGGCTAAAGTGTGTCTCTGCCGAAACTCGTGTATCTGTATCTGTATCTAAACTTATATTTATACTCGTATCTGGCGTGATATTGTACCACAATTGTGCCACTAACTACACATGTATATAACGGAAATTATGCTCAACTGAACTGAATATATAAAAACAACTAAATGCGCAGTCCTGTGCTGTCTCCACCGTCTCTACCGTGTGTTTGTGCAACGAAGAGCGGCGCAATTCTTAATTAAAAGACGTCAATCACTTATCAACCGGTCGCGCTATTTTCGTACATATTTCTCGAGACAAACTGACAGACCCTTGCCAGATCAGTCGGGAATTGAGGAAACTCACACAAAACTCAACTAAATCAGTTTGTCAGTCCATCAGACTCGATCAAATTTCCCCGATTTCCATTAAAAAGCAAGCAGATGACATCTAAGAAAACAATGCATATAAATAACATAAATAAATATTATATTTTTGAAACTAGTCTGCAAAGCATTGCTGCTCCTCATAATGATAATAATTCCATTGCGTGCTTGGAGTTAACCAATTGATTCGATTGCAGATCGTTTGTCAGGCCCAGAGGCGACCTTTTGCGAGATATTTAATGATCTGGCCGAGGAGACTGCAGCAACAATGTTAATCATTAAATTGCCATTGATGATTATGCTTTGGCTCTGCTTGTTGTTCTTGTGGCTCGTGCATTGATCCAAATGATCCAATCGATCCAATTCCCCTCCCTCTCTCGTCACACAAAATAAATTGTTCGATTTACTTTGCTTTATTCCCATTTTTGCCTTCTTTATTATTATTTGTGTGATATGCATACAAGGCAGGAGGCAATCATCGTTTTTGCCTCCAGTTTTGACTCCTCTACTCTCATTTGTTTATATGCATAAAAAACAAAAACGTATTTTCATTCAATCAACACGTCCATCAACGACTTTGATTGATTCCTTTGGGGGGCTCATAAAAAAGTCGAGAGGCCTCAGGCCAGACACAAACTAAACTATAGCATCAACTATCTGGCCATCGGCAACTCTCGCACTCGTTTAAAAACATTAAATGATATTGAACGAATTCTTATTTGTATTGTGTGTTTGCCAGAGGAGTGGAGTGGCGGCGAGGGGGCGCAGTATAAAATCGAATTACTCACGTACCGACTATACAACAATTATGCAAGTTGATTTCATTTTTATATGCGCCACTGCACCCTACACTAGTGGGGTATATCACAAGTGGGTAGCAATTTGAGACAGTCGTAGAAATTAGGGAAAAATGTGTGCTTTGAAATGCATATTAATTAAAGTGTAGTCTTTTTTTATATATCTGTATTTATATGTATATCAATATTAAATACATTTGCAATATTTATTGTTTTAAATCAAAAGAGCTCAACATTTTGTGTTGCGACAAATTATAAAAATAAAATGAAATAATAATAATACAATTAATAATGAAAGAGAGTTACTTTTTTCACTTTAAAATTGATATTAATTAAAGAGTAATCTTTATTTGAATATTTTTATTTAAATGTATATCAATATAAAATACATTTGCAATATTTATTGTTTTAAATCAAAAGAGCTCAACATTTTGTGTTGCGACAAATTATAAAAATAAAATGAAATAATAATAAGACAATTAATAATGAAAGAAGAGTTACTTTTCTCAATGTTCTTATTATAATCAAAACAAAGTGAATATTAATATTATATAAACAGTTAATACTATTAAAATTAATAAGAAGAAAAAAGTAAAATTACCATTTAAATAAATAGCAGATGCTCTATCTACAACTATTATATGTTATATTATATTATATATTAATTAAGATTGATATCAAAGTGTAGGGTATTCACAGTTCGTTATTGCCATGCACTGCGCTTGCCGCGTGGACGCATCCAAACAAACAGACGCAGGCGTAGGGGCGTGGCACGTGAAAATTGAAAATCGAATAATACTCGAGCGATTGCAATGGGAAATAGAACTGATGCCAAAGATGATGATGATGATTAGCAGCCATAAACATACTATATGTATCGGACATATGTACAAACATGTGTATGGGCTTCTTTCTCTTTATTTGGGATTTATTTCTGTTTTTATCGGTGCGCTGGGCTGAGCTCTGCACTTGGAGTTATTGTTGTTGTTATTGTTGTTAGTAGTAGGCAACTAGTGTTAATTGCCCCACGGCCAAGCGATGCCGCGGGGGTGATGCTCAACAAAGATACTGGTACTGGCACAATACGATAAATCTATTTTATGGCATCTTTTAATCGTGTTTTGCTTGCTGGCGCATTTAACAGGCGCAATGAAAAACATTTACATGCCACAAGTGGAAGTTTTATAGCGCACATGAATGCACTGCTCTCTCTCTCTCTCTCTCACTCTCACTCTCATTTATGGCTTTCCTCTCACTCTCGTTGCAGGCACGCCCATCAATCGGCTGCCCATAATGGCAAAATCAGTGCTGGATCTGTATGAGCTATACAATTTGGTGATTGCTCGCGGCGGCCTTGTCGATGTGATCAACAAGAAGCTGTGGCAGGAGATCATCAAGGGACTGCACCTGCCATCGAGCATCACCAGTGCCGCATTCACACTACGCACCCAGTAAGTACAGCTAGCCCATTCCACACCCAAAACGAGACCTGACGAGTTGAGAACTATGCACTGATCAAATACATCGAAGCGAACAAACAGAACGGGCAATCAAACATCGGCAAACCGATCAATGATCTATCTCTCTCTCTCTCTCGCACTCTCTCTATCTGCTGTATTTATTCACGCTACGTCACGTTTCGTATTTGCATGATAATTCAAGTTAAACGACAGGACGATGACGACCTGTGTGTTTTCCTTGCACTCGATGCCTGTTTGCCGCGTTTATTAATAATTTTATGCATCTTGCAGATACATGAAGTATCTTTACCCGTACGAGTGCGAAAAGAAGAACCTCAGCACGCCGGCCGAACTGCAGGCAGCCATTGATGGCAATCGTCGCGAAGGACGCCGCTCCAGCTATGGCCAGTACGAGGCCATGCACAATCAGATGCCACTGGTAAGCTGCCAAGTTGCCTGCCTCTTTTAATTTGCTGCCTCACATAGCATTTGCTTGTCTACTTGTTCACAGACGCCCATTTCACGCCCCTCACTGCCGGGTGGCATGCAACAAATGTCGCCACTGGCTTTGGTCACCCATGCGGCGGCAGCCAACAATCAGCAGGCAGCTGCCGCCGCGGCAGCCGCACATCGTCGATTGATGGGCGGTCCCGCATTTGGCCAGATGCCCAATCTGGTGACACAGGAGATTGAGAACCGCATGATGGAGTATCTGCAGCTCATACAGGCCAAAAAGGAGCAGCAGAGCGTGGGCCCCGTGCTTGGCGCCACACATCCCCACCAGCAGCAGCAGCAGCAACAGCAGCAGCAGCAGCAGTCGCTGCATCATCACCAACAACAACAGCACCAGCTGCAACAGCAGCAGCAGCAACAACAACAGCAGCGACAACGCTCCCAGAGTCCCGAGCTGAGCACGCGCGATGCTTTGAGCGCTCAGGTGGCGCTATGGCATATGTACCACAATAGCAGTCCCACTGGCTCGGCACACACCTCACCACAGCAGCGGTAAGTGTGCTACTGTTATACAGTCGTATTAGCTAGTGCACAAACCAAGCGCAGACATTAACCGCTAAACTGTTTGCTACAATTTTCACACCTTTAGCGAAGCCCTAAACCTCTCGGACTCGCCGCCAAATCTAAATCTCAGCCACATTAAACGCGAACGTGAACGTGATCCAACACCTGAGCCGACGGATCATGAGGATGCAACACATCAGCCACCGCCAGCCAAGCGTGTGGGCAGCGGTCTAATGCCACCTGGTTTTCCTGCAAACTTTTACTTAAATCCACACAACATGGCCGCCGTGGCAGCCATCACCCATCACCATCATCACCAGCAACAGCAGCAGCAGCATCAGCAGCAACAGGACGCCGTGTCCGAGGGCGAGCCAGATGATGATTATGGTAATGCGGAGCACAATACAACGGGCAATTCATCGTCTATGCACGACGACATTGAGCCGCAGCAACTGAATGGCCATCATCATCATCATCACCATCATCTGCATCATCATCAGAATCATCTGGACAAATCGGATGACTCGGCCATTGAGAATTCACCCAGCACTTCCACAACGGCATCCGCATCGGGCGGCGGCCATCGTCACAGCTCGCCGGTGTCCACCAAAAAGAAGAATGCCAGCAGTAAAGCACAGTCCAGTGCCAAGGATGGCGAAATGCACGAGAATTGCACACTGAATGGTGGCGGTGCCAAGCTAAATCCCCTCGAGACACTTAGCCTGCTGTCGGGCATGCAATTCCAAGTGGCACGCAATGGTAAGTAAATCCAATTAGGAGAATCGTGCAATACCAATCTAATTCCCTCTCTCTCTCTCTCTCTCTCTCTCTGCAGGCACTGGCGCCAATGGTGAGCAGCAGTTGATTGTCAACCTGGAGCTGAATGGCATTAAGTACTCGGGTGTGCTGGTGGCCAATGCAGTCAGAGCAGATACCAGAGCCGAGTCCGAGGACTCGGACACGCTTAACAAGCGTGCTGCTGGCACAGACGAGGAGCCAGCATCCGAGGAGGCTAGCAATGCAGTCAAGCACGAGACTAGCCAGGAAATCAACCAGAACGAGGCAATTGATGAGGACGAGGAAATGGAGCAGCCCACAGATGACATTGTGAATGGAGTGGTGGGACTGGCTGCAGGGGGAGTCGCCAGTGGTGTTGGTGCTGGTGGGGGTGCTGGGGCTGTGGCGGTGGCAGTGGGTTTAGCTCTGCATAAAGATGCTGTGGTCAGTTCGTAAAGTGCGAGGAAAAAAGTACGAGTATATTAAAAGGAATACCAAAGTCATATTTTTCAGAAAAATAAAAAAAAAAAAACACGAAAACAAGAATTCAACACACACACACACAGACATACAGCAGACTGCTATGTAAATACACTCACACACAGATAGTATGCATTTGTAGCGAGTAAAAGGCAGCTGCTGGCGAGAGTGAGGTTAGATACGAAACAAGCGACTAACAAGTAGCGAGTAACGAAATCTGTGTGTGAATTCGCAAACCTGGCTAAGACTAAAGTGCATCTCCACACATAAGATACACATACAACTACACGATATACTATATATAGCTCATATATATATATATATATATAGATCGCTTAGTATGTTCAATTTCCACATTTCACATTTTGCATAAAAGACAAGCTAACGAGCATTGTATTTATTAATAGGCCCCCTAGTTCATAAGCAGCTGCAACAATTTGAATTTGAGAAAGAAGCGAGCGAATAATTCACATTTGATTAGTTGTTAGACTACCCAAGGACATGCCACGCCCCATTGCCCATCGCCCACCATCACACACACAAACCTACGCCCTGGGACTCAGTTTTGTTTTATTTTGTAATTTGCGTTGATTTCTTTTGCTCAGTTTTTAAATTGTGTTAGGCTGCAAAGCTTGTGTACATATCAATAATTGCTATGTAGTAGTAAATATCTTTATTCATACGTACATATATGTATAATAACATAAACATATATGTATCTATAATATTAATATCTTTATGTAATTTTAAGTGAACATTCACACACACACACACACACGCTGAGCACTTTAACCACATACACCGTAGGATATAGACATAAATACAATTATGAGCCTAAAACATAAAGCATACCGCACATACATAAACATTAACGTAAACATAAAGAAATAATTATACATATACGAGTAAATATCAATGTCATAAAATTGTTTACGCCTTGGCAAACTCCTCCCCCTCCTCTCCCTATCCCCTCCCCCTCGCCATCATCCACTTCCAAAGCCAAGTTCAACGTAGCTACAAATATTGTAAGCGTAAGCGTTCAATTTATTGAATAATAAATCTATTTAATTTTAGCTCAATACGCAAAATACTCATACTTCGTTATATGGCAGGCGGGTGGGCTATAAAATTGGCTGATTGCTTCTAATTAGCCGATCACCACGGGAGAGGATTAGACCGAATCAGAGAGTTGGGTATAAAGGGAGTTGGCTCTAGAGTGCCATCACTAAGTGAGCAAACAACATCAAATATGAATAAGATATACAAGCATTAGACTAGCCGAACAATTAATACACTTAACAGATCATTTTTTATTTTTGTATTTTCAATTCAGCCCAAAAGTATGCTTTAAAAATGTTCAACAATTGAAGTTCGATGCAGCTCATGAACTATTCCGAAATACTTGTACAATTTATTGTGCCTGGCCTTGGTAAGTGTATTAAACATTGTTTGCCACTCAGTGGGGCAGCATTTGTTGCACAAGATTACTCGTATAATGCACATTGTTTGCGTTGCCTTAAGAAAACAAAAATATTTGCCTCGCCCTTTTGCTTTTTGTGTGGCAGGCCTCAAAAGTCATAAACACACAGAAGGGGCCGTAGATTATAATCCTCACCAGTCTCTCCTCCTAACTTCCTGGCTCCGACCACAAAATGCACACCAAACAAAGTGATGAAAAACAAATGTTGTTGAGAAACAATGGATGCGTGAAATTGTCGACTTGAGGGGCAAGGTGCGGGGGCACAGGCAGCAGGCAGAAGGAGCAGGTGAGATGAAATCAAGTGCTAACTACATTAAGGCAAACTTCAGGGGCTTGCTAAAGTCAAACCTCCGCCCCGTCCCCTTGCCCTCCAACATAATGAGCAGGCAACGCAACATTTTGTAGCGCCTTTTGTTATTTGGCCGACCAAGGAGCTCGGTTCGGGTGGCAAATGGCAAGTGGTAAGTGGCAAGTGCGTTCAGGATCCCAGCAATAAACAGCTCAAGTTTTTGCTTTTGAGTGCGCAACTTTTTGCAGTACATTCATAATTTTCGGCCAGCCTTAAGGCGTTTTCAACTATGCACTTAAAGTTTGCTTGCATTCGACAGAAAGCAACTAAAAGTGTTTGGCAACATTGTCTTTAATAAATGAAAATAGATATCGAACCTAAGGCACAAATTGATTGCATAGACTATTTTGGATCACGCAATTGAGGCAACATAATTACCAATATAAAACACCATGTTGTGAGACAGCCAAGTTAATTGGCATGAGCCTAAAAGTATGCTCTGTTTGAATGAATATTTGAAAATAAATCGATGCCAACAATTAAATTAATTGCTTAGTCTCTAAAGTCAATTGGCTTATGAATTCGTTACAGAAATAGCAAGAGCCAAACAATTGGAATACAAATGAAAACATAACACAAATTAGCCAAACGGAAAAGCGAAAACGAAGGAAATTCATGCTGATGCCTGGGAAAATATTGATGGTCAAATTAAAGGCCAATAATATAACAATAAAGTCGCGAGCTGGCTGGCCAAGCCACGAGTATAACCGCCCACACCTCAGGCACGTACACACACACACACACACACAAACAGTCGGTGGCTGGCAGGCACCTTTGGAGGTACTGCTTAGTAGTATTTATAAATTTTATATAATGTGCTATGTTATAGATACATACGCACACACGCACACTTGCTTGGGAAGCGATGTACCTGTGTGTGTATATGTGTAGAGGCTTGATATGCTGCCTACATCAAGTACAATAGCTGTTTGCCCTTTTCGTTGCCCAGCCACTCCATTATTGTTTACCAATACAAACTAAACTTTAAAAAGCAATGTGAGTGTGTGCTTGTGTTTGTATTTGTGTATTTCCCACACGCCTAAAGGGAAGGCACAGACAGGTTTCGTTCCCGATATAAACATGTGTACAAGCACGAGTACGAGTACAACACTGCACACACATTTAATGTGTTTAATACAACAATTGTGTGGCTTTTTAGTACACAGCGAGCGGGCAGCGCGTAATTATGTTGCCAGCTCTTGCTTGTAGTTGTGTGTGTGTGTGTGTGTCGCAGTCTCGTATTCGTCATACTTCCGCTCTCGTGTCACACGCAACAGTTGTCAACGATGACAGCTCAAACTCACAGCTCTTGCATGTTGCCAATCTCAGCAGCTTAGCAACATTGGCCAGCAACATTCACACTTCGTGATATTAATAATACATTAGTTGAATTGATTTGAAATTACTTTCAAGTAACAGAAATGTGTAAGTGATGAAAGTCTGAACTGGAAGAATATTTACTTTATTCTAAGCATGTGAGTCATCATCTTGATGTGAAACAAAATATTGAATTTAAAACGAAATAAATTTTAAGCTACTTAAATTATCAAAAAAAGATAAATTGGAATTTAATTAAATACATTTTCTTTACTACTAGCTTTTAATTGACATTTGCCAAGCATAAAGACTCTTAAAGATTTAGCTCTAATGCTAAGCAACAGCCTGCAGGCCACGGCAACTTGTTGCTGCTGCATGGCTTGGCAACATTTCGCTGGCAACATTTAGTGCGGCGCTTGCGCCTCTCAAAAATGTAGCACACTTATGTGGCGGCTGCATGACAGGCAGCTGGCCAAAATAGCACCAATACAAGTACATGCCTATGTCTATATGTGCGTAGATGGCCAAATAAGAAGCTCGACGCCAACTTGCACTTTTATTAAGCGCTATCGCTGCTGCCGCTGCCGCTGCTGCTGCTGCGCTGCTACTGCGCTGCTGTCTCGCTGCTACCTGGCGATAGTAGAGCAACCCTTAGAGGGCCGCGAAGCTTGCAAGCTTTTTGTATCGCAACATTGAGAAGCTCGCAGGCATGCAACAAGCCAAATGTTTGCTTGTTGTTGTTTGTGTGTGTATCTTTATCTGTATCTGTATCCGTATCTATATCTGCACGTGTGTTTGTGTTCGTAGCTCTATTCGTGGCGGCACTCGTCAATACCAACATTTGCTCAGCCACAGCTACAGCTACAGCTACAGCTTCAGCTCCAGCTGCTCAACATAAACGCGTTCGGCTGACGCTGACGTCGACGTTGGCGTTGGCGTTGGTGTGCTAGCGCTGCCATTGCCGATACTTCACTTATGTAGGATTTTTGCACACTTGAGAGTTTTAGTTCAGTTTTGGCAGAATTGATAGATACACGGAGCCGCAGTGCGCGCAACAAACGACGCGAGCCCCGTAGATATATAGATACAGATACAGAAAGAAACGCAGCACTTTGTTGTACACAACACACAATCGCACACATCTTTTGGTAAAAAAAAACAGAAAAATAAAATAAAAACAAGAAGATTTTTTTATGCTATTACTACGAAATAATTGACCAACTGACTGAGCGCCCCGTTGGCTGCCCAACTGGCCCATATCGTGACTATCTGGCCGGAATCAAATCAGTATCAGCCGAATAGCAGCAGTAGCAACAACAACAACAGCAGCAGCTCGATTCTAATTGGAAAACATTTGGTGGTTGCCGCCGCTCCTGTTGGTTGTTGCTTTCCAATGTGTGTGTGAGTGTGTGTTGATTTGTATTTGTTTTATCGCTAAATATTTTGTGATTTATTCAACGCGCCGCAGCATAATAAACTCTGCAACTGTTTCTGTTTCGCCAGTTGTTGCCGCTACAATAAAATCGCGTGTGTGTGTGTGTATGTGTTGGTATGCATATGTGGTTGTGCATCATTTAATTAGCAGCGAAATTGCATTTACAAAAAATTCTGTGGAAATTTAGCGAGCCCGCAAAACAGCAGGTAATAACTATATATATTTTAGTGCATAGCTTGCCATAAATTCAAATACAATACCCACACTCATAGTCAGACAACCAAACATACAAACATAACATATGTATGTGTCTGTGTGTATGTAAGTCTTTTGGTACGGAATGTGGGTTTCTGGGCGTTTGGAGGCAGTGCCGTGATTTGTTTGCATGCGGCACAGCCTCAACCACAGACCACAACAAACTAACTAGCCAACAAACTAATGCTTACTAACTAATTAATTGATATTAAAGCAGTTGGCCGTCAGTTGGTTCATCGGTCCACTACATAGCCGCTGATAAAGTACTGTTGCCCCAAAGCGAGCGCAAAGCCAAACGCAATTACAGTTAACAAAGAACAAAAGCTCGTTATATGAATACCAAATGCTGTTAAGCTGCACACAGCAAAGGCAAAGCCAAAGCCAAAGCCAAAGCGAACGACGAAAGCAAACACAAAGCACAGTCTTTTTTTTCCTCTTTCTTCCTCTACTTCTACTTCTACTTCCTCTTTTTCCAGTTTCAATTTCAATTTCGTTTGCCGGCAGCGTCAAAAGCTGAGTGTGTGTGTGGAGAGGAGACCAAGCCAGAGCGATCAATCGTTTGCTGTTAACAGAGCCGACTGCAAGTCACGTGCCAGTTGCTCTTCGTTTCACAGTGATATTATTATAACGACTGCAAGTCGCTCTTCGTTTAACAGCGCTGGGGCGCTCGTGCCTCTCACGCACGATCGTTTAGCTCACGCGCACAGCGCCAGCAGCAGCTCACCTTAACAATTGTTTGTGCCCACTCTCTCGCTCTCGCTCTTTCTTGGCTGCTGCTATTGCGTACGCGGTGCGCTCTCGCCGACACTCTTTTTGTGTGTGTCTTGCTTGGAATTGCTTTGATTTCTTTCGCTTCAACAGTAGTGGGTCGCTCTCGCTCTCAGACTGCTGTTTACTCAGTTTGTTGTTGTTGCTTTAGCTGTTGCTGCTGCTGCTGTTGGCAGCGGCGATTGGCGTTGCCAAGTTCAGATACAGATACTGATATACTCATTCGTACTCGCAGTGCCACTGGCACTGGCACTGGCACTCAATACTCATACTCATACTGATACTCACACTCGTACTACTTACTTCTCGTGCTGTGCGTTCGCCTCGCATTTGTATCCCGCAGATTGTTTCAGTTTTTCTTTTCTTTTATTATTTGTCGTATTGTTTTGTATTTTCGTATCGTATCGCATACCGCGCTCAGAGCGAAATCAGTTTGACGTTTTGCTTTGACAGGCAATCGTCGTTGTCGTTGTCGTCGTCGTTGTTGTCGTCGCGTCGGTCCGTGTGGATGTGGATCGAGATCTCCAAGTCGCAGTCACAACTCGCCGGTAGCCGCTGTCGCAGCGCAAGAACATTTTTCCCCCTCAAAAAAAAAAATATAAAAAAAATAATTAAATAAAAGCACGCTAAACGCAGTTTGTAACCAAAATACAAGTACAAATACAAGTGTGTGTGTGTGCGTGTGTGCGCGCTTGTAAATTAGGCAACCATAATGTGAGCCAATTGTATCTCGCAGATACACAGTCTGTGTGTTATCGCTGGGCGCATTTGTGACGTCACAGCGCAATTTTTTGATTGCACTTCAGTAGCGTTGCCTCGACATCGCCAACGGCTTCAGCTTCAGCCTCAGACAGCGACTGAGACTCAGACATCAGTCTGATGCTGCTGTTATTATTCTTAATGCATTTAATTTAGTTATGCAGCTTTGCACAGCACAGCACAGCACACACACACACACACACACACACACTTTCAATATCTTGTGCGTCAACAACAACAAGCAGTTGCGCTGCGCTGCTGGCGCCGCTGCCTCCGTGCTATGAACGTGACCTCCGTGTATTAAAATAAATTCTAATTTGTGAAGAAAGAGCAACAACAACAGCAACAATAAGCACACACAAAATGTTTTGTTATTGTTGTGACGATATTCCGCGAAGAAGTATTCGAGTATCTATGCATACACACAGCCATACATAAATCTGTATCTATGTATCTATGTGTGTGGCAGTCAGTGTCTGTGTGTATTGTTCATGTGTATTTGTTTAATTTATATCTAGAGTCTGATATAAATATTAAAATAAAAAATAAAATACCAGCTACAAACCAACAACAACAACAACAACTGCAACAACAACAACAGCACCAGCAACAACAGCAACTTTAACGACTACTTTTTGGTACGTCAACAGATAATGTATTGTACATACTTTAGTTTGTTATTTTGTGCTGTTTTTTTGTTTTTTTTGTTTTGTTGCTGCCCATGTATCTTAATATGTTGTGACATTTACACAAAACACTTTCGAGCTATGAATTGCTGGTGAATAAGTAAGAATTTTTCAACGCACACACACACATATGCAGCTATGCGGCACACAGATACTTGCCTTGAATTTGTCGTTGACTCTCGAAAAATAAAGCGAAGCGAAATGAAATGGAAATGAAAATTGAAATTGAAAATAATAAAAAAAAATAAATGAAAAAGACATTAAAAATTAAAATTAAAATTAAAAGCATATTCGTTAGTTTGCAAGAGGCGTCGTAAACATTTTCAACTTGACTTCTGGCGCAATTACTTTGTCTCCAGCTCTGTCCGACTCTGCACTCTTCTTACAACAACAACAGGCGACAGGGCGAGGCAGCAAGCAGCCCATTAAATGGCGCTTAAAACTTATCCATGTTCAGTCAGTATGTTTTGCACCCACAGATACACAGCCATCCATAGATACATTGCCATAGTCATGGCCATACTCATATCCCATCCCCATTTGCCATATATCTATGGCTCTATGGCTATATGGCTATATGGCCATATCCATACTCGTAAACAATGCAAAAATATCGTCTCGTACTTATAAACAAGCCGCAATAAACTTTGCAATTTGCGTTTCATTTGGTTGCGTTTGGTTTCTTATTATATTTTTTTCATTTTTATACACAAATTTTTTACTTACGAATATTAACTCATAGACAGATATCATTTGCCTCCATACAAGTAGGCTGTGTAGTGACCCATTTTGTGCGATTATCTAATAACTGAATTTTGTTAGTATTGTTTTTGTTTGTGCCTTTTTTCTTCTGCCTTTTTTTTCATTTTCACTATCTATGCGATACGTTGTCTCCACAATCAGTGGCGGGGGCAACCTCTCCGGCGTCCGTTTCTGAGTATTTCTTAATTAATTCTCAATTTTAACTGTTTATTAAAATTGAAATTGGTGCGTCGCTCTGCTGTTATTGTTTACAGCTAATAAAACTGAGCCGTGCCATTGCATACTGATTTCTCTCGATATACAACAGCTATTCACCGATTCACCGATTCAAATCCATTACATTGCATTCCTGGCAACTCGAATATATTTTGTAACTACACTCTACACTCTACACTTATGTAAGCGAGCGACCCCCTCGTCACAGAGTCACACAGCTTGCATGCTAAGCAGCCCAAACGACTCGTAGATACAAATATCTGCGAGTATTCGAGTATCCGACAGATACTTATAGCAGTGTAGTTTAGTACGAGTAGCCATAAATATAATCATATGGTATAGTCGCATGCACATGATTGGGTCATCGTCATGGGCTTCACTGCAAGGCATTCACAAATGCCGATTGTCATTTGAGTACTCGTATTGTCAGCTACTTCCAAGATGCCTTTGCCTTTATCTTCCAGTTTAGATCAGCATTTCAAATGCAAATTCACAAGTGGCAAAAAAAAGCTCTTTGTACAACACTGTTGTACAACATACGACTACATTTAACATACATCATATTCTTGTCTTGCATACAAGTATCTATGTACAGCCATTATCAAACAGGGCCTTCCCCTCGTAGGCGATTAGGTTTTGGGTCTCATCTCGCCGGTTTCAAGGGCAATGTAAATATAATTATGTACACACACACACACACATACATACATAGATGCGAGTAGGTGACGCACAAACTAAGAACGATATTCACAGTGACCGGCGAAGGTCGAACACTCTACCAACAACCCCAAACACACCCAGTCTAATCCCCAACCCCCTCAATCATTCTACATCCAAATAAATAATGTGAATCTTAGCTGACTGATTGCTTGCCATTTTCCTTTCCGGTAAATTTAAGCTACTAAATATAAGCATAAATTAATTAGCGGAGCATGCGAATAGGCAAATTTCAATTTTTTACAATGCGTGCACATTTTTGAGGTAGATTCAAATTTAATTTATTCCCCAAGGCATCGAAAAATAAATAAATATAGCATGTATGGAATTTCTTAGAAAAATACCAATTTATCCTTGTATCTTAAGGTATGCTACTGTCGACTACTTTACAAAGTACACTTTCATTATTTGCTGTGTATTGGCTAATAATTTGAATGGCTTTATATTATATTCACTTATTTTTTAATGAATATTTTAAGAGACTGAAATTCTATAGGCTTTAATAAAAAACTGCATATTTCCCATATAAATAATAATTGTGGCAATTGGAAAATGAATATTGTGTTTATTATCTTGGTCTTACTTCTGTCGAATCAGACATAATATTATTTAAGCTCAATTGCAATTGTTGAACAAATACAGCTTTGGCGTAAACAAAAGATTGTTATGATAAAATGCTTTGTTTAATTGTTTTTTTTTTTTTCTAATACCTTCACATAAGTCGTAATGGAAAATCACTTTTGATGTCTTGTTTACAATCGTCAAACTGATTTCTAATTAGGTATTTGATTATTCGCTCATGTTATTTATTGGCTTTCATTTTCATATTTAATTCTCTAGAAAATTAATAGATTTATTGATTAACAATGGAAGGCAAAACTGTTTGTTAAGACGAAACACAGCATTGTTCATTCAATCCGATGTTGTTAATACAAAAAGCAGCTTTATTTCGATTAAAAAATATGCAAGGCGCAGGGAATTTAATAATGATAAAAATCTAATTAAATTCTCATTAATAATCAGATGAGATTTAATTTGCGATTTATGGCCATTCGTTAATGTGATAAATAATTTACAATTTAAATTAATTAATGTGCCGATGCACTTGCATTGAACTCGGACCCGAATCGCAATCAGATCAAATATTTTGCCCTCACTATTTAAGCTGTTGTTGTTTGTTGTCTTAATGTCAATACTTTTATTAATAGTATGTACTTTAAATAAATATTACTTATGGCCGGCGTACGTATGGGAAAACACAAATTAGCTATTTATTTCAGGCAGAGCATATAAATGGCACAATTAACAGAGTAAGAAAACGTGCCACGTATACGACTAAGGAATGCTCTTTGGCTGGCAAGCTGTTAAATAAATTATACAGCTATTTATTAAAAAGTAGAAATTACAAATCTATTAAAGCGTTGTAATACCGTAATTTAGAGAGAACGTAAATAGAAGTACTTGTACTTGTATTATCTAAGCCTAGCACGCATCTGCCTGAGCTGCTACAGTGTATGCCTTGTTACCTATATGTGCATGGCTTAATTATACCCTTTTTGACTTATTTTTAATGGGTGCTGGCTATAAAGTGTGCTACAATGTGCATGCACAGATATAATTCATAGAACGCATGTACAATATATGGCTGTATCGTATAGATACTTTAGCTGCTGCTATTGATGACTACAAGATACATATGTATCTGTGTGTAAACAATGGAAAACGCAGCGCAGCAGCTGCAAAATATCAGTTGGCAAAAACTATTAGATACAAAATAGCTAGAGCTGCGTTTCGCAATTCGCAATTCGCTATTCGCTATTCGCTATTTCTTTGTCAGCAGCGTTTGCCGCTGCCAAGTTGCCAAGTTGCCACAAATATGGATATGGATATGGCCCCCTGTCGCTGTACATGGCAATGCCTGGCTGTGGCTCTCCATACATGATGTAGATACGACTATATATACACAATATATATACACTTTAATTTATATTGTCCCACACACACACACACACACGCACTCGCACACACCTGATGATGCTATTATACAAATACCTACTACCACCTGTATACTAATAACGTGCATGGCATTCCATATGCCCACCTTGGCCGCATCGTGACTATCAAGACGGTCCTGCTGCAATGGCGTCCCCCTCTCCCCTCCCCCCTGGTGTTCACCTGCTGTGGCACTAATAGAATTTGGTGCTGCTGAAGCTGAAGCTGAAGCTGATGTGATTAGTTTTTAGTTGCATAACATGGGGCGGGCGGGCGTGTTGTCCTTGTTGCCACTTGAAGGCTATACATAAATTGTGCTGCTCTTATTTATTTGCAAACTTAAAAGAGCAAAAATGCGAACAGCAAAGTTCATTAATTTTCTTTTAATAGTTATGGTTGTGCTAAAAATATTTTAGTTTAAACACACAGAGAATGGCAGATAGAGAAAGAGAGTGAATGAGATATAGAGATACAGTCTATATCCATAGCGATCATATACTATTTTCTAGTCGATCTCTCTCTCTCTCTTTCTCTCAGCATTGGAATTGCCTGGCCATTGTCTCGAAATTTTTTGTTGTTGTTGTTGTTATTGGGGCTGCTGCAGCTGCTGCTCTTGACGATGCCTGTCTAGTTTGTGCCTTGTTGTGACGCCTTTGTTTTTGGCCAACAATACAAGCTGGCACAAACACAAACACAAGCACAAGCAGACAGACGGAATGGTAGTGAAAGCGACGTCAACAAGTGGCTCTAAATGGTATGTGTCCTTAACGGACAAAAGGACAGACAGACCCTGTCAGACTGTATATCCCTTTGGCAAGTCAATCAACGTCGTGCATTGCCTGCTTCCAATCAAGTGCAGGATATAAAGCAACAGCATCTCGCATTTCCACTCGATGCTACAAAAGCTTTACCCCTTCCCCCCTTTTACCCACTATGATATGTGCTGGGCTTATTCAAGAATTTCCCCCCTCCTACCAACCAGATAGACAGAACTGTGTGCGAATGTTTCGAAAAAATTTGAAATAGGTCGACGTTAGGAGCACATTGCTAATCTAAAGTGTTTTTGGGCCCCATATCAGTTGATTTGCTTCCTTCGCTTTCGTTCAAGTTTTATCTAAATATTTAAAATTGGTTTCGCACCGTTGATGAGGCATATGGTATTTCTATTTGTGTCGCCGATAATAAAGCAACGTCAAGGAGACGTCACAGCCACAAAGCCATTAAACAAAACCATAAACAACGCACAGCAAAATAGCAAAACGGCAAACAAACTTGGCAAAAGCATAAAATATAAAATAAAATGAAATAAACTACCCGACTTGACCATTCAAATCCCACTCATTGTGGCAACTCAATTCTACAATTGGTATTCGGATGTGAACTCGGCAAACAAAAAAAAATATATATGTATATATGAAAAAGGGACATTTCCCTTAGCAAAAACTTTTCACAAGACCCCAGAAATATGTGCGGTGTTAACTGGGCCCAAAGTCTTAGTTGGTTGCCTTGAACATGTTTTCCTTTTTGCTGGATATATTTGTGCAGGTTGCTCACGTACTTGCCAATGGCATTGCCAATACTCCTACCTTGGCTTCAATAATCATTGCCAATATTGGGCTTTTTATGCATTTATTACCGTTGACAACTTTGGCAATTTTTTAATTGTCTTTTATATGCGCCTCAATAAAACTGAAACTAACTTACCCTACATACTTATCAGCACCAATCATAATAATCGTAATAAAAATAAAAGGTCAACAGTAGTTCGATAAAACTATAAAAATCGAAAAAGAAATATGTGATTTCATTGCAATTTTTATTTAAAAAAAGAATGCTATTTTGCAACTTTTTTTTATTATGAAACTATTGACTTATTCCTTGAAAATAGAAACTGAAAGTGTATGATTAGGTTACATGAATTCATAATAAGCTATGCGTTCGATGATAAAGAACATGAATTCAAAATAACTTCTCTAGGTACCTTGTGACTTAGTTCACATTGTTTCCCTTGTCAAATGACTCGAACTTGTGCTTCCTCTTAGTAGATAAAAAAAAAAGAAACAGTTCCAGCTCATTAAAACCAAAAACCAATAACAAAAGAAAAGAAATTAATAAAAACTAGAGACATTGAAAGTCGATCGCTCAATGCTTTCGACTGTTGTTAAGGGCGAGTATTTGTAATTTTTCAGTTCATTTGATTTGCAGAAAATTAAAGATTTCCCCCATTAATATATAGTTGTTAGATAAGCCATATATACTTTATAACGAAGTCATTGGGGCTGCGTGTTATTATAAATTAGTATGCAAAAATTACAAATAATATGTTTTGAAATCAAGGAAAAATTTGCGTAAACATTTTAAATTTGTTTCTCTCTCTTTTTTTTTGCAATTTTAAACAAAATTATATGTGTTCTGAGAAACCAGATTAACTGGAAGCGAGGCGAAAAACATCGTTTTGAGTTAATATGTTATATGTTTTTGAAAAATTATAAGATCAGCTACATTTATAAGCACATCCATTGATCAATTGATTGAGTCAATTTGCAATGATTTATGATGATAGTTTGTTGCTAAAGTTAATTGCTTATCGCTTAAGTTGTTAACCTAGCAGTCTGCCAGTTGTCAGCAAACTGGTTTTAGGGTCTAAACTCCAACTATGCCAGCTGATTGCAAGATTAGTTAGTGCAGACAACAGCTCAGCACAAAATAGAGGTCAATACTATACTTATTGCGAAAAGAATAACAAAGTGGGCGAAATATTTGACTATTCATGACCATTCATTTCATATGTATCTCTTGTTCTGACTCTCTTTTCCAATAGGTACTCGAGATGTAAGTGGCAAACCGGGCAATCAGCCAATCAATAGATTGCCGCTTGACGCGCACACCCAAAAAATGGTTGAATTATGTTACCCGCAACAACCGCAGGACCACAGCAGCAACAACAACAACATCAGCCAAACAGCAGCAGCAGTGCAAATGCCAAGAGCCAACGCTTAAGCGTCAAGAGAAGCAGTAGCATTGAACAGAAGTCGGCAGCTCGATTGAAACTCAAGAACCAAACCAAACAGCGACCAAAACCAAACCCAAACCCAAACCGAAACCGACAGCAAATTAGCATAGCAATAAGAGGAGCATCAGGAGCAGCAGGAGGAACTACAACAGGACAACTACAACAACAACATGGGCTGCTCACCAAGCGCATTGCACAGCTCATCGTCGACCAGTGCGGCGCCGGGCCTTGGAGTTGGCGTGGGTGTGGGGGGCGGTGGTGGTGGTGGTGCTAATGCCCCCCTGCCATTGGATGCCAACGAAAAGGATGGCAGTCTGCTATTCTGCATCAAGTTGCGTCGCAGCCGCATGCGCCGCTGCAGCTGTGGCGCCGTTACGTTGCAGAATCAGAACGGCGATGGCAGCACCGGCAGTGCCACCTGCGGGGACAACATAATGTGCAACCAGGTGCTGCTTAATCCTCAGCAGACCAAAAACGAGTCTGACTACGAGAAGGTGAGTGTGCATAACAAAAACCGGGTGCATTCACTGCCCAATCCAATCTAGTCCAATTCAATCCATTCTCCTCCCACTTTGCCGACCAAATATACATATATACTAACCTTCTCATTTAATCTCCGCTTGCAGCTCAGCACTGGCAAAAAGGACTCCATTGTAACTGTGGCAGCTTTAGGCAACTTTACCCACAGCGTTGTACGTCGGGCAACTGGAACTGGCAGTAAGTTGCTCCAAAATAACAATAGCATAAGCAATTGTATAAAAACTACTCATAACACACATAGTGTGTGGGGAACGTAATGCTGCTTTTGAATTGCGAGTGCTTCGCAAAATAAATAAGTATTATTATATGCATTTGTTACAAAGGGAATTGTACAATTTAAGAAATGACATAAAAAAGAGAAATTGTATTTAATTTTTATTAAATACCAAAAAGTAGGGCAGTACAAGTGAGGGGATATTATCACTAAGCAATGAACATAATAGAGTCCGCATATCCAAAAAATACGGGCACTTTTCGTTTTTGGTTTTCAGAACCCTCGTGGCAGAGGCCGTGGCAGAGGCGCAGCGCTCTCTCGCATTCGGCTCTCTCTCGAGAACTCGAGCTAGCCGTCGTGTTTTGAATTTTGAAGTGAACATAGAGAACTCGAGCATCAATTCAGTCGTAGAACTACGCTGTTTCGATATGTGTGTATGTGTGTTTAGCGCACATACATATGAAGAAACTTAATGTGTATGCAGTTGCTGCTTGTCCGATTGCTTAAATTTTAATTTTGCAGATTTCAAACTGAGTTTCATTTCTGAAGTGTTTAGCTTGGATAGGGAAAAGTGAATACTCTTCCTCATTTGCATATATTGCTCTATCACTAATAACTAAGGAATTCTAGTCTAGGTCATCAACGGTGCGGTGCGTGCATCACGAATTGAATTGTTGGTTTCTGCCTGTGACCTTGTTGTTGTTCTCTTCTGTTCCGCTCGTTTGTTTCAATTGATTTTGTCGTCTTTGCGTTGATGTTGCTGTTTTTGATTTGCTTACATTTTACTTTTGATTGCATGCAGAGACTGCACCTGTTGATCGACTTTTATTTATGTTATTATGTTTAAATAATTAGTATAGACATATTATATTTAAATTTCAGCATTTTTTATTGCAAATTAATATAGGCACATATAAAAGAAGTATTTTGATTTTTATTTACATTCATATTTTTATTCATTTTCAGCAGTGTTTAAGCAAGTTCACATATAAATTTTTTCATACATATGTACATACATATGAATGTACATATGTACATATGTGAGATAGTATCAATTTGCTACATTTTAAACACTGCTGAAAATACGTAAATAAAAATATGAATGTAAATAAAAATCAAAATACTTCTTTTATATGTGCCTATATTAATTTGCAATAAAAAATGCTGAAATTTAAATATAATATGTCTATACTAATTATTTAAACATAATAACATAAATAAAAGTCGATCAACAGGTGCAGTCTCTGCATGCAATCAAAAGTAAAATGTAAGCAAATCAAAAACAGCAACATCAACGCAAAGACGACAAAATCAATTGAAACAAACGAGCGGAACAGAAGAGAACAACAACAAGGTCACAGGCAGAAACCAACAATTCAATTCGTGATGCACGCACCGCACCGTTGATGACCTAGACTAGAATTCCTTAGTTATTAGTGATAGAGCAATATATGCAAATGAGGAAGAGTATTCACTTTTCCCTATCCAAGCAGAACACTTCAGAAATGAAACTCAGTTTGAAATCTGCAAAATTAAAATTTAAGCAATCGGACAAGCAGCAACTGCATACACATTATGTTTCTTCATATGTATGTGCACTAAACACACATACACACATATCAAAATAGCGTAGTTCTACGACTGAATTGATGCTCGGTTCTCTCTGTTCACTTTTTCAAGTTTCGTGCGAAGAGAGAGCCGAACGCGAGAGAGCGCTGCGCCTCTGCCACGGCCTCTGCCACGAGGGTTCTGAAAACCCAAATGCGACAGACCGTATTTTTTTTGGATATGCGGACTCTATTATGTTCATTGCTTAGTGATATTATGATTTTAAAAAGACTAGAAATCCAAAAAATCCATAATGAATAAATACTAGATAATTTTCTACTAAAGGATTATAAATCTTATAGATCTTAGTAGTTTCCATTATTAAGCCTTTGTCATGGCTTTGTCATAATGACTGCATTAAATAAATCAAAATAATATTGAATTATATTCAATTTTCAATTTAGTTTGATTACTAATAATATCAAACTCTATAATAGTTGTATTTATAATGAATCAATAGCTTTCTTGTCATATATTATGTTTTTTTCTGCGTTTAATATTACAATATACATACATATATATTATTGAATACACTGGTCAAAAGAATTAAATAATACAATATTGTGGATATTGTTATACATCATTCTTAATCAACTTTCCTTAGAAAGTAGTTAGTCAAATTAAAAATGATTTCAATTATTAAGAATTTGTCATGGAGGTAGGTAGTCATTAAATTAATCAAAATGGAATTGAAATATATTTAATTTTCATCTCACATTGATTAATAATAGTTTCAAATGTGATTCACTGTGATTTTATTATATGCGTAAGCCGATCTAACCACCAGAGAGAGCATCAACACTTCGGTGTGAGCAAAGTTGCCGAACACATTTAATATTAAGGGCGGCCGTAAACGGGTGGAGGTAATACGATCTGTGACAAGTCAGCTGGCGCTAGCGCTGGGTTTCTGCTACCCAAACCCAAGTGCAGCTGTTTTGTGTCGACTCCAATTAACGGCTTGCCCAGAGCTTGGGCCTGAGCTTCACATGTGATGGGTGCGGGAGAGACGCAGACAGTAGCAAACAGCAGACACAGCTGCACTCCAAAAAAAAAAAGAAGAGTGCAGAGAGCAAAACGAATGCAGGCGAGAGTGTATGTGTGTGTGTGTGTGTTTGTGTATGGGAGAGAGATTATCAGTGCGCTTTACTTTGGCCGAAACTTGATCGCGCTCAACAAGCGACCGATCAACTGAGAGCGGTATTTATCGGCACCCCCTCTTCTTCTCTGTGTTTCGTCATTCGCTCTCGCACGCTCTCGCTCTTTTGCATTGTGACAGTGGCTCGCATGCCCCCAACCCGCCCCCGCTTCGGATCGCACTGGCAGCAAGACACTTCAAAGCTCGTAGTCGCGCAACAGCTGCTCGCCATTTATGGAGTCAGTTGCTTTGAATTGGTTCGTCGTGTCGGTTGTTAAACGCTTTTGTAACGGGACGCTTATACGGTGTGGTGTGTGGTGCGTCCGTCTCGTGTTTAGTGCTCCGGGTGCACAAATACACAAATATAATAATAATAATACATGCATAATAATAATAAAACAATACAAAATACGATAATACACATACTGTGTGTAATCGACATATCACATATACATACATAACATATGTACTCACATACATATTTTCGACTGTCGACAAGTCGCGCGCGTTATGCAAATGCGAAACGCAGAAGGTGAAGGCGTTCAAATTCAAATTCAAATTTACATTGAGATTTAGATTTCAATTCAACATCAGGCACAGAGCCCAGAGCCCAGAGCAACAAATGCAGGGGGCGCGATTTGCGGGCGTGTCGCTATCGCCAACTAGTCGCCAACAGCAATAGCGGCAGCAACAACTTTAGGCGGTTGTTCTACTCGCTGTTTTGCAGTGGCCTAATGCGACGCCACAAATTTGGCAAGCAAAGCCGTGCAAGTGAGTGCAACGTGCATTAGCCAGGGCCAACCAGTTGGGAACCAAAATCGAACGCAATTAAAGCTTATGACACCAGCAACAACATCGACGCACTGTGACTGTGTGGCACATACGAAAAGTATCTGAAAAACTGCTACTGCAATTGTGAACGAGTGTGTGGAAAAAAACAGCTCAGCGAAGCCGCAGCGCATAGCGAGCCAAAAGAATACAACAACAAATATCAAATAAAAAATAGCAACAATTTATACACAATATCGAAAAGTGTTAAAATTCAAAATAAACTTCACAACTAAGTGTGCCAACCACAACAACGACAACGTAACTGTGCTAGTCGCTACAAGCGAAGTAGAATTCGATTTGTCTAGTGATCCACAGGTGTATGTATGTATATGTATTGAGGTGTACGTGTGATCGTAGTAGCTGTGCATCTGTATTTGTTGGCAGTGCGTTTTCATTCTTGAATTTAGTTAGCTGTGCTTGTTTTTTTTATTTTTTATTGCTTGTTTCGTATTTGCCAACTGCATTCGCCAAATGTGTGCAAAACTGCTCCTCATTAACATGTTTGACGCTGTCAAACAATATGTCCAAGCCGGACCAGCTAACGGCCAACGGCCAACACGGCAACGAACGGCTAACGACCCATCGAGCTGCCACAATGCAAATAACAACTAATGAGAACGACCCACAATAAAATGACAACAAACAACAATGTTATATGTATTTATATAAAAAAAAAACATACTATGTTATGTCTTTATTTTCAGTCATTCGTAGTCAGTTTATTAATTTTTACTTACCGATAAAAAAGATTCACATGACAATCTGGTTTGTGCTACACGCGACTGCGACGATCTTTTCGATTCTACACTCACACTCCAAAGCAGACAAACACACACACACCTACATGCATGAATGGGCGCCATCTGTGTGCGAAGATGAGCGTTGCCAGAGTGCGCGAAATGCGAACGATCAACATCGACATCGACAGCGCCAGCTATCAGCGTGCGTTCAAAACAATAACAAAAGCGCACTGAGGGCAACCCACGCAACACGGCGCCAAAACATCAATCAAAGCAAAATACACAAAAGCAACAGAAAAGCAAACTAACAAGAGAAACGAAAACAAAACATTAAACAAACGCAAAACACAAAGAACAAGCTGTCAAACAGGGCGTCGAAGATTTAATACCCTTTTATATGTTAGGACCATTAATTCAATTACAACATCAATCATATGACAATTTGTAAAGCTGTAAACCAATTAAGACCCATTAATTAAAATATTCCCCCAGCAAATGTAACCAGTAGAGCGCGCTGAGCTATAAACAATTAATTTTATTGCTTTAAAAATTGAGTTGAATGTGCGCTCGATATAAAAACAGTGAAATAGTTTGTTAAATCTAAAATATTCTGATTTCACTTTAATACTACTTTGACTTTAGTCAGAGAAACAGCTTGAAAAACTTATTAAATACTTATCTGATACGTTCAAGTCTATCAATCATTCTGATTTAAATTTAACTTAATGAATAATACAACTAGACTTGAGTTGAACATACGGTCAAAATATAGTCAATTTATTAAAAATACAGCTGAGTCATTTAAAACGTTAAGAATATGTAAATATTTAGTATTTTTCTTGACCAAAAATACTACATGTTCTATATTAGTATTTAAATACACACTGCAGTTTTTCTTATCGTACTCTTTCCCAATTTTGCACCTGCTTCTAGAATTTGAATATTCGCCGCGAAAAGAGTATTTTGAAATGCAACGATGCCAAATGGCAAAATCAGACTGTCGATTAATTATGTGAGCCTAATCCCCGCCTGCCCCAACTGCCAACTGCCGCAGTCAGGTGTCAAGTGCCAAGTAGCGAGTAGCAAGTAGCAAGTACCAAGTGGTGTGCAGTGCAGTTTATCAGTGTTTAACATTAATTACGCTCTGAATGAAAACAGCTGGCAAAACAGAATTTGGAATTGGCAAACGAATGGGAAATTGAAATCGGAAATGAAACCGGCTCTTCAAAATAGAAATAGAAATTGAAATTGAAATCAATTCAATTGATTGCACCCTTCTGAAGTAGTTGACATAAATCGGTTCTTATGCCCACAAGTTTGTTGCATTAAAATTCAATTTTGCAGCTTTATAGGCTCAGTCATACTCGTATGTAGAGTATGTGTAGTATTAGAATCGCGACTCCCCCCTTAACCGCACGCTGCCCGAAAGCCACGTGAAACAAATTCACAAATATTGCGAGTCGGTGAGATTAGATTAAAGAGCAGTCAGTCAGGCCGAACTGTCCGCTAATGTCAATATGGCGACACTGGACTTGGCGACATGTCCATGCCCACTATCAACTATCAACGGTGATGATCGCCGTTAGATAAGTAATGCCTCGGGGCAAGTTTCGCATTTCGGGCTCGGACGTAACACGAACAACGTGCCCACAAGCAGGCCAACTAGGTGAATTCTAGCCAACCCACTCGCCTCGCTCTCGCTCTCGCTCTCTATCTCTATTGCTCTCGTTCTCTCGCTTTCTCGCCACACTTAGGGTATTACCTGTAAGGGGGTAGATTGTAGATTGTGCACGCGTTTTGTTTTCTACTTGATTATTTATATTTATTTGTAGGTGTATCTGTAGCTGTAGCTGTATCTGTATCTGTGTATAGACTGTTCTTTATGAAAACGCATTATGCGCCTGTGTTTCAGTATCTGTATCTCGATGTGTGTGGGGCCTAAACATCTGAATACTATAAGCAAACTCGCCTGATATTATCTTATCAAAAATTAATTGGTTGTCATGACAACGGCCAAGGCGCAAAAGATACTCCCACCAACTGACCGACCGGCTAATGCCATTCCAACAATGCTCTGCAACAACATTAAAGTAATGGCAGAATATTGTATATTAACAATATACGAGTACCTACAGATTATGAATTAATATAGTTTATATTGTTTTCTGTAAAACGGACAAGAGTTTTCCAGATTTATATGCGATTTATTCTGATAATTAATTTCATTTTAACACTCAATCAATTTGAATCTTCAGCTCGTATGAACCGGAAATTGTCAGTACATGTTATTGTTCAAATAAATATTTGTTTTTCAGTTTGTAACATCCACTCCGGATGTCGAAGCTTTAAAAACATCACGTCTTACAAATAATTAGTGCAGTTGTAAATATTGATTTGACAAATAATTCGAATTATATCGCATATTTTCTTGATCGATAGAAATACAAAAAAAAGCTTCTAAGCACAACTCAAATATTCATTTAATATCATAAATATTTAACAAGTTTTAAATTTGTTACCAAAAATTCAATGAAATACAGCAGCTCCAAAAAGTTTTTTAGCACACGCTTTATTGAATTTTCTTTGGAAATTAGCCGGAGGTCAAAATTCTGTGAAAATCATTTTACGATACTTTTATAATTGGCTTCCTTTCATCCAGCAACAACAGTATAAATTAAGCAGTTGGCTTGTACTTCTGAAACAATCTTTATTTAAGAAGTTTATGTTGTTTCTCATTTAATAACTCAAAGACTTTTGCCCATCAATTTTTGTTAGCATATACTCTCACACTTGAGGTATTTGCAGTTGGTCATGCAACAGGCAGTGGATTATGAATGGACAATAAATGAATGAAAGAACCAAGTAATGCTAGTTTCTGTCTTTTTGTTTTGTTTTTGCTGATAAAAATATTCATTTTCATAGGGAAATGAGAGCAGCTGCTGCTGCTGTTGGCCAAAAGGTCGACAGTTTGGAATGTAGCGCACAGTGCGGTCGCTTGTGGTTTCAGAATCCGTGCGAGAATTATCATCTGGCAAACAGTTTTTCATAACGGATTAGTGCGGACGTTTCGCAGTGTTCTGGTCTAGTCAGTTCAGTGCTGTGCTGTGCTGTGCTGTTGCTACGCATTCATAATTTCACTTTGAATAAGTACAATTTGAATTTCATTAAAGTTTCGCTCGTTGCGTTGTTTGTTTGTTTTGGGCTACAAACAAAATTGTAGTCGCTTTTGAACTGTAAATGTGAACGGGAACTGTAACGGTAACGGTAAATGTAAGCATAACCGTGCTCCTGTTTGTCGAGCAGTTACATTTTAATATTGCCTGCAGTGTTTACAAGGAGCGTCCTCGCCGTTCTGGCCATGTTGCATACTCGTAAATAAGCCAAGTGCTAATCGATCAAAATCAAGCGCACCTTCAATTCCACTTCGAAGCCAGCCAGCCAGCCAGCCAGGTGGCCAACCCGCCCCCTCTTAACCACTCCACATTCACAGGCAACTTGTGTACACTTTACACACTAATGAGCCAATAACTGTTGCCAGTGTGTGTGTCCGTGTGTAACATGAGCAAGTGTTGTAAGTATTTGCAGCCAGGCGCCACTTCTAGACCCATTCGACATTTGCCATTCCCAACTACCCGAGAGACGCTCTAAGTTTAAGTTGAAAGTTTGTCTATGTGTGTGTGCTCGAAATAGTTGTCGTTGTCAGTAAATGTTTGAAAATCAACTGCAAAATTAAACATGGGCCACAGAGTTACAAGTATCTGAGCAAGGCCTCAACGAAAAACCAAAAGCAAAGCCAAAACCAAACCCTGTTGCTTGTCGACGTCAGCGGTCGGCTGCGGCTGCTGCTGCTGCTGTGGCTTTTATCTAAACAATTTATCGATTTTCGTTTAGATTACAACGCGCGTACCGCTAGCCAGTGAAACTGAAGCAAGCGGACGCTAACAACGATAAGATACACACTGGAGCAGGCAGCCAGCCAGCCTGTATTTATTTGAATATACGCAAATATTTTTCTCTATATAAGTTGTATATAAATATGGTATATATATATTGTATATATGTTAAGTATGATATGAGAGTACGAGTACTCGCAATTCAGTTCCGCATGTTTATGTTTCAGGGCTATTTTGGTTCATAAATACTCATAGATAGCTGTGACCCAAACATACACAGATACAGATACTATATAGCCAGCTATGCATGTGGAGCAGGTTATCATTACGCACTAATTGTCTGAAATCAATGCCAACGCAGATAAACAGCCGGGCAATACAGCAATACAGCAACAACAACATAAATGACAAATTAACATGGTGCCACGAAAATAATCAAAAGCGATAATTATGTTGAATATTTGTAGTTAATTTGCAAAGTCAGCGAAAAAATAAAAAACCAAAATATACATACAACAATCTCGCCAAAACAAAAAGACACAAACAACAACAACAACAACAGCAACAACAAATAGGCGAACAATGATTATATCAAGCCCAAGTCAGCCAGCAAACCTGTCTGGAGCGTCGTCGACGGCCCACATGAGTGAAGAAAGCGTCGAAAGTGATTGCAATTGTGTGGGGGCCAGTGCGGGGGCGGTTGTGGCGGTGGCGGGTGCCAGTGCGACGGCTCTAATGATGGGCAGGGCGGCCAGACAAATGCAAACGCCAGCCATGGAGGCAGATACATCAACAACAACAACAACAACAGCAGCAACAACTATACCAAGCAGAGCTTCATTAACGCGTCCGGCCTCTGAGTCCGAGCTGCTTGTGGGTAAGCCGATTGACTGGATGTGTGTGTGAGGGGCGTGGGCGAGTGATGATGATGATGATGATGATGCTGGGGATGCTGTTGGGGAATTGGGTAGTGCGAAACGTGCGTGTGCCTGTTATAAAGTGTTTTAGAGATGCCAACGCTTATAATTAAATAAAACGTGCGACTAGCATAATGAATGGTTAGCTCGTGTTTCCGTCTCCGTCGACGCCTCCACATGCGTGTGCTTGTTGAGCTTGTGTGCGTGCGGCCATTTGCCAAAGGCAACCGAAAAGTATGCAATACATTTGAGGCAGCGCGCACAAAAATGTAGCATGCTTTTCAGCGCAACTATTTGCTGCACTTTTTCTGTTCAAGTAGTAATTGACCTCTCTCTCTCTTTGCATCTGTCTCTGTCGCACACTTAAACTATCTTTCCCGCATTTTGTATACTTGCAGGCACTGGCACATCGGGCACCAGCTCATCCGGTGGCGGTCGTCCTGGTCACCGCAAATCCTCACTGGCGCTGGCACTTACGCCCGAGGATGAGCCAATGGATGTTTATACGGTAAGTGAAATTCGAATGGCCTTCTCGGATGCTGCGTGTGTGTGTGTGTGTGTGCTTTGGTCGTCATTATTTAGCTGGCCCAGGGCCAGAGTTTTCGGGGTGGGCATTTTGATCGGCACCGTGCACATGTGTGTTACGTCTTTGATAAGATATCTTATCATCGAGCGGCACAGCTCGTTATATGATGACAGCTCTCTTTTTGTTTTTGAATTTGTTTTCCTTTATTTTTTTCTTTTTTTACATTTCGCCTAGCAGCGCTTTTTTAAATACGACACTCAGACCAAAGAGTGTGTGTATCGAAGTGTGAGTGTGTGTAAAAAAAAGAGCGCAGTGTGTTTATTGATTTGTACATAAACAATTCGCCGCCAGAGAAATCAAATCAATTAACATTGAAGGTGGGAAATCAAAAAGTAAAGAAATAGATTAACCCGCCGCTCTGCCAGCCAGCCAGCCAGCTACCCACTGTCGAGCCAATTGTCTCAGTCAGTCAGTCGCTGTCGCAGTCGCAGTCGCAGTCTTAGTCGCATTTCAACCGCAAAAAAACCTGTGAAATATTCAATTCGATTTCTAGACATATTTCGTACTTATAAATATTCGTAACTCACGACACGACAACCAAACAACGTGTGTCCCATATTCCCCCAATACCAATACTCGTTCAACTGGATTGATTTCAAAACATATCATTTTACTTGGACCTAGTGGAAAAACTTCAACATTGGAATGTACTATTGTGTGTGCTGCTGTTTTAGGGATTACGCAAACACGCTGGCATTGTTGTTGTTGTTGCTGGATTAGAAGGACATTTTGATTATAGTTGATTGGCAAACGAAGTCAAGTGTTATTTGTTATTATTGCTGTTGCTGTTCAAGTGAAGTAGCTCGATTGAGTGAGTGAGTGAGTGTGTTATTGTATAATTAGCAGAATGCGCAATTGTTTGCCAAAAATTGCGAGTATTTTTCGCATTAAATCGTCGTCGTCTGCGGCCGCCCATGTAAATGACTCGGACCCAGAGTCCGATACGGATCGCTATATCATAGCAAAATCAACAACAACAACAACAGAGGCAACAACATCAATTAAAACAACAGCAGCTACAGTCACGACGGAATCAGATCAACTGCTCGATAATGCCAATAAAAAGCCGCAACAGCAACAACGATCAGCAGCCACAGCGACGACCACGACAACGACAACGTTGTGCGCTGATGACGTCGATAAGAACCGGCTGATAAGCGCTGTCAACCTAGCTAATTTTAATGGCTTGGATTTAGAGCAAAGCCACAAGCAAAGCAATAGCAATAGCAACAGCACTGACGATGGCACCACGAATAGTAGAAACCCAGTGGCGACAAATGGCAGCATCCGGCAACTGCAAGACAAGAATTTCGACTCGGAAATGAAGGTACCTGGCGTTGAAATTTCATTAGCAACGCCAGTGTTGGCCATGCCAACGAGATATGAACGTTTGAGCAACTCCAGTAAAACACCAGAGCAAATCGAACTGGAGTATGAGGCGAATGTGGCAGCTGAACGTGGGGATATAATGACGCCGTTGCCACGCGACCCAAGGCCACAAGGATTGAACTTCGGCAGCAGTGTAGGCGGAGCTGGCTGTAGCGGTGGAGGTGGAGGTGGCAGCGGTATTGGACGCAATATGCAGCCGGAAATAGTCGAGGCCATACGCAATCTGGACGCACAGGCATTGCGCCTCAACAATCTCACGCTGGAAGATAGATGCCAGCTGACACAATGGCAGGAAAACAAGCCGGATGAGGACACTGATTACGTGGTACTGCGTCGTCCCCAAAAACACCATGCATTCGATCGACAGTGTCACAGTCTCTACGAGCGTCGCCTACACAAGGGACCTAAACTTCATCTTTGGGTGGGCAATGGCAAGAAGCCATCGCCAGCGCAAAGTGAGGATGACGAGTTGAAAACATTTCAGGTATTGATGACAGGCTTTCTAGTAATTGGGACAGCTTGACAGGCTCCATAAAAAATAGCAACATGTGGTCTCTTTATTTATGAACTGATAGGCCAAAAAGATAACTCAGTAAGACAACAAAGAATAGTACTTCAAGTTCAACCAGTTTAATACTATCAGAGTCATTCCCATTTCCGTTAACGTTTTAAATGTCTATGGAGCTAAGTTTGATTGATTTTTCGTCAAAAGTTTTCAATATTTGTCATTACAATCGAATCAATTGACAAATAGCTTACGAATATGTTAAAAATACTTTCATGAGTATGTCAAACGTGTCGTAGAAACTAATGGAATTTCACTAAATCATTTTAGAATAGAAAATAATTATAAAATGGTATGAATATATACAATACATATATGCAATGTGATGCCATCAAATTACATTTTATAAATGACATACTAGTTATTAGCAATTTTGAAGAAAATTCTATATTAGTCAGATGCTTTGCTTTAAGCAATAAATATGCAGCATCTACAGATATATTTAAGCAATTTCTAAACTTAATATGTTCTTTAAATTGCGCGCTCAAAAGATTTCCTTCCACCTCATAAAATTTAATGCTCTCTCCAAAGTATAGACATTGTTTCTGTGGGGCTAATGTCAATTTTGATTTATGCTTAGTAAATAAGTGTAAATATTGATGCTCAGTTTACGATTATCGATTTTCGAGTCAACGATTAGCATTTGTAATTGGAAAAAGACGGTTATAAATAGTTTTGAATTTCGAGTTCTTTTGATGTCAGTTTGTTTTTCCATTACTGAACTGACACACATGAAGCTTACGCATCCGTATACAATATTATCCAGTAACCAGCAGCCAGAAGCCAACAGCCAGCAGCCAGTGAGGTGTGTCTGTGCGTGTGTGTGTGTGTGCATAAAATCCCCGATTTTCATATATCGCATTTATTCATACGAGCATAATAAATCTGTAGGCCAAGTTACCAATACGGCAAATGGCACCCCAGCAATTTTCTGTCGGGGCACAAGCAATTTTATTTTAATTTATCATCATTTGAGCGACACACGGATACGAACGCACATACACGCACACACACACACACACACTGAGGAAAAGAGGGAGCGAACAAACACCCTCATACACTCGTAAACTGACACGACACAGACAGAAGCTGAGTTAAGCCCTCTTATTTTGATGGCAAAGCCAGAGCGCTGTAGATTTTTATTAAATTTTACACGTTGTTTCACCTGCTCTGCACCCCGCACTCACCTCGTTGCTTATCTGTTTTGACTTGTGTTGCAGCGAAATCTCATGGACTTGAAATATCCAACCGTGCTACCACCGAATCCTCAACTTAAGGTAAGCTGACACGTGCCACCATCTACATCTACAGACAGCACTGTACATTGCCTGATGGCTTTCCTGTCCAATTTGACTAATGTCGATGCCAATATCAATTCATTCTGCAGGCGCTTTTAGTTTTTCACAAATCGGATAGTATCTGCGAAGTGGTCACCTTGGCCTGTCAGCGCCATCAACTGGACGTAACGCTGGTCAAATCCAAGGAGGAGGCACTGGACACTCTGCAAAAGTCATATGCCACAGCGCAGTGCTATCACCTAATTATAATTGATGCGCGCTCCACAAAAGGTCTCGATGCTGAGCACATTGCAAGGTAAGAGAGTGCTGACAAATAAACGTGGCGTATACGTGATATTTTTATATACTCTATATATGAGCAGAGACAAAAACTTGCCATACAAATAACTAACTTTGCACTAAAACTTGTCTCTTGACAGAACAATACGTCACACACATGGACATCATTTAACGACAATAATTGCGGTCTGCAAGAAGAGGTAAGTTGAGCATTAACCTAGCCGTCGACATCAACACCTTGAGCGACAGACAGTGTTTAATGACTTTTCTCCAATCCCCTCCCCCCCCAGTTTCTTTGAAAAGGATGATGCGCTAATTGCTCTATTGGACGCTGGCGTTAATAGAGTAAGTTTCTACTTTAATTGCCCCACCCAAGGAACAAAGTTAAATTGCGTCCATTTTCTTTTCTTCTCTCCCCTCTTGCAGTGCATTGCCGAGACAACCAACTTGGCCATGTGCAGCGTGGAACTGAAGCAGATACTGCACTCAATCATAAGGCCCCATAATGTCATGTCCACTCAACAGGTAAACGCAATATGCAATGCAATCGAGTTAATGCGATGCCCAGATGACAAGGCAACCAGGCAACCGTGCAACCAGCCTGGCCTTCTGTCCGGCTGGTCAGATGCCCGGGGTCGTCTGACCTGCACGCATTAATTCAATTAAATGGTGCAACGTTGCTGGCGCTTTAATCAAATTGTAAATGAAAACCACAAGCCTTGTACTCAACGTCCTCTCTCTCTCTCTCTTTCTGTTTCCACTTTGTAGGCACTCTACACGGCTCTGCATCGGCTGAAGGAGGTGGTGCTCATCACGGACGACTTGCTGCGCATACAGTACGCGAATCGTGCCACGGAAAGGCTGCTCAACATGCGTCTGGTAAGAGTTTACAGTGGCTCGCCATTGGCAACGAGCAACGTGCAACGTTCGCAACATGCGGCCCGACACTAATGAGAATCCCATTTTGCATGCCCGACAACAGGATGAAATAATTAGCAAGCCATTAGCAGACATCTTTGTCTCGGACCTGTCCACCATCAGTGAGCAGGGCAAGAGCATCAAGGAGTTTGATGGCATATTGACAGTGCGCCGCAAGAACCAGGAGGGTATACCCATGCACGTGCGTGTCGTGCCTGTGGCCTGCATTGGCAGGTAAGTGCTGCCGTGATGAGACCAAACAGAGGAAATGCATCTCAATTGCAATCTCCATCCCTCTCTCTCTCTCGCTCAGTGCACCCACACATCTGATTTTCAACTTTGATATACCCGGCGGCGGTATGGACTTTATTGCCACGTTGCCACAGCCAAAGGAGGCGCCACGCGGTTCTCTGCACTCGGTGCGTCGCTGCAGCTTTGATGTACGCTCGATTGCCTCCGATGGACTGCGTCGCACCAGTCTGGCCAAGCTGACATCGCTGCCGCTAGAGGCGCCCATCACCAAAGTATGACTCCACTTAGTATACCCAATTGGTTTTGACGAAAACTGTTGACAGATTCCTACTCAATTGCCGGAATCCCGCATCCCTACATCTCCTCATCCTCACATCCTGTACATCCCTCATCTGACCACATCCGAATGCTTACTGTGCCCATGCCAATACTAAATTATCGTCCGTGTCCGTGGTGTGTGTGAGTGTCATTATTTCATCCAGTCCATGCAGCATCAGCAGCAATTAGCCAGTGGCAACAACAATGCACCACAAATATAGCCTACACACACACACACACACACACACACATGAGCACAAGCACACTCACTGACACAGGCCACATCAACTTAGAATGGATTGGAGTTGTGCTCAAATAGTTCCAAAGCTCATTTTGTGGAACTGCCGATCACTTAATTAAGTTAATCGAAGTTGCTATCGATTAACCTAATGTCGCGCACAACTCCAATGAAATCGAGGAGTTGAGTCTCTATTTAATCAGTTAATAATTCGTATCTAATGGCACACTGTTTTGATAATAATTGTATATTATTTAACGCTTACTGATCCAAATTCTCAATCAGCCAATTCGATTAACCAATTCAAACAGTCAACGACAACAACAACAGTTCTAAATTGCACCCAAAGACTAAAACTATTGTTTTTACATTTATTCTCTTTTTTATCTCTTATTTGTTATGTTCTCTTTTTTACTTTTATGTTTTGTGTGTACTTGAACAATGATCCAACTCATGCTAAACTCAACACACACAATAATAATGATTATATGGTTAATGATAATAATGATGGTAATAATAATTGTACATATGAACTGGTTCCGTTCATTCGCACGTTCGCTCGCTCGTTTGTTTTGCTCGCTGCGCGTCGCTTGTAACAAATAAACAATATCAAATAAAAAAAAAAAAAATACAATCAAATCGAAACCAACAAATCATAATAATGAATAAACAAATGATCAACAAAATTCTGGTCAAAACCAACACACAACACTGCGCACTCGCACTTTAGATAATTAATTTACTATCACAAGTACAGGAGAATTGTTCAGCCGACGAGGCACGCCTCATCGACAAGGTCTTGGAGTTCCTCAAACGCGAGGGACTCTACAGTCCCCAAATGAAAGAGATACGCACCGATGATCCCATTGCAACCGATCTTATTGGTGCTCTTTTAACGGTGAGCTACATAATCACCAATCCATTGTGTATCCTCTCTGATAACATTTGCCATTTTGCAGGGCCCCAGCGTCTACTCGTCTCGTCGCAGCTCGAATGACTCCATCATCCGCACTGGCAACTCTACGCGCACAGCCATTGTGCCCGCCAAGATGAAGGTAGCCTTGCCTAACTATTACATTTTATCATATTAAATTGAAATTAATTTCGCATTTTCGATTTGGGCATAGGCGAATCCCATTGTCATGGAACTGCTTGAAGAATCTCTTAGCTGGGACTTTGATATTTTCAAATTGGAAGAGATCACCGATTACCATCCGCTGCTGTACTTGGGCATGGAAGTGTTCCGGCGTTTCGATGTCTTTGCCACCCTGAATATTGATGAGAACGTATGCAAGGCCTGGCTGGCCGTTATCGAGGCGCACTATCATAAGAGCAACTCATATCACAACAGCACACATGCCGCAGATGTCATGCAGGTGTGTCTCCTTCACATATGCTTATCTATTGGCAATTTTATCACATTGTTATCCATTTGCAGGCCACGGGCGCTTTCATAACACAGCTGGCCAACAGGGATATGGTAATGGATCGCATGGACGAGGCCACGGCCTTGATTGCGGCAGCGGCCCATGATGTCGATCATCCTGGCCGTTCTTCCGCCTTCCTCTCCAACTCGAACAATCCGCTGGCTATATTATATAACGATCTTACAGTACTAGAAAACCACCATGCGGCCATCACTTTCAAGTTGACGCTTGGTAAGTGCCTTAAAAATGAGCTTAAATTAATATTTTAATACCAATTTGCTGTCGACAGGTGATGACAAAATTAATATATTCAAGAACCTCGATAAGGAGACTTACAAGTCGGCTCGCAGCACCATTATCGACATGATATTGGCCACAGAAATGACACGTCACTTTGAGCACTTGGCCAAGTTTGTTAGCGTCTTTGGCAGCGACGTTGTGTCGCATGAGGTAGACTTGGGAGTTGAAAAGGCATCGCAGATCACAATGTAATTTAAAACGTTTGTAATTGCAGCTGGCGCAGTCAGAGGAGGAGACCTCGATACTCATGCGACGCATGCTCATCAAGGTGGCCGATGTAAGCAATCCTGCCAGACCGATGCAGTACTGCATTGAGTGGGCGCGACGCATTGCCGAGGAGTACTTTATGCAGACGGACGAGGAGAAGCAGCGGCACCTGCCCATTGTGATGCCCATGTTCGATCGTGCCACATGCAGCATACCAAAGAGCCAAATTGGTTTCATCGAATTCATTATACAGGACATGATGCATGCCTGGGATAGTAAGTCAATGCATAGATAAATAATCAAATTGCCAATTGATTAATTAATTGCCGCCTTGCTGCAGGTTTCATTGACATGCCACAGCTGATCAAGTGCATGCAGATCAACTACTCACAGTGGAAGAAATATGATGAGCAGGGCGTAAATACATTGGCCGAAATCATGGCCAAGCAGCCGCCTGTTGGCATCAAGCCGTCCAATTCCAAATAGCATACGGCTTTCCGGAGAATATTCTCGGGTTTTCTGAAGCCGCTGCCGGCCCAGGCGCCTGCCACATCCACAATTGGCGAGAACGAAATGGAGGACATGCTCTAGTGCCGGCGTAGCCGGTCTAGGAGCTGCAACTTGCGTCGCACTCTCTCGGCATAGATCTTGTTCTTGTCTTCTTGTCGTTTGTTGCATACATATCTCGACTAAAATAACGCTTCCACAACTGTTGTGTGTATATGTGTGTTTCTATGTGTGTATGTGGCAAGAAGGAGCTGTTGGCAATGGATACCACATCACATGTACACACTTGCTAACAAATACAAAACTGTCGCAAATGTTTGAAGAGCAAAAACAAAGCAAAACAAAAAAAAAAAACAAAATTATTGGGCTGGACTCAAAATTTAGTATTTAAGTAACATCACAAAATTTGTATGTAAATGTTAATGTGCATGAGTGTGAATGAGTGAGTGCGTGCGTGTGTGTGACTGTCATTTGGTATAAATAAATACAAAACTGAATACAAATACAAGAACTAGCAAACATAGTAACCTTTTTCTGCCACCCCAACGAAGTGGGCAGTAAGGCGTGCGCTCAAGAGTACCTTAAATGGTATAAAGGCATAATAAATACATACATACTTACATATGTATAGTACATAGGCCGTACGTGTATGTGTGTCTAACCCCCCACCCTTTCACACACGAAGACAATCTATGTTAACTGGCATAAATATCTACCATATATGTAGTTTAAATGTCCAAATATTTAAATTTAAGGCATTATCAATACCAAGGCCGTGGCTAAAAGGCTGTATGAGTATGCGTGTGTGTATAACTGTCTTACTACATGATTCGCCAGGGACAGGACAAATTATAAATGTGCAGAGCAAACGAACTATTGCTAGAATTAGATATGTATGTATATCTAAAGCTATAACCAATATATCTGATTAGCAAAGCAACAACAATTCGAATCCACAAAACGTAACGTGTGAAATTCTATGGGGCCCGTTACAATTACCTTCTATCTACACAATATGTTCTATCTAATATACATACCTAATACTATGATTAATATCGATGTACATCTATGAAGAATCAAGCTAAATGCAAAACGTTTATATAATTAAGTGATCCTTTTTGAAATCTTTTTTATCTAATTGACTGAACAAATTACATATTATACATATATAACAAAGTAAATTAATACGAATCGATGATAATACGTTCTTGTTAAAACCGAAAACCAATTGAGAATGAAATGATACGGTAAATAAATGAAAGCAAAGGCAGAATAATAAGTATATTATTATATAAACAATTTATATACAACTTTTACGAAGCATAAGCATATTCAAAGAATATATTTATATATTATTATTATATATGTATGTATGTATGTATATATGTACAAATGTGTGTGAGTGCATGTGTAGGTGTGTGTCCTCGGAACCCAATATATCAAAGAACATTGAACATTCAAACTGTTATTTGTATCTGTTATAAACATTTTTGATACAGTTTATAGAAGCGAATCGAAACCAGGACCCAATTGCACATTGTCAGCAGATATCACAAATTTTCTACACCCACCATAGACCGACACACACCACACACACACACACAACTCACACGCATACACATACAGATAGAGAGACTGTACACAAATACAGATATACGAGTGCATATATACATACATTTATTGTTGTTAATGTGTGTGTTTAACGTACGTTTGTGTATGTGTGCAAATGACATGCATACGCATCTTAATAAGTATTTACAAAATCAAAAAACAAAATGAAAGCGAAAAAGAAACAATTATTTTTAAATGCGAGCTCTTTAAACAAATGCATCAAAATTTCTATTAACTAAATACTTACAAGTAGATCGATCCAGTTTGTTTCAAAGCAAAATGGAAATCTTTATACAAACTACATACATACTTACGTATATTTGTTACTACATCTGTTTGCTCCTTGCAGGTTAAGGATTATAAATGTTAAGATTTAGTCAAATTTATTGTAAAAACAAAACAAAAACCGCGAATAAAAACGCAAATACATAATACAAACATCAATATGGCAATTCTTTTTTCAAAGTCAACAGAAACCCCAAAAACCTGAAATGTGAAAGTGAAATTTACATTTCTCTCAGTGGGTCAAGGTTAAATATTAGAATATATTTACAATGATGACGATAAATGCAAATCATTATGCTTTGTTGGGGAAGTACAACACATACATGTAGTATTATATGTATATTACTTGACTTCCTTATAGGACTGATTCCATTTAATTTTAGAGTGCGTCAATGTTTGCTTACGATCGGCATTTAAACAACCTGTTTATCTGCTTCCCTGACTGGGCTTCGATTCTTTTGGGCCAAATGGCTGCCCAAAGTTGAAGGCATAATTTCACCTCGAAAAAAAATATCAAAACAAAATAAGGTAAACAAACAAACAGTTGACAACGTGTGGTTAGCACCACAGAGACAAACTTTCTTTTGCGGCATAAAAGAGAGCACGCCCAGTAACAAAAAGCCGTCCGTAAAGAAAGTCTTACCTCACAACACAATCGTTTATTGCATTTCGAAAATCAAAATCGATGACCACAAAAAACGAGTCTGTTCACAAGTCAGCCATTCGTTGTGTTATATAATACGGACAGGCATGTACGGGCGTAAAGACCAATTAGAGATGACACAGACACAGGAAACTACAAGTAGCATTTACAATAATCACAACTTACAACTTATTTAAAGGCTATTCACTTATTTATTGACATATTTTCAATTAGTTTTAGGCACTTCTCACATTAATCTTTATCGCATGTTAGTGTAAATGTTTAAATCACATAATTTATATTATTCATACTCTTACAAATAAATTAAATTATGATTTCCTACTATTAATAAACTCGCTTTGTGAAATGTCCGTTATTGGGATATCGATTGTTGTATTTGAATACTTGAAATAGTCAAATTAATGTTGCCTTTGGGCGACAGATGGCGCTCTCATAGTTTATTATTTTGTATGTAACAGTGTAATGCTTCACGTTCACAATCACGATCACTTGCGCATCTCTGAGTCAAAGCGCAGTTTGAGAAATTCTGTCGCTGGTTTCTCGCTGACCAGAGCTGCGTTTAATGTGACTTCAACTGCTGAGCCGATCGGTTGGGCGCGAATGAAATCAAATCCGAATATCGATCGTAATAATTATTGCATAAACGTGACGGTATCCACATCGCAATCGTAATCATGCCGCAGTCGAGTTTCTTTGCGAGGAGCGTGCCCTTCGAGCAGATCGACAAGCTGGCCATTAGTGGCGGTTATTCCTCGATTTATGCCACCAGTAAGCCCGAAGTGCCAGTGGTGGGTCAGTGGGAGCAGCGCTTCTGCAGATTGGCGGACACATTCCAACCTGTGCTGGATCGAGTCCATCAGTTTGAGGTGCGCGAGGATGATGTGTGGATTGTTACGTTGCCTAAGTGTGGCACCACTTGGATGCAGGAGCTAACCTGGCTAGTATTAAATAACTGTGATTTTGAAACAGCCAAGACTGTGGATCTAACCATACGATCACCATTTTTGGAGTAAGCCCTTTTAATATTAAATTTATGTAAGCCACTATTTTAAACATATATTTCTAACCGTTTGTAGATTCAATGGAGTTGTGCCGAACGTGCCACATGACACTATTGAGGCAGCCAATGCCTTGAGCTCGCCTCGGCTAATCAAATCTCATCTGCCTGCTTGGCTGCTGCCCCGTCAGGTGTGGACCAAAAAGCCAAAGATTATTTATGTCTATCGCAATCCCAAGGACGCGGCCATTTCTTACTTCCATCACTGGCGAGGCATGGTCGGCTATCAGGGCACCAAGGCGGACTTCATGCACTCCTTCATCGATGGCTACGTCAACTTTACGCCTTGCTGGCCTCATGTACTCGACTTCTGGCAGCTGCGTCATGCGCATCATATCTATTTTACCAGCTATGAGCGTATGAAGACAGAGCTCGGGGAGGTCATCAAGGATGTGTCACATTTCCTGCAGTGTCCCATCGGCACTGAGCAAGTGCAGCAGATGAAGCAGCATCTCTCCTTTGAGAGTATGCGCGACAATCCGGCGTGTAATCATGAGAAGGAATTTGAGAGCATGAAGGCTGCAGCTGGACGGAAAGTGGAGGAGTTCAGGTAAGCAATGCTGCATTGTAGCAATGAGATCTAATCTATAGCGCAAAAAAGTGCTGCTTCACACAGATTTGTGCGACGAGGTGTGGTGGGCAGCCATAAAGATGAGATGACTGCCGACGTGATTCGAGAATTTGATCTTTGGTCCGACATCAATCTGAGGGAGTACAAATTGCACATGGATGATTTTGCAACTTACAACAAGTTCTCTTAATCGTGCAACGAGTATTGGTTGTAGGCACGTAGATTAATCATTTTAATAGATTGTAAGCTAAAGTAATATTCATATACATACATATGTATATAGATAAGTCAGTTTATTCTACGTTTATATGTATTTGCTATAAATAAATGCATTAATAAATAACACTACATATTCATACATAAGATACTCGCATTTGCAATCAGTTGAGTCTATGTAAACAAAGTAAACTCTGCCTATATCAACCAGCCACAGTAGGTCAAGTCTTTGGCAATTACTTCAAATTGTGTTCGACTTTTTAGTTCACTCACTTTAATTATCCGACATTATCTTGATATGTTGATTCAAAGTTCATATGCTTGCTAACTAAGTGCAGTCATAAACTCAGTCAAAAAAATTTATATATTTTTTGGCTTGATTCTAATGCATATTTAGTAGTTAAGAACGGCTACAGTCAAGATTTAACTGTGTGAATTCATGTAAGAAAGCCAAAAAGTATGGCAAATTAAATTTAGAAAATTTACTATTTTATGAAAAATATACCGTTCATATCGTTAAAACCTAATAGCTTAGTAGCGCTTTTTTGGCTTTATTAAATACCAAGCTACAGATTTTAACGACATATCAAATAAGCCTGAGTTTCGCCACGTAATACTTATTGTTATTCAAGCTTGTTAACCGAATTCATTTAAAATTGTGTTTGCATATACATATATATAGATATATACATTCTATATGTAACTCCCATTCTGACAAGCCGACAACTGCATTTTTGTTTAATCCAAAAAGTGGCAATGACTTGACTTTCTGCAATCCCCACTATCAACTTTACTCCTTACTGGCCATGCGCACGCAATTTATGGCAACTGCATCTTATCTACTATTTCACCAACGAAGTCTATAATCATGCCCATAATTTCGGGACAAACAAATCTGCTGGCAGAGGTGATGTGGAGGAGTTGTGGCAATGAGATCTAATCTATATTACAGGTTTAGTTAGATAAAAAAAAAGTTGCCGAAAAATAAGACGGATTAAATATGGTTTACCAGCTAAGAAGTCAAATTAAGCACAAGTATTGCAATAATCTGCTTAAAATCTGCGAAGCAGAAGTACAGCTGTATCAGTTGTCTGCAGAAATGGAATACGAGCAGGTCACGCCGACCAGCTACCCAGTCAATTTAATCAATAAGGACTGGTCCAAGCGAGCAACATTTTTTCTAAGTCCCCCGAAATCTGTTCCAAAAAGGATTCACGATTTGGAGATTTTGGAAGATGATATTTGGATAGTGACTAATCCGAAGAGCGGCACCACTTGGATGCAGGAACTCGTTTGGCTGCTGATGAATGATTGCAATTTCGAGGCAGCGCTGTCCAAGGATCAAGAATTGCGTTCACCATACCTTGAGTAAGTTTGTTTTGTCATTTTTATTTTCATCTATAAACAATGTGAGTAGATTTGATTATATTTTACACAAAGATGAGGAAACAGCTTTAGCATCTGTGCTGAAACTGCCATCTCCACGGGTCATCAAAACACACCTGCCTCTAGCTTTGTTACCTGCTCAACTATGGCAGAAGAAAGCTAAAGTGATATACGTCTTTCGAGATCCTAAGGATGCTTGGATATCTTATTATTATCACATGGTTACCGCTGGCTTCTTCAGGGTAAATACTTTGGCACAGATTATGGATGAAGTACTGGAAAAGCAAGCGGCTAAAAGAGATCCTGTTCTCCACGCCATAGAATTTTATCAATTACGCAATGAGCCATGGATTTATTACACAAGTTTTAATAGAATGAAGCAAAATTTAAGAGGAGTAATTGAAGACGTATGCAAGTTTCTAAACAAGACTGTGACTGAACAGCAAATGGAACAACTGCTCAAACATCTGTCCTTTGAAGAAATGAAGAGTAAGTGCAGTGCGGCTTCTTTCTTTATGCTCTTAACATAATCTCTTGTTTAGAAAATCCAACAACAAATCATCTTTGGGAACTTTCTCATGTTAAGCACCCTAACTCTCGTAAAGAAGTCTACAAGTAAGTTAATGAAAATATGCAGAGAATTAAATGAATTAATTTATCTGATTTTGCTTATTCGTCAGTTTTATTCGCAGTGGTAAAGTAGGTGAATATAAAGAGAAACTCACTCCGGATCAGATTAAAAAGGCTGATCAATTCATCTCACAGAGGCTGCAAGAGAATCAAGTCACACTTGAAGAGCTCTTGTTGCTAAACGAATAAAAATGCTGATTATGTTAGATTTTAGTTAAGACAATAATTATGGAACTTTCAAGATGAAATAATAAACTCTGCAATGAAAAACTAAAAAAAATTGGACAGTAATTTATATTTGTCAGAACCAAAAATTGTCATTGTCATACTCTAGAAACTAAGTCGATCTCTCGCTTGATTTTTAATACTTCTCACTAATTTTCGTAAGATGTTCATCGATGTCCTTCTCTTCAAGTATTCGAAACTTGGGATTTGATTTACTCACAATACCAATTTCAATGCTAGTGGGCTTAAAGTCAACACCCAAAACGCTGGATAAGCAGCTGATAGCCAATTGAATGGTCTTATCCTCAGGCAATGTGTCGTCGTACCACTTTTCCAAATAACTCTCGGCTCCAATCTTTTTGGTACCAGCCGCACATGCTCGGTATCCACAATAGTATCCAGCCGGATCCGTTTTGTAGACACTAGGTCCCAGTTCATCGTCGTATGATATGAGGATCATAGAGCAACCTTGAGGACGCATCTCAGCATTCTGTGTGTACACCTGATTGAGGTCTGCAATACGACAGCAAAGCACATCGATGGGCATTTCATAGCCATATTTATATTGGAAGTTAGCAGCCTCGTAGCGTGCCCTTTGCACCTGTGCGCGAGAGTCCGCTTTTAAAGGTGATTAAATATTAAAGAATCTTTATAAAAGATTTCTGGCTTAAATTTTACCAAGACGGCCCGTCATAACGCATCCAATGTTAGAGGTGATGTTAAACAAATGTGTTATTGACTCGGCCACAACGTTCTTTCCCATCACCTTCTTCTGGGTGGCGACCACGGCACAATCTGTGCTTTTCAATCCGATCGAAGTGACCAATTCCAAATCAATGGCCTTAAATGCATACTCTAAGTGTGGCAAAAACACATATGCTTTTGAAAATACATATGTACATACATATGTACTTACCTACTTGATAGAGGCGCCCCTCGGGAGAAAAAATGGTAATGTGTCTATCGTAACCAGCCGAAGTTCCACGAGACATTTTGTTTAGACACTGTTTACAATCTTTAAATAAAATGCTTAACATCTATTCAATTTTTGTTGAATTTTATTTTTGAGACAAAATTATGTTAATTAACTTCTGCATTTTTTTAAATGGTGTGACAGATACTGCAATGGCCTGCTCAGATATATATGAGAAGGAATAAGCATTGTCCCCTTTAAATGTCTTCAGAGAATCTGTTTACAATTAGAGTACAATGATATTACTGGCATTACAAATATGCGAGATATACATATAGACGAAAATATTATCTATTAAGAGCAGCTATACTAAGCACTCGCTTCGGCTGATAGCAAAGTGCTCATTAAACGAAATACTCTTTAGAGTTGATAATAACTCAATTGAGTGAAAGCGTAATTAAGCTTAATTTAAACAACATTTTTTATGTGTCAAGATACATTTCAAATTTTTGCTTATCATGCAGTCCAAACATGTAATCATTATACCATAGTTTATTTAATGTCGTATTTATCTACACATTGTGGTTGTAAATAAGTGTCACAAAAAAGAAATACTTTTTATACCCTATACAAAATTGGATTACATTTTGTTAGCACCCAAATAGGGTATTTTAATGTTGGATACTGTAATCAAGCAAACGATCATTCTCGAATGCAATGGAACATTTTTGTGCGCTCTCTTTGTTTGTGGTCTCAGTCATTGCCAGTTCCGACGAGAAGGGATTTGCTATTTTACGAAACTTCAGTAGACTTCAGAAATGGAATTCGAGCAGGTCACGCCAAAGAGCTATCCAGTCAATTTAATTCAGAAAGACTGGGCTCAACGGAAATTATATTTTACAAGTCCGGCGAAATGTTTCCCAGATATGATTCACGATATGGAGATATTGGAAGATGATGTTTGGATTGTGACCAATCCCAAGTGTGGCACCACTTGGATGCAGGAACTTGTTTGGCTTCTGATGAATGATTGCAACTTCGACGCTGCACTGTCTAAGCATTTGGAGTTGCGCTCGCCATTTCTTGAGTATGTTTAATATTATAAGAGTATACTTATCAAACACTCACATTAACAAGTATGTAATGTCAACAGATACGATTTTATAATACACAAAGATGTTGAAAGAGCTTTGAAACCAGTGCAGGAACTGCCGTCTCCTCGGGTTATAAAATCTCACCTTTCTTTAGCTTTATTGCCTGCTCAACTTTGGCAGAAGAAAGCTAAAGTAGTCTACGTCTTTCGGGATCCCAAGGATGCTTGGCTATCTGCCTATTATCACGGTGTTACTACTGGTTTTCGCTATGGATCATCTTTGGAGCAGTACATGGATAGAATACTGGATATTGAGGCTCCAAAAACAAATCCTGTTCTCCATGCTATAGAATTTTATCAGTTACGCAATGAGCCATGGATTTATTACACAAGCTTTAATAGAATGAAGCAAAATTTAAGAGGTGTTATTGAAGATCTGTGTAAGTTTCTTAACAAGACTGTCACGGAGCCACAAATGGAACGACTACTTAAACATCTGTCTTTCGAGGAAATGAAGAGTAAGTTTCTTCAATGTTATTATTTTCACCACTCTGAATATAATCTCATCATAGAAAATCCAACAACAAATCATGCATGGGAGTTGTCTCAAACTTCACACCCGAACAGAGGCAAAGAAGTGCATAAGTAAGCAAACATGAAAGAGATAGAGGAAAGGAGGGGTTTGTGAAACTAATTTGCAAATTTTTCAGTTTCATACGCAGCGGCAAAGTTGGTGGACATAAAGATGACTTGACACCTGAGCAGATCGAGAAAGCTGATAGTTTCATTTCACAGAGACTGCAAGAGAATCAAGTTACACTCGACGAGCTCTTGTTGCTGGACAAATTATAATTAAAATATACTTGCATATGCAGGTCTTTATGTTTCTTATTTCAATTCATTTATTTTCATTCGAGATATACATAGAAAAAATTATATATTGAATGATTTGACTGTTTGTCTCTAAATTATCATTTTTTTCGATCCCATGCAAAATTTTCAGATACTTTGGGTGTTTTTAGTTAAACAATAATAGCAATCCTTGTACTAACCCAGTGAAAATGTAATCTGATATAATATTTCATTAAATCAATTTTGCCATTAAAAAAAAAATAAAATTTAATCATAAATAAAGTAGTTTTTCATTATCATTTCTATATTATATAAAAACTCAATATAATATTATAGACGTATATATGTTACAATACTAAATAATTCTCAAATTGGTATAAAAAATTAAGTTTTGGGTTTTTGCTGCTTAGAAAGCAAAGACTCTCTGGCATTTATTGTGTGGTGGTTTCCACTTTCTTGGCATTGTCTTCCTTTGAGGAGGGGCCAGTCTGTGTGATTTGCACCAGGCGCTCGGTTGGAGGTGGTGGCAGTTTCTTCATGGGAGCCGTAATGGTCAATAAGCCATCCGAGGACAGCGATGAGGTTACTGTATCTGGATTGACATCACCTGAGCAAGAAACGGCATCAAGTTCATAAGCAAAGTGATTCTTAGAGAAGACTGGTACTCAATACTTACTGGGCAGCTGGTAACGTCTGGAGAACTGGCGAGAGATAAAGCCGTGCTCATCCTGTTTCTCCTCGTGCTTGCCCTCGACAATGACAAATCTGTCAGCGACCTTAACGGTAATTTCATTGGGCGAAAACTGTTGGACATCCAGGATAACCTCGAACTTCTCATTGTCAATGTTCAGCGTGGAGCCAGACTCCTGCTTCTGCAGACTGTTGGCCGAACGTTGCCAGGGACGCAGGTAACCTGATCGCAGAACTGTGGGACGAGAGTTCCAGACGGATGATAGCAGATCATCACGTCTCAGGCCCTGGCCAAAGTGCTGATCCAAGAGGCGCGAGGTGCGCATTGGAACATCCAACTCATCCCACCAGTCACGGAACATTAGAGGCACTACGGACATCTACGTTTACGGAAGAACGAAAGAAACAAAGCTAATGGCAATTAATGCACATCACATCAGTTAGTTCAATGGATAATTTTTAATCAAACGTCAATAGCCAAATGATCTGTTTGCTGTCAATGGTCTTCGTACCTTTGCTATTTAATCACCGATTGGTCACCACACACCAATTAATTCCTTGACTTTTCGCGTCTTTCTCGATTCGCGTTTGAAGCGTTTTTGTGGAGATTTCTGAAAATTTGGCCAATTTTATACCAAAATCACACTGTTTACATCTGCTACATATTCGTATGTGCTAAAAATATGAAAATGTATTTGCCATCTAATTTTAGCCAAGCGTCATTCATTTGAGTTGGCTCCCACAAGCATTATTTAGCATTTATATATGTACGTATTCCCATAGATTTGAATGTGTAAATCTTGTTCTCCTCAAAAAAGATATACAAATAGAATACTCTGCAAAATGTTAATTATTGCTTTGTATGCATATAACTCGTCTATGTATACATCAAGTTGAACGCAAAATAAACTTAAGAAAACTATTAATTCATCGAAGAGTATACACTATTCGCATAATTAATTTCTCCACTTTCTTATTTTGTTTTTATTTTTTTGGGAAGACACCGACGCGAGCAATGACGCCGATGCATGGAAAATTCTATAGATTCGAAATGTACTGCAAAACATTTGCTAGAAAGTGTCTGCATTCATATATTTTATACGTTTTTTTCATGCAAATTTAAATCTAAATATCCATAAACATGCTTTAAAAAAAAATGCAAAATTAGCAAATCTAATGCGGTGGAAAAAATGTTTGCTAATTGCGTCCGCCTTATTGACCAATAATGTTTGTAGATCTTTTTTCTTTCCGGCACTAGAATTTTGGAAGCTGCCAGAACTATATAGGCAACTTTGTTGTTTTGCTTTTTCATAATACGAGCACCTTTATTTTTGTACTTATATGTGGCCTTATGTTCGTTTGAGGCAAATATTTTCAACCTGTTGAAATTTTTGATGCCACATATTAAAATACTTTGGCATATAAATGAGTTTCCAAACTATTTTAGGCATCCGCCTGCTGAATCATGGCGCGTCTCTTTGGCTCAGACAATCTCTGTGACGTACAAAATATGTCACAGATGTGGTTGTTATTAAAATGAAAACAAAGCAAAATGCATCTACTTTAAATTCATACATAATATAAGAAATTCGAGGGTAAAGGCTCAAGATTTTTTTCATTTTTTTCCACTGAATAAATAAACTTGTAGCTTTTAATTTAAACAGAACATAGCGTGCTTTCAAGAGCAAGAGAGACTTGGAAGTTCGAGATTTATTATAATGAATTAATGGACTGTGCTCACCTTCTAATGCAGTCGTTAGACACCTTAAGATATACAAACAGAAGACAGGCATCATCCTTCCAGAGTCCAGTTTTAAAAAATTGCAAAATTTTGTATATAAAGGGCCCAAATCTGTAATACTTATAATAAATATGTAAATTGGAAATTTATTGTCAGACAACAGTCATCACTTTCTGTTTCTCCTGTTTCTAATAAATCATAACAAATGTTAAAAAATTATGTTTAGTATTGCTAAAATACTCTGTAGTAAGTTTTACTGATGCAGCAGTACATTAATTAACTATAATATCTATAATTATAGTAAAGAAGTTATTTGAATTCAAATATTTTAATAAATATTTAAGCTAATCCCAGAGGATATTTAACACAGCACTAAATGAGACACCCTTTATACGCAATAATGCAGCTGCAGCTCCCGAAGTCGGCCATTTCGCTACGCACACCAATGACGCAAATTGGAGACTGTGTGTGCGAGTGTGTGTGCGTGTGTGTGTGTGTGTGTGGAGCCGACAGAGTCTGACCGTCAGCCGACGCCCAACACTAGGCCAAAGCCAAAAAAGCACTCGCCACAGGACATGCAGTCGTGTCTCATGTCTCGTGTCTCGACATCGTTATCTCAAACTCTCTCTGTCTATGAGTGCGAGTGTTTGTGTGTGTGTGTGTGTGGCATCGGCATTATCGTCGGCATTGGCATCGGCATCGTTATAGCGTCATGTGATACGCGAAACTGCCAGCGAAAACATAACAACAACAGCAATTACGAAACGCAACGCAATGCAAAAGGTGTGACAAATAGTAACTTTAATGTTTTGTGCATTTATTTCTTAATTCGTGTTGCACGCTTTTAGGCGCTGCCCGGATTCGCTGGAGTCGCAAGGTGGCTGCTTGTGGTCGTTTTGCTGATGGCGTTGACACAGCCGTTGTACGCTAATGTTGAGGGGCATCTAACCAAGCGCTATTCGGACCAGAGTGTGCATGGTTATATGACCGAGGTAAGGGAGTTGTCAGCTGTCTGATTGCATTTCATCATTTTTGACTATTGGCTTATAGCGCACTTGCTGGTGGAACGAGGTCTGCAAGGAGGAGTTCCAGAATCTTTTTCGCTGCAAGTGTCCGCAGTACTCGTACTGCCGGTAAGTCTATATAGTAGAGCAAGCTGTCAAATAGCGAAATGTTATCAAGTGTTGTGCTTAAAGCTCGCCAGGACGCTACTATAATGCCTACTGCTCCATGACGGACACCGGATATATTTGGACTCAACTGGCAATGGGCACCGTTGAGCGTTGAGCGCGTGACGTCAAACATATCTCTGTAACAACAACAACAACAACAATAACGGCAGCGGCAGCAGCAGTAGTAACAACAACACTGCCTGCTGATAGTATACAGCCATTAACAAGCTAATATTCTAAACTAACGAAATGCCCTTGGGTCTTAATCACAATTCAAACAGTTAACCGAAGCTCCTCCAATGGCATTATAAATCAGATATCAGCATGAAGCTCGTTTATAATGCCCTTTCAGGAGTCTCCCCTAAACGTAGTCAACAAACATAAACATGTGCACGCTTTATATATATATATGTGCACATATATCTCTTGGATTCTTTGTTTTCGATTTGTATATGCCTAATAAAAATCGAACTTTTCATTATACAAACCAAACTGTGCGGTGTTGTCAGACTTTTCTTACCCAGTATTGGGTGCCATGAAAAATCGATAAACAGCTTTTCAATCTGCAGACGTAAGTTGGTGTTTGTGCCACAGTGGCACCTAGCAACCACGCACTTCAGAGGATATATAAAGCGCACCTGTTTCGAGCACATTGCCCCACTGTGCTGGTGAAGCGCATGCGTTCGCAATGAAAGCGAAAAGCGTAGGTGCTGTGCGTGTGTTGGCCATTGGCCCAGAGCCAGTTCAGTTATTGCCAGCTCAACATATAGACAACTCCAACAGATGTTAAGGCTGCCAACGCGTTCGCCAGCCAAGAAAATCGACTAAAAAACAGAGCCAAAAAGTGCAGCTCAACCTAATACAGTTACAAATCACATATAGATCTCTAAGCTTGGCCAAAGTATGCGAAGTATTTTAGTTGTGGCGCTTGTCGCGCTGGCTGTTATGGGTGCTCCAAGCACCGTCGATGGCAACCACCTGCCAGATGCTGCCATAAACATCAACGAACGCTTCTTCGATGAGGTCAGGGAGCTCATCAAGCGACGCATGGAGGTGAGTTTAAATTGCGGCGCGGTTGTTGTTTGACTTTCATTCGCCTTGCAGAGCAAGCAGATGCCTTTGGCGGGCGATGAACTGGCTTTACAAAATCAACGCAGCTACGACAATGTACCAATACCAGCGGCCAGTGTGCCAGTGCCTGTGCTCGTCGAGAACTGGCCAACCGATCAGCATAGCTTTGGACAAGTGACAGCCGTTTCTGTGGATCCCGAGGGCAATCCAGTGATTTTCCATCGTGCTGACCGCTACTGGGATGTTAAGTAGGTCAACAGCTGTCCAGTAACAAGTGTTTAACACCATCACAATTTAAAGAGTGTGTGTGTGTATCATAATTCAATTGAATCCATTTCGTTTCTGCCATTTACAGCACCTTTAATGAGAGCAACATTTACTTTCTCATCGAGTATGGACCAATAAAGGAGAAGACCATTTATGTGCTCGATCCCAAAACGGGTGCCATTAAGTCCGGCTGGGGCTCAGATATGTTCTTTATGCCACATGGCATGACTATCGATGCACATGGCAACTACTGGATCACCGATGTGGCCATGCATCAAGCCTTTAAGGTAAGCATACGAATTGAATTTGCTCTTCAAACCTTATGTCTTCTTGTGTTAATTGCAGTTCAGACCTTTTGAAAGCAAACCGCAGCTGGTGATTGGCAAACGCTTCCGACCTGGCGCCACTGTCAAACATCTATGCAAGCCAACCTCCATTGCCGTGGCCACAACAGGAGAGGTGTGAAATAATGTGCTATAATTGGCTTAATACATAACTAAATATTTCTCTTTCATAGTTCTTCGTTGCCGACGGCTATTGCAATAGTCGCATTCTCAAGTTCAATGCCGCTGGCAAACTGTTGCGTAGCATTCCCCAGCCACCCGGTGCGTATACGTAATGTGCTTTATAGTGTAACAGTTCAATATTGCAGCCACTTGCAGAATTCCTATCGTTGCAGGTACCACATGCCATTACTCTGCTGGAACATTTGGATTTGCTCTGCATTGCCGATCGCGAGAACATGCGTGTAGTTTGCCCCAAGTGAGCGAGCATTAAATATATATAACTTATATATTTAAAAAAGAAATGCACAATTACAATTTTACAAACCACAATTGTTTTCAGAGCTGGCCTTAAATCATCGCATGGCGAAGGACAACCGGCGGCCACCATACAGGAGCCAGATCTGGGACGTGTCTTCGGTGTAAGTGGCTATGGCGATATTGTGTTTGCCGTGAATGGACCCACTTCCATGTTGCCAGTGCGTGGCTTTACTATTGATCCCCGTTCCGAGACCATCATTGGCCACTGGGGTGAATTCAAGAATCCGCATTCCATAGCTGTAAGCGTCAATGGCTCAGCCCTTTATGTGACAGAGACGGGCACCAATCATCAGACAAATCGGGTTTGGAAATACGTTCTGGCTTGAGGTCTTGGTGATCAACTTACGCGCAGCATACACAAAACTCGAAAGGCACTTCCACAAATGCGAGTGAGTCGACGACAGGCATATCCCAAAAATAGTGAATAGTGAATAACAATTCCAGTTGAATAACTTCGAAATATCCTCTTAATAGAGGGCATCTAGTGAGTATATCGATATCAAAACCGCAACCGTAAAACACCAATAGAGACAGGAAACACAATTCTAACATATGATTAAAATCAATAGTAGTAATTATTAATGTACGATTTAAGTATGTAAATTGCTTATCAAACAAATACCACAACAAACATAACCTCAAAATTTATGTTTTTTGCACTGTAATGAGCAATGGGAATTACAAAGCAGCTTAAAACTAATAATATAACCATCAAAGGCATACACACATATGCACATATGTGCGTATGTGTGTACACATTAACTAGGCACTTCGGGATTAACTTATTACCAAATGCGCATTCAAAATTATATAAATATTTAATATTTAACACTATGTATCATATTGTAATCTGCACAAACACATATATATATGTGTATATCTATATACTATTACATTATATTATAATAATCCATGTAAATTATGTAATAAACAGTTGTTGTTGTTGTGCATGTAGTACAGCCTACACACAAAAAAAAAGGCAATTCCGGAATGCATTTGTTTACTGGAATAAACGAGTGTAGTTGGGACTAGGCAACATGTGAATAAGGCAAACAGAATACGCAATCTTCCACTTTCTTTAAACAAATATATAACACCTTATGATAAATATTAAATAGAAAAATATATAAATATATAAAATCTAACGGGCTATAAGCCAATGTCTGGCGAATGCCAGCGCCTCGTTCAATTGCAGCAGCCACTCGACTAGCTCTGATTGTGTGTCTGCCGCAAAAAACCCTTCAGAGTTGGAGCATTGCAGCAGGAAGCTTCGAGCACGTGCACACAGCTCTCGAGGCGCCACATCCAACTCAGCCTGCAGGCAGGTCTCAAGTTTCAGCTGGAGCAATGGTGGCTCATCGCAAAGATTGTGCTCGTGCTGCCACACCGATAGACGCAGGCCATTGAGTGTGCACCAGCGGCGATTCCAGTTGTGCTTATTCTTGGGATCCGTATCCTGCACGTTAAGATAACCAGAGTGTTGCGACCTGGGCAGGCGCAGCTCCACGCGACCACTCAACGCAATCTGTGGCATTAAATTCGAGGACTTTGTGTGCGACGTAAGTGGCAGTTCCCAGGTACGGGAGGTACGCAACCACATCCTGTCACTGGCCAGTGTTTTGTCGGTCTCGACTAATTCGAACGGCACCAGATCACTGGCCTTCAGTGTGAAGGAAGCATGCAAGCGAAATCGCGAAACAATTTGCTCACTTTGTGATGAGCTGCTGGAGAAGCCAGAGCCAAGACTGCCGCTGCCACGTTTCTATGATGAGGAGTGTAAAGTCAATAAAATGGATGCAATTGCAAAAAAAAAAAAACTAAATCTTACTATTAACGCCTTGGGCGGCTCCAGGGATAGCGTGGACACTTTGCGTAGGCGTAACATAAATATCTGACAACGCATCTCTAGCGCCTCCGCTGGGCCATCAGTGTAGAACTCGAGTCCACAATCGCGGAAAACTGCAGCACCGTTTTGGCACTCGATCGACTGTGTGGAGCGAATGCGACCCTCGCATTCCACGGTGCATATATAGTTGTAGTTGAAAAACATGTCCTGGTTCACATCAGCCTTGACGGGCAAATGCAGTGCATCTATGAGAAAACACTGGGAATCACGCCGGGCTGATGATACCGTCTCGCTAGTCAAAATGGGAGCTGCCTGTTTGCGCAGCGAGGAGAAGAGCAACAGACGTTCCGCCTCTACCATTTCGGAAGAGATTTCCAACTCGGGCATTTGGCGACAGATGTTAACAGCCTGCGCCAGTTGCTCATTTGTGGTCAGCGACTCGTTGAGCAAGGAATCCAGATTTATGGTGGCATAGTAGTTGCTGCTATCCAGCTCTCCTTCTGTCTGATTTGACTGATCACGCGATATGCTTAGGCTGTGCGTCAATCGCTGTTTCTCGGCTACCAAAAAGTCTTTTCCCTTACGATAAGACCGACGCACTGCATCCTTAAGCAAGCGATAGCGCGCCAAGGTGCTCATCGACAGCAGGTTGCTCTCGCCTGGCAACGTCTGCGTCAGTTCATCGAGACTGCTGTGTCCAGGTAATACATTACTGGGTTTTCCCGGCTGATGTGGCGTCGTTGGACAACTGACGCTGGTATTCTGCTTAGCCCCCGGCACTGTTGGACCATCGTTAATGTCGATGTTGAGCATGCGCGTGGGCTGAAAAATGGCGCAAGTCAACTGATTACATATCAAAACTATTAAGAGTCAAGTTGAAATTGAAATTAAAGTTGAAGCAAAGTACCAAAAGAAAGTGTTTTTATAGCTAAATACCCGCAAAGCTTATATTTGTAGTGATGTCTTGGAATGATTAACTTATACAGTGTGTTATGGTTTTAAATGACAACAAATGAATGAAAGATCATCGCTTATATGCTAATAGGAATCAACAAATATCTCTACCTTAGTCGTAAAGTGTTGGTTTTGCTTCTTTGGCGTACTCTGGTTATCTGACGACGGCGGAGGCGGCTCCAGCTGTACTGATCCATACTGGCTCTGTCCACTGCTATTGGCATCCTCAATTACATAATCGTGGTACACTTCATTGGGCATATCATAAGACACAGTATCTTCATCCGCAACAGACGCCTTGATACACGTCTGTAAATATATAATGAGAGACTGGACCATTTGGTTTATGACACACTTACATTTGGCACCTTCTCCAGTCGCATATTGTCGTCGTGGTCCAGCACAATCTCGCTGCGACAAAGATTCTCCAAGAATATCTCACTGCGCTGCAGCGATAACTCAGATTTTGAAAGATTACGATTCTTTTTGGGCGGCGAATGCTGTTCGTTTATGTTGTTTAACGAATGGTGCATTGGCAGTGTCGGCTGCTCTGATATGCGATTCATCGATCTTAAAGTGGACAGTGTGCAGGAAGTATCGCTGCCAGGTTCATCTGGTAACGGCATAAACTGAAAGAAGCTGCCGTTCATCAAAGACTCTTGCAGAAATTGACCCAGTGGTCGTGGTTGCACTGCTGCTTTTGAATCTACTGATCTGGGAGATGATTTGTTGGACTTTTGCACTGTGGCATAGAGTGAACTGAAATCCGCAACTGGAGATTGAGGGAATGGCGATGGCTGAGGTGTTGTGTCACTGACAGTACTAGTTGCTGATGCTAGTGATGATTTTGTTGGTGTAGGTGCAGGAGATGTAACAGGTGTAGCTGCATGTGTGTCTGCTGTTGCTGAAGATAAAGCGGGTATCTGAGCCAGCTCCAGCAGAGCAGCATTTCTGACATCAAATTGTGGACTGCCGCTAATGCGCATACAATCCTCCTCTATCTCGGAATAAATAGGTTCTCTTTCATGAACTTGAGGACGATGCTGTGCTGCCACCGAGCGCTTCCCTCTAGGACTGGGTCCATCAACACAATCGAAACCACCTGTTGTGCGATTTCGTTGCTCCGGGGGCGCGAATCGCGAGCATTCCTGAAACGAAATGTTCATGAAAATTCCATACCATATAAATATATATTAAGAACAGGTCGTAAAAAGAAATTTAAAAAAAATAATTAATCGACATTTTACATAATTTTAAAATTAAACTTTTACAAATCCATCTTAAATGCTACGATAAATTCACTCACTAATTTTAAATATTAGCGCTATGATAAACTTGTTCTGATAACGATAACGATAACGATACACGATACTTCACCGTTTAGAACGCAGCTAATAATATCGCAAAGCAAATGCAGTACTAAAATACCAAACAAATACTTTAATTATTTTGTACTATAAAATTTCACGTTCCTTTTTTTTTTTGAAAAAAATAAATTGTTATATTTTAAATGCGATTGAAACAAAAATGCTAGACATATTTTGCGAAAATTAAATTTTTGTATTCTGGTATATTCATTTATATTTTGATATTCATTATGCGGTCATGCTGAATGCAAAAATAACAGCTGATAAACACTTAAATGCACTGGCGCAGTTTCGGCAAGGCGTACGATAGAACTATAAACATTTAGCTTGTCTGCTAATGTGTTGTTTTGACTAAATGAGATGTCCAAATCCCTCCTGCGTTCGTTTAAAAATCATATACAAATCACACGAAGCATTTGGCAAAGGACGGTCTCGGAAATGGAGCCACGATACGATTTCAATCGCAAATGGACAATGCCAGATAAGTTGGAGACAATGCCGCTATATACATTCAAGCTGATTTCCTACAATATACTAGCCCAAGATCTGCTAATGGAACACTTGTATTTATACTCGACGCAACCAAGGCAACTCCTAACTTGGAGTGCTCGGATGGATAAACTACAAAGAGAGATAATCAAGTTGGACCCGGACATACTCTGCCTACAGGAGATGCAGTACGATCATCTGCCAATGCTGGTGCAGCGCCTAACAGCGTGGAGTGGCAAGCGTCTAGAGTACGTGTACAAGAAGAAGACAGGCAAACGTACTGACGGATGTGCCATTATTTATGACGCCTACAAGTTTAAGTTAATTCGTCAACAAGGTGTGGAACTCTATGATGTGAATGTGCCACTACTGAATCGCGAAAATATAGCATTATTAGCCAAATTCCGACTGAAGCAACCATGCAAAAATAATGATAATGAGCCCCAAGAGGTCATCGTAGCCACTACGCATCTGCTGTTTAATCCACGACGAAGCGATGTGCGCTGTGCCCAAGTGAAGAAGCTTATGGACGAACTAATCACCTTTGCAGCTGATTCTAACACGAAGGGCCCGCTTTTAAGTAGCTGCACCACGCCAGTTATTCTCACCGGAGACTTTAATTCTGAATTGGAATCACCTCCAATGGTATTAGTTAGTGCACAAGGAACTGAAGCCTCATCGCTAAATTTTAAGATACTTAACCCAGGTCACTACACTGCATCCACATACCAAGACCAATGGATTACAGTAGACTACATTATGCACTCCGACGGACCAAAATGCAAGCATAAACTGAAGGTGCTAAGCGTCTACTCACTGCCTAAAATTCCAACATGTGTCAGCGCGGGACTTATACCAAATTACTACCTCGGCTCTGATCACTACTCCTTGGGTGCGGTGTTCGCTATTGTTTAAAGTTTGTTTTCTTTTGCAAATAAAATGTACAAAATTTTCATTGTATAAAACTTACCCGAAAAGTGCGAGTAGCGTGTTCATCGCTGGCTTCCAGTTTAGCTCGAATGCTGCTCAGCAGATAGCCCATTTTGGTAATGGTGACATCCTGGTCGAGATCCTTGTGAAACGAGCGATATGTGGTGGGTGCAGGGGTGCTGTCGCTTTGAAAGTTAAGCTTGCGAGGACGCTGGCCACGAGGAACTTTCTTGGGTGGCGTTGGTGGTTTCACTTTTCGCTCAAAATCAAAATAGGGCTGATCCGAGCTTTCCTTGTATTGATGCTGTCTTGTAGATGTGGTTGTTGCGGATGGAGTTGACTGAACCGGCGAATGATAACTGCCTGGTGGCGACTGAGATTGCAGATCCAGATGTAGTTGAGAATTAGATGTTTGTACTCCCACAGTACATAATATTGGCATTGGTCTCTCCCTCACACTATGCTCCTGCTGCTGGTTCGATTTTTTGGGCGAGACGAAGCGCAATATTTTGTTCTTTGAATTGTTGAGAAACTTCTTAGATTTACTGCGCAATCCGGGACGATTCTTATTGCCATTCCATGGCGAAAGATTGCGCAACTGTTCACCCCAAATGAATTTCTGGCTGCTTTGTTTGGCATTGGGCAAACGAGGATATTTAATCGGTGTGTGCTTCTGGTCCATATTAACTGCTAGATTATCGGACACTCCATCAACAGTGTCCAACGAGATCTTTGGCACCACTGGCACTTGCCAGCCTATGTTGGCAACCTGCGGCGCCGGCTCTGCTGAGTGAGTGTTAAATTGTGCCTGCTTTCCAGAGTCGTAATTGAGCATATCATTTATTTTGGGCTCCGTCCAGCCCAGCATGATCTCCTTCATGGGCTTATCGACCACGGTGCTCTTCCTGCTGGCCATATGAATATTCTTGGCATAGTGAACACCACGCTTCGACTCCACAACGCGTTCAATGTCACTTAACGAGGGGCAAGTCGCTAATTTGGCGTTGTGAATTGGTTTTTCTATTTCAGCTGCAATAACAAATGAAACTCTATGATAGGATATTGCAATATTATGGCGGTACAGTAAATTGTCCATATAGTTAACAACATAGGTTCTGGAAGAGTTTTGTTTCACATGCTTTATTCTCAAAATAACTTTAAAACTTGAATACATAACTAATGTTCTCTACATATGCGCGTCTAATTAAACTAAAGCAAATAAACTGCAAATTGTTAAATGAATTATTTATGCTAAATTAAAATACTTCATTAATGAATAAAGTTTACACAAATAGTGTTTAAATTTATTTGTGAAATGAGACTAATCAAACAACTTATTTAGTTTAGAGAATTAACTAGTGGTTATCTTAAAAATAATTGGCAATTTTTAATAGAAAACTAAAATATGTTTACGTAAACTAAAAAAACAAACTACAAATTCACCAAATAAAATTTTGTAATTTAATATAATATATTTCATGATAATAAACTAATCATATGTTTTATTATTACTAAATTAAGCAACTTTATTTACCCACGAATTGATTAAAACGCAATTAACTAAAGGATAAAAATTAATTAAAATTTCGCATTAGAAGACACTAATCAAATGAATTATTTATACTAATTTAAAGTACTTTATTAACAATGTAATGAAAATACAACAAACTTCCGCAACCTTTACTATTGATTAGTTAATTGTATGGAATTCAAATTATACTACTGACAGATATACTAGCTTCACTTACCCAAAGGATACGATTTACGATTGCTCTTTGTCTTAACCGTTTGGTCAACTTTAGAAACTGGCAGCTGGACACCATGCTTGCGTAGAAACTCATCTAGCACTCGCTCGGCATCGCGAACAGATGGTGTCGTTGAAGTTAATGATGATAAAGAGATTTTACCATCTAGACTTTGTGTGCTACGACGCGGCGGTTTGGGCGGTGGCTGCTCCACATCACGCGGCTTGAAGCTAACCTGTCCGCCATTCGAGAGACGCTTCTGCAGCAGTCGACCTCCACCACTGGAAGTTCGACGTGATTTACGACGTGACGAGTGGAAGCTCTCATCCGCAATGCTGGTGGCTTCAGTTTGAAAGTCGTCGCACTCTTCCAGTGGTGTTTCCTGCTCGCTAATGATAGACAGATTGGGCGCTGATGGATTGTACTCAATTCGTTCAGTCTTTTGCATTTTTGGAAGGGCCACTTTAACTGGCTTCGAGGCAGCTACCGATGTTGACGTTGTTGAGCATCCAGTGCTTGACATTTTCTGTTTATTAACACGCACTTCCGATATGACACAGTTGTCCCGAAGCTCCTGTATAATGTGTATAAGTGGCGCATCGTCGCCCACGGTGTGCAAACTGCTAAGTGCGGTCAATGGTCTGCCAGCAATAGAGGTATGGCTTGAAATGGCAGCCTGCTTACTGTAGTCGGACTGAAAACTGTGTCGACGGGACGGACCGTTTTTTTGGCTCTGCTGAGCATTTAAATTGTTTTGAACCATCTGTCCAATGCCGACCTGTATCAAAATGCCCAGCATATGGAAAGTTTGGTTATCGAATTGAAATAAATGCAATGGGTTAGGGGGAAAGTATTCATACCCTATTACTATCGGAACGCCTGCTGCGTTTGTGTTGCCGCACGTGCCAGTCACGTGGCGGTGCCGTTGAGCCGCAGTCCCCGCTGTCGCTGGTGAAGCAGTAACAGAATCCATTCTTGCATGGCTTTCCCTTGCGCTCCTGCTCCTTATTACAGCGATTTTGGTTGATTAGATGTGCATCAGCAGCGACTGTCTGTACCTTTTGCTCCTCCCCAACAGCAGCCATCTCACGATCGCGACTGTGGGTTGAGACGCGTCTGATGCGTCGCGCACGAAACTCGTTTATGCATTCTTGCAAACTGAAAGAGCTTGTCGAGCCCGATTCAACAGAGTCTTCCTCCTCCTCTTCCTCATCATCTTCGACACAGTCATTTATTGATGCCGCATCAACTGCAGCCACACCGAGTTTTGGGTACTTTGAACCTGCAAAAGTCTGTCGATCCCGTTTGTTTACATGAATGTGCAATTACATGAATTTACAATTTACTTACGGTTGCCATCAAATTAAATTATTTTTTAAATAATTCACTGATAAGGCAATGCAATCTTTAGGTCGCGTTCCACTAACACGTTGCACGTTTTCTAATTCTCTTTTTCTAAATCAAAAGAAAAGCGACGCGACGCTGCTGCATTTGAATTCATGCTCTCTCTTTTGTGCCGCTTCTTCGCCGTTATCAGCAAATTACACAGGGTTGTTAAACACTATTGCACAGTGTCACATAGCTTTAAAAACCGGTTATAAATATTTTGTTTTATGTGATCGGAAAAACAAAGTTTTTGATTTTTTAACATTTTTTTTTTAAATATACAATTAATAATATATAGAAAATTTTATCAAATGTGGGATAAAAATTCGCTAATGAAAAATAAACAAAATATAAACATTTTAAACAGGATGTAAGCATACAATTTGTATATTTCGGTATATTTTGGAAACAAAGAAGTATATTCTTAAATTTAGCTTGCGGTCACGCTGTATACAATCAAAACAGCTGGCAACTGTTCGCGGCTTGAGGTTACGTCGTCGAACTTCTTTGGTTACGAAAATTTAAAATATTGTATTAAATTCAAATAAATAAGTACAATGTCAAATAGTCATCTGTTTCTGAAGTCTGGTTTCCCGCGTGCACCCCTTCAAAATGGGCTTGGACGATATGTTTGCCAACTGCAGCGCATCACATTGAAATTCTGTAAGAACAACGGCTCCAGTAGAGGCATGCGGTATGTAATAATAAACAATACAAATGTTTGGGTGTATTAATAAATTGTCCATTTAGTGATTTTATTGAAAACCATCTGGTGGACTTTGCGAAAGAGAATCCCGGAATTGTTGTATATGTAAAACCACGTCGCCACCGCACGCCTGTTTTGGTGGGTGAATACTGTAAGTATGCACAGACTGATTACACTACAAACTATTAATATTTGTGTGAAACATCTCTAACCCTCAGTAAATGGAGAGCGTGAGTGGCTGAATTGTCGCAACAGCACCCAGGATGAAATAACCAAATGGATAGATCTCTTAAAGACACAAAATGGGAGCTCGAGTTCGTTGCGTTTACGTAAAATGTGGCACACCGACGTACCGTCTATTCAAGGTCCCTGGACACCATTCCTCTTGCGCTCGCCCGATTCCCACAACCAGGCATATCCCAGCAGAGATATTTCTACACCACTCGACGTGCCACAATCGGCAACAGAGAAGCTGATTGAATTGTTCAAACAGCAACAACTGGAGGCTGGTGTAGGAGGAGCGGATGTGTTGGAGCAGAAACGTGCCGAGTAAGATTGTTTTGCATTAAATAATAAGAGTCTTAGTTGAGTTTTGTAATTATACTTTGTTGCTTTTATTAAGAAAGTCAACATAAATTTGTTTTCTAAACAAATAAATACATGTTTTAAAAACCTAAACAGCTATAACTTGAATCCCTTAAATTGTAATATCGAAAATATGTGCCATGGTCTTATTTAATTGAACAGTTTATTGTCCCGTTCATAATTATGATATCTTGTTGCACATTTGAAGCTTTTGTCTAGCAATTTATGATATGTTCAGGGTACATAAATATCAGGTAGAAAACAATAATATGGAATATCATAAATAATGCTTAAGGTTATTGACCCTCATGGCTTTGACTATGAGACTGGAATACATGCATATATAAAACTGGTTTTTTAGACCATAAATATTAAACGGCTTTTGACCTTAGAATGAACAAACCTGAAGTTACTGTATTAACTTGTAATCTTAGCACTTTAATGCGCGTGTGATTGCTGTTCAAATTTGTTTGGATATCTTTAACACAATTTAAATAATTGGAAAACTCTTATGGAGATCAGTATAATTGGGAAATTAAGTACATGCATATATACGAAGTGAATACGTACATATTTTATAGTTTCCTTTATGTCAAGCGAGTATATAATTGCATTTGGAGAGCGAGTTTCGGAGTATCAAAACAGACAAAAGTATCAAACATTAAATTGCTTTTGTGCAAACATTTTTACAGCAAAATGCACATACAACATTTAGACAGACTTTTACACACTTAATATACGAGTACAGTTGCATACAATACAATCAACGACATACACATTGATAAAAGCATTTTGCCTTGTTTTACATTACTTTGTGAGTTTGCTTTTGTGAATTCCTTTGGCGAAATGCATTTCACTTAAATCTAAACGACAAAATGTTAACGATTTCAATTACGTAAGTGTTAACATTGTCTTAAAATGAATCAATTTGGACGTTTTTCGACTCCTACTTAATAATGTTAATAGTGATATCACCAATTCAATTAAAATAACCATTTTGTCTAAAGAGTGTTCTTGTGTTTGTAGTTTTGGTTTCCACACCGCGCTTTTGTTACTTTCTATTTGGTGTTGGTGGGTAGCCTTAGCCGTGGACTTTGTAGGTAAAGCATTTGTGGCTCTTACTAGTTGTTATAGATTTTTGGTTTGATAATAGCCCCTCATTCCATAGCTTTTACTTTGAGCACTTCACTCATATGTCACCCGTTTCCATGGCCGAGTTAATGTCTGCAACAATTTTTCCCATCACTTCGCGATATGGTGAATCCGGCTTGAAGGCCGTTTCAAGTAGCACAGCATCACCAAAGAAGTCAAAGACATCGTCGATGCGTCCCAGCGACTTATCTGTTAAGTGCGGCTGTACAATAGATCTGAGCGCCACATGGGAATCCTGAATAGATTTTTGCAGATATGCCAAATCAAAGGTGAAATCCACCTCATAAAATGATATTATGGACAATTGAGTATTCTAAAAATAATTTGCAAAATTATTATTTATATTTAAAGTAATGTGGTTTCAACGTACCTGAAACTTGCGTTTGAAGTTCTCAGCGTTTTGCAGTTCCTCTGAGCTAAACTGGTTGTTTCGATGTAGCACTCCGATTTTAATGACAATTTTGATTATATTTTTAATGAGTTTCTCCGCCCGCGCCTTATTGCCAGTATGTAACTTGCACAGCTTGTAGAGATTATCCAGCAGCGAAGCAGTTGTGCCGTCAATAAAGGTTTTCGCTATATTTTTCGTTGCCATGCGTGAGAGTATTTTCTTTTGAGCGCGTAACCCGATATCGTGCGACTTGAATACATTGTCCGCCATGACTGCTACAAGAGTTTGGAATCGAAATTATTAGAGTCAAAGTAATCATTTAAATTGCAAATATTTAACAGAAGTGAAACCATAACAAAAGATCAAACCAAACGAGCAAAACGATAATCTAATGAACTCGCATTACCTTCCAAATTCCAGTAGTCAACACTCCAGAGCAGAAGGCTCTGTCTCAAGCCAGCGACAGACATTTTTGTATCTTTATCTGGTTGACATCAATAACATCCAGTATGTAAGCATGAGAGTTGATAAAGGTATTATAAATAATAATACATACTGCATACATACAATATTAACCAACGTCAACGCAGCGTACGAGACTCTTCCGATAAAAAAAAACCTATATATGTGTGTACATAATGCACGCTGAGTTGTACTTCTTCAAATATTAAAAGATAGCGTAAACTGAATAATGACTGTCCCAGCTGCGGGTTGAACACAAATGACACGATGAATTTTTCATTGGGCCGTTCTAACGGCATTCATACGTGCTTGGGCCATAAACGGAGTTGTGGCTCCGCCCGTGTGGCCAAAAAAGGCGCCACGCTGGCCGTTAGACCAATTCAATTAAGACAGCACACACTCCAACTGCATGTACATACATATGTATATTCAAATACTCGTATATATTCTATGTAGTTTGTACCATGACATAGCCGCCACGGAATGGCTTAAGGTCACGCGACATACAATGATACGGCCAAAACTGCCATCGAGCGGTGACGCAGGCCCCAAGGACAAACGGAGCATTTAGCCTGACCGGATGTGGTGCACAAAGGGCATGCGGAAACGACGAAGCAGCGGTAGTGGTATTCTTATACAAATCAACAGTCCGTCCAACAGACCGAATGAGTGTTGTCCAACATTATCGTTATTTCATACATTTCCATGTTAACATATTTAATGTGTATGAGTGACTGGTGACTGTTGTCGTAGTGTGTGGTTATTATTATTACACATTGTTGTGGTGTTGTGGGCGATAGTGGGTGACTGTTTGTATGGGGGACGTTCACGAGGGCTTTTGTTGTATTATTGATCGCAACAAGCACACATTCATTCATATAAATTCACATACATAGACCTCAACTAGCTTTGGCGCTCAATTAACTGACAGCTAGCTCACCTGTGACTTCGTTGCTGTTATGTTGTAGTTGTTGTCCTAGACCCTCGTTCAATATCCTTGAGAATTTATTTTCTGTGTGTGTATGAGGGCAGCAAACAATAATACTTTTCCAATTCCCTGGTTGGTAGCTAAACTAAATTAGTAATAAGTGCAGTGGATCATCTATCAAGGACTGAAAACAACGAGGAAAACAAAAACACGAAACTGTGTAGCAGCAAAAAATAAACGACGCAAAATGAAACTGATTGGTGGCCAGCATGACCGCAAGTTGAATTTCAAAATATACTTTTTTACGAAGAAAAATATACCACATCCATATTACTTGCTTGGGTACTTTTCACTAGGTGTGGGAAATTTTCGAATGAAAAAAAAAGAGTCGTTACTTGTATCGGAAGTCCCAAAACAGCCAAATATGTCCCAAATATTGGCTTTTTGTATATCGATAAATTCTAGTGGTTGGCTAATGCCCATTTTTTTAATATATACTTTTAAAAAGTACGCTAAACCTTAATAAAAGCAATTCAATTATAACGATTCAAATGACAAATATCTTGTGGTAGAATTAGAATTTATTTCACCCACGTACGCATTCACTATTAGTTCTTCAGAAGCTTAAAACTACATCGGAGCACCGATAATGCCTATTTATTCACATTTGCGTTCGGATTATAGGGTATCATTAGGTTTTCTGAGAACGTTTTAATGCTGTCTGGTCCGCGAACCTCTTTTTCAAGCAATGGTAGCTTGGTAACATGGAAGTCCTCATATAAATCGGCAATCTGGTCTAAATATTTTTCCTGTATCTTGAAGCGGGAAGCACACATGCTACACGAGTTATGTGATTTCTCCAAAAATAATAATTGATTCACAATAATGTTATGCACATCAATACCGCACTTGGTCAGCTCCTGCACCAGACGTTCAGTTTCATACAACGAAAAGAACTCGGCTATGCACACACATACAAATGTAGTTTGATCCTGGAAACATGGTTAAATTGAAAGGTAATCTACTTGCATTACATTAGCACTTGAATTCAAGCTCACCGGGTTCTTAAACTGTTCGTTAACCTGTGTGATGACACGCAGCATGTCATCCAGCTTTTGTGACAATGTGTCCGCATTTACATCAGCCATGCCCAGCATAGAAACAAATTGCGTTAATAACGGAGCCAACTTCATTTTTAGTCGCAAAAGTTTGCCCAATCCTTTTTCAACAACCTGCGGAAACGCTATTAAGCGCAGCGTATGTCCTGTTGGAGCTGTATCAAATACAACCACTGAGAAATTCATTCCTTTCACCAACTTCATCACTTCAGCGTAACTCATAGCCTCATCAATGCCGGGCAATGCATTGATCATCTCCTGCATGACACCTTTGCTGACACGTAAAGCTTCATTTTCACCATCGAAATACTCGTCAGGCAGCTCGCCAAGACCCGCATTTGGATCTATTTCCATGGCAAATAAATTATCAAAGCCATTGACCTGTTTGTAATAAATTGACGACTACATTTAGTACATAAATTTGTACATGACATTTCATATTTGCGCACCTTTGTCGGCACCTTGGTAAACTTTTGATCAAAGGCATCTGATATATTATGAGCTGGATCTGTGGAAATTATAAGCACTGACTCACGAACTTTTGCTAATTGAACTGCCAGACTCGAGCTAAAATTAATAAATGGATTGGCACAAATTATTAACTCTATTCTTGTTGCCGAATGACCTGTCTGTTTTACCTGCAGGTTGTTTTGCCCACACCGCCTTTACCACCCACAAAAATCCACTTAAGAGATTCCTGCTCCACAAGGTTTTGCAGACTAGGTTGTAGCGGCGGTAAATTGTCAACCATATTTCAATATTACTGTTTCGACACGTAATTTTTTTTGTGTAAAGTTCTTGCAAGTTTTCTGATGCCGTATAGTGATCAACGTGACCGCATGTTTAACTTTAAAACATACCGACAATGTACTTTCCGGGTTTTCAGTATTTTTATACCAAAAACTTTAAAATTCACAAATGGTCACACCGATAAAATAGCCATCGGATTGTAATAATTTAATAATGAATAAAAAGATTACTTTAAATACTCAGATAGTTTTTGTTACGACCTCCTCATAAAAGTTTTGTGATGTCGTATGAGTATTAAATTTCAAAAGATACCGACAATGTACTTTCCAGTTTTTCAGTATTTTTAAACCAACATTTTTTTATATTTGCATAGATGAAAATGGCCTCGAAATGTAATAGAGCATTAATGAATAAAAAAGTAGCTTTAATGACATATGTAAATAGTTTTTTTCATGAGTTTTGTACGATCTCTTAATACTTATCTATAGTAAAAAATAAATATAATTAGATTGATTTAAGAGCGATTATGTTAAGTGAGGAGTGCTTATTTTATATAAGTTTTGTAACAAATTACCGTTAAGTGCCGTTACTCATATGTCCTTTTTGTTTTTTTTTTTAAAGAATTTTGTGGATTCTTGTCAAAAATCCATTAAGCATGTCGAGAATATTCGAATGGATAAAATTTCAATTAATTTTTGAGGGTTTATAGGCTTAAAGAAAAATTCGGAACAAAAGACTATTCAAAAACATGTGCTTTTTTAAGTTTTTCCAACATTTTCTGTTATCCAGTTAGTGTGCCCAAAAAAAGTAATTATTGAATTGAGTATTCCGGTATATTTTAGGAAGTAAAAAAGTATATTTATAGTGTTAACTTGCGGTCACGCCGAGCATTGATTTGCGTGGTTTGTTCTGGGATTTTTTGACTGTTAAAATGTGTTTGTTTTGTAATTAACTGATTTAGTTTCGAGTTTTAAACAAGAAATATTTCGAAAATAATTCAATTAAAATTTAGAACAAGAAAAACTAAATTTATATTAATGAAAGTGAAAAACGGAAAATAAAAGGCGTGTGTGCTACCAATACTAGAAAAATAGAAGCAAAGTAAGAGATAAAGCGTGTCCTGTATGTACATATATATGTATGCGTGTGCGCCTTTAAGATTTTGGCCGATGTGCCCATTATATAGTTGATAAAATTACCGCAAAAAAGCTTTCGTGTGTGATAATTTAATATTGCAACAAAATGTGTCCATGTGAATAAATTGATAATGCCGAAATGGTTCCGAAAACGATAACGGTACTTTAATGGTCTTCCGCACACATTCTCACACACACACTGCCATCAGCAAATCTTCGCAAAGTGAGTCGCCGACATCGCAGCCGCACCTACGTTCATATGTATATATGCGTGTATTGTGGGTGTAGGTGTACGCATATAAAATAAAATAAAATAAATAAATGGGATCTTAAATGATTTGCATTAAGTAAAATTATTAAATAAAGACACAATACACACGCACCACCAACATATGTACATATATGTACATGTACATACACATACCCGCACATACGCGTACAACAAAAAGGAATAGAGAGCAATAGAGTGCGAGAGAGAAAGCACTGTGCCAAAAAGGAACGACAAAAGGAAGAAGCAGCAGCATACAGCATCGGCGCGTTGCGGGAAGATTGAAAATAAACGTGTAGTAGAGAATTTTTGAAGCACACTCCAGCAGCCAAACCGCCCACTGCCGCCATTCTCTACTGCGAGTGCCCTCTCGCCGCCAACGCCGCACAGCAGAGTACAGAACAAGCACACATACCGACATACATATATACAAACAAACACTCAGAAATATACAAACAGACTCGTATGCGCGAAAAGTGTAAGCCGTGCACAGTTGGTGTTGTTGCTGTTCCTGTTAGCCGCCGCCAAAGGACGATAGACGAGACGGCGACGACGACGACAACGACGACAACAACGACAACGCCAACGACCACAAGAAGAACGACGGCGAGGAGGAGGAGGAGGACGTGTTGTTGAAGCCAACGCAAATGGCAGACCCTCTAAGCGGGCCCTGCTTTTGAGACATGTCGTAATGGCCAGAGAGGTAAGTGAGATTTCTTGCAGAGCGAGCTAAAAGCGCGGGCGTGCCGGCCCACATAGTAATGCATAGCTTGTGAATTAAAATATGATATACATAATACGAATACGTATACCTATGTACATACATATGTTTGTAAGTACATAAGTACATGTATGCATACGTACATATGCATGGATGTATGTTGTTTCCATTCAACTGCTCCTCCTTGGATTTTGCTCTTGAATCCATCATTGATTTTAAGTTTTATCTCAATCCCGGCCTGTCTTTATACAACGCTCATTTGTTTTCAATTTAGTGACTGAGCTTTCACGGCTTGACAACTAAGCCCCCGTTAAGCATTTTGGTGCATTAGTGTGCGTTAGTGTCTCCATGTTTTATGCAGTTTCTTCATTTCGTTTCACTTTGCTTTGCGGGTGAATGAATAGCTTTGACCCAAATATCAGTGGTAATACACCCTACAGAATATGCACATGTAGCTTTTGTTGATGTCGTTCGTTTCTTACATTTACGTATTTCCCATTTTTTAATATTTTCTTTATTTTAATTTTTTGTTGATGTATGGTCTGCGTTTTTATTGTTGTATTTAGCCTGTCTCGAAATTTACAGTGTCGTTCCACATCGCATCTGTTCATATAAGCTTACATACATGCATATGTAAATACAGCTTCAGTAGATGTAAATGCAGCGACAGACCAAGTAGAAAAATTGTACTTAATGACACTCCCATATTAGTCGGCAGAATTATGATTGTGGGCGGCTTAGCAGTGACCACATGTTAATTACAGCGATGTAAAAAATGGTTGTAGTAGAGTTTATTCTGAAATTGACAAATGTAAAGCATGTCGTTACACAACTTCAAATATTTTATCTTTTTATTTATTTTTAATTAAATTACTGCTTGACAGGTTGACTGGGGGATTCAAGCTCTGTCAAAACACGAGAAGTGCCGTCGAAAGCTAACATTTTGTCTGATGTTAGTTTTTCTTGCAGCTGGCAATGCTGCGCTGAGAGAGTAAAAGAGCATGCTCTCATTGAATTCTCAACCGAAACCAACACATTGATGTAAATAAAAACTGCAGCAGCATTTTATGGATTAGGATTAGAGACTTATTTATTTAAAATGACGAGTATTAAGTAAGGGTTTATAACTAGAACATAAATATATATTTTTTTATATATATTTATGGGGCATGTTCTAGCATATTAATTATAGAGCGTTATTAAATCATTTTATTATGTCCTGCAAAATATTAGTTGTTTAGTTTAGCGACATTTCAAGTTTGTGGTAGGATAACAAAGTAATATTCTGAATAATTATAAATGAAACTGTCATGGTAAATGGTGGCATAAATGGTATTGCATACTTTCCAGAGCCAACGTCTCATTCTGAATGCTAAAGAGATTGCAATAGTGTGCTTTGTGCATACAGATTTTAGATTGACAAATATAAGCGATTAATTGAAAGGATTGATTTAATGCAAATGTTTACCTAAAGCGCAGCTTTGCTTAAATTAACTGCTGCATAAGTGAGTGCACACCAAATGAAAATGAAAGCGAGCTAACCAGACTAGTTGCAAAGTGGTGCAACTTTTGAGCATCTCTCCCTCTCTGGCTCATCCGTTCACTGTGCTTGTATGTGCTTAATTGACAGAGCTTCTAGTATTTATGTAGCATACATAAGCACATACATACATATATGAAAGTAGGAGTTAGGGGCTGTAGAGTCGCTAATACTTGTGGAGCGTTCTTTAGCAGTTAGCTGCTAGCTTTAGCGCGCCCTGATTATATCACATTGAAAATGTAGGCCAAAGCACAGATGTTACTACCAAAAACGCACGAGCGACAAAGAGAGAGAGTGTGTCAAAGCAAGCCAGAGGAAGAGTTCACGAATGAGAGTTGCAATATGCAAGTGCAGTGCAGACTGCATCGAGCAGCTCACATGTTAACATTAAATAAATTACTACAAAATGCTCATTAGCCGAGAGGGAGTAGCATGGATAGCGAGTGAGAGAGAGCTTTGCTCGCTCTCGAATTATGCGCACAACTTTCGCTCTCATTGTGTTGCGCTCTTCCTTTACATTGGCTCCCACTGCATATGCAGTGCGACAGCAGCTGCAGCAGAAAACTGTAACAACAACATGGCGAGAGGACAGAGACAGAGGCAGAGGCAGGGGCGATGAGCAAGCATTCACATACGAGTGTATGGGCACACGATGCTGCTGACATGCCAGGAGCAGGCAGGCAGGCTCAGAGTGTGCCAGTGTGCCAGGCAGCCAGCCACAGCCAGCAAGGATGCTACTTTCATTTACGAGCGCTTTTCACAATCTACGTGATTCCGCTGGCAAATTGATGAAATATTAAATTTTAACTGGGTGTGACAACTGGCAGAGCCGTGGCAGCAACAGCAACAGCATCGCAAACGAAAACTTTTTCTACAAATTAAATATCAATTAAAATCGGAAAGCGTGTGTGTATTAAATGTGAATGCAAAAAGAGAAAGGAGCGAAACGGGAAAACGAAAAAAAGAAAGAAAATAAGTCACCAAAAAGAAAGGGAAACTGTGCCACAAACTTAAATCGAACAAACGCAAACTCAGCACCTGCCCCAGCCCCAGTTGCAGTTGAAGCAGCAGCAGCAGCACCAGCAGAGTCTGTCCAAGCCCCTCCCCCCCCACCAATGAAAACTCGGCGGTTTCAGGCTCACGCAAGTGGCGCAAGGCGCGTAGTAGTAAAGTGAAAGTGCGAAGGTCAACTCTTGAAACTCTGGCGCCTGCCCAGCCCCTGATGCTGTGCTGTGCTTTGCTGTGCTGTGCAGTGCTGTGGCCTAATCCCAAGAACCTGTCAGCTTGCCAAAAGACCTCAAGCCAATAATAAAACTCTTCAAATTTTCCTATTGAAAAACGCTTAATGATAATGATAATAATTAATTAAACGTGTTGTTCTTTTTTGTAAAGTGCGCAGCAATGTGTTAACATTTTTGTAGCCTCAAGCGACGAATTTTCCAATGGCATTTAATACTAATAATAATACAAAAAATTTATAAAAAACCAAAAATGACTACAATAAAACGCGTTTAACTTAGGCATAAGCTTTGAGCATTTATAAGGTTTTATAATACGAACGAAAAACATTATTTTAACAGCAGAGCATTTGATATAACAATTTTTAATGAAAACCAAAATCGCATCGAGAAATAATTTTAAAATATAGCATATAACGCAGTATAGTTTTAAAATGTTGAACCATAATTGTATTACATACTTGTGCAGTGTTGTTATTGTTCTCGTTGCTGTGGTATTGTAGTCTAATACGAAACATTAAGTAAGGAATCGCATTAAAGTGGCTGGGAAAGGTGAAACGAGCACTTGCAACGCCACCATGTGGTCCAATGCCCTGTGCACGCTGGGCGTGACAAAACCGCTCTGCAATTGCCTGAGCATCAGACAAGTGGCGGCCGCAGCTGCTGCCGCAGCGGCAGCTAACCAAGGTGCTGGAGCTGCCATTACCACAGGACCGACGGCCGCAAGCAATGCAGCAGCTGGGGTAAAAAAAGATAATGTTAACTCCATCATTAATTACCGATTGGCAAAAAGCATTAACTGTTAACTGATAACCATTGGCTTCATTTGTATAAGTTGCAGCCAAAGAAATACACACCCCTTTGCTGCAACTTCGCATCAGCAGCAGCTGATGGCCATATGGCAGCAGACTTGACCTATCCCAATGCGCGCTTGCAGCACACACACAAGCACACAAATACAACAGCCCGTCTCTCTCTTGCTCTCGCTCTGCTACTCTAAGTGTGCGTGTATATGTAACACTGATTACACTTTCTACAACTGCAATTGCGATTGCAATTCCAATTCCAACTCGAATGTCAACTCCAATTTAACAAATGAAACTTTTTCGTGAAATTGTCAACATTAATTTCTGTCATTTTTCATTATATATACATATGTATGAATACATATATGGTAAAAATTCATATGTATGTGTTTATCTGTATGCATGTATGTGAGAGTTTCCTTTTTTTCTTTCTTGTTATTCAGCTCGTGTGCTGCACTCGTTACTGGGTCACTGGAGCGCCACACTCATGTCCTTGCAATACATTAAACATGGCTTCTTGCTGCTGTTGTTGACGTTGTTGTTGTTGCCTTTGTTGATTTTGCAATGAGTGAAAGCTCTGTTAGCTAACAGTGCGCTGTTATCAAACAACAGCTGTGGTCGCTGTTAGTACAAAACCAAAAATTCGTTTGTTAAATGCATTGTGAATTGTTTTTCGCTATCTTTTTCCTGCCTTATTGGTGGTGTGTGTGAGTGTTTGTTTGTAGGTATATTAGTTGTTGTGTGTGTTAAGCCTATTCCTATTGAACTACAGTGCTAGTATCAGCTGCAGCTGCCTGGAGCTGGCAGCGGCCTTGACATTTGCGCACTTTTAGCGGGCACAAACCTCAATTAGTAGTACACCTTATAACGCTGCCCGGGTCTGCCACACCCACTTGTCACGCACACACAGGTGTCACGCACACACACACACACACACACGCTTATGTGCTCATATAATCTGCTCTCTAAGAATGGTAGACTCTGCCCTTAGCTATCCACTTAATCCCTAACTTGATTCTCACATTGAGGTCAGCAAATTTATCGCATAATCATGTCAAATTTAACTCATGCTGTATGATCTCTCTCAAGACTAATTTCCACAAATATTTTTCGCATCCTTTTGCAGGAGTCTCGCGGCAAGCGACCACTGAAAATTTGGGATAGTTGGCGGAATGTGCGTAAAGGCGTCGTAGTTGGTACATTTGAGGAGTTATTGGTGCGTGGCAAGGACAAGTTAGGGGTTCCTGCTTCAGAACCTGTTCGCGTTGTTCTGGAGTGTGATGGAACCCAAATCGAGGATGGGGAATACTTTCGCACCCTGGCCAACAATACAGTACTGTTGCTGTTGAGGCAAGGCGAGCGATGGTATCCAACTGGTGTGGATGTCATAAAGGCTGGTAAGTAGCAACACACCCACACCCACACACACACTCACACACCACTTGGTGTGCCTGTCTATTAACACACACTCTCTCTAATTTGAATTTTGCAGCTATATCAGCTATACCGAAAATCGTCTGTGAGACGATCCATGCGTTGGAACTGCATGATGAGACACCATCGTGGAAGATTATGGATAATAAAGGGCGTGTCACGGTCGTATTGCACTGGGATCAGCGCCAAGGTGGCGGAGGAGGAGGCGGGGGCGGTGGTGGAGGTGGTGGCGGCGGCATGTGCATGGGCGCCGGGCTTGGCAGCAGCAATGGCCTGTTGTCCTCTGACAAATATTCACCCTCGAAGAAGGGTCTCTCCGCGCAAAGTTCGTTGGATAACAAGTCGGTGTCTTCGCAATCCTCACAGCCACGCTATGCCAGCCCACAAATAACGGTGATTAGCGACGAGGGACCGGCGAGCATTTACCATCCGGGTGGTGTGGTGCTGCCGCCGGGTGTTGTGATACCCGGCAGCGGCAATCGTCGGCTGTCCAAGCAGGGCGGCTCCTTCGACAGTGCCGTGGGTGCGGTTCACGTGCATACACCAGAGTGTGCACATCACGCGCACACGCCCAGCCGGGCGGGCAGCCCCAGCACCACGGAATGCGACTTCCATTGCTGTGCACTGCACGAGGAGGGACGCAAGATAGCCGTGCACAAGAGCGTGGCCACCTCGCCCATTCAGGATGGCAGCAGCAGTCCGCAGCCGCAGCACCAGCAGCAGCTGCATCAGGCGACGCTGGGGATGTCGTCATCGGTTATGGATCCTATGATGGGCGGTAGCGGCAGTATGCAGCGTCGCTCATCCGGCGCCAAGGGTCATGTACGCTTTCTGGACATTGCACCAGAGCGCGACAGCTCGGAGAGTGAGACAGAGAACACGGTGATGGAGGATGATAAGACGACGACGGAGAAGTTCTTGCTGCTCATCGATCAGTTGTCTGTCGATCAGAAGCGTCACCTTAGCATCAAGGACATCGGCATCATACTGGAGCGACTCAACTCAAAGATCCTTGATGTGGAGCGCCTGGATCGTGAATCCGAGTCGGATGACTGCTACAACTGGACGATAAAGGCGACAATACGCGGCGATGCGCTACGCGAACTGGGCGTCATTTACAATGGCAACTATTATGCCATTTCCGAGCATCCTGGCTACAAAGAGGAACTTGAGGAAAACGGCGAAGAGGTCGAAGAGGAGGACGAGGAAGATAGAATTTAAAGCAAACATACACAGCTAAAAGTTAAAATTAACATTTAAATGAGATGAAATGAACCGAAGAAGCAGCATATGGTATCAATAATTAGCGCATTTTAGACACAGAAAAACAGTATAGAACAGTACAGAACGCAATGAAGCCGTGCGCAGTGGCAAGTTGTCTTGCAAATGCCCCAGATCAAGCATAACTCACATACATATATAATATTAATATGAATTATAAATAAACAAACAAAAAAAAGGCAACCGCACATTGTATAATAGTGAAGTAAGAATAAAAGTGAATTACAATTTTCGCACTACACAAAACAAAAAGAAAGATAACAACACAAATGACAATGTATTACAAAATCAGAATGCAAGCAAGCAATGCAAAGCAAAGAGATGGAGAGAAAGTCATGTAAACGAAAGTTTTGTAGCATTTATCGAATTTGTCATTGATGTTGCATCGATAAGCGATGAGCGATACCGAACCGAAAGCACATACTACCAAATACTTTATGTTGTTATTATCGTTGTTATTTTGTGTGCCAAACAGCCTAGCGCATGCCTTATTTAGTTGTAACCCCCAGGAATCCTATCGACTTATGTATATGTACTATATGTATGTAAGTGCACACATTTCTGTACAAACTAAATCTCCTCTCGCCCCATACTATATACGATAGAACTAAACACGCATTTATCAAATGGTCAGTTCTATTAGCACATATTAAGTTGTATGTATTCTCGAGGAGGCAGGCCTTTATTGAAATATGTACCTTTTGCAACATTGGCCAAAATACTCAAGTGCCAATACGATCATATTTTTGTAGTTCCTCAGTTGGATTCCTTGATTGAGCACATTGGTATTATCCCATTTACTTGCAGTTGCTTTCCGTGGCTTCCATATATGTTGTTTGAACTTGTATTTAAAGTAATGTAATGTTATATCCTTTCCCCGAAATCAGCATTTCAAAACTGCCGTTATTTGTAGTGTTGTAAAACGTTAAAAATCGCGCACAACCAGCCAAACACACTTTGGCATTAATCATTAATGAAAATGAAAACCACAATGATAACGATAATGAACAAATGTAACAATGATCGTCTGGCTTGATGATGATAACGTAATTAACTGTAGTTATACTTACATTGTAGAAAGAAACCAAACAAACACAAAAAAAAAATAATTAAATACAAATGTGAATCACCTACACATTTTATAGCAATGAACACATTGTGTTGTCCTCGTCCCCCCACAAAAAATCTCCTCTCCACCATATACTTTCCTCACAAATATCAGAGTTGCGAGGATTCCATTGTGTAATTAGAAATTATATGTCTAAAAGCCAATTTACATATACATACAAATGAAACACTGCCAATAAAAGTCGTAACAAATATGCATTTGTTATGTTATTGTTAAACAATAATTGAATTTTCAAATTGGTTGAGCATAACACCTAAGTCCCTTTATCCTTTGTTTCAAGTGTTAGACGTCGATCCCAAAAGTGTCACGAGTATAAATATAGAGCGCAACAGCATATGATTCTTAACAAGAAGAAATTTAAATATAAAAACAAAACAACAATTAAATATATGTATGTACATCCAATAAAAGCAAAACTCTCAAGAATGTTATTGTATAAATAATGGAAAAAAAATTGTACAAATGTTTCGACACTGATTCTCACACTTGTCGTTTAGGTCGTGTGATGTGTTGTGAATCCATTTCAAGTGCAGGTGATAAGCGTCTCAAATCCAATTCCAAACAAGTAAATAACTAGCTATCGCTAAAGCGATTCTGTTGCCAACAACTAACCTACTACCAACAGCTGCCAATAGTGTGGCTTATCGGCAATGTACTTTTGCTACACCTCTCGTCGTCCGATTGTAGGCCACCCACATTCTGATCTATCCTTACCTTATCAGAACACGAACGAACATAATGAAATCATTGGAAATAAATCGAGAAGAGCAATCGATTTCTATTCTATATTACCAATTTTTAAAGAAACGTTTGTCCAAGGCACCAATATAAAAAACAAATAAAAAAAGAGTATTAAAATGAAACGCAAACAAAACATGTATAAAAAATCAAATTCATAATTGATTACGAAATGATAATAAACACAAAAGAGTTAAAGAAAGAGAATAGAAATCCAGAAACCGAAATAATAATAAAAAAACAACAGCTCACAATTAGTAAAACAAAAAAACAAAAACAAAAAACATAACAAAACAAAAAGAAGATAAAACGAATTCATTAGCGTTGTTTTAATTTATTAGTAAGTCAAGAACAAAAACAAAAAAAAAAAACCAAAACCAAGACGTGCAACAAGAATGATATATGATATAAGACGAGGAGAGTTCAGAGGGAGTAGCGAAGAAGTCGTGTGCTACAGAAACGGGCACTATTATATATATGAACAAGTATAAATACCTATACATACTCAAATACATTGCATTACATTATAATAAGAGAACTCGCAGTATATAACATAAATGAAAAACAAAATGAAAACTCAAATTTCCATACTGATACTGATAACTGATACTGACTTCTTCAACTGACTTCCATAATCATAATCATTGTTAACACTTAACTATAGAGAATTGCGCTTCAAAACACAACAAGTTTGTATCTTCTGTTAACGATCTATAGAATCTGTATCTGTGTCCCTTTCGTTTAAGCCTAGGTTCGATATAGACAATTATGTTCCTTTAGTCCAAGAGGAAACTAATCCCGACTAAACTTTAACACGTACACTCTGTATAAATGCAATCAGTTAGATTTATAAGGTAAACGAAAAAGTGTAAGACCCACAAAATCAGTTGCATTAGTTAAGCTGCAATGCCAATTGATGGTTACGGAGAGTTGGAAGTTGGAAGAAAATGTAAGAGGGGAGATTCCATTTGATATCTTCAATGAATTTGGAAGTGGGAAGTGGCCATGGCACACAAAAGCAAGATTATATGTTACATTGTTTTAATATTACAAATTACGAATAAATTGATCAATTAACATATATACAAAACCAAAAGCAAAAAAAAAAATAATTATAAAAAAAAATACAAAAAACATGAAAAATGTAAAGAAAACCAAATAATGAATTGTTTTTATTAATTTTGTTAAAAATGCGAATAAAACTTAATAAATAAATAAAAAAATATACATATACACAAACAAAATCAAGAACAAGAGTAAAAACATACAAAAACAAAAAACAATTCAATTAAAAAGTAAAAAACGAAAGTGAAAGAAATCCAAGTTTAATGACGAACAAGCTCAAGTTGTGAGAACAAACAACAAAATTTGTTCAAAACGTAAATGTATAACATAACATATAACACAAACGAGTAAAAGGAGCTATAATTATAATAATAATACAAATACAAATAAATTAATAACAAGGCAAAGAAGAATAAGAAACACACACGTAATGCATGAATAACACATTTAAAACATGCTAAAGTATAAATACATAACAAACACAAATAAACAACAAAGAATAAAACATAAACATTTATAAAAAGAATTGGACTAAAGTAAACATTCACCATGGGTAAAAAGTAAAAAGAAAAACAAAATAACAAAAACAATAAAATTCGATTACAACCAGAAACATGAACAACAAAAGTAAAACAAAAAGGTTATTTATGAAGCGATTTAAACAATAAAATGAAAAATAAATAAAAAAAATTTAAACAAACTTGAATAATTTGTTGTTGCACTGGCAACACGAACGGAAGTGAACTGTACTGAAAGGGAATTCACATTGAGATCTGATTAAGTTAATTATTGCACCAACTGTTTATTTTCAAAAACAATCCACTAAAAAAGGGAAAATCCGAGAGTATATATTTACATATAGTACGTAATACATACATATGTATGTATGAATATAAACATTTAATTATTGAGCTGCAGTTTAAAGGGGCTCAGGCTTGCTACCAGATCGTGGTGGCACACATAGGAAACAACTCGTTCATTGCGACAATTTAGCAAGTACGAGGTATGCATGAGCACGTGAGTTTCATAAGTACACATAGAGACATGTGTGCATATGTATATTTTAAAATATATATAATAGTATATTATGTGCGCGTGACTTAAAGAAAACTGCAAACGAATACGAGTATGATATAAGCTCGGAATACAGTGTGACAAAATAAATCGTTGCTCAGGCAATTACAAAGTGACGAAAGCCTCGAGTTTATCATTTAACTGTCGCACACAGATATATGCACATACTTATACTGAAATACATATACATACGAATGGGCATCTATATGTTTGAGCATGCACGTTATTCATCAAATTCACACAATATCTAACGCGCACAAGTTATTCCTCATTTCTGTTCTGGTATTGACTGGCGAGACTGCGATTACTAGGGTGGAATCGAAATGTACTATGGGAGGGGGATGGGGTTGGGGAATGTTTCTGGGCGTTTGTCAAGTTAATTGAATTAAGTAAGACACTTATCAGACGCGTGACTAACAACTAATTGTGTGCTTCGATTAACAAAGCATTGCACATTTAACCTTACAATTGCCAATTTGTTTGTTTGTTTTCGGTTCTCTGTTTTCTTTGTGTATACATATGTTTTAGTTTAATAATATTGATTATTGTCTTTACACTTAAATATGGTGTGTGCTTTTATCATGTGTATTGTGTATACATATGTGCTTGTATATATTGTCTTTATTCGTTGTTGACTTACATAGTTTAACAAGTGCGTCTAAATACATTAAGTTAGTTGGCTTGATTAGGATTAGGATTAGGCTAGATTACAAACGAAATCACTAAACATGGAGGGTGAGGTAAAGGTGACGCTTATAATGGCGATGGCGATGGCGATTTGTGATGGTGCATTACTTTATTAGCCCAATACAGCGACGATATCAACGACAACGTTGATAAACTGGGCGCAAGATAAGGAAATTCACATTCTTTTGGATCGCACTCCACACTTACATTAGCTGCAAGTGAAGTAGCTACCTAATATTTTCTCCTGCTTCTGCTTCTGTTGCTCTCACTGGTACTGCTTTAAGTGACTTTCAGCACGGCGTCTGCAGTTTTGTTGTGCTTCGTGTAAACGGCTTGAACAGTTTGGAGCTTATCTTGTTGAATCGTTTCTTCTTTCCCGAATAAGTGGACAGATTGGACACACTGTTGTTGAGCGTATTATCGTGATCTTGAACATTGATGGCACTGAACGATTGAGCGTGCCTTAGCGGTTTATCTGTGTTGCCATTCCGTGATGAAGACGTAATAAGAAAGCTCGGCAGCATGCCCTTCTTTTTTTTCAACTCAGGCAATGGTGCAGGTGGGCTCTCTGATTTGAACTTAGCTTTCGGCTCCGACAATTTACAATCGGGCAGGTCTGTTACGTCCGCTCCATTCACCATAATACGTGGCGTTTCTGGTAACGGATTGGTTGTTACTTCCGGTAATGGTGCTGTTGGCCTATATGAATCATACGAAGTGTTAATTAGGAGTGTTGTGGATACAGATTAGTGGTTCGATTACTTACTGATACTGTTGTTGGCTTGTGCTATATATTTGTGAGGCATCCACATCGTACAATGAACTGGCCAACCTGTTCCAGAAGTTGAAAAGTGCGGAGTGGTGTACATAGTTAAGATGTGTGTAGATGGCCAATGTTTGTGGTATTGCCATTTTATCCTTATACAATATCGGTATGATCTTTCGCAAGTGATTCTCTGCAAGGATAAGTTGATGTAGAGTCTGCAATTTTAGTTATGTAGTCTAGGTAAGATTACTCACCAATTTGTAGCTTCTGTGTAAAATTCACCAAATATGTATTCTCACGACTATTGAGAAACTCTTCTGTCAGGACGACTATTAAATGGTTGCAGCGAGTGGTCATAAATTCGGATAATTCGACATGTTCGAATGGCACACCCAGCAATAGATCTCGATGCTTCAGAAATAGCTATTTTTATGATAAACAAATAAATAATATAATAATAGCAAATGGTCCCTTCTCATAGTTACCTTGAGATTGTAAGGGGGACCCTCTAGATTTTGCATGATATCTGTAGCATGTTCGATGTCTGCCTCTGCGTATAGCACACAGGCATTGTACTTCGGCAACGGTAGTCCCCTTTGAAGGCATCTCTCGTCATCAATGCTCAGGATGTTAACAGGTCGGGCCAAGCTGTTGTTGTTCGTCTCTGTGCACTTTACACTTGGTGGTGGACTGTTTCGTGCTAGTGCCGATTGCTCCCGTTGCTGCTGCTTCAGATTGTAGGCATTGGTGTCCTTGGCTGCGATATGAATTGTCACACTCAGGGATCAACTTACTTAATAACGTGTGTAACCTACTCAGATTCTCCTGTATGTCGTCGCGAACATCCCAACGATCGATAATGCCGAGAAACTCTTCCAGATGACCCACTTCAGCGGTCTCAGGCTTATGCTGAATCCAGCTCTTGAGCACTAGGTCCATGGGGGTGTTGACATTTTCATCGACAAGATTGCGCAGTCCAGCCAAGGAAGCAATGCCACGCCAGTCACGTTCATAACCCTCCTCGGAGTGCAGAACCTTTTTCCGATTCAGCATTAATGATAGCTGGCTCTTTGTATTTAAACTGAGCTCCGTTAACGGTGTCCGGTTGAACCCGGAGGTAGCGACGGCGCTAGTGGGATCGGGCCCCGGTATCACCATTTTTGGATAACGATAACGATCCAGCCGACTGACGTCAGTTGGCTTATGGAAATGGGAATGTGAATGTGAGTGTTGATGGCATACAAATTGAGGGCGCATTCGTACTTGGCGCTATTGCAATAATTTGTTAGCCTTTTCACTTGATATTTATCAGCGCGCACAGGTTATCAGTTAAACAATAAAAGTGTTGCGCGTGAGTCTGTCGTTAACTTTTTTTCTGTTTCTCTTTTTTCGGTGTTTGCTGTTGATATTGCTTTTTTCTGTTACTGCTTTATTTTAGATCTAAGCGCAACTGAGAATCGAATCGTCGGCGCGCGTGCGGTTGCGGGTGGTTGGACCGCTAAGGAGGGCTGAAGGGGTAGACGGATGAAATGGCCGTGCGCGAAATGTGCTGCTGAACTGACCTCGAGCACCTCGCGCCGCGTCACCGAGCACAACGTATCTGCTGCTGCTAGTGCGATGTTGTTTATCTGTCTGCTTTTGATTGTCTGTGTCTGCCTTCAACCCCTGCGACCCCTGCGACGAACACTTTTGTGCGCAGAAGATTTTGTTTAAATATTTTTATATACAACGTTCACACAGACGCACAAACACGTTGACATACACTGGGGCGCGCACGACGCGGGTGGAAAAGTGAGGGCGCCTAAACACAAAAATAAATTTTTATTGAGCAGTGCGCGACTTGCTTGTTGTTTTGCTGGTTTGCTTCTGTTTCTGTTTCAGTTTCTGATTATGAGGCGGCTGCAGGTGCTGCGTTGTCGTTTCACTTTTGTTTATTTAGATTGCTAGTATTTTACGTTACAAATACTTTTGTTTTTGTCCCGAGTTGCAGTTTATTTACTGCCGTTAATTGCTAATTAATTGTGTTCGTTTCCCCATTTTCTGCGCAACAGGCTATGCAGCGTGACCGAAAGTTAAATTACAAATTATACCATTTAGGTTGAAAAAATACTTATCTGGTGGAATTACCTAAAAATGAACAAAAATTAGTAACTCGTTCAATTGAACTATCTTATTCGCGCAATTTTTTGAATCCTTGAAACATACTACTACTAGTACTTAGCTGTTGTTGACTTTTTTTAATATCTATCTTGAGTTTAAATAAATAGCTTTTATAGTTGCCCTTTGAAAATTGTGAAAAATAAATAAATATTATAATAGTTTTGTGCAAATGTATGTGGCAGGCTTATAATCAATATATGTACATATGTATATTGTTGGTCAGCATCAACACACAAATCAAAATAATGCAACAACTTAATAAAAGTTATTATAGAAAACTTTGGAATTAAGTATACAAAAAACATAGTACCTTCCGGAAGATAATACTTCAACCTAAATTCATGATAAATCGAACTCTACCAATTAGAATGAAAAAAATTCTGTGACGAGATTAGTTATTTAGCAATTTTCTTTTAATTTGTACTATCTCTAATATTCTTACTAATTTCTGTACTTGTTTCTTTTTCTGATCTTGGCAGAATATCGATTACTCGTATAAAAACAATGCGTGTATTTGTTACGGAAACGAATTTATTTTAGAGTTTCCTTTATTTTAATTCGACTTTTTTCCAGTTATTTATAGTTTTAAGCCTAAAGTAAAATTATGATTTTTTGTTGTTCAAATAAGTATATGTACATATGATATTACTATATTATAGTGATATATGAACAAGTAATGGGTGGAACAACAACAACAACCACAAATTTGATTCAGTGGCTATATTATTACACGATGTCACCAAATTTGGATGCTCTACATCTTATAGTCTCTGAAATCCAGACTATCGGTTTGGCTGTTGACGCTGAACATGAATACATATACTCTGTGGGGTCGGAGATGCTTCCTTCTGCCCTTTGGTTGGCACAAAGTTATAATACACTTTTACCCTTAGACGGGTATAAAAATCTTGTTAGATTTTTAATAAGAAGCTTTCCTTTTGGGGTTTTGGATTTGCTTTTCGATGGTGATGCTGGTGCTGTTAGCTTGCAGGAGACTCTAGCGTCAACTTTTACACTTGGTGCGTTCTCCTCATTCACAATGACGATCGGTAGAGCATTTGGTGTTTCTTCTAATTCTGGTGCTGTAGGCCTGCAACAATCATAAATGATCATTATAATGAGAAATGCTGCGGTTAAAGATAAGTGGTTTGATTTCTTACAGATATTGCTGTTGCCCTAAGCAATATATTTGTAGGGCATCGACGTCGTACAGTGATCTAGTCAACCTGTTCCAGAAATGTGGGGAGTGGTGTAAATAATTAAGATGCGAATGGATGGCCAATGTTTGTGGTATTGTCACGTTATCCTTGTACAATATTGGAATGATGTTTCGCATGCCCTTCTCTGCAAGAATAAGTGTACAAGTAAGTCTCCAATCTAGTATCTAGATGAATTCAGGTAACTCACCAATTTGTAGTTTCTGTGTAAAATTTACCAAAAATGTATTCTCAGTAAAAGTAAAAAACTCATCTGTCAGGACGGCTATTAAATGGTCACAGCGCGTTGACATGAACTGCGACATTTCGACATGTTCGAATGGCACACCCGGCAATAAATCCTGATACTTCAGGAACAGCTATGGTAAAAAAACAAGTACTATAATACAAGAGTTAGCTTCTTATAGTTACCTTTAGATTATAGGGCGGAGACGCTAGACGTTGCTTGATTTCTGTAGCATATTTTAAGTCTGCCTCTGCGTATAGCACAAGGGCATTGTACTTCGGCAATGGTAATCCCCTTTGAAGGCATCTCTCGTCATCTATGCTCAGGATGTTAACAGGTCGGGCCAAGCTATTCTTGTTCGTTCCTGTGCACTTTACCCTTGGTGGTGGACTGATTCGTGTTAGTGCCGATTGCTCCCATTGCTGCTGCTTCAGATTGTAGGCATCGGTGTCCATGACTGCGATATGAATAGTCACACTTAGGGGTTAACTTAAGATATCGTGTGTAGCATACTTAGATTCTCCTTTTTGTCATCGTGAACGTCCCAACGATCGATAATGCCAAGAAACTCTTCCAGATGACCCACTTCAGCGGTCTCAGGCTTATGCTGAATCCAGCTCTTGAGCACTAGGTCCATGGGGGTGTTGACATTTTCATCGACAAGATTGCGCAGTCCAGCCAAGGAAGCAATGCCACGCCAGTCACGTTCATAACCCTCCTCGGAGTGCAGAACCTTTTTCCGATTCAGCATTAATGATAGCTGGCTCTTTGTATTTAAACTGAGCTCCGTTAAAGGTGTCCGGTTGAACTTGGTGGCAGCGACGGAACCAGAAACATCAAGCTCCAGTATTGTCATTTTCACAAAAAGATTGATACTGTTGCTGCTCCGAGGTTTATATTGTCGAAAATAATGAAATTATTAGGTGGACTTATCACATTCATAAGTGAAAGCTAGAGTCGGGTTGTTGTCGCATCCCGCCTTCTTATCAGCAGATTGTTTTCACAGATAACTCGAGAGAACAGAACATCCAAAAACACTTGCTATTGTAAGTGAAAGCTAGAGTCGGGTTTTTGTCGCATCCCGCCTTAAGGCATTCTTATCAGCAGACAGTCAATCTAAGTCAGAACCGGGATTTGAAATAGCACAGAATAGAAGATGCCTTTATTTATTGCTTTTTGCCTGAAAATAAGTTATTTCAGAATTCACTTACATACATTCATCTTTCCTTTTAGTATTGGATTTTGTATGATTATTAGTTATTTGAAATTTGGAGTTTCAAAATCACTTCCACTTGTGGTTAATTACATATGTATGTATGTCGTTACAAATACTCAATATGAGATAATGGTCATGCCACTGTGTGTAGTTAAATCACAAAAGCAAAGAATATGTTTTGTTTTTGAAAGACCAAAAAATTTGATTTAAGGAATTAATGATTTAATCTGCAGCAGGATTTGCAAATATACAATGATCATTTAGGCATTTCAAATAACTGCTAATTTGTTTAGCTAATTAGCTAAGAAGCACTAATAAATACATTTTTACTATCATAATTTCTTCATAATTACTACAACACGTGTTGAAAGCTTCAAGTAGGTATTATCACTAACCAAAAAGGTCGATTGAACGCTCGAAGCATCAAAGTTTTTAAAAATTCATGATGAAATTCATCGATAATTGATCATCTAAATATTTCGAAGATAAGACGCATAATTTATAATCGCAAATAATTTTAAATAAGCTCACTTCATTTGGCCCCCTTGAAATGACTTCATTTTTGTATCTCATATTGATTTCGCTATAATTAAGTTTGGTTGTGTTTCGTTTATAAAAATGTTTATAATCTTAAGCTTCATTAATATCCCTATGAATTGTTTGTTTTCATTTTAGGTTACATTGGGCATTAAATTGATTTTTTTTTTGTTTTTTAGTTAGCATAAAATACAAACTGGCAAAAAGTTGATATTTTTTTTAAAAACATCGAAAGCATCGATGTTTCTTCACCTTTAAGGTCTACTGTGAAAATTTCTTTTCAGATTGCATATGTTATTTGTTGATTTTGATTTTGTTGGATGAGGAGCAAATTCTATTATGTGAGGAGTAAAGGCTGTTTGCCATGAACTTTAAGCATGAGTCAGTAAGCAATATGGCAACGCTATAAAATGTTCAACATTTAAATATGAATTTTGAAATTTACAAATCTGAACAGCATCTTCATAATACACAGCTAAATATAAAACCCATTATATATAAAAAAAAAAAACACCCCATGTAGCTACAATTCAAAAGCCACAATATAACCTTTAGCATTTTAATTCGATTGTTGTCTATGGTGTCAAATAACAATTACTGTTAAGGGTGAAATCAAATAGTCGGCATCTCTTGAAAACAACAACAAAAGAAAAATCCACAACACACATGCTGTTTTCCATTTAAAAATTCAGTTTATTTTGATTGGTTTCATTTTTGTTCAAGTTTGTTTATTTTCTTTCAATACCTTTCAGTTACAAATACTGATATACTACACAGATGATACAATTTGATTTGCATTTGTTTTTTATTAAATTTTGTTTGACTTTTTTTTTAGTGTAATTCAACATTTTTGTTTGATGAATAAAACGCTTAATGCGTTCAAATGTTTGATTTGATTTCCGTTTTCATTTTCATTTTCAATATCATTTTGATTTCGATTTTGAGCAACAATTAACAGTTAAGTTTGAATCCTTGCACACATTTAGGAATTAATTTATCGTTTTTCATTTTCTTTTTTTTGTGTTTAGTTTTAGTTTTGGTTTCTGGCTTCCTTGTTAATCAGAATATACATTTGTATATTTGTATATATATATTTATATGTATACTTTAATGTATGTATGTATGCGTTTTTATACTGCAAGTTGTAAACTTTGATTTACTTAAGCTTTTTGTTTTTGTTATTGTTTAATATTATTATTACTCTTAAGTTGTTTCTATGTATATACAATTGCCGCAATTCGTGTGTACTTTGTAAATAATTGCTCAAACTTGAGATTGGGCACCAGAGTCTCACTTGCAAAGGCTTAAAAAGTGCTCAAGAACTGTTTGGAATTGGAAAACAACAATTTTGAGCCTGATTTTTTGATTCTCTGAATTCTTTAACTTTAATTAATGCTTAACCTTTTTCATTATCGAATCTTTCTCTATTTCGGATTGTATAATAATTCAGCTTAGATTTTATACACTTATCGAGTTATATCATTAAATTTTCTTTTCTTTTCTTATTTTTTTATTTTTGTGGTTGTTTGGTATAATTATGCAACTAACTTAATTTCGCTTTCATATATTATAGTTGTATTAATTTATTTGTTATGTTAAATGCAATTACAAAGTACTTTGATTTTGCGAAATTCCATTTAAATTTTCTATCTTGAGCCTGAAGCAATTCCTTGTCTGTTAGTGAAACTTTGCGTGTGTGTGTGAGTTTTCAGTGTGTTTGTTTCAATCTTTCTATGGCCTTTGTTTATTTATAAGGATTAGCTGGTGTCATGTCGAAACTGAAATTCTTTTTGCAATGGCTTTGCCAAAAATGAGAAATTTTACAAATGTACATATATTGAGCTACTCAGTACTATTTGTGTGGGTCTGACTATTTGTTTTGTATTTGATTGTGGGTGTGAGTGTGAGTGTGAGTGTATGTGTGTTTTATGGGATTAAAGAGTGTTATTCATAATCTTCTTTTGATGTACTTGTATCGCATTTAACTTTATATTTACTTATTTAAATTGTGTTTTTCTCGATTTTCAAAATTGTTTAATTTAAAGCTTTCCATTTACTTTTGTTTTTTTCTTTCTTTTTTTTTAGTTTCTTAGTTTTTATCTATGAACTTTGTATTCCAAAAAATGAGTGTTTATCTCATAATTGTTGCTAGCAGTTAACGTTATTGACATCGATTTAGGCTGTATGTTTTTAGTTAGAACTAATTAAATTAGCAACTCTGCAAGTTTATCCGCCAACTGTATACGCAAAGTTTAATTAATTAGAGTAATTTTATTATTATTGGTTTAAACATGTTTGTTATAATTCTCACTTTCGATTAGGCACAATCTTACACAAAATTCGGGCTGTTTTGCTTAGTTATACCATTGTGAAATGGCCAACAGTTTACCATTAACCATTTATCAATTTCCAACTACCAATTAGAATTCTCTATTTCGTGCTACTATCATCAATTGTCGTCTATAGTACTGTTATGTGTGTATTGTATATGCAGAAACAGCAATAGTGTGTAACCAAAGCTGGGCATAAAACAAGTGAGCAACAATTGAAGACTGCGTGTTGTGCCTGAATTTAGCTTTAGATGCGGCTTTTGCGGCTGAAACCGATAGAAATTTTGCTTCAAGCTAATTTCATGAAATTGCAACAGAGTAAGCACATCCTTCCACACACACGCACACACACATAGATTTACACACGCATTCACACACACAATCAGCTTTTTTCTGCTATGAATACAAATACAAATTTCAATCGAACACCTAACAAAAATACATATATGCACTAAAGTTCAGTTAATATAAGTACATAGATCGTATTCCTTGTAGTCACAATTTGCATACACATACACGCTCGGTACTGCAACTGTAATTGTATTTAACTTAATTGTAGCTAAATTTAAATTTAGATTTAAATTAATTAAATTTAATTCGACAACAAGCTCGTTTTGCACTTAAGTAATTGCTAATAATTACGTTAATGTCTAGAGTCTAGAGTTATTAGCTTATTATTTGCTATACAACAATTATTTTTTCCATCTCAATCTTCTTTCTATTCTCTTTCCCTGTCTCTGTGTCTTGCTCTGACTTTGGCACAATACCGAATAGTCGTATGAAAACAAAGTGAGAATAAAACTATTGAATGTGTTATTATCATAATTATTATTATTATGCAATTACTGTTGGCATTATTATCAGATCGGAAAATTGATTTTACTTAGTTCTCTTTTTTGTAGTTTTCCTCATTTTCTTCTGTTTTCCTAGTTACCATTTACTTACACTTACAAAAACTTTTTCTTCTTTTAACGTTTACTTACGAATACTTTCAGTTAACAACTTTGTTTCAGATATACATAACTATTGACCAACTATGTTATTTTTTTATTTTTGTTTTTCTTGTTTTGCCAACCACGCTACGCACCAGTCATGTGGGAGACGGGGGAAGTGAGAATGGTATATTTTCAGAAAATACAATGAGAAAAATAGCTGAGTTTATTATTCGGAAAAAGGAAAAAATGAAGTGAAACCAATGAATAAACTGACTGAAATTGCGAAACCTTTATTCACCAATCGTTATATGCATCTCTAAGTAAGGGGAGGGAATAGTAAGTGAGTCAGTGAATGAGTTGAGTCAGTGAGTGAGAGTGAGTACTCATGTGAATACTGTACAAAAATATTTCGTCGAGTAACGTGCGTGGTGCATGTTGACAACGACTGGTCAGATCTAGATATACATACATAGATCGTAACACGTAAATTACATTTAGCATACGAGACAATAAATACATTTACAATGCATCAAACCAACTTTATAAATAACATATTGCCCACAACTGAGGCCTAAACTGGATCACTTTTGATTTGTTTCTTTGTTTTATTACAACTTGACTAACAATCTGCTAAACACTCGTCCTGTGCTTATATCAAACAAATTAATATATGTATATATATATATATATTTGTATTTATTTATTTTTCTATCTTTTGCTTAAGTAGTTTACTCGTAAATCTTTCAGGGCCTCGTTCCGCCCCCCCTTCTGAGCACTTCAAAGTGCCAGCTTCTTCATTTCAATTGTATTGTAGTTAACAAAGTGGTTTTTGTGCGCATAACTTTTGTGGGGGTACAAGTACTATATATACGTGGAGTTGGAGTTGGAGTTGGAGTACGAGTACGAGTAGGTATCTCAGCAGTTCCAGCAGTCCGCCTAAAAAAAAGCACGCCAGTCGATGAGCCGTAACAAGGACACTTGCTGCCTCGCTTTCACATCCACTTCCTGTCCTCCAGTCCCGTTCATACATATTCATTTGCTGCTAGTGCTGCTGTGCCTGGTTCAGCAATTGCTGCTGGCGCTGCAGGTTAAGCTCCGTGAGGTTCTTCATCATGAGTGTCCTTTCCAAGTTCTCCCGAATGCTGCGCTCGTTCTCCTGGCGTACTATTATTGTGCAAACAAAATAAACAAATGTTAAATTTATTAGCACATAAAACAAGCTGTTTATGATGGAGATAATATTATTATAAATGAACGGCTAGCCTAGCTCTAATGGAACAAGTTACATATTCGTTTTGTTATTGCACTGCACGTTATTATTAACCTTCTCTGTTGCTTATCGTTTAAACTGCAGTTGAAGTAAATGCCTGTTGATGAATTCTTGAATATAACTTTCATCAATCCAGACTATTTACTTTAAGCACAGTTCAACATCATTCGCGGTTACGTACGATCGACTGTATGCTGTATTTTGGCACCGGTTTCCGGTTTCGATAACACGACAATGACACATGCATTTCATTTCCTACATTCAGCAAAGCCAACCACGCCCACTGCGCCTACGCCCAAGCAGAGGGCAATGTTTGAACGTCGACAGGCAATTGGACAAAGCAAAGAGGGGACGATTGGCAATGTTTGCTAGCCGCTTTTGTGCATTTTACAGCAGTTTTAATTAACGGCAAACAAATTGACACGCTCCACACACGGCACGGGTTGGCAGTGGCTTGGCTGTGGGTGTGTGGGTGGGGGTGGGCGTGGTGAGCGTGCCATCTGCCATATTGGGGCTGTGTAAAGTGTCAAAATTTGTTTGCCAATCAATCACACGTGCACACAGTTGCACTGTTGTTGGCATTCCTGAAACTTGGGTTCAGTGTCTGGTCTGAGGTCTGATTGTGTATTTGCCTGGAGTATCAGTAACTGTATCTGCAAGTATATCTGTATCTGTTACTGTTTCTTTTTACGTTATACTGCTTTTGTTTTTGCCTCTTTTTATTGTTCCTTTTTTTTGTTTTTTTTTTTTTGTTTGTGTTTGTTTTTGGGGCAGCCTGACAAAGATTTAACACGATATTGCAACAATAGCAGCAACAGTACTCTGTTGAAGGCCTGCTTTGTGTGGGATACGAGTACTCTTGTACATATATCGTATATCATATAACCCTGGCCTGCATCTGCATATTCCCCGTATGTTGCACAAAATGTGAGCTGTAAAAATTTAATTAAAAATACTTGCCCTAAATTGCAGCAGCACACAAACTGAGATACACACATTTTGTGCATAAACACACGCCAAAAAGGCCAAGTATTTAAGTAATTTACGAACGTTTTCATTTAATTGCAAAATTAGTTCCTCTTTTATTGAGCAAAAAATGACTCAACAGTCTGACTCAACTGGTTGCATACCCTATGGCAAAACAGTGGCAATGAATAAAATTATAGTATGCTTCATTTAATTTGCAGTAATTATGGAATATAAACTCGAATGCAAATAAAATGTACTTTAAATAAATTTATATTATATTTCCTTAAATGGAAAATGCAATTCTTGTTCGATAATAACTATAATGCTTCAAATTACATTGATAAATCATTTTAATAATACTGAAAAGATAGCGAAAAGTTAATTGAAAAGAAATGTGAGTAAGTAATATTGCATTGTACTTTTCATTTAATAAAGGTCTTCTCGAATTCCGCGAGACCTTATTAATAATATGCTTCAGCTGCAGGAGTACGTGGCATTAAAATAACAAATTAAAAAATATATGTACCAAAGAGCTTTAAAATACTCGCTGATGCTTAAAATGCAACAGTAAAATGAACACAGACAGAAGCAGAAGCAAGAGCAAAAGCAGAAGCAGAAGGGAGCATTGGGGCAATGGGGCAGGGGGCATGGGGTAGCGGGTAGCGGGAAAACGTCGCGAGGCAACTCATATTGTCGCCCAACAAACTGAACTCAAACATAAGCCGGACTGGAGCACGTGGTCTGTGGTCGAAATCGTTGTCCTGTTTCTGGTGCAGGTTTACGCTTATGCAAGCGCTTTGAGGCGTAGGCGCAACGTGTTAATGTCATCAGGGTGTGGGGGTGTGGGGGGAAGGGGGAGTGATGGAGTACAGAGAGAACTGGTGACGATGTGCCTGCCTGCCATTATTCACGTGGCAAGTGCTGTGCTGAATAGCAGCCACTGAGTGCGAGTACAATGTGGTACCGACTGCTGCCCCCCACCCGCCACATGCCCCGAGACCATGGCTCTGTGCCTGTACACGTGTGTTGGGCTATTTGAGACCAATTAACATAGAACTTTCCCAGTGGTAAACAAGTTAAATTGTTAACAGCCATTAAGGGCGCTCATAAATGCCGCCGTGTAACTTTCAGCCTCACTTTGTCTTCCTTTGTGTGCGTGTGTGTTAGTATGTGTAAGTGTATGCCCAGGTGTATAAGTATTTGTGTGGGTGCAAGAGCCTGAACTGGCGCGTGTGTTTGTGTTGCTTCTTTGTGTCTTTTATGTTGTTTAATTATAAATGTGGCGTTGAAAGCAACAGCCAGTGCACGCCCCGCCACCCCCGCGCAACCCCTCAACCACCTTGTGCTAACTTCGTCAGGCTGGTGTGTTGCCATGACGGATGAAGACCGACGACCATGTAACTATATAACTAATTAGTTTCCTGTCCGCCTCTGAGTGGGTGATTGGGAGCAGATGGGGCCAACTGTTGTGGTTCTGTGCTTTTTTTATTCCCCACTTAAATTCAAATTATTGATGCAGTTCTGAGGTTTCCCCCTTCCCCTTTCGGTTGCCCAAAAATAGAGCATTAGGTTCTCTTATATTCCATTTATGGACGGGCTAATGAGAAGCGTTTAGATATGCACAAAGTCAAAGCTTTAGCATAAAGGCGAAATAAAACACTACTGAAAAATAATACAAACAGAGAATTGTTGAGAACATTTTCAAAATGTGCAAATTTAATATTTTTCCGAATAAATGCATTTGCTCTTAAAAGCATTTCATATACCACAATATGAAATCTGTTGGGCTTAAATCAAAGTCCATTTACTAAAGTAACGGGCATTTAAAAAGAGCCATTTTAAAAAACACCCTCTACTATTGTGTATTTATGAGTAGAGAGGAAAAGTTACGTGCAGCTCTTTAAATATTTATTAAAATCAGAGTGTTTAAGATTATTCGAAAAGAATAAAAGGTAATTAAAAATATACATAATAAAAATGAAATTGTTATCAAGACTGCCTCTTTTATTTGTCTACAGGGTATTTGCGCAACGATCTCATTCATCTGAAGGGCTATAACTTATTTATCTTACTGCTGCTGCTCATCATTTTCCGTAATAATTTCGATTAATTATGCTGTTTGAAATGTCTGTTTTCCTTGTTATGTTTTCGTTGTTTTATTTTTCCCGGCAAACGATGAGCTGAACCTTTTGTGTTTACTGACTCTGATATAATGTCTGACATTTACCGGAATTAAATTGAAAAGTCCGTTCGTTTGGTTTATGTTTCATTGAGCAATGCATTCATTATTTGGATGTTAATTGTTTGAAGATTTCCAGGCGGGTAATCAACTAACATTGATTGAAATTGTTTTATTTTATTTACAATTTATTATGTTATGAATTTCGTATTAAATGTGAAAGTTTTAGGGGTCAACTTCCTGCTGTCAATTTCCACTTGAGCTATCATTTTATTGGTAATTGACATAAAAGTACGAATATAGACAATCAATTTGTTGGGCATCAATTCTCTATTCGGTCTCATATCATACTTGGGCTTTTTGTGGCTGTCAATTTGCTATTCAGACGCGATGGTGGCGAATAAGGGACAGCGGACAGGGCTGATGCGGTCGCGTGGGCATTTGCCTCGCCGAGTGGCGTTCACAGGACTCTGGCAAGGACGTGAAACCAACTGAGCGGGCAATGTCGCCAGCACGAGCCACGTTACCAGCAGCAAACAATTGTTGTTCGCTTCTCCCGTTGCCGTTGCTTTTTTTCGTCTTCATATTGTTGTTGTTGGTATTGTTATGACTGTTGTTGTTGTTGTTGTTGCTGCTTGTGCTGCACTCACTCACGCGCACATGAAAAAGTAACCTAGTTTCATGTCGTAAACGTAAAATTACGACTGTGTGTGTGCGTGTGTGTAAATAAGCGTACATGTCTGTGGGTGCACACATAAAAAGGATGCTACAGCCGTGGCATACCCGTAATGATGCACACACTCACACACGTACACACGCAGACAAACAAACACAACTATTAAGTGAAAGTATAAAAAGTGAGCATGATAACTAAAGGTCCTTGCAGACGCAGCCCTGTGTCGGTCACTCAGACAGACGAGAAGGCAGCCAGCCAGGCAAGTAAGCCAGTCAACCAGTCAGTCAGACAGTTAGTCAGTGAGGCAGCCCACGACGGCAGAGCCTATTGTCATTGTCTGTGCTTAGCTAAACAACACACGCAAACACACTCACACAGACACACATACACACACAGTGCTGATTAGTTTGGTTTGGCTTTGGCTTTGGGCTGATGCTGTTGCTGCTGCTGTTGCTGTTGCTGTTGCTGCTGCAGTCACAACCACAGTCATTAAAGTCGAGGTAAGTATCATTTTTTATGGCCAACGCATGTGTGTGCTGTTGTGTGCGTGTGAGTCTGTGTGTACTTTGCTGCTGGTGTTTGCAAGTCAGTTAGTCAGGCAGTCGCTTAGTCATTTAGTCAGTTATGTAATGCTCGAGATTTGCTGAGCTTTTGCCAGCTCAATTTTCGAAAGTCAGCATCTGGCAGCTGCTCATTGGGGAGCCAGTATCACAGTACACTTATTTGTATGGCTTTATGGCTATATGGGGCATATGGCCATCTTGCTGTCTGCCCGCCAGTCCGTCTGTCCGTTGTGTGAAATGACAATGGACCGATAGACCAACAAATGGACAAAGCTCAGTTGACCTTATTTGTCGATGCGAATGCATGTAATATCAAAATTATAAGACAGTAAAATGGAAACCAATTGCAAATGGCTCAGTTTCAAATAGAAATTTGCCATAATTGAAATAAATGAAACAGGTAATCAAATTTAACAGCCAAGGCGTTGTTTGTAAGCCTTTAAAGTTCTATTTAATATATTGAACAAGTTCAGACATATAAGGTTAACAAATTACTCATTAATTTTTCAAATTTACAATCAATTTGCCACAATTTGACATTTCATAAAATTTATTTATGCATGCACATATGGCAAACAAACTCAAATATTTGAACGCATGTTGCCCGGAAAGTTTGGCTCATTTGTAAATCATGCCATGCATTTTAAAATTGGAATTCGTTATTGACTTTAAATTGTTTGCAAACAACGAAACCAGTTTAAAAATGTAAATAATTTTGTACAAATATGCAAATATGCTGAAATTCTCGTTCAGTTTTTCAAAGTAATAAAATTTGATAGTCATCATCAATATTGTTTTCCATTTCATGAAATGTGCAAAGTTGTAAAAATCACAAGTCAAATTAACGTCTCAGCCTGTTTGCGTTCATTTGTAATATTTCAATTGCAAGATATTAATCAAAGATTAATCAACATTGAAAGCAAAACGCGGCTGTTATGTTAAGTATCTGCAATGTTAAGTTGCAATGTTAAGATGTTAGGTTAACAGCAGTTAAAGTAAATATGATAATTAAATGTTCAAATGGTTTCCATAATCTGACATATTTCGAAGTGAAACAAAACTGAATTTGAAATAATTGAAATAAATGCTTAGTTATCAATGCAATATTATAAATATATTCACTGTTAATCATCACTCAGAATCGAACTGCTATTTTGAATTGCATAAATGTTAACTCCAATTTGAGCTGTAACGTTAACAGATAAGTACTTAATCAGCAAATGGTTTTAATTTGCTGCCATATGTATTAAATTTAAAATATTTTATATTAGTTTAGTTATTTATGGTTTTATATTAAATATTAGTCATTTAACACTCAACACAATGCACTACGGACAAATTAAAAGCTGTGAAAATCGACTCCAATTTGCGGCACTTTTATGAAATTTTAAACAAAACTGAAACCATAAATTGTAAATAGTTGAAAGCATTGCCAACTTACAGGCGTGTTTAAGTGTGTTTTTTATTTCAATTGCATTGAAAGTGAACTGTTGCCAATTGTTGTTCTCGTTGCAGTTGTAGTTTAAGTTGTTTTTGTTGCTGCTCTTCAATTAGCCAGCTCGAGTGGACGCTGCCGGAATGCTGCTCAATGGTTGCGGCTCTGTCGCCGCTTGCAATGCCAATTTGAAGTCCGCTTTGTGGCACTGAAGAGGACAATTGAAGCGTCTCACAATTACACGCACGCACACACAGAAGACAGACAGAGAAGTGCCGATAATATAGAGCAGGTGAATTGCACGTTAGCGAAGCGAAAACGGAAAAGGAAACGAAAACGAAAACGGACACGGAAGTGTAACGCAAATTGTCAACGAAATCCCCCGAAATAAGTTCAGCAACATGGTAAAGGCAATGCTCGTTGATTGTTGTTGTGGTTGTTGTTGTTGTTGGAGTTCATGATGGTCGCATGCCCGTATAGTGGACGGGCGTGTCCCTGCTGAATGAGTGCGCCTTTTTCCCAGACTGACTCTGGCCGGAGGTGAGCGTGACAATGACCACGAAGACGCTGGCACACACCAGGCACAACAGCACCGTGGCCAACACAATGCAGACGATGCGTTTGCGCTTGCGATCCGCCTCCTCATCCTCATCGGTCTCATCGCTGAGCGACTTCTTCTTCAGCTTGTGAGATCCACCGCTTAACGATGCCTTGCGTCCGGCAGCCAACTTGTGATGAAATGGTCTCAACACCTGGGCCGCAAAGGCCGCATCGCTGAGCTCCTGTTCGTACGTCAGCGAGGCTTTCCGTTCGAACGAGGGACGCTTCTCCTCAATAAAGGCAGCGGCCGCAGCCGAAATTGGACGTGGGCTGCGCTTAATCTCGTCCACATTGACTACAGCGGCGCCCGCACTGGGCACCGCCGTCGACAGTGGACGACTGTTGCGTCGGTGGGGTGAACTAAGCTCAAAATCATCGCCAGCTGTTGTGGCGCCGCTGCCATCGCCAATGAAGCTCTTCGACTTCTTGGTGGCACTCAGCGTCTCCCGATAGTTGCGCAGCCGCACACTGGCACTGTGCAGCGCCTTAGCCTGCTTTACGCTGGCGCTGGCATTGGTGCCCTGAAAGGCAGCTGCTGCCGCCAGCACACCGGGCCGATGCACGGTCAGCTCCTCCAGATTGCTGGGCGACAGGTACAGCGAGCGTCCGTGCTGGGCACCACGCTTAAAGTGATAGGCAGCACTGGCAGCCGCTGCAGCACTATGCAGCTGCAGTGTATGGGCTGCTGCTGCACCGCTAGTCGATGGTCGGCCATCCAGTTCCAGGCTATGGGTGCTCTGCTGTCGTGAATGTGGATGCGGTTCACGTTTTTGTTTAATGCTGTTCGAGGCGGAGGCGGCGGGCGGATGTGTGGCGCTGTGACCGGCGGCGAGAGCAGGCGCCGTCTCCTCAAAAGAGCCGGAGCTCTTGCGCATGCGCTGCACGGCCACAGCGGCGGCCGCCAACTCGGCCACGCCCAGCTCTTCCATTTTGGTATGGCTATTGCTGCGGGAACGCGACTCCACAAACAGTTCGTTCTCCAGCGATAGATTGGACTGCGGAAAGAGATTGCGACCATCGAGTGGCTCCATCAGATCATCGTTTAACGATGGATGCCGTATTTGGGAGTCGACAATCGATTCTGGTTTGCTGCTGGGCCGCCGGCCTGGATCGTTGAACGAACGGTGCGAGCGACAGCCACGACGACTGGGCGATGGCGAACGTGAGATCTCCTTGCCGGCTGGCGGGCCGGGCATTAGAAAGTTGGCGCGCACCGAGCTGGTGCGACGACTGGAGCTGGCCGAGCCGGCGGCAACCGCTAGCTGTATTTGCTCCAGGGCGGCGGGATCCTGTTGGGCGTGGAAGGAATGCGTTTTCTTCATCTGAAAATTGGTAGACGGATGAACGTCAATGGTGTCTGAGCGTCGGAATAGATTCTTTTTAAGCGGCAGCGCTTGCAGTTGCAGTTGCGCATGCGGATGCGGATGGTGATACGGATGCGGATGGTGCGTGGCACGTGGCAGCATATCATCGACATCGATGAACTGTATCGGTGATGTGCTGCCGCTGCCACCCAGTGGCGAGCGTGCCAGCCCCAGTCCCAGTCCGCCCACATTGTCGCCCAGGCTGCTGCTGCTGACCAGATAAATATCAGGTTGTTGCTGCTGCTGCTGTTGTTGTTGTCTGTGCTGCTGTTGTTGTTGTTGTTGCTGCTGCTGTTGCTGTTGGCCCAATATGGGGCTTACCGCGTGCGAGGTGGGTGAGCTTGTGGAGCTCGAGTGCGGGTGCTGGCGGTGCGAATGCGGATGCGGATGCGCATGCGGATGTGGCAACTGGTGGTGGCGTGCAGCAGCTGCCTGTGCGGCCAGTTGCTGAAAAGTGTGCATATGCAGCTGTTGCTGCTGTTGTTGTTGTTGTTGTTGGTGGTGTTGTTGTTGTTGTTGGTGGTGCTGCTGGCGTGAGGAAAGTGCTGGCGACACGGAACCGCTTCCGCCACCAGACACATGCGTATGTTGTTGTTGGGGTAGATGTTGTTGTTGTTGTTGTTGTAGTAGTTGTTGTGGTGCTGGGAGTGCTAGGGTCTGCGGCGGTGCAGACGAGCGCACGGGCAGCGGCGACGCCGAGCGGTGGATCAGCGGCTGCTCATGCACAATGAATCCCTCATCGAGATCTAAATCTAAATCGGTTGCTATCGGTGCATAATTGTCAATGGCCATGGATAGGGAACGATGGATGGGCCTCAGCTTGGGTGGTTTCTTTTTGGTGGCGGGATTGTCAAAGGAGGATGTGCCCGAGGTATGCTCCTCATCTGCATCTCCGGCGGTCATATATGGATCGTAGCTGTGCACAGACACCACATGCTGATGCTGTCGTGGCTGATGGTGTTGTTGTTGTTGGTGTTGGTGTTGGTGGTGGGATTGCTGCGACTGATGCTGCTGACCACCGCTGGTGCCGCGCTCCATGCGGTAGTAATACTGCCGTGGATATCTATGGTAGTAATGTGCAATTGTGGTGCTGGTATGTGGGTGGTGTGGCGAGCAGGAGTGGGGTAATCACACAGACACTGACCTGGTCGGGCGTTAGCGTTAGCGATCACGTTATCGTTATCGCTATCGTTATCGGTATCGGTATCGGTATCGGTATCGGGAACGGACTCGGTGGTTGCTCTTTGTGGCCGCCGCTTGCTGATTCGTTACTTGGCGACTCGTTACTTGGTTGCTAGCAGTGCTGTGGCTGTTATTGGTACTGTGACTGTGACTGTAACTGTTACTGTTACTGTTACTGTGACTGTGGGTGCTCTAGTGCTAAGTGCTAGACACCCAACAGGGCTGTAGCGTGAGAAGAAATAGAGAGAGAGAGAGAGAGAGAGAGAGACAGAGAGAGAAAGAAAAAAGAAATTGTGTGCGGTGAGGGGCAAAAAGGAAACACTGGACACTGAACACTGGTTATTGGTAGACTGGACACTGGACACTCTCTCTCTAGAGAGAGCGGGACACACACATAGAGAGTGGCACACACACACACATACACACACAGATAAAGACACACGCTAAACACCAAGACGGTAAATGTGCAGGACATTCAGCATTAAAGGCAACTAAGAAGACATTAATCGTGTGTGCTTGTTGTTGTTGTTCTTGTTATCCTTTCACATTTATTGTTGTTGTTGTGCGTTTTGCTTTATCACTGTTGCTTGTGCTTATTGTTGTTGTTGTTGTTGTTGTTGTTGATGTTGTGGTTGTTTACACTTTTGTCTAAGAATGTGGTGCAACTAAATTCCTTTGATGTTGTTTGTTTTTTTATTGTCACATTGTGTATAAATGATTGTTGTTATTGTTGTTGTTGTTGATGTAGAAAATGTATCTAAGATAGTTTTGTTCTTGTTGTATTTTTTATTTTTTGCTACACTCATTAATATGGGCAAATACAAAAGCACAACTAGAAATAGACAAGAGAAATACGTAAAAAAGTATTAGCAAGCTGGACGGGGAAGTGGTTCGGTGGTGGTGGTGGTGGTGGTGTAGGTGGTGGTGCGGGTGCCAGTGCAGGTGTGGATGCGGATAGGAGCTGGTGTATTCATATGTATACTGTTTACCAAAATCCAAACAAAATAAAAATCTAAATTGAAATCAAAGTGAATAGCAAATTACAAAGAGAAGAACTGTGAAAATAAAAAGAAATCCAGAAATTAACTGGCTAAATTTTAGTTTCGTTATTGCAAATTGAGTCAAGTCAACAACGAGTTACAGATACTCTTTGAATGACGGATACGTTGCTCCTTTAAGCTACTGCAATTGTTGTGAAATAAACCATTAAGAAAGAGCCCTATTTTGTCTGTCCATCTATTTAAATGCAAAATAGTCTTTCAATTTTACAGCTATTCTAAAGGGACTTGAATAAGCCCGTATATTATATAAACAAAGCACATATGTAGCATTGGGGCTTATCAGACTGCTGCAGTAAGAATCAGTTGAATACATAGGATTTGTATAAACATTTGCATTGTTGGCCGACACTTTGCAGCAAAACTGTATATTTAGTTTTATCTAATAGAGATTTGCTTGATATTGCACTGCAAAACAATGTGAATAAAATTAAATTTTAGTGTGTAAACTTTTATTTCTGATTTAATTCAATTTATGAATCCTCCGTGGTTTAGTTTCAGTTTCAGTTGAAATATATTTTGATGAAAATTTGATCGCTGTTTAGACCATGATGGTTCAATTCCCAGACCAGCACTTGGTCACGTAGCGTGCGATGTGAGTTAATCGAATTTAATCTATTTGGCTGGCAGCTGACGTTGTTTGCCCAGGCCAGGACACGCCAGGCTTGGCCAGGCTAGGGCATTTGGCCACGCCCATTACCGTGGCTGACTGCCAACAACTAACTCTTTGGCAACACACAATTCATCATTTTGCAATACCTTTGAGCTGGGGAATTGTAACGTTTTGCATAATTTAAAGCGACAGGCCACAGTCGAAGTTCGCATCCTGCCACTTGCCACTACCATTGCTGTGTGGCATGGAGTGTGGGCCTTTGCTACTGTCACTCACAGTGTTAATTTTTCAAAGCTCATTGATGGATGAGTGCGCCAGTTGACATTTATGTGCCTAGGCCACACACAAGAGACGCCGGCGTGGCGAAAGGAAAGTGCTGAGGGGCCGAATGGCAGAGCTGTTCAAAAATTAACGCTCTGCGACTTGAAACTTGTTCGTGTCCGCCCCGAAACGAGTTAAACATATTAAAATTTGCTTATGCAAAAGGTAAAGAATGAAACCCGCCAACCCCGCTCACACACACACACATACAGAGAAACCCTAAGCGGAGTCTATGTGTGTGTCTGTGTGTGTGTGAAATGCTCAGAAGACATTTAACATCACGTACTTTAAATATGTTTAAAAGAGCTTAAGTGAAATGAAATGTGGCGGCCGTATATAAGCATCTGAGAGCGTATTATACACATACATTCTCATACACTAAAGAACACACACATACACATTTATACACACACACAATTACACAGAAACAATACAGAGTACAATACGGATTCGCATGTGTATATGACAGCATCTGCCACTGGCAGGAGTAGAAGAAACAGAGAGAGAGAGAGAGAGAGAGAGAGAGGGCGAGAGGCAACGAATGTGGAGCTGCAGATCCTAGCGAGATATAACCATTGCCGTGGCTACCACGGGCTTTGTCCTTTGTCTTTGAGCATACACTGGAACACGACCGAAATGAAGCTCTACTTTGGTGCTTTTGAGAATTCTGTTTCTACTGCTGCTTCTACTACTTCTGTGCCTGTTTCTGTTGCTGCCTCTGTTTCTGTTTCTGTTTCTGTTTCAGTTTCAGATGCAAATTCAACAGCAGCCACACTTGTCAAATTTCTCAGCATATCAAATCTAATACGAATTACGTGTAATTCCCAGCATGTGGCCCACGAGCCACACAAATCGGATTTGCTTCTGATACGTTTGAGCCATCGTATACAACACACGTTGGCAAAGAGACAGTGTGTGTGTGAGGGAAGGAGAGTATCGAGCACATATGTTAAACTATGATTTCAACAAGACTATTACTTAAGTCTAGGACATGCAAGAAGCTGAGAATTAATTGACATAACATGACTGGTCTATTTAAGACAAGAACTCTTGAACTTTCATTATTATGAAGTTAACATTTATAATTGCCATCATTAAGACGATTTGAAAGCGTATTTTAACTTCGTTGTTTACTTTGTGGATGAAACTTTCTCACATTGGGAATGGGACAATCAAGAGCACACAATTATGAAGTGGGATTAGACTTGTCATGTTAATGTTGCATCTTGAGTTGAATTTGAATTGTTACGCAGGTCCTTTGCGTTAAAAAAAGACAGTTTCCATGGAATTCAGAGCGCAGAATAAAAATGAATTATAAACTCCAAAGTAATGTTAGACAATTGTAATTAATAATAATAATAATAATAAATTATTTTACATTTTCTGCACTTTATAAAATGAAATAATTGAATCAATTGTCTATTCCGATTGTAGATAATTAAATCAGCATATACAGTTTTTATTGTTTTGGCAATGTTTCCAACACAGTCTCCTCAATTTGCCACTGCAGCACAAATTCAATAAAAGCAGAATGACCTTTCAATTTGGCAATTTGTGGTGCAATCTCGGTTTGGCAATTCAAACTATTCTATTCGTTAATGTGGTGCTTTAAAATGTTTTGAGCTTTCAATTCGTCGTGATTTGCCATTAAAATCGGCAAGGATCAGCAGGATTTGGAACGAGTATGTCATCAAATGCCGTAATAATGTAGGATGTCGTACTTTAAGTGCTCTAACATGGCACGAACAAGAGCAAAGTGAGAATGTGCTGACAGACTGTTTGTTCAAGAGTTCTGCATGGTACTTGACAATCATATCTCATGCTGTATTAGCAGATGGCACAGCTGAGCGAGCTCATCGAGGGGGAAGACAGACGCCTTAATTGGCATAAACAATGGTTAATTAACATAAAACTAACATTTCGAACCGAAAGCAAACTCAATTTAAACAGTCATACGTGCGTAATTAAGTTCATCTTCCCCTCGCATTGGCCATTTGGGATTGGGCATTGGGATTCCCACAATGTTGAACCCTCCGGCTAAGAGAGTGATTGCGTGTTGAAGGTTGTGAAGGTTGGGGGCAGGCTGAAACTCAATCCGAGTCGGTTTCACAATGAAAGTGGCATTAAACGCACGAATAGTCAGAACTCGATGATTGTCGACAGTCGAATGTTTGACTGCCTGACGGCCGCTCTCGGCTTCCTGGCTGAATGTTTCGGTCGTATGAAATGTAAGCAATTAATTGCGTTTAACGGTGACCCAAAACCACACCGCACCACAATATGACACCTTGCCACCTTGCCACCCAAGCACCATAACCGCCATTATGGTAAGTGGTAAATGAAGGTTGCGGCAACCGTCGTCATTTAATATTATTAAAACTGGAGCAGTTTTCGACGGCACTATTTGATTTGCACACTCGCTGCAATCCGATTAAATGCCAAAGAGTTGTGATAGCAAAGGGCTTTCAGTCAGTGAGGCAGTCAGTCAGTCAGGCAGTCAGTCAGTTGATGTCGTCAGAATTCCTACTTGACGTGCTCGACGATTACAATTCTGCCATACTCAATTTGTTGTGCTTATGCTTGTGCAATTAAAATGCCAGCAATTTCTTTAGCTGCGCCTGCAGTTATACAATATTATTTTAAAAACACATTCCCGTAGCTGAGTTTGTTTGTTTGCTGCTCTGTCAGTGGCACCAGAGGCAGCCAGAGCTGCAGCTATCGTCTGAGGCATTTGGTGAGTTTCTATTTAATTTGAATTGTTTTGTGAATGGCAAGCATTTTGGGCTTGCGCTACACTGCACAGCTCTGCATCACAGCATCGCAGCACCAATGTTCCGGGCCACGCCCTATCCATAAGCTTATTAAGTGTGCTTAGCTCTTTAATAAACACTCACAGAAACTTTCGAGCACAGTCCAAAGTGCAGTTCAAAAGCTGTGGCCACATCATTTTCTGCTACATGGCTGTGTGTGTGTGTGTGTGTGTATGTGTGGGCGTGGCAAGGACAAATCAAAGCGTAGCGAAAAGCGGACTAAAACGCCTTCGGGTGGTAAATTCAATTAAATAACTAGGCAAAAGTTTTGCAACATGAATTCAACGTCTTGAAATGTTTTGGCTACAGTTTGACAACAATTTATACTCTCTCTAACACACACACACACACACACACACACAGTCGTACATTCTTACACTCTGTTGTGTTGTGTTTTGGTTCGCGCTGTCATTTTGCGTAAAAGTTTTTCAACATTTTTGTAGCATTCGCACAAAAGCATTTGTAAACTCGACTGCCCAATGGAAATGGTGTGGGAGTAGTGGAGGATGGAGGATGGAGGATGGAGGGGATGCATTTTTGATGGATTGTCCAGCTGGCCTGGCACAAGTTGTTAGATGCAGGCAGGACTTGAACTACGAGTTAAATCTCAAAACTTTTGCCAAGCAAAATGAGCGCAAGCATTCTTAGTCAGTTTGCCAAATGAATTTACAGGACCACAAGCTGCTTAGCTGACGACTGAGCTCAGAATGAAAGAAGAATGAGGTCGACTTGGCCCCTGGGCGTTCCTCTCTTACACTGGAGCCGAACTTAAGCCGAAGCTCATTTTATTTCACTTATCGCCTGGTCACTGCTCACTGCTCTTCTAACAACAAGAAAAACATCAACAAATGTATAATGAAAGGCAAGGCATAAACTTTCATTTGACCAGATACATATTGTGCAAACATCCCAGGAACGGGATGGCAAACCACAGCTTGGGTCGACAGCTGCTTTATCAGCTGGAGGCTGCTCCTGTTTGTATATACGAGTATGTGTGTCCTCATCCTTGCTCTTCATGTATTGACTGTATTCTTGTTTATGGCTCTGAGCGTACTTCTGTGTGTAATTGTTTGTCTTATTGCCTTCGTTGTCATCGTCTTGCTTCTGCTGTTTGCACAATTCCGTTAACTTTTCCGTGATGTTTATGTTGGATGCCCCAAAATCCAAATGGATTATACCAAATTGTTGTTTAATACAGCTTTCAATTAGACTTGATAACCATTTGAGCATATAAATATGCAGACGCACTTAATTCGGCCACAGAGAGCAGGCAAGCAGCTAGACTAAAATGTACCCTGCAGAGATGTTGGGTGTTTAGAAATCCACACTGGTAATTGACTAAGGTGGCAAAGAAATTAAAATGAATGGAAAGTATGCAACTATTTGCGATAAATAAATTAATTTGGCTAGTTGGAATTAGCTGTTTAATATGCAGAAATAATCCTCAACAAGTATAGCAGTTGCTTGCTAATAAATCTTAGCTGAAAGATACACTCGAATAGCGAACGCATATTAGCACTTTTTGCATTGCAATTTGAATAAATTTCGAATAGTATTGCTTAATTTGCATGCTGGAGACATTTTAGAGTACGTGCGTGGCTTCAGCATATAAGAGAGTACATATATGGCATATGTATATGCTAGGGGGGCAAACGCATGGGAACCATTATTTAGGCGGCAAGTCGAAGTGGAATAACAATGCTTTGGCTTCATTAAATGACGTAGCAAAATAAGCGTAGCAGACACAAAAAGGGCCTGTCATTGCCAATATGCCAGATACTGTGTATATTTTGAAAGTTGCCATCAAGTTTATTATATTTGTGGCACTGTCGTATGGCTGAGGCACTCTCGTGGCACAGCTGTGAGGGTCGCATAGCAAGAAACTTGCCACATACTCGTATATACGAGTATTTGCTGTCTATTTTGGTTTTCCCTCTGTCCACATGTGGCAACATTGTCCCCAAACCCGACTGGCATTGATCAAGATTTGTGCGACATTCACTTGTGCGTCTGTATGTTTATGTTTATGTTTACAATGTAACCTGACAGTTTCAATTAATTGATTTATGTGTTCGAGAATTTGGCAATTTGAGCCGCCAGCAACTTGACTCCCTCTCCCGTTTCGCCATCTCTATTGTTTCTGGCAACGCTCTCGTTTCTGCTGCTGATTAAATGCCAACTGCAATAAACGCAGCGAACCAATTGCAATCAGCACGTAGTTGTGCATGTATGAGTGTAGTTGTGTGTGTGTTTGTGTTTGTGTGTGGTGTATTGCGATTACCTGACACGCCTGGTTGCCTGGCATTAATCAATGCACAATTTCTCATAATAAGTCAGCAGCAGCAGTTGCGGTGAAAAAATTGAAAATGGCTGCCGCAATCAGTTGCGAACATGTGTGTGTGTGTGGGTGTCCTTGGCAGGACACATGACTTTGGCAATTGCCATTTGCTGCTATTGATTCATTTATGTCGTGTAATTTGACAATATAAATAAATTAGGGCAGAAGCAGTAGAAGGAGCAAATGAAAGGGCAGGCAGCATGGCCAACCGGGCTGATATGTTGAAGCTGCAAAAAGGTAAACCGTTAGCGGATATTGGCAACTCAACAGGAAACGCAGCACAAAATACGAGTAGAGAGCAGAACAGCAGCAAACGGAACACAAAAAGCGCGCAAGGTAAAAGACAAAAGCGATATGAGAGCAGCAGCAACTGAGGAGAGCAACAACATGGCGTCCCAGCGGAAACGGAAATCTCAGGTGTTTGCTTTGCGTTCAGCAAGAAGCAGCCGAGCAAACAATATCATCATCAACATTATCATTATGAAGCTGATGAGGTTCAGTATGCGACTAAGGTTACAGTTAAAGCTACAGCTACAGTTTCGTCTTCTAATTAATCTTGTTTCTTAGCAAACACAAAGTGGAAAACATCTCGAGCTACTCGCACCGCACTCCTGGCTCCTGCTGTGGCTTCGAAAAGATGAGTGCTTAAAGTAAGCGCATTCTAAACGTTGTTGTGGACGACGACGATGACGGCAATGGAATGGATGGATAGAATGGCTTCTGCTTGTGCTTCTATTTCTGTTCCTGCTGCTCATGCTGCTGTTGATAGTGATGGTGATGGTGATGGTGACGTTGACGTGAATGACGTGATGAATGTCCCAGCATTTTTGACGAATGCGTCCTGTTTGCTGCCACGACGTGGGGCACATGGCACTTGGCACTTGGCAGCGCCACTCCGGTTGCGAAACATGCGAAACAATTTCAAGTGTCGTCATTGCCATTCGAGCGCTCTATCATGCACGCGCATGTTCATTTGTTGCCACCACAGACCCGCAGTCCGTCTGTCCGCCTGTCCGTCCGCAATCGGTTGCGAGATACCTGCAGCAGCTAGCCAGCCAGGATATATGGCAATGATGCGGAACTCCGACTGACGTCCGATTGCAGTTTGTCAAAGCCAGCAGAGCCAACGAACGCGTTTGGTTGCTCCATAAAAATGAAGCTGCAAAAATCGCATAGATAAAATAATACACTGCGTATACGTGATATTTTTGCTATATACGCAGTGTGTGTATCATTTGTTAGCTCGAGCTTGATATGTTTCACTTTACGTTGTTGCTTTGAAATTGTAAGCAGCTTATGTTTCGCTGATTGTCAAAAGGGATTATCATATGCTTTAGTTAAGTCGCTAGAAAGTAATTGAAATTATTTAATTGATTGTACCAGTAGAGACAGAGAGAGATGTCCTTGAATCTACGTTTGCTTTCCACTGCACTAATGATTTTAATTGTTAAGTGGTTCTACTTAATACAACGATAATTGAATTTGTCTCAACCGACAACTGCCCCTTGATGAAAATGAACATGTTCATTGCTGATTCTAATGCAAACAGTTTTAAATAATTGCATTTTCATAATCAAATTGCAAACATAATTAGATAAGCAAACATTTAGGTTGCTTCAATCCGAGAAGAGCTTGCAAAAGAAATGCGGGCTAAAATCATTTTCTCATTTATGCTTTGCCAATCGATTTTCTCGTTCAAATTATGCAGCTATTTAGCAGCAGTAGCCGGAACGTCAATCAAGCAAAACCATCAATATAATCTGTCATATGGTCTAAATTAGGCCATGGGGTATGAGGGACATGTCCTGCATCTCAAATGCTGCTGTTACATTCTGGTTAAAATTGCCAACAGTTAAATGGCAAATAAATTAGAATTGGTAATACAATTTCGACAAACATGTTGCTGTTGTCGTCCACTGTTCCACTGTCCAAGTTGCGGACCCAGACAGACCCAGACCCGGAGACCAGCAGCGGAAGGATGAATGATGGTCAAATGTAATCTGAGCGGCAATGTTGGAAATGTAATTTAAGCGCAAATTACATTCGAGTTGAAAATTAGCACAATTGTCAATCTGTGCTAGTGTTAGCCAGTGAACGAGTGTGAGTATGTGATTGTATGATTGTGTGCCTGACAGCATATTAATGTGAAACTGAGGCACTGTCTAGCCGCAATGCCTCGACCCTACACGAACGTACGTTGACAACACGTTTTAAAATTCATGAATTTCTGTGACGACCAGACTTTTGGGTCCCTGCAAAGAGAAAATGAGACTCTGTGGCCTGTTTACATTCAATTTATTGGGCGAGAACCCATTTTGATCCTTTTGAAACTGAGCCAACAACTTGCTCTGCGCTAGCGCCACCTGTTGGCCTCGATATGCAATTAAAAATGAAATCTACATAAATGTGGAAAATTTATGCAATTTTAATGTTGCATTTTCAATTTGGTCCTTTAATAGTTACATAATAAATGGGCGCATTAACCACAGTAAAATGCAAACAATTTTTTATTGCAATAACAAAGAAAACACAAAGAGCATAGGCCACATGGCTAACGGTATCAATGCAAAGCCACAAACACAAACACATTCACATAGACAAGGACAGCAGAAATCATAGAAAAACATGATAGAATGAATGCTTTTCACAACATTTTGATGCGTATTTATGAAATGGTTTTTGCCATCACAAGAGGCCATCCATGTATGGTTTATGTATGTGTATGTGTGTGTGTGTGGCCATGAGTAAGAGTATGATTAATTGGCACATTCGCCTCGTAATTTTCGGGTTCTCTGCTGCTTAAATTTCCCAAACCATGCTCGTACATCTTGTCAATCGAGAGCAATATTTGTAGCATATATGCAATATATGTATGTGTATTGGTTGCACAAATAAACTGTGCAAATTGAAAAGTACGAGTATCTTTGACGAGTTCCGGATTGCGCTGTCAATACTTCAGCAGGTCATCGCTCAATGGGAGACGTAAAATATACACACAAATATTGCACATGTCAGAGATATAATATCAAATAGGAGATGAGATCGAACATTGATTTAAATGCAATAGTTGAAAAGAAATATGATTTAGATTTAATCAGCTATTGGCATTTTATTCCTTTGAATAAATAAGAAACATTGTACAACATATTCAATTAAAACAACTGGTAAATCTAATATAAAAGTACACAACAAATTGCAAACTTTAAGTTACTCGTATCATCATGCTGTTTGTACCCAAAGGTGCTTAGCCCTAGCTAAGTCGAAAAGTCGGATAAAGTTATGTACGTGTACATGTTGTGCTTTATGGAACTTTTCATTAACTAAACAAGGTATTAGTTATGCTCTTTACGTAATTACGTATACGCACGGCTGACTGCTCGCATGTGTCCAGCCAGCCAGTCAATCTTGTTGTCATGCCACCTGGTCTTAGTTTTAATCATATTTCCACATTCTAGTACGCAACTACGTGCTGTAAATATTTTTAAAAATGCATATTGCCAAATGACATGCATATAAAATGTAAAAAATACTCGTATTACAGTGGAGAGCTCGACAGGAGGCTGGCGGGGCGGGGGACACTGAGTGCGATGCGCGTATTACTTGTAATGAATAAATAAACATAGTAACACTCTTGTGAGTGTACTCGCATTACATGCATGTTGGAGTACGAGTGCATGTACAAGTATTCGAAATAGTATTCATATTCGAGCAGCTGTACGAAGGTTGTTTCTTTGCCACGCGCAAATAGTTGACATTTTTCATTTGCATCAATATCAATTCGGTTGGCATTTTTCATTCGCGATAGAGAGCGAGACAGAGAGGTACTGCGAGTCAGAGAGGGGTTGGTATGGGAAAGGGCCAAGTGTGAGTTATGGATACAGTTATGGTTATGGTTATTGTTATCGTATCTGGTGGCAAAAGCAAATTAAAGACTCGTATTCGCACTCGCTCTGTCTCTCTCTCTCTCTCTCTCTCTCTCTGTGTGTGTATGTGACATATTGACACTTGCCTGTTACGAGAATTTCTCATTTTTGTGCTGTGGCAGCAGGCAGCAGGATGCCAGGATACGTAGAAGGACGACTGCGACTGTGTTTCACTTGACTTGTTTATTGCATTGTTGTTGCACTCAAATTGACTTTTGCTGTTAATACTTAATACATTGGCCCGCATTTGCTGCAAGTGCTGCAGAAATATAGCATGGCTAGTGCATTACTCTAATCATCAAAGTACACCCCCCATCCCTTGCACTCCCTTGGCCTGCATTGCATAACAGCAAAGAGGCAATCTTTGAAATGGATATTCATTTCATTTTTGCTCCTTTCAGATTTTGTTTGTTTATTTGCTTGGTCTGGGTCTGGGCCCTGCTCTGCTGGCAGGTGAGTTGCCAAAGGGCCAAATAAAAGTGTGGTGCGATGGAGAATGTTTGCCGTTATATGCTCTTTGCCTGGAGGCCGGACAGGATCAAGTTATACGAGAGTTGAGCAATGTTATCAGCGCTTTATTGAATTAATCAATCAATTTGCAACACAGCCAAGTGAATGAATGAATGCCAAGGCAAATCAAACAGAAACGAATTCAATTGCCAGCTACAGCTTCTTGAGATGCTTTCAACTATTAAAACATGTTTTGCTCAGCTGCCAGTCAATCAGCTTTTTGATTTATAGTCTGCTCTATGTTGGGCTGTCAAAAAAAAAACATTAAACGACTCATTAAGCGACTGGCAATTTAACAATTTGTAAATAATTAATTTTCAATTATGCAACTGCAACAGCAGCTAAAGCTGCAAAAGCAACAAACAAACCAAGCAAAAAAAAAAATAAAATGTAGCAAAATCCATTAACGGATGGACATGAACAGCAGCTGTTTGAATTGCCTACACTATCCTTTTCTCTCTACTACGCACTGGCATTCGTGTATGTATTTGTGATGTTGTTGTTTATGTTGCCATAATTATACGCAAAAAGTGCTACGGGCAAATAGGCTGGGCCCAGCACAAACACAAAATACACGCTACAATTACTAACCCAGTCCCAATCCCAATCCCAGCCCCAATCCCAATCCCAATCCCTCGCACAATCCCAGTGCTTAGCTAGTGCGCCATCGACCCCTATCTGACCTGAAGCCGACTTGCTTGCTTTGCCTTTTTTCTTTGTGTCATGTCGTGTCGTCGTCGATCGACAGAACGCATTGTGGGCCATGAGAATATGGCTGCTGCAGCAAAGATTGTCAAAATACTGTTCACAAATACAGGGACAGACACACACACATGCATATGTATATGTGTGCGCATATTTGGATACATATATAGTCTATGTCGTACTCGTATATCACAAAAGCTGTTCGTGTGACACAAAGTAAAACGTAAAATTGTTTTTCTTTCCTTCTTTTTTTTTCGTCCCGCCCCCTCTGCATATCTGTGTGTGCTTGTGTGCGTGTGTCCTGTTTGGTTACTCCTGTTTATTCAGTTCGCTCGGGCCCTGTTTGGTTGCTGTTGTTTATTTTGGAGGACGCAGAGCCACCGAATGCCCAACGCACATTTAGCTAAAATGAAATTGTGAAATGCAAAATTAAAGCATAACAACAGAGCCTTCGACATTTTGGCAATGCCAATTTTAGTCTTGACTCAACCGCGCTATTTGTATCCACAAACGAATCGGTAACATGACATTTTCCCAAAAGAAAAACTCACATTTTAACTGAATATTTGGGCCATTTAAAGTGCTGTTGATAGTCAACTAATAGAGTCTGTAAAATAAATGTGCAAAATGAATAAATAAAGAAATATATCAATGTCTATAATAATCTGGCAAACTCGTTAAAATGATTTTATAAAAATGATTTATATGAACTACTATAGTATAGTATAGTATAGTATAGTATAGTATAGTATAGTATAGTATAGTATAGTATAGTATAGTATAGTATAGTATAGTATATTAAGCACTATAATTAATATCAAATATACATATGCCTTGATAAGCAGCTAAACTAATTTAATTAGTTTTACATTGACATTTTGTTATTGATTGAAATTATTAATTAATGCACATTAATCGTTGACTGCTTTCAATTTCCGGTCCGCTTTAAAGTAGTGCAAAAACTATGCCCTTTTCAATAATATTTAAGCACAATTTGAGCTTCGTTTAGAAGAGCATGTAACATATCTTTTGAGTACTCGTCGTCAGTTAAGCGAGAAATATAAATCAAAAATGCTGCTGGCTTTCAAGGCGAAAGTCAACAGTTGACGACAATACTAGGAAATGCCTTTAGCAGCATGTGGGCGTGGCACTTTGGACGGGTAAAAAGTGCAAACTTTGGCACAGAAAAGAGAAATGAAAAACGAGAAACGAGAAAAGAGAAAATACAGAGACGGAGATGCTTGACGGGGCCAAAGAACCTTTACTGCTGTTTACATTAAAAGCTTTTTAATTTGTATTCTAATTTCAATATTTGCCTGTGTATAACAATAAAATGAATTTGTATCCGAAAAAGGGATAGCTAAAGCAAAAGAGGCATGCGAGCTGAGATCCTAGGCACCAAACCGGCATCAAGAGTCTGTGGAAAAACAGCACATAAATATGCAAATGGCATTAGGCCATGTAGCGTGACTTTTGGCACGTTTAGCCAAATGCTAAAGCCGAGTAAAAGGTACAAAATTTCAACGAAACATGGCTTAAGTCCCCTCCCCATGCACCTGCTGTAGCTTACTGTGGTTGTGTGAGTTTTCCTGGTAACATATTCAAAACTTTTCCGGCTACAAATGCACATGTCGGGCTGCTGTTGCATGCTGCGTATGCGTAATTTGCACTCCGGGGCGTCTGTAAGTTGAGTCAGCTGGATAAACCAACATGTTTGCACTACGACTATTACGACCATGTTGTTGATGCTTGCAAAGTGGCTTCACAAACCGCAGGCGGCCAGCTTGTGACGTATGCAACTCGTATGCGAGATTGAGTGAATTGTCAAGCGACAATCGGCAGGTTTTGAAAGGTCATACAAGAGATTAGATGAGCTGTCAGCGGCATCCTCATCCCCACATCAGCCATCAAAAGTGTGTTATCAGCAAACGATTCGATTCGATTCGATTCGGGCTACGGAAATGTTCAGCTTGATGTGATGACGTTGCTCGGATGACCACAAATTGATATCGAGCAATGGCAGTTGGGGCCAAAACAACGCTATCGAAAGGTTCAGTTTGCTAGCTGAGATTGTTATTGTTATGAGCGCTCCCTTGGCTGTAGATCAATTGACAACCCTCAGTTGACAGATGTCAGCGAGAGTTCTCGTGTGTGATGGCAACTCTGGAGTATTGTTAGCTGTCAGGCGGAAATATGGTACCCAACGGAAGGTTGTGACTTCTGACTTGTGAGTAGCATTGATAGACTGACGGACTGACTGACTGACTGCCCAACTGACTGACTGACACTGACACTGTCAGACCCAATGACTCTTTATTTAACAACATTTGTATTCGTATTCGGAAGCGCAGACTTGCCAAGTGTGTGGCCAAGCAGCCAACTGAAAACAATTGATACTGGGTCGTGCTTTGCTTCTGGCGAATCTTGCTTGATTTATGCATATGAAAATTGTCTTATTGCCTCGTTTTTTCCTTTTTTTTTTTCGTTTCTTTTCTGTTCTCTGAACTTTTGCTATGTTGATGCCCCGCCCGGTTCGGTTGAGTCAAAAGTTGTGCACAAGTTTTGCGCTTTGCAGCTTTTGAATCGTACGTGGAGCTAACGGGACGTCCGATTACAATAGATGGGCGTGGCGTGGGAGTAAACAAGAGCTACTGCTGCTACTACTACTTCGTCTGATGTTTCGTTTGTTTTTGTGAAAGCAGCAGAGCGCAACTTTCTTTCTGAAGACTCGAGCCAACCGTGAATCGTACTATTTGCCCAGCACTTATTGAGTTAAACAGTTGTGAAGAATTGCCCGACAATCTAAAGTGGAAATGTGAGCAGCAAGTTTTTAGCGACTTTCAGACTTTCAGACTTTTGCAACTCAAAGTCATTGTGTTGACTTAAATTGCTTGGCACTTCAAATGCGGCACGCACAAATAGACAATACGACTCCTCGACTTAAGCTCCCTTTTTGTCAATGTCAAAACAACCAACTAAGTATTCTCTTGTGCTTTGTCTTTGTCTTTGACACTTTTGCAGTTAATTAAAAACAACTTATGCGATATGTGATAATTGCCAGTGACTTGGCTTGCACTTTCAGCTCGTTGCAATCAATTAACCGCCGGTCAAGACACGGTTCAGTGTCCATCTTCATGTTAACGTTCGCATTTATGTCAACGTCAGCTTCGCTTCAACTTCAACTGACGAGTGTCACAAGGAAAAGCGCACAAAGCGCGTTTTTCGCAAGACAAAGGCGTAATTGCAGACTCACTAACACATACACACACACACACACACATACACATTTCATTCTGTGTGCACAACTAAGCAGCTATTAAGCGCGATGCATTGCAAATTGGGCGACAGTCGCCTTGAGTAGCGCACAAAAGTATGCAACACTTTTTGGGGCTGGCTCTGGCTGGCAGATGGCGGAAGTCAGCCAAGGCAAAAGGCACAGGCGGAGACAAGAGGCAGATGCTCTGCCTCTGCCTTTACTGATGATGATGATGATGAAAAGAGCTGGTCGAAAATGCAGTCGACAAGATGGCAACAAAGAGCGCACTAGAAGTGGGCCATGGGCAACAGTTTTGATTTGCATAAACAAAGGTTCAAGTGTAGCGAAAGTGGCCTCCCAAGTGGGCATGATAGGCCAACTGATTGAAGATGATGCTCAATCCCCAGCCCCAGCCCCAGCCCCGGCCACAGCCCCCTTTTTCTACTGCTACCATTCCCATTTCTATCTCTCTTTTTGCTTTGGCTGATGGAGAGCAGCTGCAGCTGCATCAAGGACGACTATCCACCTGAGCAATGGCAAATAGCAAAAAAAAATGGTGCCTAGTAGGCCAGGCGGGAGTGCGGGGGCAGCAGGCATGGCTTGGGCAAAGTTGCACACTCGATTTCCTGCGCGCATGTCGCGCAAATGTTTGTCGACAACGACAACAACGAAACTAAGAAAAGTTGATTGTTTTCAGTTGGAAGGCGAGGCGCGGTGTGGCATGGCTTGACGGCTGTTTGCTGCTGCCACATTGTTGTTGTTGCTGTTGCTGTTGCTGTTGGTGTTCAGCATACTTTCGAGACAGATACAACAAAGGGGAAGCACAACGAGAAACCCCACAAAATTTCCTTTTGCTGCATTTATTATAACATAGCTGTAATCGCAGCCTTTGCGTTTGTTGTTTTCTTTTTTGTTTTGCTTTGGGAGCTGCAGATAAAAATCAGCTGACGTCACGTATAGCCACAAACATGGCCAGCTATTTTTAGTACACACACACACACATACATACAAACTAATACACCCCCAACTTACACACTTGAACAATGGAGGCCCATAAATAATAAGGAATGTGACGACAAAAGGGGATGCAAAGGGAAGAAATACAAAAACAAAACGAAAACAAAATCGTTGCTTCGGGTTGCGTTTCGGTCAAGGAAATGGAACGAATCCCGTCCGCCTTGCACTCTGCACATTTGTGGAGGACATTGTGCCAGTTTCTGCGCTGTCGCAGTCGTCATTTTAATCACATTGCTCCATAAAGCAGTTTGACATTTTTGCCCAACTATTGTAAAAGTCGCAGTTCACTTTTATTTTTGTTTTCAATGTTTGTTTTACCCTTGTCGAACACACACACACACACACACACATACACATGCACATACATATACATATTGACAGTTGACAAAAACTGGCAACATTTGCATTTGGTGGCCCACTTGACAATTCGCACTTGAAAATCTTCATGGCGAAGGGGCAAAACATTTTTGCCAGATTTTACGATCTCTGCAAGTACGTGTATGTGTGTGAGTGTGTCAATGTGTGTTGGCTAAAAGCTTTCAAGCACATACTCATTGGGAAAGGGGGGTGGCACTGCGACGAAGGCATTTTCGAAATGTGCTCCCTTATGTTAATTAAGCTTCCACTTTGTCAGCGTCAACTATTAAAAAGAAAACGCTGAGTGTTGCACTTCAGTCAAGCCAGCATGTAGTAGGCCCAGCTAGCGATAGAGAGACAGAGAGAGATACACAGAGAAGAGGTGAGCAGCGAGCTGTGAGCTGCAAGAGAGATGAAAGCCTCATCAAGCATACAATACATCAGCATCTGCATCAGCCAACATCGCGCATACGACGCGTGGTCGGACTGCATTTGACAACGGCCTCATTTGGCGGCTTGTTGTCATCAACAGCAACAGCAACAGCTGCCTCCTGCCTCCTGCCTTGCCAGCCCTTAGAGCTTTGCGTAATCAGTTCTGTTTAATCTGCTTTTGGCCAACTGAGATTAGCGCATTATTTTAGGATTAATGCACGTTTTAGAATGCGTATAAAGCATGGGCGTGAGCGTTGTGCTCAATTGTGGGCATGACCTCTGCTAGGGACAGCCGTCTGGTAACATCAAGGCCGCATTTGGGTCTATTGTCAACGCGCGCCCCCCCCCCACTCATCTTTCTATGCAGAATGTGGGAAGTGGAAAGCAGTGCATAGATATAGCACATAAAAGATCAAAGGCCTTGGAATAAAGCATCAAATAACGAGCTCGCCGCGCGGCAATCGAGGCATGATAATGAAAACTGTTTCGCGATGTCCCGCTCCCAATTTGGCAAGTAAACAACGACCTTTAGTGCCGCATCAAAGAGAGAGAGAGAGAGCGAGCGAGACCGTGTGGCACTGTCAGGCATTTGACATGCGATTAAACCTAATTTGCGCCTGACAGATCCCAGTAGCCAGCATGACCGACGCTAAACACTTCCTCTATGCGGCAAAATTAAACAGCATTATAAATTACAAAGCCAAAGGATGTGGCTGAGCGATGTTCGGAGAAAATCTCGACTGAAATTAACTGGAATGCAAATTAACATCATCGATAGATGCAGTAGATTAAGGATATAATAGAGTGGTAGTTTGTGTTATTTTGTTTCAATTTAAAGCAATTGATTAGGCATTGAAAATGTTAAAGCAACTAAGAAGAGCTTGGCAATTGTTTATTCACCAAATCAAATACATAGTTTAAAGCTTTAAATCAAACGCAATTAATCGATGTAATGTTTCGACTCGAACTTGCAAGTTCAATTAATTAGGGTCATGTTGGTTTCAGGCACACTAAAGAAAATCAATAGGTAATATTAACTAGTTGGGTTGGGCAATTATGGCACACACAACATGCATTATTAATACACGAGTGTGTGGCCAGATGTCGATTAGACCAATTAGCAGGTATGTTGACCATAAGTATGTGAATTTGTATGTGAATTGACAGCTGTGGCCGTTTCAATTAATGAAAGTGAATGCAAATTGACCAACATGCTCAACTGGCAGTCACTAATTAAAATCAGTTTTTCGACAGAGCTCTTGTTGCTAAAAGCTAATAAACAATCTTTTGAATTGTTATGCAATACATAGCCATATATGCATGTGCTATTGTCGAATGACACAGTTATTAAATAAAAAGGGCATTTAGAAATGGTATGCAAGGCATGCGGCATGCGGGTGGCAACTTTGATATCGACATACTTAGGCATACAGCTTGACAGCAGGCGGCGAAAGAAGGGACACTGGCTGACAGCCGTGCAAAAGTGGCTGTGTGGCAGCAACAGTGGGGTGCCCCATGTTGAATATGCCAGCAGCACTCGAACGGAAAAGGAAACAGTCGTAGAGATTTCCTTGAACACACAACACACTCTTACACACATATACATATGTACAACGACGACGTTGACGGCGGCCAAAGCGGCAAACGTTAAGGAATTCAATTAGGCAGATGAGAGGGCGGTTAGGCGATGAACAGATAAAAGTGTTGCCAAGCCAAGTCGAAGTCAAAGCCAAAGCCAAAGCTAAAGACATCTCTCTGACACTTCATATATGAGGGCTTGCAGGCAGGACACATTGGCATGAAGTGACTTAACATTGCCTAAGCTGACTTGCAATTGCCACACTCTAACTGAACTCGAGCTGCTCCTAGCATGCTGATGTTGCTGATCCTTTGGCGATGGCATTGCCAAGTTTGCGAGTATGATGGCTTAATGGTAAAATCTCAATACATCTTTGCACTTTGCACCCACACGCATTGATTGGCATTACCGCAAAAGTTGAATGCGGTCGAAAAGTAACCACAATCGAGACTGAGACAGAGATGCAAACAATCTCAGACAGAGATGGACAGAGTTGCTGTGTGGGATGCTAGCAATGTCGAAGTTAGGCAAACTTGTAAAGGCATTCATCATTCATGGCCTGAATTGCAAGCAATTTTCTCTGGCTTTATGTTTTCGCAGCTCAATTTTAGCTGCATATATTTACAGTATATTCTCGAGCATGTATTAGTTTTAGTGTGTGTGTGTTTGATTTGTGTTCTACTAACTGCTGCAGATTATTCACTTGCCGTAGTCGTTGTCGTTGTTCATCCTCGTTGTCTGGCGCCATCACGACGCTGAAGTCAACTGAACCGTTTTAATTGCTGCATAAATATTTGTTTAAAATTAGCTCATTGTGCGCAGCGCAGTTCACAGCTCTACAGCTCTCTATTCATGGCATCACTCAGTGAGTGCACCACCGAAGACTGACTTTGCGGGTGTCAATTATAATTTATTTATCTATAATTAGTAAGCAGTCGCTGGGTTCTCTCGACTCTATAAATTCATTTGCCAGTAGCTGCAACTAAACAGATTGTCTGCCTTCCTCTCTCTATCTCTCTCTCTCTCTCTTTATCGTTCTCTCTTTATTATACTACTGGCTATTGCTTTACAACTACCTCAAGCTGCTGCTAAAGTTTCGCCAGCTTTTGTGGCAGTTTCGATTCGATTCGAGAGTTTATTTTTTTATGGCTACACTCGAGCACAATCTCATCGCAATCGCAATGCCATTCAAGCACACACAGTTAGTGCATTCAATGAAAGATTTCAATGCATCTTCAATGCTCACAGCTATCTCTCTCAGCTATCCCTCGTCTCTGCCTACATCGCTCCATTTGGTGGCGTCCCATTAAATCAGCAGTTGCACAGATGTGGTCGTACCGTATCTACCTTCAGCTCTGGTTCAGGATTACTTAGCACTGTATGGCAAAAATTAATTTGAGCGCTGTTTGCATTCACACACACACGTTGCACACACACACAGTTACATGTGTACTTATTTGGGTAACAATGTGTGTAGAGGAGATTGCTTAAAAGCCATGCAACCAACCAGCTACCAGCCTTGTTAGCAACTACATTGGATACAAAACAACTAACATACATGCTTGTGGTTGTAATGCCGCAACTAGTTTCCCAAAATTTTGCAATTTTTGCCAGCTACAAGTTTTCTTTTCGACCCTTTTGTACCGCGCTATTTATGTTTAACAGTTTTATAATCTCGCATTATTTTGGCCATCCCAATAAGAGAGCTATTTAAAGTTGTTAAATATTTTAGTTTATGTTTAGTTCAGATTTTTATTTAATATTTCACCTTTTTTACTTATTGTTGTGTATTTAATATGAAAACTTATTTATTATTTCCAAAGAATTAATTGCAACATGTTTTGCGCTCCATGTTAGTTGGTTGAGCGAAATATTTTTGAAATGTTTTATAATTAACTGAAGCAATAATATTCAGTGCAGCTTATTAATTTCACCATCGAATTGATTGTGATTTTCTCATTATTTTAAATTATTTATTAAATTATAATTGCAACAAGAGTATTACCGAGTTAAACAATATTGTAGTTATTGTTGGAGTCGTCATTGTTCTATAGATTCTTTTGTATCTCACAGTAGGTTTATTAAAAAAGAATACTTATAATTATATTAAAAAAAATATATAATTTTTGTTAGCTTGAGTCTTCTATATTTCAAACTTATAATAAAATAATAATTGAAGAGTATATAAATGAATTTCCTTATAACATACAGAACACTTTTATATTTCAAAATAATATTTTAAATGCATCTTTTAATGAAATATAATGACATGCGTTTCTCTGTGTTTAACTTCATATACTTTTCAACAAAGTCTTTAATTTACCTGTTTGTATTTGTTAATATACCAAAATGAACAACCAGTGAGTTAAGGCTGCTATACAAATTGGGTCAAGATTGTGGCTAAAAATACGCGCTGATTAATTCGACAATTAGAGCAAGTGTCGAGGTTCACGTGGATGCTATTGTGATAAATAAACAGCGGATTGCTCAGTTGGCCAGATGTTTTAGTTAATTGAAGAACGAAGTACTGTACCTAATCATCGCTAATGGGGGCACCATTTGAGTGGGGATGCCGCACTATGTTGCAGTTGCAGCTGCAGCAGTCAGTTGTTGTTGTAGTTGTCGCTTAGCAGCTGTTTGCATTGCACTTGCTGAGCATGCGGATAAGTCGAAATTTACAATAGCTTCAATTGTGTGGGGGGAATGGAGTGTTGAGTTATGCAGAAATTGCACTTTACACACACACACATATATATATATATATATGTATATAGAGAGAGCAGCGAAATTAAAGTCGCTCGCTGCTCCCCGATGGGGAGTTGATGGCGCCAGACACAAGCAGCATAAGCAAACAAGTTTAGTTAGTATAATCAACGCAGTTGCAAAAAAGAAAAGAGTGTTGTCTGCATATCCGCTTACATGGCACTCAAAAGGACTGCGAGCATTGACCAAGATGTGCGTAGTGTGGTAGTGTGAGTAGTAAGTGTATGTTTTTATTAGCCTGCCTTTGGTGCCTTGCTGCATTTAGTGGCAGGTGGAAACTACACAACATATGCGACCTGTACTCAAGTAGATGTGTGCTCAAGTTGATGCTCCGGCTCGCAGTGTCCATAAAAGCGTATTACCTCTGATTTACGCTAACAGGACAACACAGGACCAACACAGGAGTTGGCTGGCTTATCAATGCGGCAGTGAAGGTGGCAAGTGTGGCTGCTTTGGCGCCTTTGTGCCACACTCATTGAATGTTTTCATATTAATTTTTTATTGAATGATGCTGCTATCGCTTCGTTCTTGCTCTCGCTTTAATATTATACTTTTCGCTCTTTCACGCTTTCAACGCTGTCAGCTCGCTGGCAACTTTATTCAATTTCTATACAGCTCATGTGGCACACAGTACCTGTATGTGTGTGTGTGTGGCTGCCGTATAAAATGGCTAACAAATTGCATGTACTTACGGAGGCCACAACAGCAAACAGCAAAAACAACAAATGGGCAACATCAAGTGAAACATTTGGGTAGTTGTTTAAACCTTCGAGGCGAGACAACCACAGACAGACAGACAGACAAATGAGACTGGCACACGCACGTGTATTTATAGCTGATGCGGAAAACAAGGCGGCAACAAGCATATAAAAGCCGACACGACAAAGGCTACAAAACAAGACAGAGAGAGAGAGAGAGCGTTATAAACAAAGCCACAAAACGAAAGATGGACTTAAGCGAGGCACACTGCCAGGATCAGGATGTGCCAATGCAGCACACCTGAGACCTTGCTCTTGTTACACTTGGCACTCCAACTTGGGTGGCCTGTCAAAATTATCGAGCACACACCTGCTCACAACACTCCTTTGGCTTCCTGCTTGAATATTTTGCATAAACAATCAATTTTTATATGCAAACACCGGATATAAGCATACGGCATAAGCACGTGTGCCAAACACACAGTCAGTCAGGCGACGACTGTAAACTTAATGATATTGAAAACATTATGCCGACTTCAAATGCCACACCCTGGCGCTGGCACATTAGGCAGACTCAGTAAATAAAAAAACGCACAAAACGCAAACTTTATAAATTGTTTAATAAGTTTTTTTGTCTGTCCTGTGATGGACTGACGGACGGACAGACAAACCGAAGACATTCATCTTTTGTTGTTGTTGTTTTTCTCGGCGTTTTGCCGAACCAAATACGTTGCATAACTCAAGGCGCACGGCTGCTACGCTGCTCTGTGATTAATGTGGTTGCTGCGGTGGTCGGAGATGGGATGTGGGATGTTCTTCGGCTTTTGGGCCTTGCAGCGATTTGCCTGTCCATGAGCGACGGCTACAAATTTATATAAATCTGATGGCGCCGTTAGTCGTGGACTTATCTATGGACCAACCAGGGGTGTGCTCGACCCCATGCAAATTAGGGCTTCAAAGTTACACCAAGAAAAAAAAAAGAACAACTGTACAACAATAAGAAAAAGCCGTCGACAGGCTCCGAAAATGGGGTCACACAACGCCGCAAAATAATTGAAGGCATTTCAGTTGACATTAAGCCGAAAAAAGGTTCAAGATAAAGCAAAACTTCTACGACCCCATCGTCGATTTTATAAACATTAGTCGTGGCCACCAGCTGAGACTAAGGCTGAGGCTCATCCTTTTTTATGCACCGCAAAACGCTTAGAATTACTTGTTGATTTGGCCCTGTCTGGCCACTCGATTGAATTACACGCCCATAAAACGATACCGTAATGAACTTTGACAGCAGCTGGGGAAATTAATGTATGCCAGGTCCCAAGCCATTTGCCTTGAGTCGCTCTAACTGCTATTTGTGCTGGATACGCTTAATTGGCAACTAATAGGTTTTTCGTGTTGCGGCAAATTGTCGCCAACATTTTCGGTATTGAATGCTTAATTGAAATTCAAGTGGAACGAAAAGCCTGTAAAAGCAACGCTCGTTTGCTGTAAACTCTTAACGCTTGCAGTGGCAGTTGCAGTTGCCACATGACACACAGAGTCAACTGCTGCCAGGGCTGCTGGCATTGACAGCAACATGCCATTGCCTATCTGTGTCACGACTCGAGTCCGCAGGCAAAGAGAAGTAAAACAGGTTGATGGTGTATTTATAAATGTTAATTAAAATAAAAGTGCTGCCAGTTGGCCGAAAAACATGGCCCCAGGCAGTGTTTATTTTCCTGCATATATTTGTTTTATTAAATCGCCCTTTAGCCACAAAGAGTCGACCACTAATATTGTGTGATATACGGAATTCCAATCAAAACATAACATAACCACACACATCGTTTGGGGTAAGCATATCACGTTTCCCTGTTAACGCCAGCAATAAATATTTCAGTCGCAATTTCCTGGGCGTTCTTCACACATCCACTTAGCCCGCTTTGCACCCTTACTGAACCACTTGCCCCCAACTTGAGCAGGCAGCACGATTTAAAGCAAAGCTGTCCCTTGCCCTGTGGGCGTCTCGGTTCACATTGTCTATTACCAAACAAGCGCTGTTCAATGCCAAAGATCTGTGCCAGCTGGCCATCATTAATCAGCACTCTCGCTGTGCCGCTGCTTGCAACTGTGGCCAGTAGGCGTCGCATTGCAACTGCCACGCCCCGATCGCCATATGAGGTAGACTTCTGGCATGGCATTAACCTCGAGCGCAGTTTCTGGCTGAATGCATCGTCGCACATTTCGAGGCAGCCTCATTTATCAAGCTTTCGAGTAACTTGATGTTGCATTTGTTTACTTAACTCATCCACAACTCTGCTCCCTCGACTATCATTTTGCATTAGCTGCTCGGCATGGACAAAGTGTGACTCTCAAGTGTCCAACTATATGTTGAACATTGTCAAACTGTTGGAACTTTCATTTGATAGTTCAAAACAAATGAATTTACATTCTTGGTTTATAGTAACGTTTATAACTTTTATGCTATGAACTTTTGTAATTGTATAGCATACTTTTTGGGGCCATCTGTGGCCAGCATTGTTTTTATGTTATTCAGCTGTAATGCGTTTAGTTTCCCATCATGAGCATTTCAATTTGAAAAGTTACCGAGATATACTCAAATTTACAATGGAAGGTCAACTCGGATGTCCTTTCAATTTGTAACTCTACGCTAAACCTTTTTGTGAACTTTACTACAGCTTGGACTTCAAGTTTCAGTTTGTATCACTTGACTTATTACACTCATAATTCTTGTGACGGCCAGGAAATGGTATTACTTGCCGGTTTGTAAAGGTTATTAGTGAATTAATTATGGGGCAGCCTATTGGTGAATTCGATGCTGAACCAATAAATAATCTAAATCAATAATAAGCTGCTAATTAAAAGCATGATGACATGTTGAAATGCCGATACATATAAATCCTTTTTTCTATAAATACTAAATTATATTCAAATTGTTTTAGCACTCGTAATTGTGCTTGACAAGTCCATAAAATGTTATTTTTAGTAAGCAATAAAGGAATTAATATTTGGCACACTCTCCTGTATTTTGCAGGTCATTAAGCGCATGTCCTGATGCTGGGCATGTTAAGGGTCTTTGTGCACTTTGCCAGGATACCAGCTGTCTAATTACACGGCACGTTCAGATTAGGTTAAGTCAAATTATGCACTAATTTGTTGGAATTGCATACGCTTTTGGGCTTGTTGTATCCTCGCTTATCCTGCCTTTAGATAAATATAGAGACGAAGAGTAGACGGCAGAAGGAAGCAGGACGAGTTGCCGCAGCCGCCAGCGAGAAATTGAAATTCATGAGGTATTCCATAAAATAGGCAAACGTGCTCATGCATGTGCTCCTCTGTGCAGAGCTCTGGAGCACCGGCGCAATGGAATTTGTTGGCTAAAAGTATGCAACAAGAACAACGACAATAGCAACAACAACAAGAAGCCCAGAAACAACAATAATAACAAGAAGAAAAATAACAAGCTAAGCTATGTGCAATCCCGTCTGGGCTTCAGCCGTTAGCCTCCAGCCTCCAGCCTCCCGTTCCAGCTCTGCAGATCTGTGCTGGCTTATGTTAAGGATGAGATGAGCATGCCTCATCCACAATTTTACTTAACCAGGTGAAGACCCCCCGTTTGGTTATGGCATGTGGCCGGAATGTGCTTCCCAGTTTGTGGAATTTTACGTGTTGCGGAATTTCAGTAACCAACTACACAGATTTAGCCAAGAGTCACACAGCCAGTGTCAAACGAACTCCGATTTTGACTCCGACTCCGACTCTGACTCTCGACTCAGACTCCTTGTCTATGTGTGGGTTTGGCAAGTGAATTTTGAGCTGGAATTTTATTATTAAATTGCGAAAATTTGCACATGCAATGTATTTCGTTTACTCTGGCATACTGGCTTCTTGGTCGAACTGGCCAACAGTTGCCGTCATCATCTAACATAATGGATTATGTAACAAATTACAAGCAGCTTTTGTTGGCATCATTTGTTTGTTGCCAGCATCACTTGATTTACGACTGTTTCCCATTCCTACACCAGCTTCTTCTGCAGCTATGAAGGTAAATATATAGCTGCTGATTAATATTGGTGACCACGCCCCATTACACACCTGCAAGCGAAAATATTGAACATTTACAGTCAGCATAGAAACAGGACACAAAACGGTGCGTTTGTTCAGCTCGTTTGCTGTTGGCCAAAGATAAAAGTGTGCGCAAGTTGAAAATAGTAGCATCCCAAACAATTCTCGGTGTATGTATGTGTGTATGTGTGGGTGTGTGTGTGGCGGGGGGTATTAAAATGATGAGCAAAATGAAAAACCGCGAGGCAAGAGCAACAGGAAAAGCAGCAGAGATTTTTTTTGCGGTTCGTTGAGCACATAATAATTCCATCAACGACAGCAATAGCAACAACACTGACAACAACAACAGCAACAGCAACAACAATCGACAACAACGCACAACAACAAAAGGTGCTAGCAAAACGTTTAGCACTGCCGCAGAGATAACAGCGACGTTGGCAGCGACGCGACGTCAACGACGCCGACGGCACTTTGCCATATTTACAGCTGCACTCTATGCATGTACATGTGTGTGCGTGTGCGTGTACATGTATGTGGTGTGTTGTGTTGGTCAGCGCAGCAAGGGCGACAACGATAAACTGGGCAGAGGTGGAAAGGGGCAAGTTGTAAACTGGACGACAGGGCGTATGAGTAATGGCCGTAAGAGTAGAAAATGGAAACACTGCAAAATGGAGAGAGAGAGAGAGAGAGAAAGAGACGAGTCGTTGCCACGCCTCGTTGATTTTCGCGACCATTATGTTGCAAGTTTTGCATATTCGCTGTGCAGTTCACATGTTGCCACTTCAAATTTAAATAAAATATTTAATTTTCATTCACGAGTCACCTGCGTCCCATAAAAGTATGCTACGATTTTGATGGCAGCGCATGTTTGTTGGTCACATGTTTACACACACATAAGCAAACAAAGCTCATACAAATATAGGAACATATGTATTTATTTTCTCAGCTCAAAGAACCACGAACTTTCTGCTGGGCGTAGAGTGGGCGTGGCCCAAACTTTTCTAATTAAAATTGTATGGCCTTTAAAGTTAATAGGCGTGTCGCGGGACGACGCGACGCGACGGGAATGTTACTTTTTGACTGGTGCGCAGTGAACGAGTTTTAATATGAATTACATAAATTATTTTCTAAATAATTTCTATGCATAAATTAACATTCATCTCACTAAGCAAACAATAAAACGTGCCCCAGAGCCAATAACAAAAGCAACCCCACCAAACCGCACAGCCACTTTCCGCTTATATCATACACTAGCACTAGCAAACAAAGTTAGTGTATTAGTTTGTATTAGCGGTAAGCGATAATGCGGCTAATTAAATGTCTTTCAATTTGTGCTCAACAACACGTGATGCGGCATCTACTTATCCCCTTTATTTGCCTTGGACACCTACTTAGCTGCAAATTGGCTGCATCAAGTTTAATTGAAGGGAATGCCTTTGTGATTAACTGCCCAGAGAGGGGGTGTGGGAATAGGGAATACTCGTAGATGGAAGGATGCTCCCAGCCGACGAATAACTTTTGCATAATTGCAGTCACTTGGCTGTCGGCCAAATGGCGTTGTTTTTCGCTACTCTAGCTCAATATATTTGCAGTTCATTTAATTGCCGGCAGCTGCTGATTTATGCTGTCACATTAAGTTGGTAATGTAGAAATGCTATGTATATTGCAAATGCAAATTTTCTGAGTTTCTTGCTGACCCAATTGAATATTTGATTGGCAAAGTTTAAGTACGGTTCGCTCTAAAATCTTCCAATTGGCTGCCCAAAGTTCTTAGATGTTTGTATGCAAATGAGCATGTACCCATTTCTCATATATGGATTAAGTGATGAGAAAATATGTAAAAAATAATACAAAAAAATATATCTTTTTTGATTTAAAAGCAATTGTTCATGACCGACTTCAACTGCACAAATAATTGTTAATCATTTTTAAAATTCACATATGCATTTGTTGTATGCTGAATTTATTTGCCAGCAATTCATTAAATTTCAGTGGATTTTCTCAATTTTATTAATAATTGTAATTCGATTCATTAGGCAATTTAAGTATTGAAAAAAAAAACAACAATTTATAATATAATTTACATCGTGTTTGGCAAACATTTATTTATCACATTTCTCACTCAGTATGCTGCGCTTTTTTGATGCCATATTATTGAATTATTAAACACACATAAATGGTGCCATTTTTTGCTTTGCAATATCTAATTGATTTTCCGGCCACGCCCATCAGCCATGAGCCCTCACCATTATGGCGAGTAATCTATGCATAATTAAATATCATTTCAGTGCACAGTCCGCGCATTCCTCGCCCAAATTTGTGTGCTCAAATGCAGTTCATTATTTAGCAGTTGAATACTCGTATTAAACAATTATTCGAAATGTGTGAAATGCGCGAAATGTGCGATATTTGTGTATTGAATAGTATTTGCCTGGAATACCCTAGACCCAAGGGGCGCACAACATGATGTTAAATGACTGTGAACCGCCCAGTTGATCTGGCCAAGTTCATGCCCCAGGGAGCAGAAAAGCGGAAAAAGTACGCGAACTTTGATACGACATTTCCAATTTACCAAATGTAAATTAATTGAATTAAAAATTTACAATGCTTCCGTTCACAATACGCTAATTAAGATAGACTGAAATTTCAAAGAGATAACTCTGTTTTCTCCCTAAAGGGTATGTTCTCTTCGAGCATTATTACTTCTTTCGTTTTCAATACAAACGCTTGTAAAATCAATTTGCCGCTTAGCTTATTACCATTATTTGCACTTGTATGCACAATGTAATTTGTGTATTTGCCCAAGAACCACACAAATCCCATAAGCATACTCGTGTATGTTTTTGTATAGGTAATATTTGCATATAGGTATCATAGCATATTTGCTATTTGTTGTTTGCATAATTGCCACAAAGAGTACATTCGAGTGTTTAATTGAAAGCAAATATAAGATGTGTATTCCATTTATTTTCTTTTGACACAATTTGCAGTAACATTTTGGCCGCTCGCAGCGATAATTGTAATTGGCCAGCTAAGATGGAAAAGAAAAGGACAACATAAAGAACTAAACTGTGGGTGTATTTTGTTGTTGACTTTAATGCAGATTTTTCTACTTATTGCTAGCTTGAGAATAAAGATACGTATAGAATGTAAATTGAATTTAGGTCTGATATCGAATTAAGTACAAATTGCATTGTGTACGAAATGAAAGTCATTGTTAAATTGTTTAGAAATTGTGCCTAAACTGGCATTGGCCCAAAAAACAAGAAGAAGAAGAAGCTTTTCACTTGCAAAAAAAAATCCAAGATGAAAATGAGAAAAAATTCGCAAATGAAGAAAAATTGTTGAAAAATGACTTTGAATAGGAATTTTCCTACTGTATATGTATATGTGTGTGTGCATTTAGCTATGTGTGTGTGCTCGTGCGTCTATGTGTGCGTGTGTGCGGGTGTGAGTGTGAGTGTGACTGCTTGAATGACAATGAGAATGAAATGCTATTTATATTGTTCAATATTTAAGTGAAAAAAAAGTGACGCATGAGTTTTTATTTTTTTTTCGGTGTTGTTTGTGCAAAAGTCTTGTATATATAATATGGTATATTGGAAAAGCATTTGTTGTTGTTGTTGTACATTACAATTTTTGGTTCCATGCTTGATTTGTGCGCCTTCGTTGATTTCATTAGGATGCTGCGTTGTCCTTGCGCCTTTCGTGGTGTATCGAGTATCGAGTATCGAGAATATATGCTATGTTACATACACATATACATGCATATATATATAAATATATATTGAGTTGTCCTTTTCAATTGTCTCGGCTTGCTGCTTTAATTACTTTCATTTTCAATTTTCAATTACAATTTCGATTACAATTAAAATTACAATTGCGATTGTGATTCGGATTGCGATTGCGATTACGATTTTGATATGCTGCCCATTCAAGTTGGCTTCTGTTTGTTTGTTTGCTTTTAATTAAATTTTAGCCGCATTTTCTTGTTTATTTAACGGCAACTTTCGGCACTTTATTTCACTAGTTTTTCTTTTATTTTCATTTCAGTGTTGTTCTGTTTTTCTGAATCAGTTTAGACGAAACCGTTTAATTGTTTTTCTCATTAATTTCTTGTTATTGTATCTCCGCTCTCTCTATCTATCTGTCTCTCTCTCTCTTGCTGTTTCGCTTGCTCTTTCTCTTTCTGTTTGACGCGTTTTTGGTTTGATTTTGATTTAGACTTTTGGCTTTTGATATTTTTGTAATTGGTTTGTAGTTGGTTTTTAAATTGTAATTAAGTTACAAAAAAGTTGTTATTGGTGTTTTCTTTCAATTGGATTGAGTTTGTTTTTTTTTTTGATATTATGTACTAATAAAATGCATGTAAGTCAGTCCGTCGTTTCACAAATTGTTTGCCGTTGAGCTGTAACTACAATGAAAACAATAACTGTAAAGAAAGCACTGTCCTTACACATCCTTGCACATACACACTTTAAGCTAACTGAAATTAGAAACGAATTTGGTTTCGAATTGTTGCAATTTGCAAAAAGTTGACACACACACACATACACAGCACTTATGTGTATGTGGTTGTGTGTGGCAAGTAAATGCTGGCGCCATTTGTATGGCTTATTGCACGTTTCCGGCAAATGTGGAGGCGACTTTTGGTCTACAATTCAACAGCACAGCGGCTGCACTCTGGAGCTGGCAAAAGTGCAGCCTGTGCCTGGGCACGCCTCCACAGCTCAGCTCAGCACAGCACAGCAATTTCGCTGTCCATTAAGCACGCTTCAATAAAACGACTAGCATACACACTCTAACACACACACACACTCACACACATACACACAGTCAGACTCATACTCAGACACATACTGATAAACGCACTGCACTTGATGCTCGGCCATTTATTTTAGGTTTTTTGATTTAGATTTTTCTTTTTCTTTGTTGCGACTAGTGAGGAAATGTTGCAGTGGGCGCTTCGATTTCGTTGCGATACGTGGCGAATGCTCCAAGTCCAAGGCGTGCACAGCGCTCGGCGCTCAGAGGAAAAGACAACTTGATCACAGCATGGAAAATGTTCAACTGACCGAACGAAGCGCGAGCCTGGCACGCTTAGCCAAAGTGTAGCCCCAAAACAAGCAGAGCAGAGCCGTTGACTTTATCAGTTCGTGGCGCTCGTGGTGCTCGTGTCGCTTGTGTCGCTAACAACGAGGAGGCGACATCGCCTCGCCTTTTTCTGCCCTCGTCTTTTTTCCCATTTTTGCACTCGTGCAGCTCGTGCGAGTCGTACGAGTCGTCAATGCCTCGCCTCGTTTTGCACTCGAGTTGCAAAATGGAAGCAACATGTTGGACTCAGCCTCAGCCATGCAGCAGCCATCCTTGGGAGTTGGCTCTCAAGGCTGCTTTGAGACTGCCACATACGTCACTCACTCAATGCCGAGCATCACGTGTTGCTTGCCCGCCCAATGAGTGAGTGACTTAGTGAGTGAAAGCTTTCGCTGCTTTCACTCGAACCCGAACTCGAACTCAAACTCAACTGTAGCGTGGTCCATTTGCGCTTGTTTTGGTTGCGACACGGCTCAATGGCTCAATGGCTCAACGGCTATGCTAATGTGGCAAGGCGCGCGCACATTGGGCGTACGTGTCGTTTTCGCAACGGCCGTTGAGCTACCTCGCTGTTGACTCGTCCTCGCTGGTGTGTGTCCTCATCATTGTGACGCGCTCATACAACGGAAATTATGTATGTTGATGATTCCCAGCATGGATATGGATATGGATATATGGATGTGCCATCTTACATATGAAATGTTCTTTCAGCTTTTTTTCTCTTCCAGAAACTCATCATCAGCATTTGGTAATTGAAGACAGCGTTTGTGCCCCACCTGACTTTTGTCAGTCTCTCAATCGCTCAGTCTGTCTGTCTGTGTGTTTCATTTTAGTTTGTCTGCCTGCAATATTTTGCAAGCACATTCCAAAGAGACTGATAGCAAATACATGGTACAAGTTTTCGGATATTCTCGCAGGTGCATTCACACATGAGCGCCCCGTTGCATAGTTCGGAAATTAGAGTAATGCACAACAGCACGGGGTGTGGATAAAGGCAGAGGCAATTCAAGGGAACAAGGGGGACCGGGGGACAGCAAAGTAGACTTGAGCCGTCGTAACGCAATTATAAAAGGCTGGCAGGCAAAACTCTTTGGTAATAAGCACTCACAATTTACAAAATGAAGTAAGTCACACAAGAAGTTACTTTCAGGGCAACTGAACAAGTCCCTCTCTCTATTGTATGCCCCATTCAGTCTAGCTGGCTGCACTGTGCCACAGTCAAGTTGGCAGAACAATGGACCTACGGCAATGCACTATGACTATTTATGAATTTGATGCTCATAATTCGTTCACTTTGTGCACTTTATTAATAAAGTTTCCCCAGTTTTCCACTTTTCTTTCCTCGCCTTCTCCGAGTTGTCAGAATTGTCTGCCACACGATGCTACGAGTATCCAGCTTTTTATGTTTAGCTGCCACGCCGAACAACAACAATCTACAGTAAGTATTTACACATACAAATATACACTAGTATGTGTTTGTATATGTATGTTGCATATGCCGATTGGTCTTTAAACGAGTGGCTAAACTTTTGTATACTTTTAAGCTGCGGTTCACGAAATAAAACTTTACATTTCGGATGAAATAAAAAACTTTTCTCCTTGGGATTGCTTAATAAAAATTCAAAACTTGGCCGCAAAACTTGTAAGATCTGAACACGATTGCTCCAAAGAATGAATATATAATATCGCATTAAAATTAATTTCAACTGTAACTAAATTAAAGCAATAGATGCAAAACTTTCTGGCATATTTCGCAAAACCCTTCAGTAGTGCTATTTAAATCAAGAGTCCCTCATTCTCGGAATACTTGAAGAATTTTATAGCTGTTGAGCCGGAATATTTATTTATTTACAAAATTTGTGCATTGAACTTACAGAATTCCTTCAGCAATTATTTTACATATGGAAAAATTAAGTATTCGTTTAATTCTGACCACTTTGACCATTTTGTCCATTTTGACCTTGTCCATTCTGGCCCCCTTGTTGATTTGGCGGTGGTGGACCGTGTTGTGGTTGGTTACCTTGATCTCTGGCCAGTTGCTTGAAGCCGGAAGTCAATATCTTACTGGGAATAATGCCTCCCTGCCTGTTGGGCATATGCGGCATCTGAGGCAATTGTGGCATATTAGCAGCCTACTTGCCACATAGAGAACATACACCTTTAGCCTTGTCTTTACATCATTTGGAGTTCACACTTACCAGCACAATGGCCAGAACCATGAAAAGTACTCCAAAAAATACAAACTGCTTCATTGCTAAAATTGTAACTGAATTTGCACTGCACTCTCAATGGATTTATATAGTTGCTGCCCCCAAAAGAGATGATCTTTGGTGTCAACAAATTGCACATAAACAAAACCTTCAATTACGTAATTACATTTTGATACGGCCGCTTTAATTGGCACATTGCATGCTGTAATTATAGTCGGTTTAATTGCATCTAATCGAGTTGAAATAAAACAAATATACTAATTATTGGCCAATGGCAAATTGAAATAATTATGGAAATTATTATGAAATTGAATAAATTATTATTGCACACTCGATTATCGCTATCAATTAACACAACAAATACATTGTTTGTTAATACAAACTTTATACTTTACCTGAGTATTACTGGCAATTTAATAACTGCAGAAAATTGGCCAAATACTGAATGTTGTCAACTTTTTATAGCAAATAAATTTAACATAATTTATGTACGACTTGGTCGTAAATTTGTAGCTTCTAGTCTCACGACCCCTAGGGTGAAAGTAAAAAACCAGCCAAACACATATATTGACTCGGTGGCAGTCGCAAAAACCAACACAGACACACACACACTCACACACACACGCACACAAAACACTCAATTTATGAGTCATAAATTGTTTGAATACAAATATTAGTTCGAAATTGTGAAGCATTTTGGTCTGGAAATTGACTTTTTAAAGCAGAACTCTGCGCCATTTACGGTCACTTGATTTCAACTAACCCCCCTTGGCTCCTGTACTCCATGTACTTGTCCCCACGCCCCCCTTTCGCGGCTACGCCCCCTGTGACCCCGCCATCGCGGCACACACCGAAAATGTCACCTCCGCCAGCAGGCAAAGCAATTTCGCTTAGTGGCACTGGCAGAATGTCTTCGGTTTGAGATTAAATTTTTGCCAGCAGTTTGCCAAACAAACAATTTCTAGTTTGAGAATGGCAACAAAAGGTTGCGCGACACCGACACGCCCCCAAACCACTGCCATCAACTCACACTGTATCCACAGTCCAATCCCAATCCCTTCCCAACTCATTGTGTGTCTTCATATTCACATGTAAACACAACGGTGTACAATACGAGTACACAGTCTTGCATGTATAGAAAATAAGCAGACTGAGTATGAGTATGAGTATGAGTGCGAGTGTGAGTGTGAGTATGAGTATGCGTATGAGTGTGTGTCTTCCTTCCAAGGCAATAAATATTCCTTTCGCTGCGAAATATGAATATTGAATATGCCTACAGTCAGCCGCTTTCATAATAAACCGCAAGAAAACCCAACCGAAGAATGGCACTACTTCTAATACACTTTGTTTAAAATGCCTAAGAAAGAGTCTAACACTGCGAAAAAATAATGTACAACTATAAACATGTATGTCTTGTGGTAGAAAACTTGATAGAGAATGATAGAGATTGAAATATTTGTAGTCTGATGAAAATGATCTAGTACATAAAATCAGCCTATTAAATTATTATAAAACTCTAAGCTTATTGCAGTAATTAAACTTTTAATTTGTACTTAAACCCGAATAACGAAAAGCTTATAATTTGATAGATAATGATTTTAAATAGCTTCAAAAACATAAAATAAAAACAAAATAGCAGTCAACCAAAATAGCCTAATTATTTTCAATTATATACAATAAGAAATCGAAGGATTGATTTCAGCATAATAAACTATTATTAAACTCTTATCTTTCTGCAGAAATTAAACTTTCATTTTATACTCAAAACCAACCAAAGAAAAGATGGTTAACTGATAAATTGTTAAGCGAATTGTTTAGCTTTGAAAATATAAAATAAAAACAAACAAAAGTCGATTTCAATAAGAATTTGCATAATTATATTTAATGCAATACGACAAAACTGATTTAATACATACTCTTAAAACAATTAATTTTTATTAAACTTTTAGCTTGCTGCAGAAATAAATCTCGCAATTTATACTTAAAACCTGCTAAAGAAAAGCTGGTCAATTCCTTTTGTCAATGGTTTTATTTGGTAAATCCATAAATCTAAATATGACAATAAATATTATGAATAATTTGAGTAACGTATTTATATTTATTTATTTAGTTAAATGGCATACCAGCTTAGTCTTAAGCTCAGTGTATGCGAGTCCTGCCCTGCAGCCAGCATATACTATGCCATACTATACTACTTAGATATGTATGTACATATTGCTGTACATAGCGGATGAGATGATGTGGGAAGTGGGATGTGGGATGGGAGCACTAATGAAGTTTCGGTTCGTCCTTTTACAGCTGGCTGCCCCATTGTTTGACTTTGCCGCATGCTGTCCCTCTATGCTGCTTCAGCCTACAAGGCGAGCTCATAATGTTTACACAGCCGTTGAGTTCATGCTATCTGTGTGTGCGTATGTGTGTGTGTGTTTGCGGGCACACCATTTGCCTGCCCTGGTGGCAGTCTATTTATTTATGTTTATAATAGGATTTTTATCAAAACTTTTTTGCCGATTCCATGCTGTAATGAGTATTTAAAAAGACACAGAAACCGCCGACTGACAACAGACCCGCAACTGGCGCTGGCGTTTGTCTTTGACACGCCCAGTGGCAACAGGACACCCTCCCCCCTCTCATATAGCAAAAGGAAACCCGCAGAACGTGCGGCCAACAACTTTCTGTCGCTGCTCATTCACACCGACAACTTTTTATACTAATTTGCTGCAATGTTCATTCACTCATTATACTTAATAATGTCGATGGTGTTGCTGTTGGTGTTGGTGGTAGTGTTGATATCTGTCCATCCATCCTCGTCCTGTCCATCCCCCCTTGGAAACCAAACCCAAATGATTGCCAAATATTTGTGCAAGTTTTTTAAGCGCATTCATCTCATTATGGTTTTCACACTGACGAACGAGCTCGACTGGCTCTGACTGCTTTGTCAGTGGCAGCCAAAAACCATTTTGTACTCGCATTTTGGCTTTGGCTTTGGCTTTGGTTTTCCCCAGCCTGGCTGGCTTGAACTCATTAGTCGCACCACTGTTTCAGCTTTGGCTGAATTTAAATAAATCTGCACCTAGCTGGATCTCATAGCTCTCACGGCTCTCACAGCTTGCTGGTCTATTTTAGATTTCTGCTATGTATTTCACCAGAATTTCCCTACCAAATTGTCTACTTAAAAACGCCTAATTTAATTTGCTTTTTCCTGCCACTGCAGGCACTTAGCCAACGTTTCATGCTCCTCGCTTTCAGTTGCTGTGCTGGGTAATTAAAACAGCGGTCGAGCATTAAACCAATGTCCGTCATTCGGCTGTTATAAGCTACAAAGTCAAGGACCTCAAAAGAGAAATGAGAAATGAGCAAATAATTATTGTTCACTGTGCTGTAGAAAATAAGTATTAGACTAACATATGAAAACTTGGCGAATATCTTCTTCTAATAGTAATAAAAACTAAATGTGCAAAGTAGTAAAAAATAGACAGTAAGAGTTGACATAAAGAAGTCTTACTTTTTATGGCAAAATCCTTACTCCCTACTCATGATGGTGAATTTAATTAAAATATTTCAACTACATTTGTCAACTATTTACGATTTAAATTTAGCCACAACATTCAACTATCAGCTGAGTGTAATTTGGTCTGCAGTAAATGCAGCTTCGTGACAATTCAGTTGATTAAATCAAGAATGCAGGTGCATTAACTACGACTAGAATCTTATTAGTTACTGGCAGCAAATGATTATTTGATTGCATGATGAGCTCCAACCACATCGACCAATGCAAATAAGACCAAAACACACACAAATCCAAAGCAAAAGTCGAGAGCTGAAGACGCTCTTAGACAGTAATTGATGGAAGGAGGGCGAGGGAGGCAGGACAAGTAATGACAAGTTTTCAAAGCGTCATTAATCATTGAAAGTTCAGAAGGACTTAATCCATGACAGCCTTAGAACTAAGCCAAGCAGAGTAAGCAAGCAACTGGGGCTGAGCTGGGCCATCAAAAAACCAGTCGAGCTGTCGATATTTGTTTTTCGGGTTGCTCAAATTAAGGAACCAACAAAGTTGCGTCTTTCTCTCTAGTCGGAGAAAAACTTGCAGCTTTCTAAGTAGACATTTATATTTATTTAATGGCCAAGTATTGGTGCGTGTGTACCTCGTGGGTCTCTCACAGTGTGTGTGTGTGTGTGTGTGTGGTTGTTTGGCACAAAATTATGTTTCTCATATTTGTTTGGAATGCTTTGGGCGTCTTTTTTCTTTTTCTTTTTTTTTTTTGCTCTTTGCTGTTGTTGGTTGTAGCACTAACCACAGCCATGGGACAGGACACACATACGTGGCCCAGCTCATAGATAGGACATTCCCTTTGCTTTTGTCTCCAGCTTGCAGCAGCCACAGCCACAGCTCCAGCTCCAGCTTCAGCACTGTCGTTCAGCACTCTCGGAACAGGTCGGTGGCTTTGGCTTTGGCTTATGCTGCGACTTCGTCCAAGTCATGCAGATTGCGCAGAGCGCTTGTTTGTTTTGCTTTGCTGGCTTTTTTGAGCTGCTCGCTCACTCGAAATACTGTAAATATTTTTAATTCTTTGCCAGCGCCCAGCGCCAGGGGGCAATGGCAATGGCAATGTGTTTCCCGTTACAAACATCAACTGAATATAAGGGGAACCGAGGCATTGGCTCAAAATGAGGCGTCGTTGCCGTTGCCGGCATTTCAGCTTTTAAGCTAAAGCTATGAAAATAATTTGGTCCTGAAATACTTGCGGCTTTTGTTGGGCAATCGGAATGCTTTTTGTGGTCCACACAACAGCAGCAGCAACAACAGCAACAATAATAATGTGTATGCTTGATGAAAACAACGACAACGACAACGACAACGCAGCGTCGCGTTGATTAAGCCAGAAAGGAAAACGCAACACGAGTACAGGGCACATTGTTGTCGCCAGTCTTCGTTGTCGTCTTCTTGTCTTATTTTGGACAGCGCGGCTGGTTAGGGCCATAAAGTGGTGGTGGTGGAGCAGCAAGTGGATAATAACTAGCGGAACTATCTGCATTTGTTTTATGCACCGCACCAAGTAATGAAACAACAACAAAAGCTGAAGCTGAAGCTGAAGCCAACCAAAATGACAACGCACTCAGCCGCGGGCCACGCAAAATATGGCGGACGGAAATTGTGTGCACAGTGAAAAGTTTTTTGCAGCAACCACCCCTCCCCCTCCCCATGCCCCTGCTAGCGCCTTGCCTCCTTTGCCGTTGCCTTGAACGTCCAGGGCGTAAAGTCAAGAGCGTCAAAGACGGACGTCGACGTCATCAGCTCAGCATTTTTGCAGCTGGGTTCTTTGCATTTTTGAGTGCCCGCACACACACACACACACACACACACATACACAATTAGATGGTGGCAAGCAGAGGGGAACATGTCTTTGTGCTGCAAGTCGCTTTGTCATTGCCGCAGATTCAACTTAAGAAATGCATAACTGCATTTTATATTTTCCACAGTGCACACAATGCACCAGCAGCAACAGCAACAGCAGCAGCAACAGCAGCAGCAACAACAACAGCAGCAACAACAGCTGCAGAAGATGGCGAAACAGCAGCAGTTCGTCTAGGTTTGCCACTTGCCCAAAAGAGCGCTCGTGCATGCGTCTGTGTGTGTGTGTGTGTGTGCTTGTGTTTGTGTTAGGGCGGTGCACCCCTAGGGCCAACACACAAATTAGTTTTAACCAGGCATTGTCACGCTGTGGTGCACCCCATTGTGGCGTCCGTGGTTGCCGATTAAGTGAGGCTTCTGTTTCTGCTTTCTGCTTGGGCTTCAGTTGCTGCTGCTTCATTTGAAACTCCATGTTGGTGGCACGTTTGAAAGTTACTTTATCGTTGGGTTGCAGCTGCAGCCAGTTTCAATCAGCGTCTAATTAATTTTAGCACGTGCTGCTAATGCAGTTATCACACAGCATGCAAAATTTATGACTCATAATTGATGTTTCATCTACTGGCCGGAAACTGACAGTTCCCTTTGAGAAGCGTGATGGCAACTTCAAAAAGCAAACAAAAACAAATAATAACACATATCGAACAGCATACAAATCTATGCCAAATGCACACACACACACATGCAGTCAGTCAAAATGTAACAGTAATACGAGGGTGTTTGTGCTCGTGTTCGTGTTCATGTTCGTGTGTGCTTGAAATGCAACATGTGATACGCTGTCCTAGTTCCGCGGCTATTACTGCCCTGTTATGCAACACAATGGCACACATAAACGTGTGTGTGTTTATGTGCATGTGTGTATGTATGTTAAGCGTAGGCAACGACCATTGAGATTGAGTTTGCACTCAAAGCCAAAGCTTCAAGCTGAGTGAAAGCTCGATTCACTCAGCCTCGAAGCGAAGGCTCAAGTTCAAGCAAAAGCTCAAAGCAGCAAAGCTCGTGTTGCGTGTGGAACACAAGCTGAACTTTAACAGAGTGCTCAGCCCAAAACATGAAAAGCTTGTGGAACTGTATAACACAAAAGGTTGAGCATTCGAAGCTTTGTTATGGTTGTAGTTTTGGGTTTATCAAAAGCTTTTCATAACCAAACACAATAATATAATATTTTGAAAACGTTAAACATCAAACAAAACTTTCACCGCCTTAATATCCTTTAGGATAACGAAAGATATATGTTTGTGCATACATACATATGTATATCGAATACATCTTTGGTTTTGTGCTTGTACTTACATTTCGTTAGGTATTCTGTATTTGAAATGTAACGAAACAAAATACAATACACAGGGCATTAGATATATAATAGTTATTTCATTATTGTACTTTCGGGTTTTCAGTCGAATCCCCATTTCTTATATATGATGCATATTTACAATGACGAAGCACAAAAGAAGGATAATAACATGTTGATACGCTCTTATCAATACAAGTACAATAACAATGCTTAATTCTACGCCTATAAACTTGTTCCATTAGAGCTGCAATTGCTTAAAACTAGAGGACTGCATGGCAGGCATGGATATATCAAGGGATTGTACACATGTTCAAAAGCATTTGGTAATCGAACAAATTTAAATGGGGAGTACTGCGTTTTAATTAGCACTTACCCATATCATCAATAATAGGCGCCATCCGTAGTGTTACGCCGATTAGCATGAGGCACATCAGCAACAGGAGGCAGGCAGTTGCAATGATTGTCCAGCGAGCACGCTGCGAGAGATCGTGTGGATCGATCACCTGTCAATTGATAAATAACCATTAATCAATAAGCATTTTAAACGGACTCTGTAAGCTTACAGCTTACCTTTACAACTTCTGTATCCAAATCCTGTACAAGTATTTTGGGTTTTTTATGCCGATGACGTTTTTTGTGACGGTGCCTGCGAAGATGGAATAAAAACAGGGAAAGTGATAAAAAGTACAGAGCGAGAGAGAGAGAGAGAGAGAGAGAGAGGGAGAAGGAGCTACCTAGTTGTGTGCTCTGCAAAATACAATGCCATTATTAAATTACCCAAACCAAGCATAGCTCATGCTACATAATCCCTTTTTTAGCCTCGTTTTAGGGCGAAAAGAAAACAATAAAGATGTAACATGTTGTGTGAATGGCTCTGAGGAATGGTGGGTGCGGGAGGGCGGGGTCAAGCGAAGTTGTTGAGCTTTGAAACGTTTGCTGTTAACTAAAGGCCAGACTTGGCAACTAAAAGTGGATTTATTCCAGAAGAACGGCTGTATCAATATCAAGCTTAATCAATTACTCTTCAGCTGAAGGCCAACACATATACACACACATACAAGCACACTGGTCTCACACACATCTGTTCAGCCATATGCCGCATCTGAAGCTGGAAGCGCAACAACAGCAGCTTAAACATATTTGGTCTATTTCCGTTTGGGTTTTGCAAAACTTCCGCATTACAAAGCTTCCACAATTTCCCCGCTCGCTGCACGCCAACAACAGCAACAGCAACAACAACAGCGACAACGACGGTACAATAACAACATCAGCATTGCTCGTTTCGCAACGGAAGTGCCTCCTGGTGAAAAAAAGCAACAGCACTTTCAGGCAGCCAGGCAGCCAGGTACTCAGGTAGTCAGGCAGTCAGGCAACCTAGTTGAGGAGTTGGAGGGGGATGTAAATGTTCGACACAGTCAGTTGTTGAGGGCTTGGGGTTTTTGGGGTTTACGGTTCGGCCAGGTGGTGAGAAAGAATGCCGTTACATCTCCCACTCTCCTCGAGGCTGCCACACAAAGCTTGTCAATCAATTTTTGTCTGCTTTTTGGAGGGACTCAGGAGAACGCATTAGGCGATGTTTGACAATCGCTTTGCAGCTGAACATTTATTAGTGCAGCTCAAGGACACCGATGGACACGACGCTATTGTTGCTCAACTGGCTAACTGTGCAACTGGCCAATAGCCCCAAACGTTCAGCAATGACCTTAATGTGCAATCATTTATAAATTCTCTAATCATTTCTTTACTTGGCCAAATAGCCAGAGCGTACAGTGGCATCAGAGTCAGAATATATAATGTCAAATAATTTATTACTTGCTGTCTTTCAAGCAACCAAGACTTGCAATTGACCTTTGAATCGTGTACAAGAGCGAAAACTAACATCAATATAATAGAATGAATACTGGCAATAACATCTATCATTTCTGTTTATGCAATAAGCACATTTTTGGAATTTAAATATTGTAATTTGGAAACTGATTTGCTCTTTGGAAGCTGCATAAATATTGCAATGTTAGCCAAATGCAATGCATAGAAGTCTAATATAATTTCACCATAATATAAGTACTATTTTGTACTTGATTTGGAAATATATACTCCTATATTCAACACTTCATCATGACAACTTTAATATTAAATTAAATTCAATAAAATTTACATATGCCAGAGCTACATAAAATTTAAAAACAGAAAGTAAAAAACATTAAGACAAAATACACTCGTCTATTTTGTATATATTAAAAGACGCCCTTGTTTAATAGAAATAGATTTTTTATAGATTAATCATTTGTTACTCGAATTAAATATATGTATATATAAATTTGATTATATACATTTATACTTCAATATTTAATATATATACAATATATACACATATATATAACTACTTCAATATTCAAATAAATAAAAAGAAAAGTAATTCCAAACAATTAAATGATATTTGTATAACAGTCATGAATATTTAAGCATTTCAATAATTAAATATATATTTATATATTGTAGTAGTATTTCGTAGAAATGAAATAGAATAAGATATTGAGTTGCTATTCATGGAAAGTCGTACAATCGATTTTTTAGCTAGCTGGCTACACATCCTTAGTATCGCATTCCCTTTCGGCTGATTGACAAGCAGACCACTGTGGTCAATGGCACCTCAGCTGCTTGATGGACATGTCAAGATACGGACTTACCGATGCTTTCTACGATGTCGCTGATGACCGCCGCCAGGCACGATGTGTTCAAGGTCGTCGATTTTATCAGCGTCAGTGTCCATGTCCATGTCGAGCTGCAGGTCGCAGGGCGAGTCCTCGCCATAGGGGCATTGTCTGGGCATTGGTAATAAATGACATTAGATGACAGGCGACGCCTTTATGGAATCAGTGGGTGGGTTACACTTACATGGGCTGGACATCGGGTGCCAGGCCAAGCATATGCACACAGTGCTGCAGTCCATTGGGCGTGGGATAGACCAGCGCGGGATCTGAGCAGCGATGATGCCGTTCTGCCGGAAGAGACCAAGAAAATTAAAGGCATTTGCCTTTGGTTGAGTGCACACACTTGCTGCCACTTACTGTACTTCCGTTTGCGACGTCTGTACTCATCATCGCTGCCGGTGCTGGGCACTGCCATTGTGCCGGGCATTGGCAGCGTGGGCCGGGCATTAAAGCTCTGTATTTGTTTCTCCTTGGCGCGAGGTGTCGCCGACTTGGCTGCACTGCAACAGCCCGTGGGCGCCAAACTGGAACCCGTCGACGTTGAGGTCATGCGATGTAGCTTCTCCGCCAGCTGTACAGCTGGCAGCTGCTGCTCATCCTCCTCCTCCATGGGTATTACTACAGCCTCTGGCTTGGCAGCTGACAGTGCTGCTGCAGCTGCTGCTGCTGGTGTCGATCGTACCGCCAACAGTCCGGTGCTACGCGATTTCACACGCCGTCCAGCGGTTGCCGTTGCCGTGGCTGTCGGTGTAGTGGCATAGCTGGGCAATGCGTGCAGCGACTGTGAATCACTCTGGGCCAGCACTGTGCTCACTGTCACATTGGCACTGTCCTCCGAGGTGTTCTGCCTGGAGAAGTAGCGTGCATAGGCAGCTGCACCATCGAAGTCGCTGCCAGCTCCTGAGTAGCTCTCGGTGCAGGATATTTGCTTGGGCAGCAGTCGCTTGCGTTGTGGCATCAATGCCTCTGGCTGTGGCTGTGGCTGGGGCTGGCTCTGTGGAACAGACAGCGAGTCAATTTCGAGCGCCACATGTGGCTGCTGATGCGGTCTGGCCAGGCCGGAGGGAACATACATGTGGAGGCGCTGCAAATAAAAAATGTTGTTGTTAGTTTAGTTGCTTGAATAAAGAATGTGTCCCTTTAAAAGCTTAAAACAAGATGCAACTACAGTGTATAACCACTATAGACTCTGAGAGACAAGAGAAATCTGCTTAGTATCAATTCACAATAGATGTAATATGTGGCATTATTTAAAGTAAATTTATCGATTCGTTTTGTTTAAATTTCAGACGAAAGCAAAGTTGCAAGCCTTAAAAGTATTTAGGCTAAATTTGGAAACTGCAGTTTTTATTGTCGGACAAACAGACAGACAGCAATACAGATAGATAGATGAGTAGATTTACATAGGGACAGATGGATAGTCATAGAAAGATTGATGGTGGGAATAAGAATAAGATAGTCAAAATGTCAGACAAACAAACAGAAAGACAGACAAAGAAAGATAGTCAAAGAGTTAGACAGAACAAGATATTCAAACGACTCGATTGTCAACAGACAGACAGACAAAGATGGTCAAAAAGTCAAACAGATCGAGAGCTGGAAAGGCAAAAGCACTTCATACAGTATATTTCTATTTGCTTAATGGTGTAGATGAGCCCAGATGTAACCAGGTATAATTGACTGTGCTCTACTCACCGCCTGCTGAGGCATTGGCAGCGGTATCGTACGCGCCACACTGCGCGGAAAGATGGGGCTACATTGTGCACTAATCGATTTGGCCTCCAGGATGCGCAGTCGCTTGGCCAGACGGGCGCGTTCTCGCGAGTCGGCATCGCCATGGGCTAGAGCGATGATCTCGGCGCCACCAAAGCTGACCGTGCAGCGAGAGCTGGAATAGGAGAGGCTCTCGAGGCTGCCGCGCAACGAGGCAGTCAGGCTGTCGTCCGCCAAGGTGGAGCTGTGCAGAGCACGTGAGCCGCCCACCACAGTGGCAGTGGCAGTGGCATTTGCTGTGGCTGTTGCTGTGGCGGTGGCGGTGGCGGTGGCGGTGGCGGTGGCCAGCGAGGTATTGTCGTAGCAGGAGGCAAGTGGAGTGTGTGGCTCCGGTTCACCATTGGTCGTTGTGCTCATGGAATGTCGTTGCGGCCCCCCAGCGTCCTCATCGGAGCTGCTGTCCCGCGGCTGTGCCGCCTGCAACTGGACCGGCGTATGGGTTTGCGCCTGCACCAGCAGACTGTGACTGTGCCTGGTGCCATGCTGTGTGCCCTGCCTGCCCGACGAGTTGCTCAGCGTGCTGGCCACGCTATCCTCCAGCGCTGGTTCCATGCTCGCCATGGGCTGGCGATACATGCGCACAGAGCCGGAGGCTATTTCAATATCATCACAATGGCTTGGCGCAGTCTTGGCGGCCATAGTGGCTGGCAGCACCTCGTCCTCCTCCTCTGATTCCTCTTTGCTGGCACGGCGAGCACCAAAGAGTTTGCGCGGCAACAGGATGCGACCAATTGATTTGCGCTTCTTGCGCTTGGCACGCTTATGCTCCTCATAGTCGCGCTTAAGCGCTTGCATCTTGTGCTCGACCAGACTGCTAAAGACTGCCTCATAGGTGAGGGCACGCTGCAGGTCCAGCAGTATGTCATTGGTGGACACAGCCTTGTCCAGTTTGGTCAGCAGTTGCAGCGAATCGCGACGTGACTCGAGTCCGTCTCCTCCGCTGCCGCTGCCTCCCCCGCTGCCTCCGCTGCCCCCACCACTGTTGCTGTCGTCCGCATCCGCCATGTTGGTTGCGTGTGCCAGTTGAGTTTGTGTTGTGCTCAAAGCGTTGACTGTATTTGTTGCTGTTGCTGCTGTTTACGGCTATTTGCATTATCCTCGGGCCTGGTTGTGGTCTGGGTTTATTGTTCGATACGCTCGCCTTGTCATGTAGATGCCACACCTCTCGCTGCCAGCCACATTGACACTGTGCTGATGCCCGGCATAGTTTGTGCGCAGTTTTTATTTCGTTTCGATTCGTTTTCGATTTCAAATTCAGTTAACAGTTGCTGCGCTTTTTGCTCAATTGGCATTCAATGCATCTCTATTGTGTGGCGAACGACTTCAAGTGGCTCCAAGTGGCGCTTATGGGTAAATGGCGCACACCTGCAACAAAGACAAAACATTAGACGAGCAAATTCGCAACTATTGAAGCGGTTCAATAGCCCGCCAATAGACAAGGCCACACTCTCTCTGTCTCTTATTCGCACACTCCAGGTGGCAGCGAGGACACTGCCACATGGAAGAGCAACGTCAACAGTTTGCCAATAGTTTTGCACATTTTTCTGATTCAAATTCAGAGATACACCTTCCCGCTACCGCATTATTCATGAGCACAGCTTCCTACTTGTTGCACACATACAACCACACACACACATACACAGCCCTGCTTTTCACAGGTATAGCACAAAAAGGATGTCGTCAGTGCTGCCAACTCAACACATTGACTTCAGATATCAATTTATTTGTCGCAATTCAATTGATTCTTCAAGCGCAACTTTTAACTCGATTTGTCGCAAAATTGGCTACTAAAATAAACGTTTTTATCTGTTCCTGTTATTAATACAGATAACTTTTATATTTTGTGGTTTTCAGCTAGAAAACAGCTAGCAGATAGGTAGTATAGAAACATTTCATTTTTAATGGTAAATTTATATTATATTATAAGAGCATTGTATTTAACAATATTTCGTTTAGTGTCGAATGTCTTTGACTTAAATGAATAAAATGAAAAAGTTGGATAAATTAATATTATATACTGCTGAAGTTTTTTGCAAAAAAAATGCAATTTAGTAAATAGATAGATGCTAAATAAAATAAATATAAAAAAAGGGACATCGCTTTTAATGTCTGCTAACTTGACTAAAATATTGGAAAGAATTAAAATAAATAAATTTATTGAACTGTGAAGTGTATTTAATGTAAAATGTATCTTATGAAGATACACATCTATTGCAATTAAAAGAATTCAAGATTTACTTGCAAATACACTTTGAGAGTGGACTGCAGCTGCAGAGTTGGCAACTCGAAGCCACAAGGGAGACGGAACAGCACTGGAGGCACTGTGGCACCATAGCACTGTGGGACACTGTGGGACACTGTGCTCTGGCCCATTGGGCGTGTGCCAGCTCGACTTCGAGTCGAGTACTGCGACAGGTTTCCCCACGGTCGTTGTTGCGCTTTCTGTCGCCGTTCCAGCAAATAAAAATATACAATGAAAATGGATATTGTTTTCATTTCCGCAGTCGCAGTCGCAATCGCAATCGCAGTCATCGTTGCTCTTCTGTTCATATGCATGTCGACGGCGACATTTGAAATATGCACACAAAAACATTGACTTACAATATGTATATGAGGACATATGTATTAGTGCATGCTTGCATGTTTATAGGCCTGCCCAGGGCAGTGATGCAAATGGCGCACAATAAGGGTCATAACAATGGCGCCATCAACTGCAATGCCAGAGAATAAGAGCATCAAGAACAGCAACTGTGATTAAATGTGAAAAACACGCCAAAGGCGGCAACAAACTTGGAAAATGTTGTAGGTCTTCTGTTTTTTCGGCGTATTTGCGTGCATTTAAACGCCTTGTGGCAGGCGCTAATTAAACGATACGGCCGCACATTGGCTGGGTAATAGAAAAAGTTGAAGCCGTAGTATGCATAAATTTCCACTAGGCAAAGTTAACCGCATCGCCATTAGCATTACCATATTACCATAGACCAGAGCCGTGTAGAGCGCAGCTGAGTGGAGAGCAGAGAGTGCTCAACACTCATCGTATAACCAACCACCTGACGAAGGGCCATCCTGCTGCCTGCTGCCTGCTGCCTAAGCATCTTATCTGCCCGCCTCTTGCCAACAGCAACAGCAACAGCGGCAGCAGAACACAATATCAAACAAGCCAGGCGTGCAAACAAGCTGGGCATAAAGGCATGGGCATGGCTGAAAGTGAGAGTGAAAGAAAGACAGAGCGAGCGAGAGAGATAGAAGGCACGCATAAATCCAAACAAAACCACATGCCTTAACTCGGCAATGCCAACAGTGTGGCAGCAGCAGGGCCGCGGCTGGCGTCGCAGCCAGGCCAAAAATAAATCATTCGAGGACATAAAGAGAAAGCAAGCAAAAATTATAACTGTTGCTGCCGCTGTTGGCCGCAAATGTAAATAACAGGTTAACAGCTGCAGCCGCAGCAGCAGCAGCAACTCAACAGTTGAGCTCAACTAAAAGAGCGAGAGAGCATCCTGTTGATGCGCTGACTCTCTCGCAGACACGTGCCGCTCAATCGCTGTTAAAGCGCTGTTAAAGCTCTGTTAACAGCCGCCAAGCGACTGTTGCTTCTACTTGTCCATGTAATGTTAGTGTGAATAAGTCCCTGTCTGCTTGTATGAGTACGTGTGTGTGTGTGTGTTGCCTGTTTTTGTCAACATACATTTTTTTTGGACCAAGCCAAGCACTTGACAGTTTTTTCCATTAAATTTATATGATTGTATTTGCAATCCCGTAACTTTCTGTTTCAGATGTCAATGGCGGGCATTAACAATGCTTAATTAGCACCCTATAAAGTGCGGCACATGCGTTCACAACAACGCTATGAAACTCAGTTAGATAGTGGTCAATAATGCTGCAGTCAATTAGCCGCACAAATCAGAGTTGAAATTGAAATTGGAATTGGAATTTCAAATGCAAATATGTAAGGCTGAGTGGCAGGGGCCCAGGGTCAGGGGTCATGGCTTAGAGGCAGCTGCTTAAATTTAATCAACTTTCCGCTGGCCGAAGCTCAGCTCTCAGTTGAGGTCTTCAATTATTGACGCCTCCTTTTGCCGTGACGGCCTTCACACAATTTGGTGGGCGTGGAATCAAATGCAGCGTATACACAAAAGGCGAATGCCAAATAAAACATGCACATGGCTTAAAACACATGACACCGAAACGAGAGAAGCTCAGCGGCGAACAAAAAAGCATAAAGTACTTCAATAGAGCTGCCCAATGACTACTAAATACTCTGCAAATGCTTAAAACTTGCTCTCACGGTACTAGCAAATATAATCCCCAAGTATTCCTTATTTGATATATTTATTCATTATTTCCACTGTGTTGATCTGCTGCTTGGCATACCCTGCCTCTGGCCACCACTCGGTGCTGGGTATAGCAAAATAAAAGCAAGCAAAAAGAAACTGTTTTTGCACTGGCACGACCTTTGAAATTAGAGTTCTGAGATGCGCACGTAAAGTTTGTGTGTGTCTTTGTCTGAGCATGTGTGTGTGTGTGTGTGAGAGAGAGTATACAACTGCAAATTCAAAATGAGTCCTTGGCCGCAACGAGCTGCAACAGCAACAGCAATGGCATCGCATCAGAGATGTCCGGGCCCTCCACCAGTTCCCCAGTTTCAGTCGCAGCCCCAACAGCGTGTCAGATAATTAGTGAAAACTGTCTGTGAAGAAGAGTCTGTCCGATGCTCCACGTAAACATGTTCACATTCACGTTCATGTCCATGGCAATGTCACCGCCGTAACAGGCTCAACCAATGGGGCAACCTCGTCTCGTCTCCTTCCCTACGCTCCCTCCCGCTGACAGCCTTCGTCCAGATGAACCATATGAAATGCAGCCTGACAGTTTTCTGACACAAACACAGATACTCGTATGCATGCGTGTGAATGTGAATGTGTATGTGTATGTGTGTTGTTGTTGTAACAGTTACAGCTCAGCTGACAGGCAGTAGACACCATTGCTGTCGTTGCTGTTGTTGTTGCTGCTACTTTTGATGCTGTTGCTGTTTATGTTCAAAGAATGCAGCGCATCGTTTTGAGGTTGGTTTTAGACTTTGATTATAAGCAAAACTTTTGCTGTAGTCGTATCAATGTTAGGTGACCTAAATTCTGGCCAATTGCAAAATGAAATCAAATATATTTGGCATTCGCAACAATTAGAAACCACAATAATGCAGAACACTATTGTTTAAATGGACAAATGCTGCATATCCTTTTAACACTTTCCAAAATTGTCCAACCTCAAAATATAATACATAAACTGTGAATATGTTCACCAACAAAGAAAAGGATTAGGCCAATTAGAATGCCGATGAAAAAACAAAGTAATAAAATACCTGTATTTCATTGTACAACTGTATAAAACAACAAAAATTTGTTCACTTGAAATGCGAAGTAAAATATATGCAAAATATGCAACCACAGCGTATATATAAAAGAATTTAACAAAAGCAATTATTGTTGTAACTAGTAGAGCATGCGAGGAATTTAAATTCAGATAAAAAAAGATTAAATAGATAATAAAAGTGACTTGTATTATTCTTTATTATTTTTTATTTATATTATTTAATTTTCTTTTATTCCATTTTAAAGCACTATTTACTTTTAACAAAGAATAGACAAATAATACAAATTAAACACAATTTGGTAAATTTTAAGCATATATTCTTACTTCTCCACAAGTATCATATTTAATGTTCTTTTATCTGGTTTTAAATTATCACTATTTACAATAAAAAACCTCGGCAAGAAATACAAATGAAACACAATCTGGAAGTTCTAAGGGAAAGTATTCAAAAGTTAAGGCTGCTATAATTAATCCTCAAATATTTTATTAAATCCTTTTTAAACTAATTTTAACCCACTATTTACTTTAATAAAGAACAAAGAGTACAAATTAAGCCCGCAATTTGGCAAGTTCTAAATATATGAAAGAATTCAAAAGCTAAGGCTGTTTTTATTTATCCACAAGTAGATAAAAGCAGACAAGAATACAATTAAATATTTAATCTTTGGGTAATTATGCATCTGCACGTATAATCGAATATAAATTATTCCCTGTGTATCACATCAAAAGTGCAGAAAGCAATTTGACAGTGATAGATAAACAATTAGGCATTTAAATCAAAAATTACATGTCATATTTCATAAATGGAAATTTCAATAAATTGCCAGCAAATTGAAAAGATTAAAATTCCATTCAAATGACACGTTGCTGTTTATTTGTTTAGTTGTGCATACGAGTATTTATAGACCTTTTGCAGTCACATCAGCCAGTCAACCAATCAAACAATCATCATTAGCTGCAGGGAAGGTTGACACCCCTCCCACCCCCACAGTTGCCAACAGCCCCTAGCCCAAGCCCATGACAGGCTACATCAACTATCGAATGGTACGTTTGATATAAACATGCGATGCGAATCAAATGTTTACAAGGAATTGTTTTGATTTGGATTTTGGATTTTGAATTTTTGGTATTTGGTATTTGGTATTTGCCTTGCCGTTTTATGAATGGGCCATTGTCGGGCAACAACAATAAAAACCATTTAATTTTTCCGGTTAATTTACCATTTCATTTGCCTGCTTTCCTTTGTCTGTCTCACTGTCTGTCTGGCTACTTATTTGTCGGTTCTTTCTGCCCTCGATGCGCAGTATATAAATATTGCGTATACGTCGCTGGCACTGTCCTTGCTACGAACTCCTTGCGCTAGTATCATTAATTTTCGCAGTAAATCATGGACACCTTCATTATACGATATTCGAGTATTCGTGCGAATGGAGTGGTTATTTATTTTGTTCTTTAAAGTTGCCCTTTGTTATGGTGTTGGTATTGCAATCATGTTGCCGATGTTGTTGTCGTTGTCGTTGTCGTTGTTTGGTAATGGCAAAACATTTGTTCATGTTCCCAACCAACGTTCGAATGACAATCGATTTGTGCCACCCCGAACGTAAATACAAATCAAATATGCATTACAATTGGCCTGTTGGCCAACACAGCAGACCTTGACCGCCCCTTTGCCTTTTACTCTCAGAAAACTTCTGTTGCTGTTTTTCTGTGTGCATTTGCAAGCAACACTTGTAATTTTAATGGCGCGTTCGCTTCCAGATCACTTGCAAGGCACAGCACTACAGCACTGCAGCACAGCTGCAGCAGTTGGCTTGTTAAAGTTTACTAACTGAAAAACACACGCCCCGAACACAAACACACAAAGTCATGAAGTAGCTGAATCTCGAAAGTTCGAGCCCACATGCTTTCGAAACAGATGGAAGTGTTGCCAAGATGGCAAATTAAGTGAATTGATTGGAGTAGTTAGTTAACCGCCAGGCAAAGGAAACTGCCACGCCCCCACACAAATGTCAACCACATTTGGTTGGAGTGGTGTTAATGTGTTTATGCCCCACGCAAATGCAATCATTGGCAACATCTCAATTCGAGTCTATCTGGTTCAATTCCCAGTCCCATTGAATTGTACAATCCATTATTATTGGGATCAATAAATAATAATTACAAATGTTTGCTCTATGATGATTGAAAGAATTATAAATTGAAATTCCCTTGATTGCTATAAAATGCTGCATAAATTGTATTATAAATGCATTTTTTTAGCCAAACTTTCAATTGTGAAGGTCAAACAATTACTGCGAAAAATAATCGCCAATGACCAATATTAAATTAGCATACTACAAATGTGGCCAACAATCAGTTAAATCCAATTGAATTTAATAGTTTTTATATTATAATATTATAATTATTCGATATTTTAAATACTGTTTCCGATTAAGCCTAAATATTTAGATAAATAACTAAGGCATTTGAAAGGGCATGTCCTTTGATTTGGAAAACTTTGAAGCCCTAATTCAAAATATAAACAAATAATTTAATTAATGATTGTATCTTATTTATCCACAAAGAATTGTAATTTAGTGTAAATATAAACTCTATTTAAATGTAGTTATTTTCTACATAATACACAAGTTCTATATAAAGTCTATTATATGAAAACCTCTAATTAAATTAGACAGTTTCGAAATAAAGTACATAATTAGTAAGTTACTTCATTCAAATAATAATTAAAGAATAATTTGCTTTGAATTATTTAAAATATAAGCCAACAACTTAATTAATTATTGTATTTTATTTGTCAACAACGAATTGTAATTTACTCTGGTAAACTGTGTTCATTTCTATATACATTTTGTTTAAAAGTTAGATATTGTCTACATATTAGACAAGTTCTAAATAATATATATTACGGGAAAAGATAAAGGAAAATAAGTTGCCAATTTAAAATAATAATAACAGTATAATTTGTATTGAATTATTTTTGCCCAAATGTAAATATAAGAATTTTTGTCTTTATACATCATTAAACCATGCCAAATTGCTTAAATCATCGGAATCTGATGCCAGAAACAATCGAACGCTAGTTAAGTAGACACATAACATAACACATAAATAGATTATAGTTAAGTGAGTATCAGATCAGGCCACTTAGCGGCTATTGCTGATATACAACTATGGGTATTTAATGCCCCTGAGAACGCAAGCGATTTTAGTGCAATTTAATTGCAAGCATTTAGTCAAATGGGTGGTCTCTGGGTGGCGTCGAATGCGTTAAGCTATTAATTAGAGATGCTCAGAGAGGACGAGCATACAAGCACACACACACATAGACACACGCAAATACTAATACGGGTACGCATTCACTGAGACAGAAAGACACACACACAAGAGCTCACACACACACAGACACATACTCGTATGCTGGCACAAAGTGAATGGCAAATTTATAGCTTTTTATCGCTGCAACAAGTTTATCTCGTGTTCCTGCTAACTGGCGCTCATTACGACCGACAGCGTCTGGCAATGTTGCTGATGTTGTCGATGTTGTTGCTGTTGTTGTTGTTGTTGTTGTTGTTGTTATCGCTACTGTTGATGCTGTTGCTGGCGCTGCCGCCTGTGCTGACTGTGCGATTTGTGTGTAAACAACGTGGCGTATGAGTAATCAAAATAGCTAGCTACGATTTTACACGTTGCATTAAAACTTAATGTGGTCGTAAAAACACACACAGATATAGCTAAACACAGACACTGACACTAATTGAGCGAGTGGAAATGCTCGACCATCGACCATCGACCAACGATATGGGCTGGCAAGCCTTAGACATACTCGTAAATCTTAATTACAATTGTCAGCATTGTGAAACTGAACTCTGAACTCTGTAGTGCGGGTATTCCCAGTTTGAAAGTGCAATTTCTGCATTTCATTTTGTTGCCAAAGTGGCCATTTATAGCAAGAGCAATAGCTAAAGCAATAGCAATAGCAACAACAACCCATTGCTGATTGCATATGCCACGAATATGCGCTCATGCATTTATCATGATGTGTGAAGCCTCCAGAAATACTGCATATACAAATATGGACTATATATGACTTTGAGTTGAGTCTGTGCGAGTCTCGTGATGCACGGGTGCAAAGAAAAAGAAAAGCCAAAGACATCGCTGCGGCAGGCACAGCAATGGGAAAACGGCTTATCCTTGAGATATAAACTGACATTTAAGCAACTCAGCAAGGCGTATGCTTAGCACACAGACACACTCGTGTACGCTAAAGTAAACACAGCTGCCAGGCTTTGCCCTTGTGCCGCAAACGCCACGCCACGCCTCCTCCTCCGCCCATTGGCCATCGCACAGCGCTTGCATTCAATGCAATTGACTTGCAAAAAAAAAAGAAAAAGAGAAAAGAGAAAAAAGTGTTGCAGGCAAACGCGACGTTGGTGTTGCCTCCTTTCATCAGTGGCAACTATTTAGATTGCAGGCAGGCAAACCTATTTGCATTTCATTTTCACATTTTGGTGAATAACGCGGCACAGATTAGCAGCAAAGGCAGCAAAGCAGCTGAAATAAAAGTTTCAGCAATTAAATGAAATTGCATTTGTGTAAACATCAAAATGTTATGACCACTTTTGTAGGTGTTGTGCGTTTTTATTGAAATTAAATTGTTCGTGTTAAATTTCACTGCAGTAAATTGCTTGCCAACTCTGCGTATACGTGTGCTTGCTGTTGCACATGTGTGCGTGTGTGCGTGTGTGCATGTATGTGTGTCGGTGTGCTATCCTCTGGCACGTCCATGTCGCACGTTAGTCAATGTCATGTTGCCTGCCAACACACACAAGCAAACACACAAACACATACACAATAACGCATGCAAACATTTTGCGGCTTTTGTATATGTCTCCAGTGTGTGTGTGCGTGTGAAAAAGAGAGAGTGTGTGTGTGTGCGGCAGATATGAAGTATTTGTCCGTTGCGCTGTTGGCATTTGCTTTTTTGACATTTTTTGTGTGTTTTTTTTGCTCTGCTGTCTTTTTGCTCTCCTTTTCTTTTGCCTTGCAAACGGGGTACTTACAACTTTGTCATGAAGTTTGCGGTTCACGCTGAGCAATTTATGTGATTTTGTAATTATTCTCTTGGGCCAAGGGACGTCCCAGCAGGACGGTAACAAATTAGTGCAGCACTATTGCTCAAAGGTCATAAAAACAAAAAATACTTCAACTACTCGAATAATTATATTTAAGACTTTAACTTAACGATTCATTAAACCTCTCTCTCTCTCTCTCTCTCTCTCTGGCTACTCTGACTTATTTTAATTATAATTCATGCCTAGGTAAACAGTTTAAGGTTGAGGCAAGTTAAAGTGCTTCGTGTTTTGATATGGGACCAAAAGTGGCTGATACCCAAGATGTTTGCCAATCGCAGGAAATTGAATTTGTCTGTTTGAAAGGAGATTAAATTTTATGCTATTTTAATGTCGTGCACTTTGCCAAGCCTTGATGTTATCATTTGTTTGCTACATTTGTGCCTTTGCTCAAAAAGTTGCCGACTTACATACTCATTTTGAGTAGAGTTTTTAAGTTTAGATGCCATCTGCATTTGCAGATGCTTATTCAAAATATTCTCATTCCATACCATAGCTTTTTTGCGAATAGTTCACACAGCTTCCCTACGACTTGAGTCAAAAGTTTGTTGTTATTTCCATTTAGACGAATTTAATGCTGCAGCTAGTAGAAGTTTTGTAATAACGCCAAGCGAATCTTCTGTAACTCAGCTGAGCTAACTTTCAGACAATCCAACTATTAAAATTATATTGCATAATAAAAAGGCTTTTAAGTTCTCCGGCATCAACTGAAGCTCTCAGGCTCTTTGTGCTCCACATACATTCTTACATACATACGTGATCCAACTATTATGTGATGCATGTTCGCACCTTGGCAATAAAACGAGGCTCGTAATATTTATGATGCCATATATAGTGTGTATTTACCGGCTTTCCTTGTGGCCAAGTGATGACATTTAATTAATATTAGTTAGCATTGAAATAATTCACCTGTTTCAAGATTTATTTGCTCGCATTCATTTTCCTCTTTACCAATTGCGACTGAGTGTAGAGTGTTGTTTCAGTATTGCGTCTCCCATTGATTGTTGTTGATTCAGTTTAATTGAAATTTTTGCATTTTTGCCATCACAATCACTTCTCACTAATTTTTTCAGTGTAAATTCAATTTATGTTAAGCGCATTAAATCTGCACTCGTTTCAAGGGCTTAAACCACAATGGAAATGACATTTTGCATAGGCAAATATTATTTAAAATGGTGCTCGCACTCTTAATTAGTTGATTTACATATTTAGTCAATTGGCTGTTATCTAAGTTCAAAACGAAAAACTGCGCCCTAAGGAAATTCAACCAAATGCTTAAGTACCTGCCTCAGCTTCCTGCATTTCGTGCCAAATTGTCATGCTAATTGCATTTTGTGGGTCGCCCCCGAAGGCGTTTCAAAGTAATTTGCACAAAATAAGAGGAATTGAAGAAACTCACTTGAGTGAAGGACGCCGAAATGCTGAAGCAGGATGCAATATCATCCCGCCAACTGTTAACTGGCATCTGGCATCCTCTCAACTTTGCCCTAGTGCAGATTACCAAGGCATCTGGGAAGATGCTGCAACCAATTTAATTAGAGCCAATTCACAAGTTAGCAGATTCACACAAATTATAAGTGCACAATTGCATTTATGTGCTAGTAATTTATGCCGCATGTCATCGCTCTAGGCAATTAAACGGAGGCGAAAATTTACAATTTATGACTGCGGCTGTGACTTGCATTTGCCATGGCAATAAATTATTAACAAGCTCATCAATTACGCACAATAAATACAACCAATGGCAAACCAAATTTGTTTCACTGCCATCCAAAAAAGAAAAAGAGAAATTGAGAGAGAACACGACGGAAGTCAGAAGGGTGGAGCTGGTTTAATGGTGGACGTGGAGCATCCGCAACATGACCGAAAAATGGGAAATTGCCATTTAATACTGACCCCCTCTGGCATACCACTTTTCATGGCTGTGTGTGACTCTGATAATTTGAAAAGCAAGTCAATGTCAGCAACAACAAGAACAATTTCTTTCTGATTTACCAGAATGTCATGACTTGCAGGCTGTCGCAAGCTGTGGCTGTAGCTTCAGCATCAGTCTCGTGGTTTGGCAAATATGTCTATGCCATAAATATACCGCGACATATATCGATGATTAAGGAGTTGTCATATGTGCTACCCACAACAATGGCAACAAAACAACAATAGAGCCCTTTGTATCTGTATTCCATTTACAACATGGCCTTGGTGAAGCCATGTGGCAGATGCTACACTGAGAGAAAGCTGCACACTCAATACATTAATCCCAGAGGCCGGGCAACAATAAAACTGCGCAGATTATTTTAATTAAAACAATGGAAACGGAAGCAGAATGGAAAAAAAAAAACAAATATAAATATTTGGTGTGGACATTCTATAATTAGGATTTTTTTTGCTTGGCCAGCGATTTGGCTCCAACTTTAGTGCAATGAATTGTGCTGATATATATGCCAAATTATTTTCGCCTCTGTCGTATTGGCAGTCACCAAATTCGCATGCCAATGCCATGAAGATTTGTATTATTTATGCTACTAACACAATATGCTGTCAGACATACATACATACATATGTATACTCGTACATACATATATTATTTTATATGTAGCTGTATATGGTCTGATACCTGCCCTTATGTATTGCAATATGTGCTTGAATGTATATATAAGAGGCATATGCCGTTTTCCCACAAATTTGCTGGTCGACGAGGCAAGCTCTACAGCCAAAATACACATTGGGCCCGCGCACACAATAAACAATTTTGGTTGTTTCGGTTTTGGTTTCTGTTTCGTTATTCGTTATTCGGAAACGGTTTTTAGCAAACGCCTATGCTAAGATTTATGCCAAACTTTAAAATAAATTTCCATTTGCCATGTTTTGGCAGGGAGGGAGGCAGTTAGGCAGTCAGGAAGAAAAAAAGGGATTGCCAAAATCATTTGAAAGTTTATAAGGCAGAAAATGAGACGTCAGCCATGTCACATACAATTATCTATACACATACGTACATTAGTGTGTGTGTACGTGTGCACAAGTAACTTTTTCCCCAGCTCATAAAAAGACGTAACCATTGAGCCATTTTCAGCATCAAGAAGTTTTAAGTTTTTGTTACTCATACGTCATGTTGGCTTCAATAGCAGACAATAAGTATACGCATATAAGAGATGGCCTAAGCTGTGGCTAATACATCCTCACGCCGCTTTAGCTTCTGCTTTTGTGTGAGCAGCCTCTGGCAGAGATTTGGCAAACACACACACACACACACACACACATGCACACAAATCTCCTCACGGATATATGCTTATTTGGATATTTGGGTATCATCTGTGGAGCCAACAACAGCCAACCCATGAAACGCATTATATCCAATGATATCGATCTTTGAAATAAAGTTATTTCAACTTTTGGCAAAGCTGCCAACGAATTTCCACAAGCTTCATTTACTTTCATAAATATAGTCAGCAAATTGAGACGTAATAATTGTGAAATAAAAGCTTGGTGATAATAAATTACTTTTGATTTGACGACTGCAACTTTCGCACATTTATGCAATATACAATATATGTTTTTTTTTTTTTTGGTCCCTTGGGAATTCACAGTAGATAGGAAGTAAAAATTGCGTGTATGCCAATTTGATGTGCGAAGCTATAAACACCTCCATTCGAATGCATTGTTCACCTCAAAGGCCAACAACAGATTGTTGTTATTTGTGTGAATCAGAAGACATGTGTGTGGCATGGCATACGGTTCGTATACGCAATGTGTACGAATTGTTTATTTATTTGGCCTGTAGGCATACCTTAGTCGGAGCCCACAAAGCATTTTGCTGACAATTAATTGTGCATTAATTTTAATTAGGTCAATATTTCTTTTGTTTTTACCAAGCAAGGTCCAAGCCAATTTTGTTGGCCTGCAACAAGAGCGAAAAATGTTGCCAGCTAATTACAAAAGGGTCCAAATTGAGCCTCGACCTACGTCTGTGTGTGAGTAAGTGTGTATGTGTGTGTGTGTGCTTAGTTCAGCACAAAATCTAACTAACACATCGTGTGTGAGGCAAATATTTCAATTAGCAACTGATACATAAGGCTGTCCCTTACACGAACCAATAGACGTTTCATGCTTGCCAAAATATACTTCAAATTGGCCCAAATTGCGGTTGCCAAGAACTTTGGAAATGTGACAGAAATCGAGTTAGCAGCAGACCGAATACGAATGCGAATAGCAAATGCTATTGGCAGCACTTCAGATCAGGATACATAACATGCATACATCTATAAGAATTTATATGAAAGCAAGCTGCCAATACTCAGACACTGAGCAACAACGGCAATTTACACTCATAATTTATCTGTACAGCTTGGAGAACCTACACAAAAATTTTGACATACTTCAAGGCGCCACTCGCACGCACACACCCACAAGCAAACACACACACACACACCAATGTAAAAATTGAAATTCTGGCAGCGGCAACAGCTTCAACTTGTTGACGACGACGGAAACAGCCGCAAGTAGTGGGCGTCAGATGCTGGAAGGACGCGAACAACCAGAAACAGCAGAGCGAACAAAAAGAAAAGAAAAAAAAATAAAATAAAATAAAAATCACAAGACGCTGCTGGATTCAACAATTTGTTGAATGTACATACATACAGCGTGTGTTTATATGTATGTATTTTACATGCATATACAAATAAATGAAGCTGTCTCTGTGTGTGTTTCGTTTTTATATAAAGCGAAAAAAGTTCGACACACATACACGCGCACTTGTTCTTGGACTTTGGAAGAGTCGGGCACGTCGAGTGCTGGGCAAACGGTTTGCGGCGTGTCCTTTGTAAATGTGCGTGTACAAGAATCCAGAGTGAACGACAGGCTCCCAAATGAAGCACACACACACTTATACTCGCACTCGCACTCACACTCAGGCAGAGACACATTCGCTGCTGGTAGAACGCTCAGAGTCCAGTGATGAAACGTTAAAGAGCAAATAAATGGCTCGAAACAAACAAAAACCGAAAAAAGATGAAACAAAACACAAAAACACACACAGACAGCAAAGCTAAGACTCGCAACAACAACAACAACCCAACAAAAAGTGCGTAAAAATCAGCCGAACTTCAGTTATGAGCCACTGCAAATGTATGTGTGAGCCAGTCAATCTGTCTGTGTGTGTGTGTGTGCGAGTTTCATCGAGCAGAAAGCTAAACACACCGTTACCGTTACACTCTCTAAGTAGTGCCTTCATTTATTATTATTATAGAATTTATTTTTAAACAAAAATGTTTTGTATGTTGTTTTTGATGCTTTTTATAACACTAAATTACCGCACTGTTTTGTTGAATTTTAACGTTAAAATATTGTGTTTTATTTGCACTTTTGTTTATGCACACTTTTATTTATATACACACATATATGTACATATATATTTTTGTATATTTTTTCCTCTAGGAATTTTCTTGTTGTTTTTCGTTGGTAGGCTGTTGAATTTTTTATGAAGTCGCAACACACACACTCACACAACTAACTCGTACTCGTACTCGTACTCGCACTCGCACTCGTACTCGTACTCGTACTCGCACTCACACTCACTCAGTGGCCCGTGGGGCGACCACGCTCAGTTTTCGACTGTCCTCTGTCGGTGTGCGTGCGTATATGTGCGTATCCGTGTCTATGTGTGTGTGTCGGTGTCAGTGTGTCAGTGTGTGAGTGAACGCTTTTGCCGACGATGCAAACAGATCCAAATCTCGCCCAACACTGTTGGGGATGGCGTCTGGGCGCTAGAGCTGACTACAGAGCAGCTGTCTGTTAGCTGTTAACTGTTAACAGTGCGCCTGTTAGGCGTAACATTATATGGCCACTCACAGCGCTGAACGCGGCCAATAGGTCAGTGTTAACAGCAACTGTTAAATGTTAGCGGCAAAAAGGGCCGCACGAGATGAATCTTAACTGTTGGCAGCACCTTCGACGTCGACGTCGACGCCAACGTCGACATCTGAAGCAGGGACAAAATGGTTTTTTGTTTTTGCTGTTTGGCTAGCCTAAGTCTGTTATTTATATGATGCTGTTGCATGTTTTAGCCCAAGCATCTGTTTTCTATCAAAAACTTTGTTGTGAACGTTTTACGACTAGTTGGTGCCAGAGTGTGCGTGTATGTGCAAGTGTGTGAGTGTGCGAGTGTGGACAGGTGAATATGCGTATGAACACGTTGGGCTTGGAAGCGTTTTATCGCAGTGCTTCCGTTAGCCAAGCGGAAAAATGTTCAACAGCAAGAAAATACACATATTCTCAGAGCCGTATGCAAAATGGCTTTTGTCTGTTTGCCGTTATTCAGCCTGCCTTTTGTCTTTTGTTGTTGCTATTGCTATTGTAATATCGTAGTGATGATAGTCGGCAGTCGTGCATGCGCTTAAGCTAATGCGGCCATTTTTTATGCGTTTATTTAAAGGAGGCAACAAAAAACTATATGGAAATTGTCAGCACAACTTTTTGCTCCAATATATCTGCAAAGTAGCAGCTGCAGCACATGGAAATACTACATATATATGTACATATATAGGGTAAGTGTGAGTGCGGAGCCTGATGTGCTGTCAAAGCACAGTTAGCAAGGAAAGCAAGCCCACAGCATAACAAAAAAATGAGTCAAGTCAGCAACAGACGCATCAACCCAAAATGAAACGGTTCTAACTAAAAGTGTAGCCTGGGAGACGCAGACGTGAGCAGCTTCTGAGTTGTTCTTCTTGTTTCTGCTACTGCCACTGCCACTGCCACTGCCACTGAGACTGCTTCATCTGTTGTTGTCGTAATTGTAACGCGCCGCGGCGTGCGTAAAACGCACACAAGCAAAACAACACACACACATACGCACTCACAAACACAATTACACTCACAGACTTCACTTTACTAATGGAGCCGTGTGCTTACATTGATGTTGTTGCCACTGCCACAAAGGGAATACACATGTTCATGTAGCAACATATACAATACATATTTAAATACATACACACATACATTAATGTGCGAATACATACATATGTGTATATGTATGTGTATATGAGCTGTTGCTGCTTAAACACGCGCCATTTCATTAGCCTACTTTGAGGCGAAGTTTAGACAAACTGAAAGAACACGTTCAATCGAATCGAGATACTCTTTTCAAATGTATTTTATTTGATCGCACAAATTGGTAAGCGTGCCTAGTATATTCTTAACTGATTGACTAGTACTAGGACTGGGACGGGGGGTTGTCGGGCGACGGTATCGGAGCGTAACCCCTGCGAGCCTGCGGACGTGTCGAGAACTCGGCGTAAACTGTTTGAAGCCCACGCACAATGCGACAATTGAGCCAGCACAGCAACAGACGAAGAGAGCCTCGAATGTTACCTAACAGTGTGTTAACAGCGAGCCTAAGTTGGCCAATAGGTCAGTTACACTGCAGATGCAATGCTTTGCCGCAGCGCCGAAATCTCAATGTTAAAAATTAATTTTCATTAACAGACACTGAACAAAATTTTGAATGTGCTAATGCTTTATAAAATATGAGCCATTGAATGGTAAATATTCCTTAAAAAAACAGAAGAGTATCTTTCCTTATCGAACCAAATTTCTAATGTAAGAATGCGAAGTAAAATAATAATACAATTAACAAGTAAAAACGACCAGAGAACTCGACCACTAGATACCCTGGCCATATACATTTTAACAACTAATAACAAGGACCAAGTCTATCGATTGGCATAAAAAAAATAAAACAATTAATCTTAAACAATTTTCTATGAATAAACAATAAAAAAATGAATTACCAAACCATTAGTACTATTTTGTCACATAAAATTAATCAACTTCAATGGATGACGCAAGTGAAAAGTAAGTATTTAAAGTAAGCAAAGTGAGTATTCAATATAAATTTAGTAACAGTTGCTACGACCTCACAGTCTGCCTAGTTTCAATTTCTTCGATGGGGAATTAAAATTCTAAATTTCATATATTCTACCAGTCTAACAGAATTTAGTTGGATCTTAGTATTATAGAATCCACCATATGTTTTTACCGTACCCTCTTAGGATCCGCGGGATAAGTTCACCTTCTGCAAAGGGCTGTAAATATTGACCTCTAAAAATCTTAAATTATTAATTTATTTCAAGCTATATTGTTTATTCGTAGTTTCAGAGAAACATTCGAAAGGATATGACAGACAAACACACACTAACAGTACATTTATACGTACATTTGCATAAAACTTTTATACCCTTTTTTCCTATAATACCTATAATAAAAATTGCACCTGCGACACATTCCATTATTGGTAGTAATTTCATTTGGGAATTAACAAAGGGTATTCCTATATATGCGAATGTATATAAATGTGTACAATGTACAATAACACACATTTGCACTCTGCGATATTACTTTAAAGCCAACTCTTTGCATGTGTTATAAATTAAAAATAATTTCGATGCAGACAAAAGATAAATGCAAATGTAAGCGCCAAGCTTGTTATATGCCATTTTTAATACAGTGACATTGGACATATCAACAGATTTTAAAGCAAATTATCATTAATTAAGTGTGGGACTTTCATTTCACATTTGTATACTGGGAAATTGCCAATGTATAATCAGACACTTTCATGTTAAATATAAATGCAGTTGAACCTGGATTACATGGGTAAACGAGGTCACATTCATTTTTTTTTTTATTTAAGCAAGGCAGTATACGAATGTAAATTCAGATTGTATGTAGATAAGAAATCAAATAATTTGCAGATGCAATCATAATTAATAATAAGAAATTTGCATGAATGTAGGAAACAACATACTTTCTGTTTCCCACATGAGTTGGGTTAAAACAAGTCTCAAGTTCTTTAATAAATAATTTTACTATTCAGTAAAAATTATTAACTGCATCTTATGTGAAAGTATACCTGAAACAATTTATTCAAAAAATAGAAGCAAAATTTTTTAGTTTGTTAAATACAATTTGTATTTTATTTGTGGAGGTTTTGGGAAACACGATTCATTTATACAGCATATATATTGTAATACAACTATTCGTAAAGCTAAGGCACTTAACGGCGATCGGTCTTGCCCGTGCCACGCTTGCCGGAATACAAATGCCGCGGCATCTTGGTACCAATGAAACGATCCGCCTCGCCCTTGAGACCCATTCGGGTGACCTTCTTGGCAATGTCGTGTTTCGCCCTCATTTGCGCCTTCTTTCTGATGGCAACGTCCTTAATGCCAAGGGTGTCGCGAGCTGGAGCACGTTTCAGTGGCTTGCCGGTCTTCTTGACAATCGCTGAAGATTCCTTATCAAGTAAAGGAGCCTTTGGTGTTGTCTTGCTGCCAACGGCAACAGTGCCTCTACGAAGGTCGACAACCGACTTTGTGAAGTTTGCATTCTCGTTGCCAGACATGTCTACACCCAGACCCTCCATGGTTTCCACAAGTTTGTTGACAGAACGATCACGCACCTTGGGTTGTTTGTGGCGCGGAATGATAGGTTTGTTCTTTCTGATAGCGAGACGCTTCTCGTCGCGCAATTCAAATCGCTTGCCACGAATCTGTTTGGCCATTTCTCGTATCTCTTTTAGTGTCTCATCCATGGTCATATCGGGAACAGCGTATACACCACCGGCCTCACGCAGACCCTCTTCGCGCTCCAGTTCTTCCAGTTTCTCGAATATATCGGCATCGATATAATCTGCAATGTTCCGACCCTCCCAGAACTCTGGTATCACATCGTAGCGCTCTTCCTCAGGGATTTCTTCGTAGTTCTTCTTCAAATCAAGAATGTAGTCATCACCCATTTCCTCCTCGATTTCCTTCTCCAACTTGCGCTTACGTTCTGCCTTAGCTGCGTTCTGTTCGAGACGCGCCAGCGCCTGTGGTGGAATACATGGTGCTCTGACCTTCTCGTCACGTGGTGCAGGCATTGCAACATGCAGACGATTAAGAATGCTGTCCACCTTCTTTGTGCGCATCTTTTGGTCCACACGGTACGATAGCAAACGCTCACATGCCTCTGTTTTTACCTCCATCACGCCAGTTTCCTGTACTGTTGACATGAACATAACGGGCACATCTTTATCTTCCTGTAGCTTGGTGATTATAGCCTGCCGCTCTGGTGCCATATCTTCTAACGTTAATATGTCAATTTTGTTGATGGCCAGTATCAATGGCTTGTTGGTGAACAATGGCTTAATGCTCTCAAACAGTTGAACCTGCTCCTCCAATGAGTGACCGCATTGCTCTGAAATGTCCATGAAGTACAGTACACAGGCACGTAAATGCGCCAGAGCGGTAATGGCCTGCATTTCAATAACATTGCGCTCCTCGAGAGGATGATCCAGGATACCAGGTGTGTCGATTACTTGCCAGCGAAGATATTTATAGTCTGTGTGTCCCACGTAAAGTGATTTGGTGGTGAAAGCATACGGTTGCACCTCAACATCAGCACGAGTGATTTTATTGATGAACGAAGATTTGCCTACGTTGGGGAATCCGCAGATGATAATGGTGCGCGAGTAGGGATCGATAGTCGGCAGACGAGACAAGTGCTGGCGCACCTGCTCCAAATATGTTAAGTTCGAGGCCTGCCGTTTCATGATGGTAGCCATACGACCTAAGGCGGCCTTCTTTAGCTGCTTACAACGATACAATGAGTCTCCGTATTTAAGCAGACGCACGTAGTCCTTGGCCACACTATAAGAGGTTAAATCACAAATAAAATTTGTTTAAAAATTAAATAATAATTATTTTACTTACTTGTCCACCAAATGTCTCGCTGTGTTTAGTTGACCAAGGGCAAGTTTGTAATGATCCTTGTCGTAGAGGACGTTCATTAAATCTGCATAAAATGGATGTACATCATCCAGTTTAGGAAAATCTTGTATGATCTGCGAAAGGCGATCGTGGAAGTTCTGTTGAGTATACTTCACTTTGCGCGTGTAAAACGCACGAATTCGCGAGATTTTGTAGCCTTTGTGCACAACTGTCGGCGTCTTACGCTGTGTCTTCGACAGCATAATGTCGATGAAGTCCTGAATAATAATAATAAAGGAGATAAAATGTCCATTATTTACGTATTGCGCATTTGTAAACAGAACCATGAGGTTATGTAGCATCCGATGGGTGCTCCAACGGACATAAACAAAATTATTGTTTGTTTTCTATTTACCTTTGCTGGCGGAACCACCATTATCTTCTTAAAATTGTACAAACTCATTTTTGTAAAATTTTATTTATTTTCCACGTGAATAAAGGGAAAATAAATATGGAATCAGCAGCAAAAACACCACGCGGTGCCCGCAATAGATTCTAAAAAGAGAGGATAGAGTGCGACCGTAAACTAAATATTTAATTATCCACGAAATAACCTAAAAATGACCTAACCTTATGAACTAGTTGGAGTGAACCAGCCGCTTCTGAAAAATATTACTTCAATATTTTTACCTTACAAAGTCATATAACTCATTTAATACGAAAAATTAATAAGATGCATTAAACTATAAAGTGTCTTATCTTAATTTCCCGAAAGCACTGGAACTTATTGCTGGGCAGCCCTGGAACAACTAATAACTATTATGGCCATTTATAGTATATTACGTAATTATGGATATATTTTGGATCTAACTTGCGGTCACTCTGAAATCAAAACAAAATAAATCTATTTACACAAATTTTAAATCACTGTTTATGCTCCTAATTGTGGTTATTAAATATTATTATTTGTGACATTAAGAATCACAGATTAGAAAGCACCACAAATAATTTTACAAAATAGTTGGCTACCCCGTGTTTTAGTGTGATGGCACAACGACTAAGGCCAAGTACAGACCCTTCGGTGCTATATAGAATTTATTCACTTGCGTAGTATAATTTTATCATGGATTGTTCTTAATTTTAGGATAACTGTTAACTAAAAACATTCTCTTCTATTCTTCTCAAAAACACAAAATGCTTAACAAGAGTAGCGGAAAGCCCTTCAAATGCAACCGTTGTCACTATTCATCCAATCGTTCTTTTGACCTACGACGCCATATGCAACGGCATGAAAGGGTGAAGCCAATAGAAGGAACTGAATTTAAATGCATCGAATGCTCGTTCACAACAAAATGGAAACGTAACATGGGGCGGCATATGCGAACGCATAATAATAAACATCTGGATGATGAAGAGACCTATGAAGAGTTTCTTGTGGAATTAATTGAGCCATCAGATACAGACTGGATTGAGGATTCAAACAATCCCACAATATTAACCGAAGATGCTGAGCCCAGCGTCACGCCAACTGAAATCAAAATGAAACTCTTTGTTTGTGGGCAATGTCATTACACATCCAACCGCGCGTTTGACCTGCGACGCCACGAGCAAACCCATTCAAGGGTGAAGATCATAGAGGGCACTGCATTTGAATGCTTGAAATGCCAGTTTAAAACGAAGTGGAAGCGTAATATTGTGCGACACGTCAAAAAACACGCTGAGCCTAGTAGCGAAGACAATGTTAATGAATTGGATGATCAATCATCCGAGGAGTTAATAGTGGAACTGATAAATGCAAATGGCTTTAGATCAGATGGTGATGAATGTAGAGAAGATAACGTTTGTTGTGAAAACTCCGATTCAATAATTTTAAAATCTTCGCCAATACGTGAAAATGATATTCCTGAGTATCCGCAACCGACAAGTCCACCAAGTGAAATAAGGCAGCTCGATTCAAAAGGAGAAAAACGGTTTAAGTGTGCACAGTGTCATTATGAATCTAAACGTGCGTTTGATTTGAGACGTCATGAACAAAGACATACAAAAGTAAAGATAGTCGACGGGGAGGCAGTTAAATGTCCCGAATGCTCATTTGTAACGAAATGGAAGCGTAATATGAAACGTCACATGCAACAACACAAATCGAGAGCGATTTCAACAGAGAAACCCATTTGGGACGAGGAGACATTGGTGGAAATGGTTGAAGAGATGGACTCAGAAGTCGAATCGCAGACGCATTCTATTGAACAGAGCCAAAATCCAGAAATGTTGGACTTGGACGAATTGGTTAGGGAATTGGATTCTCCTATGTATGAATTGTTGGAGTCGGATGAGGATAGAGATCCAGATGTGCTTCCATCTTATTGGCGCGCAGTACAAAGCTGATACGTAGAATACTAGATATTTCGTAAATAATAAGTTATAGGTTAGATTACTATTAATATTATTCTCTTAAACTTAATTCGCCTCAGATTGTTAATAAGTATATTGTAAAACTAAAACTAAATATTTTCAATTAATTTGTAATGTAAATTATAAAATATAAATTTAGTGGTTTGATTGTGAATGTAAAGTTTATATAAATAAAATTGTTAACAACATTGACGTTTCATGGCAATAAATAAAAAACAATAAATTTGAGATATCGTGAGTATACCAGTGTCAGTAAGCTAAATTACAAATACTTTTTAAGTTCCAAAAATACCGGATTACACATTCCATAATTAGTAGTTTTGGTTACACTTTATTATGACTCAATTTTTGAGAAATGCATGTATCGTTGGGCAAATATTACGTTGTTCGATGTTGCATTAATTTCAAATATTATTTGAAAATTAAAAAGGTAAAAATTTTAAGGCTGTTTTTTTTTGTTTTAATAAGGAAAGCAATTCAAAATGTTGCGCCTTTTATCATTTCTAGTAAAGTGTCCATGCTTGTCGATTGGGAAATGGAATATTTTTGTCGTAAAATAGTTGATTTCGATTTTCAAGCTTGCGGTCACGCTAGATATTTCATCACTAGTTTCGATGTTTTTTACGTAGACAAACCTTACGGATTTGTTGCTTAAATTTGTTTAAAGTTAATACCAGTTGCCTCGTCCAAGCACAATACATTTCAAAGCAACCAAACAAATTCGTTAAAATGGCCGACGACTGGGGTAAGTGCACGTGTATGCGTCATCAAAAATAACGTGGGCGCTGCGCATGTGGCGCCCGCTGCCCCCAGTGCCCTCAGCACCCCGAACCCCGCAGATGACAAGAAAGGAGACCATTAGACGCGGCGCTCGCGTATAGCAACGTGCACCAACCTTGATATGTTGTATATTTTTAGCAATGTGAGTGTCGCATATTAACCAAACTTTGTTTTTAATGATTTGGCAGAATCCGCCGCCGACAGTGAAATAGTCATACGTCCGAGTGCAGCCAACAACAATATAAACAAGTGGGAGGGCGAGGATGACGATGATGACGTTAAGGTATGCATACTAAATATACTTTTTAAACGATAGTTCCAACGTAGCAACGAATGTTGCAACGCCGCTTCGCTTGTTAGCAGTCTAAACTTGTTTTATACTTTTGTTGTGTAGTTTTCACTTTCATATTGCTGTACACGTGGTCACTTTGTGCACTTTTGTTCATTGCGACTTATAAAACGCTTTATCTCTGTCAATTATTTAGGAAAGCTGGGAAGATGAGGAAGAGAAAAAGGACGAGGAAAAACCCACAAAAACAGAAGTGCCAGTCAAGACTAAACCTAACAAGGCACTTAAAGCAAAATTGGAAGAACAAGAGGTATGTTTAAAAATTTGTAGAAAAATACATTATATATAATAATATTTATAACGAATCCGGCTTAGCGGTTAATCGAGGAGGAAGAGAAAAGGCGTTTGGAGAACTTATCACCCGAAGAAAAATTAGCAGAAAAGCTACGTCTTCAGAAAATACAGGAGGAATCCGATCTTAAGAGCGCACTCGAGACATTTGGAGTGACAAGTATAGGCGGTGGTCTAGATGGCTTCAACCCGCAAAATAAGGAAGAGTTTAAGGAATTTGGTGCTTCCATCAGCTGGAAGGTTTCTCAGTATCGAGAATCGCCCCACTTTCCAGAATTCGTTGAGGATCTTGTTCGCAGCTTATGTGTGAATTGTAAGTTATCAATACAAAAGCTGATTATCATCATACTCATACTCATTATAATCATTCTCTTATATGAAGTGAGTGCTGCTGACATTAAAAAGGTCAAAATAAGCGTGGAGAGCTTACACTCGGAAAAACTGAAAATGGAGAAAGCAAATGCCAAGAAACCAGCTGCCAAGGGCAAGGGAAAAGTTTCATTGCGCACAGAAAACGATGTGAGTATATGGTATCTGTTATCCAGTGGTTCAAAACATTCATTCTTTATTATTTGATGCATTTTTTAAGGATATTGATGGATACCAGAAGTATGGAAATGATTTTACCGATGATTACGATGATTTCATGTGAATAGGATCAACAGTTACAAACACATATATCTGATTATTGAATATACATATATAGTTGCTTGTTGGAATGAAAGAGAGATTTCTTGTTAAAGAAAGCGCGCAGGAATTTGAAACCTTTTTGTTGATTAAAAAGCTGAATATAGCGCCATATTAATATAAATATATGTACATATATGTGTATTCATATATACATATTTGTATTTGTATGACAGCACACACCATTACATGATGTAAAATATATATAATAGAATAACTAAAGTCAAGTCAAACAAGCAATCAAGAAACCTCAACGAACATTTTTCAGATTACACAATACAGAATAATTAGGTACATGGATGGCTTCTTGTAAATTCTCTTTTGTATAATACTACTATAAAGCGATATTAAAACAAGCTCAATGAATAATATTTGTGTTTTTACTGCGTTTTGGAAAATTCTGGGGAAAAACCACTGGAATGCAGTGTGCGGCCAATTTCGATTGTTGCGCACTGAAAACGTATTCTTTGCCATTCGTACTCGACGTCACAAGGCATGCGTTGTATTTTAAAATGCAACCTTATTTTTAATAACACATGCGTATGAGTGTGACCATTGATGATATATTAATACATATAGTTTTTGCTATTTAAATACCGAAGGTGTCTTAGCTTGTTATTTAGCAATCTTCAGAGCACGTCTATTCGTATGAAAAAAGAAATGTACCTTATTTTAAACGCTTGAATTTTTTAATTTTAGTATTTTGTATACAAATCAGTTTGAAGATGAATAGTAAAAAAATGCTTAAAAATAAAGGCTCTTCAAAAAGTTTCGTTTTTTTGAAATATACCAATATACCAAATGGTCACCCTGGCAGCACGTGCGCCAAAACGTAAACATGACTGATAAATTTATAAACTTTTCGGGTATTGATTGGATTGATTAAACTATTGGCGAAGCATCATTAATTATTTGGAATTACAGAAGCTGCGGTCTCAACTTCGGACGACGATGGTGACATAATAGATTGTGACACCTGTAGTGCGCCAGAATTGGTCGACTTATTTCGTTTTCATTACCCTCAAGACGAAGCATCTCTATCCTTAAAGCGTGACTATGTATTGAGCCTGTGTGCTGACAAAAGTTTCACCCGCATTGTAGCTGGCTTGTCAAATACTACGGTGAAAATACATGACTTAAATGCTGGTTGCTTGCTCACTGCTGTTTACAGGGAGCGAGTGCCATCCCTGTCAAATTTAGAGAATGATATCACAATCTGTGGAGTTAGATTTCTTGATGATAGTTCTAACACTTTGTTAGTTGGCACTACAAATGGCTTGGTCCGTCTTTTTGATCTTCGTACCACTGGAGTACAGGCACAATTTGAGTACAAAAATCAACCAGAGGCTGAGCATGCAATGCCACCAGTGCCGAAGACGATATCATGCTTTGATCGTAATGCCAATAGTCGCGTAATCTGCTGCGGAACGGAGCAGCATATGAATAATGCGTATATGATCTTCTTTGATGTTCGACAAAGCAAACAACTAGGCGTTTATCAAGACAGTCACGACGACGATGTGACATCCATTCTTTTCCATGCAAACAATCCTGATCTGTTGTGCACAGGAAGCACAGATGGACTGATAAATGTGTTTGATATTAAACAAAACGACGAGGATGATGCGTTACTAAATACTATTAATACAGAAAGCAGTGTTCATCGTCTAAATTGGCATCGGAGTAACGACGACAAGGATTTAATATCATGCATTACACACACCAACGACTTCATGAGCTATGATTGCAATGAAGGCGATGAAATCTTGTCTTTCGATCGGTCGAAAATAACAGCTGGCATTCTACGCAAAAATTCTGGCAATTTTAACTTGATAAATGCTCACAATACAACGGATGGCCGTGTGTTTCTACTCGCAGGCACCAATTTTAATCGCGGGTATGTTTGTTTTGTTTTTTTTAATTAAGAATCCATACTAATTTGCAATATTTTTTACAGAGAGGTGCTTCGATCAGTCCTTGTGCCCGCTGAAAAAACTATGACACAAATGACAAACTTTGTGGGTAACAAACAAATTGTGCGTGATAGTCTGTACGATGCCAATCAAAATGTGATGATCACTGGTGGCGAAAGTGGCATTATTACAGTTTGGTCGGCTGGTGGCAGTCCCAATAAGAGCAGCTCCAAACTAAAGAGCAAATCTGTGGCCTCAAAGTCTCACAAGAAAACTCCTTACTAAAGTCGACTTAAAACAAGTGCAAAAGCTGTAGTCGAAAGTGTTCGGATAGGAGAAGGTGCCACCGTCTACCTTTTACATACTATCGCTAAATTAATACCCCATTTTCAATGGAAACGTTTTAAAAATATATATTTATATATACAGTAATTATGATAAACGTTTATTATTTATTTAACACATTAAATCACACCTACAGAACTTAACTGTTACTGTCTGCAGGCATCTTTATCTTGATAAGTTGATTAAAGTGCAGGTTTCTTTGGCTGCTCTTAGTATTTGTTTTTCAACGTTTGTTGTCCTTTTTTTTGAACAGGGCGCAATATAGTTGGCGTTGTCAGATGTATGCAGTCAACCGTTTAAAATGCTGCCACTTTAAATAAATTAATGTTCACTGACACATTCTCCTAGCTATGAAATGGTGATCTAAACGTAATACGCTACGTAACCTCAGGGCGTAAGTGGAATCAAATGGATTGGGGGTGGTTCACCCCCCACACCAAGCAATTTGTGGATATTTTCAGAATCTTAAAAAATCGATGCATAGACAACTTGAAATTGTATCCAATCTTAGGCAACCACATTAAAGTGTTTCCATTATATGGAATACTCATGACAAACTGGGGCACTTATGTATTATACACAAGCTGAGATGCTTTTGTATTCTTACTTAATTTGCTGCTAAGATGTTCTAATGGAAACATACTTTACACCCAAAGCATCGAAATGTGTTTCCATTTACAGCATAAATAGAGTGCTCTCTACCATAGCCACAGCAAGCTCTGCTGGGTAAAAAATTAACACATCCTTAACGCACACAGCGCACATTCATAGAATAATAATTTCCGACGCTCTCTCTATGTTTGTCTCTCTGCTTGTTATCATGAGTTGCCTTTGGGCATGTAGGCCAATTAGTGCTGCAGGAGGCATTCCAAATGCGTGCCCACAAATCGTCTAATCCACTGCCACTGCAGCGATGGTAAGAGACTGGCTTCAACTAAATGTTGACAAATACAACACCTACGATACAAATAAAATTGCTACAGAAGTCCCACCTAAAACGTAGCATCGAAAGGCCTAACCGGAACGACTTAATTTTCACAAATTTACGCCAATACCAAAACCCAACTGCAACTGCAGCACAGCAGAATGCTTTGGCTACAACAACCGAAGCCGCCACTGTTGCATTTGGTCCTGCGGCGCATACAGGATCGGGCCCAGGCTCTGACTAAGTCTCAGTCTCAGCTCACTCAAAACCGCCACTTACCGTGGCTAATTGCTCATGAATAAATTGTAGTGTAAAGAATTCCATCGAAAATGCATAGCTAGAAGCATCGCAGACTGAGAGCGAGACATAGACCGAAACCGAGTCCATATCCTAGTCAGAGTCTCTCAACCAAAATATTATGGTGTTCCCTGCTGTTTGTGCACAGTCAGCGCGAATTTGCTGCGGTAAATCGATGCTGTTTTTGGGTCTACTACGAGTATCTTCTAACTGAGACACAAGTAGACAGATACTCTCAGTTGCCTCTGCCTCTGCCTTTGCCTTTGGCGGCGATCTGCTGTCGTCGGTTTGTTGCTTGTGTTGTTCTGTGATTTGACATGTTTGTTAGCAGGGCGCTTGACCCTGAAATAGTGTTCCACTTTGATGTGATTCGTCAATGTGGTGGACTACCGGCTACCGAAGACTCGTCTTTGTGCGATATCTCGAGGCAAAGCAACAGCCCCTGCATCTCTTGCCGATTGCCAGCAGCGTTTGTTGGCGAATCTGTCCCGGCCAGTCGCCTTGTTTGTTCTCCTGTTGCTGGAGTGGCATTCGTCAGGCTCGGCATGGCCACCATGCTCAGTCCCCTGTGGGTGCGTATTGCTGTATTTATAGTAAACGTAGCCGATCGATTGCCATATCTTTGCGGTTCCCCTCAGCCATATCAAGGACACATGGTGGTTGGCCAAGCAGCAGCAGCACTTTAAATGCAGTTTGAATTATTGTAGCAAACATGGAGATTCAACAATGTTTCATAGAAGCGATTGTTGTTAACTAATACACGGAAGTAGACATATGTATAATTTTTGTCATTTTTGGTACAGTATTTATTTTTTACACAAATTCCCATCAAAATTTAACTTTAAAGGCATTGTCACAAATTTAGAAAATCTTATGACATAAAATACTTAGCTTACTTTTTAATAAATTTATTACTATTTGCAAGTTTCGAAGTTGAATTGATTGCATTTTAAATGATACTATAAATATAATATTTGACATTGCATTTCTCAACCTTTTGGCTTTTGTAGATATTGCATAGATGAATATACCTTGTACATATGTATGTGTATTTACACAAAATAAAGAATTATATATTCTGCGGAATGGTTTTTTAAGCTTGCTATAAACTAAAAAAATATAATAGCTGTGTTAATTATTAAATAAAATTGAAAGTTATTTAAATTTTATTTAACTCATTTAGTTTTTAAGTTTGCCATAAAATAAATACTTTTGAATGAAAGATACATTTTTTTTATTTGTTTATTAAGATTTTTTATGGTTAAATTGACAAGAGTTCTTTACATTTTAGTTTCCTGTCTCGAATATACTTTTTTTATATTAGTTTTAACCCTTTAGTTTCTTTAACAAGATATAAATGTTGGTAACATGGAGGCTTTCTAATGAAAGATGGCATTGAATAATAAAAACTTGCATTAAGTATATGAATATTTACATCATCATCATCATCATCACTTCATACACAAATAACATTTTCAAAATTGTTAAACTAATAGTACATATTGACATATTACATTTATATATTTCATATGGTACATATTATTAAAACGATTGTTATTTAAATGTTCTATATATTTAATTAATCTTATTACTCGTAAAGTTGGCATAAAATATATCAATTATATTGTTCTTAACCATTCTTAACCCTCCCGAGTCGCAGGTACTGAGCTCGAATTATTTGCAGCGACTCATTGAGGCCATCATCTCTGTTCCTGGCTCTTTTTGTGGCTCTAAAAAAAAGAAACCGCTAATCATGGCACCATGGCCCACACACAATATCCGACAATGGCTCACCTAATTATTTGTCTCAATTGTAACGCGGCTCGTGGTTCGTTTCTCATTTTTTTTTGTTTTCCAACGGCACTCGACAAAAAGCGAGCCAATTTTTAAACGATTTCGTTTCTCTTTTTATGAGTTTTTCACGTTTTTCCACTGTCCACTGTCCGCTGTCCATCGTCCACCGCTGCTCTACAAACGTCCTAATTACGGCAGTTAGTTGTTGTGAGTCCTTGTCGGAACCTCGAGAGTCCTGGGTCGTTTTTATTGCGCGCTCGCATTTCCACTAAAAATTGTGTCATTTTTTGTTCTCGCAAAGAGGACACGTTTGTTTTGCCTTTAGGTAGACGCGCCTTTTTATTGGTCCACCTTCGGCGAAAATTGTAACGCGACCGCAGTCCTGCAGTGTCCTGCAGTCCTCTAGTGTATATGACCTGAAACTTGCAACCTGCAAGTGAACATAAAAATTGTATAAAACAATCGAAATCGAAAGGGAATCGCATTCCCGACTCTCGAAAGAATTCAAATTTCTCAATGCTCCAATGCAATAGTCTTGATTAATTCTGTTGTCCTTCGACAGGAGCCTTTTGCGTTAGTTTGCTTTAATTTTTATTTATTAGGCTCAATATAAAAAATAAAAACAAATTAAAAAAGGAAAATGTGTGGGTCGTTTTCGTCCTGGTCCCGTTTTCCATTGTTTTGAGGCATTTTTGGAAAATTTATGGCACGTTCGTTTTGGTCCCGTTTCGCATTGTTTGTGGCAAAGAAATTGTCTCAAAAATGATGGTATATGCAGATTTTTATGGACGGCCTCTTAGGCAGTTGCAGGTTCGAGGAAAAACGCGCCATGTCCTGTCGTGCATTCCGAGGACCGTATTAGGAAAGTAGATCAAACTTTTTTGTTTCCATTGTGCATTTTTTCGCTGCGCTAGTTTTTTTCCCCGAACATGAACAACGCCGACTGCTCTAATTTTTTAATTCTTCACGGGTTTTTATGGCCGCTGGAAAAACAGTGGAAAACATGAAAATACACACCATTTTCTACGTTTACACAAGGTTACTCATTTATCGCCACAGGCTCTACTTACCTGTTAATTGTGCCCATAATTTGGTTTATATTCCGGATACCTTTTTAACAGCACCCAGCATCCCAGCAGTTCCTTTCAGTTTCCTCCAGATAGTAATAACATGCTTATTTTTATTAGGTCATGCCCATTCCATCTACTTTCTAACATTGCAACTATAAATCTCTAGGAACTGCAGCTCAGAAACTAAACTAAGAATGGAAACATTTATTAAAGCTAAGAACTGAGCTTTTAAGAATCGGATAATAAGTACGTACGGTCAAAGTTAAAGACTTTTTGTTATTTTTTTTAATATAAAATACATATTTCCGCCATGAATGAAAAAAATACAGTTTTTGTTTTTGTTTTTTAATTTGCTCAACAATAATAAATAAATAAATGTCATTAAATCATTTTTTTCATATTCCTTTTTTTCTGATCGTTAGAACATTTTCAAAATGTAATGAAGTTTTAGTTATTTTGTTTTTATTGTAATACTGAAATATTATCACTGAGGGTATTAATATTTAAAATAAAGTTAGAATGTTAATAATATATTATGGAAGTCATAGATTGACGAACAAGTACAATACTTGAAATATTTGTATTTAGGAGTTATAAATATCTTTATACCCGCCTACCCGAACAGTAGAAGGGTATTACAACTTTGTGCCAACCGAAAATGTATGTAACATAATAATTGTATTCAATAAACATAATAAAGTGCTGCCAAGCCAATCATTTTGAACAAAGTTATTTTCGATATATTTTTTGGTATAGTTGGTATAGTATAGTATATTTTTGAAAAGTATAACATTTCAATGGTAGCTCTTATTTTTGGATCCATTCAGTAAAATGGGGGGGGGTATCACACAGTCGAGAAATCTCAACAGTAGCTTTCTTATTTGTTTTTTACTGACTCAATATACATATATAAGTCAAGGAAAGTTGAGCTTTGTCCACTTTAAAAAAATTTAAAATTTTCGAAAATATATAATTTACAAAAATGGCATAAGTGTGTTAATGGGAAATTAATTTTACTAGAAGTAAATGCAAAAAAGGCATTTACAACCCATCTTATCTCATCTTAAATATTTCCGTTTTATCATTTGCAAGTTCCAAATTTGCAAATATGTTAAATGATTAGCATACTATAAAGATGTGCTATTGTCCTTGTCAAGGTTTTTATTGAGATTGCATGGGTGAATATACCCTGTATATGTGTGTGCCCATTTGTTAATGCGTGTGTGTGTGTGTGTTTGTGTGTGTACTTCCCATAATCAGCATAATCAGCGAGATCGGCGCTTTGTGAGTGCAAAATGCCAATAAAAGACCAAAGGAGCAACAACAAGCATAAAGAGGCTTCCAAGTATTGAGGTTTAGGTCGTCTCGATGATGCCGAAAGTGTTCAGTGCGAATGATGGGTGACAATGGTCGGTGATCGGGTAGGGTCAACAGTGGTCAGGTATGGGATAGGATGGAAACGAAAGGCAGCAAAGGAATGGGTATCCGACACTTTCGCTTAGCCTGGCGCGAAGTGAAAGGTTGAAATATGGAAGATGCCTGTTGGGCTGTCAGCCATAAAGGGTATTTACTGTCGCTGCCGCAGTGTCGCGTTTATTTGCTTTTGGGCCAAAAGGTTGCTCATTCTGCTGGACATGAGAATAGTGGACATGTGGACAGCGGAGAGCCCGCGGGTTGAGACAAAAGCGCATGAATGCACAATAGGCAAGGTTGTGGGCAAGGCTTGGGCTTGCATATCGATAGCGACTTGGTCAAGGCAGGTCAGACGAGTCGAGCTAAGTCCTGGCAGTAGGCAGTAGGTAGAGACGAATGCTTGGCGAGTTAATGCAAATTGCCGCGCAATATAACCCAATAATTTTAACTAACTCACAAAATGCAGAGCAAACACAACTGGGAGAGTTACTTAGTAATGCATAACAATGCACGTTGAGACTGTAGCTGTAACTCAATTTGTAGCTGAAGGTTTTGAGTTCCAAGGGTTTTTGTGCAACTCGACATTGACTGGGAAACGAATCCTGTGCGTTAATCCGTTTGCCATCAGCGACATTATTAGTCAATTTTCATGTTTAAAATTGTGCATTTCTATTTTCACTTTCCGACGAGTTAGATTTTATTGCAGCATCTTGAACAATCAGCTTGTCGAGATTGGGACACATGCTGTGTTGTCATTGCTCTATGCTCTATGTTCTATGCTCTATGCTCTAGTTGCTCTCTGACTTGGCTGCTGATTTAGGCAGAATTGTTGCATTGTCTTTGACTCGCTGACCGGGTTACCCTCAGACTGCGACTTTAATTTCCTCTACGACTTTGACTCTCAACTCCGATTTCGACTTTAACTTTCCACTTTCAACTGCTCGATGACTCCTTTATCTCAACTCTATGCGGACTTTCCGCAGGCCGCAGTTTGTTTATTTGTTTTGCTTATGTGGATAAGATTAGGCCAACTTTGGCGAACGGCTTTAGGGCTTGATCCCCGCGCATTTTCATTAGAAAGTCATAAAACACAATAATGACACACGCTCAGCAATTAGCGAATTCCGAAATTGGGTTTCTTTTTTTTGTGCACCAGCTTAACCCTAAGCCCCGGGATCAAGCCCTAACAAAATCCCCTAACCAAACATGCAAACATTTGTCGCGCAGGTATCGAATGAGCATTGATAGCTTACGCAAGGTATTTGAAGTCAGGCGGGCAGTTTGCTCTACCCATTAACCAGACCCGACCCAGTTGCACTCCCTCTCCTAGTTGGCAAGTGCTCTCTGGGTACAGTTGCGCCTTTAGGCAACATGATTATATCATCATAATAAATGTTTGCCGCAACTAAACTAAAACTTTTCAAATTAAGTTTCAACAACTGCGCCCCCAAAAGTATTTCATTGTTTATGCACAAGAGTGTGTGTGTCTGTGTGTGCTTGTGTGTGTGCGTTTATGTGTATATATGTATGTGGTATAGCTTGGGGTGGTCTCTGTGGGCGTTGTCCAAGCTTTTGTTTTATTTGCCCAGATAAACTTCGTTTACTGTTAAAGCAACGACTCTCCCTCTCCCTCTCGCAAGTGTGAGACCGTTAAACGTGCGGCATAATATTAAGACTTCATAAAAGAGCAAATAATTTGGCTGGCTGCGTCGTCGACGTCAACGTCCACGTCAGCGTCGACGTCTCATATCGATCGAGTCCAGTGGGTAGTTCTGCTGGTGGGGCAGAGGGAGATGTGGTGCTCGTTCTCCGTCTCGGTCTGCGCATTATGCCATATCATTCTTTTGCCTGATGAAGCCGATAAAATCCCATTATTATGGGGGCCACTCACGTCTCGTTCGCACCCATGGCGTTGTCTGCTTGCGGACAAGCGAAACAAAAGATTCGCTCATACGCTATGAATATATGAAATCGCAGTCTGAAATCGTCTGCCGAAACTCTCAGAGAGCGCTCTCTGCTGCTATTGCTGGTGCTGGTGCTGGTGCTCCATGATAACTTGATTATGTTAGCAGCCAACATCTCTGCACTTGGACCACCGACGGGCTTCGCATTATCACGCTTCGCTTGCGCTTTTTCCATTCTCTCATCCTTATGTGCTTGCTGCTTTTTTTAATGCAGCATTGTTCCGGCATCGTAATTGCCTTCATCGTCGCATAATTGTCAGCCAGCAGCAGGAGCAGCAGCAGCAGCAGCATCGCCAGCACCACAAACATTAGCAGCATCGTTCATTGCACTGCACGGCAGCAAGTAGCAGGCAGCAGGCTGCAGGCTGCGGGCAGAGCGAAGCAACAGCATGCGAAGCACAGCAGGCAACTGTTGCCGTCTCGCTCTAGCGCAATAAACGACACTCTCATTGGACGTTTGGCTGCCTGCGGCGGCCATTGCTCGTTGGCTTGGTATAAAAGAGAGCTGGGGTGGCTGAGAGCGACACACTTGAGCTGTAACCATCGCAGAGTCAACATCTCGTTTAAAGTAACGTTTCGATCACTTAAACACGTCTCGCAGTCGCCGTCGCAAGTCGCAAACACATTCGATTATCGCACAAAATGCACGGATACCGCACATACAACATGGAGAGCCATCATCATGATAGCAATGCCGTTGACCAGAAGCCGCTGGTCGTCGATTTGATTTCCACACAATACGGCAAACCTCAAACGCCGCCACCTTCCCCGAATGGTAAGTTATTAATTAAACTCAAACGCTACTTGGTCAACACTTGGCTAACCAAAGTTCTTCTCTTCACTTGCCACTTGCAGATTGCCTATCTAGTCCGGACAACTCATTGAATGGCAGCCGCAACTCTGAGATTCCTGCTGATCCGTCGGTTCGTCGCTATCGAACTGCCTTCACACGTGATCAGCTGGCGCGTCTCGAGAAGGAGTTCTACAAGGAGAACTATGTGTCGCGTCCCCGCCGCTGCGAACTGGCCGCCCAACTCAATCTGCCCGAGTCCACCATTAAGGTGTGGTTCCAGAATCGTCGCATGAAGGACAAACGCCAGCGCATTGCCGTCGCCTGGCCCTATGCCGCCGTCTACTCGGACCCCGCTTTCGCCGCTTCCATACTGCAAGCGGCTGCCAATAGCGTGGGCATGCCGTATCCACCATATGCTCCAGCTGCCGCTGCTGCCGCCGCTGCTGTTGCCAATCCCATGCTGGCCACCGGCATGCCCACCATGCCAGTGCCCGGACATGCGCCCTATGGCCAGTATCGCTATGCGCCCTATCACATCCCCGCACGTCCCGCACCACCTGCACCACACATGCATCCGCACGCCCATCATTCGGCTCATCATTCGGCTGCCATGCAGGCGGCTGCTGCCATGAGCGCTGCTGCTCCCATGGGCTATCCTGCTGCCATGCTGGGCGCTGCTGCCGCCGCCATGCCGCCCAGCTATGGTGTGGGCCAGCTGCAGGTGCCCAAGACACAGACGCCACCGCTGGACCTGCAATCATCCTCATCGCCGCACTCCTCCACGCTCTCGCTCAGTCCTGTTGGCTCCGATCACACCAAGGTCTTTGATCGCAGCCTCAGCCCGCTGCGCACTGTTGGCTCATTGGCCGGGCCACCGGCTGCCAGCAGCAACATCAGCATGACCACCACCAGCCCGCTGCCCGCTCCTGGCCTGCTCATGCCCAGCGCCAAGCGACCAGCCTCATCAATGTCGCCGCCGCCCGCAACAACAATGATTGCTGAGCCCAAGCCGAAGCTCTTCAAGCCCTACAAGACTGAGGCGTAGGCTCCATCCCCCCTCCCCCCTTGGATTGTACAAATTAGCATTAATTGTTGACCGATCCCATTCTCAGTGTGTAGAATCACATTCAGGCCAAAACATTTATTTATCAGTTGTACAAATTTGTAAACTAGTTAATTTTAGTTAATTATAATTATTTTTAAATCATTTCTAATGAAAATCAATCAAAATAAAATCATAAATAACGACAAACTAACTTTGAATGCACTTCTCAATGCTTACCTGAGTCCACAGCTGCCATTTGGAGAGTCCTGCTCGCAGGAGGCAGCTGCAATGCCATGTTGACCTCGACAGCAAGTATGGCAAATTGTGCGGCACGCTTTGCGCTCAAGGATCGCCGTTGACCTTCGATGGATCAACTGGGCCACCCACCAGGGCAACGATCGGCGGGGGTTTGGCACAAGCCAACTCTCTCTCTTTCAATGGCTTATTAATGCGATTAAAGCAGATCCGAGCAGTCGAGGAGTCAGTCGATTGTCACCCGCAGGCAGAAACTGCAAATGGCACACACAGTGTGCAGTGTCCTTGTGCTGTGTCCTGTCTCCTGTCTCCTTGTGTGTTGGCCTCCCTGCCACGCGTCAGGTTGCATTGAATAGCTGTCAATGCGTATCAGTGTCCTCGTTCCTTGTCTAATTAATTGCTGCCTTGTTGTGTCCTGCAGCTCAGCTCATAATTGACAAATCATATGCACAAGGACAAACAGGCAGAATAAACAAACTGCTCCTGCTCTGCGCACAAATCAAATTTGTATTTAATTGCCAGGACCAAAACATGTGTTTCAAATTGTTCAATTGCCTTTGCATGGCCCAAAGGGTGTTCAATAGCTTAATCCAGCTCGAACTCAACCCTTGGCATAGATCCATTTACCAAGTGTGTGCTCGCTATCAAAACATGTTTTGACACTTGGCAGGCGAAGAGCGTAAAAAATGGTCTGGCTTTTTGTGCACCCCTTTCGATGGCAGCGACTCCTGGGGGATGCAGCCAGCATCGTAAATGAATCTCAGCCAAGTGGCAACATTTTATGATTTGATAATACAGATAGCGAGACTTGGCCCTGGGGACCTGCGTCCTTTTGCCCGGGCAAGTAAATTAAAAAAGGCCTGCGGAACGAGGAACGAGGAGGATGAGGATGAGGATGAGCATGAGGATGTTGTGCGGGAGGCGGGAAGTGGAAAGTGGTCGGATGGGCGGGGTAAACAAGTCGATTAATTCGAGTTTAAGGGGTGTGAAACGTTGCCGCTTGCAGGTTCATAATTAATCATGTGGGGATTACCTTGTTTCAATTGCACAAATCATCAGCAGGTTTATTGAAAAATTATGCATTGTAAAAAGCCTGATGCCAGCAAATTGTCAGCGAGGGATTAGCAGGCGAGAGAGATACATAGAGAGATGTGGAACCAGCTGCAAATGCTTTCGAGGGTAGAGGCTGTAAAAGAGTTAACAGATTTCGATTTCAGAAATAAATGCGGTATTATTATCAATTAGGCGGCTCTATCTAATTCAACTCCAACTGTGACTCGCTTGAGTTTTATTGGGCCAATCGATGGCGATGTAGATGGCGATGAATGGCTGGCACTTCATGAGAACTTCTCCCACAATTCTCAAATAGAAACAAAACAATGCATAATTCAATAGCTCAAGGCCCGACCTGGTCTCAAACCCATTCCAAACACAAACACACACATTTATTGGCTTCTGCCCTTCCCCCTCCCTCCTTAGACCGATGTACAAACAAAATTAAGTTTTATTGGTGCGCAGTCTCCACGATGATGCGTGAGAGATGAGATGATGAGTGGAAATTGAGCGCAGCTGAGACCCCTGCTGCCCCTACCCTTCTGTGTACTCCCCCCCTTGCCGTGCTCATGACCAAAGGATTTGGGCTTCTTTTTCAGTCTTCTCTGATTTCTTTTAATAGTGAATTAGCACCTCGCTCAGTCGGCCTGTGTTTGACTTGGCTTTATGGCCAACTGGCTGACTCTTTGGCTGCCCAGACTCGACTCGACTCGACTCGGGTCGACTTGACTCGGCCCAGCTGCCACTTTCCCAAACACCGCACTCCGATGCCCGTCGGCGTTGGCACAAAAGGCAGCTTTTGTGTGCTTGCTGTCCAGGCAACCGCAATTTAGAGAGCCACAATACACAGCTTTGCCCCTCTTTATGATGTACGAAATTCACACTAAGTGTCAATGAATATAAAGTGATCATGGCACAGTCACAGCCATAGAAACAAACCCGTACTGGGGTGGTGCATGGGCTGCGTGGCTGCCACTGGAGATCGGCAGAGATCAGAGCCTCCGTGTGTTATACAACTGGCTCCATTCCCATGCCTCCGTCTCTCGATCAGTTGTTTCATTCACTTCCAGCATAATTGTCCACACCAGAGAGAGCTTAAAGCCCATACACTGAGCTGCGGGCATTGAAATTGATTTCTAAAAAACTTTAAATAGATAAAACAGTATATTTAATATTGGAAAATCGACTGACGGTCGAAATTAATAATTTCTCTATGAAATTACAAGCTTAAATAATACTTCGAAATTAAAATATACAATTCGTTATAAATAAATATTACTAGTAATTTAAAATTAGAAATAAATAATGCTTTGAGAATATATATCATTCAATTGAAATAAGGCTAGAAAGGCGAAAAATAAGAATGTACTCGTACATTTAATTTTCTATTAAATATTATTGCAAACAATTAACAAAACTTTCTCACATGTTTTATTGAATATAAATTAATATAAACTGCAAGATATTAAATTGTATGCGTTATGTTTAAACAAAGAATATATAAGTAATATAAGAAACATATATAACTAGCAATAATACGTAGTTTATTAACTTATTATTTTAGCAGAACTTTATAAAGTTACTCAACAATTTAACAAATTATGTCATATGTTATAAGATGTGGAATAACAAAAATTAAATAACTATTTTTACGATATTTGATTTTAGGAAACTATTAAGATGAGCAATTTAAAAATGATGAATAACAAAATCATACATTTTTATTCGTTTAGTCTTAACTGACTGTCAATGCTTTGTTGGACAGTGTAAGCTAGATATTTTATGCAGATGCCAATTGCTTTTTTGGAGGCTTTTGCAACTGCTTGCGGTGTCCACATAACATAGGTCTAGGTGGACCCATCGCCATCGCCATGAATAAACATCTTTGTAAAATGATGATGCCGGCGCACAAATGATTTCACACATTTGACGCATACACAGTGCCCAGTCAATAAGTCAGACGGTGCGTCAGTTCGTCACTCAGCCAGTTAGTCAGTCAATTCTTCAGTCAATTAGTCAATTAGTGAGGCAGAGGGAAAAGAGGGAAACTCGTTTGTCGCCTTGTCTGTTGGCAGTGAAACATGCATAAACCATGTCTATAGTCATTGTTATAACTTATAATAAGTTGGATGAGATACGCATGGGATTGGGGGTGGGGTTTGGGTTTGGGAGCTGCTTGGCTGGCGTTTTGCCAATTTGCACGCTGTCCATTAACGGGCCATGTGCCGCTTATCTGGCGATTCTGTTGGTCTCATCATTTTCATGGATATTAACAACTGATAATCGCAACAATCGAATCGAGGCCAACAACATGCCAATTTATACGAAGAGAGCAGGGGAAGGGCGAAATGATGTCAGCCAATGGTTTGCAGTTTTCCACATTTCCATATGCGATTCGTTGCGGTACAGGATGGAAGGGGGAAGCGGGAAGGGGTCACAGCGCATTAAGGATGCATGATAAGCTTTGGGTAATTGCAGTGGAATCACAACAAAAACAGAAAAACAGAAAAACGAAAACCGAAATTGCCATTAAATCTGACCAGTCCGTGGGTGAGCAGCAAAATAAAGCGAAATAAAAATAAAAATCAATTGCTGTTGATGTATGCTGTGGCTGTCCAACTGGAGAGAGTGTAGGAGACGAGGGTCGAGGGTTTATTTGGGGTTGTGCTTGGCCAGCTATAAATCTGTAGCAAAGATAATGAAACTAGAATGATTGCTGCAATCACTGGTGTGGCAAGTAGAGCTATTGTTGTGGCAGCATGAGCAAGCTGCCTTTGGACTGGACTGGACCGGACTGGGCTGGGCTGGGCTGTGGCTGCTCAGTCTCATTGCGCATGTCAGCGACTGGCAATATAGATACATTGCACATGGTCGAGAGCATACATTATGTACAAGGGACAGACTTGCTTGGACTTGGACTCGGACTCGGTCTCGGTCTCGGACCTGCCACTGTTACCGATCCTGCGCATTTGAACGGTGTCAATTTTATTGCGGTTTGACTTTGCAGCCCCGCCAAGGAAATGCCAGTACTGACGGCTGACGATGAAGATATGTTGAATTTGCCTTCTGTTATTTCGTCGCCTTTATCTGTGTCTCCTTTTCATGATTTACAGCGCTCGTTTTTTTCGCGTTATTTTTTTAGGGCGTTAATGGCCGTCGTAAAGCCGCAGTGGGCCCGACTTGACTTCAACTTCGACTCCGGCTAAAGTCAGAGGCAACTTTCGCGAACTGATTCTAAAAAATGAAATCAGTTTGTATGAATTTCACGGCAAGGTTCTATGTTCCATGCTTCTTCGACTGCGACTACATCGAGAGCATTGTTTTCCAGCATTTTTTTTCTTTCCTTCTTGATTTTCTTCTCCGTTTTTTTTTGCTTGAATGTGCGCCGTGTTTGCCTTTTTGTACTTTGGCTCGGCGTTTTTCCTTTTTTACTTTTACCTAGTCCGCTGCGGCTTTTATGGGCAAACAAATGGCAGCGATTATATTCGGTTTCGGTTTCGGCTCTGTTTTTTAGGCCATAAAAATTAGGTGGCATAAAAAAACTGCATTGGAATTCTAGTTCTAGTTTCAGATTTTTAGGTTTTCAGGTTTTGCAGTGCAGATTTTTTTTTACATTTCGCGGAATTCGGAAGCGGAACAGCTCGCAAATAGCTAAGTAGTTGTAGCGCAGAGCCTTCAACGACCTTGCCATTTTTACAGATCTATTCAAGAACAACATTGACTTGCTGTGGTCCGCGAAATATTTTTTAGAAATGACTTTCAAAACGGAGCTGGTCAATTGTCAATCTGAGCTCATCATAAAAAAGATCAACATCTTCGACTCGAAATGATTTTTTTATTATTGGCCTAAAAAAGTAAAACGCAAACAATACAAAATAGTCAAAAGTCACAAGGATTCTCAACGACTTGCACGGCAATATCCTGGCGATAAAAAGATCATCATGTACAAGGTTACAAATGTTGAAACAAAAGCGGAACACTGCACAAACATAGGCAAGTTAGACATGTTTACATTTTTCTACATTATTTACATTACTTTTTTAAGGTTTTCGTATGTGCAAATATTGCATTAACTCATTTATATATTTATCTAATTAAATGCTTTTATAAAATTAATAGAGTCTATTTTTGTAGCTTGTTTAAACTGTGTGTGTGTTTGGATTCTAGATTTATTTTTTTTTAAATATGTGTATTTTATAAATATAAGTAATATTTCTATTATTTATATACTAACTTAATCTAATCTAATTTATTTAAGTAACCTTTTATACAAACATTTAATATGTTTATATTTATAAGATTGGTTAGTAAATATAAATAATATATTATTCATATATTCCCTTAATTTTATTATTTATTTAAGTGTCCCTTTAAACAAACATTTATTAATATTTGCTACACATATTTCTACAAATAAAGAATTAGTTTTATTATTTTTAACAGCATTTGTAAACGTCAAAACAAACAAATATTATTTAAGAAGTTAATGTGAAAAAAGTCTAAATTTAAATTTATTTATTTGAATGATTTAAATATAACACATTATTTTTAATGCTAAGCACTATTTAATTAATAATTATATTCAAATTACATATTTTCTTATTTTTATCTACTGTAGATAGAAAAATTAATACAATTTTCATTCTCCGGCTTATTTCTATACACTTGTAGTATACATTTATTTACATTTAAATAAGTGTTTTATTCACTCGCCACAGTTGAACGAGTTAATTTATTTTGCTAACTAAACAATTTGTACTTGGAAAACCGCAGGATGCAGGACCTCAATTCGAACATCAAATGTGGCGAGCCGATGCGAATTCCATCGAAGAATCGAGGCGAGCAATTAGATGCAGTTTTTTTGAACAGCACCGACCCATGTCCATACACTATATGTACATACGTCCATATATCGACAGTCGACAGTCGCATCCACATGCAAATTACGCAGATTAATTGAGGCAGCGGTCACGCCCATTAGGCCGCCCTTCGTGACTGTTTTGCCTGTTACGTTAAAAGCGGCAACTGCAACAGCAGCAACTGCCGTGACCTTCGACCTTTTATTGCTGCTGGACTGCTAGACTGTGTTTTTTTTCACAGGCAATTTGGCAGTTAGCTGCTGCCTGTGAACTGCGAGCGGCTGTCCTTTTTAGCACGTTAAAAATCGCGACATCTTAGCCAGAATTGCAGCCGGGATTTAGGAATTTATGGTGCGCACATTTTTGCCAAACAATGCCAATAAAACACTAAGCGCTTTACGCTAATCTGCTCTGTGCACACATATGTATATGTGGCTGTAAATCTATCCTTAGGTGTATCTGTGACTGGCCAATGAAGTCGACAAATGCCGCCAGCGATGGCCCCAATCAAAGAACGCCAGCTGCCATTTAAAATGCCATGAAATGTGGTCCGGAACTGCAAACCAAAAATAGTGCGGATGCTTGACAGTGCAATCAATTAGCATACAATTAAAAAATGCTTAAACAAGGAAATCAACTCGAGCTGCGTTCGGCAGATGTGTAGACAGATAGAGCTAAAGATACAGATACAGATACATATACAGCTACAGATACAGATACAGATGCATTCTAAGTGGCTGCAGATCAAAGCGACGACGACAACATAATTGCTGTTCACTTCACAGTTTTGTGGACAGCGCAAACACTTAGTGCTCTATATATTGCGGCACATATGTATCTGATGTATCTTTAGCTATCGAATTGTATCTTTTATGTCTTTGCGGCTTGTTCACTGCGGTGGTGGCCTTGTGGCGCCACAAGCTCCTGCTCCTGCTCCTGCTACAACGACTGCTAATTGAGTTTTAAGTAGCTGCAGCATCCACTTGAACGCTCCCAGACTGCGGAAGTTCAGAGTCCTGCATTTCCTGCTGTTGCCACTGCCACTGCCACTGCCCTTGACTTGATCACATCAGTCAGTCATCGGACCCTTTGCAAGTCAAACTCTAATCCGTAAATATTTTCAACTCTTTGGCTCTAATCGCTGCTTCTAATCACTTCCGCGAAACGCATAATTGTGCCATTGCTTTTGATACGCTGCTGACCTGTCCAAGGATCATTTTGCCAGCAGCAGCCGCAGTTGCCAGTTCCCAGTTCGCAATACCGCAGCCAAGTGCCAAATCCTTGCACAGACAATGGCCACAGAATGAACGACAAGTAGCGGCGAATTATCAATCCTATCATGCTTTTACGACCAGTCCAACTCTTCTGCCCAGTTGCAGTTCGCTTGAACTTGACATTTGCATACCCTCGGGTATTCGAGGCAACCATCACCCCTTTTTGGGCTGATAATCCTTCTAAATGTTTGCATTAATTTCGAGGCGTAAACGGATTAGGGCGTCTTCACTGGGCGTTACCCGCAGCCAGAAACCACCGAGGACACACTGGGCAACAACGACAGCGACAACGACAACGACACTGACCTGCACCGGCAGCAGAGGGACACGCCCAGGCTGCATCAACATCTTTAATCCTTTCGCATTTGCGCTGACTTCTGAACTAAATCTGCGCCTAATCCCGGCACATCACAGGCAGGCAGCAACCAGTTGAACGGGTTGCGCCTGCTACTAACGGGATTAACTCCGATTACTCCAGATGATCCGCAGAAGTCAATCGGCTTGTCGCTGCCTAATTGCAGATCGTAGTAGCAGTCAACTCGAAACTCCCAAATCTAATCCTGCTCTGTTTATTTGTTTGTTTTCGTTTGTTTTGAGAATTTCTGGCAATTAAGTTGGCGATTTGCTGCGCCTATTTCAATCCTCGCCAGCCCTAGCCTCGGGCGGAGCCATTGCCGGGGGCGTGCGCAGCAAATCCTTCACATACCTGTCCGTCCAGTCCAGTTAGGTGCCATGTTGTCCTTCCTTTGCTCAAGGACAGCCAGAAGTCAAAAGTCACTTTTTAAGCGGAACTTTGTTTTATTTGTGTTTTTTGTGTAAATTACGCAGATTATGCGAGAATTATGCATTGATTGGGCATTGATGCGCTATTATGATGTCTGAGAAATGGCAAAAAAAAAGCAAAGTACAAAGGACTTACGATTCATGCTAAAGCCTTTGAGCACCCCTTTTGTAAGCAGGACCTTGGAAAGGCAACGATTGTAGCTTGCGTAAAATTTCATAACCCTACGCGATGACGAAATGTGCTGCTAAAAGAGCTAAGCGTTCGCGGAAAACGCATCCTTCTGCATTATCCTTTTTACCTCTTGCCAATCCGTTGGCTAAAAAACAGCGCTGACTTCTCAGTAATTGGTCAGGTAAATCCTAAAAAATAAACACTCTTGTCAATGTTTCGCAATAAACACGCAATGCAATGCAATATAACGGGTTTCCGTACGAGTTGTTTACGGCCGGAAGATAAAAGGCTAACGCTTGTTTTCCAACCCAGCGGACTGGCCATCATTTTGAGCCAAAAACCGTTTTGAGTTTTTGCCAAAATGAACGTTAATTACTCCGTCCCGCAATTGCTGGAACGGCAATTATAAAATGCGCAGATGTGGCGCATCCAGGGGAGTCCGAGTCAGAGTCCGAGTCCGGGTGTGGGTGATGGGGTGATAAATGTGCGTGATTTGGAATGAATGTGCATCGATTAAAACCGCAGAGCAATCAATTTGCGCCTTTTACTCGTTGTCTATACCAAATTGGATCGTACACAACCAATTAATGTCAGAGCAGCTTCGTTTACCCCGACCCCGACCCCGACACCGACACCAGCAGCAGCAATAATAAGAACGAGGTCGCCACCCCTTGAGCAAAACAATTACCTCGAATGGAGAGGAAGAGTCAGAGGGAGGGAGGGAGGTTGGTAATAGTATGGGCATTCCACACGATAAACTTGCAATAAAGCCAAACTGAGGCGTCTAATTGCTGTTAACTCGTCAGTCGGCGTCAGCGTCAACATCAGCGTTGCTAAATTGCCTGTTTGGACTGTCAGTTGCCACCTTTTTGATTAAACGCAGACGCCACACCTGAAGTCTAAATTCAAGCCAAAGCAGCGTTCAGCATTAATAGCAACAGCAGCGGCAGAGAGCCGAGGCAGCGACTGTGGCAGCATCATCGTTGTTTGCATCATATACCGCAATGAATAAGTGCCTATAATTGTGACTTTTAGAGCATATTGTCGACGGCCATTTTTATGCAGCAACCACCCCAGGCTCTCACCAAGCTCGCACTTACTGCTAACAGCAAACAAAACAATCATCAAAGCTGTTTACGTGCTAAACTTTTAAGAGCGAACTGCTGCTCTCACTCTCTCACTCTCACTCTCTCCCTCTCGCGTTGGCTGGCGCAGACTCATACACTCACACAAGCTGGGCCTCGCTGATTGGCTGAATTGCCTTGGAGCCATTGCTCGCTCCATCTTTGAAAGCAGACACGCCCCATGCTGCTGCTGCTAGTCTGGTTGCGACGTTGACGACGCATTGTTGTCTTCGCTACCGCTGCTAAGAGCTAATAAAGTAAAATGAAATAAAATGCTGCCATAATTGGCGTCGTTAATGCTAAAACCATGAATACTAAAAAGTTTTCATTTACTGCATCTCAGCTGCGGCTCGCATAACAGTAAATTTCATTGAGCGCTTGCGAGGCTAATAGCCAAAGTCAAAGTTCCAAGGGATACAATAATTTAATTTATTTAATGAAACCTTTTTTCTCAGATTCCCCTAAGTTTGTTATCCATAATAGATATATGAATGTATGTGTACATACAGTTTCCATGCGGACGAATTGTAGAAATATACTGTTGTATTTACTGTTGAATACGTTTTTTTTTATGTTTTTAAAGTCAACAATGCTTAAATATCAAATACATAATTAAGTTCCAGCAGTCGTTACATCCCGTTAACAAATTCAACGTAAGATCCCATTACGTTTTAGAACAGCCATGAATTTTGTAGCAAGCAGTACCGAACAGACAGTTACCAATATAGAATAATGTGGCAACGCTGACATATAGCCATACTGTTCGCCTTTACTTCACAATGTGGCCAGTGTTAAATATAGTCAGGTTATCAAAAATCGATAGCAAAACAATAACTTACATATAATCGATAGGCCAGATTAAGACAGAATTTGAAGCCAACCAAACTAGTAAATAACACACTTTATTATTCAATCATATACAAACAATATTTGTGCTTGTGCAGACTATAATTGCAATATTTACATAATTCGGGTATCTCATGTTTTTAAATATTTCACTAAATAAACTGTCTACTTGGTTTTAAATATAAAAACTTATTGTGCTAACCTTAGAAAAAGATTTAAATACCACAAACCAGATTGTACACAAATATAAATTGGAAAATGTTCTTTAAGAGACAGGAAGATATCAAAGTACCGGTACAGTTGCTTTTTATATTAAATTTTTTGTGGTTTTCACTATTATGTAGCCCTGGGGAGTTAACTTCAAAATGGATATTCAATAACGTATTATTTTGTTATGGAAAGGTTTAACACGGCTTTATTAATGGTTAAAGAAATTACTTAGTTTGACGATAGTCTTAGTTCAAAAACTAACTAACTAAAAAAATAACATCATAAAAAATAACAATTCAAATGCTGCGCACATTTTCGGAACCATCTTTTAGTTCCGCTGAAACTATTTTAAATTGCTGGTATATTTTTATGTATATTCTGTGTATTTTGGGGTAGTGGTATAATTTAAGCATTTTTTGATGCAAAATGGTATGTTTTGAAATACAACTTACGGTCACGTTGGATTCGATACAACTCAAGCTAAGGGACAGCACACTGTTCTTTTTCTGCGGAAAAATTATTTTAGTTGCAGAAATAAGCGGCAATACAGCGAAAAATATACGGTTTGCGATTACAATTCAATATTTACAACGCGTTCAGACTGTTTTCACGTAATAATATGCAGAGCTAGAACAGTAAAACGAGCGAAGAAAAGGAAAGAGGTGGAATAAAGTGCGCTAAAAAAGTGAAATCAAGTGCTAAAAAGTCAATTTTCTATAATCAAAACGTGTATTCAAAACCCAACAGTGCAATTACTTTATGTGACGAATTGTTAAAAGTCGAGAATGGGAACGAAAGTGCAACAAAACGACGACGGTGCAGCCGCCAACGCCGTCGCAACGCCAGCGGCAGAAGCGGCCGCCACCCACAGCAACGCCAACGCCACAACAACAACAACAACGTCGACAACGATACCAACACCAACAACAACAACAGAAAGAGCAACAACACCAACGCAAAACACGGAGCTGGAGTCGAATACGCTGCCCACACAAGTCACAACCATAGTTACATCCACATCCATTGCTCCAGCGCCGACGCCAGCGCCTCAAGTGCTAATCATTCCTGCCGCCCAGGCTTCCACGATGGCCACAAATGCCGCTAAAAAGATACGGCGCGCCTTCTCTATGCCACGCAATCCGTTTCGTTGGTCTCGAAAATTCAAGACAGTCGGCGCATCAGCCGGTACAGCGTCTGGCAGCGATGTCAACGGCAGCAGCACAGCCATTTCGTCCTGTGTGAGTGGCGGTCGAGGACGAAGTGGCAGTATTGTATCGCTGAACAGCTACAAAGCGGCGTCTGACGCACCCATGTGCAAAGACAAGGACACAATTGGACAAAATAGGGCGGCTACAATCGCAGTCACCACCACGAACACGAACACGAACAGCAGCAACGGCAACAACAACAATAACGGCAAACGTGCGACCGGCCAAAATGCACGTGTGATGCGCCGTTCGTCCTTCAGGAAATTTCTCAATCGTATCGCGCAGCATTTGAGCGCAACGGTGAATGTTGGCGTAAGTGTTAGCAATTATTAAACTAATTCAGTCCACATGATTATGTATCTGTACCTTGATTGTATTTATTGAAATGACCCAATATTCTTAGTACAAAAGTGTGTACACATTTCACTTTCTTTGTTCTTCGTGCAGTAGCAAAACAGCAGCATCTCAGCTCGTGCTCGCTCTTTCTGATAAGGAGCAGAGCCAATGTGAGTGTGTACGAGAGACTGCTAGTGTGTGTGTATGTGTGTTTGTGTGTATTTATAAAAGCATCGTTTGGTGTCGGCGTTATCGTTGCCTTTGTTTTGCTCTGCACTGCCGCCGCGTCTTTGTCTCTCATTTGCACTTTGGTGCCATCTTTCTTTTTGTGCAATACGTTCAAAGTTTTTGTAGTTGACACATATGCATACATATCGGAGAGTGCTAAGTACATGTACATACATACATACATAAATACATACGTATATGTAAATAGTACGTATACACATGTGAGTCCTGCATTGCGTGACAAATGTTGATGGTGTTGTTCTTGCCACCCACTGGGCGACGTACTGGCCAAATCGGCATTTGCCACGTTTCCATGTTCGGCAGCAGCTATTGTTGTTGCTCGTTCCTCTTCGTTGTTGTCGTGCTGAGTCATACATAAATGCGTGTTGATAACAGTCGACGACGTATCAGCGATTCCAAATGAGACTTATTCGGTGTTGCTTTCTTTCACAATACGCGTTTAAAATTCAGTCAGACAGACGGAGAATGGCAAGCAGAAGCATAAAGAGAAAGAGAGTGCACAAAGAGAGAGAAGGAGAGAGTATGTTAACTATGCTTTGTGAAATGTTTGGAGACTAAGAAATTTGCATATCGAGCGAACAACATATTTGAGTGCAAAGTTAATAGATGTGGGTCAATTATCCCACAAAATATTTGCAATAGTAGCTTTAAAATTATTAAGTATAAATAGGGTTAAGTATTTTTTATAGTCTCCCTTGGGAATTGCAATAATACAATGAGCATACTCAATTTGTGTAGGGAATCACCTTAATTAATTGGCTTATTTACTTTAACCTGAGTTAACCTTTGTTGCATTTTTGATGATTAATTACTTCTAGAGAGAGTACGTAGAGTGCGACTTGTGACTTGATGTATTGTTACGAGTATTTTCGAGTTTTTTATTATTTTTAACAGAATTACCATGCGAACAGTTCATGGAAATGAATGTTATTTTTAACAATTGCTGGCTCATTATTATTTTTATAATTTTGTGTGTGCTCGGTGGAGGTGGAGGTGTCGGGAGGGGTGGGGGCTCTGAAATGGTTGTAGGTGGTGCGGTAGTGCTATTGTTTTGTGTCCAACAATTGTTCAAACAATTTGTGTAAATGTTGGCAACATTTGTTGGCCTGTTCACGCTGTAATAACAATAAACAAATAGGCAAAACACAACAGCAACGACAACTTCAACTGAAACAACAACAACAACAAAAGTAACATATAAAACTATAGCACTGCACAAGATAAAAACGACAGCGACAACGAAAACAGCAACAAAGCAACAACGGCAAAGTTCCAGGTCGTGCGCTGTTGGAGAGAAGCGGAGAAGCAGAGAATAAAGTGCAGCTGGGCCAGACAATGGAGCCAGTCCTGAGTCGCCTGAGTTCGCCCCCTCTCGCTCACGCGCACATTCGTGCGACGACTCCTCGTGGCAGTTTGACAAATGTGTGCCACGCTTTGTGTCAAAGACGCTGGGGGGCAGGAGTAAAGGGAACGCAGGCAGCCTACAAAGAATGCGAGACTGGAGGCAAGTGTAGGGCGCAAATGACAGCGACAGACAGTTTAACAGCTTAAGCTCACATTGAGGAGCATACCCCCCCTCCCCACCACATTGCACACTACTCGTGGCCTGTTTGTTGAACTGAATTTGATCTAATAAGCAGTGCATGCGAGTGTATTTTGAATGTACGACAAGTAGTTTCATCATATTGTTTATATGAAATTGTAGCTCTTGTTATTGTAATATATGTGTGTTGATTAATTATAGAGGGCAAGACCTTAGCCACCGTTGACCTTTTACGCGCCTCGCATTCCTAACGATAGCACGGACGGAACACAATTTTAAATGCACGAAATGGCAGACGAATTGAATTGTGTTGAGTCGAGTCGAGTCGATTCGAATCGAATCGAGGCGACTTCAATGAAAACGACAGCGAATAATGTATAATGTTATTGTTATGGCTGCAATGTACAGTTGCTTGATTGTTATACTAACTGTTTTTCTAGCAACTGGCAGCGGACAGCTGACAGCTTAGGCCTCTTTGTCATTGGCCAAGTTTCGGCGGCATTTGCCACCTTTCACCAGCTTCCAACTTTGCCAGCTGCCTGCTGCGAGTTGTGTGAGGCAATTGTTCATTGTTGTTGTTGTTGTTGTTCGTTGTTTGTTGTTGCCGCAGCCGCAGCTGAAGCTTTTATTGTTGTTATGATTACCTCACACTCCAGCTGTGGGCCAGCAGTTGATTTATGATTCACGCTTGAAGCATCTCGCATTGATTTTATTCAAATCGCCGTTCGCAGCAAGTGCAATGCGACTAACCAGCAACAACAGAGCGACAACAACAGCAACAACAACAATTCAATTTGGCTTATTAAAATGCCAATTGGTGCATTGCGCGTGGGTCGCTATCGTTGTTGTAGTTGTTGTCTATTGTGTACGATTGCATGCCAAAAACGAAAGAAGAAGAAAAACAACAACAATGATTGTGACGGCGCTTGTGGGAGCCATGCAATATGCCAGCTCATTTGTGGGTAGTCTAGTGCGGTGGGTGGGGGGCAGGGGAGTTGAGTTGCTCGTAGACGGCATTAAAGCCAAAATGTGACACTCAATGATGAAACGTGCGACGTGCAATTCACAAGGCGGCAATAATAACACGTGATTCGGTGCGAGTGCTAAACATTGAATGGGCCGAGGTGATGGGCGAGCGGGGGCGGCGAGTGTCATTTGTGCAAAGCTATTTCCGTAAGCTTTGACCACCCACTGTTGCAGTGCACGAATAGTAGCAGCATTAGTAGTAGAAATATTAGTAGTAGCAGCAGCTGGCAATTGCACTTGTTGATGGTCGAGATTAGTACGTAACCGCGTGTGCCCGCGCGTGTGTGTGTGTGTGTATGTGTGTGCTTCACGTATTCGTATTTCCGCTAGGCCAAAGCTAACACGTAACTTTTGCCTCTTGTTGCCGTTGTACAACAAACTGTGCGAATTATTATTGTATGTTGTTGGTTTGCCGCCGAGCACACGTTTTGTACTCTTCCTCTGTGCCCCTCCCACTCTCTCTCGCTGTAGTCTGTTGCTTTCTCGCCCTCTCTTGCGAATTGCGTGCTCTTTTGAATTCGCTTTCAAGGTAAAATCAATTGAGATCAAACTAATTGAAAATGTTTTGTTGTTGTTGTTCTTCGTGTTCTCTTCTTGCCTTTTATTTTTTGTGTGTATTTTTGTAGCAACATATTTTCATAAACAAGCGTGTAAAAATAGTTGCTACAGCAACAATGTCCGACACACAATTTGTTAAACTATGCGCTAAACTAGTTTTCATCTTCATCGAATAGATCGTGGATACAAAAGGAGGATCACGATCACACGATAAGTTCATTCACTTCACGCCATCGTAATCACCATCTTAATCAGTGTTGAGATTTGCGACAATTGTCATTGTCAGTGTTGCGAAGCGGCTAACTAATATAAAGCTTCTTGTCTATTTATAAAGTTCAGAGTATTATCAGTTGAACAACGACTACAATCAGTCTGTCTATGTGTGATTAACTAATTCACAAAAATGCTAAAATTATTCAATTGAACATTCATTTCCCTCTCAGTTTTGCAAAACTATTTTTAGTTAACAAAAGTGAACATGTTCTTGAAATTGATTAGCGCCTGCAACAGACATTTATAACCAGCCATAATCTCTATGATTTCTGCACTAATTACAACATATAGTTAAATTACTCGCACAGAAAGAGTATTATAAATGGGGTTAATGGAATATTGCTTAATGAAATATTTCAGTGAGTATGTAATGAAAGGGAACTCTCGGCATGTGTGTTTTTGTAACTGCCTTTAAAGGTCAAACAATATGAATATTACCGAACCACAACTTCGCCCTGTCTCTCCAAAAAATTAAATAAAAAATAAATCGCTAAGTGGAAAGCTTTATTGTTAGCTCGGGCACATCGGTTAATGTACGCACACACACAATGTATGTGAGTGTGTGTGTGTGTGTGTCTACAGACATAATTAAAATGTGATTACTTTATGGAATTCGACAACAACAAGAGCAACTTGAAAATTAGACTAAAGAAATATTTGCGTCATGATGAGTTAATTACACACATAAATTTAAACTCATAACACCCATTGTGTACATATACAATAGATACTGTTATTATGTGTGCACTGTACATACATATATATATATATATATATATAGTATAGGCTTAGTATATGTATCTAGCGCCACGAGTAAAACTGTCATCAAAATGGCCACGTAACAAACAGAGTGTTAACTGGGAGGGATGTGCAGTCGAGTGTTTGTGATAAATAAATAAAAATAATAAAAAGTGCAAATTTGCCAAATCACATTCGAGTTCTGAATGTGGGATGTGGGAATTGGACCGTTTGTCCTTGTGGTATCACACGATAGCGACTGCTCTGAATGCATACTTGTTGATGGCTAACGAACACTTGCATTTGTATTCACAGTCACAGTCACAATCACATTCACATTCACATTTAGGCGTAAATATCGCGCCACTGATAAGCGAGCAATTCACACAGTCAAGGTGCTGATTAGAGAGCGTAGACACGCAACCTTGGCAGCGCTCTACTGGTTAGTGGGCGGGGTTGCCTGAAATCGTTGGCCGCGTGCGAGTGCGTTTTACATAACATAAGCAACAAATCAAACAAAAACAAACAAAACAAATATTTGAAGTGCATAAGAACTTTGCAATCTACACAGCAAATACAAGAAAAACCCAGCGAGTTGTCGAGTAGACAATGCATTCATCAAATGTCTTTAAAGTGTCAAGTGAATTTGCGCTATGGCTTGTTTTGGTCAATTGAATTGGAATAAACTGATCATACATCATGTTACGAGTACTCAAATCAGATAACTTGAACTCAGGTAATGAGCACATGGAGTATCGATTGCTTTGCTTTCGGCTATTGATTGCAAACCGACAACAATCGGACTTTAAAGCACTTCAGTTCTGACTAAAAAGATTGAACCGGTTGTGTTCATTTGATGAAGGTCTTTGGTTTTTTGCTTTCGCAAATCGACAAATCGCGCCAATAATCAAATATGTTTCACTTCAACATTAATTTGCAATCATTTTTAATTTTGTCTTGTCACGTGATCACTTTCCACTTAGCACCTTTGCTTATCACAATTGATACGACTGTAAATGCACTTTGAATACAGCCTATTATGAAAAATGAATACAGAGAAAGAGGCAAGGCAAAAAAAAAAATAGCTAGAGTAAAGGCAATAAGTACTGTGCTTATATTTAGCTTAGTTAGCCTTATGCCGCAATCTTGGCAAAAATGTTAATACAAGTACGTTTCTCAAACGATAAATTCCAATAAAAAGTTGACGAACCGGTAGAACACATGATAGTCACACTTCCCAGCTCAATAAGCTCTCGTGCCGGGGCCAAGCCCAGTTTCGACTCATAGACGAGGTTGTTATTTCATTCATGTCGGTTCCAAATAATAGCAACAACAACAACAACAGCCACAAAACTACAACGACAATTATCTTCAATTATTTACAATTATTTAATAAAAACGTAAGCGTAACAGCAAAAGCAACAACAACAACTTGATCGTTGCAGCGATGCATGCAAGTGCCACTTGCAGTTACGTAAACAACAACAACAGTAACAACAACAACAACAACTGGTGCACACACTTGTAGAACAGATAAGTCATCGAAGCAGCGTTCATTCGCTTTATCGAGACATTTTTGCAGTAGCGCATAAACAATTTGACCAATGGAATTTTTACGGGCAGACAAAAAATTAACACCGCAGCCGCCCCCCATTTGAAAAGTGAGTGAACAAACAGACAAACAAATCGGATGATTCGATACTGGCAAATAAATACAAATGGTATTCTCAAATGCGAAGACACGGCTATAATATATGTACATATCGTATTTGAGAGAGTCGCAACTCGAAACGCGGCTCGTTTATTTTTTTCAATATAAATAAACAAAACAAAAAGATAAATGCGCTTAAATTTATAAATAAAAATGATGATAAAATTGCCACAGTAAATTGAGACAAGTGGCGACAATAACGGAGTCGGTGACGGTGTTTATGTCTCAGTCTGCGGCTTCGGCGGCGACGAATGCCAACTTTTAAGACGTTCAATAAATAAATAACTAGAAATCATTTAGAAATATTCTTCCAAGTATTAGGGAAATACCTCATAATAATTACTTAGCTTCAAGCATGATTAAAATATTTATCTGTTGACCTTTGAACATTAAAACTCATCATTACATCTAGCTAACTATAAATACTTCTTTTGAACTATAGAATTAAATTCCTAGTTACAATTAATAAATAATAATAGTATACTTCCTTTAATCGTTGACTTTTTATCGACCATTCTCATTGACTCCGTTGTATACTTAATATATAAGCTAAACTTACGTGGTTCAATGAATTTTTTATTAATGAAATTTTAAAGCTATTGTGTTAATTATACTTAACTGAGATCATCAACCACTCGAGAAGGCAACAACACGATTAGTGCTATTATTATTGACTGTCAGTTCGAGCAATCGCACATTGCACAAGACGGTCTAATGGCATATTCGATTATTCGCTTATTCGATTTGTATGCTCTCTTATGGGTTGCCCCACCGGTTCTTGGGCCGGCGAACGCGTCGTATGCGCAACGTCAGAGCATAACAACAACGTCGTCGTCGTCGTCTCCAGCTGTGTGAGAAATGCTTTACATTTTGTCTGACGCTGTCCACTGCGATTAGGTCACTCTAGCTACCGCACATCGGCCGACAAATACTAGTATACATATACATATGTATTTCTATATAATATATGTATGTATGTGTAGATATGTGTTCAAGAATAGCAGAAGTGAACATGCGTTTAAAGCAAATTCCACTCAATTTACTTATTGAGGCTCGTCGCCGGCCAGTTGTGCGTTTGAAATGCTTTTGATTCAACAACAACAACAACAAGAACAGCAATAATTTAAGTGGCCGCCGTCTGTGTTGGCTTTTGTCTGTGTTTGTGCTCTTTCGGTTTCTTAAGCTGGGTCTTAATCTCGGCTTACATCATTAGGATTTAATTGGGACTTTGTTTAATGAACTAAGCTGATTAAAAAATCTTAAAACGCATCATCATATTTCAGACCCAGCTAATGCGTAATATAAAACAACAACAACCTCAAAAAAAAAAGTGCAAACCTTAACAAAGAGATTATGAAATAGTTAAGATGCAAAAAGGGAGGGATTGGGTGTGAACTGACCTTCACTAAGCTGGCAAATGAATGAAACACATTGCCATAGAAATCAGGATAAAGCCCTTCCCACTTTCTTTGAGCAGCTAGATGGGAGGGCTGCGTTTGAATATCGTACTCATTGCCATTTGTCAAGTGCAGTCCAATGCCAGTGCAATGTCAATTGCGATAAAGTAATGAAAACAAAACGGATGCCGGTTTTGCTCGCACTGCTCTAAAACAAAAATAACAATAGCAGTAACTTGTTGCTGACACATTCCTATTGACTGATGGGTAAGGGGAGAATAAGCGGGAAATGGTGGCTTAAATGTGACAATTCACAAGTATGTGCGTAGTTCAGAGTGTGATGAGAGTTACACATGCCAAAGCAGTTGACAACAAACTATTTAGGCCAATTGATTAAACAATGTATGATAAACCCCACACTCAGTGATGATCCTTTCTCTATCTATTAATTTGTGTCTTACATTTTGCCATGCAGTCGCCAGAGGACAACACTGCGCATCGCACAACATTCATTGAAATCGTGCCATTCTACACCGGATGCTGGCGTCGAAAAGAGGTACGAGTAAATACCCTTTAGTTGTTGTGTTGTGCCTCCTCATCTAATCCAATGATCCAGAGGCCAAGACCACGTAGACAAAAGTGCCCAAGTCCAAGTGCAACACCCACGTCATGTTGTTGTTCGTTGTCTTTGGTTGCCTTTGGGGCAATTGTGTTTTGTGTCTTATTTTATTGGCACCACATTTTGGTTATTTATTTTTATTTCATTGGCCCAGAGACTTGCGTGGGTTTTTGCCTCTTTTTCAAAAACCGGCTTTGATTTCGCTAAGTTCTTCTTTCTTCTTTTTCAACTTTACGTTTGCTTTGTTGCCTTTTATTTCCCCGTTGACTGAATCGATGGCACAATGACGTTATAAATTATAAGCCCCCCCCCGTGCTCCCCCTTTAAGGCAAATTGTAGCACTCGGTTTGCTTAAATCATCTGTTTTTGGCTGCATTTGCCAATGCAAACACTGGCAGACATGCACTTAGCATTGACCCCACTGTCGACACACATAACCTTTGACCATTTACTTTTATTGTGTTTTTGCTGCTGTTGCTGTTTGTTTAATTTAAAAGTCGCTTCCAATTTCCTAATTCAATATCATGATTTCTACATTAAATCCATTTGCACCACTCGCGATTTCAATTTGGGGCAAACATGTTTATAATATCGTAAATGAAACCCTCATATATTTATATAGAAGGCTTTATAATCGTAGATCCAATCATCATATAATTATATATGTTGAAGGCTTTACATCTGCCAGATTGATTGTATTTGCATTCGCATTCTTTTCATAATCATTTGAGTATTTTCTGCAGAATTTCTCAAATTTATGCAATTAATTCTGTTTGACAAAGTTCACACATATATATATATATGTTTGCCTCGTATTTCGATGTTGTCCCCATCCACAATTACAATTATTACATGTGTTTTTGTTTGTTCTGCTCGTATTAAAAATTCAAGAATTTTCCTTGTTATCTATGGTAATTAATATTTATTTGTTGCTTCACATAATGCTAATTAATTCAGTTGTTATGCGTTACCTAATCCCAAATGAATAAATGATTATTTCGATTAGCTACCAAATTCAATAAACTGAACTCCACTCTGGCTGGCTCTTTATCAAAGCTGTAGCGAGCCTCTAACTGTTGTGTTTGTTCATTTGTTTGCTACCTGTCTATTTGCACAGATATTAGCACACTTACATAGTATCAGCGGCACATACATAAATTAGTATTATCGCCTATAATTCGATTGTTAAATATTTGCATAAGGCTTGAGAAGATTACGCTTAGTATTATGGCCCGTTGATAAGCAGACCAGAGCAAAGTGGGCGAAGTTTTGTTAGAGCAACAACAATTGTGTTGCTTTCTTTTGTTCGTATTGCTTTCTGCTTGTTTTCTAAATATTTCTTCATTTATCGCAAATTGGCGCAAAGCTAAACAATTTTTAATTGGCAACGAAATTGAAACCCAATCCCCCAGCCTCTGTTTCCTTCGCATTCCCTCCGCATTCCTCCTGCTGCTCGTGCTCGTGCCGGATTGTGGGGCAGTTTGTAGTGGCATCAACCGCTGGAAACGAGTTTTGCACTCATCAATTTGTAGTCCCCAGTGTGTAATCCACTGTGCTTCTCTCTTGCAGGCGAACAAACATGGCCAAACGAACATGGGCAATGCCAATGGCACAGAGCGTGTGCCACCCATTGGAGGCTATCAATGGCCTGCCGATCAGACGCCTGGCGTTATGGGGCTCAAGAATCACGGCAACACCTGCTTCATGAACGCAGTGCTGCAGTGTCTCAGCCACACGGACATACTCGCCGAATACTTCGTGCTCGACCAGTACAAGGTATATAATATACACACATATATATTGCAATTCATTTGAATGCTGACTAACTGAGGGAATTCCCATTTCTCTTTTTTTAAGGCTGATCTGAAGCGTCGCAATAAAATTAATTCTCGCAAATTTGGCACCAAAGGTGAATTGACCGAACAGCTGGCCAATGTCCTCAAGGCGCTGTGGACCTGTCGCAACGAGAGCGACCACAGCACCAGCTTCAAGGCTGTTGTCGATCGATATGGCACACAATTTCGCAGTTCCACGCAGCACGATGCTCAGGAGTTTCTCTTCTGGCTGCTGGACAAGGTGCATGAGGATTTGAACACGGCAAGCAAACGACGCTACAAGAGCATTAAGGTAAGGTGTTGGCTGCTTTGTTAAACAAATGTCTGAGAATTGGTAATAGGGTTAAGTCGTGTTCATTAATTTCAGAGAAACACACGATTAAATCAAGAATAGCTATCAAATTTCAAGAATTAGCTGCGGAAACAGAATTAATCAAGACAATTTGTATATTTCAAGATCAAAACGAACGCATAGAAGCTTACGTTGCAAACAGGTATAACATACTTACCAATAACTCGGATACTCTTTAGTTTATCTAACGGCATTAAACGAGGGCAGCTTTTAAAAGGCAATAAAGATTAAGTATATGTGCATATTCCTAATGAGCACGTTGAGTTCGAGTTGAGTTGATGTATGTTCTCAAGTGTCGGAATTAGCTGTTATGGAAATGATCTAAAGATAGGCGAGTTGGGTTTATAAGCTCGAATTGCCAGAGTCAGCTCATAATAGCTCTCAATTAAAGCGTTTAATAAAGCTGTTGATAAGGCTTTCATATCACACTGTTAGACAGAATCAAGTTGCGCTTGGGTGCATTGAATAAAAGTATTAAATACATTTTATGTAGGCTATATTTACCCATATATGTAGTCAGCTTAATGCAAATAGAACAAGCTTAGATGCAAAATTCTAAATAATTAATATAGTTTAATGAGTTTTGTTTCCTAACAGATTTTCTCACTGTTTGTAAACTTTCTCACTTATAGATATAGAATCGCTGCAAATTAAATGTAGCATTTATTATTGAATTATGAAAGTTATAATTATTTCATGAGTTTACAATCGGTTTAAAAGGGAAATTATTATTCATTACAATCAGTTACTGATTTTCCAACTATATGTATAATTTTTCCTTTGCTTAGTAGATTCAAATTAAGTTGTTTTGTTTGGTTCACAACGGAGAATGAGTTGCATGAAATGAATGAGTTGAATCATTCAATGCAATTTCTGCCTACAATTGAAAGAACTCCTTATTTATTTTAAACTTAAAGCCCCGAAGCTTTAACTTTAAGAAACCGACTTTCATTTCACATTATAGTCGAACAGGTTGAAATCAAAATAAAAGAATCCTTATTTACTTTTGATCCAAATGTTTACTACAACTGCGTTATTTTGTTCTTCACATACAGAACTCATATGGACGCTCGGACGAGATCATTGCCGCCGAGACACTAGCGAATCACATACGCTGCAATAACAGCTTTGTACAGGCCGTGTTCCAGGCGCAATTTCGCTCCTCGTTGACCTGCCCGCGCTGCCAGAAGCAGTCAAACACCTTCGATCCGTTCCACTGCATTTCGGTGCAGCTGCCGCAACTCACCCAGTTGACCATTTTTGTGACTGTGGTGTACATGAAGCAGCAGCCACGTCAGGTGAAGATGGGTCTGCGTGTGCCAGCTGGTTCGCCAATTGTCGCACTGAGAGAACAGCTCGAAGAGACAGGCATACCTGCCTCTCGCATGGTGCTGGTGGATTTGAATGCTGAGGGATTCACGCGTGTTTTTTATGACACTCAGCCCGTGGAGACGCTGAGCAGCGTTGACAACATCTACTGCATTGAAGTGCCCGAGGTGAGCCCAACGCCAACGCCAAAGGCCACCATTGAGGCAGCGCCAGCAGATACCAGTGAGAAGCCAGCTGCGCCCGCTGCAGCGTCGCATTCCACAGATCTGCTACTGCTGGTGGCCAATGTGCTTCGAAAGCCGGCGGGCGAGGGAGATGCTGGTGCAGTCTGCAATCGATTTGGAGCACCGTTTAGCATGAAGGCGCCACGCGATTGCAGCTACCAGGATCTGCAGAAGCGTATGCTGCGCGAAATGTCGTCGCTGTTGAAGCCAGAGGTATTCTCATATGCGACACCGCTGACGGATATGTTCAAGATACGGCTGCAAGATCCCTCCGCTGATCCAGACACGTATCTGGAGCAAGTGGAGCATCCGCTGCTAACCGAAATGATTGACATGGCGCTATCAGTGCTCTCCTCGGAGGCGGGGCCAACGCACATAAAGTTGCTGCTGGAGTGGAGTGCACCCGAGAAGCATTTTGTCAACGTGGAGTCGGATGTGGATGCCATTGTGGAGCACGAGAGTGTGGCGCGTCTGAACGCCAGCAAACCCAACGATACCGCTGCATTAACGCTGGAACAATGTCTGGAACATTATACCAAAGCAGAGACGCTTAGCGCAGAGGATGCCTGGCGATGTCCGCATTGCCAGCAGTATTTGCCCGTGGTAAAGACGCTTGGTCTGTGGTCATTGCCGGACATACTGGTGGTGCACTTCAAGCGCTTCCGACAGCATCAGTCTAAGGGACCCCAGGCAGCCAAACTGACCACCATGGTCAAGTTTCCACTAACCGCATTCGATATGTCGCCGCACTTGGCGAAAGGAGTGCGCGAAAGCAATGGCGGCCACTCGTTGGGGCATGCCATGGAGCAGCAGCAGGTTAGCAAGAAGTCACGATCGAACGACTCACGCTCCTCCACACTCAACTCACGCACAGAGCCAAAGGATACACGCTATGATCTGTATGCCGTGTGCTATCATCAGGGCGATACGCTGGAGACTGGACACTATACGGCCGCCTGCAAGAATCCCTATGATCGCCAGTGGTACAAGTTTGATGATCAACGCGTGAGCAAGGTGCCCGAGAATGACATCGAGGAGGACATCATCAACAATGAGGCCTATATGCTTTTCTATCAGCGACGCAGCGTCGATGCATCTGCCGAGTGTTCTGGCTCCAGCTCCAATTCGGGTGATCATTGGGTATCGCGCATTGCGCCGCCAACAACAACAACGCCGGCAACTGCAGCCAGCAACAAAGACAGCATTGCCACAACCGTTGAAACTCCTGAACCTATTGCGGCAGTTGCTGAGAAGGCCACATCCAAACCGGTGTCAATTCCCATACCCAAAGTAGCTTGTGAAATCGAAGAGGAAGGTAAGTGCAACTGTCCACGTAACAATTGTCTGTATGCTAATGCTTTCACTCTTGCAGCTACTGCTCCACAAGAAGCCAAAGCAAGTCCTGCGGATGTGCCGCCCAAGGAAGTGGTAAATATCGAAGAATTGGCATATGCCGACGATCCGGAACCAGAGCCGCCAGCAGTAATCGAGACCAGCGTTGTTACGCACAGCGAGCCAATTGCGCCGCTGCCAAGAACTCCCACGCCGCCGCCGCCAGTTGACGCTAAGCTAGAAACTGTTACAGATGCCGATGCTGAAGCACATGCCTCGCAAATCTTTGCCATGGATGAGGACTGCAACAAGAAACAGCCCAAGCCAATTGCCAGCGAGCCCATTGTAACTGCGTCTGTTGTGCAGCCGATTAAAGAGACCATTGCACCGGCTGAACCGAAAACAAATGGCCATGTGGCTGCCAGTTCAGGCACATCATCTGCATCCAGTTCGGCCTCATCGGTTAGCTCGCTGTCGTCGCGCTCCTCGCCACGCTCACTTAGCACTTCGGTGACGGCAGCCTCGACACTGCAGAACAAGTTCAATGGTCACATGAATGCTGCCTCGGCAGCAGCTGCTCTGCTCAATGGCAATGCAACACCGCAATTGTCTTCCAGCTTGCAGCTTTCGAGGCACGCCTTGCACAACCATTGCAATCACAATTGGCATGGCTCGCGCAGCAGCGTCTCCGCCGTGGAGAGCGTAACACAGCAGCAACAACAGCAGGCAGCTGCAGCCAGCCTCAATCTGAGGCACTCCTTTTCCACCAGCTCCAATTACAAGTTGCGCGAGTGCAGCGAGACATTGTCATCGCTCCTGCGCAGCTCAGCCAACACTTGCAGCAAGGACACACTGCTGTTCATTGATCAGCAGAACCATCACCACACATCCGGTCTAATTGAGGACGATGACGACACATACATGGGACGATCCCTTTGGGTAAGTTGTGATGAAAAGGTTGCCTTGAAGACAGACTAAGTAACCAATTGCTTCTCTTTCCTTATTTTAGATTTCGCCTGTGACACCACACAAGCTAATTACCGTATCCCCCAAGAATTAGTGGCGATATCAGTGACGATTAACGAGTTGGATTCATGAGGGGCTTTGTTACACCCGGAAACATACAAACGCACTATAGTTATAAGTCTAAAGTTTACTTTATATATTGATTACTTATATATAACAAACGATCGATGCAGTTGCATATAATTATAAGAGAAAAATGATGTTATACAACAAAGCGATACACATACACATATATACACGTATATACTATATATATAATTTTAATTGATCTAAGCTAGTTGCAATATTGCATTAATAAGTTCAAAAGTTGAGCAGCTTTTTAAATTCGAATTAAGTTAATTTATTGATTGCAAAATCAGCAAATTGAAGACGTTCAACTCAACGATGAATGAGAATTCTTTTAAACAATTGACATTGCATTATTTATACAATTATTTATTTAGCAAAATATGAGAGTACAATATGTTATGATTTGAGCTACATTTCATTTTCATGCAACAAATGCAATAATTTTAGTTTTATAATTTTTTGATTTATCGAAGAAGTGCATGGCATATAAGTACACTTTAGTTTGTATAACGAAACCAAGTTTCAAACTACTTATATATAGATACATACTTGTTGTGTATAAAGATATATGTATAAGTACATAAATTTAATCATTTCAATTACTATGTATAATTGCAACATATTTGTAAACCCACACTCTCTCTCACACACACACACACGCACGCATCCGCAAAATGGCCACAGCACATTTAATTGTTAATCGTATGTGTATGTTGGAGATATACATTTTGTATTTGTATGTGTAGAAAAGCAGTAAACCAAACCATTATATTGATAACAAATGTTTAAAGACTTTAAAACTTTGTTTTTGCATAATGTACACTTTATTATATACATCATATACGTATACATGCATATATACACATGATTAAACTATTCTATGTTAAGAGCCAGTTTATTAATTGATGAATTGTGTACTGTATATTGTATTCATGAATAAACGTGAAATTGTTGGATATAAAAAGCGATTTTCAAATAAAATCATTTAAATCCTGATTAACGAGCTGATTCATATGTATTTTAAGAAGACTTCTGCCCAGTGAAGTGATGTCGAATCAGCTATGTTGTTGGACCTTACATATAAATGCGTAGCAAAATTGTCTTAATTAGGAGTATCATCATACAAAAAGACATTCAAATCGTCCTTATGGTTATGAGAAAATTTTCGATTTGGACTTCGACTTACACTTAGCAAAAAATTACAAGTGTCGGTATCCTTAGATGATCCCATATTTTTTTAACGCCAATCGATAAAGTTGGTCCTTCCGATCTCAATAATATAAATTATTCGAAAATGTACAAGGATATGGGTGAGTTATAACTTATTTTCGTGAAAGGACACTGGTTTAATAGCTGTAGCTTGGCAAAATCCTTAAGGACCTTTTAATGATATACCTTTCTGTAATCACAAGAATTAGAGCTATTGATTGGCATTCAAGGATTTGCAACATTTTTCTCAAAAATTAATCTCAACTTTTTTCAAGGGGTAGGTATAGAAAATTCTTCAAAAACACCCAAAATCCGGCGTATCTTCGCCATTTGAAGGACGATCGGTGTGTCATTTGGCACAATAATACGTCTAGTCAATAGAAACTAAACGCTATACTGAAAAGGACGAATATCCAGTAAAGAACCGAGTTACAAGGACTTTTTTAAATAACAAAAATAGCTTATATGTCAGCTGAATCTAAGCGTATCCTTGCGAGTCCTATGTCAATCGTATTATTTCAATGAGTATTATAAGCATGCCAAAAAGATTTCAAATCATCCTTGTGGTTCTCGAGATATCAGGGAATTCGTGACATAGGTCCTTTTTCTTAGGCACTCAGTGCGAAAAAATACAAGTGTGGGGGTTCTTAGATGACCCCATATTTTTTTGATGGCGACTATTAGAGATCATTTTTACGAATCGAACGCACCTAGTCCTAGCAAAATGCACAAGGATATGACTGAGAAATGATCCTTTTTGTAAATAATAAACCAAATTGTGCTGCATTTTGTAGCATACTTTCGGGGCTGAATTTATTTAAATCATAGTTCAGATGCACGGCCACAGATGGCGCGACCACAGATCAATTTAAATAGTGGTTGGGACGACCACACACAGATGGCGCCACAACGGATGTATTTAAATATAGTATAGCATACCTTTAGGGCTGCTTTTTATTTAAATCGTGGTTGAGACGACGGTCCACAGCTGGAGCAACCACGGAATTTTTTTGCTGGATGTACACAGTCAAGTACATCTATCCCCCGATTTTACACGGGTTTCCAAGTAAGTTTTTTTTCTTTTCTGGCCATATTTTGTCTGATTATTGCGAGTCATGTGTCACGGAAATCGTCTTAATTAGGAGTATCATCATACAAAAATACATTCAAATCGTCCTTATGGTTATAAGAAAATTTTCGATTTGGACTTCGACTTACACTTAGCAAAAAATTACAAGTGTCGGTATCCTTAGATGACCCCATATTTTTTTAACGCCAATCGATAGAGTTGGTCTTTCCGATCTCAATAATATAAATTATTCGAAAATGTACAAGGATATGGGTGAGTTATAACTTATTTTCGTGAAAGGACACTGGTTTAATAGCTGTAGCTTGGCAAAATCCTTAAGGACCTTTTAATGATATACCTTTCTGTAATCACAAGAATTAGAGCTATTGATTGGCATTCAAGGATTTGCAACATTTTTCTCAAAAATTAATCTCAACTTTTTTCAAGGGGTAGGTATAGAAAATTCTTCAAAAACACCCAAAATCCGGCGTATCTTCGCCATTTGAAGGACGATCGGTGTGTCATTTGGCACAATAATACGTCTAGTCAATAGAAACTAAACGCTATACTGAAAAGAACGAATATCCAGTAAAGAGCCGAGTTACAAGGACTTTTTTGAATAACAAAAATAGCTTATATCTCAGCTGAATCTAAGCGTATCCTTGCGAGTCCTATGTCAATCGTATTATTTCAATGAGTATTATAAGCATGCCAAAAAGATTTCAAATCATCCTTGTGGTTCTCGAGATATCCGGGAATTCGTGACATAGGTCCTTTTTCTTAGGCACTCAGTGCGAAAAAATAAAGTGTGGGGGTTCTTAGATGACCCCATATTTTTTTGATGGCGATTATTAGAGATCATTCTTACGAATCGAACGCACCTAGTTCTAACAAAATGCACAAGGATATGACTGAGATATGATCCTTTTTGTAAATAATAAGCCATATTGTGCTGCATTTTGTAGCATACTTTCGGGGCTGAATTTATTTAAATCATAGTTCAGATGCACGGCCACAGATGGCGCGACCACAGATCAATTTAAATAGTGGTTGGGACGACCGCACACAGATGGCGCCACAACGGATGTATTTAAATATAGTATAGCACACTTTTAGGGCTGCACTTATTTAAATCGTGGTTGAGACGCCTGTCCATAGATGGAGCATCCACGGGATTTTTTGCTGGATGTGTACAGTCAAGTACATCTATCCCCCGGTTTACACGGTACTTGTTTTACATGTTTTCGATTTTACACGGGTTTCCAAGTAAGTTTTTTTTTTTTTTATAGCTCAATATGAAGAAGTTTACAAAGATCTTATAAAAAAATCGAAGCAATTTGTTTATAACCGATTTTATTACCATCTCTCAGAATGTAAATATTTCTGCTTTAAACATCGAATCGGCATAAATAACTTCGAGTGATGAAAGTGAATCCCAACCTTCGATTCCGATATAAAGAATGAGAGTAATTTCTGATAGTGATGATAGATAATAAAACACCTTTGGTTTTCTTTTTTGTTCTTCTGTTTAATGTATTGTAATTAAATAAAAAAAAAACAGTGTTTCCGTAATATATTACATATTTTAACCTGTCAATGCATTTTATTTTTATTTCTGTGTACACCTAAAAATATTGAAAAAAATTACAACTGTTAAATAGCAAAATTATGCATTTTCTGCAAGCTTTTCGATTTACACGGTTTTGAACTGAAAATTTTTAATTTTCGATTTACACGTTTTTCTCAGGAACGTATCTACCGTGTAAATCGGGGGATAGGTGAATTACATATTTATACAATTGAATTTAAAAACTTCATTTATTGCCAAAAATAAGTATTATTTCCCAAAAGTTGACATCACTGGTACAGTGTGCCCTTCTTTTCTATTCGCGCGAAAAAGTATGCTAAAATTATTATATTTAATAATAAATTATTTTAAGCGCGCTAAGAGTATGCAACAGCAATTGATGCATTCATTAATTGAACTGCTCTCTTGAAAGTAGTTGCTCTCAAGTCCATGCTAAATTCTGTGGCAGAGCTTTCTTTCCACTTTCTGTGCCATGACCATGGCCAAGCGCCTCGACTCTCTTGGCCAAGTTCAGAAACAGAGTGGCCGGCGAGGTTCATTGTCTGCTTGCTGCGCAGCCAGAGACTCAGTTCAGTTGCTGCACTTGGCGCGTCGAGTTCTGTTTTAACGCACGAGTCAATCAACTAGAAAATACCAAGTGTGTGTTGCCGAAGAAATTAATAAAGCAATAATAAAGTAGTTGGCCGTTAAGAGGAGCGTGTGTGGTGCCAACATGGATTATCGTTTACTTGTGGTATGTTTATATTTAGCGCAAAAGCAAGTTCGTTGCCTAAGTCTTTTGTTTTGCACTGCTGCCAAGCGTTTACTGTTAGTAAAAATTCTGGAGCAACAGCATTCTACCTATTGTTTGTATATAATATAAGACATGCTAATGAATTAAAGTGACGGGCCAATCGGGTTCAGTTGTAAGACATGCCACACATTGTGCACACACACCAGTTGTGTGTTGGTGTGGGGGATTTTTGCCTGTCGTGGAGCAACTTTCCCGTTACCTAAAACGTATTTAGAACAATTTTACAGCACATGCACACACACACACTCACATACAAGCACGCACATCAACCAGAACTAGCGACAAATTCTAGCCCCGTTGACCAGCGGTTCTTTGAGTTTATTCATCTTTAAATATAGTCATTAACATTCTTTGGAGTTGCAGTTAGGCCGAGGTTAAAGCGGTCAGTTAAAAGCTGCAATTATGAGCAGGGAACGGCAGTTGGTTAGCAGTTGCAAATGCCGTTTTAACTAAAATGAAACACCTCTCGACTATTTCGAAATGCAGAAGAATAAACGAGTTTCACATAACGAGATGGAAATGACAACGACAACGACGCCTTACTCATTAGAATAAACAAAAAGGGAAACAACGAAATCAAGATCAAAGCGACAGTCGGCTGGTGACCCAATTTCGCTGTTTCGGTATTCAAATTGTGCCGTGAATCATGTCACGAAAACCAAAAGGGAGATGCAAAGTCTTGGCACCCGCATCCGAATTCGAAACTGCTGAGCCATGGCAGAAATTCGAACCGAGTCCACCAGCGAGTCTGCGTCTAAGACATTCCAAAGTGTGTCTGATCGTTGGCCTAATTACCAATTGGAGGGAAAAACAATGCGGCACGGAAAAGCCGCGTGCTTGCTACGCCCACTTGCCACTTGACCTGAATGCACTGTCATGGACATGGAGTCTGTGAAAAATGTGAGACAATTCTTAAACTTTTGATTTCATTCAATGAGTCGAGTTCAGTCGTGTCGAGTCAAGTGGCTGACAGAATTTCAGGGAAAGTTTTTTTTTTTTTTGTCATCGTTATTTACTCTTCAAGTGTCCAACAATAAGATTAAGATGCAAAAGTAACGCTTTACCCGCCGCCAGTTTAAGTTCCATTTCTTCTGCTTGTCGTTGTTGTTGCTTTTGTTGTTTTGGGTTGTTTGGCTTGTTGTTTATTTTGATGCCTCCAACGGCGCCGCAGGTCAGACAACTTTCGCGCTTTCGCCAAACGAACTAAGAGCGCGTCTTTGTGCCCGTGCCCATTGGGATGCCAATACCGCATTCAGAGACAGCCACAGCCAAAGCCATGGCCATAACCACAATCACAATGATATCCATTCATACGGGCTGGCAATTAATTTGATTTATGCTGGTGCGTTCTTTATGCACATTAGAAATTATAAATACGAGTATCATAAAAAGTGCTCTTAATTATTGCTAAACTTGTTTTTTTTCATTTTCTTTTAGAAAATACTCAGCTTTTTGCTGCTAGCCCAGCTGTCGGCGTCACAGCTACAACAACAACAACAGCAGTCCGCATCGCAATCGCAGTCAGAATACGGCGAGGAGCCACCAGAGGGTTATTATGCCTTTGTGGAATCACCCAATGCGGTGCCACCCCGTGTCCGCCCTCCACCCTATACCTTTGTAAATGCGGACTGCAAGGATGTTGCCGCTGGCAAGAAGTCGGCGGTATCTGTTCACAATATATGCGGAGATTTGAATAAAGGACAGATACCCAAGAATCCACTCGGCCAGAATGTGCTCGGTGAGCCGTATCCCTTGTAAGCCAAGCCAAACCTCTAAACTGCCGTCAGCTCCTTTCAATCGATATGTTTATCTCGCAGCGAACTGATACGCAATCAGACCTTGAAGTTCCTGTCCAAGACGCTGCCCGTACTTAAAGCGGACGACACGCTGCCCAAGGTTACACAGATCATACGTGATGATCCCGTTGATCAGCTGGACAACAACAACATTGATCGCCACTATGCCTCACGAGTCACACGCAGCCTGCCCGATGGCGTGCAGTCCAACGAATATAGCTACTTTGATCCCGCCCTGGACGAGGAACATCAACAGCAGCAGCTGCATGAGCAGCGACGTGCTGCCGAGGAGCGCAAGCCACGTAAATTCTGTGATGGAGGTGGAGTGTAAGTTACAGATTTATTTGTAAACAATTCAAATATTCGATGGTTATGTTTGGGCCCCTATTCCAGCTTCTGCACTCTGTACCGCGCCATTCAGGGCGACACCAGTCCGGCTGTGTCCTCGGCTGGTCCGACTGCAGAGCGTCGCGAGGAAGTTGGTCCCATACGCTACGAGGGTCCCCCAACTCCCTGCCCTGCCAAGGTGGAGTATGCGACGCCAGTGTTTGCAAAGAATTACCAAGGCGCATGGCGCTACGTAGTTCAGATACCCTATGAGGGCTACTTTACCCAGACTGTGGAGGTGACGCGTTGCATCCAGGCGCGTTGCCATTACTTGGACGGTGGCTGCTTGTCGTCACCACGTTGGGTCAGCCTGTTGGTGGCAGAGATTTTCTATCCGAATGCTGAGGACACTGTGCCAACCAGCAGCACCACAACGCAGGCGCCTTCGGTGCAGGACTTCCAGGCCTATCAGCAGTATTTACAGAAGCGTGCGGGTGTGGCCACCGCCACCGATGGTGCCACAAGCGCATCGAATGCTGGCAGCCAGAGTGCATCAGCTGATGCACATTGCGATGGTCATGATGAGCTGGGCTGCTTCCAGGTGCGGCTGTACTACGATTGGTTCCTGATTCCCGGCTCCTGCAAGTGCTGGCGTCCCGATTACTTTGCCAAATATGTGCGCCGAAAGTCTGTTGCCGATTTGTAGGCATGTAAAAGATCCAGAATTCTCCTAGTTACGCATAACTCATAGCATTTAGAGCGAGGCACATGTGGCATGAAATGCTCATTCTAGCGATCCAACAGAATCCATCAAATCAACCCATATGCGGACTGCGCAGAGTTTGCATTTCTTGCGACCGACATGAATGCAATTACAAATAAACATAATTACAAATACACTTACACATACATACATAAATATACTTAAAAAGTAAGCAATTAGCTATCCTTGACTGAATACCAAGCGCATTGAATTTCTACTAATAAATATTTCAGCTGTAATTGAACCACTGTGGTTTATGCTCTTTATGCTCGGGGATTCAGATATGTATGTACATATTCAGCTAGTCCATGGCACGCGTTCTTGTATTAGTAGATCTCTGCATGTGTGTGTTTGTCTTTGTGTTTGTAAACCAAAACTAAAACCGAAAACCTGTCCCGCCAGCCAGCCAGCGAGCGAGTCAGTTAACCAGTTGGGGCAATGCGTGCGCCACTCGAGTCTGCAGTCATCTTAACCAGTCCGTTGGGTTTGGGTGTCGTGTGTGTTGTATGTTGTATGTTGCTGCCAAGCAATCCCGCGCTGCATTGCATGACCACAATATAAACATACATTTTGCACACACAAAGCCTTGACGAACGGCCTCAAAAGGCTGTCATAGAATCGAGTTCCAGTTCGCGAGCTCAAGTTGCACTTAAAAAGCTTCCGCATCAATTCCCGCTACAAGTGAGTAATTTAATTGTTTAAATGTTTGTTTATAAACAATGCCAAGTTGTCGAGTTCATTTCATTTTGGGCTCATTCATTCAAAGTTCGTTGCCAAAGTCTTTCGTTTGGTACGCTTGAGAAATTATTTGTTTATGTGTTTAAAACATTTATGCAAATTAATATTCAAAATATGCATTGAGCACAAATAATGTGGGCGAAATCTGTGACACATTCATTAATGCACACTTTCCATTGTTTTCTAAAATAAACAAAACAAATTCCCTACTCAGAAGATGCTGACCAATGGCAACAGCAACAAGAGCGGCAGCCTCTGTTCATTGGACGCATTGCCCAAGCAATTTGTGCTGTCCATGAAGAAGTTATTCGATATTCTGGATGATAAGCACAGCGGCTATGTGCGATATACGGACATCGAGAAGGGCTGGCAGGACGATGGCTCTAAGGGTCTGCCACAGGGTGTACTGGATTCACTGCGTCGGGTTACGCCACCCAGTGGCCTTTTATCCTTTGAACGTTTTTGTGCTGGCCTCAAGCTCTGCCTGCTGCGTAATCAGCAGCAAACACAGACGCTAATTCCCACTCATGAAAAGCTGACCAACAAGCCGCCGCGTCCGCCGTCGGCGCCACAACTGCTTGGCTTGAGCATGGACACAACTGCGCCCACAGCTAAGGTACGTCCCCGTTCACAATTAACACTGAGCACCCCGCCATCGTTGAGTCCGGAACTGGAGCATGATGAGGACTATAGCACGCCAGCGCCTCCGCCGAAACCACCGCGTCAGGCAGCAACCGCTCCGCCTCTTGGCAAGGCAGACATACGCAGCGCGTTGCAGAACTGGCAGCTAAGCCTCATGCACAACGAGCGTACAGCGGAGAACAGCGCCAAGCAAAAGAGTTTGAAGACTGCACGGGAGCTATTCGAACATCGGGGTTCCGCTGATGGCGGCTCATCCTCCACCTCGGCAACCGACTATGCCCTGAGTGGTTTAAGTCTGGCACTGCCTCCCAAAAAATCAAGTAGTAAGCGGCGTGAAGCACGCAGGCACACACTGCAGCATGGTATAGACTACAACATGCTGAAGCACTTGGAGGAGCAACGAGAGCTACTGCTTTTTGGCCTAGACGGCGTGGAGAAGGCGCGTGACTTTTACATGCAGCAGGTGCTCAACGTGCAGGAGCAAATTAAGTATTTTGGACGCATGGGCACACGATTTGTAAGTTACATAATGTCGACTATAGCTATGGAAGGCCTACATCTACTTTATTTATAGGATCAGTGGTCTGAGCTGCAACAAGAACGTTTAAACTACCAGCGTGGTCGAGTATTGGAAGCAAATCGCAGTTTAGCCATATTGGCTGAGACCTGGGAACACGGTGGGTATCCATTGCATATTAATCTAGCTTTGCCTCGTAAGCCACTGCAACATTTCAACTACAAGGACTACACATCCAATGAGGCCGATCTACTGGCTTGTGAGAAACAGGCACTCATGTCGGAGCTCTACGAGCAGCAACAGCAACAACACTCGCAGTTTCATAATTTACGCGGCGCTCGTACACGAAATCTTTCGGATTTTGTTCTGAGTCAGCCATCGCCTGTAAGCCAATCCTCGGCTGGACTGGGAGATGCTGACGTCGTGTACTGAAGGAGAAAACGTATTATTTTGTAAATATTTTATTAAATGGCTCAACAATGCTACTTTAGGTACTATTGGGGGGCGATACTTCTTTCTACTTTGGATTTGGGTAGCGTTTCAAGTATTTGTTCAACTGTTTGTAGTTAAGATTGTTGCCGGGTTGCACGATGCCCTGGTTAACAGTCTTCTTCGCTTCGAATTTGCGGTCCATGTAGAACTTGTAGCAATTCTGGAATTTGCTAATCTCCTTGTGGCAATACTTCTCCACGAACTCGTTATCTTTAAGGCAGGCAAACAGTACACCCATTTCCTGTAGGCAAGCTACATCGGAACCAGAGTCAGCCTTACCACTCACTGAGTTTTTTAGGCGAAGTGGCAAAATTTCCTGAAACGGCACTTCCTTCTCATTCTGTGGTGCACGCCCGCGTGCCGCATACAGTGCTCCTGGTACTCGCATCTACAAGGAGTTAATAATATGTTGAATTTCTTTCAATAATCGTGTAATATAATAATTTTACCTTGTTTTATGTGTGGCAGATGCAGCAATCAGCTGTTCGATGTTACGTCAAAAGAAAAATTTTCGGTTACCAGCACTGGTAAACGACAGAGTTGGCGTTGCCCAACACTGTCGTCAACTCGGAACAACTAAAATTTACATAAATAAAAAATACATATGGTAGAAATTAATAATAATACAAAACATGGATGCCGTTGATGACAAGCACCAGGCGCCACATCTTGCCGACTTTGCCGTCGACAATGAGGCGGACAGAGATCAGATCGAGGCCGTAGCAAGCTTAAATGAAGCAAAATACTCAACAACTGGTGTGTGGGAACGTCAGCTTTTTCGGTTTCATCCGTATCACGGCTCCAACATACACTTAGATGACGATGCAACAGTCGCCTTTCGCCGCACTAGCTTTGCCGATGCACTCACATTCTCCGAGCGACCTCTGGTAAGTACATAATGCAACATATTTCGCACAAAGCAATCAAGTGGCAATCGATGTGTACGTCGCTGAGGGTGTACCTGCATATGTATGTACATACATACATGCATATGTGTACATGCAGCCAAATGGCAATCTGTTTTGCACATAATACTAATAGACTGATTTCATTTGAGGCTCCCGGCGATATTTTCCTTGTGGAGATTGAGAAAATTGAACGTGGTTGGTCAGGACACATGCGACTTGGTCTTACGGAGTTGACACCTAATATCATTGGCATGCGCAGCGAAGGACTACCACATTTTGCATTGCCGGACTTGGCTAATCTGGGTAATAGCTGGATATACCCCATTTCTAAATTTGAGATGAATCAACGTCAGGAACAGTCTGGAGAAAGTGTGGAACTCCTACTAAATGAACCGCCACAGCGTGAGTACTAATCATTTATGCATCGAATTCGTTTTAACATATGCTATCTTACAGGTAATCTTTTGGGTGATGCGACGCATGTTCGCACACCGCGTGGCTTACTACCAAAGAGACTGCTGCGACCAGCGATGGATAATGGCAACTCTGATATCCTGCTCACCGACAGAGGCTCACGAATTGGCATAATCTATGTGCCCACGGAGAATGACTCGTCCAAGGCCGAATTACACTTTATCATTAATGGCGTGGACAAAGGACCAGTATCAAAGGATATTCCACTGAATATGGCTCCCCTATATGTCGTTATCGATGTTTATGGCACAACCAAGCAAATACGCATCATACAGTTGGAAGGCAGTAAGTACCACGATTTGGATTAAAATTCCTTACGTACTATACTTATGATTAACTATCGTTGCAGTTCTATCCTTACAAAGCGCTTGTCGCAACGTCATACTGGAGCACATCACAGCAGGCGCCATTACGAGGCTGCCATTGCCGGAGAGCATTAAGCGTTTCTTGCTGCGAAGAGATTAAGGAACAGAGACACCATAATCACACAGACACACACTTTATGTAATAGAGTGCTGTGCATGAGCGTGCGACGTGATAGCCTGTTTACCCATATATTTTATACGCATTGTAGGCAACTGAAGTGCCGTTCATTGACTTTTCATTCCCTCGTTGTCTCGGTTACTTGCCCGCCGGCCTGACTGCATCCGTGCATTCAATGAAATAGCGGCATTCAAGTGGGACTCTCTTGCTGTTTCCTCCTCCACCCAACGGTGTTGATGAGTTTCAAACGAATTTGTATTTTTCGTTCTGTAGATATAGTTTATAATACTTTGGTTCCGTGATACCAGTTCTTTATATTTATATTTTATATACATACTTATGTAGAAAATGTTTGAACACATCACATGTATTTTACTCAATGTTGTCGATTTAACGAACAATACCCTTGCCTAAAATACGTAGTGCTTCTGCTCAAAAACGTACATACAAATAAATATGTACGAAGTGCTTTGTTTGCATTGCGTTTAGGCACCTTCCCATTCCTCCTCCTTCTCCTCCTCCTCGTCCTCCTGACCCCAAAAACTATAAAGTGAACCCACATTCAAGTAAAAAAGCTACACGAAGCGCTCCGCAGGAATCCCCAAACCAAGCACCGCTCTGCCTTTTAGCCGTTTCGGTCTATCCAAGGCGATTTCCGTTTCCGTTATGTACCTTTAAGAATATTGTTGCTAAATATAAGTTAAGATAAAAGTATAATATTGTAGCATGTAAATCTATATATTAATACGACGTAATATTGTAAGGTATAAAGTGTATGTGCATTGTATGTAATAAAGACATAATATAATAGGAACCAATATGTGTAAATCAATAAAAATAAAATAAAAAAACATTTAGATTTTTGTTGTTATATTTATTCAAGCACCGCTCTAATGTTTACATAGGATAGAATACTTTTCGAAGTCTACTTTGAACGATTCTCCGCCAATTTGGCCTTGAACAGCACCTTTAGTTCTTCGGAACCTTCCTCGTTAATTTCCTTATAGTAGGGCAGCTCTGCCATCTTCTTTAGCCAACCATTCAACTTGGGAAACTTGAACTCATCGATTAGTGCCACATCATTCACAGATGTAACGGTGGCCACGCAACAAAAGTCAGCAATGGTGAGTTCATTGCCGCAAAGGTAAGTCTGATCATTAAGGAAACCCTCCAAAATTTCATAGCATTTTTGTACGTAAGCAATTTTATCGATGGAACAGTCCGTCGAGCCATAGTAAAGCACTGGTTCATACAGGAAACGCAAACGGGCAAATAGATGACCCGAATCCAAATGCAGACGAGCATCTACATTGGCACGCTGTACCAAATCCTTGGGATATAGCGATTCGTGAGCTGCACCGTATTTGCCAACTAAATAGGCGCAAATGGCGTGAGAATCTGTTATAGTCACATCGCCATCGATCAGTGTGGGAATAGTGTGCTGTGGATTCATTTTCACAAACTCTGGCGTCAGATGTTCACCTTTGAGTAGGTTAATTGGGCTACAGCATCAAAAAATGAAAATTGTCTTGTTAATTGGCTTAATGTATGTGGAATGCACGGGAGGTACATACCGCAGTTCAATGTCAAGACCAATCGCCTTGGCCGTCAGCAGAACGGCGCGTGAGGGTGGGCTCAATGTGGCATAGTAGAGAGCTGGCTTCGACATGGTTGTAACTGTGTTAATACAAGTTGACGAGTAATTATTATAAATTGAAAACGCTATAATTTTAATCCAATGCTACTGGGGGTATGCAACCAACTAACAACAATCCCCAGCTACATAGTGTGTACCTGTCTTAATAAAACGCTAATAGCTGATAACACATGTTGAACTGATAAGCGACTATCAACAGTTTAGCTATTTATGCATGAATGTACATGCATACAGAACGGACGGCTATCTGTCTGACTGTATCTGTGTCCAACACCTGAACAAATCCCAAACTAAAACATTCCGCGCACCCTAAGGGGCGTGTTATCTCTGACCGGTAAACGCCTTTGCACTCAGTGTACAACTCATGTACGAATGCATATACATATTGTACATATGTATGTGTGTACATAAATATGTATAAGGGAAAGCGACAGAGCGCAGCGCAAGCAATATAAATGTAATTAGTAAGGGGATAGACAGACTCACAAACTTACACACACAGTCGCAAACTCATACACTCGCATCCACGAGCTAATAGGAAAAATACGGCCAGATCGTGCCTGTTTTTTTGCCCCACACAACAACAATAACATTAACTTTGCCGGCAAATTGTTTTTGTTAGCGAATATAAGTATTGTGTGTGGCTATGTATATTTGTTTGTGTAATTCTGTGTCATGATTTAGAGGGTACTCCTATATGTGACTTTTGCGCATCTAATATAGAGTAGATACTTACATAGTATATGTATATTAAAATAACTGCTCGACGGAACCCCAACGTTTAATACGACCACTCGCTGTGAACTCGGGAACGTAACTGAAAAAGGAACGAAACGAATTTGTGCAAGTGGCGCTCACAGAATTAAGAGAGCGCTAGAGCTTAGATCTCAAATCAGAGATCTCTATTGCGTCTTTGGTATTAGTGTTAGTATAGGTATTAGAGAGCGCAGGCAAACGAAGTATTGACAGTGTTGTAATTCTCTTGTTTATTCATAGACTTTTGGTACATGTGTAAACGCAATAATAATATTAGCTCAGCGATCACGTTTACAAGAGTATGCGATTAGATTAAACATACATACATAACTATTAAATATGAAATAATGAATATAATACCAGCAATTTGCAAAACTATATGTATATCCGCGGAGTATATCCTATGGAATTAATATGTATGTAATACACAATGACCATACAATAAGTAGCTTTTGGGAAAAAATTTTTAAAAGAAATATGTTACACTTTAGATATCACTTAAAAGAAGTACAGCTTTATAATATAGCAGAATATCGGATACACGGACATGCATGTCAACGTTAGAGATTGTTCGTATGCAACATCACATTTATTTGTGTTCGTTTTTTGTTTATAAGTATTTTATTTTGTTGTTGATTTAATTGTCAATCATGCTTCGCTTTAATGCTTCCTCCAGATCGGTGTCATAACTCTCGGGTTTCGAGTAGTCTGAGGAAAACTTATCCGTCTTCTTGACTTGCGATCCATTATTTGTTTTGCTGGGAGAGCCATTGTGTTTATTCTGGTTGGCGTTGCTATCGTCGAATGTTTTGCTGAAGTCAGTGGAGAAGTTGTGTGCATCGAAGGCATCAAATTTAGCAAAGTTATTATCCAGTGTGCTTGAATTTGTGGGCTTGTTATTGCTGAAACTATCGTCAAAGTTGTCGTTAAAGGCATCAAAGAGCTTAGGCTCTGTTGTCGCTGAGCTGCTGTTAACGGCGAAGGCATCGAAGGCCGACGCCTGCAACTTTGCATTATTTTGTTCATTGAGCAGACTTTTAGCTTTAGTTTTTACCGGGTTCAGGTTGTCATTGAACGTGTCATTAAATGCATTAAAGAAGGAATCATTGAGCTTATTAGCACTTCCATTTGCATTCGTATTAGATGTTAGTGTTATTGTGGATTCTGTCGATATTGCTGTTAATTCGCTAGCATTGTCGGTTGCAGGTTTATTCAACGCAAAGTCATCAAAGTCAGCAAATGCATCCAAGGCCATTTCGGATTGCTTTGGATTCGATACACTTGAATGTTGAGATGGCGCAGGGCTGGCATTAATGTTGAATGCACCAAATTGTTGAAGTAATTCACTATTAAAAGGAGTTGTCGTCTTCGATTTATTGTTATTGTTAATATGATTGGATGGAAGCTCATCTGTAAATTTAAAGTATTTAAAACAATGTACAACTTTTATTTGTAAGAAATACGCACCTTCAGAACTAAAGTCTTCGGAAAAGTTCTTTTTGGTACTTCCAATAGTGGTCGTGTCATCTGTATCATCTGCAAATGGGTCTTTTATGTTGAATGGATCCTCATAGCGATAGTCCTTGAATGGATCATCCTTGAAGTCCGTGGGTCCCTGTATTGCAGCTGGCACCGGAGTTGGTGCCTTCTTGTCCATTCCGCTGTTGCTGCCAAAGGCATCAAACACGCTTGCGGTTGCTCCTGCTGTGCTACTTGACTGTGTCTGCAGCGGTGTATTGGAACGCGACATATGTTGGTTATTCGCGTTAGCTGCTGTGGTGGCTGTTGCTGATGCTGATGTCAATGTCGATATTGATGATGTCAGTAGCAATGTGGATTGTGTGGGCAGTGCCTGTGTCGGTGTTGAAGTGCTGGTGCTGGTGCTAGCTGTGTTACTCGGGCTCTGCCTCAGAATATTTCTCAGAGGATCGTCAAATAGCGAGAAGCTATCGAGCAGCGTTGAGCTATTCGTTGGGATGGGAGTGGTCGTGTTTTGGTTTCTAATTGGAATGTTTTGTAGCTGTGTTAAAATTGTAGAAATGAGCCAAAAAAAGTTGTGTGTGGAAGGAATAAAAATAAAAGTAAATTAAATTAATGAAATGAACTGAACAAATAACTGATAAATTATACCAAATATTCGGGCATTTCGACCAAACACCGTTATCATAAAATATAAAAATAAATGTAATTCCAAACAATTCCAAAGGGAAAAAAGCAAGTGAGATTAAATATTAATTCAATGTAGCTTTGTACATACGAGGGAGAGGTGGAATGGGCGGCTGTGGAAAAGAGCCTGCGTTAAACAAATATGACATAATCGGATGCGACAAAAATGTTTCTTTATTTTCGTTATGGTTATATTTTGTTTATCATAACTCACTTGTTATATGTATTATAATTATTATTATTATTAATATTAATGATGTCGAACATAGATATTTCTTGTTTAATTAATGCAAAACTTTTGTTCATCAAATATGTGTTGTTAGATTTGTAGGGTCAATACGTATGTATGTACGAGTATGTAATAAACACTAAAATCAATGTTCGGGAAGCTTTTTGTTTCAGTATCTGAACAGTTTCGTGGTATGTTTTGCAAGTATGTACTATATATACGATCTCGAAAATGCCCTTCCTTCAATATTCATATTCACTTTAACCAAAGAATCAATAACATCCAAATAATTAATAATTAATTTGAAATACGTTTATGTATTGTAATAGGGAACTAGATTATCAATCGATCATCGACTAACGGTTATCAATCATCAATGAACAATTATCGAGTATCTAAGTAAACAAACGTAATTTAATCAATTTCAAATTATTGCTCCTACTCTAGTCGATGGCATCGTGTCTATATTATGTATTAACAGTTGGATTCATTGACCGGCGGTTGGGTATAGCTCTATGTCAAATTGCAATACAATTATGTAACTTCCACATTTGGAAAATTATTCGACAAACAGTAAAGCATTTATGGAAGTTACAAGTCATTGTAATTAGAACTATTTGCGATAGTTACATAAGTAGTACGACAGTAAGTATATATGGTCATATTTGTATATGTAGATGTATTAGCTTTTTTGTATAATTGATATAAACATTAGTATTATATGCAGAAACAACAACAATTTGCATTTAAATTCCTTATTTGAGTTATATTTCATTCTATAATTCATGTGACTAGCATCATCATCACTCCTGGAAAGCAATCCAAACTAAACAAATGGTTTGGCGTGCACTTAAATAGATTTGAAAAACATAATAGAATATGATTTGGTCGACGCTTGTGCTCGAAATGATATATCAATAATTGGAATAATGCTCATAATTATAATTAGTTCAAATATTGCACAACATTTCAAAACTTTCAAAGACTTTCTTTTTTCTGTTTATGTTAAATATTTTTCGGTTTTTTTGGTTTTTAATCTTGGACTACATTAAACACGACATAACGTTTTGTCTGGGGAATTCTTGACATTTCAATTGATTTAAATTTAGTACATTTATCTAATTAGGCATGAAAATGCGAGTATGCTAACGGCCTGTGTGCATTACGATGCCGAATCTTCTATGATATATGTGTTTAAATATGTATGCAATTGAATTTGTACGCTTAAAATTTGTTTCTTCTTGTTGCTAGGCTCAATTTTCGACTGAGTACGAAGTGTCTGTGTTTTTGCGTTTTTGTGTGATTGTTTGTGTGTTAGTACCATTTCAATATTATATTAAATAAGTTATATTATGTACACACATATATATCAGCGTATATATGTGCATATATATGCATTTATAGAAATTTCATAATTATTAAGATGTTCACTGAAAATAGAGAATTGCAAGAGATGAAAGCAAATAGTTAGTCTCATACGGGCAGCAGTTCAGGCAAGTGGAAACAAATACCTTTGCACTGTTGGCCAAAATCAGTAAGCCATATTAAATCAAAAGTTCTACTTGAATATATGTGCATGAAACTTGTTCGTTTATTTGATTAGTATGTGACTAGGGATTAACACAAGGGTTCAACCAACTACATAACTTAATGGATGTTAGTGATAATAATTAACAACGATGCTAATATCAAAGTAAAAATAATCGTTAAATATTGCCAAGAAATGTCAAGTTAATGCAAATAAAAGCTTTACAATCGGTGATTGTTTAACATAATTAGAAAATAAATGTCATTGTGGTGCTTTCGGTGTGCATGCATTACCACCGATCCCAATGTACATTAAACTTGCTACCAACCTTATTGTCGAAGTCATCAAAATCAGCAAATCCGCCGCCGCCACCAGCGCTTGAACCGAAGCCGCTCGATGGCTATTAATGATAATTCTCATTATTTAATTAATCAAATGTATTTAAAATTTATGTGTTACCTGTGCTGCACGTGGTGGAGCTGGTCTGGGAGGCGGCACCTTGGATTTCTTTGGTGGCAATGCTGGACTGGGTGACTCTGGTCTAGGCGGTGGGCCGGACCGGTTTGTATTGGGACTGAGCACCTGACCTTGTCCCGTTGGCGCATGTAAAGCCGCAAACGGGTCACTTCCAAAATCATCTTTTCCAGGCTGCAACATATTTTAATGTATTAAATGATATCAAATCTTATTGAAAACATTTACCTCGGGGGTAATAGCACTTGGCTTGTTGGCAGCAAATGCATCAGCACCAAATGGATCGCGTGTTGTTTGCCCAAACCCACTTGCGCTTTGGCCAAATGTGTCGAAGCCGCTGTCAAAGCCGGAACTCATATTGAAGCTGTCGTCAAATCCACTTTTAATGGTAGGCGCGGGTTTGCTGCCCTGCCCACTGAAAGGATCATTAGCAAATCCATTGGTTGCCTTGTTGGCAGCACCGCTATTGTTTTCCTCAAATGGATCATCTTTTGGTATTTCGACTTGCTTTTCCAGTGTTTTGCGGGCATCATCAAAGTCGGGCTCGATCTTCAACTGATATTCCGAGACCAGCTCAGGATTTTGATTTTCCATAGCGGCGCGACAAATGAGCAGAGCATCTGTCATTTGACGCTGCGTTTCCATCAGCTGTGTGACCATAGACCGCACCTGCAAATAACAGACGAATTAAACATGAGATGAATATTAATATGGCATCTATTCAATACATACCGAACTTATCTGCAACTGTGTGTTTTGCAAATGCTTAGTCAGATTTGACAGTTCGCGATTGTTGTCATCATATTCCTTTTGAAGCGCCGACTCTTCATCTTTGAGCTTTTGCAGTTCAGAGCGTTTAGCATTCAGTTCGCCCTCCTGCTCGTTGATGGTTTCTTCCTGCTTGTGACACTGATCCCGTATCTTATTCACCTTTAAAATAATACAGAAAGAAAGTTTATTGACAATATTCCAAAACATCATATTTTGCACAAATAAAACGAACAAGCAAAACACATAACATAAACGAAACATACAAAACATACTAACACGAAGGTAAACAATACGAAAAAAAGATAAAAATAAACAAACCTGAACATTGGTGTAGGTTATATCATGACTTACATTGGCCATCATGGCCAGATTTTGGGTAACCTTATGATATTGTATTAAGTATTATAGTGCATTCACCGGTTTAGTATGAGTATTTTTTTTTGGTGTACCAATTTGTGTTAACAATGTAAAAAAGGGAAATCATGTTCAAATTAAACCAATCAGTCAAATATCAATAAAAAGAATTATAAGTTAAAACCCAAAATGCAAGCAATTAAGGATCATGGATAATAATAACTGTTAAACCCAAAATGCACGCAATTTAAGCAAGAATTAACCGATGCATTGAAAGATAACTACTTGAGCCTGCAGATCATCCAAACGTTTCTGTGCCTCGCCACGTTGATTTTCCAATTGCTTTAGAGTTGCCGTCAATGTATCCAATTCGCTCTGTAGGACATTCATAATTATTGAAAATTACAATTAAGATTTTGACTACAATGAGAAACTCACCTGGAGGCTGCGCACTTCGCCATTCTTGATGCGGACATCCGCCTCCTTTTGTGCAATTTCCGTTTCCAGAGCACGACGCTCTCGAGCCAGCTCTTCGATTTCCTTTGATATCATTTCTAATTCCGGATTCGTGTATGTCGGTTTTGGCTCCTGTTGTTGCACATCGACACCAGAGACTATCGCACGCATTGATGGCGGCACCATGCTGGCAGTGAGAACTTGTGGTGGATCCACACCACGCTGTTTTCGTTCTACGAGCCACATGGCCAATGCAAACTGTTCCACAGTCAACTTGCCCGATTGATTGGTATCGCAAAGTGCCCTTTTCAATGGAAAAAAGGTAATTTAGTGTCTTGGACATTCATATTTTTGAATTGATGCATACCATAGACTAAACATAACTTACCAAATATCTGCCAGACTACGCTGTGGTATACCCGATTTAATGAATATATCTTTCACTTCGAGACCAGAAACCAAACCGTCCTTGTCCAAATCTGACTGCCGGAATATTTCTTCAAATCTCACCAACTCGTTTGCACTGACCACCCAATCGGCTTTGGCCGTCACTGATGGTGGCGCTCCAATTGGTATTAATGGGTCAGTTTGTATCAGCGGTTGTGAGCTGACCGCACCCACAGGTGGAATCCGCGTCATTGGCGGAACTGCGACGGGCAATGGTGGTATGGCTGCCGGTGGGGCAATATCTTTGGGAAAGTTGGCAACAAAGCCACCGTCACCGAATCCCTCCCCGCTGGGTGCTCTGGGCATTGCTGCGCCAACGCCAGCCGCTGCTAGATTTGGTGGTGGTGGCATGGCGGGCTTCGGCGCCTTACGCAGCTCAGGCGGTAGTATATTGGGAACGGTACGCTTTTGAAGAGTTTGATAAACAAGATGCATGGCGACAATAAACTCGTGCTTATCTAAATTTCCATCCTTATCTTGATCGGCCAGATCCCAAATAGTGCCAAGTATGCTCATCGGCAGTTTGGATTCCATTAATACTCCCTTTACTTTATTGCCCGGCAGCATTCCGTTCTGTGGTTTCAGCGATTCAAATAGTTGCTCGTACTTGAGTCGATCAATCACACTAATTGTCCAATCTCCACTACTGGCACCGGCACCCACACCCATACCGGCTCCCGCACCCGCACCCGCTCCAGGCACCGTTTGCATGCGAGAAGGTATTGCTTTTGGAATATCACCCTGAAAAATGCGTGACACAGATAGCTTGTAAGTTTATCGCTGTTGTGTAATCGTTATTTTGCAACTTACCACTTTGGGAGGGTTCACTGTGTCCATGTATATGTTGTTCATGTTGGCCACTTGGCCCGCTTGCGACAGTGAGACTAGTTTTAGAGCTACAAAGAAACCTGGCTTATCAAGAAAGCCCTTGCCATTCGGATCGGATAGATCCCAAATACGACTTAGCACCACATCGCTAAGGCCAGACTTTTTCAAAAACTTTGCTGCAGTCATGGCTTCGATAGCACCAGTACCCTTTGGGTCAATCTACAAATTTGGCACAAGCGCGTAAAAATCAATAGGGGGTTGAAATTGACCGCCATACACATTCCTGTGTACTCGGGGCTCTGACTAGAACACGTTACCTGTTTGTAGTATGCCTCATAAATAAGGCTGTGCTTGCCGCACATCCGGACAAAATCTAAATTCATTATAGCTCGTTTCCGTTCAGTAGTATGTACACTGTATAGTTTCAAATCGAATGCAAAAAGAGTCTCAGCCTATGACTCGTCGTAAGCGTAAGCTCTGTTATCACTAACACAAAATCGATTTTTTCTCTCTTATTAATGTTAGGGTGAGGCGAGGGCGGAACTCGCTTATAGTGCGTGTATGAGTTGTCGTTGTACGATTGCCACCCACCAAATTCACAAGCGCCGCGAGCTGCACGTACAACTTTATTGCTATAGTTTTGCAGTGGAGCACATCACGGCTGGAATTTAATTACACAAACGAAATTTAATTTGCTTTTGCCTTTTTCAGCATCGGCCTCTAACTAGTGTTGAGCAATATTCTAATTGCTCTCAACCGTTGGTTTACCAGCACTGATCCTAGGGCTACGTAAATACAGTTTGGTATTAAAATACTTAATAATTTCTAAGCATATTTTCAAAAAAATTTAATTTAAACGAAAATTGAATCAGTTTAAAGTCAAATATCTTTAGTTCATAAAAAAAGGTAATGTCGAAAAAATTTAAATTATCAATCTTTGATTTTTATGGAATTAGATTATATTTCATGCATGCTTAATATGCCAATTAATTTTAGCTTTTAGCTTCCGTACACTAATATGTAAACAATTTAAAGTAAACGTATTCGACAATTCGTAGCGCCGCATTGGCAATACAGAACTTTTCCGGGTACGACTCCCACCTCGTAGTTATAGTTCCATGTAAGTTCTGTGCCAGAACGTATGTGGTTGGCCGAAAAGAAAGCCACCCATGGAAATCGCAGATCATGTGTGTCCACGAATACGTTTTGGACGAACAAGTTGGGCGCGCAAGAGTGCTGCAAGAGAACAGTCTTTGTAATTATAATAATTGTTTGCCGTTTCGCATGCACTCACATTAAAGTAGCGACCCAAGTTGCCGGTTGTCTTTGCGTCCATTATGTAGGGAGCCTCATCTTTACCAAAGAGCCGACGCACTGAATTTTCACGCACTGTTTCATCCAGCGCAGCATTTGGATTGAAATTTATTACTGCGCGCTCTTGGGAGTCTAATTCATTGGCCTGAGTCGATTGACTCCGGGAAGCACGCAATTTGTCCTTTTTACGAGGTTGATAATACTTATTGGGTTTGAATTCATCATCGTCCTCTGGATCGGGTGCATAAGTGTCTTCTTCCTCTTCCGTTGCGGAGTGCTCAGCTTCAGATTCGTAGCCCTCCTTCAACTGCTCGGCCACCTCAATGTAGTCCAAGTCTGCAAAATATTCATCACCTGCATCCAGACCGCCTTCGTTTGCCATAGTTTCCGTCAACATGTGTCCCGCATATATGCATATAAAGGCACCTTTGGGAATATCATTAACGCAACGCAAACCCCAGCCTCGATTCGAAGTTTTAAAAACTTGCAGCTTCATTTCTAGCGAGTGCTGCACCACACGATTTAAGCAGTTTTTCTTGCACTTGCAGCGTGAGTTGCATTCGTAAATTCCCGTGGGAACGTGCTCGTGCAAACGTTTGTATTGATATCCAATCTCCTCAATGGGTTTGTTGGGATTGCAATATCTAACTCCACCAACGGTTAGCTGCCAGCATGAGCACTTTGACTTATCCTGCAAATAAAGAGCTTAATCGAATGTGCGAACACACTGGGAATGTGCGAACACTTACCGCGCAATCATCCTCACAGTCGCAGCCCACTAGGAACTCCTCGTCTAGATTTAAATGCACACCCTCGGTGGGTATGCGCTGTTTGGCGTAGGTACAGGGTGGGGGCAGACTGTTGTCATAGTAATTGACCAAAGGTATAGCCATTTTCTCCTGACCCTTCGAAATATCCGCTTCCTTCACAATGGTAGGATCAATCGAATACTCCGCCAGGCAACGTAAGTCAGGCGTAAAGTCAAAGTTTTCGACATTCAGCACATTTTCTGTAGCTCGTAAATAGATGTGCACCTCGGCCAGATTGCGCAAACTCTTGCCACATGGTCCTCGATAAACAACGTTGCGCTTATTCTTTTGCTTAAAAATCAAGCGCTCCCAACCGGATAGCAATGGTTTGGCCAACGGACTGTAGCTATCCAGACGATGTGCTATTATGAACAAGCAAGCTGGTGTACATTCATGATGAGTGTACATTTTGGGTGGCAAGTTTCGTTTTGCAGTGAAGTAGACGACATGGCCCTTGGGTCTATTCTCGTCATCTACATAGATGGTGGAGTTGTTCAAATGACGCACTGTGGACCTTGTGGACGAAGCATTGGCTGATGTCGACGAAGATGACGGTGAAACGCTAACATTCTGTGAAGCGGAGCTGCTTTTTCGCGCAATGGCTCGCATCTGCTGATTTACCTGCCTAGTGCTCGTCTCCATCTCTTTGGTGTACCGAATAAATGGTTCAGTGCGCTAAGAATGACATGGGACTAGTTTTAAGTTTTAAACGGCATATTTAAAGGTATCTTACCCGTGGCAAACGATGTTGTTGCATGGCGTTGGCACTGTTAAGAGCATTTTGAGTTTCCTTGAAGACGGGGCCAAGACGCAAGGAGCCCCGATATATCCATTCGGTGTGATTCTTGTCATCATCGAACTGCATCTGCACCAGACTGCAATCGACGTCAATCACCCGAGCATACAGCCAAGTGCCGTTTGATTCGGTGTTCATATTCTGGCCACGCATGCACTGCACCATAGGTCGGTCAACGGAGTACTTTTCTACGTATTTTTGAATGAAATCTCGTGAGCCGGGATGGACATCTTCCCAAACTCGCTCCGATGCCATGCAAACCAAACGCACATCATTGTGCTGCACGTATTGCGTATAGCCATCATCGTAGAAGATCAGGTATCTAAACCTATTAGCCTGTTTCAGGGGCTCAGCAATAATTCCCGGATAGAAGGCGCTAGGTACTACGTCTTTTTCCTTTCCGCGCGACAAAGTGCTTCCATTAAAATAGGCTATAACTCGAGTGCCTGAGAATACATAAAACAGTACATATAAAAGATTTAAGAATTGAATAATTGATCATAACGATTGATAAAATCGTACCAATTGTTAAGCGTACTGGTGGTGGCTCAAAGTATGCTAAATGCTTGGCCGTTACAGTTTTAATCATTTGATATGGCGTATTCAGATACTTAATTTTGTAGCTCTTAACAAAGTTCCCGCCAACTGTTGTGCTTTCGGTGAATTCAATTACTTTAACCGACACCCAGCTGGCAATGGCCTTATTCTTCACAGCGTAGTAGGTCTCCTTTAGTTGAATAGGTTGTCTTTCTATCTCACCAGCTGGTGGCACTTGCTACAAAAATGTAAAGTCAGTTGATGATATACAGAAATAAACTGTACTAACCACATAATCACTTAAGTTCTGGTACAGATCAAGTGGGGGCATGTGCTTATGGACCACTTGGCAGTGGTTGTACAAAGCAAAGTGCATTTTATCAGCCGTATTTTGCAGATTACCCAGCTCTTGATTAGCCAGTTGAACCTCACGTTCTACCCGTTCCAACTTTGAGTGCAAAATGGTTTTGGACCAAGTCATTTGGTCATCCAAGTCCACCTTGGCCATAACTGTCTTGAAGGCATCTTCCAGCTCATTTTCAATTAAATTCAAATCATTTGCCGAAAACTCTGGAGTGTCTGCAAAATTAAATGTAAGCGTGTAACAATAAAAGATATTCCCATTCGACCATTTACCCGGCTCTTCGTCATTTTCTTCTTCATCACTACTGTCCAAAGCCACGAACTCCGCATGATCTTGCTTAAATTCTCGCAATAGCAATGGTTGCTTGGCCAACAAGTGTCCAGCATAGTCCTAAATTATTACAGATTCACATTAGATTTAATTATAGTAAAATCATTGAGTTAATTACCTCATAAACTTCCAATGCTGTGTCATTGCAATCCATGCAGATGTACTGTCGCTTGTGTGCTTTTCTTGGCACTCTGTAGTAGTTAAGAGCTGCCAAGCTCGCTCGAACATATTGTTTATGCACCTTCTGGCAGTTGCAATTAAGGCAATCCTTTTTATAGTATATTTCATTATCCTCTGTGACATCGCCAAGATTATTTATGTCTTCGCCTTTCGATTCTAATGTATCCTCAGATTTCATTTCGACTAAATTAGTATCTTCAACTTTTATAGCATCGTTGATAGTCTCATCTATTTCCATGTGCTCAGTTTTTTCTGTTACAGAGAGTTTATCATCTTGTGGAGGAGCAGGGACACTTTCTTCTGTAGTGTTTTGCAATGATTTTTTCTTTGCATCATTTGAAACGATATTAGTTTTATCTTCATCAGTATCCTTATCGGTAGACTCGGCAATGTTCTCTTTTTGGACTGTTTCTACCACCTGCTTCTCTTCTGTGCTACTTTTATTTACTTCTGATTTATTCTTGGTTTCCAATTCGCTATTTTCCATTATTGAACTTTTATTAACTGAGTCGTCAGCCGCAACTTTGTCAGGACTATTGATAAGTTCAACGCTGCTGTCACTGTCGACGTCGCCTTCCTTATCTTTTGAAACAGATTCTTTCAGTTCAATATTATTTGAAGTTGGCGCTGATGCAGGGCTTTCAATCATTTCAATGCTGCTGTCCAAATCAACGTCAATTGGTTTGGCAGTGTCAACAGTTTTTACTAACCCTGTGATTTCTTTTGAAGGAGAATTATCGTTGGATCCTTTTTGTTCCTTTTCAACGTCATCATCGTCGGATGCCGGGCTACTAATAAGTTCAACACTGCTATCCAAATCAGTTTCGATTGTTTTTGTATAATCCAACTTTTCTATCGAGGATCTAGTTTCTTCCTTTGAATTTTCCATAGAAGTTAATTGGCTTATACTACATTTATCTTTGTCATCAGCATCTGCTGTTTTTGCAACATTCTTGTCGGCTGCCGGTTTGTGATGTTCACTTTCACTTTTAGATGAATCTATGTTCCCTGCAGTGTCGGAAATATTTCCAGCCCCTGAAGCCTCATGTACTTCTTCTTCTAAGGACATTGGCTCATTGACATTAAAGTCAGTGGTTGTGTTTTCTGCCTGCGCCGAGATGCCGGTAGCTGTAGCGGCAATCGGTTTTGGAGACAACTCTGTTGGAGTGTCAGTCGACGTCGCTTCGACGTGTTCCGAGCAGTCCATTTCTGTTGACACTGATTCCATACCGTTTTAAGCAATAATTAACTATTGTTTGAGTACAACCACAACAATCAATAAACAGTTTGCTTAAACAACTTTGCAAAAAAGAACAAGAGCAATTGTCTTCAGGCGTGTTGGAAAACTTACTAACAAAATAAGTGTGGTGTTTTCTAACACTTAGTGTAAGAAGAGAAACAGGGTGTAGCTCTTTAAAAAAAAAAAACTTAGTAACGTTTTACGGATTTTCTTCATGCAATTTATTGGACTGATATTTCATTAAAACATTTTAAGCCTTAACATCGGGTTTGTAACCGTTCTCATCGGCAGTGTAGGTAACCTGGACGACACTTCCATCAGGAGCTGTATATTTGTATGAGCCGGTAACAACATTTGTATGCTCATCAACCTTTCCTTGCTGGTTAAGTTCAATGCCGTTGGAAGTTTCCACATTGTAATTGAAGCCATCGGGATTAACTTCGACCTTTTCTTCAGTAGTAACGGCAGAACGCTCATCACCGGCATAGGCGAGTGCAAAGAAGCAAGCAAGGACAATCTACGGAAAATATAATTTTGATTTGGATGTATGCATGTTTGTTCTTCCTTCCACAACTTCAAAATTTGAGCTTACCACGAATTTCATGTTGAGGTTGGTAGTTGTTATCAGAGAACGAAACAGAACTAAATATATCTGCAAATGCGCTATGCTTTTATACCTAATGGCTAAATGTCTGATGACATTTCAAAACTGGCCCGACAAGTAACGGAAATTTCACCAAACTTGATCTGAAATATTTAATTTTGTTTAATGAAGAGTACGTTGCAATCAGATCGCTGCTCATGTTTATATTTTTCTCATTTATTTGATTTCTGTCTGTTGGCAGTTTTGATGGAGGTATTTATTTTTTCATAAAAGCATGACCGGCTGTGAAAGTGGGTCCGACACTGGCAGTGACTATGAGGTGGAACTGTATATAAAACCAAAAAGAGTAAGGAAGGCAGTCAATGATGATTCTGCGGATCTCTTTGGCAACTTTGATAACGAGAAACGCAAGGAGATTTTTGAAGGTACATATGCAGACAAGGAATCCACAAAGAATCTCATCGATTCTGACAACAGTGATGATGATGAAGAAGATATGCAAGAAGGAAGCTAACCAAAAGGAAGATGTTGCACCAAAGGGCAGTGACGCTGAATCTGCGTCTGAAGCAGAAGAATCCAATGCTGATGGTCATATCACTAGCGACCAATTAAATAGTTTGCTTCGTGGGGCCTCAAAATTAAACAGACACGTTTTATACGTTACAAATCTCAACTTTGGGACGACAAAAGAAGATTAGGAGTCGCACTTTTCAGTTGCTAGATCTGTGAAATCCATTCGAATACCTAAAAAACGGCGAGGCGGATTTGCCTTTGTTGAAATGGTGGACCTGAAGAGTTTTCAGCAAGGTTTTAAATTGCACAACACCGAATTACAAGGAAGAAAAATAAAGGTGCAGATCTCAGAGGCGGGAAAAAAGAAATCGGCCAACAAAAAAATATCAAACAAAAGAATCGCAAGTTGGCAGAAATGCGCAACGAACAAAAAACATTTACAAAGAGTGGAAAGTTCTACGATAAGGACTTAAAAAAAGAAAAGGCGAAAGATCTACTCGCACGCAAGCGCTGGCGTAAAAATCCAGCCCCAAGAGGAAAATAATATTCATGTGCCTACATACTAGACTCTTAGCTTGTATTTAAATATATCTTATCTATTGAACAACAATTAGTATTTTAGTATTATAACTACTGCCATCGAACAATATAAAAGTTGCGTTTGCCCACATGCAATAGGGAGTATTCGTTTCGGAGTATATGTATACCGGTTGTAATGACTTCTGCAATGTTCTGCACTCTCTTTAGAGAGAGTTTATCATCTTGTGGAGGAGCAGGGACACTTTCTTCTGTATTCTTTTGCAATGATTTTTTCTTTGCATCATTTGAAACGATATTAGTTTTATCTTCATCAGTATCCTTATCGGTAGACTCGGCAATGTTCTCTTTTTGGACTGTTTCTACCTCCTGCTTCTCTTCTGTGCTCCTTTTATTTACTTCTGATTTATTCTTGGTTTCCAATTCGCTATTTTCCATTATTGAACTTTTATTAACTGAGTCGTCAGCCGCAACTTTGTCAGGACTATTGATAAGTTTAACGCTGCTGTCACTGTCGACGTCGCCTTCCTTATCTTTTGAAACAGATTCTTTCAGCTCAATATTATTTGAAGTTGGCGCTGATGCAGGGCTTTCAATCATTTCAATGCTGCTGTCCAAATCAACGTCAATTGGTTTGGCAGTGTCAACAGTTTTTACTAACCCTGTGATTTCTTTTGAAGGAGAATTATTGTTGGATCCTTTTTGTTCCTTTTCAACGTCATCATCGTCGGATGCCGGGCTACTAATAAGTTCAACACTGCTATCCAAATCAGTTTCGATTGTTTTTGTATAATCCAACTTTTCTATCGAGGATCTAGTTTCTTCCTTTGAATTTTCCATAGAAGTTAATTGGCTTATACTACATTTATCTTTGTCATCAGCATCTGCTGTTTTTGCAACATTCTTGTCGGCTGCCGGTTTGTGATGTTCACTTTCACTTTTAGATGAATCTATGTTCCCTGCAGTGTCGGAAATATTTCCAGCCCCTGAAGCCTCATGTACTTCTTCTTCTAAGGACATTGGCTCATTGACATTAAAGTCAGTGGTTGTGTTTTCTGCCTGCGCCGAGATGCCGGTAGCTGTAGCGGCAATCGGTTTTGGAGACAACTCTGTTGGAGTGTCAGTCGACGTCGCTTCGACGTGTTCCGAGCAGTCCATTTCTGTTGACACTGATTCCATACCGTTTTAAGCAATAATTAATTATTGTTTGAGTACAACCACAACAATCAATAAACAGTTTGTTTAAACAACTTTGCAAAAAAGAACAAGAGCAATTGTCTTCAGGCGTGTTGGAAAACTTACTAACAAAATAAGTGTGGTGTTTTCTAACACTTAGTGTAAGAAGAGAAACAGGGTGTAGCTCTTTAAAAAAAAAAACTTAGTAACGTTTTACGGATTTTCTTCATGCAATTTATTGGACTGATATTTCATTAAAACATTTTAAGCCTTAACATCGGGTTTGTAACCGTTCTCATCGGCAGTGTAGGTAACCTGGACGACTCTTCCATCAGGAGCTGTATATTTGTATGAGCCGGTAACAACATTTGTATGTTCATCAACCTTTCCTTGCTGGTTAAGTTCAATGCCGTTGGAAGTTTCCACATTGTAATTGAAGCCATCGGGATTAACTTCGACCTTTTCTTCAGTAGTAACGGCAGAACGCTCATCACCGGCATAGGCGAGTGCAAAGAAGCAAGCAAGGACAATCTACGGAAAATATAATTTTGATTTGGATGTATGCATGTTTGTTCTTCCTTCCACAACTTCAAAATTTGAGCTTACCACGAATTTCATGTTGAGGTTGGTAGTTGTTATCAGAGAACGAAACAGAACTAAATATATCTGCAAATGCGCTATGCTTTTATACCTAATGGCTAAATGTCTGATGACATTTCAAAACTGGCCCGACAAGTAACGGAAATTTCACCAAACTTGATCTGAAATATTTAATTTTGTTTAATGAAGAGTACGTTGCAATCAGATCGCTGCTCATGTTTATATTTTTCTCATTTATTTTTTTTGCTAATTAGCCTATCAGATTATCAAGTTATGGATGTTTCCATCGGTGCAATAATGATCATAAGACATAAGATCAGTAAATACTCTAAACTTATGTTTATTTTCATGAGTAGTTTATATACATACATGTATATACACTTATGTATTATTATCATATGATATTTTCTATATAATAATAAGGAATTATGTGCTATAAAGATGTCTTTATCAAAGTGCATAAGCATAAACTAATAATATAACATGCTCTGTACATATGATTAAATAATTTGGTAAATTTGCATGAGCTTATTATAATTTAACCGGTTTCTTAACTCTAATGTCTGGTCTACTGCAAAAAAAAAAAACATATGTATATCCCGTTTCAAAAAAAAAAACAATGCATATGTAGGTACAAATGCTAATATACAGCATTACTGTCATTGTGCAGACAAAAATAATTTGCTAATTCAATTAAAATTGAAACGAGTTTATATTTTTAAAACTCAAGCTAGAAGTGTAGTTTTTCAATGCGAAAAAGGCAACAAGAAGGCTAAGGTTGACAATTTTGTCCTTAATTTGTATTTTTTGATTCTAATCAACATTTGTCATCTTATGTTTGGGAAATTAGAAAATATGAAAGTGGTATATTTTTCGTCGTAAAACGGTATTTTATAAAATTCAACTTGGGGTCACCCTGTCAACAACGAACGTATTGTCACACGTGCTGTCTGTCTGTTGGCAGTTTTGATAGAGGTATTTATTTTTTTATAAAAGCATGACCGGCTCTGAAAGTGGGTCCGACACTGGCAGTGACTATGAGGTGGAACTGTATATAAAACCAAAAAGAGTAAGGAAGGCAGTCAATGATGATTCTGCCGATCTTCTTGGCAACTTTGATGACGAGAAACGCAAGGAGATTTTTGAAGGTACATATGTAGACAAGGAATCCACAAAGAATCCCAGCGATTCTGACAACAGTGGTGATGATGAAGAAGATATGCAAGATGAAACCATTGATGCGGAAGCTAACCAAAAGGAAGATGTTGCACCAAAGGGCAGTGACGCTGAATCTGCTTCTGAAGCAGAAGAATCCAATGCTGATGGTCATATCACTAGCGACCAATTAAATAGTTTGCTTCGTGGGGCCTCAAAATTAAACAGACACGTTTTATACGTTACAAATCTCAACTTTGAGACGACAAAAGAAGATTTGGAGTCGCACTTTTCAGTTGCTGGATCTGTGAAATCCATTCGAATACCTAAAAAACGGCGAGGCGGATTTGCCTTTGTTGAAATGGTGGACCTGAAGAGTTTTCAGCAAGGTTTTAAATTGCACAACACCGAATTACAAGGAAGAAAAATAAAGGTGCAGATCTCAGAGGCGGGAAAAAAGAAATCGGCCAACAAAAAAAATATCATCAAACAAAAGAATCGCAAGTTGGCAGAAATGCGCAACGAACAAAAAACATTTACAAAGAGTGGAAAGTTCTACGATAAGGACTTAAAAAAAGAAAAGGCGAAAGATCTACTCGCACGCAAGCGCTGGCGTAAAAATCCAGCCCCAAGAGGAAAATAATATTCATGTGCCTACATACTAGACTCTTAGCTTGTATTTAAATATATCTTATCTATTGAATAACAATTAGTATTTTAGTATTATAACTACTGCCATCGAACAATATAAAAGTTGCGTTTGCCCACACGCAATAGGGAGACTCCGTTTCGGAGTATATGTATACCGGTTGTAATGACTTCTGCAATGTTCTGCACTCTCTTTTGATTAACATAGAACCCTCCAGCATTAATAATGCGCACGGCATCGGCTGAAAAATGATGCATTAGATACATGTATTTGCAAAATGATTTTCTCAAGACAACTTACTTTCTGTGGGAAAACATTTGGCTTTCATTGCCAGTTGTAGAATAGACATACCAGGCTCGGTTAGTATATCGACCATTGTGGCACCCTGAAAGGTTTGCTTAATTTCAGCAAGGTTCAACTCTGCCAAGCCATCAACGTTTCCTTTGTACAATGCATTGGTAACACGTTCTGCTTGTATTAATCCATGCTCTGACAAATATAAATATTAGAATGTACATTTAATGAGAATGTGACAATGTTATACCTCCATGAACAAGCAATGTCACATCCTCAGCCAGTATAGTTTGAGCCTTTCGTTTTTCCGGTTCCTTGAAGTGTTCTTGCATTAGTTGCTCTATCTCAGACAGAGGAATAAAAGTGAACAATTTTAGAAGTTTCTCCACTTCAGAGTCTGGCATGCGCATAAAGAATTGATACAATGCAAATGGAGATGTTTTATTTTCATCAAGCCAAACTGCATTTCCTGCCGATTTTCCAAACTTGTCGCCCTCCTCATTAGTTACTATTGGTAGTGTCATTCCGAAAACTTCTCGATTTCGCTCAACGCGACTTATTAACTCATGACCAGTCATTAGATTACCCATTTGATCTGAGCCACCCATCTGAAAGCAGCAGTTGTGCTTGCGCAATAAATGCAGCCAATCGAATGCCTGAAATATCTGATATGTAAACTCAGTAAAGCTCATGCCATCTTCCGACTCCAAGCGCGTCTGAACAGATGATCGTGAAAGCATGGATCCCATGCGAAAATGTCTTCCCATATTGGCAACAAAGTCAATGAGGCTTAGATTTGCATACCAGTCAGCGTTGTTAACAATTCTAAGACAAATTATTAGAACTATATTAAATAAATGCAGGTGTATAAATGAAAAAAATACTCACGTAAGTGGTGCAAGCTTGGAGTTAGATTTCTGTGTATCCCATAGACAGTCTTCGTGATTTTGAAACACTTTTCGCAGTTGTTGCTCGATCGCCTGCAGATTTGTCTCTATAACAGACTCTCCCAATTGATTTCGTTCTGTTTTACGTCCACTTGGGTCTCCAATCAGGCCCGTGGCTCCGCCAACCAACGCAATTGGTTTGTGTCCAGCACGCTGGCAGTGCAAGAGGCCCATAATTACAAGCAGGTTTCCAACATGTAGGCTGTCTGCTGTGGGATCAAACCCTGCATAGATGCTCTGAGGTGAACTCTTAAATAGGGTCTTCATCTTCGGACTGTTTTGAAAATGGTTTTCATACAGAATACGATTATTTATTGTTAATAACTTACGCCGCAGTGTCTGGAAAAATGCTTTGAAAAAATCCACGCTCTGATAACTCCAACAGGTTTTTATGTGTAAAAGATCGTTTGGAGTAGCTGAAGCTGCTATGCAGCAGGCGAAATTTGAGAATTTTTAAGGCGAACATTATGCAAAATAAACCATTGATGACAATTTGTGGTTGCAACTGAATAACTAACTTTTAAGGTTATACCGAATGTTTTGCAATTTGCGCCCACAGCTGATATCAGCAGTTCCTAACATGCTGTGAAAAAAAAGGTAGCGTTTTCATAAAACTACGTCATTAACAATATTTAGTTTCTGTTCGCAATAAAATGCAGAATTGGCAATAAGATGCTTATTGCTCTTAAAATTAACTTCAGAAAATTTTTTTTTTTTAGAAATTGGAATGTTAATTAAATTATTTGCAATCATAATTGGAGTTAGAGTGACCATATCTCACAAATATATAAAATGCTCCCTCATAAAAATAACAAATGCAACCTTGCTTTTGTGGTGCCTTTGTTTACACTTTCTGTTAATCAAAACAAAGAAATATTAATGCTGAATGCTTCGCGTTGAAATATATTTTTGCCTCTAATGGCAACTCGTCAAAACTAATGCTTAATTATGTTGCTAAAAATTCGACACGCACTGCTTGAAGTTACAAATCAATCAGCAAATCTCTCAGTCAAGCAATCGGCAGTTATAATAAACAACGAGATCATTATAAGCTCCGGGAGCGTTTTGCAGCCATACGTTCGCACAGTTGGGGATGGCGACAAAATTATTCAAAACTTGCAACAGTGCAAGCTAGTTGATGCACAGGATGAAACCTGCGATGAAGGGAAACTGCTACGTAAATTAAATTATCTGGTGACCTTTGATCGGCAGCGTCGCCCACTGACGGACCGAAGTGCACAACAGTCTAATCAAGTAGCCCACATACTGACCCGATATGCAGCGCAACCGTTGTACGTCTTTTGTGCAGCCGAAGTATCTCGCAATCTTCATAAGATATTGATGAATGCTGATTCTGATAGCCAAAACGTACTACGCTCTAGTTTTTTGGTTTTGACCATGCGAGCATTGAAGGAGCGTGAATCTTTTAAGCGTTTTCTTCAACACATCGCCAGCTATTTACGCTATTTGCAACCGATTCATACACTCGACGATGTGTTAGTTATGTGCTCACCGTTTGGTTTGGAAAATTTCTACAAAACCATAAGTATTGGAAAGGTGTCAAATGTGATGGGTAGCTCTCTATTTGGCTTATCAAATGCATTGCCCTTGGGTTGTGAGGGCTCTGCAGTATTTAACAACAAACTGTAAGTTTCTGAGGTTATACTTACATACAAACGTATATATGTTTAGAATTCCATTTTATTCCAGTCGATTAGTAGGTGTTATTATATGCACATCGTTCCAGCGGGAACAGGAAAATGTTAACCTGACTTTGGCTGCCAACTTTGGTTATCTTCTGTGTGATTTTATGGAACAATTGGGCACTCCAATTACCATGTTTAATATATCACGAGAGCCATCGAATTTCGCTTGTAAGTGTAATTTTTTTACATTTCAATAAAGAGCTTAACAGTTTCAGCTTTCTCTTAAAGGGGAGCGTACAATTGCCGTCATTGAGTCGTCTGGTCAGCAAGGTACTGGTACATTCATCAAAGTTCACAACAAACGCTTTATTTTAACTTGTGCGCATGTGGTAGGACAGGTAAATATTTGTGAGAAGGAAGTACGTTTCCTTCAACTTTTAAATTAATGCTTACAGCCAAACGCTAAAGTACTTTGCCGTGCTATCGACCGTGAATTCCACTCAGATGTTATTTGGTCCAATCCTGATGAAAATCGTCCTTTTGACTTGGCGCTGCTTAGTGCTCCTGACGATGTGTCAGAGCGTCACTGCGTTCGTTTGGCTCGCAATCGAGCTACTTTGGGACAAACAGTGTACAATGCTGGCTTTCCTTACTATGTTAACTTTAACTTTAAGTACGACTTCAATCCGTCCATATTTGAAGGACGCATTATTAAGTGTGATCAAGGTGCAATTATGTCCGATGGAAGCGTGCAAGCTGGACAAAGCGGTGGCCCAATGTTCGACCAAAACGGTAGCATCCTCGGAGTGTGCGTGTCTAATATAAAACATGAGGATGTTGTGTATCCAAATATAAATACTGCTATTCCGACTTTCGATATCCGACAAACCTTACAAGAATTTGCAAAAACTAGTGGTATGTTATAAATAAGCTATTTCCAATTTACTAAGTAACTTTCTTTCTATTATATTTTAGATGTAAAGGTACTAAACAACCTTGTTGCAAGCCAGGATGTGCGACGGGTTTGGTCGCTAGAAATGCCTCCCATTCAAAGCAAGTTGTGAGCTATTCATTCCACAATATTATTTATGTAAATATACAATTGTTGATTAAACACTTATTGTTTTTCGCTTAATATAAATAATTAATAAAGTAAACAGAAAGGCAAAATGTTTAATTCTTGTCAAGACAGTCATTAACATGACTTTGCAAAACAGTAATAGCATTGAACGATTTTGAACAAATGGGACAACGCATCGAAGCCTCCGTAGTCTTTGCAGCTGCGCCTGTTGGATCCAAAACCTGGAACAACATTTTAATAATTGCATTGGCATTACTTATGCAAACCACACAAACTATCACATACCCTTATCGGCCTCTGCTCATCCCGCAAAGGGCTCTGGCTTGACGTCGAAGGCGTGAAGCTAGATTTGCTATTTTTGTGCGATTCAGCTAGAGCTTCAATTAACTCTTGATTGCGTCTTTGTAATGCTCGCAAATCAACCAAATATTGCTCCTTCTCGCCAGCATTCTTTTCACGATCAGCTCGTTCCATTTCAAAATCTCGTCTATAAATTTCAATTTGTGTTTTCAAATACGCGATTTCTTCGTCCTTTTCCACATCCTTAGCTTTCAGGTTATTAACATCGGCGCGCACTACATTGAGAAGTTCTTCTGCACTAGCTAAGTTGACGCTTAAACAGTTTATTTCATCAATATATTTGTTTTTCTACAATAAAAATTATTTGATTAGAGAACTTTAATAATGTTGAATGCTGTGAACAAACCATATCATTGATTTCTAGGTTTTCGGCTAATAATTTTGACATTTCTTGGCGCAGATTCTTGACTTCGAGTTCGTGTTTGTCAGGTTTAGTATCTTCATTCAATTCTGCGTCGACAATATCAGGAACGTACTCGAAGGACGGCTGTGAATGTATTTAGAGATTAAGATAACCCCGCAGATACTAGCTTACACAAATATTAATATCTACTATATAATGCTAATATTTTATCAGCCAATTAAAGCGCGATAAGAAACAAAGTTACACAAGGTATTTTACGAATAACTTACCATTTGTTGTTGTTGCAGCCTTTCAACTTCAGCCCGAATATTGTTTATTAGTGAAGATTTTTCGGACACACTTTGTCTAAGTTCATCGTGTTCCTTTTGCCTGATCTCTTCCACCAGACGCATTTGCTCCAAATTAATCTCGACATCATTCTTTAATTTTCGATTTTCTTCAGTTAATTTATTTATCTGTGTTTCACATTCGATTAACTTTTCCTTATATTGCTCTTCACGGCTTGCTGCCTCCTTTCGCCATTCCTGGGTAATTCTATAATACTCCTGCATTGTATGATTAACTTTATCCAAAGTTTCTGTACATAACAATTTGTATTATAAGGATTTATTGTAGATATTAAAAATTTTCACTTTTATATAGCACAAAAAGAATATGACTACTTACGTTTTAAGGCCATGTAATCGGTCATCATGGTTTGTAGTTTAACCACATCCTCGGCGCAGGCTTGCATAGAGCAGAAGCTGGGAAATTGTGAGTATACGCTGTTCTGTTACAAATAAATAAGAAAAAACAATGTGTGTTTACTATTTATGTAACATTATGATCAATATGCATGCGTACCTTGAGCACGTCAGGATTTACATCGCCCATGAGGAAACTAGCTGCCAATGAATTTTGTTTTGACGGCAACGTTGTGGGAAGACTGCTTTCAATTGATTTCGTCAGCTCACTAATATTGTTTGACTGACTCAAATTGAGGGGTGCAGCAGTATTTTCAATCGTTTTGGGTGTCGTATCCACTTCGGCTGTTTCAATTCCATCACTGACGAGAGCATCATGAAGAAGGGAATTTCCATGAGAATAGAGCGAAGGCAGAGGTGAACTTCCCAAAATAACGAAGGAATCCTCTTCAGTCATTCTGTCTCTGCAATCGTTCTGTCACTAAAGAAATGTAAACGTTCACAAATCTGAAAATAACATTCGCATGTCAGATTTTGCAGGGGATTCCCCGTTATTTAAGGTATTGAGAACCTTTGAGGTCAACAAAATGCCTTCTCGGGGAATGATCGATAAATATTCAACTATGAACAGCACACATGTGCTGTTATAGTGCATATGTATATACAATAAATATGTATTTTTATCTCTTTGATAAAGATGTACTTTGTGATTCATAACAATATGACTTCATGGCTTCCCCGATTGATGCGTCATTTTAAATTTCAATTAAATTACGCGTCTATTGAGCTTACAAACCTTATCGTTAGCTTCACCTGTGCGAGTAATTGTTAGTATTATTTTCTTTAAGGTATCTGCGAGCGGTTTAATAGTTTTATTTATTTTTGTGCATTTTATGACCTACTTTGAAAGTGTGACCAAATCGAAGAATTTGATCAGCTGTTTGTGTCGTGTGGCCGTTTTAAAAAATTCAAGTGAGCTGCATGTCGTTTTACAGCACTACAGCACTATTGCGATTGGTTAACCGTTGGCTTTTGAATAAACCACTAATTGACAACTTATTAATTATCAGAGCCGAAGGCTTAGTTTAGTACTGGATGTTTAGTGTTATGTTTGTGTATTGTACTAAAAATAATTTTTTAAATAAAAAAAAAAATTACTATATAAGCATTGTTGAAATTGACAAGATTTTTCTGTTAAATGTCAATAATTATGATATTGGTAAACTAATGAGGTTTTTAAAAACAATATAAGTTTAACTGTATTTTAAAAATGTTTGGCTCTTAAAATAGGCTTTTCGGAACTAACCTTAACTTATCTTATGTCTGTTTGAGAACCGGATTTACCCTTATGGCATATTTTTCATGCTTGAATGTACTCATCCATTTTTTTATAATGTGGGTTAATAAGGTGCTTGCGTGTTATTTTGAGCACAGTGGTGTGACAGGGAACTTGATTCCCTCAATTTGTATACGAATATAGCTAAAAATTCAACTTTAATTTCATCGAATATTACATTTTTTACTTACAAATTTAATATGTAGTACAATTTGAAGCGAAAACAATTTTCATTGGGAAAGGATTGGGAGAACACATCTAAAACCTAAAGTTACTTCTTAAATTAACATATATTTAAATAGTTTGAAAATGTTTTACATGTTGTTCAAAGACTTTGCACACAATTTTGGCTAATATTTGAATATGAATACGAGTCATCCATGCTAATCACTATTCTTGAACTATTTGTGTATTCACAAAACATCCAGATTTTTTGAAGACGAAATTATAAGAAAACCCCTAAAACAAGCTTTAGTTGTATCAGTTGACGACAGCTGAGCTTTCACTGTTTGCAAATAAGTAATATACATAATCATTTCAAACTGGTTTTCTTGTTTTATGTGACAAATTGAATAAAAAAATACAAATTGATTTTGCAAATAAAAATATAAAATTTTATTTTGTAAGAATCTCTATTTCAGCTTAAAACTAATGCACACGAATAAATAAAATTAAAGAAAACTTAAACGTTGTTATATAAATTGTACAAATACGAAATTCAATTAAAGCTCAAGTGCATCGAAACCATTTACACAGTTAAACAAAGATTCCTCAAGCACGACCAATATCAATATCACATTCAAATCTCTCATCCACCCGATACACTCAATCATTATACTTAAAGTTAGCCCTATATTCTATTAAAAATCAATTCAGGAGGCGGTGTGCCCCCAACCTGTGGCTGGCATTTACGCTTGCCCCTTGCTGTAGTAGTAGCCGGAGCTGACAAGGGGCTGTGTTTGTGTTTGGCGGAACTGACGTCGCACTTGCTGAGGATGAGGTGGTTGCAGCTCTCTCTGAAGAGCAATGGCCGCGAAGTGTTGCTGCTTGAGTGCATTAATGGTAGCTATCTTGCGATGTCTATTAGGCCGTGAGATGTGGCTGCTGTGTGCCAGGCGGTAGGTTTCCAGATCATCGTCACGCGGTAATGGACGATTTTTATCCTCCTCAACGGGTGTACCATCGGGACGCAGGCGAATGACCAGTGGTCCGCTCAAAAACGTTTGTGGTGGCTCTGCTGTCAAGGCGGCGGCAACAGGAAGCTCACTTGACTGTTGGACCGCCGGACGCTGATCGCCACCATAACCATAAGCCATATCCATATCCATGGCATATTTGTGCTTGTGCTCGCTGCTGCTGCCACTGCTGCTGGCATCGAATAGTGGATTCTGCTGTTGTTGATTTTCTTGTGGTAGTTGCTGATGGGTGAGTATAATGAGTGAGGAGGCCGGGGGCGTGGGCACTGGCTGTGGCTTGCGTGTCGTTATCAGTGTTGCACTGGGATGATCCCGCATAATCGATGACCAAACTGCGGAAAGAAACAATTTATACATTGAAATCACGTACGCTTATCATTATCGCATATGGGTTAATAAATATGAAAACACGTATGTGTGCCACAGCGCGCAATTCCAAGCCAAATCCAAGTAATAACTGCTCTTGCAGCTGCTATTATCGTTCACGGAAGTTGTCACTGAATTCCCACGCTCAGCGTTCGTTTGGGTTAGGCTTTCTTTGGCTTGGCTTGGCTTGGAATGGAATTGGGTCTGATCTTATAAATATGCAATACTCACTCAGCTCATTGGCATCGCGCTGATACGGATCAAGTGCCTCCAGTTGCGCATCGGAGAATGTTTGCAATTTCTCATAGCCATAACCAAGCAGATTGTGCTTGCACTGGTTCACTGGTAGGCCACCGCCCACCGTTGACTTGCAGTGCACGCTAACCAGTTGCCCGAACGTCGAGTATAGGTAAGACATCTGGGAAAGAGAGGCGAAATTAGAGATAAGTTAAGAGGCAGACTTGAGCAATAGCACTAACAATAACAACAACGGGAATAACAACGGCAGCAGCGGCAACAGTGCGTGTGAGTGATGCGCTCAAATGAAATGCATTTCAAAAGCGAATCGAGTTGAGCAACTGCCTCTCGTATGTGTATATGCATATATACTTAAGAGTGTGTGTGTGTCTCTGTCTGTATGTCTGTATGGAGCGAGGGTTGGGTCCGCATCTGTGCTCTAGTTTACGGTTCAGCAGACAAAGCAGCGCATGCCCAGTTTGCTTTATCAACGATTTGTACCAGCGTGTTTTCTGCTTTGCTATTCTTTGTGCGCATCGGTGCGTTGAATAGACTTTTAATTGCAGAATATTCTACTGCGGATGACACATGCTCAAGATTGGAATGTCGCAGGTGGTGACGTAAAGCCCAGCCTAGCTGGCTCACATCTTCCATCACCCATTTGCCATGCTAATGAACAGACACTCAACTGATAATTAATTGCAAAAGACAACAAATCCCGGCATTTCTCACTTATTAGCAAAATTTAAATTTTATTTGGAATAAATAGAAAGTAAGGCCAAAGAATGCTACATTTAGCAACAGAATTTGTGTCATACATTTGAGTACATTGTAGTCAATTCTGCTTGTATCTTGCACCTTGAGCTGGTTCCAGTCAAACCGAAAAGATTCATTTGCATTGGATTTGAATTGGACTGCGACTTGGGTTTGGGGTTTTGGATTTGGATTTGCATTGCTTCTTGGCTCCGTCTCAAAGTTTTACAATTTAACGCTGTTTGCATAATGATATACACGATGTATGCACAAAACGCTGGCTCAAATTACAAATTACCGTTAAGCCCACAACAGCAAAAGCAGCAGCAGCTCAACACAAACAACAGCAACAAAGGCAACAACCTGTAGCGAATATGTATGTTTATTGACCACAAAACGTGTGCAAACTGTAAAATGCAATTTGAGACAAATATGCTTTTTTCTACATTTGTACATACATACTTACATAAACATATGTATGTATGTATGTAGATGTTGTTCGTTAGGTTTCGTTGCAGTAAAAAATTACTCAATTTACCAAGCAAAATAAAGTACATAAATAAATAAATGATACGTGTAGGCTTTTGTTTTTACCGAATACAAATGCATACGTCAGCATACCCCATATAATCCCTTATCTGATTTATTTAACATTTTTACAGCATTTTTACTTTTTATTTTTTTTTTAACTGTTCCAGCCCCTGACACAATTAAATAATTAAAGAGAATATCCAAATGAATGTGAGCATCAACAAAAAAGTAAATAATAAATTAAAAAAAAAAAGAAAATGAATAAAAATAAAAATAAAGGCGGGTGTTGTCAAAGTCACACACATTAGCATGTACATATATTATAAGTCACATATACATATATTTAAATTACGAGTACAGGTTGTACACAGAGATCTTGGCTTTATAATGACCGGCAAATACCTGAGATCCCACTTGCCGATCGTCGTCGTCTGGCAGCTAATGATTTATAACCAGCTTACAAAATGATTAACAAACTCGCGCATCAATTCCAATTAGTTATGAAAAAATATAATTGAATTTTTAAATGAATATGTATAATTATGTCTATATGAGAAAGCTGAGAAATGTAAAAAACTTAACTTGATAAGTTGATAATTCTCAGTAACTTAGAAACGTACTTGAACCAAAGTGTAACCTCTAGGAGTTTTTATTATGCATGCATAATTTGTCTAATAATAAAATCAAGAATTTATACTTGAAAATACTAAATGTATTAGGTGTGAGATCCCTCCTTCCACTATATTGATGTGATCATTCAAATGTACTATTGAACAAGAAAATATTTGTTGCAAGCAAAGTTTATCAATAAATTTGAGCTAATCTGCATAGATAGGGAATTTCAAATGCTTCTTGAATATTTCCCAAATTTGGGGAATACATAGATTTAATTAACAGCGTTTCTAATTCGCACTTAAAACAAAAACAGAATGTCATAAATATTCGCCAGTTGGTGTATCCCCGGAACTAAAATGCTAACCAAATGTTTGTCAGCTTTTTTTTTGTTTTTTATTTTATTATTATGTTGTGTTGAGTCTGGTTCAATAACCTGCTGATATACGCAGTTTACATTATGAAACAAAAGACAAAAACGAACAAAAAAAATAATGATAGCAATACAAGTAAAAGGGTAAAAATTTCAACAAAACTAATAAACAACCGGTGGAGAAACGTTGGCGTCCAGCCAGAGGCTCATAGACAGACGTAGATTCGGATAGAGGCAGACCACCTCAGCATGATTGCCATTACCATTGGAAATGTTGATCCCGTTCACGATCATTATAATGGTGACGATGCTTCATTTTCGCCTTTGTGAGTGTATAAGTATGTCTGCGAGTATATATATTTTTACGTAAAAAAATAAGGCGAACATAATTTATTTATTGAAGTTCGGGTCAAACCGGCTAAACGCGTTTGCACCTAAACATTAAGGGCAAAAACTACAACAAAACCATTGCTTGTTTTTTTTTGCAATCGAAAATCGAAAGCGCTAGAGATGAAACTCGATGAAGCGAACAGAAAACGGTAAACAAAATTTAATTAAAAAAACAAGTGTGCTCAAGTCGCGATAGCGTGACTAAAAGGCACCCTATAACTGAATGAAATTAGCTTCTTTAAATACGTATCAAATTTCATATAGCATAGATAGATACAATACAATTGATTGAATTATTTATAGTCGAGTATATGAAATGTGTAGCATCACATTATTTTGCGAGATTTATTTCTTGACTGCTGCTGTTGCCGCAGCGTTAGAATATAGGTATTTATTTATATATTATATTATTATACTTGGACAAAACATATTCAATGCCTTTTCTCTTATGACTATTTATTGTACGCAATATAAAACTTAAATTCTAATTAGCAATTTCTAATGAATTTTATGCTCTGTCTTCTCTTGTTTTATTTTTATAGTTTCACGATTTGCGTTTTAGAATTTCGATATTAATTAGCTTTTGGAAATTATTTTCTCGTTTGTCTATTGATATGCGGGTACCGGATATACTACGTACATACTGTAGTACAAGTATTGTACCAGTATATAGTACACCTACACATCTACATTCATACATATATAAAAGGTATATGTATGTATGTACATACATATATGCTATTGAACATGTCGAATTCATTTCGTCGGATTGTACTCGCATTACAAAAGCGACTTTGGTTCTATTGTCTACCCATATTGTGTGGAGGGGCTTAGAATAAAAATAAAAGTAAATAGAAAAAAAAGCGGTAACGACAACAAAGCTGCTTGAAATTATTTAAGGCGCAGTTCGCGTGCGAGTAGCTAAAATAGATGCGTTGCCAAAAATGTTTTATAGGATGTAGTTAGCAAGCCGCATGACTTGGCGAAATGAGGGGTTCAGTATAACTAATTGCATTAAGCTGTCATTAATAACTGGCAAGCTTATTATATTTACATCGTATTTATAATAGCCGCAAAGTTCATTAACTGTTTATGAGCGTGTAACATACCCCCGCCTCGCACCACCGCACCACCGCGCACCACACACTATTCCAGATAGACAAACACGTCCGATCCCAAAATCAAAGACTTGACGCAGGCGCCGTCGTTGTCACGGTTTGTTGCGCAAAAAAGTGAAAAGCTTTTTTTCGAATTTTTATTTTGTTTTGTTTTTTTTTTGTACAATCCCCTACCAAGTTTTGTAGCAATTGCAAATGCAAATGAAAATAGTTTTTAGTTTTTTTTTTTCTATTTTGTTTATCATAAACGAAATTTAATGTTTTGTCTTGTTGTCGTCGTCCCGCTCTGCTGACTTTAGTGCAAGCTCATTAGGATTTATTGTTCGTTTTGAGTGCTTTTCATTATTCCAGCAAACGTTTGCCATAACTAAAAACAGCATGCGAATTTGAATTATTGAAGTTGTTTGCAAATAAAAGTCAGTTGTCAGAGAAAGGCTATGGGGAAGCACTCTTTCCCATTCATATTCTAAGCCATAATTCTTATGAAAAGGGAAGAAGATAGTCGAAAGAATGAGCAGTTTCTAAGTAGAGCTGTAATTACAGCAGGGAGTACAATGAAGCTTCTTAGTCGCGGTGTCCGAGTCCCCTATAAAATTTATAATTAGTTACTTTAACTCTAAGTAACTTTATTGTTAGCCAGGTGGATACTCGTTTGTATCGTTTGTGTGTTTGTATGTTAGGTAATTCTCACAAGCTTGCTTTTGGTTTCTATCGGGCTGCACATACTCAAACACTTGTACAGATACAAAGTGACTCGATGCCTTTCTAAATTTCCGTTTCTTGGAGTCTTCCACAAAAGTCTCGAGTCTGTTGAAACCGGCAATACATTAAGTATGTTTTAACTTACTATATATATACGTACATACAATATACTAGCACGAGTATGTATGTTAGGAGTAAGTATATATTTGCAACATGCAAACGGTCGAACACGCGCGAAGGTAAACAAAATCTAAGCGTTTCACCGAATGACAACTGGAGATATAGACCGGCTGGGCCGGTTGATGATCGTCATTGTCATTATGTCGATTGTCTGCAGCAATGGAACCATGTGAACAATGATTAGCAGTAGCCAAACAATTGATAACATGATAACACTGATGCGGACAATGTCAAGTTCAGCTATGCGGCATATGATATTCATATTTATGTCAAGGATGACTTACGCCGATATTCTTCAGCTCATGAAATGATAACCGAGACATATTTAATATTCAATTTGTATTTCTGAATACATAACTGAATTGTAGTGGAGTTGTAGCTGCTGTCGCTTCTGCTTTGGCTGTTTTCAATGTTTATTTATTTCAATACATTATAGTTTTTTTTTCTTCGATTTTGTTTTGTTTTTAAGTAGCATTGTATTTATTGTGATTCAGCTAACTATTTGTTGTTTGTGGGGCCACTGTGACTGCGGTACAGTTATGCAAATGAGCCTCAAATACCGCTCACTGGATGCTCATTTTAATGTCTGCTGCCCATGCATATTCAGTTTTTAGTATTGAGTATTCAAATTATTCAATATGTTCGATGTGTTCGATATGTTGGTGTGGAAACGAGCGACATAACATAAAAATAGCTGCTAAAAGCTGCAAAGCGCCGTTAATGTTTGTATATCATAATGTGTGTGTTTGTTAAGCACTGCTATTTATGATGTTCATTGAAAAGTTATCATAACATCGAATATGAAATCTCATAAAAATATTGATAATTATGTACGTCAATGTGCGAAAAACTGTGCTAGATTTGTCGGATTGTCAATGCCAAGGACACGCGCACCACATCTCCATTGTCATTGTTATAACTAGAGCGAACATGGCGTATGCGTAATGTGCGATTATTATTATGATTTTTGATGCAAATTAGAAGGGTTCATTTAATTCATTGGCTGTTTAGGGGCATAGAGTGAAGTGGACTTACTTTTTCGTTGCGTGACAAAAACTCCCAAATGGGTATTGCCGAGGCTGAGCTCATTTGAATTGTCACAGCACTGAGCAGGCAGCAGGCTAAGATTACTCTTGCAACTTGCGTCATGTTGCTTCCAGTATGTGTTGTGGCAAAGGTTGCTTGATAGGTTTGCTTTGATCCGGTCTCCTGGGCCAATTGCAGGCCGTTATTGTCGTTGAGGTTGCTGCTTTTGTATAATGCGCTTCGTCAGACTTTCTTTTTCTTTTGGCTCAATTAAAGGCGCTTTTGTGGCTTATTTGATGTTAATACCAAAAGCGAAACTTTCTTTTGTCCAATGGCTTAACTTTGGCTTATGCTCTTTGCTTTTGCACTTAATTTAATTAAAGTGAACAACGAGCTTGACTAATTTCGTTTTATTTGTTTTGCTTTTTGAGTTTGTTTATTTGTTTGTCTCGACGTATCGGCTTAAAACGCAAAAGCTCGTTTCACATTTCACACCCACTGTTGAAATTCCTCTCGCACACACACATTCACAAATTGACAGATTGCCGGCTTCGTTTGCGACTGCGACTCGTCTTCAAATGAAGCAACAGACAGCGGCGCAAACGTATTTAAGCTTTGAGCGTGGTTGAACTGGATATGAGCACGTGACACGATATGGCACGAGCTGCTTGTCTATCGGAGTAATATTTGATAAGTCTATGCAGAATCGCTTTAAAATATATCAACACGACCGCAACACTGCCCATAGCTGAGAGCGAAGCTTACAAGAGTGCAAATGGCAGTGCGAACAGGTGCTCTCTCGCTCTCTCATCTTTCGATCGCTCTCTGATTGAGTGACACGCACACAGCAAACTTGTTCTACACGATTGCAATTAAAATAGAAATTGAAAAATACAAATAAATAAATTCAAATAAAAAATTGCAAAATTTCAAAGTCAAGTTTACTGTCGTCGTTGGGTCTGTCTCATGTCTAACCAAAAGCAGTTGAGCTTCAGAATGTAATTTATAATAAAGTGTAGTTGTGTACATATGTACATACATATACATATGTACATACAAATGCATAAGTATGCACATACATATATTTGTACATTTATTTGTGTATGTGTGCATTTATTGAAGCAATTGATGCAATTTGCAATTTAACTGCTTCTGTTGTTTGTTGTGAATATACAATATGTTTTATTTAACAACCGAATGATAATTAATTTGTGTCTTTGGTAGAGGCGCCAAGCTAAGCTCCTCTTTTGTTTGAGCTTCAATTTTCGTCAAATTTATTTGATGGAAAAGTAAAGAATGACAATAAAAACAATCACAAATGGTTGCAAATTTGTGTCGCCCAAAGGTATTTGGGTATTAAGATTACACAAACCGGTTTTGACTGATTATGAATACACATGATTGCTAATTATTCAAGGATGGAATTCCCCAATTACATATAGAATATCTCATTGAATGCGTAAATTAAGACGTTTTATAATTGATAAACTCGTTGCGTTCTAATTTAATGTTGAATTTTATTCACTTGCATTACATTTGGTCAAACTAATTGCATCTCAACGATCTTAATGGAGGCTTGTGGGTACAGTCACCATACACACTGCCAGCCGTTAGGTTGTTGACACATGCACTACTTATACTGGAAACAAGACAAATGAAAACCGATTTAACCAAAAGCTACAGGAAACCGTTAAAGGTAACGTTAATGCCGTCTCATCTGTCAGATGCCTGTTTCTTCCCGGATTTTGTAAAATGAGAGCGTTAAGAAAGTGGGAACTGAAATCAGGAAAAGCTTAAAAATGCTTTACAAATTTTTGTTGGTTTAATTTTCAACATTGCACACATAAAAACATCAATCAACATTAGAATTATAAAGAGTACGTAGGGTATCCCAAATCTTCTCGTTTATAATCGATTGTACTGCATAAAGTTTCGATCGTAGCGACTGGCACTGCCATATCCTTTATCGTCCCTATCGTCGTTATACAGCATAAAATCTTGCCCTTGCTCATCAGCAGATCCAAAGATTGGAATGTAGCTACTATAGCTGAGATCCAGCTTTAAACGCTGATCTGGATCGCGTCCCAGGTGAATAACTTTTGTATATAGGTCATTGTCCGCTTGTAGGGCACGATCAAAGTCCTTCCAGTGTACAAACTTGACCTGCTCACTGGGTATGGCATTCCGATCCAAGAGCTCTATCAATGTATTCGAATTGACTGGCTGCACAACGTTTAGCTCACGTTCCACATTAATAGCACCATTGTTCGATGGCAGACGTCGCTTGCTGAGCTGCGGCTGTTTTGGGTCCATGTCCATATTCCAAAGCCATGCCAGAAGTGGGCTAACAGAAGCCTAAATAAACAAGGTTTTAAAAATAGCCAGCAGATGAATCATTGGCTTAATTACTGACTTGGGCATCACTGCGTCCCATATGGGGAATCGTCTTTGTATTTTTAGTGACGAAACTTTCAGTACGCTTGCCGAGGCGAGGTACGTTTTTAGTGATTTTCAGAAAGAAACCAGGACTCTCATCCGCATTGCCACAGCCGAAGAACTCAACTATAAGCAGCACTACAAACACCAGGATAGTGGTCGATCTCATGTTGCTGCCCACTGTTCAACTGTGTTGGGGATAAAGTTGATCGAAGGTTTTTATATAGATTTATAACCCTCATTAATGGGATGAACTGCTTACACAAATGCGGGCAACAGCTGCTCTGTGAATTTACATTATCGATCTAAGTAGCACTTGGCTGTTAACAGCACAATTGACCTAAATACATAATTATCCATAGAGTTTGATAAGATTCGATTTTTTTTTTTCAAGTGTATTTAAATAAGAAAATAAATAAAAGAGTAGAGATAAGGAATGTATAAGATGTACGTCATCAGATCAGCGAACTCTGCGCCCACTGGGCCACTTCTGTAGGCAGTGCCTGATAGCGCTGCACAGCCAGCTGAATCTGTCCATATGTGAGAGCCAATTTGTGCATTTCAAACTCTTTTTGAACCTTGCCCAGTCCACTGCTTGATAATGGCATGATGAGCTCCACAATCCGCAAATGCTCGAAGGCTTTTAGAACAATGGCACGCTCAACTCCCTGCATTGTGCTGGAGACTTTAGCAAATTTGTTGAAGCGTCCAAAGACTATTTCGAAATTGAATGGGTCTCGATCATAGATGGTTGAATGATGCTTGATGGCAATTATTAGGCAAAGTTCGAGCACAGAAAGACCACAGAGTAGATCAACTTTGTCATCGCATTCGTAATGGCTGGCCAATGCTGTCACCTGCTCAACTGCAATATGTGGCGCCTCGAGTTTAATTTGTGCAACCAGACGAAATGTGAACATCTTAAGAAATGCCTGGCTGACGTCGAAATCGTAGAGCATTTGCAGTGTTTTTTGTACCGATGGATGCTTAATAAGTTTTGAAATGTCTTTGTTCCAGTTGTCGACAAATCTCTTATCAAAAGAATACTCCACGCCATCAAAATGATTTTGTTGAAATGTAAGTGCTTCTGATCTCAGCAGTTCCAGGCTGTCAATGCGATCTGCAGCTGTTTTTAGCTCCTTGTTGCTTGGAATGCTTATGAGCTCTTGGAAGAGTGCTGAATACTCGTCGAATTTATGGGCACTTGGAAACAGGAACACTTGCCTGAAAACGAAAATAGCACAATTAATATTATTTGGGTTCATATGAATGTAGGACCATATACCTGTGCGAAAATCTCGATTTAACGCGCTTCTCAAGGAGCTCAATGACGTCCAGCCGACATGTGACACCCAGCACGCAAATTGGCGCTTGTGCTGACTGTGATACGTCGAAGAGATTATAAAGTAAGGTTTGATTGTGATGTGTACAGAATAGATCGAACTCTTCCAAAACGAATACAACGCTCTTGGACTTCTTATCGCCAGTCTTGAGACATTGCAGAAGAAATGCTAGATTCTCGGCAAAAGATCCAAATACCTTGCCGTCAGCAGCATTCTCCAAGCGCATTTGAACAGTGATGGATTTAAGTGCGATGCGATCGTCAGTGTGCAGATTACCATCGAGATGCACAATAATCGTGTTGTCCACAAACGATTTGTTATCCAGTAAATCGGTGAGCACAGCATTGATAAGCTGAAATATGTTAAATTGTAAGTTTTGCAATTGATTTTATATTTGTGTTTACCGTAGTTTTACCAGCGCCTCGCGGTCCTATCAAGAGCAAGGAATTTGACTCTCCCATTTCCGCAGTGCGTTGAAGTAGCTGGCGCACATTGGAACGCTCGTTTTCATAGCCTCGTAAGGAAGTATAGTCGCGCTGCAATCGCTCCTTGAGAAAACGTCGTGTTTTGATTAACTCCAGTCCAGCGTCCGGCATATTTAAATTATTATAATCTTCACTGGGTTTGTGTTTCTGTTTATGCTTGTTTTGATTAAAAATTGCCGCCAAAATATCAGCTGTGATAGAGGTGGTATTCTGTCGATAACTTTTATATTTGCAAAAAAAAAACGATTGTCATGGCGGCTGCTCAGAGAACGAAGCTGTTGGCCCTCTGAACTGCTCCACACATGATGTGCTCCTCACTTATCGAAACTCTGAATGGCTTCCAAGCTTAACGAAATAATGAAATCAAATCAAATATGGTTAGTGGCAAAATTTAACGTATTTTTAATTCAAAACAAATTTTGATTTGATTATAATAGTTTAATTACTCTACAATAAAGACATTAACCATTCCATTGGTTATTTTAGCAAAACATAGTTCCCGAAATATTTCAATAAAATAATGGAGGAGCATTTAAGATTAAAATCTATTAGTAATTTCGCTATTATAAGCAGCAATGAAGCGTATGGACAGAATCGTGATTTGGGCAATGTCATTTGCTAGCTTGAACTAAATAGACGTTTTCTGACAGCAGAGTAATGAATTTATGGCGATTTTCATTTGTAGTTGCTATAATAAGCCCCATTGGGGTAAGTTATTATAAATGTAATGTAAATTAATATAATAATATAAATGAATATAATTGTTTGCAGATACACGCTCTTTTTGAATTTAATAACGCAAAATGTATTGTACGAAATCCAAGATTATTGACGTTTGAATATTGCTTTTTAAGGTCCGTCAATCGTACCTACAAATATTTTTCGATGAAAACTCGGTTCTCTTCATTTCCTGTTGATAACACTTGGGTAATGACGATAAGAACAATATTAAATTCAATCTAACTGGATTTACAAACAGGTATCTGTGAAACTCTTCAAGAGAGATAATCGGCATATCTTTGATCGTTACAATGTGACCGTAAATGGATGCAAATTTTTAAAAGAACGTAATAATCCATTAGTTAACGTCTTATTCGGCATATTTGAGGAATATTCTAATCTCAACCACACGTGTCCGTTTAATGTAAGTATTCACACTATGTATAAGTTCCCTCAATAATAATATAATTCAAATATATTGTCGTGCTAAGCATGATATACTTTTAGAGAAACTTCCGATACAGCATATAAACTCCCTAATACAATATCTTGTTCCCGACGGACAATATATCCTCAATACTTCTTGGAGTGTTAATAAAAAACCATTTGCTGATGTCATTGTGTATTTTACAAAATCTTAAAACTGTCCAACTATCAAGGCAAATTACTATTGAAAAATAAAATCTAAAACGATTCGGCTGAATGAACATATAAAATATTATTTATATTGAAAAATAAATAAAATATTCTGAAACAATCAATGATAATTTATTTGTTGCAACTAAGCAACTTTTGAAATGACGCTCAAGTTAAAGCTTAAATTGTTAGTGGAATACAAATCTGTATTTAAAACACATTGAACACCAAAAATAATAGACGTATTCAATAATGGCAAAGGAAGTAATCACTACAGACCAACTGAAGTATTTTCGTTTAGTATCCAAAACCGATAACCAATCTAGTGATCGTTGGGTTAAAAACTTCAGCTGGTATCCCGTCAGGCAAAACATCGAGTTCAGTCGCGTTGCCGAGATCTATGGCGAGAGTCGTCATGACTATGGAGATGAGTCGTTTACGAAATATGCTCTACGCAAAAGGCTGAACAATAAACATGCCAAGAACTTCATCCAAGAGAGTAAGCCAGATGTTAACGTGGAGGGACTAAATGAGCAATCTTTCAATGTGAACAATGAAGCAAAGGTGCCGCCCACAACCAATGGAGAATATGGACGTTTCAAGCCTACTAGAATTCACTATTGCTAAGTTTTCAGCGCTGTGATATTTGAACTTTGAATGCACAATATTTTCTGCAGGTCAATGAAGATCTTTCACCTAATAACAGATGGCGACACTTTTACTTAGAAATCGCAGAATGAGTATTGCCATTTTACTCTTGTGTTAAGCCAGCACCTGCATCTGCAGCAACACCTAAGTACGCCTAGACCTGTCATCTTTGGGATAAGGTCAGTTCAGGCTTGTCAGTAATTTGGCAATGGCGTTCATTCAAGTGGTTTATCTAATGACATAGCTCAGCTGCTGCCAATCATTACAACTGTTGGCTAGAAATAACAAATTCGATGGTATTAGCAAGTTCTGTGCGAGATTCAGCTGCCCATAGAGCTAGACAGGTGTTGTCGTCTTACAATAATGAATGGACTTGACTTCTGGTTACACTTCTGTCGAGCTTGGCCTGGAGCTCTAGTTGCCAGTTGCCAGTTTTCACTCATCCCATGCAATTAAGAGATCATCGTCTCCTCTTCTCTCGGCCATCGGTCGCTGACAATGCAACTTTGAGCCGCCACTTCATTTATGGCTCAGAATCGCTGCGATTTGATTTGCATGACCATGCGCATAATTAACAAGGTGAAAATGTCAGCTAGTAACCGGTTCTAGTGGCGCTGATTAAAACTCACCTTACCCAACGAGTGCTTACTGTAACGCCACTGCTGGAGCTGTAGCTGGAGCTGAAGCTGTTGGGTTTTTTCTTCCCTCAGTCACGTCTAGTTGAAAAGTTCGCACAGGTAATTAACTGCGACCAAGTTGCTTGCACTTTTTTTTATTAAACATTGCGAATGACTCGACGATTGTAAATGAAAACAGTTTTTATAGGATAAGGAAGTGGCCAAGAAATAGACAGACTTATGTTCACTTGTGCTTTATTACTCTGGATCAGTTCAGCAGTTATTAAATTTAATAACTTTACTTGAATTAGCATAGAAATAAAAGTCTACTTTTAATTCGAATTTTATTTTTTGCAATTGCCCAAAGATATAGCTAGTTTTAAAGCCCATACATTATTGATGGCAATGCATTGTAAATGTTGCTAATTTTAGTTTTGTGCAGCAATCTGAAAACGATTAGCCCCAAGCCTTATTGCTTATTCAATATTAGCTTGGCTGACTGAATATCATATACATTTCATAGACTGACTTCTTTAATGCATGTGTAGGCCGAAACAGCTGCTGGAAATGATTAAAGCGCTGGCCAAGTGTTAGTATTATCCGGTGGTTTATGGGTGCCGTAGGTCAAGTAATTTCCATAAAGTTCTTTATGCAAATTATTGGCCAAAACTTTCATGCGATGGCACTTGGCAAATCCTATTGCAAGTGTGGAAATTACTGAAGTGGCACTCTTTCGTTTCGAACATTTGTGCATAGTTTGTAAGTTGAGGAAAACAGATTAAAATTTTATAGAATACTACTTGAATACACTCGTATTTGGGCCAACTCGAGCGGGGGTGAGTGTGAATCATTTGCGGATCATTAGCCACATGGTTGCATTCACAGCCAGACCGGATGGATGGCTGGACTCTGGCGTGAGCATTGCCAGCTGCAGACCTGACGCAGAGACGGGTATTGGGGTGGAGCTGAAATCGGGAATTCAGGAGCTAGGTGGGGGGTGGGGAGAAGTCATAAAGCGAACCCGTGTGAAAAATCAACGGCGGCGTCCCACAAAATCGCAATGCGCACAATTAAACGGTAGCAATAATTGCTATCGAGTGAAATATAATAATGGCTATAGGGTCTACACTTACACACACACACACACACACACACACGCATATGTATGTAGAGTGTTGTTGGCTAAATCTTGATTTGGCTTGAGAGCTTTCGATGTGCCTGTTTTCTGCGTTTTATTGTTTGCACAATTTTCCCATCGATGCGAACTTTTTTGTTGACTCACGACCGTGGCCGTTTCTGTTGCTGTTGCCAAGAATAGGAAGAAGGCCAAGAATATGGGCAACAATAAAAAGAAAGAAAAGCAAAGAAAAATAATAAAATCATAATAATAATAAATACGAGTATGGGCATAGAAAAAGTTCGAGCAGCGAGTGTGGGTGTCGCTCGAGCTCGAACAGTAAAAATAACAACAAATGCCAACAAATCAGCAGCAGTCCAAAGTAAACACATGCACTTACACCTGTAGTGCACTTGACGCCTAGGCCAAGGGTTTTTGGGATGACCAGAGCAACAACCCCTTTTCGCAAAAGGTAAACAACATTTGCGGATTTCACGCCAGGCTTAGACAGAGCATTGCTGATCCTATTAGCTGCTATACAATGGGCCAATGGACAATGGCAAATGGCAAATGGTAAATGGTAAATGGTATTGGCAATGGCTTGACTGACTGGCGCCATGTCTGTATGCAATTACATGAAGTCGGATTAGGGCCAGCAGGAAAACAACAACAACAAAAAAAAAAACGAAACGAAAAGGGACTTAATCCAGTTTTGGCTAACTTGGCTCACAGGTAGTCACAGCAAGTGGCAAAGCTGGTCTGCCAACCAACAGTTGTTCTGCTGGTTTCTGGTTCTGACGGAAAACCAAAATAAACGAATAAAAAGAGCGAAACAAAAAAAAAATATATAAACATTATAATAAAACAAAATAAAATGCGGCAGCTCATAAATGTGACTTGAAAATTAAAACGCCATTGGCATTTTGGCACGCATAGATAGAGCTGGCGGATCGCTCATCAGACAACAGCAACAGCAACAGCAACAACAACAACTTTGTTGATCAGCAAACGTTTCAACGTTTCAAGTTCTGCCGCCAAAAGCCCAAAAGCCAATTTGCCAATTTCTTGGGCTTAGTTTGATTTGCCGCCAATAACGCCTACGGCTGAAGAGCTTAGCCAGGGCCTGCATTTAGTAGTTGGGCCAGCATAATAGTTGACTAGACCTAGACACACTCGCACACACACAATTACATACTTGCTTAGCTAAATTACACTTGCGCTCATAATTCAATCATCGGATTATCAATCACCACAGCTACTTGTCTTGGCCAATGCGTCAGCAGCATCAATTCTGGCCAAGACCGGAGTCTTCGATTCTGGCCAAGTCAATCAGCCCATCAAACAGCTAAAGCAGCGCCACTGTTGCTGCTGTTGGTGGAACACGTTTGAAAGTCATTAACTTAAATGATTCACTTTCTGGCTCATAAATTTCGCCACTAACTGGAGCTGAGCTCTGTTTGCTGGAGATGCTGCTGCTCCTTGCTCTTGCTCTTGACTCTTGAATCTTGAATCTGCAAGCTCGCCATTGTAGTAATAAATTTCGTATGGCGAACGTTAAAAAATTGCTAAATAATCGCCTTAAATGAGTCTATAAAAGCAAACACCAAGATACAGTATTGGCCAACAAAATGAAGTAGCTCAAAACACGAAAAAAAAAAAATGTTTAAAAATTATTGTTGAAGTGAATTTTCATTACCAACGGAAGTCGTAAATCAATTTTTTTCTTCAATTTTTGTTTTTTTGTTGGTTTCTGCTTCCACCCCCCCCCCAATTTTTAAAAACCAACAGCAAACAAAAGGCTACATGCAACATTTTTTTTTGGGCCTAGAAATCTTGTGAGATCGTAGCTGGTGCCTGGTGGCTGTTGGCTGTCGACTGGCTGTGTCTGGAAGCGCATCCGCCCGACGTCGCTGACCACTTCGCTCCACTCGCATCCCAATACCAATTTCAGCTAAGACGACAGCTATAATGATAGGGGCCACTTTTGCCGCCACGCAAACACGCTAGATGTTTTGTGTTTTTTGTTAGATTTACGACTATTTCTATTCGTATACGTATTCGTATTCGTATTCGTTTCCGTTTCAAGACGCCAACATGGCGACACATTTGGCTTGCGTGCTTTAAGAACTTGGTCAATGCTCGTGTCTGTGGCTTTTTACCTATGACATAAGTGTTTAAGTTTTGAGTCGGAGACAAAGAGAGACAGCCCACAAAAGCGGCTCATTATAATGCCAATGGGATTATCTATGGACAGCACACACACACACACACAAGCACAAAGACATTCATAATGGCTAGAACTGTGAAATCCTTTAAGGCGGAAATTATGAAACACAGCAGGAACAGGACAATGCGCTCACAAGTGTTGCGGCAGATTGAGCAACAAAAGGGCCATAATTGTCAGTGCCACACAATGCGACACATTGTAGGTGTGGCTGATGCAACAATGCCGCTTATCTCTTGCCTCTTGTTCTTTGCCTTGTAGCAACTAATGAGCCGCGGCTGCTGCACCAAAAACAAACCATAAAATAAAATACTCGTAGTATCAAGGAAAAAGGTGCCACAATTGATTTCATGCAATCTCCTGCTGCTGTCTCGGCTGCTGCTGCCAAGGCGGCAACTTTGCTTTGAGCCCACCTACCACGAGCGTTGTTGACACTTGTTGCGGCCGTGGCAAGATTTATGCCCCAAACAATATTTGGGAAATTAAATCATTGCCGCGGACAGTTTTATAGACCGGGCGTGACGACACTGCGGCTGGAGGGACAAGAGATGAGAGAGTAGCTGCTGGATCTAAACGGGAATCTAGCTACTATGACTGTGGCCTCTGTGTGGGAGCCAAACAATGCCTGTTGAGCAATTGGAAAAAATGTCAATTATGCGCAATTTGCTTAAGCAATTGACAATTTGTTGTTGCTTTGCTATTGTTGCACGCACACTTGCGCAAATAAATTGACAAATAGGATTTGCGTTTTGTCTATTTCCATTTTCATTTCCATTTTTTTGCTGGCCATTTTTCGTTTTGAATTAATAAATTGCCGCCAATTTGCCGCCAGCCTTGCCAAGCGTGGAAACTTTGCTGGCAATTGGCAACCAACTCATGGACCAAACCACCAGCTCCTCAAGCTCATGGATTTATCATTACAAATAACATATACATATATATTTTGCACTTTGTGGCTAATCGAATTTGATTTGCTAAAAACAATCACTGGAGATTTGAGAACACCAAATACAAGTACTTCTACTCGTACTCGTACTTCAATTGTAACAAAAAAAAAACAAATGTAATTTCAATTATTTTTAATTGCATTACGTTTGGGGTTTTTCTGTTTTATTTGCAGCTATGTATTTGTATTGCGATATTTGTTACATAAGCTTATGCCAATCAATCTGTTTTAATTGTGGCTTACAACCAGTAATAATATACGTATAAATGTCTGTGATATGATCTGGGCATTGCCTTGATTAAATTCTGAATTTGCTGACGTTTTTGTATATATTAATAATTTACTCGAACTTTTCCACACTTCTCTAGTTTTGAATTGCTTGATAGGGAATCAGAATTGGTCCCTAATGTACGGATTTATATACTTTTTCGGTATATTTTCAGTATATTTTCCAGTATATTTTTGTAAAATATAATATTTCGATGATGGCTTTTATTTATTCCACCATTCAGTAAAATTGGGTGGCGGGTATCTCACAGTCGAGCAAACTCGACAGTAGCTTTCTTACTTGTTTCATTTTTAAAATGTTTCTAAATTAAAATATCGTATTTAAAGTTTGCATAAATAATATTTTTGGCAATCAACTGTTCTTTTTATATTTTCTTGTTTCAATAATAATTTTGAACAAAAAATCAGATCAATTATGAAACCCCATAAAATAAATAACTTAAAAAAACGTGCTATGAAATTAAAGTTTACAGGTCCTGTAAACTTTAATACATGTTAAATAGTACTTTTGAAAACATTCACTACACCTAGTTAAGATTAACTTGACTCAAAACTAAGTCAGCTGACAGATTAAAGCCACTGGCATCATGAAATCAATTAAAGAGTCAGACAAGAGTTGGCCAATGGTTTTATCCAAAATCGTGGCTTATACTCGAGCATGAACAATTATGAATGACCTCGACTGGACTTAAAAAAATCAAATTGAGATACTCCCAGTGAACAACTGAACAATCATTTTTATTTTGATTTCTTATCGTTGGCACGCAATCGAAACGGAAGTTCAGTTCAATTTTATTGGTGAAATTATTTAGGGGAACTTGAAAAGAGCATCGGGCATGCAGATCTGCTGTGTTGTTCAAATAAATGGTCCATTGGAGCGAGCAAAGCGAGAACAACGATCTTTCCGATCTCTAAAAAAAAACCTCCAATCATTGATCAATCTGCCCTTCTTCCCCCTTTCCCAGTCTAGTTTGGATTTGTGGCCAGTCATAGCGCCAAAGAGTCCGCAAACGAGCTCGACAATTGAATTAGAAAACTGAGCAGGACTCATGAATGAATAAATGGGTGTGCACACACATTCACATTCACTTACACAGTTACATGAGCATGTTGTGCAGTTGAAGTTGAACGCATTTTCTCACCTGTTAAAGTTGTAAAGACGCAACCAAAATCGTTTATCGTTGTCGAGATCCGCTCCTCGAGAGCTGGGACTCTGACTCTGACTCTGACTTCGACTCCCGCTCCGAGTTGTGGTCGGTGCTCAGTCGCCTTCGATTGACTTCGATTGCATTGGCATTGCCGCCACGTCATACGATTTAATTGCTTCGATTGTGTCAGCAGTTTTATTTTCTTCTTGTCTTCATCAGCAGCAGCTTCAGCCTGGCAACATTTGTTGCGGAAGGGGGCGTTTTGTGCCCAATCCCAGCCAGATTCAGTATCGAAGTCGAAGCCGAAGTCGAAGTCAGACTTGCTCATAGGCGCTCAATAATTTGATGATCACAATCAATGGCTGACTGACATTTGCCGCTGCTGCTTCCAGCTTCAGCTTCAGTTTCAGCTTTTCCTTTTTATTTTTGCTCAGCTCGATTCGACTCGGCTGGCTCTTTGATTTGGACTCGTTGTTGTTATTTGGGATTGAGGCACAAAGGCTTTGTTCAAATTCGGCATCTTGAGATTGTGTGTCTGTCTAACAAAGGCCAACTCGCAACTTGTTGAAAGCCTTTTTATCCTTTTGATGAGGCGCTGGCACTGAGTCTGGATCCGGCTGTGGCCATGACTTGGTGCAAAGTCAAGTGTGGCGGTGCATTTAAAAAGGCAAAAGGGATGCCGCAGGATAACACGGCAATTGGATTGGCGTGGGAGTCTGCCCAGCCTAATGAACTCATTAGAATATCTATCAAAGCGAGAGATAGACATAGAGAGAGAGAGAGAGGGAATCCGAAATGATTTTGTTTTGTTTCAGTTTAATGCTTGAATCGCATGCGTAGGTTTTCTATAACGATTAAAACCCTCATATGTCAACTTGGCCCATTCATCATCATCGCAGACACTGAGACTGAGATTGGGGCTGGAACTGAGACTGAGATTGAGACCGAGACTGAGACAGGGACTGAGACTGAGACGTCGCCAGACACTTGTCTCCCGGTTCGCGTTCGCAGACACGAAATGCTGATGAGCTGAAATCTCATCAAGAAGTGTCTGCAACAGAGACAAACAAAAAGCAAAAACAACAAGCTACAAGCAACATGCTTAAATATATGTTTATTATATGTTTACAAGTATCTGTTCCGCTCTCGCTTTCTCACTTCACATCCTCTCTCTTTTTGCTGTAGAGATTTTGGGACTTACAGCACCTACTTCAGCATGAAGAGACACTAGCTGGCTGGCTGGCTTGATGACTTAATTTTCATTTCAGTCGGCTGACTCCTCTCCAGACCCATAGACCCGGGGCTTCTCTATCAGCAGCCGTGGCCTTTACAGCTGGTACAGGTGCCTCGCTTGTCTCTATAGCTGGAGCTGGAGCTGGAGCCAGTCGACCACTTGAGCGTCAGCGCAGTGACACACGCAAGTGTTTGGCTTGTCTCTGAGCATGTTGGCTCCATCCCCAACTCCAACTCCAACTCCATCTCTCGACCTCTGTCTCTTGTACCCTCGTCACATGCTGATTTCTGTGAGCTGTACGATGATGCAGCGCTTTTTGTGGTAGCCCAAGACACACTTGTTGGCACTAGGTAAGATGTACTCCAAACTATTTGCTCTAATCATTATGGTAGCGCCTTTGCCTTCGTTTGCTTCAACTTCAACATCATCCGTAAGCCTGCAACTGCAACTGCAACAGCAGATGATAAATCTATATTTTATTAGCATTTCGAAAATGAGTTGCACGTGTTGCATGTGTTTGTTGCTTGTGCTGCACGTGTTGCGCTAAATGAGTTGTTTCCAATTTGTTTACACTGCTTTACTGGCTGCTGTATTGTGACTTGGTCTAATCCAATTAAAACTACATTTTTCATAGAGCTCTGGTCGCCATTGCCATTTGTCGAGACGACTGGAAAACAAAAAACAAAACAGAATAAAAACTACCGACGAATTCGAGTTAAATCATTAATAAAAATAAAGCTTTTTTTTTTGTGCTTTTGGTTTGGAGATTTATAGAACCGTAAGGAAAGACCTCGAGCGACTCGTGCTGCGGTTGTGTTGGGCGTTCGTTTGGTGTCTCTGTGCTGTCCATTTCCTTTCCATATCCAATGGGTGTCGTATATAAATCGCGTGCTGCACTGGAGGTCTTCAAAAACGCTTATGAGTTGATGCCCAGCGGCCAGGGCAGCAGCCACATCCACATCCACATCCACATCATCAAGAGCAACAGCAGCAATATCAGACGTAGCTTTGGCAGCCGCCTGTCTGCTTCGTCTTGGCAAGCTCTCATTCATTTGGGGCTGTGGCACTGGGTGTTAACCGGCCACGGAAGAAGCCCAACTCCAAGAGCAAGAGCAAGAGCAAGACCAATACCAAGACCTCGACCAAGTCCACAACTGAAGCCTTGCCTGCGGTCATGTTGAACGAACAAATACGCCAGAGTGAAGTGCTGCCCCTTCCTGCAGCATTGGCTAATGATGAGAGGCAGTGAAAGAGAGGGTAGGGGTGGGGGAAAGAGACTCGCTGATCTCAAGTTAAGGGCTGCAACAAGTTTCGTGCCTATGCTAATTTTGTGGCAACTTCTGTCCTTTTGTTGTTCTTGCTGCTGCTGATGCAGTAAAACAATAAAAACGATACAGCGGAAAGTTGAATAGCGAATGCGATTTAATGGAAACAAGATTGATTTCCTGAAATCCAACAACTTGGCACAACATTTCCGAATCCCAAAAGCTCAAAACTGAAGCTGTTGCTGATGCTGATGTTGTTGCTGAAGCTAAAGAAACCTTGAAACGCAGTCACGCAATGAGCGTGGTCCATGAGGAACCAGTTCGGACTCTGAACCTCCGAACAAATCGTGCCTGATCGTGATAATGATGTTGACTGCCGTCCGTCCAGCTTCGATGAGTCCCCACACTACCCTGTGCAGTCGGGCATAACAGCTTTGTTAACAGCTTTGCACTTGGGGGCGGCAAAAAGACTTTGGAGTGGGTAAAACATGAGTTAAGGATTTAGAGTTTGTTGTGCAGAAGAGTGTGGAAATTTTGAAATACCTGTTGGAATATTATGACTAAAATATTATTTATTACTAGCTTAGTAAATTTAAATTTTAATATATATTATTTCTTATTGATTTACTAGTTAAAGCAAAAAAAAAAATAAAAATAAAACGAATAACTGAATGTGAATTTATATGCAGTGATGATGAAAAATAATTTTTGACACATTTAAAATAAAATAAAATTAACAATTTTAATTTAAAACTGTCGAGTTTGCTCGACTGTGAGACCCAATTTCACGGAATGGAAAAAAAAGTTAGAGCGACCATCGAAACATTATATTTTTGAAAAATGTACTGGAAAATATACTTAAAAGTATATACCAAAATAACTTACAAGTTATAATACCCTTTGGGTAGGCGGGTATGAATAGATAATAAAAATATATATGTATGTATATAAAAAAATAAATGTGTCAAAATAAATTAAAATAAAGTACCAGAAAAATGATTATTACTAATAATAAATATAAAAGTGCACTTGCAACTACAGGACTATGACTCCTTAAATATTAATACCCTTGCGGAAAGGGTATTTGGGGAGTTGTGCCATTTAAAGTGAAGATGCCTTGCTTGAAGTCTTGTGGGGTGGCGGCTATCATAGCCAGTCGCAGTGTAATCCCCGCCAGCGAAATGCAAAAACAAATTGTTTGTGGGTCAGCCGGCAAGAGGTAGGAATGAGAGAGTAAGAGAGTGTGTGAGAGAGAGGGAGAGGGCGAGCAAAAAAATGAGGCTTATGCTGCCCTAACAAGCGAGCGGCGCAGGACGATCGCGGACGAGGGCGTTGCAATGTGTTGCTGCCACGAAGATGTGTCTGAGGCAAAGGCGAAATTCAAGGAAAACGACCAGGAGGAGCAGCCAAGCATCAGCAGCGGCCTGTACACTAGCCGGAGGCCAGCATGGCCTCGTCTGGGCTTCCACATTGCGACTGAAACTGGTACTGGGCAACGGGCAACGGACAGCGACTGCGACGGCGACTATGCAGCACGGAAGCCTAATGGCCGCTGCCAATGTGATTTGTGATTTGTGTTCTTGGGTTTTGGCCGCTGACTCTCTCGCCTATTTCCATGGAAAATGCTATGCGAAGGGGGCAGCAAGGGAGGGGGGCAGCAATGGCAATGACAAAGCACTGCAAATGGAGCAGATGCCAGGCTTTGGCTATGCGAGGCGATGCCAGCCCAAGTGAAGTCAGTCTGGTGGCAGCATGCTAATTTATGAAGTAGCAACTTGCAGCGACATGGATGCGGTAATTATAGCTTGGCAACTTGTTGCCAAACCCGCATGGAACAGCACTTCAAAGTGCATGAATGAAAAGAAAGCCAGTCCCAGTTCCTCAGCAAGGTGGCTATGTTGCACAGAAGCTGTTCTACTGCTGGTATGTATGTTGTATGCTGCTGTTGCTGTTTCTGTGGCTGCAACATCAGGTGATTGCGCCCACTCGGTTAGTGCAGAGCCGAAATGAAAAAAGGTTCTTGCCCCGTGGCGTTTTTGTCTTATTTTTTTTGTATTTCGGTCGGACCATGGCCAAGCTGCAACATTGCCACAGCAACATGCGGCAGCAACATAGTTTACACACCTACCGATGCTCTGGCTGGCCACTGCTGTGTCGACTGTGCCCCGCCAGCAACATGCACTTAACTGGTAGCCGTAGTGCACTTTATAATACAAAACATGGCCATGTCGGCTGCTCAAGTCTGTGGAGCAGTCGTCGCTGTTTGATAGATGCAGCCACTGGCTGCGGGCGCATTGCTGTTGCGCCTGGGCGTTGCCGTTGTACAACGTGCAACAACAACAACAACAGCAACCACAACGGCAGCAACTACCAAGCCAGCACCGTTAGATGACTTGTGAGCTTAGGCCTCATTTGCATGCAACAAACTGGGCCAGAAACTCAGGCATTAGCATTAACCCAGTTGGCAGTCATTTAAGCTGCTGCTCGCGCCCTGGCGCTAGCAATGACCTTGCCTAGACCCGGATCAGTTGAACCACAGTCCTCGGAACTGCTGCAGTCCATCAATTAGAGCCTGCCAATGACAATCGCAAACGGCGTCTGCTCATTAACAAATCGCTCGCACAGCAAGCGCCTGCATCCTGTGTCCAGGTAACCGATTATAATTAGCCCCTTTTTGCTTAATGCAAATTGAGTGCATGGCGAATTTGGCAAACACTGCGCGCTGTGACAGAGGATTAGAGTGTCTATATGGCAATCGAAACTGGAGCGCAGCATCAGCGAATGAAGTGTGAAGAAGCGGACAGGTTACATGCAGCGATATTGAACCTTTGCTCGCTGTCTGCGCCGAATTCTCGAAAAAAAAAACAAAACCATTGGACGGACCAAACAGAAATTAAAAGCGCAGCCGCCTCTCATCATCATCAACCCACACAGATCCGTATAACACACACATATACATGCAGACATTAAAGATGCCGACGACTTCAGACGCCGACTGTGGCGCCGCTACGAAAGACAATATAAATCATATCACTCATACGGCGGCAAAAGGGTCCCCAATAATACAAAAAGGAGATACACAAGGGGCAGACGTGATCCTCATCCTGGCAGGCAGGCTCTGGCTGCTAGCAATTAGTTTTATAAATATTGTATATGTATATATGTATTTGATATGTGGACTGAGACGAGACACCTTTGACTTTTTGGCTCGAAATCTAATTCCAAATCAAACAAGCTTTGCTCATTCATAATTGTTACTAAATAAAAAGGCAAAAAAACTGTAAGAGTTGCAATTGTTTCTATGCGTTCGTGGTTTGTACTGCTGATGTTGCTACTGAACTCCGTCAATGGGCACGTGAAAGACAACGGACAGTGTCCTGCCGACAAACATTGTCATATGGATGCATTGGACTTGGCGCAGCATCATTCAATGCTCAGTTTAACACCTCAACGATTGCAGCTTTGTTGGTGGTTCGTTGTGCTGGAGATTGTGTGTTTCTGGCTGCCGGCCCGGCTGCTCATTGTATGATGATGGCGTCGACGCCATTTCAAATTATCAGTTACCAACTCTGCAAATAAACCGAATGGAACTACGCAGATATCATAATGTCACACACACTGCGCATAAATCATGATTTCCAACTCTTTCGCTTGACACACGATAATTTGTTCGCATCATTTTCCATCACAACACGAAAAGTGTGTGCACTGACTGGTTAGGGGCAACTCTAATTAAATTGTTCAAATGTGTTCAACTGCAGCAGTGCGTACCGTACCCTGCCCCTCCAATTGTTGCCACAACAGGCGCCACAAATGGCTGCAAAAACGCTGACAAATGTTTCCGTCAAAGCACAAAATTTCACCTCGTTGTTGTTTGACATTGTTGTTACCTAAGGTGTTTTGATAATGGAGCATACGCGATACTGCACAGTGGTGTGAAAGTCTCTTGAAAATGGTGACAAAAAATTAAGTGAAAGATACAAATTATTGAATTTATGACATCATAAAATGTATGTAAAATAAACCAAATATTTGAATACTAAATCCAAATTTTGTCTCTTTAACTTTTATTCTAATTAAAATACTTCATATTTAATATTTGTGATAGTTGGTTTAATTATTTATTATAGTTTTCAAAGGGAGACTAATAAATAAGAAATGAAACAAATTAATCAATTTATAAAATCATAAAATGTATGTAAAATAGATAAAATCTTGTAATGTTTGATTCCCTTATTATAATAATTAAAATAATATTTAATTACTAAATACCCACTCTGAAAAGGTAAAAATATTTGAGATATTTGCTTTAACAAATTGTTAAGTTATTGCTTAATTACTAATTGCATTTTTCAAAACGCGAATCATAATATATTTGAGAGTATTTAAGTATTGCGAGTCGTAAATCAAACCTTGTTAACTGAGGTGATTGCAATGACAGTAGTAACAATTTGCCTACAGCTTTTATGTAAATAGAACTTTCAGCTTAACAACAAATAATAGTAATTATTGATGCTACAAAAACTGGATTTCCTACTCGCTGCCTTTTTTCCACACTTATTTTCAGACTGATTCGTTCCAATGTTCATGTACAATATTGTGTGTTGTCAGTTCTGTTGTTGTTAGACTAAAACTTCAGTCAAATGTGATTCAATGCTAAATTAAACTCTAGATCGCCAGCAAGGAATACAGAACAAAAAAAAACCAAAAAAATAAACCAAGTACAATATAATTTAAAACGAATTAAAAGCGCACCCGTTCGAGACCCCCTCTACCAGGGTTAGCAGGGGTTCACGTCAAGCTGACAGTGACGCGCCCAATCGAAAATAGCAACAAGTTAATTTGAGCCAAACTCCCCCGCCAAAAAAAAAAAAACTATTATTGTTGTTGTTGTTGCTGGTTATCTTTTTTCTTTTTTGAAAAGTCATTAGAAAAAATGTGAGGCAACCAATTTGAATATTTGATGGTACCCACAATGTTGTGTGTAGTTGCGTTTGTACGTTGGTTAATTTAAGGTGATAATTGCTTTTTAATGTGACACAACTAAATTTCGTGGCTGAGTTTTGTTGTGTGTGCCGGAAGTTTTCCTATTTTTCCTATGCGCATGTGCAGCCAAGAGGCGCCCAAGCACAAGCTCAAGCACTTGTTACGTGGATGGGCAGGTAACAACAACGACAGCAACAACAACAACAACAACAACTGTTGTACAAGTACATACTACAACACACGAAAAAAGTGTCAACAATTATTTTCAAATTTCAAAACATTTCATTTCGGCGGTTGATGGCTTTTTGGGTGACGCTGCTTAAAAGGTTTCCCAGGTGTGAAATTGTTTAACACTGAGGACGTTGCGGAGGTTGAGGTTCATGATTTTTTGGCAGCCAGAGCAGCAGGAGGGGTCACTTCAAGTGCGGGCGTAAAACTGACATCCTGTATGCAGTGCTAGTTCGTCGCCTAAGTCTTTCGTTTTGCCAACAAACGATGAAGACATCAATGGATTTGTCCAACACGTTTTGCCAGTCACAGTAGCTCAATTGAAATTCCGTTTACTGGTTTTTGATTTGTTTTTGTTTTTTTTTCGTAGCTCTTGTCTGCTGTTGCTTTGTTTTTGGCTAATTGGCGCTGCAGGAATTCGCAAATGGTGTGGCAAAGTCACGCGCTGAGCTCCAAGTTGCCCGGAATGATCAAGTGGCACGCATACTATAGACCCAACTAGTCGTACTATCGGTGTGACAACAACAACAACAACAACAACAACATCAACAGCCAATACTTTTCAATGAATACATCAAAAATGAGAATGAGTCGATGCTGTTGCCGTTGCCGTTGCCATCGTCGTAGACGTCGCCGTTGGCGCTGAAAATTTATTGGCAGTGACGGCGATGGCGGCCAATTAACACAGGATGCTTGAAGCGCCAACGCCACCAGCGTTGCCTGCTTGAAAGACGCCGCCAGTCACAGCGGCCACTAACCATGCCAGCCATGTGCTCAGGACTGTTTGCCGTTGGCTCGCTCTGGAGCTCCCAATGTGCAATGAAGTCGTAAAGTCTGATTTATTTCGAATTGAATGTCAATACAGTGAGAGACATTGGGAGAGTGAGAGAGGTTGGACGCGAGTAGACGCTGGTTGCTCCAGCATTATGTGGACTTCACTAATGCTCAACCACAGGCGGTCTCTGCAGTGTGCGGCTCAGTCTGACCCAATTTGGCGCCTGCTGCGGCGCTTTCATCAGCGACTCCTCGTACATCATAAACAAATTCATAAAAGTCGCCGTCTCTATGACTGAAGTTGCATTCATAAAATTTATGGCGTTGAAAGGCGCATCGAATGGTCATTTTGGGGCCGCTCAACTTGTTGGTCTTCCTGCCTCTCGTTTCCTTTAGCATTCGTTGTTGTTCCTCTTGTTGTTTTCATTTCTTAGGTCAGCGTGCAGTTTGTGCTACTAGAGCGGCCTTGCCTTGCTTCGTCGACTGCTGGCTCATTAAAATGTAATTTGAGCGCGTTGTTTCGCATTTCATTTGGACAAGTGAACCACGTTAACCAAGTGAGGCGAGTGAGACGAGTTAGCCGAGTGAACCAAGCGTCAGTTTCCATTTCATTGAGCTGAACAGAGCTGAACTGAACTGAACAACAACCCCCAGGAATTGTCCATACGAGTCGACTGTCTTGACCCATTACCATCTCGCTCTAGCTGCTGTTTTTTTGGACCTCGATTTGATTGATTTATAGTTGTTTGCCATCTCGCTCACAAGGCGCGACCCTTCGTCCCTTCTGTGCATCGTCCCTTCTCTCGTCATTTGTGGCACATTATTATTTAAATGATAAATTGTATTGCCCGGGAACTTTGGCTTTTGGGCCCGCTCATTGCTTTCCATTTGCTTTCATTGCCCGCCTTTGTAGGTGTTTCCGTGTTGCTTTTGCTTATAGCTCTTCGCTGCCTGCCCTCGCCCTCGCCATCGCCCTCGCCGTTGAGTTATACCTTTGCCTTGTTGCCCTTTCCCGTGGCCTCTTCTCAAGAATGTGAAGAACCCTTGACGTTTTGCGCTTTCTTCTTTGCCTTCACGTGGGCGTTTTGCTGTGCATTTCAAATTTTCCGTTGATTTTTGTGTACATAGTGTACGTTTCTTTCGTTTATTTTTTTTTTGGAGGTCGTCAAGAGCTCTTGCCTAGCTCTGCCATGCAACATTCGTCGTCCGTATTCGGCAGTCCATTTCTATGCCACCATCGTGGCAGCTAACAATATTAATCGTCTCATTTGTCCAAACTGCAAATGCCGTCGCGGCGCTTGGCTTTAATTTGGGAATTAATGTTATTTGGTAATAAAATCGATTAGGCTTCCGTATTTGAATGCTACGTTTGTTTTTCTCTGATTTTCTACTTTAGTTACTTGGGCGTCACTCAAAGTGAGACATCAATGGATAAAGAATTCCTCACGGATATGTGGCATACCCACTTATTTAGTGGCACACAAAATAATACTTGAAGTATAATTAACTTTAACTACATATCTATGAGCTAATGTAATTTAATCATATGCTTTACAGAAATTTAAATATTTATTTACATTAATTATACTCTTTTCTTAATATCAACTTGCAAACATTCATTTCTTCGGCAATATTTATGTTTTTTAATTTTATTGCCCTGCGAATTATCTGCATACATAATTATAATTTATTTGATACATTTATTTCAATTCTTGGAATGTTTATTTAATTGCATGTCTATAGCTGGAATTCAAATAGATATTCAACTGTTGAAATATTGAATAAGTTGTGCAAACAAATGTCAACCTGTCTGCTTAATTTTATGGACAATTGGTAAAATTGACTTGCAAACACGTTTATTTGACATATTTCCATTGCACGTGCTCCACGTCCAGCGACGATTTAATTTTGATTTATGTGCAATTATTGAAGACAGACTGATTACACACTTACACACTTACACACTCGCACACACAAACATACACACAGTGGGAAAGTCAACAAACAGTAGCAGCAGCTATAGCCAATCATAATTTGCATTTAATAAATATTTCATTAACTAATTGCAACAATTACGTGCATTTTACTTGGTGCCTTCAAATTAGAGCAGCGGAGCCGTTGCCAGGGATTACAATTTTAATCGGATCAAGTGCGGTGCCCAATAGTTTAAGCAGTTATTGATCGATGCACGTTTCTTGTCTAACAATGAGACGACGGTTGGCCTGACCCTGCCCGCGGCCCGTTAATTGCTCCAGCGGGCTTATGAATATGCAGCAGCTCCACTAAAAACAAAATAAAAGCCCCGCCAAGCCAGAGCGGAAATCCTCCTCGGGCGCGCAGGTGACAACTGCTGATGGTGGCCCGGGGGGGTTGTACAGACGGACGGACGGACAGACAGTCGATCCACTTGTAAGCAGCTCGTGCTCCGCTGCTAAAGGTTCTTGTTGTCTTGTGTTGCTTTCAAAAAGTGACAGCCGCCTGGCTGCGTCTTGTGAATGAAAATTTGTTGTACGCTGCGCTACAAGGCGACAGCGACGTGTCGCCATTTTGAATTTGCTGCTCACCAGTGGGCGGTGTCTAGTGTGGTAGTATGCGAGAGAGCCAGAGAGCGCAAGCGCTCTCTATACGCTATATATGTATGTGAAGGTGTGCGTGCTTGTATGTGCATGTAGAGGGGCGTGCTAGCGCTGTGTTTAGCGCATTTGTGTGAGTGTGCGAGAGTGCGAGTGTGTGTGCATGGCTTTGTACCTGTGCAGTTGAGCGACGTCAAGTTGTCGGCCAGTTTGACTGGTTTTGCTGTTGTTGTTGCTGCTGCTGCCTGTCAAGTTGCTCAGTTTGGGCAAGTAGATGGCGCTAGTTGTCTTGAAGTGGCTTTAATATTAAAGCTATGTCCAAATAAGTTGACTATAAAATTGATTTTTTTCTGAATAGAAAACTTTATGATAAATCATATACTTTGTAAATATTGTATTTTAAACGAAATGCAAAGATTTCCTTTTTAGAGTTGCTCGTTATCAGTGTAAGCAAGTTATTAATAAATTTCATTTTCGATGGCTAAAAATACAACTGTTGATTGCGTGCCATATACATATAGTGTGGCGAAAAACAAATTACAGGTTCAGCAATCAATTTAATAATTGAGACCTTTGCCTGTTGTAATCAACATTATTTAAAATGTCAAAATATTTGCACTTTCAGTGGCAGCGCGCGTCGTCGTACTCGCTGTCCATAAAAACCAAAAAGAAAACGAAAAAATAAACAAAAAAAAGAATGAAAACGTAAGAGAAAAACCCAAAGAATTCAGCTCAAAAAACAAATTTGCATACAAATAAATGTTGATAATGTTGTAAATCCCCAAAAGAGGGCACATCGAACTGCGCTGCTGCTGGCCACGCCTCAAGTGGGTGGCTTTGGGGGTGCAAGAGAGCGCCACAGAACACAGAACTAGACGACTGCTGTCAGCTACAATGTTGACACACAAACAACACACAAGCACAAACAACAAAAATGAAATAACATAGAAAGAAGCATAACGCATACGCTATGGGCGCCCCCCTCTCTCTACGTTGTTTGTCTCCATTGATAAAATTTATGGTATTGGTGCGGTTTCAACACCAACCGCTGCTGCGACAGCTCACACAGACGCGCACACACACACAGGCTGGCGGCAGAGACGCGACGTCAAACCGGTTCCATGCCATGCCATTGGTGGTGGGCTGTGCGCGCTTCGCAGCCGCAATCGTTGTCTCGCTCGCACACAGGGCTCGCACCGGTGCGATAAGCAACCATTGCGCTCGCACGCGACAGCGACAACGCGGCAAAGCGACAGCTCGCCGACTGCCACGACTGCGGACCGGGGCAGCGCGCAATCGCAGCGCTGAGCTCGTACCTAGTCGTATACGCACTTTGTTCGTGGTTGGTCGTTTGTTGCTGTCGCTCGTCGCAGCGCCGTTCGCCCGGTTCGTTCGTTCGTTAGTTCGAGTCTCGATTCCGATTTCGATACCGATTCTCTGATTCTCTTGGATTCTGATTTCGCGCTCGCCGCTTGCTTTGCTCGCGTTTGCCGTTGCCGTCGCGCAAATTGCACAGATTGTGTTGTTTGTGGATTGTGGATTGTTGTTTAGTGTCTTCTTGTCTTGGAGTGTGTGCATTTTGTGAGTGCCAATTAAATGCAGCACACAACACAAAGCATCATTCAAATATACAAATTGTTACAAGTGGTGTCATCAACATAATCATCAGCAACAGCAGCATCATCGTCATTATTAAAGGGTGACCCAATTGCGAGTGCAACAGTTTCGTGTGCAACAAATTGTTCGATAATGCAGCCAAGGATTTACGCGTCCATCTTCAAGTTCAAATAACTAATAACTAACTACAAAATATATATGAAACAGTTAATACTCGATAAACTTGTTTAATGTGCAAATAAAAGTACACTCTTACACATACGACAACAACACAACAACAACTACAACTATACACACACACGCAAACTAACAAACACACATCGGAGGACAGCTCAAGTTGTTGTCATACACATTTATTTCCTGCGCGCGCGTTCCCAAGAAAAGCCGTCAAAATTCTTGATAAAGTGGCCTCAATAGGCGCCAACACGCTCAATTTCACAGACCTAGGGAGCCCCTACGAGGGGCCTCCCAGCACTCCTCAATCGGGCATGGATGCGCCGGACGCACCACATACGCCCAAATACATGGACGGTGGCAGCACCGCCGTCAGCGCCAGCATCACGCCCGGCGTCAATATACCCGGCAAGTCGGCCTTTGTGGAGCTGCAACAACATGCCGCCGCCGGGTGAGTCTCCACTGTCCAAACGGGCAGCAGTCAATCGAATGCACAAGCAACTACAAACAGCAACAATTCTGTTAAGGTTGCATTGAAAATTGCATTCATTGTTTGTCTATCAGCACAACGATTAAAAATGTCAAAAGTGCTGCACTGAAGGACACACACTGGCAACTGACTGACTGCCAGCTGACTGACTGACTGACTGACTAACTGTCTAACAGACTGACTGACTGACTGACTGACTGACTGACTGACTGTTTAACTGACTAACTGCTGGGCTGACAACCGCCTGCCCCCGAGCAGAGTTCAGCCATAGCTGGGATGCAGTTTTCGATTCGCTTTGCTATCAGTGCCCGTCATCAGCTCTTAATACTGTAACACACCCAAAATTAAGTTTCAGGGCGTTCCTAGATCATTATTTGCCTTCAATTTAGTTCAGTTGTTCGTTTAATTGTATTGGTTTTTACTCTTATCCGAATGCAATATGCAAAATGACTTTAATCGAGTAGGACGTGGTGAGAGTTGATTTGAAAGAACTTTGCGAAAATAGTCAATGAAGTTTGTTGAAGAATTCGAATTTCCAATTAATAAGCTGACAAATATAAAAGTAAATACACGATTAAATTAAATGACAAGTTGTTCAATGAAGAAATTATTATTTACTGTAAAATATTATAAGAACCAATAAAGCATTTTAAATCAAAATTTTAGATCAAAGTAGAAGTTAACAAATATTTACAATATTAAATTATTATCATTATCGAAATTTTCTAGGAGACTTTAGTAGGTCAATTTAAATTATTACTAAAATAAAAATAGTTCATATTACTCTTTTGTGTTAGCTAGAAATAATAAAAATAATTATTAGTATATTATATAATTTTTTTGTGAATAAACATTCTTATTTAGTAAACATTATAGATGATATGTTTATTTGGATTTTAGTGCATTTAAAAAGACAATTAAAATAAATGTGAAAAATAATTTTATTGCTCTTAATATTTTATTTTATTCAACTATAATTTATTTGTTATTTAGTCTTCAACAATTTTGAGGCAAATTTTTTTTTTACCATTGATCACAAAAACTTTTTTCACTTTGGAAGTATTATATTATATTATATTACTAATTGAATTCCAAAACGGAAACTTTGCTCCTGGCTATTTGCGAAACATTGAAAAAGTCGACTTTAAAAAAAAACATATTTTTCACATGTCATCATTTTTATCAGATCATCAAAGAACAACCACTGATATATGCATATGCCTTCCGATGAATATCTTCTACTCGTTGTAATTTTTTCATTGTTTTTTGTTTTGTTGATTAACGAAGTCGCTTTATGTATATTTGTATTTATCGTAGTTATTGCATATTCCCGGTGGTACTTATGTGTAGTTGGAGTACATTCCGGGCTTCGCTGTTTGGTTTATGCTGGCGGACAGGCAGCTTTGGCTCCCTTCTTGCAAACCCTCCGAGAATGAACGGAAGCCAAAAATAAATTCAATTAAGTGCAGTTTATAGTAGTATTCCACCATCACCATTTGGAGGCTTAATAAATACTTTAGACGGGCCCCCTCTCTGTCTTTCGTACTCGTAGTACACTCGCCCTCTCTCTTTTTATCCGTCTGTTTTCGCTGTAAATAATGTTTATGGCATTTGTGTGTGTGTAAATTGTTTTTCGAACGCACGATTCGATTTTTCATTATACTCGTGCATATTTCATTGCATTTTCTGCTTTTGCGGTTTGCCTTTTTGTCATTTTTCTAGTGGTGCGTGTGTAACTTCAATGTGGTTCGGTGCTCGGTGGTTGCCATATTGCGGAGTTGTGTCTTGCGGTTTCTTTTAGCCAACTGCCACTGCTGTTCCTATTGCCATTGCTGCCGTCAGTTGTCAGTTGCGTTCCGTGTGTTGTTTCCGTTTCCGTGTTTCCGCAGTGTATTGAATATTTCATGGCTTATTATTGGGCAATCGGTTAGAAACGTTCAAATAACATCGAGCTGGCCTCTATATAAAGCTGTTCTGCCAGAGCTAAGGGTCCCGGGGTTGGCACCCATGGGAAAGTGTTCAACTGTTTTGCTGTTTGCCTGACAGACTGCAAGTTTTAGCCAGGGCTAAAAAAGTGTTAACAAAATATTTACCAGCAGCTCTCTCCACTCTTCTATAGGCCATATTATTGATTTTCATTTCTCATATTTACCACACATAAAGTCATTTTTACTTATTCTAAATGAAGTCATGGCAAAACTTTGTTCTTCCTGCATTTCCATTTGTTGTGAGAAAAAAAGTTTCGTTTCGACGCTTTGTGCATTAAACATGAAATACTATTAAAGTGAGCTAGCTTTATTCTAGTTTCCAGACTACGTTGAAATTTAATACTCGCCATACGGAAAACACGCAAACTTTTCTAGCTCATTCTTAGTGTGGTTTTTGTTGCTGTCGTTCGATTTAGTTTTCATTTATTTGTTGTTCTTTGAACTGGCGTGCCAAAGGGCCGACAATGAATACGATATGAGACATATTAGAAACTTTGTGAAAATGTTTTCATTTACAAATTGCTGTGATTTATATACTGATTTGTACATTTCTGATTTATCATTACAGATACGGCGGCATTCGTAGCACCTATCAGCATTTTGGTCCACAAGGCGGTCAGGATTCGGGCTTTCCGAGTCCCCGTAGCGCCTTAGGCTATCCATTCCCGCCCATGCATCAGAATTCCTACTCTGGCTATCATTTAGGCAGCTATGCGCCGCCCTGTGCGAGTCCCCCCAAGGATGGTAAGTGAATTGAGTTATATACTCGTATTGTAGTTTCCCCTTATTATGCATCTACTTTTGAAATGTGCTCCCCCATTGTGAGGATCGCTCACTTAATCTTCAATGTTTGCTGTCTGCGCACATCATTTAAAGTTCACTCTGTCGTTGCCTTCTCTACTCAGTCTGAAGATCTCTCAAGATCTCTTGCTTTGCCATAGCCTTTGGCCTCAGCTCAAGCTCTTTGAATTCGCACATTTTGGCGACACTTGAACTCAAGTGTTCAACGCTTTCAAGTGCTTTTGTTGTCGCTTCTTTTGTTTACACCTCTTGACTTTGAAAGTCCCGAAAAAAATCTATTTTATTATGCAAAGGAAGAATTATAGGAAGTAAATTAATAATTTGCATAAGATAATCGTAGTTTGAAAGTTAAGATTTGTTTTTACTAATTATAAAGCGCTTTTGATAGACAGAAAGTACAGTTTTTTTAAATATTACAAAATAACAAATTATATAATTTTATTACTTTCGAACAATTGCAATTAAAATGAAAAATTCTTAAATGCTCAATTTGAATTTAACTCTGCACGAATCTTTAGATACTACAATATAAGCTGCTGAGGATTGGAATATAAACAATTTTCATGATATTACCAATGAATTTCTCATATTATTTTTTAAACATTTTTTTTTATGTCGTAACTGGTTAAATTTAGTTTCATAGTCTATAAACATTAAGTTTATGCCAAACATAACTTTTATTGAGTAATTTTTTGATTTAATATAAAGTTCATAGAGTTGCAATTTCAGATAGATTTTGTGTCGCAACTTTATTGAACTTAAAATGACTGTATATAAATGTATAGTCATATAAGTATGTATGTATTATGTATTTTATTTATTCGGAGTGCTTGGCATAATTGCGCGCTTGACTGTGACATTTTGTTAACTATCGCATTTTGTTCCACAATTTTGTTGCTGTTGCGTTTTATTTATTTATATATTTTTTGTTTTTTTTTATGCGTTTTGGTTGAGCAGTTTTGTCTGTAAGTGAAAAGCAATTCATTTTGCCAGCTATTGTTGCCGCCAACACAACAAAGATGAGACGCAAGCATACAAAGGTATTTAGATCTATGCATATATTATATGTGTAAATATATACATATATGTATATACTGGTGTCAATGTATTGAGTGATGTGCGTTGTGGGGCACAGTTTGACATTTTATCACTCATACGTCGCATTGACCGCCGTATCGGCTGGGCGGGCAATTAACCTTGAATGTCGTTCGTTATACTTGAACTACTGTCGAGTATTGTGCAGTATTATCTAGCGAAAGGGAGAAGAAGAGAGTCAAAAAGTTAAACAGCTGATCGTTGGTCAGTTAAGTAATTGGCAAAAATTTACGCGCCAACAAATGAATACATGTTTAATGCATGTGCCTAATAATAAATGGCTCACTGCCATTTACACTCATACTCATACTCATACTCACTCTCTCTCGCTTTGGCACACAGTTGTTTGTAATTATAATTGCGGTAATTACGCTTTCGTTTGGCGTAATTAATTACACCATTCTTTGGTGTAGTTGGCCGACCGAATGCGTGCGCTTCCCGCTCGCTGCCAAGCCAAAAGACATGTGCACATCAGCAGCAGCAGCAGCAGCAGCGGCCCAATAGCTGCGACTCACACACACACATACACACACAGGCGGACACACGCATACACGCACACTAGGGACTTGGTGTCAGGCTGACTAATGGCCCATGTGGCACGCCGGCTGTGTTGGGTGGTCACCAATATGCTGCCATCTCACTCGCACGCGGCCATTTTGTCATTAAGCCACAGCACGTGCTGCGGCGCCAATATATTTTGGACACACACACATATGCACACACACAGGTAACGGTAACGGTAACGATGACGGGTGACTACTGTGCCATATATGGTGCTTAATAATAGTTGCTGGATTCGCGTTATTTTTGAACAATTAGCGACGTCGTCGTCGTCAGTTGCAGTTGCTTCCCCCTCCCTTTACACCCACCTCCCGCTTGAGGCCTGCTCGTTGAACTTGTGCACAACAGTTGATCGAGTGCTTTGAACTTTTGCTTTTGTTTATATGTAGTCCGGGCGACAATGTAATTGTTCATTTAACTTAATTACCTCACATTTTACAAGTTACTTAACGTTCGATTTGGTGACCAAAATGCTTTATGGCTTTCGTTTGCCTCGACTCTGGCATCTGTCGTCTGTCGTCTGTCCTGGCTGACAGTCTAGTTGTGTTGCTCTCCATTTTCGTCACGTTATGTTATGCATTCCAGTGGCAGGCGCACTTCTCATAAATATGCATAAGTCAAAGTTATGCCCGGTCCTTCACTCGCCATAATTTGTATGCCTAATTATAAATTCATCATTGCAACTTTGTGTGCCTTTTACAGGCACAAGACACACAAGCAAAACTTTTGCTGGCGCTCTAAAAACTGCATTCTTTTGTTCATATATATTTGCTCTTTTTTCGCAGACTTTTCAATCTCAGACAAATGCGAGGACTCCGGCCTACGTGTCAATGGCAAGGGCAAGAAAATGCGCAAGCCACGCACCATTTACAGTTCACTGCAGCTCCAGCAACTGAATCGCCGTTTCCAACGCACCCAATATCTGGCACTGCCCGAACGTGCCGAGCTGGCAGCGAGTCTTGGCCTAACGCAAACGCAGGTGAGTTAAACAAATTGAATTCTTATATGAAATATATATCTATATAGTTGTGTGATCATTTTTAAGAGCAAATTTAAAGTAAGCTCCATTCTATTCAAAATAGATATTATTACAATGAGTACGTGTCTAATTGACTATATGTATTACCCATCTCCTTTTTAGAACGATGACTAAGTTAGCTAGCTGAACTTTTATTTGAATTTTAATACAGTTGATCTTATCCCTATTAAAAGTGTGCTAACAATCCTGCAATTCTACTTAGTTTATCTGCAAATATATTCGATTTGTTGTAAGCTTTTGCTTGTCCTGTAAAAAACTGTCATTTGTCAACTGGCAAGCTTGCAAGCTTTCATTTCATATGCAGCGCATTCGGTCCCTACTGACTCAATTCCCTGGCGATGGTCCTTGCCCCTTTGGCAAACATAAGCAGCAGTAAATGCATTTCAAATTGAATTGTTGACATGCCTCTAATGTTGACTGACAAACGAGCCAAGCCAAGCCAGGCCATGCCAAGCCAAGCCATAAGCAACAACAAGCCTCCCACGCCTGTGACCCTCACTCGTACAATAGATACACTCGCATACTCGTAGTTACGAATAGTCAGACGACACAGAGTGTACCCATAGTTAATGTGGTTGTTGTTGCTGTTGTCGTTGTTATTCACTCATTTTGCACGTGTGTCAATGTCAACTTTTGTTGTATGACGACGCACAACTACAACTGCAGATAGCAGCAGATACATCTACAAGTACGAGTATCTTTTTAAATGCACGCGCTACTGCCCACGGCAAAGAGAGAAAGATACGAGGCAAATAGTATACATACATATATAAAAAACATATAAAAATAATTGTAATGAAAAGCAAAAACAACAACGCCTGCCATTGTGGCTGACTGGCTGGCCTGGAGACTCCCACCCAGTTTGAGTTTCAGTTCCAGTTCCAGTCGCACTCACAGTGCCAGTCCCGAGCCCGAGCCCGAGCCCGATGCGAGTCCAAGTCAGAGGCCCAACGTCAAACTGTCTGTATAGAGAGCACATTGTTTTTGTACAATAGTTTTCCACATGAAAAGCAAACGGCAAAAACAATAAAAAACAACAGCAGCAACAACAAGCAGTGCAAAAAAACTGTTGCAAAAAGTACAAACAAAATGTGAAAAAAGTAGATGTGAATGAGTCTCGTTTTTGAGAAATTTATTGATAGTGGGCGTGGGCTTCCTAATTGAATTAGTGTGCCACAAAAGTTCACGCATACACACACATGCACACATAGCCAGTAAGTCACACACAGACAAAGAGAGGAAGAACAACTGAGGCATGTTGTAAGGCAACTCAAATGAAACTAGTAAAACAAGTCGAAGACCCTGTGTGTGTGTGTGTGTTGCGTGGGTGTTGCTCTGCCGCAAGTTGTTTATCAAGATAGTTATTTGAATACGGCTGCTTTCTGCCATGCCATGCCATGCCATGCCACAGACAAGACGGAGTCTTCAGCTCAACTGCGTCTGATGGGCGGGCGTGCCACACGGCGGCTGTGTAATAAATTTGTGGCAGGCCAAAAGCAGTTTACTTAGTCACCCTATAAACGCTGATTTACATTGGGGGCCCAGCGAACGACCCTATAACATGGCTCCAACGTAACAGAGCTCATAAAATGCAGCAACAAACGAAAAAAAGCTACAACTGGCAGCTGTCAATCGATGTCAGCATTGCAGTTTGGCGCTAGCCAAAAACTAAACAAACAGACACGCCCATTTCGAACTGCAAGCAGTCGCTATTCAGTTGGCCAAGTTAGCCTGGCACAATCAATTTGGTTTATCTGCTGACCCCTTGCGGCATTTACCACTAAAAAGGGGTTAAACAAAATTAATTTATGACTGCGCCAAGGGTGTTGCCCCAGCTAACTGTGCAGCCGTTGATCAAGTACGAGTACGAGTACAAGTTGTAACTTGTGCCTAGAGCAGCTACCAACTTCACAACTCCACATTGTCTCGTGTTGCCCTTAGGATAAACTTTCGCTTTCAGGCTTCGTGTTAATTAAAACCGCCCTCTCAGTTAAGTTCGGCAGCCGCAGCGGAAGTTTTTTATTGATTTGCCAGCTCAAGTGCCAGCAATGGTTATGGCCGTTTGGACTGACCCAAGTACGTGGCACGCCAATGTTTGACCCGTGCAAACAAACTATTGTGCTTTAGCCGCAAGATTTATGCGTTACACAAACAACAACTGCATTGGCCAACAGGCCAGGCCATGCCAGGCTTAATGGCCTTCAGCGGGACGCAGCCAGTTGGCCAAGTCAAAGCTTTTAGCTTTTGTTTTTTTCTCTCAACCAGACTCGACTCGACTCGACTCGACTTGTTCTGTTCGTTTTGCTTTTTGGGGCGTGTTGTACAATTTGTTAGTCTTAAAGTTTTGCATGTTGAATACTCAGTCTCAGTTTATAAATACTGTGAATTCACTCGCCATCTCAGGCAAACTCTCAGCTGACACTGACAGCTTGTCGTCCGGCCTAGCCCCAATCTAGCGACACGTTCTAACACCTGCTAATGAAATATGCAATAGCAATAGCAATAGCATTCGCCATAGACTATATATCTATTGCATATAGGTATAAACCATGCGATAATATACTTTACTGTGAAATAAAAAAAAAGAATTGTAGCACATTTGCTAGTTGCTTTTTTGCCGCTTTATAGCCGCTGGTTTTTAGAGCTGCCTGCAAAATATAATTATGGTAATTTCATTATTATTATTTTTTGCCTCTTCTGCTACACAAAAAATATGCACAGAAAAAACGAAACTCGTTTCATTTGTCGGTCGTCAGCTGCTTGTACAACACCTTCCCCTGCCCCTTCTCCTACCACCTTCCTCAATCTTCCTCGCTGCCGGCTTCAGCTGCATTTTAGTTGCATCTTTCACTCAGTTTGAAGTACGCGCACTTGTAGTTTGATTTTGAAAGTGCATCCGCCAGCTGAGCCACAGATCGAACTATAAACGTGCATATATATATATATATATGAGTGTGTTGGCATTTAATTATGCTTCCGATCAATTCACTTTCGCTTTGATTCGGTCTCAATTAGAGCTAAATGGTTGCTACTGTTTCGGTTTTGGTTGCGGTTTTTGTTTACACCGTTGCCGCCTAATTGAATAATTACATAGAACGTTTGGTAGCCGATCGTCAATGTTTCAATAACACCACCGAGCCAAAAAAAGCCAAAATAAAATCATAAAAAATCTCATGACCAAAAACTTCAAACTCAAAACTGACAGCGCGAGACAAACGCAAACACTCAAAAAAACAGAGGAAAAAAAGCTGAAATAAAAAAAATGCAAGTAAAATTTAAAATTCGCCTGCTGTCCGTGCGAACCGCTCAACGAGCTGATCTTTTATTTTATTTCTTTTGGATATATAAAAGAGAATCTTTTAAACTGCGTGTTTATGAGCTCATATCGGCACATTTTGATCTCTCTCAATCTCTGGTGCAGTAAGAGCACAAGAAAGGCAAACACCATAAGCAGCAAGCAGCCATAAAGGCCACAAAAGGGCGCAACAACTGATGAACAAAATTGTAGGAGGCTACGCTGGATCGAAAACAAAGGATTTGGCAGCAACATCAAGTCTTTATGCTTAGCAGATGAACTGCCAAAACGGCGCTTGTAGAAGCTCTCAGTTCCAGACTCGACACAAAATGTTCGTCGAACAATTCGAGGCAGCTAAGCTATTGTGCTTTCAATTATAATGTGTTCACTTAAAGTACAATTCAATTTCTAATAATTAACAATTAGACTAATGTTGAGATCTTTTGCAAGTTTGTATTAACATTTTGCGACTGGCTTGCCAGCTGCTCTGGCATGTCTGCAAAAATCAACAACGCCTGCTTTATGTGTGTGTCCCAGTGCGAGTGTGTATGTGTGTGTGGTGTGCGCTGTGTGTGTGTGTGTGTGTGTTGCTGCTGCACGCAGTCACAGACGCAGACGCAGACGCATCGCCCACGGTGCACACCTTCGTAGCAGCAGCAGCCTTTGTTGCTGCGGTCGCTGGCAGCGATAAGTCTGCTCCACCCCTAGCCCCAAAAGAGAGCTGCTCTGCAAGAGCCAGTAAAGGTCATGGACTTTGCGGCAAGAGCGAAAATTTCAGCGGAATTTCAAGTGGCGGCCCGCTGCCAAAAGAAACGAAACTCTAATAAACATTGGGATGAATGTGAAATATTATAAATGATGCTTGTAATAAAATTAAAATTAATTTCCACATCAACAGCAATGCGTTTAATGCGCGCAAATAGTTTTATTGTATTAAAGTGTGCAAAAAAATGTGTGGCAAATAAAAAAAATGAAAAGAGAAAAAAAAACTAGCACAACTTGATTTAAATAATACAAGTGTCTAGTTAGTATCAGTGGCTAACTTGGAGCGACAGCGGCGCACAGAGAGAAAAAATAAAATAAAAAAAATGAAAATGAAAAACTGGCTGACCGCATTTAAATGCTCAGGCAGCGGTGGCGGCAGCAACGAACGTGACGGCTACAGCAGCCACAACAACAACAACAGCGTGGACAACAACAATGACAACACATCGTATATCAGTGATTGCCTGATTTACGCGCGCAATGTCAATTAAATTATGGCACATAATACAATGTAACTCAGCTGTGGCTGTAGTGCCAGCAGCAACAACAACAACCATACACACTCGTCTTAATCACACGCACATTGCAACAACAGGCACTACTTTGAGTGACCCACCAGCAGCAACAGTTGCTCTCGTCGTCGTCGTCGTCGCCTCCCTATGTCGAAATTTTGCACCGTGCGCTCGCGTAACAGGAACTTTGAATTAAGTTTGATCAGCGCTGATGTTGTTGTCATGATGCTGGTACTAGTACTTACAACAACAACAACCACAACAACAGCCAGCAGCGATAACAAACAACTTTTGCCATTAGCAATGATGCATTGCTCGCACCGAACCGGAGCCAGAGCCAGAGCCAGAGCCAAAGTCCCAGACAGGGGAGCAGCATTAGACAATTTCTCACTCTCTTCAATCACACTCTCGGCTCCATGAATCGTCCTCATCGAGTGACAAGTGACCGCATTTGCATTTTGAGCGCATCTAATGCCCAAGCACATCTCATGTAATATATCTCAAGCTCGTACACATCTGTTTCTCATAAGTGTATATGTACTTTACGTGCTCTGTGCACAAATCTTGATTGTAGTTGACATAATTTTGCACGTGTGACAACTATGACAATAACTATTTGAAGAACAGAGAGAGCTTTCAACTAAACATATAGAAAACGAAAGGATTGCGATGCTTCATTTATATTTATTACTGTTAAATGAGTGCATATTGTAAATATATAAAGTGCATGGTAGTTGACAATTTCCAACTGAATTGGTCGATCATTTCCACTCACTTTTCGCTTGGAGTCTTTCGGGATTTGCATGTCTTGTTCAATAACTGGTTATGGCGTCTTTGCCAAAAGACATCAACTCATCAAGCTCTATCTACAATCTATCTACTATCCAGCATCTAAATAGAAATAGAAAGCAAGCTGGGCCACTTTGCTAGGCGCTTTTTATCGCAACATAGTTGCACAGCCTTCGGAGCATCCTGTGCATAGCATCCACTTCCTATTAGCATCGCTGGCCATTCCGGGTAAAGAGATTACACGCTTGTCGCCGGCGACGAAAAGCGAGTTTCGCATTTCATTCACAATATTGGCGCTTTCAAAAACTGGTCAGCAGCTCAACTGGACAGCAGTTTCGTCAAAAGCTGCGACTGTGCCAGCATTTGATAAAAATCGTACGCAACTCGCAGGAAATTACAAAACACAAAGCGAAAAAAAAAGAAAAAAGAAGTGGAAGAGGTAAGCTGGCGACACTTACAGGTATTGGCCGGGCCAACAGCTGCATGGCATGGCTAAGCATAAAGAAGTGAGAGTATTCAAATAAATAACATTTTATTATTATTATTATTATGCATAGCAGAAATGCCAACGACAGAGAGACAGAGACGACAGCGAGTCTAGCTGGGATCTGATCTCGACCTGGACATGGCCCAACTATTGACTAATATTACGTGGCTGTCGTTTGGGGTTGGCGGGTTAATTACGCGCTCATTTGTTGACACACACACAGTCGGAGAATGTAAACAACATTGGCTGAAACTCAAGGATGCGTGCCAGTCTTGAGACTCAACGCCTGCCTCTGGGTTGAGCTCAAGATTTCAGTTACGCGATAATAACAATAATTATTATTTTATTATGAAAAAAATCAACTTTATGACGACGACAAGGCATTGACGGCCTGCCGACGCAACGCTGGCAAAAGCGAAGAGCAGAATTGAAGTTGAAGTTGAAGTCGAAGCCAGAGCCATTCCAGGCAAAACCAACTTGGCAACACCCGCCGAAAAGTATATCGAAGGCTGGCTAAAGACAGAGCCAAAAGCCGAGCCACGTTCTGCCTTTTATGATGTATTTTTAATCGATGCGTTGAGATTTGCGCGCCTTTGGCTGCCCTTTGGCTGTGGGTGGGTGCTCCACGGTGTCGACGATGTTGGACGGAGGATGGGGATAAGGATGAGGATGAGGATGAGTCAGCGAGAGATCATGTTATAATTGGCTCTCAAATTTTGCAAACGTATGTCGAGCAAAACAGCCGGCAATATGAAGCGGCAACCCTTAAACAGACTTTAACCCCTGGCACTTGCCACTTGCCAGTTGCCAGTTGCCACTTGCTGCTGCATGCCACTCGTCAGACGCAGTCTCGTACTCTTCGTTGGCCTTGTGAATGGCGAATGCGATGCCAATTAAGTTTTTGTACTTTGACACCAATTAAAGTTATTTTGGGTTCGATGGGAGATGTCGAGATGTGTCGCCAGTTTGGCTGCTTTTCTTTGGCGTCAGCAACAATGACAACAACAACAACAACAACAGCAGCAACAACAAATACAGCAACTACAACAACAATAGACAACAGACAACTTTTAACGCTTGGTTAATTTTATACATTTTTCCAGTCTTTTGTTGTTTTGTTTTTGTATTTTTCCGTGCTGTTTTTCCATTATCATGATCGCTGTTTTGTGATATCCGCTTGCTCTGTGTGAAAATGCATAGAAAAAACTACAACAACAAAACACAGAAACTTTAAATTAAAGCGACAAATAATAGTTAGCTGGCCATGATTTCATTTGGTTTCGTAAAAAAAAAATAATATTTAAATTACGACAAAGCAAAACAAAAAAGCAGAAAAAAACCCTAAAGAATGCGCTTATATAAATTGTGCAATTACCCGCCACACTTTTTTCTACCTTTTTTTTTTATCTGCCCATTGAGATCTTACAAAATGAAATGAGATCGTCACCAATGCAGTATAATTATGATATGCTGACCACAAATATGATTTTTACTTTTCTGTCTCGCCCATAAATAAATGTTTGGCTCAATGTCTCTGTTTCTGTTTGCCCTTTTCACTTAATTTGTTTACCAGTTTTCCCATTTTTCCCATTTAGCTTAGGTCTTTGTGACATTCCATTGCACTTCTTACTGGTCCAACTCGTTGTTCCTCCCAAACCTCAGTTCGTTCCAATTTACTGGAGCCGTGTTCGACGGCCTGGAAAATGTTTCAAGTGCATTTTTATGAGCGCTCTTTAATTTTGTGGCAACGCTTCGGGCATGGCTAAGAATTTGTGCGAGCAGCAATATAAATAGCGGCAATTAAAGTTGTGGTTAAATAATTGACTAAATGCACAACTGCAAGTGAAATGGGGAGGTGCATCTTTCTAAGTATAATAATACAACTAATGTGAAGGGATTTTAAACACAGCTAATGGGGAAGTCTTGCATAACTTAAGCATTGGCAGGGAAAATATTTCTAAAGGAATAATAAATAAGTAGACTAAAGTTGAATAAAGAATTCAATTGATCAAGTACAGGGTCTTGCAGAGTCGTACTCTATCAGATCCATCAGTTATTTTCCATCACTACTACGAGTACTCATTCGTCATTATGTCGTATTTATATTTACATTATCTCATTGTTACACTTTGGGCTTCCCAGTCGTAACTTTCTAATAAAATAATAAATATGAATGATGGACTTCAATAGGTATCGAGCTCGTGATGAAACGAATGCATTTGTAATCAACTCATTTATTTCTTTCAACAGAATCGCATTAATATTAAATAGCTAACGTCACTTTTAAGTATTTCCCAAAGCAGCAGCAGCAGCAAACAGCAAACAACAAACAGCATCGGCAGCTGCGTTGTGTCTTAAGAGCTGCCCAAAAAGTTAGTTAGATTGTCAGTTAGTTAGTTACGTTTCGAGTACGGAAACTGCCGCCCTCCCCGGGGGAATCATCAAACTGGATTTTGTGTAGCCAAAAATGACATAACCACAAGATGGAAACGTAGAAACTTTTGCTATTTACTGTCACCTGCTGCAGGCAGCGAAGCCGAAACTAAATTAAATATGACTAATATTTTGCAGTGACTGTAGCACAAAAAACAGACAACAACAACAACAACGGGAGCAACAAAAATACAATATACGTTAAGACAGAAAGTACAACAACGTTGACTAAGTAAAACTTAAATGCGCGTCTCGGTCTCGAGTTTTGTTCGTAAAAAATTCATACATATATGTATATATATCTATATATATATATGTGAGTACGTTTTGTTATTGTTGCGCGCGTTCCGCCCCGTCACGCCCTTCTACAGCAACAGCAACAGCAACATCAACTTGGAACTTGGAACTGCACCGGCGGCTACTTGCCCCTCCTAGCCTCCCTAGGAGCAGCATGCTGCTGCTGCTGCTGCTGCTGTTCTATCTGTTTAGAATCTCACCTTGACAATTGTTGATCAAATGCTGCCGCCAATTTATTGTTGAAAAATTTTGCGTCAGCTGCTGCTGTTTTTCATCATAATATTTGATGTTGTTGTTGCTGCTGTTGCTGTTGCTGTTGGTTGATGGATTACAAAAGCACAACTGCAAAACTGACTCAGTTTTAGTTGCTGGCGCACAACAACAATAGCAACAACAGCAACGGCAACGGCAACAAATTAGAATTACAAAATTTCAAGGCCTTGCAGGTGAATCAAAGCGAATGAGAATTCGAATTCGCAATCGCATTCACAAACGTATTCGTATACGTATTAGTACTCGCAAATGTATTCGCATTGCATGCCACTCGCTGACTGTTGTTGTTGTTGTTGCTGTTGTTGTATTTAATACGAGTACAATTTTCAATAGTTCACAGCGTAGCTCGGACAGTGACTGGAACGAACATGGGAACAGTTTCCGGATTTGACAACATTGATGATGTTTGCTGGTTGCACAACGCATAGTGATAGAAAAGCGAAAAGCTTTAAGAATGGCATCCCGCCGGATGCCCAGAGGCTGTGTCCAGACAAGAGATCGTTTTGCGATTGACTGTTTAATTGTTTCTGCGTATGGGCCACAAATGGCAAAAGGCACATTTCTCTGAGCCAATAAAGCACTAATTGAGTTAGTATAATGCTCGATTTGTCGCTCGATCTGTCTAACTTTGGCAATTGGCATGCGGCTGACTTGTCGCGAGTTCGCGCGAACACTGAACGCTGCCCAAAGTGTTGATGTCTGAGATTCAGATTGCAGAGTGTACTTTATGGATGGACGGAGTTGAGTGTTGTGTGTTGGGCCGTTAGTTAAAACCGCTAACAACTTTATCAGCTGAGTACATGCTACTTACTAATGACCTGTATTAGTGGTATTAATATAAATGAGCTGCAATTGGCAATCAATCGAAACTTGTTGAAAGTCTGTGTATCTTTCTCCTGTCACATTTTATGGCTCACTTCCAGTACGTGACTGAAAGCCAACGGTTGCAGCTGCTGGTGAAATGCTCATGCGTGGCAGCGATTAAGCAATCACCGTACCAGCAGCCAAAGTGCCTATATAGAAATTAGATCAATATCTTTATTTATTTATAAATTGTTTTACGTAGCTGCCTCCAAGGAGTGCGCTCATTTCTCATTACCCGCAACGCCAGCAACATCAACAGCAGCAACTCGTTAATTGTGGCCTGTGTTAGAGACGCGTTGCGTTATATAAACAGGCCCCAGACTCATAAACAGACTCCAAGTTGGACTTCGTCTGCCGATGTTGATGTCGATGTCGATGTCGATGTCGATGTGGATGTGGATGCCGCTGACGATGCATTCCCCCAGCCTTTCCTAATTGCATATTTATTGTTTATTAAGCAGCGCTTCCCGCGGGCCAAGCACAGCTCATAACTGCAACAACTGGATGGATGCGGCTGCCGCAGCGTCTCATTCACTTTTACGCATTGCCTATATATGCATAAATTAATGAAGCGCGCGCCATTCATTGCAACTGCTGCTAGCTGATAGTTGCTAGCTGCTCATTGATAAAGATCAATGGCATAGCTGACAACGTCACATTGAGAACCCCCGGGGGATCTCTCTCTCTCTATGTGTCTGACAGCCGGATTCATAGTCGTAGACGTAGTCAAGCCAAAAATGGTCAACTCTCGGCATATTTTGCATGGCAACGCTACTGCGGATTCACTGGGCTTCACTGAGCTTTATGCCGAGCTGCAGGTATGCATGAGCATTGCACAGCACCCTAGATGAAGCCACGTGCGTGTAATGCAAGAAGACAAACACGGGCAGGTCAAATGGTGCAAGAGCAACCTACGTGTATGTCTGGCCCCTGGCCACGTGTTTCAACTTTGAACGTGGCTGCTGCTTCAGCTGATAATGATGATGCTGGTCACGGGCACGGGCTGGCAACAGCAGCCGGCTCATCGATTTGCTTTCAATTTGTTGGGGCGACTGGCAAGCGGTGTTAACTTGCGTTCATTTGTCGGCTATGGACACAAAAGCCGCAGCTGAAGCTCAAACTATAGCTGTAGCTGTAGCTCAATGCTGGATATAAGGCGTTGTTGCGTTGGCCTGGCCTTGAAGCCTTTGAGCGTTTTTTGTTGAAACTGTTGCTGTTGCTTTCTACTCTTGCCTTATGCTCGTTTTTTTTTCTTCTTTTCAGTTTTGTTTTTGATTTTTCTTTGTTGCTTTTTTTCGGCGCTTTTGGCATGCATGCATTGGGAAGGCGTTGCCCAAAACAGCCCGCAACGATTTTATTTGGAAATCACTTTTGTTGCACCTACCAAAAAGACCTCAAGATTCAGCCAGGGCCAAGCTGAAGCTGAAAGCTGGAAGCTGAAGCAGTTGCCTGCTTAGTTAGCTGTTTGTTCAGTTCTCGCAAGTCGGTGATGTGTATTAGTTTAGTTGTTGTTAAGCTAAGGCTGCTTTAGGGCTGTTAACAAGCGGCTCACAAAACGAAAGACTTAGGCAACGAACTTGAAAACCTTTCGCCTTGGCTGTAGAACGTTTGCATGTGGCTTTAATGAGCTTCAGCTGAAAAGCTGAAGCTGTTGCCGCTCAACTGTACAGCATGTTGTACTGTCTACTGTGTGGCACACAGCGTGCGTGACACTTGACTCTAGGGCATGGTACAGCCCAAACAGACAGAGAGACAGCTGGCAGCACGGACAGACGCACGCTTTTCAAAAGAAAACTTTTTTGCCACGACATGGCATTGTTTTCATTATTATTATTATTTTTGTTGTTTCGTTTTCGTTTTTGAAATTTTTGTGGTACGTTTTAAAGTCATTGCCTGCCCTGAGGCTCAACACTCGCAGTTGTTGCTCGCTGCATTCAAAATTATAAACAAATTTTTGCCTTTGCCAGCACGTAAAACAATCGCATGCAATGTACAAATTTTCCAACAATGAAAAGGCACAACAACAATCACAACTACAACTACAACAACAACAACAGCAAGAGAAATAATAACAATAATAATAATGGAAATGCTACGGCCGGCAAGTTGCGTAATCCGTCAACCATGGCAGTCAAAAGAGCAACGCAGCGAGAAAAGCAGCAACAATCGCAGCGTCAGTTGTTCCAAGTTGTTCCAAGACTTCAGTCACTGCTTGCTCTTTGTGGTGGGTGGGGCTGTGTATCTTGTTGTTGTTGTTGTTGTTGCGGTTTCTCTTGCAGCACACACACGCAACTATTGTGTAGTTGCCAAGCCAGAGCACAGGCTGCATGGAAAACAACAACAACAGGGACAGCAAGACAAGTACGAGCAACAACATTAAGTAGCTGTTGCTGGAATCACAACAAAACACAACACAACACAATCGCAAATTTGCAATCTGTTTCTTAAACATTAAATAATAATAATAAATGCGTTTTTTTTAGGTTTTTTGTTTTTGTTTTTGTTTGGCTTTTACTTTTCGGCTGACCGAAGCGATAAGCATCTTTAGCCGCCGAACATGAACAGTCGAAAAGCTGCCGCGTTTTATGAATGATCGCCATCGAGTGACCGCTCGATGTTACCTCAAACATTACCCCGCCCCTCCCCCGCAAGCGTCACAGCACTAGCTGACTGACTGGCCAAAAAGCACTTGTTGCGCCAGCTTTAGCTTCAGGTTCAGCATCAACTTGTTGCCGTTGCTGCTGTTGTTGTTGTTGTTGTTATTGTTGCCCGTCGCCGGCTGTTGACGAACAACTTTAGCGACAAGATCATAAATCAAAATTTTATTTTATTTCGCATAGCAGCAGCACAGTTGTTAGTTCTCTTTCGCTCTCTCGCTGTCTCCCTCTCGCTCTCTTTTAGCGCGCATTTAAATTTTTATGATTTTAGTTTTTTAATGTTGTTTTTTGTTGTTGTTGTTGTGTTTTTTTTTTGCTTTTGCGCATAAATTAAAAATCGCCGCAAAGCTTGCGGTGCGCTTGCGATTGCAGCGCGATTAAAATAGATTGCCACTTGCTGCTGCCTGCTACCTGCCGCCTGGCGACTGGCGTCCAGTGACCGACGGCGATGGTCCACCGGCTAGCTGGCGATGACAATGACGTCGCTACTTAACCACGTAGCAATCGTGCCCACTGACTAACTGGCTAACTGTCTTAGTGACTACCTGTCTTAAGCTGGCAAACTGGCGACCCGGCGCGTGCTTGTTGGAAGGAAAGTTTATGGCCATTAGCTGTCATAAAACTGAAAAGGAAAACAAATACAACACAAATTGCTTGAAGCGGCAACAATATTGAGATCAACCATTGCTACCAATTTCAAATTACAAAATGAAAGTGAATACAGTGCGTATGCGTAACGTGTCGTGTCAAGTGTGGAAATTATCAATGGAACAGCAGCATTCATTGTTTGCCAATGCTGCCAATTTGGTAGCTTCCCAAAGACCATTTGAATGTGCCATTAATCAGGCTAAGCAAAATGTATACAAAATGTAACAGCAGGCGGCCGGTTGGGGAAAATGTTTGTGTTTGTATGTTATGCTCGTAATTCACAAGTGCCGCCGCTGAAGCCAAAGGAAGCCGGCAAAATGGTTTAATGTTGCCCGCTTTTGCTTGCAAATTGAAATTCGCGCACCAAAAATGTGCTGAAATATGTTAAAATCTTGTTGCATGGAATTTATGAATGAAAAGCACACAGCCAGAGCCAAAGTCAGAGCCAAGTTATTGTTGGCAACATAACAAGCGGCAAGCTGAGAACAATGCGGGGAAAACAGCACAGCAAGTCAGCCAGATTTGTTTGGTGTTGTTTTTTGCTGCTGGTAGCCATAAATTTGTGAACAACTACAACTACAACTACAAGTACAAGTACAAATGCAATAACAAGCTAAAGCTAAAGAAAAGAAAGAGGGAAGTGTACTATACAAGCAAAAGCAACAACCTAAACACATAATCACATTTTACAGGCATCGTTTGCAGGTCGTTCAAATGGCCAAAATGGAAAATGCATTGCAGCAATCTGCTTTTGTTTTTGTGTGTTTTGGGGCGTTGTTGTTGTCATTAAGCTGGCGCATCCGTGCTGTCTCGTCTATTTGCTTTTGCCGGCTGCAGTTGCCACAGCGACTAATAAAGTGGTAACTTCTTGTTTGAGGCGCATTATTTATGACCACCTCCACTAGCAAGTTTAGTTCCAGCTCCAGCTTCAGGTCGAGGTCCAGGTCTAGGTTCAGGGTCTGCTAATGGGCGTGAACCATTCATGATTTATCGTAGAACATAGACGAAGAAAGAGTGACGTTGAGGCCTCAACTTTGCCAGTTTCTGGGGAAACTACAAGGAGGCTCCCACAACACACACACAAATCCAAATTAAATAATCATCAGCGATTGGCGCTTGAACAGACATGAACACATACGTATTTACTTGGTTAATAAAATCATTTTCGTTATCTTTTCCCACGTTTTAAATGCTCAACTGTCAAATGAATTAAATGCCCAGCCAAGGCGAGCGCATTTGAATTACGAGTATAAACGCACTTTGGCAACATTCGAGAAACCAGTTTCAATTGCGCACACACACCTGTGTGGTGGCTCCACGCGGTGTCCATCCAGTTACCGACTCCAGTCGAGAGCCAAAGAGTCAAAGCTGTGATATGAAACAACAGTAACAACAGTTGTGGCTATTAGAAAGCCTGGACAACACTCGCTTGCCACTTGTCGAGGCGCATCTGTTGGCTGTAGGCAGTTGGCTGGCTGCCTCATCAATTGTGGCTGTTGCCTCGCATAAATTATATGCCAAGTGGCATATTGCGGAAGTGATCAAGCCAGAAGTGTTGCCATATGACTATGACTATGGCTAGCCAGCAGCTTTAAAGTGGGTTAAAAGGATAATGCCAAAGACAAAACACAGCAGCAGCAACGACAACAACGACAACACAACAGCAGCAGCCACAGTCTGGCCAAAAAGACAGATCTCTCGGCTGCTGGTTCAAGTGACACAGTGACATGCTAATTTCTCGTTTTATTTTTTTCATACTCTTCTTTTAACTGTTTTTTATTTATACTCAACGCTGTTTGCCATATTTGTCCATATGAAAGTGGTACAAATTGATGCGAGTGCCACAAAACCAATGGAGCTGCAGATGTAGACGAAGCCAGAGTGCCATTGCCATGACATAAGGCTGATTGACATTTGACAGACTGTCTGACTAACCGTCCATCTGTCTGTCTGTCTGGCTGTCTATCTGACAGTCTGTCTTCTGATACAGCCACACTTTTACTCTCGTGCGTGGTTTTTACTTTTCGTTTTATTCGCTTTGCATAAATATTTTTAGCAATTCGAGTGGGAGAACAACTTTAACTAGACTTTATTTGTTTTTAAAAGTATTCTCCAAGAAATATGCAAACTATACAATTTGCTTTTTTTATTATCTGTGGGGAATTCGACTTTTAACAAATTGCATTTCGTTTGATCTTATGTAATTTCTTACATTTTACTATCGAAAAAAAAATAAACCTGTCAAAGCACATTTTAAATGCAAATCCGACAATTGAAAGGCTGCTGACCATTAGCTTCGACAAGTGAATTTGACACACAATTTTATTGAAAAAAATTATAAAATGCCTGCAAAGCGCATTAAAAATAAGTGCATTGATTTATTGCACTTCATTAAACTAGTAGTAGTAAAAGAATTGAATATATAATGGCAGCAGCTTAGCCAATTGCTCCATTGTCTTTATGAAAACTGATTTAAACATTTAATGTGTTTTTAATGTAATGACTTTATTGAAAAATGTATATGAATATTATGCTTCAGAAATATATAATTTATATTTTTATTTACCATGCTACTCGCGGCAGAGTTTGTAAATAAATAGCTTTTGTTGGCAGCTCGACAATATTTTATCATTGAGCGCATATTTTGCGCATGGTTTCTCTTGCGTAACTGCCGACAAACTGTACCGGCAGCTTAAAAAAAAATAAATAAAAAACAAAAAAATACTACATAAAAATTACAAATGCGATTTTATTAAAACAAAAAGACTGTGCATTAAATGGTCTCTTAGTATCTGAACAGATCAAGGCGAGAATTAACTAAGGTATCTAAACGATGCTTAAATGCTGTTGCAATACTCAAAAGTAGCTCAATTCAAGCGGTGCGCCCCTGCTCCCAATTCAATGTCGTGTGCCGCTTGATTGAACATTCAATCGAATCGAATTGAAAATGAAAATATATATTTTTTGGCTACCGTCCGTCGTCAATGTCAACGATCTGACGACACGCCGGCAAGTCTGTCTGTTCGTCTGTCTGTCTATACAGCATTTGGGCGATCTGGTGATCCGCCGGCAATCTAGCGATCTCAGCGATTAGCGCACCAGTCAATACCGGTAGTTATCGCTTAATTGAATCAACTTCCAGCGCACAGAGTGTGGAATGCACATAAAAATCAGACGCAGACGGAGTCGCCGGCGCTGGCCAAGCCAAGCTCAAACACTGTCAAATTGTTTATGTCGCCCATAAAACGAAGCCAGTGAAATTTGTTAGCTGGCAAAAAAAAGGCAACATAAAAAATGGGTAACTAAAAGGCAACAAAAAATAAACGAATAGTAAAAAAAGAGCGCATGCTACAAAAATCCAACCAACCGCGAAGAACGACCTTGAACAAGTCGGTTATAGGTAGATATATGGATATATGTATATATCTCTATAAGTGTATATGTACGTCATATGTCTATGTGTAAGATTGCAAGCTGTAGATACAGTTAAAAGCGCGCATAAATAGCATTAGATACGCGCTTGCTGTTGTATCTATATTTAAACATACACTTCAACGGCAGCGACAGCAGAGATTGAGCTACAGAGTATCTGCCGCTGCCGTTGGCTTTCAAAAGTGAAGTGCGCACAGCTCAGCGCACAATTAGTTCTACACAACAACAGCAGCAGACAAAACCAAAAAAAACTAAAATAAAATAAAATAAAATAAGAAACAGGCAGATACACGTCTCGACTCGTTGCGATTTGAAAATGAAAATTGAAAGTATCTGTGAGATAGATTTTTGGCTCATTCGCTGTCGCTTCAAGTGTATGGCTTGCAAATTCGACGTGATGACGAAATCAAACGCAGCAGGCAGCACTGAAATTATACTGCACTTAACTTAGTACACTCAAACAGCAAGCACCGACTATAAAGACATTTCGCAAGTGTCACACGCTGCCAAAATGTGTTTCTGTTTCTGTTTCCAAGCCAAGTGTTGGATGCATTTATCTGCCAGCTGCTTTTCATGAGCGTTCACTTTTAATTTCATATGAAAAGCGGTTTGAAAAGCCGTCGCCATGGCAAGCACAAGTACACAAAATGAATAACTATCGTTAGTCAATAACAAAGTGGGACTATTTACTATCGATTCTCATTGAAAGTTAATCGCTTTTGATAACGCCGCAGCCTCTGTCTGCCGAGGCTGCGGTTGCAGCCAAAGAAGCCTGGCTATTACTTAATTAAAACCAGGTTGCTTGCAGCTCTCTTTATAGCCAGACAACTTAATTTCTCTTTACGGTAATTCACAACAAAACTTGAGACTCATGCTGATTTGTAAACAGCAACTAATTGCGCCATAACACACACACTGTTTGCAGCAGTAGTAGTTGTAGTCCCACGTGCTAATATGCAAATTGTAAACAGTTTATAAAGTTCGTATCCTTGTTTTTGTGATTTCAGGTGAAAATCTGGTTCCAGAATCGTCGCTCCAAGTACAAAAAAATGATGAAAGCAGCTCAGGGCCCGGGCACCAACAGTGGCATGCCACTGGGCGGCGGTGGACCCAATCCTGGTCAGCATAGTCCTAATCAAATGCACAGCGGTAAGTTGAGCACACTCTTGATATTCAAAAGTATCTATTTGATTCTTTTTTATTTATATATAATTTTTTCTTTTATATTTTTCTGTTCTTTGCAGGCGGTAATAACGGTGGTGGCTCAAATAGCGGTTCACCCTCACATTATCTACCTCCCGGACATAGTCCAACGCCATCAAGTACGCCTGTGTCTGAGTTATCACCCGGTAAGTAATTAATTTAAATTATTATTTATTTCATCATGCTTTGATTTGCAATTTGTATTTATGCCTTTCTCTCTGCCTTTCTCTCTCTTTCGTAGAATTCCCACCCACGGGTCTTAGTCCGCCAACGCAAGCGCCATGGGATCAGAAACCGCATTGGATTGATCATAAGCCACCACCGCAAATGACACCACAGCCACCTCATCCAGCGGCGCCACATCCGCAATCGCATCATCATAATCCGCCACCTCAAATGGGCGGTTATGTGCCGCAGTATTGGTATCAGCCCGAGACGAATCCATCATTACTAACGTAAGTATCGAGTCCATCGAGTGCCGCCATTCACAGTGCCCCACAATTGTCATCCATATAGCTGACCTAACTGACCCATTGCTCTGTTTTCTTGGCTCTTCTTTTGCAGCGTGTGGCCGGCGGTTTAACAGCACCCCAACACGCTGCCCCCGCCGCCCGCTGTATGGGCCCAGTCCATGCAATCGCAATCCTACGAGGCAAGGCCCAGTGCCGAACTGAATCTGCACGAGAATCACCAACATCAGCATCAGCATCATCATCATCTCCACCACCACCATCATCCTCACAATGGTGCGGTTTATGTGGGCGATGGTGATGGGGCCGCGCCGGGGCAGTGAATGTGACAAACACACACACACAAGTACAGAATATATCTTAGCCAATAATTAAACGTTGATTCACGATTGAACAATTGATGGCATGATTGATGATCGTATAAAAACATTGTAAAATACTAAATAATATGATGCAGTTATTAAGGTCGTAAAACATTTTGTATAGTTAACAACAACAAAAACAACATGTAATTAAATCTTAAAATGTGAATGAGTCGTTTTAAAGTTAGTGCTAATTATAATGATAATATTAAACAATATCAACTTAACAGAAAGACAAAAAACATACCACACATACAAGTACATATATAAAAACATACATTTATACATTCCTCAATATTATTTTATGCGAATATCAAATGTGTCCTTTACTTTTGTTTATTATTTGTGTAAACTGTAGAAAATTGCATAATGTATAAAACAAAATATCAATAAAAATACAATGACAAACAAAAACCGACAACAAGAACAAATAACCAGGACAAAACAATGAAATCAGCTGTTGATCTTAAGCCTTTTAAACGAATAAATAATTTTTTTTGTTTAGATTATTTAACGCTACTTTTCTGTATAGTGGATGAAAAAGTAATAAAAAAAAATCAGTTAAAATCAGATCTCAATGGAGCCACATTTTGCATATAATTTTTATGATGTCTCTACTGCACTCGGAACAATAAAAATAACAACAACAACAACTGGATTTTTTCATAATTTTATGTGCAATATAATTTTACATATTCTGCTAAAAACAAATAAATGAAATAGAATATATTAAATGCATAATATCAAATTTAATACAAAAGCCACTGTCAATGTCATTTCAAATAGTTCAACGAAGGGAAAAGAAAAGCAAGAAATTATAAATATATCAAAATAAATTGTGTGAAAAAGGCGTTTAAAATTTGTATTGTAAATTTGTGTAAAAATCAACAATTAATTATGTAAGCTAAACTAATTTAAAAATGCAAGAACAAACAACAAACAAAAACAAAAAGTTAAAATACAAGAAATTACAAATTATAAAAATTGCATACAATGTAAAGTAAATATAAATATAAATTTTAATAAAGAAAAAGAAAAAGAATAAAAGTATAAGTATAATGCAGCTAAATATGCAAAATATATTGATGTAGTGCTTGCTGTAGCTGTAATTATAATTAATTAAGCGGTAATTAGTGCGTGTGGTTAACTGTAGTTTAATTTATGAACAAGCAGAGCAAACAAATACACATTTAATTCCGAATTATTCATTTACAAATCAATTTAGTTTCCATGTGCATGTAATTTCATTTTGCACTGTAAACTATTAAATGACAACAACAACAAATAAACAAACAAATTAATATTGTATATGCGTGGAAATGTATATGAGAACAATTTGTGCTAGCATTTAATTAATTAAATAGTTTTAATCTAGAAAATGGCAACTACTTTCTAAATAAATCAACAAACAAAAACAAAAGCAAAACCAACAACAAACAGCAAGAAAGGGCAAATCAGTCTCAAATACTTATCTAGAAATACATATTTGATAAAGCGTGAAAGAGAACGATAGAGAGAGATCGAAAGAGAGAGAGAGAGAGATCCAGCGAGCAACCCCATTTAAGTTGTAGTAATTGTCGTAATTTTAAAATCAAATCAAATGAAATCAAACGAAACAATAAACAAAACATTGAAAACAAAAGCAAAACTCAATGAAACAAAATAAAAATGAGAAATTTATATATACTTATGTCTGCATACAAAAGGCTCTCGAGTATCCTGCTCCTGTTCTATCCCAAGCCATTCACAGCTCGCCTCATTTATTCCGAACCACTTGACTGCGGCGGGCATTGGCTGCGCTTAAAAAGAGAAAGAAAAGGAGTCAAATCAGGATTCGGGCAGAACACGCGTCGTTCATTAATGCATTTCACATTTCGAATTTCGAATTTCGCACATTACAACATTACACTTTACACTTGAAAAAGTTAAGTGGCATTTGTGCGATGTGCTGTGCAGCGGAAGGAAGCATAAAATCTGTTCCATTAATCATAAAGAATGCAACAGGATATGCTTGAGGCTTTCAGGCTTTTACAGACGAGTTGAATGGTTCCATTATGTGCTCAAAGGCACAATTTTCACAGCCCAGCAATTTACACTTACAGACACTGGGAGAGACAACTGCAGAAACAGCTAGCACAGGAGGAGCATTATAAGCACTCAAAGGGCTAGGAATAAGGCCGCATCCTGGCTGCGTTGGCAGTCGCTCCATCTATATACTCGCATAAAGCATATTTGCAGCTAATTAATTAGCGACAAAATTAACATCAGAGCAGGGCAGGGCAGGGCAGGGTAAGTGGCTCAGCTTGAGGTCACATGCGCTTTTGAATAGATTACTTTGAGTGTTCCGAAAATTCTATAAATAAAAACGTCAATCAAAAGCTACAAGCTTTTGGATATTTGGAGTCCTTTAGGCCGACTGAGACTGAGCGCCTGTCACAACACTCAAATTCTCAATTCAGAGACAACACCACAACACAACACAACACTTCAGTCAAGTTCAAGTCCATGTCGGCGATACAGATACAGAAAAACTCGACAGGCTTCAACTGTCGCCTACTTCAGTCTTGTGTTTTTTGCTCATTAAATCAACACCTCGGCCTTTGTGGAGTACAATGGCAAAAGCTGGACAGATTTGTTGGGCAAAATCAAAGAATTTGGCTCAGCCTGACCAAACAAGGCCGCAAAACTGTGCCCAGAATCCCAGGTCCAAACAACTGAGAACCCCCCCTTGCCCTCGTGCCGCACAGTCAGAAAATGTCGTAAGGGGATTTTTGCATTTGCAACCTTTTTGCGATTTCAATTTAAAATTTAAACAAATATGCAGGCTGACAGAGACGCAAAGCGAACCTGCAAAAGAATGTGAGAATTTCTGCCTATAGACAATACAGTACAGTGAGTACTTGTCGCTTTGTACTTACTTGTGTTCTATTGAAACTTTGCTTATTTAATTATTACAATAACTTTGAGTGACTAAAAAACAATAGCACATTTGTCTTTTTGGGCCTAGAGGCGTTGTCATTTAAATAACAAGTTCAAGATACAAACTGAGAAACAGATACAGATACAGATAGTTGAAGTTGCAGTTGAAGTTCGAGTTGACTCCTCAAATTACTTGCTGTACTTAGCGTGTTTACATAAATTAGCCTCAAGTGACGTGCACAGCGTTGCAGTTGTTGCTGCAGTTGCAGTTGCAGTTGCTGCCACAGGACGTTGCAAAACTTTTGTACAGAAGAATTTCCTCGTAAAAATGACGCATACCAAACTTAGACACAACGGGGACGATGCATCGTTGTGGATGTCGCATTGGCTGACGTTCCGTTCCAAAACTCAACAAGGTTGAGCCCGAACCAGACATTGCGACCAAGACCGAGACTGAGGTCCAGGTCCAGGTCCATACCAAATTGGTATTGGTGTGCCAGGCCAGGCCGGGCCAGGCGAAATACTCGTACAATAAATAACGCAGCAAATAAAAGAAAAACTAAACGAAAATAAAATAAAAAAAAAGAAATAAATAAAAATAAAAACAAGAGAGCTGCAGTTGAAGTTATTTGTGAAATTCATCCGTCAAAGTCGCTGCAGTTTCTGCCACGTCCCTGGTCTCGCACCGGCCAAGTTCGAGTCGACTTGAATCGAGTCAGACTTTGGGTCTTTGGGGCTGTTTGGCTGGCGTAAAACTTAAAAAGCGTTCCTTTCATGGCTTTGCCATTGTTTTACCGGCTACTGGTCATGCCGCTGCAACTGGAAGCTGCCGCTGTTGTAGCTGCTGCTGCTGCTACTGCATTCCTGGGCAACGTCCGCATGGAATGATGAACGATGTGTCGCTGATGACCTGATCAAAGTGGAGCATCTGCACGCATATCGATTGCACTGGATGACGAGTGCAGGGGGGCAGATAGTTGGTAGAAGAAGCAACAGCAACAGCAACAGCAACAGCAGCAGTCGCTGCATGTTTAAGGACATGACATTTTTTGTCGTACCGTTTGCTAAAATAACTTTGTTAAGATTTTTGCAACTTTGCAACTCGCTTTGGGGCTTTTTCGGGGCCGCCCGAGGCCGAGGCCGAGGCAAAGACAGGATACTCAAACAGTCAACATCTCTGTGAAAGGGACAAATTTGACGTGGCATGGGGGCAGTCTTTTGTTTTTGTATTTGCCCAACGCGCTGCATCTCAATGAGTTTCGATAAATCTTCTACTTGCCACTGAACCAGCCACTGACCAGCCTGACCAGTCAGCAGTCACCAGTCAGCAGTCAACAGTTAAAACGACAACGACAACAACAGTCGTCGGTAGATGTTGCTGTTGTTGTTATTGTTGTTTTGCTTTTGCTTTTGGCCTGGTCAGTAGTCAGTGACCGATTTTATGACAAATGTATTTTATGAACTGTCAAAATAGGTGTTGAAAATGAATTAATTTGCTCCCGACTGACTGACTGACTGAATGACTGCCAGACAGGCAAAAACAAATGCATTTGGCGGCAAACTTCAGACTCGTAAGCGTGACATTTGTAACAGCGTCGTCAGCTGTAAGAGCTCGATCAGCCAGCGGAGGGAGGGGCAGGGGCAGCGGCAGGGGCCCAGTTCGCACAGTTCAGCTGCGCCTGTGCCGAAATTTGAAACTGGCAATTACATTCGAGTCGACTTCCTACGCAATCAGCTCAGTTCCATTCGCATAGACGCAGACGCAGACACGAGACGAGTCTGTCCCTCAGTCGCCCATCCCCTTAGTCCGTACCCGTTCTCATGTTAAGTCCATATCAAATCTGCTAATTTAATCAACATCGTTGCATTGTACGCGCCCTGGAGGCGTGGCAGACAGCGCAGGCACGTGACAAACAAGCGTTTGAAGTTGCAGCAAATAAAAAACTCCACGATTGCAGCTGGCAAATATTTGAGGAAAGAAGACCAAAAGTGTGTTTGCAAATGTTAAGTAATTATAATATGCAGCAATATGCTATATTATTTAATAAATAATTTATATTATTCCAGCATATTTCTTCATTTACAGCATTATTTTATTACAAAATGTTTAGCAATATTGAACAACTTAATAACTCGTTTTACAAGCTCCCTCGAGAGCTGCGTCAAATGTGACAATAAATATATGTGCAATATATGCACTTCCTGCTCCAGAGTTCAAGCTGATCGTATAGTCAAAAGTGCTGAGATCTATTGCTCAAAAGCCTCTTGCAATAACTCACATTTTTATTGATCAACAGCACATTCTGAATGACATAAGACTATGCATCCCCGAGATACGAGCAACTTGCATTCTACAACTGCTTTCGATGGATCGATCGGCTGGTTAATGTTTTATTTATCGTATCGTATATTGGAACTGAGGCAGAAACTGAAATCCATTATCCAAGTGGCATTAGAGCTTTCAAAATCAATGCATACGAGTACGGTGTAAAGGCAGCATATGATTATTGGCAATGTTTTCATAAATATATAAATAAATTGTTAAAGTGCAAGAGAACTGCAAAAAGCGAATAATTCAAGTGCATCCAGAGAGCGGGAAGTTAAAGCAGCCTTGTGCCGGATTGCAGCTTTCCCAAGCCCGATGCTCGGGCGTGAAACTTGGACGTGGTGAAACGCGTTTTATGTGAAATGTGTGCCTCATGTTTAATGCGAAAGTTGCGAGCAGATCAGGCAGGCTGGAAGGCAGGCTCGGCTCAGTAAATGTGTTGTACGCGACACCTAACACAGGTTGCTGTTGGCCTTATGCAATGGCAGCCCATGGTCACATCGACTTCTACATGCAACAGCCACAACACAACAACACAACACTCTGGGGACAGTGCAGCATACGCAATAAACACATTAACGTGTTATTTAGTTGTCAACACGATCGGGCAACTGCAGCCTGGTCTTTGATATGCACCGCAAACAGAGGCAGAGCAGAGTCAACCTGCTGCTTAGTCTCCGCCATAAATTTTTGTATGTTAAATGCTAAATTAACTAAATCTAAAGAGACGCGCTCAAATGGCAGACAGTCGGCCAGCATTTGGGATTGAACTCGACAATTGCCAATGGGGTCCATTGAGGCGTGTGGGTGCCTTAGACAAAGGAAAGCCTCGGCATGAGGGTTGACAGGCAAAACAATGCCCAAGCTGAAGCTGAAGCTGTAGCTGAACCTAAAGTCGAAGCTGCTACACACACAATGTGGCGCGGTCAAGTGAAGCAAGTTCCCGTTGTCGTGCCATCGCCGTTCCCAGGCCAAAGCTCAGTCCAAAAAAAAAACTGTCGAGTCATGCGGATGGACGGATGCTTGGCTGGCTGAATGGATAGATGGATGGCTGGACAGATGGATGAGCGTGGAGACTGCCAGTTTAAAACAGTGCGCAGCATTTGAGAGATATGTCATAAATTGATTGAGCCAAGTGCTGGTGCTGCTACACCCGCAACACACACACACACACTCACATTCACAGTGCCTGTGAATTGTCGTCGGCAACGACTCATACACAAAACTGATTTATGATTATTTCGCAGACAATTAAGACAAATAAACGCAACAAGCCAAATTCAATTAAATCCATTAAAAACTAAGGCGCTGGCAAATTCTGTGCAAGCATTGGGGTTCTCTCCGGCACCAGCCTTCTGCTTCTGCTTCTGCTTTGGCTCCCACACTGTATGACAAAAGATACGCCGAACGGCAAATGGGGACTACTGCTTAGGAGAAGCGACCACTGTCTGGTTTCAGCTCATCTATCTTGATCTTCAACTGTATCCGTAACTGTATCTGTAGCTGTAGCTGTATCTGTATCTGTATCTGTGTCTATGTGTTGACAGGCGTTCCATTCGAGGCGATTGAAATGCTGCTGTTGTTCGCTGTGCACAGCAAGAACAACAGCAAAAAGCAACAACAACAACAGCAATAGTAATAAAAAAACTTGACCTCTAGAGGTCAATTAAATTGACTCGATTTGCGGACGGCCCTCGAGCGGCGCTGAAACAATTCGATTAGAGGCCCAACAACAACAACAACGACATCCACATCCATATCCAACTTACGAGTAGCTGACGACATTCACATTCATTCGGGAAAGTGTTTGGGCTAATCAAGATGTGGCTCATGCAAACAACTTGAACTTAAGGTCGCGCACAATGACCCAATGTTGACAAATCAGCATGCAGCACGTGGTTTGAAGTTGCCCCTTGCCACATATCGCCACATACCGCCTAAAACCGAACACAACCCCAAAAAAATACAAAAAACAGAGAATAGCTTATAGATTAGCAAGTTGCCCATTGTAATTGAGGGAGATTCCCAAAGATATTGCAAATGGCATTTTGGTCAATTATGTGGCATGCATTGTATGATTATTTATAACAGCTGTACTTAAGTCAATAAATATCGATTTAAGCAGCAAATTGCCTCTTGAAATTCAATTCAATATTAATAATAATACATATTGGATGTGTTTTGTAATTCAATTATGTTTCAATAAACGACGAAATCGCTGAGGTGAATGTCATTTAATTTGTTAAATATTATTTATTATAGATTAGGTAATTTAATTTTTATTTTTATTTAAAAAAAACTGTTTACCAAGACAAACTTTTCCTATTCTTTTGGCCAAACTATTACCTATCAATGACAAAATCTGTAAAGTCAATTCGAAAATAAATTTAATAATAATAAAGTCTTTTTTCTTGGATATGTTTGTAATTCAAATAAGTTTCAGCAGCTCAAAGGTTAGTTTCATATTGAAAACAAATTAACTTTTTTTTGCATTTTTTCCATATATTATATATCCATATCCATTTCCATATACTATATATAGAAAAATTTTAAATTGATTTTCATTTTTGAAAACTACAACTTGTCCCCTTCTCATGGGCAAACTGTTTGCACTTTTGTGCTGACCACGTTGACTATCAATGACAATGTCCGCAAAGTCAATTTGATATCACACACAATTACCGCAAAAGTTTGTGCAAATGGTAATGAGTATTGCACACACACACACACACATAGACAGTCTTGCACTTGAATGGGAGTCAACATTAATGGCGAAGCGGAAGCAACGTTTGCAATGTTTGTGGCCAAAAACTTTTGTGTATTATGCAAAAATAAAAAAAAGAGTCGAAATTGAAGATAATAACAGATATAACGCATTAAACTACGTGATATCATTAAAAATGCAATAACAACTAAAAGTAAGGTGAATGTGTGTGTGTGTGTGTGTGTGTGTGTATCGTAATCATAATCTCATTCGGTTGGTCGCCCGTCCACCGGCTGTCAATCGCATTGAAGTGAGCAGCGCTGCCCCGATGTGGATGCCACATGCTGGGCACAACACTAAATACGAGTACGAGTATGAGTATTGAGTACTTGCGATAATGCAGCATGCATCATGTGGTGTATTTGTATTTTGCACATTTTGTACTGCGACATGCATTAAACATTATGCTTTGGATTTGGATTAGAATGCAGCCGCCACGCCCCGCTTGATGAGCACTCAAACAACACTTTGTGTGCCATTGTGCCATTGTTTGGGCCATATGCGTTTTTAGTGCGGATTATCATTGTTGCACTTCCAGGTTTATAATGGATCAATTTTCAATCAATATGTTGAGTGGCCTGACAGACACCGTGTGAGTTTTCTCAATGTGATGGTGCAACGGAAAAGGGGCACAGAGCACAGCGGGACGGCTTGTTTGGCAGGCGTGCAACAACCTAATGCGCTGCTTTCCTGAGGTCGAGACATCGAGCTCACAGTTCGACCTCCTATTGCGTTGCAGTCTCAGAAAGGGAGAGGCAGAGCGAGAGTGAGAGAGTGAGAGAGAGGGTGTGCAGTCTCCGCTCTAATTGCAGCTACATAGCGGGAGCGGAGCTCAAGAAATCGATTAAGAAACCCACTGGGCGCTCAAAAGCAGCAGCCCCGGTGCGGCCCATTGACCATTGACGATGTTGTCGTCGTTGTCGAAGTTGCTGCTGCTGTTGTTGCTTTTGATCGCATCTGGGGATTTCGCTGCGATTTGTTGCTTTGGCTGTGTCTTTATTTTTTTATTATTATTACTACTATCTATTGATGGTGATCGGTGACCGGCAGGCAACCTGTTGCTCTGCTCTGTTGTTGCCGTTGATCGTATTTTGTAATTTAATGCTCGGCTTCTGGTTAATTGCCACTTTCATTGTTCAACGGACATTTGACGGACGTTTGCCAGCCCGATTCCGATTCCTCGTCGTCGTGTTCATTGATTCGAAGTGCTGTTTGTGTTCGACTCGTTGATAGATAGATAGCGTTATGCGTAAGCCATGCACAAAGCAATAGATTAACCCTTGGCTTGCCCCCCCAAGCTTTGTGCTTTTGTTTTCGCCTTTGCTTTTGGTTTACTTTTGATTAATTTCAGTTTGAACTTTGCCGGCCGATCAGCCGCTGTGCTCTCTGACTTTTAACTACGATTTTTCATTTGAATGCAGCACACCGCTGACAGACCTCCAGACCTACTGACACTATTCGTTACGCATGTCCACAAATGGCAATACACACAGACACTCAAACACTCAGACACACTCAGCTATACAAAAGCTTCTTCATGCTGATTGAAATAGTTTTGCCTCAGCTGAGAAATGATGAAAATGAATTGCGACAGCAGTTTTAATCGAATTTAGTACGCACCCAACTTCCTGGAATCATTAATACGGTTTCTGTTCAAACCAGAAACTAGAATTGAATCAAAGCTTATAAGGAAACGTAAAGAATTATAAATATATGAATTTGTTTAGATTTCCAAGACAATTTCCCATTTTATTCTATTGTGAACTGATGTATTCAATTGCGTTTCAAGCAAACTAAAAGATGACTTCTACATATTGTATATATGTATTTCTAATACAAATTATTTTCTTGTATAAATTTATTGGGGCTGTGTTTATATTGACAACAGCAAATATTTTCTATTATATCTGTTCTATTTATATTTATATCTGTCTATTATTTTTATACTTCACTTTCTGATCACATTTGAATCTTCAAATCAACATTCAGCAGTTAAAGTTCTTTTATTGAATCTGTTAATATTTCAGCTTGTGTTTTCTGTCAGAGCAGCTGTAGCTGCAAATACCTATATAGAGAACAGTTGACATATGTAGGTAGAATAATCCGTTACATGCCATAAACGGGAATAACCATAGACGGATGTCGCCAACACCCACAGATCTCTAAATGTGATTGAGAAGTGAAGAAATGCAGAGAGGAAAGTCACCCCAGGAATAAGGGGTTAAAGGTTAGAGCGTTGGTGGGTCGCGTACAGTCAGAGCTACCCCTTGTGTGGCAGCCACTCGAATGGACGTAGCAACAATGTGACAAGGGGCAGATCACAGTTGCAGTTGTCGCCTTGGGCTCGGATTCGGGTGCAGACTGGTATGCGGATTCCTATTCGGGTACAGGGTAACGGGCCTTTGTTTCAAGCATTTCCGGGGCCAAGAGCAGCCGAAAACAGAGTGAGAATCGCGCATGTGGCAATCGCAATTCAAATTGGATTCTTAAGACGTCAAGCAGCAGAACGACAGGAATTGTGCACCACAGCGTAGGGCGGAACTTGCCACTCGCTCTTACGCTCTTGCATAGCTAGGCAAAGCGAGTGGCTGCTTGCCAAGTTGCCACACTGCCACAAATGCTTGCTACGAGTACTCGTACTTCAGCGTCCGTTCAAATGCTGAATTCCGCTCACCTTTCGCTGGGCTGGCTGGCTGCTCTTTGGGCTGCATTGTGTAATCCAAAACGCGCCGGAAATCAGCTCAACAAAACAACAACAACAAAAAGAAGAGAAAAAAAGGAAAATGAATGAAAACATAAAAAATAACGTAAAGAAGAAAGAAAGCAACAACAAACAAATTGTATTTGGTTTACGCCCATGCGAGCGCTTTCAAAAATACAATTGCATAAAAAACGGCGACGACGACAACCACTCGATTCAAATTGAGATTCAGATTCGGATTCAGATTCAGATTCAGATGCAAACGTGTAGCCTTCATTCTCTACAAGATACGACGCAATGCGAGCGATGGGTCACGACGGCTGTGAAATTTAAGACGGATCCTTTGTGGCCCGCCTGCTCCTCATCCTGTGCCGTACTCGATCTGAAGACTGTGCCAATCTTTTAATATTATTGTATGCATTTCAATTTTTCAAGTGCCTGGCCAATGCTGTTGGGTCACAATTATTATAACATTTGAAGTACTTACCCAACCAGAGAGGGACCAGAGATATGTCAATTAAATACTGTGAACAGTCAATTACGAATGCGCACTGTACAATTATGCGAGTTCGAGTATGCAGTGTGTTGACTGTGCACAAACGGAGCCAAAACCAACTAAGTAATTTTAAAAATCAACTTTTAGCACCTTTTACACAGCCTCCTCAATTTGTTTTGTTGCGTTATATTTTTTTTGTTTTTCACTTTGTTTTTGATTTTGACTGTGGCGCATTTCACTTTCAAGGTCGCCAGACATTTTAACATGGTCTATAATCTTTTTTTTTTGTAGTATAAGCATGTACACACACGCACACAACCACACACAGCCACACACATGTGTAGTATCTTTTGGGCCTTCGTGTGTCCCGTTCGCCCATTTGGCAAACATTAAATTATCATGTTGCTGCTTTGGCTTTTCGACATTCATTTTGGGCCAATTTGCAATTATGTTGTGCTTGTGCTTATGCTTGTGGTTGTTATTGTTATTGTTGTTGCTGTTGCTGTTGTGTGCGAGTATATATTATTATTATTATTATTATTTTCAACAGACACCACAACAACAACGCAAGCAATGCCCTGAAATTTAGTATATAATCGTGCTCGCAGATGCCAATACCGATGCGAGGCCCAACAAAGTGATTGACTTCTGATTGACTTGCTGAAATGTGCCGAACAGGTTGTGATCGTGTCCAGACGGAGACGGAGCCGGAGCCGGAGACCTCAACGCAATGCCAGCCATCAAAATTCCCTGACCGGGTTTTGGGTTACCACATGCAACATTTTGTAATTGAAGTAAGCCATTAAAGCAGCCTGACCAGCATAAAATTGAACTACAGACAGTCATTTAAGTTTCTAAAACGGCTTGTGTTGACATATCAAATTAAATGATAAAGAGATTAGTAAATTTGCATACATATATTTGTAGTATTTTCTATGCATTTTATATTTTTATTTCTTAAGAAATAATCAGTCTGCGAAGTACTCTAATTTACAATTATTCAATTTCCACAGAATTTCTTACCTTAATTTGAATTTTCACTATTATTAGAAATATTACTCAATAAAACTGTTAATGGGAACATAAAGTTTTATGTTTTAAGGTTAAGGATTTAGAGTGGAAATTAATATATTTGATTCAATATAAAATGATATATCTGTGAATGTAAAGGACAACAGTTGCTTTGAAGTTGCGTCGTGAGAAAGAGATTTACGCATTTGTGGACACACATTAGTGCATATTATGAAGTAGTCTACGTCTGTCGTTCTGATGAGCTTTAATTCTTAAATGTAGATAGCATTTTGACTACTTGGGTTGGGTACGGTTGAGGCTGACGCCTAAACGCCCCAAATTGAAATCAAGTCACGTATTTGATTAAACATGGCGACTGCCATGTTAGACGCTGAAAATTCGCTACAAGCTGCTCTCGTGGCTAACGAGGCGGCAGCATCGGCTGTAGCAGCTTCAGTGGCAGCCATAGTCCCCAGTCAACAGTCCCCAGTCTCCAGTCCCAGTGGCAGGTTCAATGCTGCTGATGGCTGCCTCCGTTCACCTTCACATCCGCTACAGCTGCGACCATCAATGGCCTAATTGCACTTATTATAGTTGTAGCCGTAGCTGTGGCAAGCTGAACAGCCGCCCGTTTAAAGCTAAGAAGTCATTATGAAATTTCTCATCACACTTGCAACGCGACTTGCGACTTGCGACGATGACGAAGCTGCTGCAGCTTGAAAATCTCAGCATTCATTCAGATAGCTGCAACCGCTTGCTGCACTTCATAAATCATTGCAGGCCGCTGCAGCCGCGAAATTGAATTAGAAAATTAATTGAAAATTTCATAGCAACTCATTTAAAATAGTTTAAAATTTGTATCAACTGCAACAACTCAACTTGCACCCATGGGAAACTTGTGCCAATGGGCGGCAGGCGGCCAAACTTAACTTGGACGCCATTTTTAATGACGTTACGCCCCAGAGTTTATTTTAACGTTTTGTGCTTTTGTGCTGCGTAGGCTTACAGCATGCTGTGCAAATGCCTTTTTTGCATGCCTCACACACATAGACACAAACGCACACGCACACACACCCGCTGCATAGTTTGTGTTACCGCAAAAACCAAAAGACTTGCCAAGTTTTGCTGTCGAGTGGTTTCTTCTTGAGTTCCTTAGCTTGCCCAAGCTTAGCTCCCTGCCCAAGTGCAATAAATATATTTTTTCTTCTTTTGCCAGTTGGGTGTTTTTCTTCTCCTATCGCTCTCTCTCTCTCTCTCTCTCTCTCTGCTTCACTCCCTTCTACATGTAGTCTTTTTTGCTGTTGCTGCAGCCGCAAAAGCGAGTCGAGTAGCAAAAATAAGTTGTATGCGGTTTTGCCAGCTCTCGCTCCTCTGATGCGTTGTGAGCATTTTGGGCTTTTGGCTTGGGTGGTTCGGTCTCTAGCACGCAAAACAACAAAAACAACAGCGCCAGCAATGACGTCGACGACGTCAACAGCAACAACAACTTCATGCCATATAAGCCGCAAGCAACTATGTTGCCGTTCGCGTCGGCCATAATGCGTTGTTGTAAGTGTTGTTGTTGCTGTTGCTCTTATATGCCAGCCAGCATATTTATATACTTACATACATGCTCACACATGTGTGTCTTTCTGCACGCGTACCGCACGTACACGCAACCTTCAGCAACATGGCGTCGCCTCACGCACACACACGCAAGCATGGCTATAAGTATACGGATATGAGCTGAGGAAAAAATGAAAACTATAAGAGAAGCGCTTTCATTGGAATGCCGTTGTAAATTTACACTTCGTCTCTTTGCCTTTGCACTGCTGAGTGTTTAAGCGTTTTGTAGGCACTCGAGGCAGTTTATTTCTTATTTTACCCACACAGTTTGCATGTCTAATGATGGAGTCAAACTCAAATTGCGTATACGCAATGTGAAATGCATTTCGCGGAACTAAAAGCAAATGCAAATTTACCTTAGCTGGCATGAAAGCGTAAACAAATGAGCATAAACTATTTATATATTTCAAAAACTAGTAACTCAATGACAAAATTAACATTGTATGATCTTGCAATATTTATGCCGATTTAAATTATTGCTAACAAGAGTTTGACAAGTTTTCCTTAATTTTATTTAAAACATAGTACGCTATGATGGCAATCAATTTGATTAGTTAACTAAATGCTACAACATGTGTCAACATTTAGTTTGAAATTACTGTGACAATTTTTGTCTAATCCGTAATAATGCTTAGATTTAATTTTTTATTTATTTAGCAATTAATTTATTAACATTCATTTGAATTAATTTCATTTAGATTAAATACGTTTCGATACGTTTACAATTTTGATAATTAATAGTGCAACTAATATTTACTAATCACGATGTCTATCTAAGAGCCAGTTTTTAAGTTAATAGTTGGATCTTGTATGTCATTTCAGTATTGCAATTGCCATTTTTTATAATCTTTGTAAATTTATCCAAGTTGCTTCACATAGACGACAGCACAAAACTCCGCCTCCGCTTGCAGCGTTTGTATTGATTGGGGGGCAACTTTGTTGAACTGCAAGTTTGCGATGTTGACGCAAAGTGTAGTGTATTGATGGCGCAGTGGCACTCAGCTGGAATGTCATGTTAGATGGCAACAAACACGACGCTCCATGGCAAAGCTGGCCAACTAATTGCATATTTGCATAGGCAGAAAGCGAGCGAGCAAGCGAAGGAGCGAACAGTGTACGCTGTGGGGTACACAGAGTGCACAGTGTGGTGTAAGTAGAACACACGGGCTAAAAACTAAGGTAAAACAACACCACTACCAAATGGCAGCCTGGCAGGCAGCGGCACCCAAGAACCAACGACGAACAGGCGCCTCGTTGCCAGATTGCGACTAGATATGGGATTGGAATTGAAAATGGGAATGGGATTGCGATTGCGAATGGGGTGTGGCTGACATGGAGGCTATGTCGAAGCGGGCAAACCAATTTGCATGTGAGTGCAGCAAACAAGAGCAATAGCAATCGCAATAGCAATAGCAATAGCAATCGCAATCGCGAGAGCAAAAGCAAGCTGCTGCAACGAGTGCAACGCACGACATCAGCAACAACAATCATACAATATGCCACACAAATTTTGTTGTTGTTGTTAGCCCAACTTTTACTGAGCAATGCCAGCAAACAGACAAAACAAAAAAACGAAACAAAAAGCAACAAGCAATACCAATCGAATTTATCCAACCAGCCATATATCCATCAATCCAGTCTTACGTACGGCCATCTATCAATGCATCAAGCAAAGCATTCACCAATCCATTCATTTCCATAGAAATGTGCGAAGATTATATGTTTCGTCAAACGCGAAATTGCGCACGAATATGCCAAGCGACGAGGCCCCCGCCCCAACCCACTGGCACCCCCTGTCAGAGAGCTCCCATTGCCAGAGTTTGCACTGTTTTCGGCTTGGCACAGTTGAAGCGGTTTTGAAGCTGCACACACATGAAAGTGTATATGCTTGTGAGTGTGTGTGTGAGTGTCGTTTAGTAGTTGTCGTCGTGAGTGAATGTGTGCAGTGGCAACAACTGCAGCAAAAAGCCAGCAGCCAACTAAAACGGGGCGTATGAGTATTGCCAAGCTACCTGCCCTGGCCTCAAAGCTGCTCTCCCCCTTTTATGGTGTGGCCATCGCCACAAAAGGGTTTGTATCTGCCGGGCTATGGTTGGGCGTTTTTTCTGCTCTTTTCCTATATAGTATGTAATCGTATGTTATGTATGTCTATATGTATGAGAGGCCTGCTCTCAGAGTCGCACAGTCAAGTTGTGAAAGCTTCTGGAGCCCCAACAAAGTCACATTTGCATTTCTTTGCCCTGCGACGTTTTGTCATCTTTAGCGGCTCTTTGGTCATGTGAAGCAAACAGTGGAGAGCTGTGGACTATATGTGGAGTAAAATTAGATGAGTAGTTGTACTTGATATCACAACAGCAGAGATCATGTATAAGTATATTTATTATTGATTATTTTAATTAAAGCTGTAATGCAATTGAAGTTTACTTCTCCACAACAAATGAGAAATTCCTACAATGTCGATGTCTGATAAACAAATATAATGTTTATTAAACAGTTTAACTTAACTAAAAGCTTTTTCCAATCAGTTGCCATTTTAGAAACTTATCCCAGTAATTATTTGCAGTCTCCTATTGAAAGAACTATCACGCACTTTGCTTCAACTCCAGCTGCTCTTGCCGTATTAACATTAATTAATACGTACATATTGAATGACACACATATAATATACATACATACTATACGTTGCACGTTGTACTAAGGGCAAGGTATCAATTACCAATTTGCAAATGACATACATCAATTGTAACTGCGGGTGAACCACTTATCCAAGTGCTTAAATATTTGATGACAATATTTTCTAATTGCAGACACAGTGCAAAAATTCTCATATTACATTAGCTATGCATTTGTATTCTTACATATTTTGCTAGCAATGTGTGTGTGTGTGTGTGTGTGTATGAGAGCATGTGGGACGTGCTGAAATGTACTTTGCATACCTGCAGAAAGGCTGCTCCCCTCACCCTAAGCGTGGCAGCCATTGTTGCAAAGGCAGAGTCTTAGCCCTTTCTACCTCGTCTTATGTCTCTGCCATGTGCGATGATTGTTCCCTCCAATGGATGTTACGACCTTTCTCGTCACTTTTAGAGCTCTACTTTTTTACCACATTTCCTTGCACTCTTAAGAACAGTTCTCTTGGCTGTTTTTATGGTGCGATGAGTGTCGTCCCCACCCACTTTGTGATTGTGTGCTTTCCTAGGGTAGCTGCTGCTGTTGGGCTTAGTTGCAGGTTCAGTTTAATTTTTCTTCTTTTTACAATAACAATTATTTCTTAACTGCACTTTAGCAGCACAAAATGTCAGGCTCTCTGGATGTTCATTATAAAATTCCTGCAGCAATTTCGAAGTAGAATGAAACATTCAATTCGAATATATGCAAATGCTAAAATGAATAACGAATAGCGAATAACGAATAGAATTTTATGGTGTTACGTGTCTGTCAGACATTTCCGCATGGCGCATGCAAAAAATCTATAAAATATGAGAAACGCGCTCGAAACCAACTATAGTATTCCAACTGTGCGAATACTTTTGTGTGCCAGTGTAAGTATACGAGTAGTATGTGTGTTTCACGTTTCATGACGTACGCCATCACGAATACGAATACGAAAGCGAATGCCAAAAAAAAAAAGAGTTTCTTATATAGAGAGGGGGCAAAAAAAACTTCTTATCTCGCACAAGAAAAAGGAGTGCAACATCAAGCCCCAAAATCCGTGGGGCTGAGTTGGCGAGGGAGAGGGGGAGACTGGAGCTGGAGCTGGAGCCAAGCTGTCAGCGTCATCGTCATCGTCATGGCCGCCGTCATTCGCGACCACGTCCAATGCGCGCCGCGTTCTGATTCGTTTCGCTTTTTGCATGACTTGAGATCATAAAAAATATGAATTTTTCCTTTTTTGTTTTGTTGCTGCCTTTTGCGGTCGTGCCTCGAGTCTAAAGCAAAAGTGTAGAAACCATGCTAGCCAAGTCCACATCTTTCTGCCTTTTTATTTTTTGCGGGCGTTCTTTTTTTTTCCTTTGTGTGTGTTGGTCATAATATTTAACATGCGGACTTGGGCCTCTTTACATAACGTCCGCGTCCATGTCCACATTCACATTCTCATCGACCCTCAGCCCTCCTCTGGCACTCAAAGCGCGCGCGCACTAGTTGGTTTCATTTGTTCGTTGTTGTTTTTGGCCTGCTTTTCATTAGCCTGTGCTTTTTAGCCTTTATATACTCGACGCGCCATATTGGCCCGCAGCCTGGACATTCACATCGACATCCACCATCTTAACGTGGTCTTCGCTGCGCTTCATTTAGTTATTTTGGTCTCGTTGCCTTGCAGATTAATGGACACGATAAGGTCGCTATCGCCTTTTCCCGCTGCTGGCTGGTAGGTGTAGCCTCTACCCAAACCCAAGCCCAAGCCCAAACCCAAACCCAAAACCCAGACATCGTCCATGGCTGCAAGGCTAAGGCTTCAACTCCAATATGGTAGCTTTTGCGTTAACGATATTAAAAAACACATCATGGCTCCTCCATAAAAAGTACAACATTATTGTTGTTGTTTGTTTGTGCTTGGAATGCTGTTGGGGCAAAAAGCCAAAGGGCGCAGCACTGAAAACTGCGGCATTTTTATCAGCATCAGCAAATCTCCAGCCAATACCGCCCATTTCAGCATACTACTTAAGAATACGGGTATGAATCAGAATATGAAATGAAATCGCAACAAAGATCCCAATGCCAAACTAAAGATAAGTCTCTGAGTTGGGAGCGGAGATTGTGTCTATAAGAGAAATCAACCAAAGAAGTTGAAGTACAATTGCAATTGCTTGTTACAAAAATATGAAACTGGCCCTTTATCATGTATTTAATTGTAAAAACATTTATACCTAATATTTAGTTAAAATTGTTATATTGTTAACAAAAATATAGAATACCAAAAAAAAGTCAAATATGTAGTAATAATTGAGAGAAATAAAAACAAAATGATACAGTACAAAGACCATTGGTGACTATAAAAATATAAAAAAGTCTATTTATCATGCATTTTATTTAATTTCATTATTTAAATATCCTATTAATTTAAATATGAAAATGATAATTATACTATATAAATCCAAAGGTTTAATGGGGATCACATTGGGGGTTGGAAAGTTGATCGTCTGTATAAAAAAAATGAGCTTGAAATAAAAATGCAGCTAATTATAGTAATAAAACTTGAAGCTTATAATTATATGCCTTTCATTCATTAAGCAGACCATAAAATGCATGCCAGCCGATTTGTAATAAATATCATATTTATTTGAACTTAAAAATAACTACTTTATGGTTAAATCAATAATATTCGTATCAGAATATTCATAAATCGTAGAATACAAATAGTCTCATTTGTCTACTTATTTTATAAGGTGTGTTAAACAGCAGAAGTGCATATGCAAGTGCCAGTCATCGCATTAAGCATTATTAATATTAATGAAGATTTAATAATTATTTAAGCAGCAGAAATTGCTACAGTTGAGAGTGTGATTAGGATCACTTGCGGTTCATCATCCGCTGGCCAATCGATTGGATCCGTTATGGAAACCGCTGCGAGAGGCCATCAAATGTAAATGAATTGCAATTGAACTTTAATCGACGCATCGACTAGCAAATACTTGCTCCATGTGATGTCGTATAATCTGAGCTACAATGCTTTGCAATTAAATGGAACATTATACAAATGATCAGATGACCGGGGTATTGCATTGTAGAAAGAAAGATCCGCACTCTGGTGCCGTTGTCAATTGGTTGGAAAGCGGCAAACAGATCGTTGACCAACATGAGCACGTGTTAAGTGGCATTTTAACTGCATTTAATGTGCCACAAATTAGATGCAATCAAAAGAGAAACACGACGGGATATGAAAGCTTACACATCCCACCAAGTGCAAGGGAGAGAAGAATAGAAAAAGAAAGGGAACGCTGCTGACCCGTGCCAAGTCGGTGGGCCAGCTTCCTTCCGTTGTTTGCTGCCAGCCGATCGCAACAGGAACAGGGCCTAATCAATGCAAATCAAGTCCAAATTAAATGCAAAATTAGCGCGCGCCAACAAAGTCAACAAACGGAAGTTGGTACTCATCGATGTACAGAGGAACATCACGATCTTGGCCACACCCATGTTGGCCCATTGCTTGTAATCAAACGAGCGGTCGAGTTAAGAAGACTGAATAACTGATATCTTCATTGACCATCAACTATATCCGGTTCTAGACCGAAGGGCTTCCTTATGGCCCAGCTAACAACAGAAGAAGCATTTATGCCCAGTAGTCTAGCAGCAAGTGGGTAGCATGTACTTCGCTTAAACGGTAATTCGTTTTACATATTTTTAAAATGGCATTACTAAATTAATTATGAATAGTACCTATTTTATTATTATTATTTTTTTTAATATAAATGTTATGTTCTTGTGTATCCCAAGTAGTGTCCTTATGCATGCAGGGCATCTATTAGCCTGAAGTCTGACTCATAAGTAAGTAAGTAAGTTACTAATTAATATTTTAAGCACATGCTGTTGCATTAATATCCGGCGACCCACTCAGCTGTTGATGATGCTATTAAAGCTGCGGGCATGATGAAACCTGTGTAGCGGACATTGTATAGACCTATTTGCCTCATCACAGTTGTTATAGCTGTCGCCGCCAACATGGTCTCCAGTAAAGACATCCTTTCCACAGGAGCTTGTGGATATTGGACTCTCTGTTGGAATTTCCTTTCGTATTATTGTTCACCACATCAGGCTCCTTCCCGGCTTGTATTTTTTCTCTGTTCCAATCAAAAATCGATATACAGATTTTTTATTGCACTTATACGATAAATACCTGAATATTAAATAAGAGAAAAACTTATTAGGTCCAAAATAGCTTAGCTTTAATATACTATATACAAGCATGTACATGCATACGTAAATGATTACCTTGCTGAATAAAAATACGTTTCCATAAACACATATGTACATATGTATGTAATTATTTAAAAGATTTGAACAACAATGAATCAATATTTCCTCAAATTTATCACGAGCTATTGTCACGATTAAATGCAAAAACAAATTTATTTTTGTATATTTATTGGATTTTTAAATATTTCGCTTTTTTTACTTCAACTTGTTTTAAATATATTAAATATTCTTCTTGTAAAAATAACATCTAGAAATAATAATAGAAAACACTTGACAAATGTGCAATATTTTACATAAATGATATTATAACTTTTTTCGGTTAAATGTGTTAGAACGCATTACCTCCAACGAATCCATACTACCATTCAAACAACTCATAATTGTAACAAAAGTGCTGTCATATTAACAAATGCATATGGTTCTTAATTGATCTTTTATTTTCATATTTAATCATGGCTTCTCCTACGCAGTCTTAATAATAGTTACAAATAAAATGAAAGAATAAGCGAATTAGCTACCAGAGAAAATGTAGATTCACATTTAAATACGAGAATATAGAGAGACTAAATTCTGAATGATTGCTCAGAATATAAAAATATTCAATTAATTATGATGTGCGGTTTATAAATGAAAATTAATTTGCGTGAACTATTCGATTGAAACAAAATATTGAGCCATTTGCAGTCTTCATTTCTTTTAATTATAAACCTCAAAAACAATTCATAAAATATTCTATAATTGACAAATTGATATTTAATACTGGCACCGATCACTTGTAATACACACATACCCAATGTACAGAGGCCATCTGAAAAATTGAGTGCTAATTGAGGTGTAAGGAAAACTTTGACCAATTACGAAAACTTTTGCCATTGTCGACGTCAGACCGGCTGACAGACAGCTCTGTAATAGAAGCATAAATTGGTTGATTGAGAGACGAAAAAAACTACAATATCTAAACAAAACTACCTGCTGCTAATCAGGCAACAAAATTATTATTATTAAGCCCGTTCGCTGGGGCTGGCCAATTAGATTTGTTGGTAGCACAACAACGTATACACACATCAAATCACATCACATCATAATACAGCACATCGAATGCCAATTGAAACTTTTGCTGTGAGTTCTATGGAAATTGAAATGCAATTAAGAAACATCATGAATTGGTCACCAGAGAGGGGGGAGCAAGGTGCGAGTATATGAGTGTGGTGTGTTGGCTTATTAGTTTATTACATCAACAACAAATCTTAACAAACGCTAATTAAGACACAAATAATCGAACGTGCTAACAACGGACAATGGGCAATGGACAACAGAAGCCAATAATAAGCCATATTGTATACAAAGCACGGCATTGAGCAAGAGTGAGGGCAAAGGTGGAGAGGGGGAACGGCCATTTGCAGTCTGGGGGCGGCGCAATGAAGTTGTCGAGGGCAAAGGACACTCGTACAACTCAACAGCTTCGGCGACGAAAACCGAAAACGAGCCCCGAACTATGCAAATGTTGTGCTTCGCTGGAGCCTCAGCACAATGGGGGTTTGGGATTTGGGTCTGATTCTTGGTCGATAGCGTGTGCTAAGGCAGCCGCTTGCCACCCACGGCCTGTGGTATTTGAACGACACGCCCAAATTGTACAAGTTGCATGGCAAAGGCAGAGACGAAGGCAAAGGCAGAGGCACAGGCAAAGCCAAAGCCAAAGGCAAACGCAAACTGTTCAAATAGAACTGAAATAAAAAGGGGAAGTTCGGTGGACAGCTACCCCCTGGTTGAGAAACCAACCACCGCAGAGCGACCACAAAACTCGCAACTGGCAACTGGCAACTTACAACCCGCAACCTGCAACCTGTAAAAACGTCAAGAGCGGGAGCGGGAGGGGAGACGCATGAGGCGGCTTCGGTGGCGCGAAGCGTGAAAATGTAACCGCAATGTGGCGGCGACGGCAGCAGGACACAAATGGCAGACAGGAACAGGAACAGGCGTTTGCTTATGTAGCCAGGCTCACCTTAGTGCTCAGTATGTGTGCGTGTATGTGTGAGTGTGTAGGTGTCTATGCATAATACATAACCTCACAGCCAGTATGAAAAAGCAACGCGTAATGAAAAGGACATTTTTATAACTCACACACACAGTTACACACATGCACGAGTTACACACACACACACACCCACACACACATTTAGGGACGTCCATTGAATCTTTTGCCTTTCTTTGGCCCAAACGGAAGTGAATGGCACATTATGTTGCCGCTGCTGCTTGACATGGTCATGTTGCTGCTGCTGCTGCTGCTGCCGTTGCTGCTTATTGTGGTTGTTGTTGCTGTTGGCGTTGCCGTTGCTGTGGCTGTGCTGTCGTCATCAACGTTGTTGTTGGCATCCGGGCCGGGGTCGAAAGGGCTCAACATGTATATTGAAGTGCCTGGCAATGTTGCGGCCTAAGCTCTACACCACGATAATTGGGTGGGCAGACAAGCAGCTGTGTGGGTGGGCGGGCGAGTGGAGGGTTGTAGGAGTGTATGAATGGGTGGGTGAGAGCTATAGAGCTGTAGAGCTGTGGCCATTATGTGCTTGTACGCATTAGAGCGACATAATGTCAGCTGAATAGTTGTGAAAGTTTTTAGCCACAGAAGAAGAAATAATTCCGTTTCCTTTCTGTGCATTCCCATCGACTCCACTGCCTCATTCTGCAATTTATCGAACAGCATTTCAATTGATATTCATTACAATTGAATTGAATGCTTGGCGACAGACACACACAAAAAAGAACACTGAATGCAACGACATCAACATCAGCAATAACTATGAGCCAAGGCGACAACGACTACAGCAGCAACATCAACATCAACAGCAACAGCAGAGTCATCATCAAAATCCCATTAGCAACGTATTCAAATGCGTTGGAGTGTAAAACAAGCCACATTCAATGTCCCCACACACACACACATACACACACACACTGTGTCCACATGCTGCAGTGTATCAAAGAGCTCAGACTCATTCAGTTACAGTTACGCCTAGCGACATTACGCATCCGTTTGTGCGCGGACACCCTAACAAATCCCCCTACCAATCCCCTTAGCAATCCCAAAACCAACTCCAGCCACACGGCCAACATTGGTCCACAATCCATATCAATTTGCATGCACTCGAGTGTTGAGAAATCCTTTAAAATGAATACCAATGCTAGCCTACTTACAGACCAATCGTGATCCTTTCAATCCTATTTCACATTTCATTCCCCTACCCCAATGTTACCCAGCAATAGGACACGTCACTGGTAGTTCAATCAAATCATCTGTTCAAACCGAATCCTAGTTCATTTTCGTTTCATTTAGTTGTTGCTCTACATTGGACCCTATTTTTGCTGTCCTAATTGGCATTTTGTTGATGTCCTTTTTGCAAAATTAGTACCAATGGTTGTCGAATCCTTGCCCAATGTCCGACTATAGGCTCTCTAATTTAGCATTGAGTAGAAGTTTAGGCGGCAACACATTTCCAATTTTTTTTTATCTTAACTTGCAGTAAGAGGTATCAAATGAAATATATATTATTGTTGTGCTATTTACTTCTTCATCACTATAATTGGTTTTATAATAATTTATAATCAATATTGAACGTTATCACTCATTATACTTAAGAGTATAATCTTAATAATTCATTTAAGTTGAGATTAAAAACCATTCTTTCTAAGGATTCCCTTCCCCCTTTTAATGTACATACAATGTATATACACTTATCACTGTTTGCTTAAACGATTGCGTTCAACTATATAATAATATATTATTATCGGAAATTGATATTTTTGATACTTGTACACGTAAATTTGAAACCAGAGCAAATTGAGCATCCCTTCGCATCCAGCAGTTCTTTGTCATCAGAGTCAAAGTACAATATTCGGATGAAAACATTGCACAATAAGCGCAACTCTAAGCAGCTTTGAATCAATGAATAAGCGAATGAATGAATGACTTAACGATGCTGCTGCTCCTGCTGCTGCTGTTGATGATGACGACCCTGAAATGCCTTTAAAGCGAATTAGTAGACCACACGCGCTAGTCGCCTGCTCCTGCCTCCACTCCCAACCTCACCCTGGTTAGACGATGTGCGTACGCAGTTTTGAATGAGGGAGCATTTGATTGCAGGGGACAAAGAGAAAAGGCAGCAGGAGCATGAACATATGCTCAAGTCCTTGAGAGCCCACAGACAAGAAAGAGAAGAAAGACTTGCTCTGACTCCGGCTGGCCTTGTTGGTGGTTGCACGCCCCGTCGCGACAGTCCATATGCTTGCGATTTGGTTTTGATTTGATTTGATTGTGGCGTCAACTTAATTAAGCGTCCAACTACCAACAATGGGCAACAAATTGAAGCAGCGTTGCGCGCACATTTGTTCGCCAAGACGGACAGACGAGATGCGTTGCGATGCGTTGTAATTTTTGATGTCGCCAAAGTCATTGAAACGTGTAATCTGCAGCACGTGCGACTTGCGTTGTGTGGCGCCGCCAAATGTTGCAGCTTGAAATTTTTTGACTAGCGGAACTTTAAAGGCGACTGCACGCTGAGAGAGCTCATTGTTGAGGCGAGCAATTAGTTGGCGTTGGCGGCACCGGTTGCCACCTACCGGATGAGCACACACTCTCCTCGTTGGCTCTCTTCCTTTCGCTCGGAGGTGGCGTGTAATTAGTGTCAGTTGCAAAGTCACATTTGGTTGCTGTTGCATTGGGCAACGCCTACTGGCCAATGTCGGCGTCTGTTGAAACGGCCCAAAAAGATGGACGCACGAGATGCCAATGCCGAATGCCGAATGCCGCAAGGATACCCAGCCTAGACCTTGTGCACCCGGCTCATTCATGCATCCCTTGAGATAATTATAATAATTACCTGCGTGAGTGCAGGTTTCCATAGACCAACAACAACAGCAATAATACAAAATAAAATACGCCAACAACCAAAATGAAGCAAAGACCCATTTCTATGTCATTGTCTGGCTATGTGCTCATCCCAGCCAGCCGCTGCCTGCGTGCACTTTGCGTTTCGCATCGCCAGACTTGGTCTCAGAAAACAGAAAATAAAAAAAACAGGCTGAAACCTATAAACGTGTGTCGTTGTGTGGGTGTGCGTGTCTATGTGTATAATTATCTGACGTTAATAATATTCAAATAGCCTCTAAATATATCCAAAACGGAACTCGGTCAGCGCCTAGACCCAGATGCAATTGTGCGATAGGCATTCAACCGCACACACGCACAGTGGACTAAACAGATAGCTGATAGCTGATAGTCTTATCATTGATGAACCCGATCCCAAAAACAAAGCCTTTAGAGAGTTAAACTGCGCCCAAAAAGCAAAATTGTTGCAAAAACTAAGTGACCGAAAGGTTAATAAACCCAGACAACATGTGACCCAAGTGGAAGGCCAGTTCGTCAGGCCAAATAACTGGCAGCCGGCTGCCGAGAGAACTGAGAATCGAGAGGCGAGAGTCGAGAGTCGAGAGCCGAGAACCGAGAACCGCTAACAAAGCGCAAAGGCACGAGAAATTCTTATCATACCGAGCGGTAGAGAAACGCCGGCAGCGGCAGCGGCTGCGTTGCGTCTTTGCCTTTGATGTGCTGCCGCCAAAGGCGATGCGATGCGTTGCAAGGCGAGGAGGCGGGGGGGAAGAGCTCAAGTTGTTGAGGATGTCAACGCTAGCTGGCCTCGCCTGGACAAGCTTAAAGCCAGCAACAGCAGCAACTCTTTGCTGGCCGAAATTATTTTTTGATGCAACTGAAAGTTTGCATTCCACTTGTTGTTAACAAAACGCCGAGACGGCCACAAAGGAAATTCTCACAATTCCCCTGCAGAAGCGCAGCAACATTTGATTGGGATTTGAAGCTGCAGCTGACTACGGACTGAGTTGTGAGTTGACTTGGACTGAGACTGGGACTGGGCCTGCGAATTGAGTGAATGACAATGACATGACTTGGCTTGGTTGACTTGACTTGACTCGACTTTGCCTTGAAGTCTTCAAGCTGTAGCTTCATCTGCCGCTTTGAATGAATGCTGGCTAAATAGCTTTAGACAGGCGTGAGTACATGCGCTAAAACAGGCAACAACAACAATAACAATAACAAGAATAACAAGAACACGAAGAGACAACGCTCAATTGCAGCTACAGAAATTGTGACACCGTCGTCGTCTTCGTCTGACGTCGCGTCGCGTCGCCTTGCGTCGTTGTCATTGACGGGATTGCGTTGCCAAAACTGAATTCGTGTGCGTGAGCCACAACCAGAACAGTTGAAGCGGCTCAAATGTTGAAGCTCTGGAAATGTTGCCTGGTCCCGGGTCTTGGGGCATGTCTGCACGTTTCCCAAGCGCGGAAATGCTAGCCCGGCGTGCTATGGAGGCGGCTCGCTGACTTTGTACTTGTCGCCGCTTTTGTTGTTTGGCCCAGCATTTGAAAAATGTCACATACTTTGAGTTCAGCTGCAGCGGCCAAAAGAGCTGACCGACAGAGCAAATGCATCAACTGCAACAGCAACTGCAACTGCAACTGCCACAGTCATAGCAACTGCATCGCATGCCAGCAGCAACTTGCACCGCTAATGACTTTGTTTTTGCTCAATGCCTCAAGCCTGACTAAGTCCAAGTAACTTAACTCTCTGCTTGAAATTGCTTGCTCAGGGCGACGTTGGTAACAAATTGTTCACACGCCAAAAATCATGGTTAACTGCTGCCGCTGTAATTGCTGGCAGACTGGCCTCTTACCTGTTGCCAGTTACCAGTTGCCACTTGGCAGTGTCTTCACCCAATTAAATCGCATAATTAATTTATTAGCTGCGCCTGCAACAATTGTCGCGTTTTGTTCTCAAATTGCCAGTCAATTAATTTTGCGTCAATAATACATATTAAAAATGCAAAATAGATCAACGCAACTCAAAGCAAAAACAAAGCCAACAACACCAAACATACAAAATGGTCGCTTTGTTTCATATACGTTCATTGCGTGCGTCTGAACTGCTTTCACACTGCTTTCTACTGCTTGTTGGCTTGACGCTTGACCTGCTTGCCAGGATACGCTCAAAGCAGTGCAAAACCAGTTTTAGGGTGACCAGACACTTTCGTTTTAACTGCGTGCAGCAATATTGATATTCGTATCAGCATTTAGTGTGGTATAAGTTGAAAAAATTAAAATAATAATTATTTACATTAATTATTATCATTATATAAACAATAACAGAAATAATATATATATTTTAATGATTGACAACATTCCAATATATTAAAATGTTAGTTAATGCACAAAAAATTATTTGAAGAAATAATTATTATGTATGTATATTACTTGTAAAACAACAACAATAATAACATATGTATGTATAATTTTAATAAGTTATTTTTATTCCATCACCAATAAGTATTTCCGAGGCGATGGGGCAGTGACTTTTATTAGGTTTCTTATATAATCATTAATAAATAATTTATTCATTTATTTAAACGAATCTTCCCACTTTTAAGTTGAATAAATCAGCCGAAAGTAACAATTAGTAGCTATGCTGCAAATAAATGCACTTTTAACATTAGACATTAGACTCCTTTTTTTATAGCCAAATCCTTTTAACGAAATGTCAGGTTAAGTTTTATGAATATTGCTTAAGGCTTTGCTATAATCAATTTTCAACTTTATGCATTTCCAGCAATAATAGGACGATTTAACTAACTATTAGTTTTGTACAGCTTTTCCTGGAAATATTTGCAAAGTCAAACATTATCGGACATGTTATTACAATTAGCTATATCCTGGCAAGCTCAATGCAGACTTGACTATGCAAATTGCCATAATACAATAGGAAAAACAAATATTTGAGCATTTGAAAGCAATTATGAGGGCACTTCAAGAGGCCTATGGAAAATATGACAATAGCGAACAGACGGCAGCAAATAGTAGGCATATTTGTTTGAATAATTCAAGGTAAATTGAATTCGAATGGAACACAAGGGTCACGCATTACAAAGAAATCGTCGCAAAGTCCCGATATAAGTAACTTTGACTTATGTCAGAGCAGTGGACAATAAACAATGGCAAAGTTAAATAATTCACAAGGGCAGCAACTGCTTCAAGTTGTTAATATTGAGGACACCTGTCCAGTAATTGCAATCGGTACAAAAAGTACTACTCTATGTCTATTGACTGTCGACTGTCGATTGTCGACTCTAGACTCGATATGGATATATGCATATGCATAAAGCAAATCGAGTCAAGCCAATTTACTAAATCGCTGTCAGCAAAATTTGTTGACATTCTAATGAGTCGACCAAAAAAAAGCCAAGACCACGACCGCATTAGTTGGACGGCAAAGCGGGTGGCAGAGATCTGGTGGGGAGGTGCGATGACTGCTGTGACAGTTGTACCGTAATAATTGGTGCAATTTAATGGCTTTGGGCCGGGACAACGGTGCGTATGCAAACTAAACCATGAAATGATTGCACAAATCGACACAAACTTGAAACCGTAAACGATCCTGAAGATCAGGCCAAGCAGACGCAAAACCACAGTCCACTTTACTTTGCCACGGAACAAATACAAATCTCATTGGCCACTTAAGTGTAATCAGTCAGCCAGGCCAAGCAGATGGATGAATTCGAAGATGGGAGCTGGGCGACGGGTGCTGGCCAGAATCGTGGCACACTCCAAAGCGCAACAATTGCAGCTCATTACGATGGTCATCAGCATTATCATTATATCGCATTCGATCTTAGGTCGGTAGGCGCAGACATTGAGACGCACAACCAGAGTGAAAGAGAGCCATCAATTTGATTGCAACCAAAATTGTAACACCCGCAATACTTAGACCTTAGACAAAATTACAATAACAACAGCATAAAGAGTCGAAACGAAATGACACATAAATTGCTCTTTGCCTGAACCTGAGCCTCCGATAGAGCCGCTTCTTCAATTGCCACTTTGCCGGTCCGTTGAATTTCACTTTCGTCTCAATTGGCATCAATTTTTGGCTCTTTGCGTATTTTGTCTTTATTGCCACTCATTTTGTGTAGGTATTTCGGGCAGCACAACTTTTGCTTTCCATGCCATCAGCAATGACCAGGCTTGGTGTGAGCTTAGCTTGGTAATTTCCATAACAAATTGCTGCCTAATTGAGTCATTAGCCGGTGGTTTGGATTTAGTTACGCCTACACGAGGCACAACAACAGCACCAGCAGCAGCAGCAATAAGTAATAACAACAATCATTGCTCCCGTTGCTCAGGGATGACATACACACCATCGCTCAGATATCACATAACGATCGTCAGGCAAATCAACACCTCATCCCATCATCAATTGGCCAGTTGGTGGCTTGGCTTGGCTTGGATGAGGCGGGCGCAGCCAAATGATTTCTCACATCAATTTCTCACGCACTAAGTGAGCCACTTAGCGCACATCAAAAATCAATAATCGATTAAATAATTAGAAAATTGTGAAAATTACTGTAATTTTGAAATCAATTCGTTGCATGCACACACACACACACACACACAGCATCGGTGAAGCTTTTGTTGTTGTTACGGATGCGGATTCATCTTCCCATCAGTGTCAAACGTCCAGCAAGAGCATCAACATCAGGATCGGCTTGGATGGCCAGGCATAAATAATCACATTATAATCAAAATAATATTCAAGCAATGCCCTGAAACGAACCTGGACTCATACATACATACACTGCTGGCCATCCGTTCATTCGATTCAATTTAAATGGAAAACACTTTCCTAAAAGTCGCTCCAATTAATATTCGCGGCATGCGGCGATCGCCGCGACTTGATAAAGTGCGGCTCATATATTTTGTCATAAATTTCAAACGCGCTCGACAGCTGCGCTGCTCATCAATCAGCCCGTCAGCGTCACCGTCGGACCAGTTTGAGGATTGAGGACCCACAAGACCAGACCAAACGCCTAGTTGCCGTTTGGCTGTGTCTGGAGCGTGCGGACTTTGGCAAACACTCGATTAAAATCAACTTCAATTTGTAATAAATCAAAACTCCTATCAAAATATGTTGGGGGCTGTGCGCGAAAAACAGAGGCCAGGCAAGGGATGCGACTTTAGCTCGATCCGATGAAGAAATTTGCACAGATACTGCTCCAGCAGCGGACTCCTCCTTGTGCTAAACTATATACTTATGATGTATGGTTATTGATTCGATGGAAATGTGCCCTGCCTGCCACAGAGGGTCAGTTGTAAGTACACTGCTCTTGGCATGTCTGGCCAGCTCAGACCAGATCAGACTAGGATCCCATAGCCAAGGTGAGCTAATAAAAAATGTACTTGCAAAGCCAGTCTTTACTTATATTTAGAGCAAATTGTGTTTTTATTTTCCTACATATTGTTGTACAAGCATATCATATATCATCTAAGTCATTTGTCTAATATAAACCCCGGCTAATCCTTGAGCTTAAAACTGTTAGCGAATTTGTTGAGCAGAGCAAATTATCTTACATCAAGTTATCCTCACAGGACGGTAACTTAGCCAAGTTTTTCAAATTTTCAAAAATAATAAAAAAAATTCAAATAAAGCAATTAAAAATGGTGTAGTCGGAACAAACAATATCTGAAATTGATTGAAAATAATACATTTTTGTTAAATTATAAATATACATTAATAAATGCTTGTAAATAAAACAATTATCTTTGAAAAAATAATACAAATACAAAGATTAAGAAATAATGTGCAATTTTTAATATTAGTAATATTTTAATTTTGTATTCCTATAAATTGTTTTTATATCAATATAATAAAAATGCTTTCTACATTTTTAATAGATATACTCATATATAATTATATTTGTTAAGTTGAAAAACAAATGTCATTGTGACAGCTAATTAAGACATATATATATATATATATATATATATACCTCGGCCATATCCTTGTCTATTTTCGTCAGGACCAAGTCAATAGATACACATGGAAAAATATGGGGTTATCTAAGGAACCAGCTTTTATAATAATAAAAAAAATTAATTACCAAACCTTTTTTATTATGTGCTCACTTAAATCTTATGAAATCCATGGATAAGGTAAATAAAGATCTGCATAGGTAAGTGAAGTAAATAGATGGTTTGAACTTAGTAACAGTTTTTTGATAGTTTAGTCTAATAAACTATTTAAGTATTATTTTCACATTGAAAAACTTGAAAAAACATATTTATATAATTAGAGTTTATGTAATTTGTAGAATGAGTTATATCAAACAAATATTTTTTATTCTCACAACTTCTTAAAATAAATTATCCAATGATGCCTCCCTTGCCTATTACAATATAAATTATAATATTTAAATTATTTAATTATAACGTCAATAGTAATTCAAATCAATGCACTTTAATTTAATAACTTATTCATTGACTTCAATTTAAATAAATTTTATATTCAACTCTATTCAATTTTACAATATGAAAAACTGCAGTGAGTTTCCAGAATCGACTTTAGCAAATTGTTATTGCAATGATGATAGTTTTGAGTGAATATAAAAAGACTGAACCGATTGAGTTGAGTATTTTTCTGATGGAGCTATTGCCGGAGGCTTGACAGATAGCTGGAATTAACTGCAAAGCATAAAACAGTGGAAAAACAAACCTCAATGCTGGCGTGATGTTCAAGTCCATCAAACAGACACTCAATAAAAATGTCAGTAGTTGCCTTTTGTTTTTCATATAAGCCATTACAAAAGTACACGTATATGTACGTATACTCGTATAAATATTCTCGTATTTATGAATTTATATGTATGTCGGCATATGGGTGGTTTTTCTCGCCTGAGTGTTGGCGTTGATTTGCGGACTGACTTGGGGTCGTGCTAGTCGTTGTTGCTGTTGTTATTGTTGCATGAGTCATGAGCTAGCTTTGGCTTGTCGAGATGTCGTGAGTTATTTTACATTTGCCAAAGGTGCTCTGGGCCCCACATGCATGTGTTGTAGTCGTAGTCGCAGTTGGTTATCGTTTGGGTTATCTTGGCACGAAACAACCAGCATGTTGTTGCTGTTGCTGTTGCTATTGCTGTTGCTGTTGCGGCTGTCGATGCCAATTGCGCTGTGAAATGTGCTTACAAAATGCCGCGCGTCAATATGCAAAATACATGCCACCACAGCAATAGCAACAGCAATAGCAACAACACCATACAACCACAGCTAGAGCCCGCAGTAAGAGCCACAGAAATGGCGACGGCAACGTCAAACGGAGGAGCAATTGGAATGTGACCGGGGGGCATTGGTGGAAACAAGTCAACCAACCAAGACACAATGAATTCTTAGCTGTATTCGCAGCGGCTAACCGAAAGTGAAAAATGAAGAGAAAAAACTTCAAACTGGCCACGATTCCGTGTGATTTCCTCGACAGCCGCCAGCGACGTCGATGCCAACGCCAACGCCGCATTCAAATCGCTCTTTATATTGCAGTTGTGGTTGTCGTTCCTACTGCTGTTGTTGTTGCTATTTTAGGCTTGCAAATTAGCGTTTTTCCTTGAATTTTCCGACACCCGTGGATCATGATTTGCCGCTTTAGCGCAAATCACCAAATATCGGCAACACAAATCAAACTATATAATTAGCCAATGCGGCTGATCCAAGACTGAGTCCAAGACAGCGTCTCGCTCTGGCCACAATATCGATGTCCATGTCTATAGCGATGGCTTCGCTGGTCGTGATGTGATTTACTTCGTGCTGGTGCTTAAATGGAGCCTGAAGTCCCCATTGCCGTCTTTCTTTCGATTTGTGCTGTTCTGGCACTGTGCACGCAGCAAACTGGCAACTGGCAACTGGCAAACTCATGTCCCTGTCCCTCATGTCCCTGCCGGAGACTGCACGAAATTAAAGTGTCTGCCCGATGCGGAGTGGCCCAAACCGCAGAGACGTCCATCAAGTTGGCGAAGGGCAGCAAAAGCCAATAAAATTGTCATGCATTGACAAATAACATGGCCAAGCTTAGAAATAGACAGCCAAAGAACCCCAGAGTCCAAGTGTCGGTGCCAGCAACAACAACTACAGCTACAACTGAAACCAAGACAAGGGAAAATGGCGTTTAAAGCACCAAAAGGCAAAAAGGCTGCATTAAAACGCTGCTTTCTTGCCGTTTCCACTTCTTCTTCTTCTTGTGCTTCACTGCTTCACTGCCTCCGTCTGTCCAACCGTCAGGCAGTCTGTCTGGTTGTCTGTGCCTGGGCTGCAATGCGGCTCCCACGCCTTCAAAATACAATATGTTAACAAACACGCTGCCAAGTGGCTGACAGCTTGGCCGGCGGGAGCGGGAAAGGGCATATGGGGGACGCGGGATTGGCATCGACTTGGCATCGGCAATGCTGCAACTGACGCTGGAAGATTTCTTGTGAAAAAAAAACAGCACAAAATAAATAAAAAACGAATGAAGAAAAACAAAATTGAAACGAAACGAAGAATGAACTGAACGTTCAGCTGCAATGCAGCCATGCTGCCAAGTCCAAAGGCAGCCAAAACCAGAGATGGCGATGGCGATGGCGAAGGCGAAGACTTCAAGGGCCTCCAGCCAACCAAACAAGCAAGTCGCATTGGAGGAGGCGAAGGCGGAGGTATCAGAGACGGCGACCAGCAAAACGTGCGCAGATTTCCAGCAGACGATAAAGCACAGAGCAGGCAGCAGCAACAGCCAAAGCAACAGCAACAACAACAACATCCAAAACTAAGATGAAAAATAAGCAGCCGAATGAGGACTGGGCCTGGTCCATGGCTTTGGCAGCCATTTTGGCCGCAACTCGTTGCAGCTGCACACAAAAAGCAAAAAAAATACAAAAAAAAAGGAAGGTAAGTTCAAAAAGTCTCGGTATGAAACTTGCAAAAGAGCAGCAACCACAGCAGCCCCAACAGCAACAACAAATGGCTTGCATGCAAAGCGACAGCAGCTAAAGCCAATTTGAAATTTTCAAGAACACACAGGCATATGGCAGCATATACTTGTGTGTGTATGTGTGTGTGTGTGTGTGTATAAAGTATCTGTCAGATACGTTCGCTGCATCTGCATGTACGAATACGAAACTCAAGCCTTCTTGCCATTGACTGCTGGCATCGATCAATGTTGTCTTAAAGTTGCTTGCCATTGTTATTGCTGCAAAGCTAGTTACAATTTTTTAGTGCTGTCTTTTGACTATTGCCTCCTCTGACATTGAAAGACACCTCTAGACTTTACGACTGAACTTTAGCTGTAAATTTGACTCACTCGTCTCCAGCTTGTGCTTATTATAAGTCCACACATACACATACTTTATTTATATGCAAGCATATATGTTTTCAAAAAATATTCTATTTAATTATTATTATTATTTGCATAAAATAAATGTCGCCTAAGCTCTTGTTACGCATTCTCTATAAACAAGTTAACATTATAATAAATAATCAAAGTTGAGAATAATAATAATAATGAAAACATTGTGCTTATCATTCTGATTATTATTATTTAAATCAAATTGAAAAGTAAATAAATTCACTTGTTTGTCTAACAAATTGGATTCCAGCTCCCCTCAGCTGTGCACAACTATTAATTTAGATTTTATGTCTAATTGCTATTGCCGGCATCAAGTTGAAGAGCAGCAGACTGACCAGGAGGGAGATCAACAAGTGAAATGTGAGGCAAATGGAAGGCGCTTGCTAATGATAATGTCCTCGCGGCGTTTACAGTTGCAGCTGCTTTGATGTACGTATTGTATGTAGCTGAGATGTTGATGTTGCAAGCTGCGGCAAACGGCGGCAAACTGCTGCAAGCACACGCCCACAAAAAGCTGCGCCCATTACGGCACAGATATTAGGTGGCCTACAACTATTACTTAATAGGCATCTGGCACGTATCCTGCGTCCATGTCTCGAAGGCAAATCGCCACGGCTGGGGCACTCCTTTGGCCAAATGCGAAATGCGTGTAATTAGACACAGAGCGTTTCAAATTGCAAACTGCAAACTGCAAACAGCAAACTGCAGTTGCCGCTTGCAACTTGCAAGTTGCCAGTTTCAAGTTGGCCAAAGATTGCATTAGGCTCTATGGCCATGTCTATATAGTATGTTTCGTGTAATTTCCGCTGCATTTTTAGTGCACCTTAGTTAGCCTTAGCTCTAACCGTCTAATGATCAGTCTCTGGTCAATCGACTAGGCCACATGTGTGTGTGTTTGTGTGTGTGTGTGTGTGTGTGTGTGTGTGTTGTCTGGAAACTAGTTGCCGCTACTGACCGATACATCAATTAAATTTGCATTTTAATTTGACGTTTCGTTTTGTTTTCGTACAGACGTGGCGCACTTTGTGTTTTTGATTTATATGGGAGCGGAGCATGAAATACGATAGAAACAGCAGCAACAAAAAAAAAAGCTGTTGATCTTGTTAAGGTTAGCGAGTGATCTGTGAAGCTTGTTTTTGCTTGTGCTTATCGAGTCAATGGAGCAGTCCCCAATGCCATGTCGCCTGTCAGCATATCCGTTCATTTCTAAGCTAAGAATCGAGCAACACCACCCGAGTCCCCCATCAACAAGGGGGGAAAGGGGGTTATACCACTTGCAGACGCATGCAATTTGAGCTATGGCTGTGCGGCAAAGTGTTGCATGTTTAAGGTAAGTTAGCCCCAGTTTCCGCCCTCCCAGCTGGCCTCTCGTCCCCCACATAAACATTTGCCAAACAACCACAAAAAACGAAACGTGCGCGCAAAGACGTTTATATAACGGTTGGCAGTTAGTATGTACATATGTTGCAGTGCGCCAGTTAGTATGCCAGTCAACCGCAGACAGGTCCAACACCTATCCACCACCAGCAGTGAATCCACAAACCCACCCACACAATGGCTACCCCAAAACTTGCCAGCTCCATCTCTGTCAAAATGCAAGGCGCGAATTGTAAATTTGCAAATGCCGGAAACGCAAATTTTCCAAACTTGTTACCCACCGCTACCACTACCGCAGCCAACAACAACAAGAACAACAACGATAACAACAACAGCAATAAGAAACTTTTTTGGCCAAATATCTAGCCACAAAAGTTAAATTCGAAATTGGCCCAAAGCATACTCCGATTGCGTTGGCGTCGCTGCTGCCTGTCGGAATAGAACTTTGCATTACAATTGGCTGCAATTTCTGGCTTTGTGGCTTTTGCCTGTGCCTGTGCCTTTGCCATGTGATGGGTTCCTGGCACGCAATGGCCGGTCTATTGCTATTCCATCATCGACTTTGGCCTGGGCAAATGGCCGCCTTCTGTCGAGGCTGCCGAAAGTGGTTTTGTCTGCCGACAAAAAATAGCCGACGGATGCATAAATTTTGTATGACGCGCAATAATTAAAATGCAACCAAATGTTGTATCTAAGTTGAGCATTTCATTTTCTTTTTTTTTTTTGTAAGTTCTTCTTTTTTTTCGTTTGAAGCTGACCTATTATTAGCGCTTGCAAATGATGCACTACATCCGCCAGGAGTTCAACAATAATTCTTAACCCCTGCGCACACCAAACCAATCATTAGGCATACGCATGACGGGCCAATGCCAGCCAGACCCCCAGACCCCATAGTCTGACCAGACGCATATATCACATGTCTCCATGTCCATGTCCGGCATTGAGTGCCGATGCGATGGAAGAGGGAGGCCACGCGTTTCCCGCAAAAATTCCAACACGTATCAATCTGAAAATGGTGAAAAATGCGCATGTCCATCCAGCTGGGCCAGCGACTATGATCTGGCTCTGGCTTTGACTTTGACTCAGGTTCTCTTCCCTTGTGTCGATCACTGGACTTACTTTATTTATTGGCGATTGGCCTGTCAGTCCAAGCACCGATTGACCTCAGTCTCGTCCTTTTGCATACACGTATTTATATTTATTGTGCCATATTGTATCGGCTGCATCTGATTTGGTATCTCGCTGCTCCTCTTCAGCCATAAATCAGAATGTGTAGTGCCTACGGCTTAGCACATATGCGTGTGCATATTCATGAGTTTGATTGAAGTTATAAATCAGACGAAAAAAACAAAAATGCTCTCAGGAATCGAAATATTAAATGCCATCTATCATTTTGTGTACTACAATAAAATCAATTGAACTCAAATAGCTACAATTAGCAGACTGCTGCAGATGAGAAGTTATTAATTTATAAACTTAACATTTGTCAAAAATCTATTGACTGTTGACCGATCTTTTTTTTTTTGCAGCTTGTAAAAAATGCTAAAACACCTGCTTAAGTCCAACAGAGCACTTTCTATGGCCACCACTTGGATTCGACTTGCATCACATCCGCAACGGTTGTGCCACAAAAAAAAAACTTAATTAATATGACACATATCGTGAGCAGTTTTGGACACCAATCGTTGGACTGTCTGTCAGTCGATCAGTTGGATGGCCTCTTGTTTTTTTTTTTTATACTTTGTTTCATTTTCAGATAAAGAAATGCGCTAATGAACCAAATGCGAAATGCTTATGAATGTATTATGTTTGTGGCTTTGGGTTTCTCGACGCTTTTCGCAAAGAGCGCCGAAAAGTCGCCAAAGCATAATTAATCATGCAACATTCTTAGGGCTATAGCTACGTCTTCAGCTCTTCGTCTTGGACTTGGACTTGAGAAAGACTTGGACGTGTGATTGGAGTTCCGCTTTTTGTTCCTAGCAGCATTTGGGGCTATTGTGTTACCTTTTCGCTGGGTTAACTGAACGAAAACGCAGTTAGCTGAGCGCAAAAACAAAAGCAGAATAGTTATAGCTACGAGTGATATTAACATATCATTATTATAGCCATTAGCACTTTTAATTGATGAGTTTTTGCTGCCGTCTTTGACTACGACTTCGTCTATTCTCCTGTCTCCATTGCAATGGCTTCAACTTAAACTCCAGCTTCAGCTTGCCAATCATTTGTCAATGGCAAAAGATACAGCAGAATAAAAACCGACAGAAGAAACCGACGGAGTCAACCGTTGAAGATGGCCGCGGGTGAATCGCGAATGGGTGAATACTTGTACCATGAAGGGGTCACAAAAAACACACTCATTGAATTTCAATGCATATGAAATGCTATCCGAAGTAATTCATTGCGCTATATCTTAATCATTTCATTGCCTTTCTGACAGCTACCACACTTGATTAGACTAACTACCTTTGGTCATTTATTTTTCTTTTCTTGTGATCTTTATGTAGTTTAATCTTTCTTAAATATTACTCTATCGCTAGGCCTTGCAATTATTTTATGAATTACGTTTAATATTCACGCAACACCTGTCCAATTATTTATGTTTTACTTGCAAATGCAACAAGCTGCCAACTTGTTATAACGCTGCTACTTCCTAAGAATTAGAGCAATTATTGGATTTGAGCAATATAATACTTATAAAGCAAATGAATTAAGAAATTATCCAGATTATAGCATTTACCATATCAGTCAATTATGTGGATTATAATATGATTACTGGGGAATTTATTAGTCTCTATTTATTAGTACATATTATTATACCTCTCAGCCAGTGTAGTTAATGCTTTTGTTGGCCACTAAATAAATTCTGAGGGAAAGAGAACTGCTAGAATTGTGACAGTCCCCGGTGTGGCCTCCAGATATTTTGGATGTTTCTTTTGCCGACACAGACGATCATACGATCTTAATTAATTGTGTATTTCTAACTGGACTCCCTGGTGCTGAGGTCAAGCGACAGTCACAACAACAATAGAAGTCAACGTTTCTGTCCACGTTTCATTGATGAATTTTGACAGGTTTTAAAATTTTGGGTTAATGGTTTTTCATTGTATATGTATTTGTATGTCTGTACATGAGCTAATCTTTTTTTTTTTGTTCTCCGTCTTTGACTCGAGTCAATTCATTAGTGAACGATGGTGAAAATTCAATTATGGTGTCTTTTTTACACCTTTTTGATAGAGGAAATCGTTTAAGCCATGTCTTGCAAACGGTTTCACTTCAAAGAGTTAGAAACGAAATAGCTTTGATTGCATGTTTCATTATGATAAGACTTGTGGACATCCAAAGTCTTGGATATTGCATGACGCATTTAACATTCCTTTTGCAACCGAATTCCTTTAAAAAACCCTAAAAACGATATCTACAAAACATGCAATTAAACACGCACACTCACATCTAATACCGTTATTTGCCTAGGTGTGTTCGAGGCCCACAATCCAAAGTCTGCCCAGAGCGCATGTCCCTTTTCAAAGGCTTGGGCTTTATAGGGAACACACGCCCTCTGACCAAAGGTTCAGCCAGCTTTTGGAGCACATCCAAATCCAGGCCTGGCGCATGTTAGACACAAGTCTGTAGTCGCCGCTGCAGCGGGACACGCCTCCAGACGCCAATTATGTTTGACCAAGCCAAGGATGCGCCGCGAGCACAGGATATGCTCGAGCTGCGGCGCGTTGTAGTTGCCGCCGGCAATTAGCACACAGGAAAACAGCACATAAAAAAAAAGAGAGAAAAAAAAAACGAAAGTTTTGTTAACTTTTGATTTTGTTGTAGCTATCGAATAATAAATATCTAATACAAGCCGCAATGCACAGAAGAAGACGGGAATGGGAATGGGGATGGGGTTGGTGACGGAGCTGCAGATCGGCGACAACAGCCTGGCGGCCTTAACGGAAATGGAAATGATGTGCGCGGCAAGCAGCAGCAGGAGGTGAGCGAGAGAGAGGCAAAGCGGGAGAAACTTGAGGAGCAATTAGCCATCGCCCCATGGACGTGGGGCATTAAATTGTGAGCTGAATGTGGCAGATACATCAAAAGTGAACGCAATCCATCATCTTGCGAATCACGGCGTGATGAGTGCCGCCAACAGTGGAGCTACAACTTTAGGTCCAAGTCCAGGCCCAGCTCTTTCCTCTTTCACTCGTCGGCATCCTTTCCTTTTTTTGCTGGTCTTTATGATGATGATGACTGTGACTTGCCTCTTGGCGCGTTCGCCGCACGAGCTAAACTCGGCCAAAATGTTTGGCTAATTTGTGTTTAGGCCATAGCTCTAAATACCGTTAGACAGGCACAGCATCAACTTCATCCTATACATGTATCTGTACATGTGTACGGTGTATGGTCAAGGTCACAATTAATTGCTGGCGTTGTCGATGTCGATGCCGATACGATGGCGATGGCGACTTCCTCTATAACTGGCCGCAGTTTCTAATGCCGCGTGATCTACTTTCGGCCGACCAACTCAGTGGCAATTAAAACAATTACCTTTACCTGTCTCCATCTGTATCTGTATCTGTGTCTGTATCTTTATCTGTGCATGTATCTATCTGTTGCTGTTGGTGCGTCTGTATCTGTGCCTCTCTGTCCCCCTTTGACTGTTCTGTGGGACGCCTATATAAAGGGCTTTTCCCTGGAACTGCTCGAGCCGCAGCCACATCACGCCCATTAGCGACAATCAATCTCGGCCACGCTGCAAGAACCACAGCAACAACAGCAACAGCAACAAATCCAGTGATAAAGTCTTGTTCGCTTGTTTTGGTTTCATATTTTGCCGCTTTTTGCCGTTTGGCTTTTTTATTTACGAATGCGACTGCCAGATAACCCATAATTATGAAATTATTATTGAGCGCCAAGTTAGATGAAAAGCTTGGCTATAAAAAACCAAACCAAAATATCGTACGACGAGTAGCAGATATCTTTATGCTTAACTTTAGTAGTCTCTGTTTGCCGTCGGAAAAGTAAAACCATTTCGTTTTATTTCGAATTGCTGTATGTTATGTACAGGAAGTCGGTTGAGTCAGAAATCAGTGCTGGCGGCGCAGGAAGTTGCATAAAAGGAGTATTAAATAAAAAAATATATTATTTAAGATTCAAAAAACTTGCTGCTGCTTTTTAATTGATATACAAAAACCAAATTAGTTTACATACTTATTTCATATTGAGAAAAGTCTTGAGTTATGTAAAAGTTTAGTCTTGTGGCAAGTTGCAACCACCCGTTGCTGGCCATTTACCTTTCCGCTGCATGCAGCCGTGAAAAAAGCCGAATTTATGCAAAATGCCCGCTAGCCAAAACAAACAAACTGTCCAAAAGTCGAACCTAAGCCCAAAACAAATGTGGGGCGTTCTAGGAACTTCATAAAGGAAACGAAAGATATACAGGATGCAGCTTGTTATGTTTCGTCTTTTTTGAATATTTATGAAGGGTCCTGCGCCGGTTCTCGTCCTGGAAACACTTACACATTGTTAATGCCGTTATGAGTTATTATTTGATATCGGGAATAAAGTCTGCTCATTAGCCGAAGGCCTAGAGGCGCCTAGCAACAGGTTAAGTCATTTTATGCATAGCCTATTGCGCCCTATTACAACGACAAACTGACAACATAAAAAATGCCCAAGAGAGAAAAATAAAATAAAATGAAATAAAACTTATGCGAAAACTTCGACAATGCTTAAAATCTGTGCTGCATCCTGCCAGTGACGAGACCCAGCAGCAAGGACAACCTGTAATTTTCAAATCTGGCGAAACAAATGCAAAACTGAAATGTATCTTATGGATTGCGTATGGGCAAAGAAATGGCGCGCACGATGATGGTGAGGCCAACTCTGCTGTCCCCGCTGACGATACTTTGAATGCGATCAGGAGCAGCAGGAGAGAGAGAAAGAGATGTTCATCGGAACGCATGTTCTTTGAAAATTGCCCATAATTATGCGAACGAACTTCAAACTGATTGTTTCTACCGGCAGCGGCGGCCATGGCTGTCCAAAAACCGCGTCTGTTGCATGCAACATACTCGAGTGGTCCACAGCAACAGCAACAGCTACAGCTTCAGCTTCAGCCACAACCTGGCATTGGCTTTAAGATCGACATTGGTCTGGCATGGCCTGGTCGGAACGCTACGGAATAGCCCGTTTGCTGCAGTGAAAGAGAATGACTGTAATTACGCATCACTTTTTCTTAATTTTCATGCTGTGCATCTTGCTGGGGCTTGTGCCTGTGATGGGGCGCTGGGCCCACCATTTTGGCTTGGGAAGCTATGGAGGATTTGGACACTGAACTTGACCCACAAGACAAGTATGTTGTTGTTGCTGACGCTGCGGCAGCCTCTTGTGAGAAATAAATACGTCCCAGAGTTTTAGAAAATTACTTGTTGCGTGCATGTTTCCGAAAAGTGACTTGAAAACATTTTGCGTGTCTTCTGTTAGTTGTTTTTGTTTCGTTTTTAATTTTTTATTTTTTTTTTTCTTATTTCCTTCAATGAGAAATCTAATTTAAAAGATACAAAATTTTAAATTATGGGGTTTTCTTTATTGCCAAAAATATTTTCGGGGTTTTTTCTTCTTATTTTGAGTATGATTGGGGCTACGTGCTGTGAAAAGGTTCGAGGTACAAGCTTGTATTTCAGATGCCAGAAAGCGATACGCAGACAGATGACGGAAGTACTGATTGTCAAAGTTTTTGGGTCACAGCCAAAAATTATAGGCGAATTATGAATCTTTAAGTACATACAGAGATTAATATTTATGAAAATAATTACTTTTTTAATTAAAATTGAAATACCTTTTTTAATAATTTTAAACCGTTCTCAGCACCCGATTTTTAAAAAATAACGTATTTTTTAAAAACATGTATCAGTGTTGATAAATTCATAAGCAAGTGTTGGGCGCGTCACGACCGATAATCGATGACCTCTCGCAAAATACATCTCTGCCACCTATCAACTCTTTCTGTTAAATTCAAATTTGTGTTATTTTATATATGTTTCTTTTTTTGTGAACAGCCTCATTCATATTTATATCCTTTTGAATAATCCATCTTTTTGCGTAGAATGAATTGCTTTTAACAAGACAAATCAACAAAACATTAAATAAATGTGGCTGTAAATAACAGTTGAGTGGAATGTTAACATTGCTATGCTAAAACATATGGCTTTGTTTATGTTTGGTCGATGTAGAACTTGCGCCTAAATTGTCTTGTTTATTAATGAATTCGATATTTCGTGGCAATGGAGACAGACGCAAATATTGCGGACTTAACAGCAGTCTCCTTCGCCGACTTTGAGACAAAAAATAGACATGAGAATGCCAGTTTTGAGAACTATGGACAATGTCAGCCAAAACATGATATGGCTATGACGCTGGATTTATCATTGGGCCAGAAGTCGGGAAACCTTTTTGCAACTGACCAAACGCCAACGCCGACACGTCTTATCAAAAACTGTGATGAAGTTGGACTCTTCGAGGATCTGCAACATGTTAATCCCTTCGACATAGGGTTTCAGCGTGCCGCCGAGCAAAATGCGGTTGGTGGCCATACCATACCGGTGACCCCAACACGCTCAGAAGCACCACCGGCCGATGGCGACTCGCTTCACACTCCACAGGTGTATCCGCTGGATTCAGCAACGGTATCAGCAGTACCTGCAGCTGTCAGCAACAGCAGTAGCCCGTTGGATGTGCCCGTGCCCAATGTAGAGGACCTGCTAAAGACTCCCACACCCAATCCCACACCTCAAGTGCCCAGTACAACAATCTCCCAACAGCCGGACAATGGCCCACCACCACTACACATCCTACAACCACAAGTGATCACATGGGTGCTGCCTGCGCAGACGTTCGCATTGACTACGGCGCCTGCCAGCAACAGCAAACCCTTAAAAAGTACCATGACCACGCAAAGAGTCCGTCCATTAATATTACCTAAGCCCAGTACTGCTCAAAACCCTAAAGCTCCATCAGGTGTTATCGCTTCAAGTACCACCCCGGCTCACGAGCCTAGCAGCGCCAGCCTTACACCAACATCACAGTTGCCTATCAAAGAAAGACTCAAAGCTATTCTCAGCAACAGTTACAACAAAAAACAACGCAGCTTCACCACAACGGCTCCCAAAGCAATGTCCACTCTAAATCGAAACGAGGACTGCATGAACCGACGCCGTGCTGCAGCGTCCCGATATCGTCACAAGATGCGAAATGAGCATAAGGAGCTTAAGGACCAAAATGCACAGCTGCGGCAAGAAAATCGAGATCTGCTGGAGCGAATAGCAACACTGGAACGGGAACTGCAGCAGAAAAACAACAATAACAACATTGCCAGTGGTAAAATAAAAAGAAAAATTTCAAAATCCATCCTCACTTAACTTAAATCATCTTTCTTTGCAGTTGTAGGCAACCAAATTCAAATGCCACCTTCCAGCATACACCTTGTCATCAATGTGCCTAAGATGATAGTGCCTTCCTCAGATTCCAATCATAGGCAGGACAAAAAGTGATTAGCTATAGTATAAAACATTGCTCATTTAAGAAAAACGAAACCACATGTGATTGGTTATGCTAATGTACCTTTAAATTTGTTTGTAAATTTTATTAAAAATGTTTTAAATATGTATAATTTGCTTTCCTATTCCTTAAATATATCATGTTGTATATTAAGTATGTTTATGTTATTTTACTATATTAATTTTATAGCTAAATAATCAGAATAACTATGCTTTTACAATTGTAAAAACAGATTCGCGTCTATAAATATAATATATAAAAAACAACTAAAAGGTGTATAAAATTATAATGCACTTGGTTATATGGGCAGTAATTGGATGTAATTGCAGATTCTCTTTAGTAATAAGTTCTTTTAACAGTCTCATATATCACTAAAAACATGTGCAAATTGAATAAAGACAATTTTTGCTTTTTGGTTTGTATTATTAGTTGTTAGTTTTTACAAAATAACATTTTTTGAAAGTTTCTCAGGCGTGCTACTTACTTATGCAATCACTGTTTAAAATATCAGAGAATTCGCGTTGAATTTCCATAATTGATCGTTCGATTTCAATTAAGTGTGGTGCAGTCGACAACACCGGGTTATCCAAGTTCTCCATGGTCATCTGCAAATGATAATTAAAAGTTTGCGCCGTTTCAGAATGGCCATCGCTTTTATCCTTACCTCTCTTAGATCCCGCTGTAGCTTATCACGTTCCTGGCACATTTTTTGTATGTTGTCATAATATTTTTGTGCAAGAGGCGCTCCAGAGGTATCCGAGTAGTATCGCTGTGCCAGCAGCTCCAGCTCCTGATTCCGTATTTCGTCCTCAGCAAATTGCATTTCTTGAGCATGGCGTCGTCGCTCGCGCTCAATTCTATGCATCAGCAAATCTATGTCCTTTTCCATTTCTAATACTTTACGTCGCTGCTCAGCCTCTTGTAGTTTTGTCATAACTTCACTCTTTCGATGACGCACTTCTAGTTGATAGGTAAGCAGCATTTTGCGATGGCAAGAGATGCGCTCCTCTTCTCTTTGTATCGTTTCTTGATAGAGCTTTTCCATTTCTTTGACCCGACGCGTATGCTCCTCTTGCTTCAGACCATTTTCTAAACGGTCCATCATTTGCAACTCCTCCAATTCCAGTTGACGTATACGTGCGTCAATCTCTTGATGCTGCTTTTGAAGCTCCAATGTTTGTTCCTCCTTTTCTGCAATCCAATTGCTGGGATACCTAAGAAACTTTGGATATACGCCCTTGGGTATCGGCGAAAAGGGTGGGAAAAAGCGCTGAGGATGCAGATGCCCTGGGCATTTCTTCACTATGTTTCGAGCTCGGGAAACCAACTTGGCCACATCAATCGGATTTTGGTCATGAAAGAACCGAAGCACTGAGTCTTTGTCCGGCAGACGTAATATCAGTTCTCGTTGTAGTACATTATAGGCTACAATAACAAAAATTATAAAATACAGGGGTTCCGTGATGATATTGTCCCACAGAACCAGCCATTGCTGCTCGTCTAACACTTCGGCAAAGGCATTAACCAGAAGCGACCAAGCATAATCCTTTGGTTTTACCTCCAGCGCCTGATAGAACTTGGACAGCTGTTCGTCATTACACTGCAATACATTTTCGCACATGGCCAGATAGTTCTCCGGAGGCAGTGGGTAGAATTCAAAGCACAGTTGCAAGTGATTAAGTAACAGCGTTGCCATCAGCTCGAACACGACCAATCCATTCTTAAGCAGATTCTTGACAAAGGGAAAGACTAGATGCGGCATAAAGTCTGCATATCCAAAAACGTTGCACCAGTGGGCCAAGCAGCTCCACACTCTAATAACGCCGCGTCGTTGGGCATCGCTTCTGATCCTTAAACTTCGTGCATTCCGTTTCACAATTGCTGGTTCCCCAAGCTTGAGCAACGCCTGGAACTGGACTCCGTTGCAAGGCAGCTGTAATAACGAGCTCCATATTATAAACCTATACTTTGCAGGATAATATCCATATTCGCGCAACATAGCCACCAAGCGATCCCGTTTAAGCAATTGACGCAGTTCCTGGTTCGCTGATCCAGAAACATAACCCGGTAGCTTAGGTTGTTTTAGAACTGCACGCAACTGACAGATGGAATACGTCTTTGCCTGTAACGCATTGAACAAACGGCACGTGGACCACACATTTACTTCGCCACACTTGGACAAAACACTGAGCAGCTTGCCATCGCGGCTTACATTCAGACTTAAGCCATTTGAATGCTGCACAATTAGTTTGTGATCTGTGTGTTGTAGGTCTAGCATTATAGCCTGGCCGCGTGCTGTGATCCCGAAAAGTATTCGCTCCTTGGGCTGTGGCAGCAATTCAATTTGCTTAAGGGTAAAATCTCGCAGTCGAAATAATTTATCCAAATCAAATGAGGCTGAGCTAAGCAGTAGCAAGTATCCATCAATAGTGGTAAAGCACATCTTGTTGCCATTTGGTGAGAAGCTATAACTAAGAAGCGTTCCATCCGCAAAGTTTCCATCTTCACAATCAAACGCTAAGTCATCTATTGAATTGATATCGTCATCATCATCACCACGTAATACAAATTCTGGTATAGCCTTGTTATTTCGTAGCAGACGCAATTTCCGATCTCGTGCTTTGATAGGCTGTATAACTTGCACAGCTTCCTGAGAGTGTGTAGACCATATAGTGAGAGTATCGTTGGTGAAACAGGTAAAAAATTGATCCGAGTTGGGTATATATCCAGCCAACTTAAGGGTGTAACGTGACTGATCAAATTCAAGGCGATGGGACACTTTCATATTCTTCAAATTCAGCAGCACGGCATCAGACTCAAGTCGCATTAACATATTGGAGACAGTGGAGCTCTGTAACCGATTTCCCCATGTCATTTGATTAACTGCTGTGTTCCCTACTTCATTGTGCCTACCGACTATGGACTTTTCCACATTAACTACTAAAACATGCCCGTTTTCCGTGCCTACAATATATTCGCTGTGGTGCAAAGGTGACGCATGCACCACGGTCGCCTGAGGTATTCGAGTCTTAAGTCGCCAATAGCGTTTGCTAACAAAGTCAAAAACAAAGATGTTTCCGCTGTGGGGGCATGGAAGAGTCAAATTTTGCGTATTGAAATTGGATTGTTTTGCTTACGTACCGCTTGTCAATGACCACTAGTTTGTTGCTCATATCATTGAAGCAGCAAGCAGCAATTCGCACACGCAGTTGCTTATCCACATTTTTTATTGTGTGATGCACGGTCAATATATTTCTAAAAGGAAAGTATATTATAAATTGATCGTGCCAGATATTCCAATGCTTACCCCGTTTCATTTTGTTGCAGTTTGAAAGGATATTTGTGCATGGGTATATCTGAGTTGGATGTCGCACTAGGAATGGTGGGTTCAAGAGAATGAATTAAATCTTCTTCCAAATCTTCAAATTCACTTTCGTTCTCTGTAGAAAATTCCAAGTCTGGAATCATATCAAATTCTTCTGCATCATACAACGTGTCTTCCTCCTCTTCCTTCTCTTCCTCCTCATCCTCATCATTGTAGATTGAAGTGGCTAGCGAAATATTTTTGGTGCTAGGATTCGTTGAAATTTTTTCCATTTTTTTTCAATTTTCAAAAAACAAATGAAATCAGCGTGACCGCAAGATAATTTTCAAAATATTTTATTTAACTTCGAAAAATATACCGAAATACACAATACCATAATTACTTAGTTGGTCACACTTTCAATATATATGGGACAATAATTTTCGACAAATACAAGTTAAGAGGCGCTTCATTATTTTAAACTTTTTGTTTTTCTATATTTTTTTAAACAAAAAAACCGAAATAATGATTTATAAAGGTAATTTAATATCAAGATATAGAAAGTTTGACACAGTGTTTGGTTTCCAAACGATCTAGTACGATACAACCGATAGCTATCGGAATACGTTGGAATAAAAAGTACGCAGCTCACAGCCAGGTGTGGAATATACATACTGGTATATTTTTTTTAGTTAAAAGTATATTTTTAAATGTAGCCCTCGGTCACATTGTTCAGTAAAAAATATATTCAACGAAAATATAGAAACACAAATGATCACTGCGAAAATAATGTATAAAATTCTATTAATCCGTTACAAATGTTAGTCCCATAACGAGGTATATTCATTATGTAAAATCTTCGCACCAACCCTTATTTTTTGCTTATCATATAATACATGAACGGATCGATCGTCATTATACGGATAATAATTTATTGTGTATATTTTTATTTCCATTAAATAATTGTTATTTGCATATATTTATTGATGTGAGATTGACTGTTTTCTGTGATGGAGCGATCTTCATCCAAGAATCATCGTTGGTGCTTAAAACATAATTTCCTCGCACTTGAGGCTAATTTACAGATCCCACTTAGAACATGCCCCCATATGGCGCATCAAAGCTTTCTCCACGCATAGCATAGCCAATCATTGTCGAATAGTTAATAACGTTAGCTATTAGTGTCAGTGTGCATGCAACCCAAGTAATCTATAAAACATATTAAAGATTAAGCTATTACTTAAATATATGTAAAATTACATTAGTACTTACAACAGTAGTATGTGCCAGGACTATGGGCAGTGCAAAAGCACTAAGTACCATACCTGCCGTCAGAAAGAGTGCAAACTCCGTCTTCGGGTTGGTTTCAATTCCAGGGGTAGAGCGTTTTGCTATCAAGACTGGCAACACTGATAAGACGTAAAATAGGAGTACAAAGAACGGATAGAAAATCTTGGGTGTGGGAACTGCACATGCCAGTATCAGAAATGTCATTCCCAGGCACGTAAGTAATGCACTTATGACCAACCTGCAATAAAAAGTTATCAATGATTTTGTGAATAAATATTCTCATGTGAATTGCGGGTGGCGACTTACGCTGCAGGTGTTGGTGGTTTGTTGTTGTTAGTCACAGCCAGACAAAGCAGTTGACGATTAAGGGTTCACGAAATAAATAATAAATTGCTTAAAAGAGTTATTGATGGAATTAGTTGCACATAACATACCTTTCATTGCTGCCATTTTATTTGTTTATAATTTTCTTTGTCGCTTGGCTAAAATGATTCACGACTAACGATTGAGTATCGATAACAAAAATGTACATATAGCAGTATTTTTTTGATATGTTTTATTTAGGTGTTTTGTAATAAATCGATAAATGTTTTTAATACAGTCTAAAAATATAATATATTTATTAATTGATATCTAAAATGAATTATATCTCCCAATGTTTATATAATTTATTAAATATTTCCAAAAGGGTATAAAAAGTGGTACATTTTGTTTGAAATATATTTTATATTTCGCTTGCGTAAATTATGTTATGTTATGTTCAACAAATTTTTGAACTTACGCGGTAAATATGTTGCGAAATAAAATAATATTCATTTATTTTCATAAACTAGAGGCTCGTCCCATGCTCACTGAATATGATGGTTGGCCAAGTCCCTTTTTATGACAATAAAATTAAATTTTCTGGAAATTTTTTATTGAATAGAGTGAAAGAACAGCAAAGGTATAGAACAACACAGTCATTGCACATAAGATATTGAATATTGTAGGATCAAAGCAAATAGGAAATAATAAAAATGTGAAACAAGCAATTGGTTTTTATTTGGCCGTAAAAGGTTATCGAACAATAATCTTAACGCTGACAGCATCGATCGTTAACATAATTTTTAGCTGTCAACGGAAACTTATTAAAGCATGCAACAGTAAAGACGTTCCTGTGAATAGGAAGCTTTCGTATGTTTCAGTCAAAATTTCATTGATAAAAATAAAATGTCCTATCCCAAAATGAAAATGGCAAAGCGCGTGCCCACCAAAAGCTGTTGGAGCTGGGGCACGAAGTTACATATACATATGTAACATTATGTGTGCAAGTGACTACGTAGCAGCCACCTGCTAGCTGCCAAGAAGTTGAGTCTGGCATCGGCCTTTTCATGAATGCATGAATGTTTATTCAAAGAATCCCTGCGCACAGACACACACACACGCATATACAATCAGTTAACCTCACGGATAGTCACACACTCGCATGCGGACGTGTCGAGCTTTTGTTTGAAAGCATTACGCATGCGTTGATCCGCTTTTTACTGCAATTTGTTGTTGGCTGCCCCAAAAGCTGCCCGCAACATTTAACAGTGCGGGGGCGAACATAACATTTGCGTCACAGCTCCCATTGCTGGTTTTGCTGTTGCTGGTGCTGCTGCCATCGCTGCCAGGCTCATTCAGTATAACGATATACGTCGACGACCAAGCAACGCAAAGAAAACGAATCGCGCAACGTGAAACGCTCAACGGTGGGGGCAGCCTAATAAGTTCATTACATTTCGCTGCAACTTGAAAGAAAACTGCAACATTTGACATTTGTGGCAGCCGGTGCAAGTGCAGTGCCATCCGTTGAACCCATTACGAATGCGTTCACTGTGAAAATTGCAATCAGTTAACGGAAATTACGAAAAATATTGCACGCCTACACGCCAAAATATTCGAGGTACAACCACCAGCTGCCCGATTTTGTGTGTGTGAAAATCAATAAACGCTGTCGACGTTATCGCCGTAGTCTGCCTCCGCTGCTCCGTTGAGAGGAGCATGTTCTGGCCATTTTAACCGGCCATATGGCAACTGTGCTGTCCTAATACCAAAATACCTACATATAAAGTGAATTGTGCCAAGGTGCGGTGGTGTCAAGTGCAATTGTATTGAGCGCGGTACTGACGTCAAACTTACTTTACCCGCATACCTAACAATTAAGCAAACAGTTAAATTAAAAATACATTTTAAATATTTAACACAAGAGTCAGCAATATGGCGAAGCGAATGGAAATAACCTGCGCACTGATTGCAGTTCTCATGTGCAGCATATTGGGTCACTGCGAAATGTCCGTTTACCCAGGTAAATATGCCTAAAAATAGCACAACCAAGCAACTAACCAGCCCACACCAAGCCACTAACAACTACCGCTTCACACACACACACACACACAAACGCACACACGCACACAGCCAAAGAACTTAATGTCACTGTGCGAATGTGTGTGTGCCTGTAATTTGAACTTTTGCGTCGTGAATGGCGCAGGAAAGCGAAGCAGCCGCTTGCCACTTCGTTTTGTGTATACTACTGTATACTAGATGTGCAAGTCTGTACGTATGCTTCCCATGCATATGGCTATGTATAGGAATATACATACATACATATCGAGTATCAAACATTCACGAATCAAACCAAAACTCCCACACGCACTCACACTCCTCAGCTGCAACACCAGGGCATGCCGTCTTACTGTGTGGGTGTGTATTTTCCCACTGCCTCCCAGTAGGGGGGCCTGTGCCACCCACTTATCCGACTTGAGTCGGGTGCTCCTTTCTCTGCTTCGAGTTTTAGCTCCTTGCTGCAGTTAAGGCTAAGAGTATTTTTATAGCCTACTTTTCAGCGTTCAGCAGAAGCAGCAGCAGCAAACGAAATGTAATAAAGCTTTTTCCACCGCGTCACTACTATACGTTTGTCTGTGTCTGTGTGTGTGTGTGTGTATGTGTGTGAACCCGTGTAGTAATTGGTCTATTTTTAAACAGTGGCAATTAAATTGACTTTTGTTTGTCTATTCCGGTTGCTTTTTTTGGGCGGGTTATAAGCAGTGCCTCAACCCGTTTTTTATTTCTTTTTCCTTGTGCCTTTTGTTTTCTATTTTTGGTCACTTTTATTTTTGAACGGCAACCTGCACGCAATATGGCTAGGCACGGACTTCATTACCATTAGCATTAGCATAATGAGAGTCCAGCACATGCCACCACACCTAGGTCAGACCAATTAATCAATTGCATTTCGCTTGCAGGACTACGACGTCGCCCCATTCCGCCGGCGGCATTGGAGACCCAGCAATATGAACAGCTTATGGAGGACCATGCTCGACGCCGACTGCAGCAGCAGTTCGAGCAGCAGCTTGAGCTAATCAAGCTGAAAATGATGCGACAGCGAAAGCTGCTGGAGGAGGAGCGCTATCGGCAGCGGCAGCAGGAGGTGCAGATGGCCGAGTCCGAGGATGAATACGAGAATAACAACAACTATAATAACCAGCAATACGATCAATATGATAATGCAGAGGGCGACGCTGCCTATGGCAGTCCCATGGAAGTCATGCCAGAGGAGCAACCATTGCCGCCCCTGCGAATGCCACTCCCCAATCTCAACAGCCTGGATATGAGCTTCAATCGCAACAACATTCAGCGCGAACGTATTCCCTTCGCAGTGGGTCCCAATGATGCGCGTTTCTTTGAGAACGCCAATGATCCATCAGGTGAGCTGGACTCGCGTGCTATGGACGATTACGAGGAGTATGCGCCGGCACCTGACTCGGCATCCGAAGTGGTTACAGCCAAGAGCAAAGTGGCAACAACAGTGCCAGCACCCAAACCTATGGAGCCTCCAAAGCTGCTGGACACGGCCACAGCAAACTTCCATCGCATCAAGCCGCAAACTGCGGCAGCCGCAGCTGTTGCTGGCGTCAATCTGCCGCAATCAAAGGAGACCAGCAATGAGATCAATGCGCTCATTGACAAACTGCAAAAGCAAAGCAAATCTCAATTAACGCTTCCCATTGGCAGCAGCGATGCCGCCGACCAGATTGTAATGCGCCAGCACCTGGGCATGAACAGCGAAATGGGCGTCTACATTGTGGCGCTGATTGCGGGAGTCAGTGCGGCGGTCACCGTGGGACTACTGGCGTTGGGTGTCACCTGGTAAGTTGACAGTTGAATGTGCTTTAAATAGAAACCATCCATAAATATTCTGTCTCTTACAAACATTTCCAATTTACTCTCTTATTTTCCTCACTCTAGGTTCCACAATCGCAGTAAAGCAGCGGCGGATGTGGACTATCCAGCTTATGGCGTGACAGGGCCCAATAAGGACGTCTCGCCATCCTGTGATCGCAAGCTGGCGCAGAGCGCCCAAATGTATCACTATCAGCATCAGAAGCAGCAGATCATCGCCATGGAGAATTGCCAGGCAACTGACGGCAGCTGCGGCCTCTCTGATGTGGAGAGCGACGATGACAATGAGGAGGGCGACTATACTGTCTATGAGTGTCCTGGTCTGGCGCCTACAGGCGAAATGGAGGTTAAGAATCCGCTCTTCCTGGACGAGACGCCGGCCACGCCAGCCACTGGCAATACAGCAGCAACCACTACCAATGGCACCACCGGCACCACTGGCACCACCAGCACCACCACCACTAATACGGTGGCCTCCAACAACAACATCACGCAGGCCACACCACAACAGCCGGCCACACAGAAGAAGGGCACGGTCAAGCCGAACATGAATCTGTTGAATGCTGCGGCCACAGCGGCTGCTGCTGCCAAAGCCAATGCTGCAGAGGAGAAACAGAAGCGCAAGGGCAAGAAGTAAATTGGTAGGAAGAGTGAAGGAAGTTCAACTCTTTTCTCTCTCTATCTCTTTCTCTCTATTGGCATGCCATGTGCTTAGGCAATTGGTAAAGTTTGACTGATCCATTTTGTCAGCCAACAGACACTAGACACTAGACACAAGGTACGCGTATGTACATAACACACTCTCATTCACACACACATATACATTCATATATACACGCATACATACATATACAAAAACAGATACGCGCGCGCATGTATAGAATATGTATTCCTAATGAAAGTCCATGGAATTTAATTCCGCGGCTGCAGGCTCTCGAGTGCAACAAACGAGTAAACTTGCTTGATGGCACAACAACTCTCTTATCTTCCCTTTAATTGTAAGCCCTATCATATTATGATGTATCTATCGTAATCGTATCGTATCATAATCGTATTGCTATGATCTAAGCACACACATAAGAGCGAATCCCCCTCCCCTCCCTTTTCCTGTCCCTCTCTCACAATTGTTGTCACTGTCACTATTTCCGCCTTTGTGAGTCGCAAGGCATTGCGCAAGCATCTCATGGGGGCAAGTGTCTCGGCTCGGTGCATGTCTGTCAAAAGCAGAAACGACAATTGCACAATTGCCGTCTGAATAGGTAATATTCCTATCCTCCCATCCCGGTACATTTAACCCTATCCAGACCATAATACTTAATACGCTACTGATTCTATTTACATACAATCCAAGATGTGTACTTATTTATTGTATTGTAATTTAACATTTTATTGTATTGTACTTACATATGTATATCAAAACATTTTTTGGTGTCTGCAACACGAATCAATTTATAACAAATATTTTAAAGTCTGCATATACTATTGACATTGGAGCAACAACAACTACAACAAACTAAGGCATACAAATCTTAGCATACTTACTATATACTATACATATATTATATTATATAATGTATGTATGATGTACATGAATTATTAAAGTAACACACATGAAGTATTTGTGTAATTATTGTAACATATACACACAAGCCTAAACCAATTAATTACGAGTATGTCCTCTTATGGTATTTCCCTTTATTTTCTAATTTATTGTACTACGCTTTGTGATCTTAAATTATCTGTGTCAATTTAGAAATACAATTCTGGTAACCAACATATACATATACCTACATACTTATACATAACATATATTGTCACGGATACATGATGAATGTATGCTTTATGATGTGTGTGTATGTATGTATTTATCATATATTGGAGCTAAATCTATAAAAAGCGATGAAAACGTTAGAGGAATGAGAATTATTTACAAGTAAAACTTAACAATAATTTCCTGCACATTCATGTAAAGTAAATGAAAAACGACTGATAACACACAAAAAACAAACGTCTATTGTACAAAAACGAAAGTAACGAAAGATAATGAAATTTATTTATTAATTAGTGGAAAATTATTGAAACGAAATAGTAGATGTTCCAAAGTCCCCCATAAAAATATATACAACATTAGCGAAGCATTCAATTGTATTTATATTGCTGTAAATAAACATTAACAATAACATAAAAATATATGAGAAATATTTACTAAATCTAAAACAACGTAAACAATTGCGGCCGTAACAGTTACAATACACTGAGAACACAACAAAGAAAAACTCACGAGTTTAAAAAAATATGAATAGTTATAAACGCATCTACAATAATAAGTGTAATAACTACTTGAAAAGAAATGATAATGAATCGAATGGAAATTCGACAACTGCTAAGCATGTTGGGCAACACATTGATCTATTTTATATTGTTTTCAACAATACCCATTGGAAATGTACTTTGCTACAATAAAAACGCAAACATAGTGTTTGCCAAATTGGCTTATCGACTAATGCGTTGAGCGGAATGTTGAGTTTGAAATATATATTTTATGAAGTTTTCCGAAAGACAGACAAATCCAGAAAACAAATATGTATCTTGAAAGAAATCCGAAAAATACATACTTATATTGTGAATAAAGAACATAATTTAATTTATTTATGTATTGTATAATAACCATAATAACACAAATTATACAATATGCATACAAAATAAATTAAACTAACCCAAAAGATAATATGGTGTTTAACTTCAATTATGCTTAATTTATAAAGGACGTTTGACCCTGGGGGAAAATAGATATTAATAAGGGCATTGAAACCACGTTTATTAAATCAAAGTATACATCAAACTGTACATCTCAATGCATATATTTTTATTAGCCCTGGTAACCGTTGTAAGGCAGTCCTGGAAAGAATAATTTTAAAGAATAAATACTCGACACTCGCATTATAATCATAATGAAATGTCGACAAAAAAAAATTTAAAGTGTTTGTGTTACATGCCTAGAAATAAATGTTTTGTATAGTTTTTGAAAATCATGAAGAAATGAAAATGCAATTCAAATGTTGCGCCCGAATAGATAATAATACTGAAAAATGTATATTGTTTGGTATTTTTAAAGATATTTTTTCAGTGTGAACGGAATATTATTTTGTATATTTTAGAACCAGACAGAAGCCAATCAGTCAGTACTTGCTACAATAATATTCAATGTGCGTGTGCTGCGAGCGTTTTTATTTCATATTAATTAATTAACAAAAACAATTTTAAGTCTTGCGGGCATAAAAACGTGCGGTAAAGTCGGGTCGACATCGCTGAGTTGCCGCTTCGTTGTGTGTTTTTTGTCTTGAGTGAAACCAAATAAATAGCTACCAGCTTAACAATTAGATATAGCGTCGGTTCCAGTTAAAAATGCGTTGGTTTATTAATACAGAAGCTGATGCTGTCGTTGTTGTTGTTTAGGTAAGTTTTTGGGGCGTGAACGGGCGCACTATAAATAAATGTCTCGTTGCAATTCTATTCTGGGTTGGCACTGGCACTGGGCAGACTAATCGTCGCAATTATATCAAGTGCAATTTTTTTTTTACGGGTATAGACATATACATTTGGGCGTTCTTGTCGATTACGAAACTGGGTGGGCGCTCTGAGTTGGGGGGGCGCTGTCTATGTGTGGTTCTGCTGCCCCTCACTTTGCATGCGATTTGTGCTAAACTCTAACGAGGTTGCCGTCGGCATACACAAAATTGCGTGTGACAACCATCAATAGGGGGCAGAGTGAAGGGTGTACTGTTAATCATCGCTATCGATTTGTTAGGGGTGTGTTACCGTTACCGTTGTTGTTGTTTGTCTTCGCATTTTAGTGCCGGCAAATGAGTAAAAGTGATTCATTGTGGAAACAAATCAATAAAAAAGTATTTAGCACTGCTTCCTTAGTGATAAACTCAGTAGTTGGATCATGTGATAAGCAAATGTTATCAGACACCCCAGAAAATGCTAAGACATTTAAGAGTAAATATGTATATACTCGTATTTATATGTATTCGAGATACTCTCACACACACACAGCAACTGTACGCCCCTTGGTAAGAAATTTGAGTTTCACTTTGCTGCAATATTTTCCAGCTGTTGTTTTGGTTACTTGCTAAACAGGATGCGCTCATTCAGTCAGTCAGTCAGGCAGGCAGGCAGGCAGTTGGACAGAGAAGCAGTCATGCAGGCAGGCAGACAGGCAACAAGCATTCAGGGGTAGACCAGATGTTTTTGACTGGCTTGGCTTGGGTTCGTTTGGGATGTTGATTTCAAGGCTCCATGCGTATTGTTGTTGCCCAGCTCATTCAGCACTTTAGCTCTTCAGCCGTTCAACGAGTATTTAGTGTACTGTAGTGTGTTTGTATGCATATGTAGTGCAAGCACTCGAAAACTATTCGCACTTACACTAAAAACATATTGGATGCGATTCTAGGTACGTTGCCGCGCTGTGACCCACTTTACGGCGCACGGATCAGAGAAACAGAACAAAAACAGAAATCCACGACGCAGCGCGTCAGCAGAAAGAAAACCCAGAGCCAAGCTTATTCTTATTATTCTATTGCTTGGCCTTCCCTAGTTGTTGTTGTTGTTTTTGGTCGCTATCGTTGTGGTTGTTGTTGTTGTTGTTATTGTTTTGTTTTGTTTTACTAGCTAGCGGCTTTGTTTTATTTTTTTGCAGTATTTTTAGTTTCTCTTGTTACCCAGCGAATGTGATTACAAGTGCTCATTACACACACTGACACACACACACACTCAATCATAAGCAAGCAATGTGCTGTCTGTATGTATATGTATTTACATATGTGTGAATGCACTTGACTTGCATTTGCATTGCAATTGCATGCGATTTAATATTGATAGAATAAAGACCCAAACAGCCGCTATCAATTAAATTCTCAATGAAAGCAGAAAGCTTTGGCACCTTAGGGATTGCTCTATGTGCTCGCTATATAAGTACAGTGGCTTTATCATACATGCAACAAGTCTAGACTAGAGATTCTGAAGAAGCAGCTTAAAATATAAGAAATTTCATTTCCTCATACGAATAATTCCAAGAAATGTTTTCAAGTAAAATTCTTTGTCAGTTGGCAGACTCTTCAATGATATGCTGTTGAATTTTAAAATAATCGTAGCATTAATATGCGTTTATTTACGAGATCAAATACTGGAAACACCCTTGGGCCTAATCGAATTCACTATATCAGGCGATCACTGTAAGCATGTGTATGCACTTTTCACAATCGCATTGCCATCGGGCGAAGGTTAATTTATGTAGAGAAACACACGCTTATAACGGGGACGGGGCATTTCCATAATAAAAACAAATCTGTGGCGGTTATTGAACTTGACGCGATGGCATCGCTGTCAACACTGGCGACACCAACTGACCTTGCCCGCCATACACAATCTTACATCGCACAGCGCCAGCTCTGTGTCATGAAGAAAGAACAAAAAAAAAATGAAAATGATTTCCATTTCGTAAATTCTAAAGAAGCAAATGTAATGAAAGAAAGCTGCTGAGAGATCGCCGCGAGGGTCAGTCGGGCACTCAGCTAGGGCCAGTCTGGTGGCAGATTCCACTGGGGCGAGGAATGTGTATCAAAGGAAATTAACGCCAACGCCAACACGCATTTCTTTGGCTGAAGATGCGCACTACATATGTACATACTTACATACATAAATGCCTACATGCCTACATGCTACCACCATGGAGGGCAGTCAGGACGCATGCTGATAAACAAGCGGTAGTCCAATTTGATTTCCGCGAACTTAACCAGCTGTTTTTGTTTGTTTTTACGAAATTTATGTAAAAACAATAAACATATTTATTGGAATATACACATACATATGGATGTCTTTCTGTTTGTTGTCTGGTGGGCGGTGGTGTTGCGGTCTTCACGTGGTGGGTGGTGGGTGGTGGCCATAAACAAAGCGGGAAGCGGGAAGCGGTGATGGTGACGCCTCCACAATTCCATGTCCCTGACCACAATCCCATTGGCCGTTTTGTTGCTATTTAAATTAAACTACTTATATCAAAGTACAAGCAACACATGCGCAGATATGTTCAGGTGTAGCAGACAGGGCGATCAAAGCTAAACAAAAGCATTCTGCAAAGAGGCGCAAATGGCATAAGGCATAAACAATAAATACTTATTTACATATAGCCCAGTTTATAAGAATTAAACGTGGGAACCGTGTAAATGTAAATAAAGCAGCAACAACATTTTATTTGCCAATAAATCAGACAAACAAACAATACAGACACTAGCACTCACATTCACATGATGTCAGTTAATTTGCTTTAATTGCATTTGATATTTTCATAAATTGTTCTACGCCTCGAACCGCAGCCAAAACAATGCAAAATATATTGGCTATATCATACATGCGAATTTCTATTATATTCCCATATATGTATTCTCATTCAAGCATTTGTGTCTTAAGAAACATATGTATACATGTGTATTTATCTGATGTGTATATTTGCTTGCAGAATAGTTCAAATAGTCAATAAAAATCCATTTGCTGAAAACTTGAGGCAGTCTGGAATATAATTCATTCGCTTTTGTCTTGCCTGAAATTTATTTTCTTTTATCTCCCAAGATGTTTCTGCTTCCACATATGCACATATTCAACTTTATAATATAAATTCATTATATATAGACGTATAGCTGAGCACGCTGTAATTGAATTTCGATATCAGCAGTCAAACAAAGGAATAAGCTATTACTAGAGCAACCATTAGATGTGTAATTGTTTACAAGTCAATTACCTATCTTAAGCATATCCATTTCCCTATGCCGGATGACTGCGAAGCAACAAGTATTGATATCTGTTTCAATTCTGAATTCAAATTATGAGCATAGAAACAAGTCTTGTTGTAACTACGAATTCAGTTATATTCTCAAATTGAAAACAAAGAAAGATATTTCTTATCGAAATCTAATAATATTTCAAACTGATTCCTTATCACTGGTAATGTCATATGGCTAGGGGGTTTCCTTCGATAGTTGATAACACGATAGAACTTCCCAGGCAGTTTATATTTTTATTTTGCACACTCAGCCAATTTGAATATATGAAATTCCTGGAAACAAATAAACCTTATTCTGTCTTGTGCTCGTTAAGTTGCTTAATGTGCACAATCTTGCATGAGCTAGGTCGATAAGAGTCTTGCCTTGGGATTCAATGCATATTTATATGTACTCAATACATATTGTCTGCTTGCTTTTTATTTTGTTAAACCATTTTAAAATCAAATTAATTCCTTTCTACATTGAGCTGGTCGCGAAGTAATCGAAGCCAAAGGCAATAGCGATACCAATGGCGATGGCGATCGGAACGTCATTGTATTTGAACAGCATTCGCTATGGAATGATTATGACTTAATTGAAATTAATTAGACGGGGTCGCGTCAGATAGACTTTGAGAAATGTATGGCATGTATATATAGTGTATATATCGGTTCGAGTATACATTATATATAGAAAGGCATTTGTAGGGGAACATATAAAAGTGCACATGTGTATGATTATTAACGCTTGCTCAACTAGATCTGCGCACTATAAATGTACAAGGCTACAAGTATTATAAATAAGAGATGCTGAATTTGTTGAATATGTTAGCAATAATCAATAAGATTTCCCTCGTATCTTCATCTCGCTTTCTATGTGTGGTATTCGTTCTATGGGATCATTGACCGTTTTGGTGACTTGTTTTTCCTAAAAACTTTCCGCGCTGACTCTACTCGTATGCATGTCATTAGCATTAGTGCTGGAGTGTTGCTTTCGTTGCTGTTGTTGTTGTTGTTGTTGTTGCTGGTGTTTGGTGCGCTGCATTGGCACCCCCAAATCGACAGCTACACAACGGCCACTCACAGTTACCATATAAAGACCAGATCCAGGTCTCTTCTTGCTGGTCCCCGCGTGACTCACATTGGCCACCATATCGGAAATTGAGCAGCGAAGCGTGCCAGACGCCGCAGTGGCTGTAGCTTGATGCTTGGCATGTTACTGGTATTGTTGTTCTGCATTGTGGTTTTTGTTGCAGCCGTGCACCATAAAACACATACCATGCCAACAAAATGGTTATTCAGTAAACTGAAAGAGTGCTTAGAGTGCGGAGCCAAAAAGGTTTATCACAAAGCGAGCATAATCAAGAGTTTTAACACAAATACACATTGAAATTGTAAAACAGCTAGTATAATAATATTTACTTGTATGTGCTTTGCAGATTATTGGTCCATTGATTGTTGAACGCCACACGATTGCCATGATGCGCTATTCGGAAATATCGCGAGACCTCTCCACAGATAATCTGCGCTACTCTGAGGTAAGTGTTGCCTGCCACTCAACTGAAGTATTTTTTCATGCTCATTTCCCTTTACAGTTGAGTCGTAAACCAACAACTGACTACATGGGCTACGCAGGACAAACATATGCCACAGCTTCCCCCACAGCTCAGTCGCATTATCAACACAACGGAATGGCAGCCCTTCAGCAGCAGCAGCAGCAGCAGCAGCAGCTGCAACAACAATCTCCACAACAGTCGCGTCACTCGAAGCAGCGAAGTCCAAATGGCAATGCACATACTATGGCTTGTTTGCGGCAGGATAAGGGGCAGAAGGAGCTGCAGGCAGAGCAAACGGTGGCACAACAGCCTGCTAGTAAAACGTTGAACATTAAGAGCACTCGTCGTAAGAACTCCATTGGCTGTCTGACTAGCTTCTCCTCGTCGCCCGACTCGCCTGGTTGTTACTACAGCATAGCGTAAGCAAGAACTTTCACTTCCCCAGTGCATTGTGCTTTAAGTAGATTAAATTGTTATCGCATTTGCAGTACAACCGCAGCACCAGCAAACAAATCGCAGAGTTTGCCCGCGCATGGGTCCATTAAGCAGCTGGATGCGGTCATAATGAGTGCATTGCGTGTGCCCGCCGATCTGCTGGCCAATCAGATAACGCTACTGGACTTTCCGGTCTTTGCGCTTATACAACCGGATGAGCTAAGCAGCTGCGCCTGGACCAAGAAGGATAAGCATGTCGTAACGCCCAACATTGTGGCGTTTACCAAACGCTTCAATCACACCAGCTTCTGGACAGTACACGAAATACTAAATGGCGAGCAGCCCAAACAGCGTGCGGAAATAATGACACACTTTATAAAGGTATTACGCACAAATTATTGTTGCAATAGTCAGCCAACCTAATTAATTGTGTTTCATTTTAGGTGGCCAAGAAACTGCATGAATTGAACAATTTGCACTCGCTGTTTGCCATCATTTCGGCCATGCAAAGCGCTAGCATTTACCGCCTGAAGAAGACCTGGGCTTGTTTGTCCAAGAAGGATCGTCAGTCATTCGAGCGACTCAGCGACATATTCAGCGATCAAAACAATTGGGCCAATTTGCGCTCATATTTGGAGAGTTTGCGCCTGCCTTGCATACCGTACCTGGGCCTGTTTCTCACCGATTTAATATACATCGATCTGGCGCATCCACATAAAGGCGGCTTGGAGCCGGAGCAGCGTCGCAACAAAATGAATAACATACTGCGTGTTATCTCCAATTACCAGCAATCGGACTACCAGCACATACAGCCGCATGAGCCGACGCAAAAATATCTGACCTCTATACGTTACATTGAGGAGCTGCAAAACATATTCGAGGAGGAACAGTACAAGTAATTAATGGAATGAATTATTTGACAATTGTATGTTACTAAAGTTCTTTCAATACAAATAGGCGTTCGCTGAGTCTGGAGCCTGCTTCGCCGTCCGGTCCCAGCTCCTCATCGTGCAGCTCAAAGGAATCGTTTAATGTGGAATCCGTGACGCCAGCACTTGGTTGCTTGAATCTGTCGCCAGCTAAAACCATTGGTTCCATGCGCATGGCCAGTGGCACCAAGTTTGTACCCGGCCATCGCAAGTGCCGCAGCCTGGGCACCAAGTAAGTTTTGAATTGCGATTCGCAGCAAGATTAAACAACAAGCGCGCATTTCTAATTGCCAACAACACTTTTCTGTGTCTCGTCCCAAATCTTTCAATTTCGTTTTAACCACCACTCGACACAATCTCTCACTGCGCAATTGGACTGAACATTGGGGTCCTAATCAACCGTTAACATTACTCTTTGACTATATATTTCTATGAATATTATTGTTGTTATTGTTATTATTATTATTATTATTATTATTATTTATGCTTTTGCTTTCGCTTTCGTTATGTTCTCTGCGTCTGTATCTGTCTCTGTGTATCTGTAATTTGTAATTGTGTAATTGTAACTGCAACTGCAACTGCTGCAGAGTTCGCAGCAGCAGCCTGCCACGCAACTTTGCACAAAGATGCCAGTGCTGCATTGTGATGATTGCGCCGGGCATTGGCACAATCTCCAACAAGCGCTGCAGATGCCGTCGGTGAGTGCCCAAAATGTAGCCAAACGTAGCTAGGATATTATGCATTATCTCAATACGTTCATTATTTATCAGTTGCCTTAGTTGTGCATTACTGCATCAGTGCACGGACATCGCTAAAATGCTTCCATGTAATCGAGATCCAATCAAAACAACAACAATAACAAAAACATTCACAACGCACACGCCACGTCTTCATTTTTAGCTGCTGCTTTGTATCAATTTTGGGTGTAAACTAATTGCTGAATGATCTTCGTTTCGTTTGGCATATCCCACACACACACACTTACACACACCCACACATACAAGGCAAACTCACTCACATGACTTTTCAGTTGCCTTACGATTTGATTTGTTTATCCCATTCGATCGCTTGCCTGCATGTCGCCCCTTACCGTGTATTATTGTCTGCCCTTGCTTAACCTTTGAACCTAGCTAAACTCTACGTTGTTTTTGCATTCGCAGCATCTTTGGCAAAATTGCGTCGAACAATTACGACGGACATCCGCATCATTTGCACCTCGAGCACGATTCCAGTCAACAGCCTCGTCACCATCTGCTCGACGATTCCGTGCTAGAGCACAGCGATGCCCTCTCAAATGCCGACTTGACCTCCCTAGAGAGCGCCGAGGGCATCATGTGCGATTTCACTGGCAGCGATTGCGATCTAATGTCACCGGAGGCAGCTGCTGCCATGCAGGGCTGTGTGCGTCGCAAGACCGTGCAGAAGGAGGGACGCAAACCGGCTGTAGCCTCATGGCAGCGCTATTGGCTGCAGATCTGGGCCAATTCATTGGTCTACTTTCCGCCCAAGTCGTTTAAGGGGAGCGAGCGAGGCGATTTCAAGCGCGAGCCGTGCAAGGTGTGTCCCCTGGAGGGCTGGTATGCCCATGTCAGCGACAACACCAAGCACAAGAACACCTTTGAGCTATACCACCGAACCCTGGGCACCGTGTACAAGTTTCGCACGGACAGCCCACAAATGACGCATCTCTGGACGAATGCCATTTGCAAGTTGGCAACGACGCGTGTGCCAAAGCCACTGCCGGCCAATCTAATGTCCTTCGAGTAAGTCAGACACTGAAAAACTGACAGCTATGGACACGGCCTCGTAATGTCGCCGCCGACCCTACCACTTCCTCGAATCTAATGTACTCATCAATTAGTTTTAATTAGCTGTCCACACATACTCTTATGTCACGAAGCAACTACAGAAACATTCCCGCAGCTCTTCTGCTTGTGAACGCAATACCACTTGTACTAGTAGAAGGACAACAAACAGAGAAACACCACAATATTAACGAACAAATTGTAAATTGCAAATGAAACGATTTCAAATGGTATTTCAAAAGACTGACAGACCTAGCAGAGAAGTAGAAGACGATGAAAAAAATGAAGATCAAGATATGATGGATGGAGAACACACTCAATTACAGACAAGATAAACTAAACTGATATTGGTTGGGATGGTCACAGCTAATTAATCTATCAACAAATCTAGAGCTGTGACTGCAAATCGAAACTAACATACATATGTATATTTGCCATGGCAATTCCTTTTGTTGTGCTGTAAACAACGTCAATGTAAATGTAAACGTCAAATTGTGTATCTTAACGTCGAACAAAATGTTATTTGTATATTAATCGAATCAATTACTACGACATTTAATTTTGTATGTTCATATGTGCGACTTGTGCCATATTAAATTTAAATTTAAATTAATTAAATTAGTTTTACAACGATTTACTGATAAACTGCAACCACAACTCGCAACCACACTTTATGCAACATTTGTATTGCCTTCTCGTAGAATTATCTGCAAAACTAATTCGAGTGCTAATTTCTCAAAACTTTGCAACAAAGAATCAAAACTATCGCATACTCGAAACAGGAACCATAGGCTTTAAATTCAATTCAATTAAATGATAAATGATTAAAACAAATACTATCAAATTAATATGTTTGTTGCACGCTAGGCATTAATTTAAGTTGTAAGTAAATAGTTTTATATGTTGCATGTTAAATAGACAATACAGCATGAATTCTACGAATCGAAAGTTATGTTAACTAATGGGAATTGAGGCAGTTGGAGAGCCCACGAATCAAATATACTCTTGATATATATTTATATAGTTATACATACGATACGACACATATACATATACAAATACATATATAGTTACTCTAAGCTTTCTCATCCACACATTTTCTTTGCAAGTTTTACCTTAAGCATGTAAGAAATGCAACAACAAAAGCAAAAAAAAGTCCATTAAAAAGTAACGAAAAATAAAACAAAAAAAAGTAACAAATAATATTATATAATGCATTTGCTACGTTATTTATAACAATTTTCACGCGCTCGTTGATCGTGCAAAGTGCGCGAATTTGCAATTCATTTGCGGGTCGCGTGGCGTGTGCTGTGCATTGCAATAAGTGGCGCCATAGCATATTGCCATTGCGAGCTATTTAACATTTGGGGAAATGTCTAAAGTGCTGTCAGTCGATTGCGAAACATGAAAGGGTCCACAAGCAGTGAAGGAAATGACGGTGGCAGTGACAGGATGATGACAGTGCGGGCCACACGTAGCTGCTGCTGTGGGCGGTTGCTGGCATTGTTGCTGCTACCTTTGTTGCTGGTCTTGTGCCTGTCGGTTGAGTCAAGTGTGGGCGGCAAGACAACCACCATGTAAGTGGGAATTGTGTAATAATGTGACTTTCACTAAAATCTACACATGCATATGCAGCGTGCGTCACACAGACACCACAGATCCACAGTTGGACGGCTTCTGGACAAATAGGACCACTTGGAATGCTCGCTGGGTGAAGTACTGGCGTGCCAAGCGCATCTATGAGCCTGTTTGGAAGAAAGTGTGGACACCCTCCATACACACCGAGTGGGTACCGCTGCCCAATGCACCTGAGCCGGATGCCTGGAAGAAACCAAACGAGAAGCAGCAACATGAAGATGATGAATATTGAAAGACTGAGCACAACCGTATTATTATTACATTATTTTGTATTTATTTATTTATTTATTTGTTAATTAAACACTGTTTAAGTCTAGAGATAATTTAAATTGACGCTAACGCCAACGTAACGAAAGGCCTTACGTGCTAACGACTGGTGTACAACTATTTACATGGAGCAAGGATCCGGGTGGGTGATGCAGAATTAGTCGCGTGGCTTCTATGCGCCCGGAAACTTGAAAGACTGCGATGTGGCGACAACAGGTGATTTGGCCGCCTCCAGCGTCTTGGCTTGGAAATCTCCGCTGGCCACTGGCTTTAGTTGCGTTGGCTTTGGCGCTGACACATTGCTGTCGTCACGTTTCCACACAACTTTGTCCGTTTCTTTGGTGGCACCCTTGTCCTTGCGATCCCAATCCGAGATTTCTTCGTGATGATGATGATGGTGGTCGGGGGAGGGGAACCATTCGGATATCACGACGGGCTTCCAGATTTTCTTCCAGCCAGGCACCCAGATCTCCTTCCAGCCGGGCACCCAGATTTGCTTCCATGCTTCCTTCCATTCCAGTTTGTCGTTCCAGATTTGTTTCTTGCCTGGTTTCCAGTACTGTTTCCACGCTTCTTTCCATTCCAGCTTCTTCTCAGGCACCCAGATTTGCTTCTTGGCCGGCTTCCAGATTTTCTTCCAGTGCGACTTCCAGACAACCTTCTTTTTCCACAGATCATGGCTAGTATACTCCCAGCCCTCGTGATCCTTGCCGAGATATTTCTCGCCGGGAATACCAACCTTTGGGGATAATATTATCGTTAGCAATGTATACTTTATTTGTTGCCTGAAGGTTCAATATACCTTGACCAGTTCTGGTGTCCAATACTGCTTCCAATCGGGTACTTGAATATCCTTCCAGGCAGGCACTAAGATCTCCTTCCAATGTGGTACCTAAATTCAAGTGTTTCTAATTATTTTCAACTCAAAAAGTCTTCTTTTCAAGAAGTAACTTACCCAAACTTGCTTCCAGGCGGGCACCTGGATCTCTTTCCAGCCGGGCACCTTCACCCAATGAGGCTTGTAGATCTGTAGATTAATTAAAATATATATAAGGTTTAATCAATAATATTTTTAGCAAGCTCTCCGTTAATACCTTCTTCCAGGATGGATTCCAAATTTGTTTCTTGGCAGGATTCCAAATCTTCTTCCAGCCTTCCTTCCACGTGACTTTCTTCTTCCAATAGCCGGGATCGTGATGTTCATGGTGCTCGTGTATGTGTTCGTGAATTTCATGTGCGCCAATGTCAAGACCAAGACCTAAGCCAAAGCCGTGACCGATGCGCTTCTCCGCAACGGCATTTCCGCTCACTTGGGACTCGGCTGCTTGTTGATCTCCCACAGCTTTGGCATGGCTGCCAGTGATGGCAACAGAGAGGGCGCCGAGAAAACCCAACTGAAGTAAAGTACACAAATTCGTTAAGTGTTAGTCAACAGCAAAACAAAAGACTTAGGCAACGAACACGCGGGCCCATTTAGGGATCAACTTGAATTCGCAACGATTATGTTAATTAATTTAATATTCTTCATATGAAGCGTAAAAGGCACAACTGGTTTTAACTGGGTCACCGCGTCGTCATCTCTCTGCTTGCCCCATTCTGTCTACCTGTCTGCCCGGACATATGTGTACATTCACAATAGCATTTTTTTTGCAATGGGAGCCGAGTCATTGACTGCCGTTGACTCCCAGACAAAAGTAAGAGTGAAATGTTACGTCAGATTTTCGGATCGTAGTATAAATATGGCAGATCAACATGATAATGCCTGACCTGGCTACAGGTCAAAGCCATTTGGGGGCATAAGCGTTATTTTGTTACTTTGGTCTGGGCCTCTTTTCGTATATGGTCAGAGGTGTCTCGTCATTATGCAAATCTCTCGCTTTGAATCCGTATGATTAGGCGTTGGCGTTCCAAACGCCTCTTGTTGTAAGTGTAAGGCTCTGTTTTTGGAATTTGTTTGGCGAGGTCAAAGTATTTGGCGTCAATTTGCTGTCATATTTGGTTGGGTTGGGGAATTTCATAAAAAGATTTTAATCATTCAAATTCAAGCCAATCAATTTGCGCTCAAATGTCAACTGGACCCGATTATGAAATGGAAATTAGCGCCGGCAAAAAAATTATCTCATCGCTTGCACTGAGGGTGCTAATTGTGCGCAGGCACGCCTCACGACTGTCGCACTCTCTGTCGAAGTCGCCGTCGCAGTCCAATTCGGAGTCGAAGTCGAAGTAACAGTGGCTGTTAAGATGGCTAAGTCACAGCTTCCGCAGCTGGTGGGCAGTGAAAGTGGCAAGTAAGACCTACCCAGTCTGTAATCTTGAAGCGACTAGTTTGGCAGTCGTTGGATCATCGATCGTGAGGGAAAAGAGCTCGGTTCCACTGCATTTCATGGGCAAGCGCTAATGAAACCATCGCGCCGTCATATTTGTGCGTTTTTAATTGTTGACAATGCGCCTCAAAACGATTGAGAGGCAATGAAAAAAAAAGAAAAGCCAAAGAGAAGAAAACAGAGCCTCAAATGTCGTGCTATTGACAATGCACAAAGTCTGGAAAGTGTCCATGTTGGAAAATAGATTATGGAGATTTAATAGTCAAACACATGTAAATTACTTTGAGTTATTGATAATGATAATTAATTAATTTTGGAAATATATTTAAAGAATTTGTATTTTTATCTGTATCTGTTATTTTTAAATGTTCTCGAAGGTTCACTCCAAATATGCTTTTAAGCAGCACGATAAAAATTTAATAAATGTAAAATACGAAACTTTATACCAAAAATTCATACGTTTATTTTGAATATTCTCTTTTTAATTCAGTTGTTTATTTTGGCACCAAAATAAATCCGAAATTATAGACCAAATAAATAAGTTTAATGAATATAATAATTTATTTATTTTAAATTACCCCAAAATTGTGTAAATCAATTCTCTTTAAAAAAAAGAATATTATACCATTTTAAAGATTTGTTTGTTATGATATTTATGATAGTTATCATTAAAATCATCATAAAAAGTTACCTAATACTCTAGTCAAATTTTGCTAAATGTCGCATTAATATTAATACGAATCAAAAACGAATGTTATGTAATATTTAATAGTTTAGCTAAAATTTCTACATTCACTTCACACATCTATCTCATGCAGAAAAGTAAATGAAGTTTCTGAACCATTTCGAATATATACAAATATACGAGTGTGAATATGAGTACTCTTTCTTTCTGGCAGTCTCGTAAACAAATTAAACGCATCTGTCATAAAATTGCAGTAAACTGTTAAAATTGTATTCCATTAGTTCCATTTGGCTGAGCATTTCACTAACTTTACACTTTGCTGACACTTGTTTGTTGTATGTAGTTACCACAAAATGCCGCTGGATCCTCATGGCTCCGACTGAACGTTGGCTGGGTGTGTTGTGGGCCCTAGACCAAAAGTGTAACACTTATTCACTTGTGCACTGCGAATAACACTGCTATGGACCACCACTCGCTGGGTGGGCAACGCGCGCTCAACTCTTTTGGCCACTTTCGTGGATCAGACTGTCGCACTAAAGATTGGGTAGCCAGGTTAAATAGACGGCGCTCAGGTGCAGCCACAGACGTTAAAGCCGGCGCCAAGAAACGCAAACGAAACGGAAAACGATAACGAAATGAGAGCGAGAGCGCATGCTCCCGAGCTGGCGAAAACGAAAACGAAACGAGAGCGCCGCGACGCAGAAGCCGAAGACCTTGAATTCTGATAACGGTTTTGTGTGTAAACAACAATGACACAGCGAGCTTTCGGCGCGCTTTGGCTCTGAAAGCTCAACTTGCGCTCAGCTTGAGCTTAGCTTGGGCCGGTATTGTCTCCTTTCTTTTGTGCTGCGCATTCGCATCTGTTTGGCGCGACGTGACTGAGGAAGCGGACAAAGGAGAGTGGAGTGGGGCATAAGCAGCAGGTGCTGCTCCAAATGTTGTAATCACAGTCGGGCATATGGCAATAAATGTTATAAATCTTAATAAAAAAGACAATACTATAACGACAACAACAGCAACAACAACAACATTGGCGCAATGCAAATTAATAGCACGAAATGGGAAAACAACGATTTGTATGGAAACGCACTGACAAAACGCTTGGATTGCGTCTTGTTCGGCTCTTTATTTGACTCTTTGATTTTGGTTTTGGGATTTTTTGATTATTGTTGTTGCTGCGTTTTGGGAATTCTTGTTCAATAATCACAAACATGAAGGTCGTCACGTTCGTGAGACGCTTGATGTGCACACACTGGCGCTGGCAGTGCGTACTGAAATCAATTAGTAGTATTTAATGTAATTTGTAAGCCCAAGTTGGAGCGATAATTCGGTTAAGGGCAGTTAGTTGCCTGTCTTGCCTGCCAAATGCCATCTAACAAAACTGTACACAGAGTCCACATTGTCCACTGTCCAGCACTTGCATTTTTGCATGTGCAACAATGTGGCAACACTTGGCCACGTCTAAGTGCCTTGTTTAGTTTTGTCTGCCTCCATTTATTTCCTGCATCAGTTTGCACATATTTGAAAAGTCTGCAAACATGCGGAATTTCATTCAAGTTGCGCTCTTTAAATGGTTCGCTTCATTTTCAAAGCCAAATTAATTGCATGTTGATTTAGTTTTTAACAATTCCCCTGGTTTCTTGTGAATGAGCAAAGAGATTTGCCCACTCTGCGACTAAGTTCCAACTTTCGCATGCGTTCGGTGGATTTGTTCCGTTATGAATATGTATGTCTGTATGTGTGAGAAGGTACAAATGTGTGTATCTCTATGCTTAGTGGGCAGCTCATGGTCAAAACAAAAGTAGTAAATGATGTAAGAAAATAAACAATCAAACATGGCAGTTTAATTGCCGGCTAAGTTCGATATTAAATTATTTTTGATTTGTTACTTTTATTGCTTGTTTCCTGCCATGACCACTATTATTATTTTACAAAGATTATAAATGTCGAAATATTATTTGTATTATCACTATCACTTTCTATCTAGTCGTTGTTCCTTTAATAACCATAATCCTAACTCATTGGTTTCAGCTATCCGCTAATGCGTTAATGTCTAGCGCCAACCAGTTGGCCCATAAGGAAGTGCCAGCATCTGGCAGTGCAACAAGAGTGGACAAGATTCGCACCAAATGAAAACTAAACTCATATTAATATTCATCAAAGTAACATAAGATAAATAAAACCATCGCTGGCCCCCTGGAGCACACCAGGAAGTGAACATATAGCAAAAGCCGCAGACTGGCGCTGCAGCTGGAACTGGAATTGGAACTCGAACTGGATCTGTCGCTGACTCTGGACCGGTGCAAATGAAATGCGTAATGATGGTCAAGAGAGCCAGATACTCGACTCGAATAGCCCATGGGCATGCGCTGTGAGGTTTGGTCTCTTCCTTGTGGCCTGTCTGGTCATATTCATGGCTTCCTTTTGTGGCTCAAAGTCAATTTGAGGATTGTCTGGATGTGAAGTGAAGTGTTATGGCAGACCAACGCATAACGTTGATGATGGCGACGATGACGACGTTGATAGTGCTGCCAGCAGCCGTTGAACCACTTTTACTTTTCAATTCAACACACCAAAATCCAAATCCAGATCGTGTGCTGGCGATTTGTTTATTGTGTGTTGTTTTTATTTTATTTTATTTATCTTTGCCCATATTTGTATTGGCCACTAGCTATCCGAATCGTGGCAGTAATCAGTCAATGTGTTAAGTGTTTAAGGGTGTGAATGTTTGAGTATTTGCAATGGGTTCCGGCATGAAAATTGGAGCAGCTTTTTGGCATGCACTTCCTGCACCACTCCTGATTTGAACAGCCAAAGAGTGCAGAGATTAAATCGCCAATCGCCAAAAATGTCGTGCGTAGGCGTGAGCCAAGTGAATAATTTATTGGGCAATTAAGTGGACAGCGGCAAATTGTTTTACATAGTTTTACATATGTGAATGACTTCTCATTCAATTGAACCTGCACTTGAGCCTTTGGCTGAGCCTGAGCCTGTGCCTGCGTCGATGCCTTTTACTTCCGATTGACATGCTGCTTCCTGTTTGGCCACCGAAATAAGTAAATGCCGCATTTTATGCTGTCACATTTTGGGCCGCCTTCGTCGAAGCTGGCCGAACCACTTTATGTTACGGCTGCAGACAGTTGACAACTCCAAAGTCGCACGCACCAAAGGCAATCGGGATCTTGTAGTGTTGTGGTAGTTGTTACCGTTGTACTTTTATGGCTTTGTCGAATGGCTTGGGCATTTTAATTGCACGCCTGTCGCGCCCATTTCCCCAGCTGCAACTTGCAACTATTGCAACAGTCTTGAATTTGAACTTCCCTGAAAGTGCAAGATGATAAAACAAATAGAGATACAGCTGCCGTTGCATTTGCAGTTGCAACAGTGATGGCAACAGCATTCAAGGTCAAGCAAATGCAATTTCAGCACGACCCCATTCGATATGGCAACAACAAAAGACTTAAGACCCGAACCTGCGCCCATCACACAATTGAATTGTCATAGAAATTTCGAGTCACGTTGTCTCCATAACAAAGACAACTGCATGAATTATGCCTTTATGGCATTATTATGGGCCCCTTGCAATCGTCATTTGCATGAGACCCATCGACAATGCCAACCATGAGGGCTCACACCTCATTTGACAAGAAAATAAATTTAACGAGTAGTCAAATGAGACGCACGGGCGCCAATGGTAAACGGAAATGCAAGCGCTACTTATGAGTGTAACTGGGTGTATTCATGCCTAAGTGTGTGTGTGTGTATGTGTGTAAATGGTAGTTGGCTGATAAAACTGGTTCTTTTGGCGTTCGTTGACCGTTTGGCAATATCTATCTCCCACTTTGGTGCATTGCGCAATCATTTATGGCCATGACGTTGTGCAGTTTCAAACTAGGAAATCGCAATCGCCCCAACTTCTTGCAAGTCATGCGGGTTCTTCAAAGCGCACCACTCAAAAAAAAAACAACCACCAGCCACTTGGCATTTAGGTTAGTAAACAGCGCAACACATGCAAATTTGATGTGGAGTTAATTTTTAGTTATTTGCTCATTGGACTCATTGGGCGTAGCCAATCGTAAATAGCCACAAATTGCACACCCGCACCACACAAACACATGCGCTCGTCAGGCGGTGCTAATCATATGTATCTTTGAGTTGGAAAAGCCAAGAAATCGCATTCAGTTGGTCACCCAGTCAGACAGTTGCAGTCACGCTCGCCAAATAGTGTGGCACATGCAAAATAACAAAAAACTGATTGTGCAATTGCATTGCGCCGGCATAAGGCTGATTTGACGAAGAGCCATACGGACAATGCCACACCGTTTGCTAAAATATTTGTTTCCGTTCAATTTCAAAGTTTAACGAACCACGCAATGCTAAATGCAAATGATTTATTGTCTCAGGTCAAATGGCGGCAATATCAATGCCAATAGCTGCACTTTAGTTTTCTGTTTAAGTCTTTTAATGAACGAATTGCTGGCGCTAATGCTGGCTGGTTTTACAACTTTGACCACATGTCGAGTTGGTGGTTTAATTATACCAATCAGCTTTATATATTGCTTTAAAAAAAGTCGGCATACTTTCAGGCGCCGCTGGATAATCATGTTATGCAGTATACTACTATAGATGGCGCATATTTGCAGCTCAGCTTTCAAGTAATGAACATAGATGGCGCCACTGAAACTTAAAGGGCGTTTGTTGAATCTTTGCTTTAAAATACAATATTTGATTTATGAATACCTGTTGTGTTTAATATTTGTAATTGAGTCTGTTTGTAAATATGTAATTTAATACGTGTTCTTATCAAATATGAGTTTACGTGCTTGCATTACTTTTTAGTAGGTTAACCAGTGAATTCTTAAGGTTGTGTGGTTTGTGTTCTTAAGTGCGTTGCTGATTAGTAACAAAATATTATTCCGCATAATATTGTCGTTGTAAACGAACGCAGTTGGTACAGTGCATTTGGGATTAGAACGTTAATGCTAATAGGTATTTAAGCTTAAATATGTAGTGCTTGGTTAGCCAAGTTAGCTTAAATATGTCAACAATTTGCCGTCGCTGACTTCGCATAACTTGATTGCGAAATTAATTTGTCAAACGCAGCGAACTACAGAAATGTGCAGCATTAAAAATGTAAGTCCATGGCGGCCATTTATATATCATTTAACGATGCTGCAAAAACACCTCGTAAAATGTAAAATGTGCAAAACAATTGCGATTGCTCTAACAATTGCACATTGTCTCCCCCATAACCAAGTGCTGCATAACAAAAATTACAACATGCAAATATTGAAAAGACTACAACGAAAAAAAGTCAAACGCTTAAACGACAAACCGATTGCTGGCCACTGGAGTAGTAGGATATTAGGGGCAGTTGGAGGGGGCGCAGCATGACAAAGCTGGCGTCACATATTGGCCACTTAGCGTATCAGTTGCTGCGGCTGAGAGACGGCCAACTGCTAACTGGTTAATAATAATGCAGCTCGAGGAAGTCGTAAACTGCAATTGCGCTGAAGCGCTGTAATAAATTCAGCTCCCCCTCCACTACCACCTGACACCCTCCCCACATGCGAATTCCATTCAGAGCAGTGCGAGAAATAGAGAGATAAAAATAATAAAAAGACGACGACTGCCATTTTAATAGGCCAACAACAGAAATGTAACAAAAAGTAGCATTTGATTGACAGCAAATTCAATTTGCATCTGATGAATGAAAACCGGCATCGAGATGGCAGCTGGCCCAATTTGTGAGCCACATCGTTGTGGAGCAGCGCAAATTTAACTATGTATGTAAAACTGGTCAGTTTTAATTCTGCAAACGTTCGAGAGTCGCGTGACCAAACAAGTTTGTGGCCTAAGTCTTTTGTTTGCAACGCCCACAGATTGAAACTTGGCTATGGCTGTGGCTATTAATAGCAAACTGCAGCCACTAGTTGACAACGCAATCACTGCCTGCCTCTATCTCTTAATTAGTTAGTGGAGTGAAGTTGCCACATTTCGCCTGTGTCATGGCTTGAATGTGCCTGCTGCATGCTCATGCTGTTATTACCTCATTTCTCGTTTCGCTGTCGTTGTCACTGCTTCTTGTGGTGCAACTGGGGGACGACCTTGCCGCTGCTGCCTTAATGACAAATGTGCCACAAGAGGCTGCCGCTTGGCTGCTCCAGTTCTGTGCACACTTTCGCTTTGAACCAATGACCCACATGCAGCCATTGGCAACTGGCAACTGGCAATTTGGGCGCGTCGTGCCGTCAACAGCCGGCACAGATCAAGGCAGTGGCAGCATCAACTTCATCTGCAGCTGATGCGTGCAACAACCTCCGCATTTCACGCTTGGCAACCAACAGACACTTTGCCACCTCACGTGCCTCTTGCCGTGCCTCATTTTTTCGTTATATTTATTTATTTTTTTCTCACTCTTTTTTTCTTTGCGGTTTGCTGGTTGCGGCTTTGCTTGTCTTGACTTGTCTCGTCTTGTTGTCATGAACCTGAGCAGCGCTTTGTGGTGCGTCGAAATAAATAATAATAAATAAATATTTCAGGCGTGTTTTTGTGTGTGTAAACAAAAGATTTATTACAATAAACATTTCTCGCTCTTTATTATAACATATTTTAATTTCTTTCTTCTTCTCTCGTTTTTTATACACCAAATTTATTTTTATTACTTCTTTTCAATTTACGTTTCGAGCCGTTCGTTTTGTTTGTTTTGTTGTTGTGCAATGTGTGTGTGTGTTTGTGTGTGCGGCTGCTGCAACAATTTTAAAACAACAACAGTTGGCTGCGTCTTGCTTCACTTGTTATTGTTGTTGGGGCCGTGCTTTTGTTTTGCTTTACTGTAAATGTTGTTGCTGTTGTTGTTAACATTAAAATTAAAATTTGAATTTGGCATGACAGTTGTGTGCATTACATAAAAATCAAAATGTCGAGAGGCTGCCACTTGCTTTGATCGGTTGCCCATCAACAAAACTATATTACGCATACGCCGCGTGCTGCTTGCTGCGCTGGCGATGCTATTGAGAGATTAGCTGTATCAACTGGACACTGTCTCATTACCGGCCGAACAGCGGGTACTCGACATAATGCCTAAGCTCGGCAAACACTCGAGACACACGCATAAAACAACAAACAGCTTGATTACGTGCCGAGGTAACGAGTCTTTGTGCAACAAACGGCAACAACATCAATTAAAACAAAGACATTTAACCACTTTTTGGTTTTTGTGAAAAAGACAAAAGAAAAGCCTAATATCAGAAAATGAATTTTACATTTTATAATGCAACCAACTACGGACAATGCAAATTGTTCGGGCATTTTTCATGTCATGCGTTATGGAAATTGATTTGAAAAACACGGCTTGACATTTTGACATTGTGTTGATCTTGATAGGGTTCAATATAATGGGTGTGTTGGGGAGGGGGAGGGCAGACCTTGTGCATGATTGTGTCTGCCATTGACTTAATTAGGTGTCAAGTTGTGAATGTTTTCCTTTATAATTGGTGATAAGTTGCTTAGCACTCAAAGAGGGTTGCAAATCAATTGGCATCGTATCTGGTTATTTTTCAAAAGCGTCTGTTGCAATTTATAATTCAACTCAATGCTAGAGCTGTGTTCATTAAGTGCGTTGTGAAATATTTGCAAAATAGCCTTCGAATATGTCTTGTGGGTGGATGGGGGGCGTTATTACTCAATAGCCACGCCCACTCAGCAATTAAAGCTATGCGCGCTGATTTGTGAAATGAACTGAGAAACATCATTAAGAAAACTCTTAACGATTTTGCTTGAACTCGAACTTTTGGTGAAGTTACCTAATCGACAGTGTTTGGTGTCCAGTTGCAACGGCAACTGCCACTGCTATTGCCACAAGTTGCTTCCTCGGTACATGCAACCTAGTCGACAAACTGTCTCGGGTTTTGGTTTAAGGCTTTTCGCTTTTGGCACACAGACACACAGAGAGTGCAGCGAGCGAGTCAATTAAAGCAGCATGTTGCAACAACCGGCGACCGAGTGACTTGGACTTGTGTGGCATGCTGCACACCATCTCCACCCCCCACAGCTTGTCAGCGCCCTATGCTGCAGCTGTATTCAACTTCAACTTGAACAGGAAGTCAGGCGTTATTGTTATTTGTTGCTGCTTATCTGGCCAAGATGCTTCCTTGAGATTTGTCTGGCATCGGATGCCAAGTTGCCGCTGTTGCAAGTTCCACTGGCGGCAAGTTCATATGCAGCGCTCTTGGCTATTGGCCTACCCCAAAGATGAAGCCGAAGCTGAAGCTAAAGCTGAAACTGAAGATGATGCTGCCATTTGATTACAACAATCGTGCAACAAAAACTTGCCAAACGATTGCTGCTTTTTGTGGCAAGGTTTGCCGCTTATCTAACAGCCACTTCCGCGTGTCACGAGGCCTGCAACTTTATGAGTTGCATCTTCAGTCCAATGGCCATCTAATGCCACTTCCATTGCGAAGGGGAATGGCAATGAAGTTACTCAAGTTGAAGTTGCTCTTACGCAATCGATCAGACAAGACGGCGGCCAATGAAAGTAAAAGGAGTGTACTTGATCACATCATCTTCACCAACATGATCACCATCATCATCATTATGATCATCATCATCGCAGCCTCTTTAAACTGCCTCCGGGTGCAGAAATACTCGCACTTATTGTGATATATGTGGAGATTCGCAATTAAAAAGTAATTTCAAATTGTTTTTTATGTTTTAAATTTTTTTTATTTCATTTTTTTTCTTGTTTTGTTTGAAATTTTGTACAATTGTTTATGTTTATGTTTATGGTCTTGGTTTAAGTACATACATATTTACAAAAATGTTACTGCACAATTTTCACTTAGTTTGCTTGATGTTGTTGCTTCTGTTTGTTTTATTTTGTTGTTGTTTTTTCTTTTGAGCTTCATTCTTCATTGAAGTTGAATTTCAATGGCCAATTAATAAATTGTTTCATGGAATATGAAATGTTTATAACTTAAAGACAAACGCGCGCATGACTAATTTGTACACTTAAGATACAGATACAGACGAGAGAGAAAGAGATAGTGAGAGACAGAGAGTGTGAAAGTGAGAGAGGAAGAGCGAAATTTGTATACAAAATGGATTTGGTGTGGGAATAATGTGGAATGAGTGGGCGGAAGATGATTGGGGCCAAGAGCTGACTTAAGTGGTAACAATTCGAGAATGGTCGAGGTTGTGGACTTGGACTTGGACTGGGACAGAGTCGGTGGCCAGGGGGGCAGGGGGGCAGTTATCAGATAATATCAGTGCTGTCGCATAGTTTGCGAAATGAAAAGTCGCTGGGGACGCCTGTTTAATCCCAGCCATGTCCATGGCCATGGCTAATTGGCACCCACACCTTTTCCCATACTGGTTTCCACACCTTTTTCCATTCCTGCACCTTGACCTCCTTCCAGACGGGCACCTGCACCGACTGCCATTCGTCCTTCCACGCCTGCTTCTTCTCGGTGGCCCAGACTTGCTTCTTCTCGGTGCGCCAGATTTGGACCTTCTCCTCTACCCACGTCTCGCGCTTCTCCTTGATCCAGATCTGTTTCTTCGATGGCTTCCACACTTGAATCCATTCATCCTTCCATTCCAGCTTCTTGTCCTGCTTCCATTCTTGTACCTTTTCGGTCTTCCATTCCTGCACCTTCTCGGTCTTCCACTCTTGCTTCTTCTCGGTGCGCCACTCCTGTTTCTTCTCCGTGCGCCAGATCTTCTTCCACACCGGCTTCCACACGAGCTTCTTGCGCCACAGATCGTGGCTGGTATACTCCCAGCCCTCGTGATCCTTGCCCAAGAACTTCTCGCCAGGAATGCCCATCTTCACCTGTTGAGAGAAGACAGACAGGCATAAGTTGGGCCTTTTGCGAAAAGAGTCGAGTGCTTACCCATTGTGGCTCGAACATTTGCTTCCAGTCAGCGACTTGCACTTCCTTCCACACTGGCACTTGGATCTCCTTCCAGAAGGGCACTTGAATCTCCTTCCACACGGGCACCTTGATCTCCTTCCACACGGCCACCTTGGTGGGCACCCAAATGGGCTTAGTTATCTTCTTCCATTCGGGCACTTTGATGTCCTTCCAGGCGGGTACTTCACGTTCCTCAATCTTCGGTTTCTTCACAATCTTCCAGTCAGGCACTTGTTCCTCCTTCCACACAGGCACCTACATGTGCAGGTGTCAAATCCAATCCTTGCTTCCATTTGACGAAGTATTTTCAACTTACCTGAACCTCCTTCCAAATGGGTACGGAAACCTTTTTCCATTTCGTTTCCCATGCTTCCTTTTTAATGGTCTTCCAGACTTGCACCCAATCCTCCTTCCAGGTTAGCTTCTTCTTCCACACACCCTCCGGCGGATGGGCATAGGCCAAGCTAAGGATTAGCGCGCAGCTGGCGCTGAGTAGCTGTGGACACCATCAGAGAATCGATTAGAAAAGCAGCCGCAAACTGATTAATTTTAATTTGTCACTTTCAACAATTCACAAATATTTTCGAACAGTTCTTTTTGTACTATTTCAGGATATTTTTATTTGATAATTATACACCGTTAGTTGAGAGTTGTTCAGTTGAGTCTCTTATGAGTTGAGTGATGAATGCACGACACTAACCAACAAACTGAGGGATCTCATGCTTGGAATCCCTGTACCACCAACAGCGCGTCGTAATAAAAGAGCTGAAATGTGCCTCCGCTGAGGTCTTCTATGAACACTATTCGCATTTCCCTACATGCACATCTATTTATATTTTGAATCAGACGCGCCAAAAGAAACGCAGCGACGTCGACGTCGACGGCGACGGTGGCTGCGGCGGCTGAAAAAACAGCAACAATTTTGGCCAAATACAAAAAACAGCAGTAGCTCCTACTGTATGTGTGTGTGTGTGTGAGTTACAGCTTCAGCTTCAGTCGCTGCTTTGGTCTCGGCTGAAAGCGTTTGCTTTGTCGCCCAATGTGCAAAATGCACGCAACAAGAGACGTCGACGTCGACGCCAACGCTGACTGCGCTGCCGTCGTCATTGAAAGCGAAAAGCGCACGAGAAGAGAGTGAGAGTAAAGCCGAAGCGAGCATTGTTTAAGCGGTTAGCTTGGCCCAGCTGAATGATGGTCTCAACTCGGACTCGACAGTCATCGTCTACTGCTCGGATTTTCCCAAGGTAAAGCAGTCGCAGTCGAAGTCACAGTCACAGCAGCCATCACAGCAACCGCAGCAGCAGCGCAATCTTTCAACAATTTGGACTCTTCGAACTTGGAGCCTGAAGTGTGCGTTGGTTTTGCTTTGGGCCATATCTGAAGCACTGACAAGCTGGCCAAGAGCTAGAATGTGTCGACGCCGCCGACTGCCTCAATAATTATGTTGTTAATGATGATGTACAATTTACAATTGCTTTAGCATATAAGGTCAACTCGGTCTTGGACTGTGGGCGTCGCTGGGTGCTCCAATAAATGGTTAAGTGTCTACGTGCGTGCATTTTATATGACATATTTAACTTGACTGACAAACAATTAGCACAGTTCGATGTGTGGCCTGCAATTCGCTAAAGTAGCCAAAAGGCATTTGGTGTAAACAATCAACGACCTTCACAACGGGACGCAGCATGAAGACGTAAACTTATGACGAAGGCAATAATAACAATAACAGCAGCAACAACAACAACAACAACATCACTTAGCCAACGGTGCTCCGCTTCAGTGGCTCTGGGGGCCAACGGCTGGCTCTAACACTAAATGGCATTTAACAATGTTTTAGCATGGCAATAAGGTGTGCGTTTTATGACGGACCCCCAAACAATACCACACACCAAATGCCCATTATATAGTTTAATAAATGCGCAATTAACACTTTTTGGCCAAGAAGTGGGCCCACTAAGTGTCTCAGAGCTGCACTTTGCATGGCTTGCACCACTGTGCACTGCGGTTACATCACAAGCCAGCAGGAAGAGCAGGAGGAGCGAAACTGCAGTTGCGGCCTTCAATGCAAAAACAGCAAAGAAAACAAAAGAAAAGAAGACACAACAGACACAACAAACAGACAATCAGACAACAACAAGCAATAACGACAACTCCAATTTACAAAATGAAACTTGCAATTAGGTACCAACAAAAAGACACAGAAAGTAATGAAGAATGTGCAACGTCAGCCAAAGCTTAGCTCGCTGCTCCAGCCTGGCTCAGAGCAGGCTTTTGGCCAAGCTGGGTCCACTTGACTTGGTTTCGTTTTGAAATGAAATGCGAAATGAAAATGAAATTGAAATTGAAATTCCTGCAGCGTACACGAAGATTGACAACAACAACAACAATAACGAGTCGTGGCTCAAGTTTGGCTTTTGGTTTTTGATTTCTGATATTTGGTTACATTTACTGTTTCAGCTCAGTTCAGTTTCATTGTGGCGCGAAGATGTGGTTCGAGTACCCGTACTCATACTCATACCCGTACTCATATATGTATGTGAATGAGATCGAGCTCCAGGCGTCTTAAACACCTTTCGCCGTTGCATCCCTGGCGATTGCATAATTTACTGCATCTCTTCATTGATCTCGACGTTTATTTAGGTTATGCATGGTTATGATGTGAAACAAGTTTCTTAACCACAACTTGCTGCAGCCTGCAGCCAAATGAAGGATTGTTGAGTCCATGGACAAAACCATTCCATTCGTTGGCACTGCATGTTATTAGCAGTCAAACAAATTGTCGTTTGCTTATTGACATTTATGGACAGCATTTTGCATAGTTTACATTGCCATTCATTTGACAATCAAATCACATCTAATGTGTGTACTTCATTTATTTATGACAAGTGGCTACTGCTGCTTTATGAATGTTGAAGACGTTATTAAAAAAATGCATTTGAATTTGTCAATTAAAATAAATATATGCAAACGCAAATGCTAAACGAATTCTAGTCAAAAATATTGGTTTTATATATTACATTTGCAAGTTAAGTAATTTCAACAAATTGTGCATTTAAATTAATTTATAAAATAATTTTAAAGCGAGTATAACTAATGAAATGACTTACTTTATAAATGTAATTATCAGATTAAGCCAATTAAATACTTGTATTTTAATATGTTGCTATTAATTAATTGTGAGTGATGTAAAATCAAGCATTTAATATAATAGTTAATTAATCATAATTAATTAATCATTATTAAGCAATGGCTTAAATTATTGCGTTAAATAGTGCTAAATTAAATGACTTTTAGTTAAAATGAAAAGCGTATTTATGCCTTGCACTTGCACTTGCCTAACTAATGGGATTTGCCCTGGAATGTTACAATAAAAACAACAATGATAAACAATAACAATAGGCCAGCAAACAACAACAATAACAAGAGGACAGTAGGGTATACTTAACACACTTTTTGGCCTTCAATCACAGACCATTAATGGGCACTAATCCCAATGTGTCCGTAATGTTGAGCTGTAATCTTTCTCTCTCTCTCTCTCTCTCTCTCTCTCTCTCTCTCTCTCTGTCTCTCTTTCTCTTTGTCGCTCACTTTCTTGCAACGTCATTGTCGGTGGGTAAGCACATTTGACATATTCGAACTGTAAGTGCTTATTGCTTTGACTTGCCTCGCCTCAAATTTGTTGCTCCGATTCGTTACAGCATCCAGTCTTCAGTCTTTAGTGTTCAGTCTCCAGTTTACAGTCTGCAGTCTCCCGTCTTCAGTATTCGTTGCACAGGTGCTCAGATGGACAGGTGTTGACGGTAATGTTATTGTTACCACTCTTGCAGTTGACCCACATAGAGCGTAAATGAAATTACGGCTGATTGCAACGCACCCAAAATGAAAATTGATTTCTTGCCCCTTGTCCACAGTCCGAAGTGGCACAGTTGGTCAGTTGCATCATCAGTCGCCTGTCGTTCAGGCAGACGTAAGCCTCATTGTTCCAGGCAAAGTGCAGTCAATTAGTTGCCTCGTTTTGTCAGCGCAATTGTAATTAAAGGTAGCATTAATTGCTCACGCTTAAAGCTGGGAGTTAAAGCTGGATTTGAAGCTAACGCCACAGGTGGTCATTGCAGAGCTTGATGCTGTGTTTCGCGAATGGTAAATTATATCGAAATCCGAATAAGATCTTCAGAAAGCGGCTTGTGGTTTGCGCCCAAGGTCGCCCGGACGACAAAGAGCAGGTTAACAACATTTTATGCGGAGCAGGTAGACAGCTCGAGCAACAGGTAGATTTTATTTACGCCATCAAGAAGCGACTTATGCGTGTTGCAATCACTTTGATTGTGGCAATCTTTGGGGCCATAAATAAACGCATGCCAGAAGATTGCTAAGCCGATGGCTTATGATGGCTATTTGCAAAGCCAATCAATGAGGCGTCGTCCTTTGGCATGCATGGGCAATAATAAAAATAATGTATAACTGCAACAGTTGCAGTTGGCGGCCAAAACCGGCTCAGTGGCTTGGCTCGACTCTACAAGAGTGTGCCCCACAGGCTTTGGTGCATCGTTGTGGCTCCGATTACGCAACTGGGCAAAAGTAAACGAAGCCAAGCCAAGTGAAGTCAAGTCAAGCATTTATTCGCACTGTCAGAGGTCTCACATTCCAATTTGCGTAGCATCGCCAACCTCCTCCTGGTCAGCTGGTCTCGTGGTCTCTTGGTCTCTTGGTCTCATGATCTGCAGCTGCTATTGGCTATTGCAGATTTCCTCATTTTGTAAGCCGTAAGCTGCTCAACGATGAAGACACCTGAAACCAGACTGCGGCTATAATATTTAATAGCCAACGCTGACAAATATTGTTAATTGAAACTGCAATTGCATTGGCAATTGCGCATTTTGTTATTGCCAATCGACGCCCACAATATCCATATTGTCCAGGTCTCTTGGACCAAGCGGAAGTATAGATGTCATCTTCCTGTAACCAGAGATACAATTAGCAATTGCGCAATCGGAATGGGCCGTGACTCACACACACACACATACTTCGATATGTGGCCAACACGACAGTTGCTGATGCAGGTGAAGATGCAACCGTGTTACGTCACACTTTCCAAGACTTTCACATGTAGCGCGTGGCCAACAACTAGACAGACAGTACACCCAAAGAAATTTGGGCGTGAAATCAAATGGCAGCCACTGTCTGATTAAGGGAGGCCCAAACAAATGTGAAACCCAATGAAAATTACCGTCAAATGTGATGAAAAATGAAAACTGAAAACTGCTGGCTCATTAAGCCTGAACAAATTATGTGAAATGGAAATACGAGCATTGCATAAAGCTAAACAGTCTTTTTTTATAATATAGTATTCAAATTGAAAGCAGCTATTTAAGAATTAATTTAAAGTATATGTAGAGTTTAATTTATTTTAGCATGTATCTTTTTAATGACCTTTGCTTATTAATTAGAATTTGATTAAAAACTACATATGTAGCTATTTAAGCACTCTTAATTTAAATAAGATGTCGTTAATTTTGATTTGTTTTGATTACTATAAATTTTTGTTAAATTTTTTCTTTTTTAATATAATTTTAATAAGGTAAAATGCTTCAGCTTATGTTTTTAGTTTAAACTATAACAATTTTGAATAGTAATGTAAAATTAACACAGAATATCAATTAAAGTTTCATTCATTGTAATATTTTTATGGCATTTTCTTTCAATTCTTTTGCTCACTTCTCTGTTTATTAAAGTTTCCCCATTGCACAACAATAATTCATAAATTATCTACACTTTAATTGTTGTTTTATATTTTGAATATTTTTCAATTTATTGCAGTGTATGGCGCACGATTGATTGCTTTATTGAGAGCCTACACACTGAGAAAAATTCGTTGCAAATTTTCAAAATCAAATTACAGCAGATTAAAAATTGTGAACTTAAACCTTTTTAACATTTAATTCAAGAACACGATACGAAATCTGTTCGTGAAATTTCAAGTGCAACAAATTCTAAAAGTGTATTTTTAAAGCATCATTTTAGAGTGCATATTTTGCTTCTGCGTACTACTTAGTTAGTTAGTTGGGGATGGCAGTAGTAGCAGTACTTGTATAATCAGCAGTAGCAATGGCAAACTCATCATCAACTTCAATGCAAATGAAGCCACGAAGTGAGTATTTTTATGTGCGTGCGAATCCTCTCCATCAAACGGCAGACCAAGCGTCATGGGGCAGTGGCAAAATCAGCAGCAACAGCATCAGTAGTGGCAGCAACAAAAGCAGTGGCAACAAAAGCAGCAGCAACTACAACAAAAGCCAGAGAGGCAGCGTCGACAACCTATGCGGTTTTGCTCATTAACACGTATGTTAATTCCTTCAGTCATTCAGTTGTTGTTGCATTTTAATGTCATTTATTCACGAGTACATTGTGTGTTGTTGTTGCTGTTGCAACTGCAGCATTTGTGTTGCATTTTGTCATGTAGTTTTTTGTACAATTTTAAAGCGTTTCACTGTTGTTCCGCTTATTTGTGGCATCCACCGGCACAGTGGTGTCTATCGCATTCAGACCCCACAGACCAGCATTTCCCGCGTCAATTAGCTTACATTCCCATAAGATCTTTCAAATAATAGACCGAGATCTGGCGTTGACTTTCATGACCTGGCGAATTACATTTTAAGTGGTTTGAGACAGTTTTATGGTCAAATTTTGCTAATTTTTAGTGATAAATCGACAGCAGCTTTAAAGAAGTAATCAGCATGAAATGAAGAACAAAGATCTACAATGCATGTTTGTTTTCAATTCGGCAGTTAATGGCACTGTGCGGGGAACTCCCTTCTGGGCCGGCCTACTGTCAAAAAATTTGAAAAATGTGTATTTTCTTTTGCACAACATTTTCTGTCTACTCTACTCATTTACCACACATTGACGGGCGGTGACAATAATAATGGCAACAAGGAAGTTGGCAGCGCATCTTCCACGCGCGGCCAATTATGACAAACGGCAACAGCACTCGACTTTTGACGACTGTTAGTCATGTTGCATGTCACGAGCACGAGGAACTGCAAGGCAGCCAGCTTTAAATTATGGCTTGCAACACCTGCAGTGCAAATGCCTGCGGTTTTGCTTTCTTCGACTTCGACTTCGACTTCGACATTGCCATTGTGGCTGCCAAAAAGACGACGCAACAATGTAACTGGAACACAGAGCGAGTTTATGACGTTGGCTTTTACGCTTTTACGACGCCTTGTTGCAATTCTCAGCGTAATATCGCGTATACGCCCCCAATTGCCAGCCGCACGTTGACCCACTGGACATTGCTCCTGCTCGCGGGCCCGAAGGCCGAACGGAGTAATCTAACAGCTATAAAAACAAACAAACGGGGTGACATAATAGAGCCAATAATGAGCGCAATTTGGCAAAGGCCACCAATGCGGGGCATCGATTTAAGTGCTTTATATTATTGGCAAATTACGCGATACGATGCGATGCGATGCCATCGAGTGATGCGATGGATTGTGGAGTGTGATTGCGATTTGGTTAAATGGCACAGCACGAGTCTCACGTTTACGTGATCTGCGTTATATCGACATGGACACGCCCACGCTATGCGCCTCTGCCGCCTCTGCCATGTCGCAATGGACTCCTCCAAGATAGCAGCGTCATGGTATAAATTGAATTACATTTGGGTCAACATCAATTTAATAATAATAACAACAATCAGACCACAAGCAATCTAATAAAATCATCTTTGAATTTCGAGGAACAAACTGATTTTTGCTGTTGTTCATTTGTTTTTTTTTCTTTTTTTTATAATTATGAAATAGGCGCTATTAACGCCATCGCGAACATCGCGACCTTTTAGCTTTCAATTGCTGGCGCTAAGCGGTTTTACCTTAAGGTGAAGCTCAGCTCCGCGAAGGTGTCGATTAATTAATGGTGGCCGAAGAAGTTGCCGAAGCCGACGCTTTGATGCCCCCAACGGCATTGAACTTCAAAGCAAAACATTAGCCAGCTAATGCCTAGCATTTGAGTTGAAATAGATTTGATGGTTATGCGATGATTGAACATGTTGATCTGCAGATAATGCGGGACTTTTCGACTGACCACCCGCCGCAATGAAATAGAGAGAAATAGATTGTAAACTGGACTGGCTTGAGGCTGCACTTCGTGTACATCATTAAAAATGGTACACGCAGCATATGTTGTTGGGGTCAAGATATGTGCACGCTCATTGTTTATGAGCTTGCCAGTTACCAGTCGCCAGTTACCACCTGCACGACAGACCACTTTAACTCTGGGGTTGCATAAGACGCGTCCGCAATGCCCCAAACACAAAAAAAAATAAAAAGAAACAAGAGTTCCACTTCCACCTCTTAGCAGCGGTCAGTTTTAGACACAATCTCATGACACGCAAACGAAACTCGCACACGGACGCAGGTCAACATTTCTAATCATTTTAATTTATTTATGCGTGTGAACCAAAGCAACTACCGCATTGGGCGACACTCATAAATCAGCAAGAAACTCTCGTTTTCTTTTGACAAAAATAAAAGAGAAATTGTCATAAATATACGAAAAGTGCAGGCGATGTTGCGCATGCTTATTATTGGTATTCCAATGACTCAACAACAATGAAAATAACATTTTCGTAGATAAATCAAAATGCCAAAAGTGGCTTATTAAATATTTTGCAAGTTAACATAAACAGCAGCAGCGATTAAAAATTTAAATTTATATCAATGGCGCCAAATTTAGTAAGCGTTAGGCAATTTCAGCAATTGTTCAACACTGTTGGAAAAGCAAGCAGCTGTCTCGCTTTGGCATGTGTAAGATGGCTTCGTAAGTACGCACATTGAGTACTGCACGTTAAAACGAGATGGCTGTTTTGTTTTTGGAGTACAGTTTTGGAAGCACTGCAAACAGATGATCGGCGGTTACTTTTTGAATTCAAAAACAAAATTATCTAATGTTATGTTTACCAATAATAATAGTTCTTTGTCAGCATTTTTTAGTATTAAATAAAAAAATTGATTATTTAAATTATATAAATTTCTTTATTTATTTACATTTACACTCACACACATTTGAACTTAATAAATCGATTTATCGGTAAATACTAATTCGTTTTGATTGACTTTCAATTGAAGTATTATTACGGCTATGGTGAAAATAATTTAAATAATTATTGTTACAATTAATGATTAGTGATCGTTTACATTGCATTAAACTATTCTCAAACTAAGCTAAGTCTTCAATTTGTGGGATGCACGAAAACGCGTCTCAGCTGCAGTCGAGATTTGTTGGGACTGCAGTCGAAAAGTATTTTAGGCGTCTACTTAACTAACCTACTCATAGATTGCATATTTACAGGATGTGTGAAGAGGAATGAAAAGAGAATCAAAGCGAAAGGCAGGCCGTCCTTACTTCATGTAGTAACTGCTCGGAGCACGGCCAGAAGTGTAGGTGCTCATGGGTATGCCCTGTGGACCGGGTATATGATTGTTGCCCGACGAGTGCGTCACGGAGTGATTATGCGAGCCATAGAGATGATCGACACTTGTGTTGCCAATGCCATTGCCGGAGGGCTCATAGTCCACATCATAGTAGATGCCCGACTGGTTCTGCAGGGCAAAAAGCGTGTTAGAATTGAAGAAAAGATAGAAATTGATTTTGCTTACCGCAATGCTGCCATTGCTGCGACTCTTTGGGCGTGGCACTTGAAAGTTGCGACCCAGCAGATCGGCGCGATCCTCCTCCTCACTGGAACTGGAGTTCTCCAACGTGCGCATGCCATTCGCACGTGATCCCAGGCCAAGTCTTCTGAGAGCAAGTCAAAGAGTTAATCAAATTGGATATGGTAAGTGAGTAAACAATCTAATGTCATACCTGGGTAATGGCACTGGCGGCGCCAGGCTGGCGCTGGGATGCATTTGCATGGTGCTCTGCAGGGATATGCCACCAATGGTGCCCATGCCAATGGCACCGAGATTCGGATAGGCAAACATGGCCGACGATGGCCGTGTGGGTCCAATGGGTTCCGCCTGCCAAGTAAACAACAAGAAATTGATCAATTGTAAAATGTAGCAATCTTATAGAACTCACCCCGTAGTGATTCGTCTGGGCCATAACATCGGCTATCTGTGCCCAGCGCATGCGATCCTCCAGTGTCACCTGGTAGCCAGCCTGTGGCAGACCCGCCGCCGACTTCAGTGGCGCCGTGTTCATGTAACCAAATACAGGTGAGCCCATGGCATTCTTTTGCTCCCGCTGCCAGCGACGGGACCACATAATCAGACACACCAGCGTCAGCACAATGATTATGACAGCCGCCACTGAGGCGCCAATGGCCACGCCCAATACCTCGCCATCGATTTCACATTGGGCACCATAATGACTGGAATCGCAGGCACAGGCCTGGGTGCCCTCCTCGTTGTAGCTGCAGGTGCCACGATTGTTGCAATAGGAATCCGGGCAGCTCTGGCACTCGCGTCCCGCTCGCTGCGGCTGATCCGCCCAAGGATCACGCAATCCTGCCTCGCAAGCGCAGTGGAAGGTGCCCCAGCTGTTGCTGCATGTGGCACTGGCATGGCAATCATTCAGTTCCGGGGATTGGCATTCGTCCAGATCATGCAAGGCGGAGACGGCGCCCTCGGGGGAGCTGACATAGAGCACGGAGTTGCCAATGTTGTTGTTGCGACGATGCAGCACGCCCAACAGGTGCTTCTGCACATCGCTGCGCAGATTGGGTCGCAAAGTCTCCACGCTCTCATCCAGCTGCAAGAATTAATTTCATATTTTATTTTAAATGGAAAATAATTGCTTTCTTTAATGATTTTGGCAAATAGAGCTTGCCGCTTACCTTCAGCGTGAGGTTGACATAGACACCACTGCCGCCCAGATTGGGATCGCCACGATATATATTGTTGACCTTGGCCTCCATGAACTCATCCGAATAAGGTGTCATCGACATGGCAGAGTCGAGCTAAAAAGATCGATTAGTTGACTGAGACAAAAATAAAAATGCCATCACTTACCGCGCGCACTGATTCGTAGCTCAGTTGTCCGTAGGGTTCGCTGTTGCGATCCATCAGCTTGGTGTCCCAGACGATACGGTGCTCATAGATGCGATCCACACGCATGCCCAGGTGGAAGGAGATGACACGACGACAAGGCTCGCGATGCTTGCGTCGCGAGTAACCTAAAAAGCAAAAGATTTGCAACTCGACTACCTCATGACAACTCCATGCACTCACCTGGTCGACAATGACAGCTGGAGACGCCGTTGTCCGTCTTGCAGCGCTCGTGTTGCGCCTGATCGCAGGTGGAGTCATCGCCCACAATGCAGGTGTCAATCCTCACCGGTGGCTGTGTGGGTCGCTGGCGATAGTGTGGTCTTGTGGGTCCCGCATTGGTTGTAGCCGCTGTCGCCGGTTTACTCGGTGTGTGTCCTGCTCCTTGAGCGGTGCCTGACTGTGGCTGCAACTCGACTACCTCCGTTTCGGGCACCACATAGCCGCCAGTGCTTTGTGTAACGCCATGACTGGCTGCACCACCACTAGCAGCTCCACTACCACTACCTGATGCCGTCTGTCCCGGCAGCTGGGGCAGACGTGTGGCCGGGCTTGTGACGCTTGCGGGCGGATCTGTGGGATCACCAAATAGATTGATGTAAGTGCGTTTGCCATCGATTGAGACGAAGCCTTCGTCACCTGATGCCGACACAATGATGTCCGCCTGTGGTCCAACAGCAGCGCCACCTCCTGCCGCCCCATAGGCACCATAGGGCTTGATATTGATGGTCTGTTGTGAGCCGCTGCCCTTTGGTCCGGGTCCCTGTATAGCCGAGAGGGTGACGTCAAAGATCTCGCCATAACCAGGCGGCAAATGCTGTCGCGTGGGTTGTATGGGCTGCTGTGGTGCGGCTGGCCGCTGGGCGGGATTGGGGCGTGGTCGGCCACCTGGCTTGAACTCGGGATCGTCCAGCACAATGCCGGGACGGGGATGATAGGAGGCAGGCGGAGCTGATGGATTGGGCGTTGTCGGGTCATTGGCAGTTAGCGCTTTTTCAGTGGTAGTCGAGGTGGTAGTTGAGGTTGTTGAGGTGGTAGTAGTGGAGCTAGTGCTAGTGGAGCTAGTACTAGTAGTAGTGGTGGTAGTAGTGGTCATGGGCAGATTGGAAGTGGGTACAATGGCATCCACAGCAGGCAGCTGGCTGAGTGGCGATGTCTGAATGCTGCTCGTTGTGGTTGCTGCTGTTGTGGTGGCATCCAGGCTGGGTGTGCGATTGGCTGTCATGAAGATGACCTCCTCCGTGGAGGGATCCAGCTCGTGGTTGATGCTCTCCATGGACATGGGCACGTAGCTGGAGGGCAGGCCCATAACGGTGTTGACCACAGAGCTTGTCTCAATTATGGTCGTATAGTCCGGCTGTGGTTTCTTCTTCTCACTGCTGGGCTTTGGCTTGTGCTTCTTCTTTGCCGGCACAGTGGGTGCAGGCTCTGGAGGTGGCGGCAGTTCGTCCTCCACCTCGCTACCGCCTTCGGTGTCCTGATCTGACACCTCAATGTACTGCGCATTGGCATCCTCGTTGGAAAACTCCGAGTCGTAGGTGGTGTCTGTTGGCTGCACTGCATCCAAGGCCTCTCCAGCTGGCTCTGCTTGCTGCTCTTTCTCTGGCTTCGCATCCTCCGCCTGTGCTGCCTCTGGCTCTGGCGCTCGCGATGGCGCCAGCTGTGGCACTGGCTGTGGATGATACTGGGGCAGCGGGCGACGACTGCCGTTGACACTGGTGGTGATCGGTGGACGCGGCTTGTTGCGGTACCAAGGCGGCCGATTGCTGACGAATCCCGGACGCACGGGCACTATCTGCTCTGGTATGGGCACGCCGGTGATGAAGGGCCGGTCGGGACGGTCGAAGGGGAACGGCGGCGGTCGGATGGAAGTGCCGGGCTTCTGGGCCTCGTAGTCAATGGGCAGGGGTTGCACCTCGGAGATGCGTGGCGGTCCGCGGTTGTTGATGCGACTCGCCGAGGGACGGCGCACTCCCTGGGTGTTGGCATGCACATTCACGTTGCCATTGAGCAGCTTCACAATGCCCGTAATGATGTCCTGAATGTCTGGATTGCCATTCTGGCGTGGACTATGCGGCGCCTGCGTCGCACTGGCCATCGAGGTGGCAGTACTGCTCGGACTCGGGCTGATAGGGGACCCCGACGTAGGCGGTCGCAGGTCCCCTTTCACTAAAAAAGGCTGCTGGGTGCTGGTGCTGGCTAAGCTGGCAGAGCTGCCAGTGTTGCCAGTGCTGCTTGTTAACTGCTCGGTCAATGTCTTGCCAGCTCTGATGCGCTGAGTGCGCTCTGGCTGCTGCTGCTCCTCCTGGTTGTCGTAGGTGCCCGTTGGCTTAATGTTGTAGTGAAAGTAGCGCCCAGCCGATACATCCTTCTCGCTGTGCCCGCCATAGCTGACATCGTTTGGTCCAGGATAATGCTGCTCATGCAGTATGGGTGAGGCAGAACGTTCCACACGTGCCCGCGTTTCGTTCTCTACCAGTGAAGGGGATTGTGCCATCTCTGGCATGGTGTTTGCATTGGTCATGGTGCTCTCGATGCTTAGACGCTGGGCCGAGTTGTGGCTGCTGGATTTCGGGGACATCTGTGAGATACCATCGTGCTGGGCAGCTGCAAAGAGAGAGAGAGAGAGAAAATCTGTGGTGAAATTCTTTGAAATTGAAAAGCTTCAAATTCGCTAATTACTCGAATTGTTGTGCTGGGAGAGTGAAAAGAATCTGTTGTGATTCAGTTGCAAATGCTGCCAAGGTTTCACTTTTCTGTTGTGCCCCACCTGCCACATGTGGCACAGCCCTGTGCTTTGTCTTTGTCATTGTCACACACATCTAACACACACAATCAAGTCCCAGATTGTGTAGCATATCTGCCACATATATAATATGCACATTTGCATTTCTTAGAAATCCAAACCCAAACAGCAATATCTCGGTTTCAGTCTCAGTCTTAGTCTTCAGAGTCAGTCTCAGTCCCCATCTCAGTCCCAGCTGGCAGGCATCATTTATTTTCGATGTCAAGTTTGTGTCTTGAGTCTTTTGTATTCTTTTCACTCTCGCACATCGCCATGTGTAATGTGTATTTGTTTGTTTGTTTCGTCTGTTTAACCACACGCCTGACGACATCTAAAATTACTGGTTGCCATTTGAAGCCAAGGCTGCGCCATCTTTTCATCTGTCACAAGCTGTACAGGCCTTATTACTTATTACATTTCGCCACATCGTCTCCCCAGCTCGGCTCAATTGCCAGTTGAATGTGCTCGCACAATTGCACTGCAAAACTCCCACTTTGGAGGCCGGTGGAGCCTAAAGACAAGAATTTCACAAATTGCTACGTGAAGCGTTGAAAAGATGCCAACCTATTCGCATTGCTGGCAAACAAACTCTGCAATTGCATGCCACAGTCAAACTACTTAAGAGAGACTCGCACACACTTTCAGATACATGTGGGATGTGCCTGTCTGTTGGACTGGAATTAAAGATGAAGAAATATTTCTAAAGCCATGGTAAATCAACGGGAACTAACTACGGCAGTGTACATTATATAATGATGTGTGTTGTGATGCTTAACAAGGGCTTACAATAATATTAAACAATAAATATATAATTACCAATAGGAAGTTATGATAAAAGAAGAAATTCTTCTTTAAAATATATACCCTACAACTGAGTAGAGATTAATCTGAGTACCCAAATTGTTGAAGTTAGAAAACATAACAAAGATCCATTTATTTCGGCTGTCACTTAAGTGAAAACCCGAAATGATGCTGAACTCTTCCTAAAAAAGCTCATTAAAATGTAAGTATTGCAATTAATATTACTTTCAGCTCAAACACAAATGTAATAAATGGACATTGACTGTTTTATCCTCCGGTATTTCAATTTCAATTTAGAGAAAATTGTTATAGTATTAAGTATTAAAATAAGTGCATTTCGCTTTCTACACATTCACGCTTCACACTAATTTCCAGATATTTGAAGTGTTTTCTTTTGAAAAGCTAGACAATCTGGATTGAGAACGGTTAATGAAATTGACACCTGCTGATCTTCTGATTCAACTTTGACCCACTTGATCTGAATCTCGTCTTTGAAGTCTTGTGTGCGTTTGACATCCCGCCAAGCATTTAATATAATCTTAATGCTTAACCAAAGAGGTTTTTAAGTCTGATAAATTTATTTGCCCACAACGCTTGAGTCGTTACTTTCTTTCTGTTGCTTTAGCGGCGCTAATGATTTATGACTGCGATCGTTGACTTGCCCCCGGCATCATCCAACTCCAGTTCCAGCTCCAGCTGGGACTCTTGCAGGTGGCAAGAGCATGTGTCAGGTTGGCAGATAGTGCAAATGCTTAGCTGCCATATTAGCGCGATGTTTGCGCTATTTGAGGGCTTGAAACGCTTGAGGACTTGAGACTGTCAGACTACCAAGTGATGGGTCTGGGAAGTGGGCGCTGGTAGACAACCAGTTTAGTATGATTTTGGGTTTATGATGCCGCTCATAATTCACACGACACAAACAAACACGTTTAGTTATTGAGCTTAACCCAATTGCGATGTGGTTTTGTGAGCTTTTCTGATTAAAATTTGGCACACATTTCACTTTCACCTTCACGCGATAAATAATATGAAATGTGGAGCAAAGCGGGCTCTGATTGATAACTAAAATACATTGTTTTGTTACACATTTCACTTTCTATCACAAGTTCGTTTCGATATAATTAGCGCTTCCTTTAAAGAGCGAAGAAAGAGGGGAATAAGCAAAAAGAGAGCGAGAGAGAAGAAAAAACCAAACAAACTTTGCCCATAAATATTGTATGATTGAGCATCACATTTTCACTTTCCTTGCAATTTCCACTTGTTGTTTTTCAACAAATTTTTCGCTATTATTGATATAAAATTGAATTTTTTGCCTGTTGCGGCTGTGTGGCAAGGTAAAAGTGTCTACCACAAGCCGAAAACGTTGCCGCCGGCGACTCTTCAATTACCAGCAAAGACAACGACAATGCAACATGGAGCGGTAAGTGTAACACAGTTTTAAAATTCAATCTGTGGCATGGTGGCATGCAACACTTTCACAGACAACGAAAGTAAAACTTTAATTTGCTGTCTCTTTGAACCAGACAACTCCCAAACGCTTGACCAGAAATCCATTCGAGTTCAATGCGCCAAATCAAAGACATGGCTCCAACTCTTGACAACAGGCAACAACAACAACGTTGACAACTTCGACGACAAGAGGGTCATTAGTTCCAGAGCTTGCCTACACTAATTTAAACGCTACTTGAGCCCACGTCGAGGACAAGACAGCAGGCGCACGACTCCCAGCCCTCAGATTTGATTCGAGTCGATGTTGAGTCGCAGTTGGAATCGCAAGACTGCGACTGTGACTGAGACTTAGACTGTGACAGAGACTCAGACTGCAGGCAACCACTCGTAACCCACACGCGGCACCAAATTGCCAATTTCAGCGCCTCCAAATTGCCGCCAGTCGCCCGACAAGCAATCACTTTCTATTTCTAAGCCGTTGCACTCCTCAGACCAGACCAAAAGTTGTTTCACAATCACAGCGTACCTTTAGTATACACTGTTAGCGACAATAATTACATTTTCCACGCTTATGAAATGCAACCAAAATTTGATTTCGATATTTAAGACACGTACGCAAGCATTACGCATTACAACTGACTTCATTTGGCAGCTGTTTGCCTTAAGCCGCGGCAGTAAGTGCTGTATAATGACTGTCTAATGTCTATGATTACATAACCATCTGCGGGTTGAGGTGCAAGTGTGATAATATGACGAAAAAATTGTAGCAATTTCATTTTATTAATAAACACGCTTATTTAATAACAAAGCAAGAAAATAAAAATAAATATGTCATTTAATAGTATGTGAGTTTATTTAAAATAAAATGTAATTAATGAAGAAGCTTTAGTTTTTGAACTTTCAAATATAAAAGGTTAATATTTAATCTTATATTTATTTTTATTTATGTCAGTTTATATTAGCTAATGTTTAAAAAATTATTAACAGTAAGTCCTCTACAGCAGAATTATTTGATAATAAGCGATAAAAAGTATTTAAGTTTCTGTTCGGAAGATAGCTTCAAAATAATTCTGTCATAATCGGAATCCACAATTTGAATTTATTTGTGATCAAATATCTTTCATTTCATTTACTTCCCTATCAAAAGTCTTTTACCATGGTCAAATCAATTCTATTTTATGCGGCTTAAAAGAGCTCTCTGCCAGATTTCTATTTAAGATGTTGTTGTCCATCGGCCCCCCGGCACAACGTGGGCTCACGTCCAGCTAAACTCCCAACACACACACAAGACATACTTGCATTTCAAAGTCAAAGAACTGAAGACAACGCCTCATACAAAGCAGATATTACAAGTTAGGTTGGCATGTCTTTCATTCCAAATAACACGTAGAGTCAAGCCTGATCTTTATAGACTGAAGAGGGTGTGTCTGGCAGGCAGCTGCCTTAAAACTGTAGCATTAAAATTTTGATTTAATGCTAATAGATTCAGGCATCGCTTGGCTAACTCTCTGGTGGGCGTCGGGCAAATGTTATTTTATGGCCAACCAAAGAAAGTTTGTGTAATAAATATTTGTTTTTGTTGTCGTTGTTGTTTTGTTGGTTTGTCGCAAAGTCATGTAGAGGCCATACCAAACAACGCAAACACATTCAGCTGAGGCTGCACTTGAGTAATCAAAGCGTTTTTTCTCGCTTTTGTGTGGACAAACATTGGCCAGCTAAAAAGAACCTAAAGTGCGGTCCATTGTCGCCCTGTCAGTTGGGCCAACAATTAACAAAGTGACGACAATGACGCTGACTAAGTTCTTTCTGTTGTTTTTGTGATGCTCAAGTGAAATTCAAGAATTTCACTGCTAGAGATTTGAAGAGACCATGACCATGAGGTGTGTCATATGAAATTGTTTTTTGTTTTTCACATTTACCGCGCGTGTCCAGCAATTAGATATGTTAATTTTCCAAAGCGATGAATGCAATTTGCAGATCCAACAACAACAACTCGAACTGCAACTTCAACTTCAACTGCAACTGCAACCATTGTGTCAGTAGAAGCGAATGACCTTAATCAAGGTCTACGGCTCCAACAGGTAGACACTGGCAACTTGCAACTGGCAACTGGCAGTGGAGTTGCAGTTTACGCTGGTGCAAAGCCCTGGCGGGCTATTCTCTTTTTTTTCATCTTCTCTTTTACTTGTCTAACCCGAAAAATTTATTAGCCGCCGTCTTGGCCAGGCTTGGCTGGGCTAAGCTTGGCTACGCTACGAATCGTGGAAAGTTACGGACATCCACATCCGCGACTGGGCGCCTGCAAACTGCCTAAATAATAGATACACTTAACAGCCTAATTGTCTGATATTTATAATTAAAGCCCAGGCGGACAGGCAACTGGCAGCCTACCACTTGCAACTATAACAGATTCCAGCGGAAAACAAAGCAGCCACTAATAAGCAGCAAATGCCAGGCAGATACAAGCAAATGCCTTTAAGTGGCCAAGTTGCTAAGAATATACAACAACAACAAACGCCAACAACAATCGTGGCTTGTAAATTGAACTAGCTGCAATTTAGCGTAGATCGCTTATCTTCTTACCCAGGCAGCAGCAAGAATTCCAGTCGATGCTGGGGAGTAGATGGCAACAGGAATAGTTGAAATATTTGCTTTTCATACAAAAACACGCAAAGCGAATATTTGTGTGTTGAGCCAAAGGGTTGCAGGTTGCAGGGTCAGTGAACTGTGAGAACTGAGCTGCAGTGGATCGAACACATTGAAGCATTGCCAATTATTGTAAAGCAACTATCAGATGACTACGCTCCATATGCTGACCACTAATTGAACAATTAAAGCTGATTAAATGCTAGTAAAATGGAGCAAATACATTAGACAGAATGGGAACAGCAAGTGGCTGTGGCAGCGGCAACTTCGTCACTTACGCCCCTTTGACGCAAACAAATCCGCAACTGGTCGCAAATTGTAGTTGTTATGTTTGCCGTGGCCAACATACTCGTACTAGTCAAGTTGTGTTTTGCAGCCAAGTTCAATGCTAGAAGAACGCGAAATTTATTGATTGAAAAGTGTATATCCATCGCTCAGTCTATCTATTGCCGTCTCTCTCGCACTCGAAGCGAAACTGTGTCAACATGCCCCAAGAAAACGGAACAAGCTGCGACCAATATGGACAGACGGGTGACTCTCAATGCCGAGTGACAAGTTCAAAAGCAATCCCAGCCACAGTTTGTGCGTTTTGTTGGTTTCTACTATTGAGCCAAAAGTTGAAAGAGAGGAAAAAAACAACGTTTACGTTTTACAAATAGCCCACAGAACCGGCTTATATATTAGCCGGAGTAGCAGTCAGTCACTCAGCCAAACAGCTTTTTATTAGGCTATCTCTTAGTGAGTGTGTGTGTGTGCGACTGTCTGTAGATAACTGCACGTATTTAACGGCATTCTGTTTCAAGTTTTACACATTTTATGTGTCGCCGTTGAAGCTGAAGTTGTACTTGCCACTTCTAAGACAGCCAATTGGGCTAATTGTGCTTGATGCCACAATGCCACGAATTTCGTGCCTTCAGCTTCAGCAGGTGTCGCACCTACACATCGTGCAACTAATGTTGCCGTTGGTACTGTTGAAATTTCGATTTGATCGGCAGAAGTCAAAAGCCAAGTTCGTTGCCTAAATCTTTTGTTTATTGTGCTCAGAATCTTTGACGAGGCAAAAGAAAGCCTTTGCTTTCAACCAATTTGGACACACCACAACCATATATGTAAATGACGGCCAAATGAAATTGGCATATTGAAAAAAAAGAAATAATAAAAAAAGTCAGAATTCCAATTCAACCGGTTTCTTGGCTCAATAATAACGCAGACTGCGAAATGATTTCATTGATTACCATTCAATTGTATCACACATACATACACATGCGTATACACACATACAGACATGCTATCTACCTGAGAGTTGCAGCTTCATCAACCGCAACCACATGGGAAAGGTGAACGTTACTTTCCGACCAACTCTTGTCTCCCTATCTGTCTGTCTTTGAGGTGTGCTATGCTGCGGTCTTGCGCTGCCTTTGTGCAATTTTACGTACGCCTCAAGAGTCCTCTGCTGAGGCCAGGGCCAAGAACGAACTTGACCAAGATAAATTGTGGGTTCGCGGCTGCTGTTGTTATGGGTGTGTGTTTATGGTTATGTGGCTGGCAAACTTTCGTTGTGCCGAATTTCATTGTACAATTTTGGCGCTGTCTCTCACTGTACTGTGGCTGCGGCTGCGGCATGGGAAAGGGAAAGTACCAGTATGCGCATGCAGTTATTGATATGACTTTGGCTACAGCTTCAGATATAATTGAATGAAAAGGGTGGAGAAACGTTTAACTTAATTGGATACCAGAGTAACGCACATATACACGTCCACGTCCCCCTATCTGAGCCTGATTTGATCTTTGCCATGCAATTGCAATTTCCTTTAATGGTTATTGTTATGAAGTGTGAACAATTAGCAGCGTTAGAATAATATGTTTACTTGAATATGGTAGTAGAAATACAATGTTTAAAATATCTAAATTTATATTAAAGAATTTATTTCGAATTCGATGTAATTAGTTGCTTTTACTGCTAACCCTGAGCAGTTGTCATTTTTCTTTGCTGCAACGCACCTGTTTTGCGGTTTACGTGAAATTTTTTGTAATTAATTGCGTCAACATGCCAGGCCCACCAGGAACGCAGCCACAACAGCAAATGAAACCTGCCACTTGACCCAATAAAAAGCAACGCGATAAATTTGTGAAGCGTTGCGGCTGTTGAATCGGCAGAATCGCGGCATCTTTTGGTTCCTGGCCAAGTAAGAAACTTTTATTACTTCTCTGCCCTCTTCTCCTCTCTTCACTCTTCATCATCATCTTTCACTTTATCTTCTTGCGCTGCAAGTGGGCCATGTAACAGAAATGTGCCAAAAAGTAGCGTGGAAATAAAATAAATGTGTGGAATAAGCACAGCTAATCTGAAAATTTAAGCAGCTTTAAGCATCAGCCGAGAGACCAAAAAGAAAACAAGGGAAAATGAAAATGAAACAAGAAAAAATACACGATGAAAAATGTGTAAATGCAACAGGTTATTGTTGTCAATGTGCCTCGTGACTTTATTCCGGCCCATCGATCGTATCAGATCGCAGCGAATGATGAATTGCACTCAGCTTGCTGGTTAACTGTTTGCTTGCTTTTCTTCATAGATTTTTGGTACACACACACACATGTACATACATATGTATATTCAAACTCATCACGCTTTCTAATGGCGTTGCCTTGATGTGGCTGTGGCTGTGGCTGTCGATGCCTCGCTTCGTCGAACGACACTTTTCCAATGCACACCAAACGAATTTCAATTCTTTGGCGTTAATAATTCGAAAGCCCAAGCACCTAGAGCCCCGTTATTACCGTTGTTACCTGTTACCAACATCTACGAGTATCTACCCGAGCTAAGAATCTCAATTGGCCGACGTCGAGCCGCCGTTTGAATTTTTTAATTAACCTGCTATAAAAATGATTTTCACTTCACCTAATTTTTGCGATCCATGAAGAATGCAGCTTTGTTTTTTGTGCTCTTCGTTATTCTTCTGCTTCTTCTTCTTCTTTAATTTTTATGCAAATTTCTAGCTGTGTGCGGTGCATTCATTGGACTAGACTGTTTTATGCTAATTAAGCTTATTAAGTGCATGAAAGGTTTGCTTTGAAAATGCCAACATATTTGCTTTAAATGGCCCAGTAAACAGTAAAACAGTAAAGCAGTTGGCTTTAATTGATTCAGCGGTATTTGTTGAGAACCACTGACTGCAGTGGTTGCTCATGTGATGCAGTTTAACGGCTCCCGTCCGTGGTTGAGTGTTGATTTATAATTGAAATGCATACTCTAATGTGCATAACAATGCATTATGTTCTTTCTGTAAATTACATTGCCTGAACAAAATTAGCTAGAAATCTCTGCAAGAATTTACTTGATATTCCACAAAGACTATTCATCTATTCAGTCATTGCACAACCATCTGATAAAGTTCATTATTCAATCGAACAAACAAGAATAAAAAATCTTTTTAATTAACTTAAATTTACGCACGTCACGCACTTTGCGTTGCCGCAAAGTCACCTGCATATTAACAAAAGCAAAAGGGTAAAGCCCAGGCCAATGAATCCGGTATGAATAATCACATATTACACAATTATGCAACAGAAATAAGCGAATAAAGCGAATGCGAAAGGCAAATACAAGAATGCGCAGAGCTGGCATCGAAGCCATGACGCATTTGACACCAAGTTGAGCCATAGCATGTCCCAGATGACACAGAGATGAGAGTATTTCAACACGAACTGAGTTGCTTTAAATATGAGCCAGAAGTTAGACGACACAGTAATGGAAGTGTGTCAACCAACATGAGTTGTGCTTAAACTATGCCTAATAAAACAGCGAAAAACACACAAACTTTATGTTGGATTCAAAGCAGTAGCTTAAAAGCTATATATAAAAGTCATAAGAACGCCCTTAAAGGCAACACAGATGAACCATTATATACTCTATCTCTATGTGTGTCACACGCAGACACCTGTCAAATAAAGTCTAGGAATGCCCAGATCAGAGTTTGTTTTTTGGGTCAAGCCCGCATTTTTGAGCAAAATGTGGAGGCAAAATAAAATTAGCATAAGTTTGGTATGCCAGAAGAAGCGGAGATTGCCCGGACTCTGGAGTCAAGTGTATGGGCTTTGTACGGGTGTCTGGGTGCTGACTATCAGTATGACAACAACCTGCGTGCTGATGGCGTTGTTGGCACACTTTGGGACAAACAAAACAAACGCAGCAAGTGCGAGTACTCATTCATGAGTGTGAGTATGAGTGTGAGTATGAGTCTGAGCATCCAGCTATCTGCCTTATGTATCTATTCATTCTGAGTAGCGCCCAATAAATTATGTACCAAAAGCAAGCTTTCTAAAGTGAAAGAAAACCAAAGCAACACAGCACGCGGCATTTTCGTGCTTAGCATCTAATGCAAAAAAATCTAAAAATATATTTTTTAATTGAAATTCAAGCTGCACAGTTACTTATTTTTTTACACTATGCAGATAGATTAATAAATAACTGAAGCTGCTTGCAACTTTGGCAGAGTATCCCAGTGGTAGCCACGTAACATTGCTGAAATTCAGAATTTTGGTGCTAACTTGATTGTTTGGTGTTGACTGTGAAAGCCACTGTTGTGCAGTGCCAACAATTAAAATTCGCATTATGTGTTCATGTGAAATTCTTTTAATGTCTTCCTTGGTTCTCCAGCCACTTCTACTTACCAGTCGTGTGGACGTGAAGCAGCAGCAGCAATGAAATTGACAGCAGCGTCGTAGACAAGTGCCAAATGTGCTGCTGGTAACTTGGCATTTTACTGTTCTTGTTGTTGTTGTGGCCACTTCTACTTGATTGTTTATTTTTTTGTGTTAATTTTTGTGGCTTTCGTCGCATTTTTGCATAAATTTCTTTTGTCTGTGGCAGTTAACAAAGCCTCACAATATTCTTTGCTTCGATTAACTATTGTTGAATTGATAATATTGGTATACTTTGTGTGTCGAATTGAATTGAATTGGATGTTGCCTACTCGCTCCTAGGCCAATTTCCAATGTCTTGTTGCTGCTTTGAACTTTGACGTGGCATTTTTGCCGTTTAATTTGCAGAACGATATTTCAAGATTTACATATTTTAACAAGCTGTAAAGAAATGGAAATAGAGAAATAGGTTGTTAGTTTGCTTTATTTTCAAAAGATCCATTGACCAAGTTTGCTGCCTAAGTCTTTTGTTTGGCATTCTTCCAGTTCAAGAGATGACCAGACATTTTCGCGCTCTCAAATTCGCGTGAGAACGCACATTGTCACTGCATAAGCGGGGAGCAGTGTCCATTTAAGTGGCAAACGACTCACAAGTGAAATAAATAGCATTACGTCAGCTGAAAAGGGCAAACTAAAGGCAAAGGCCATTCAAATACGTTTATAAATCAGAGTGTGCTCCACAATTGCTTAAGAAATACTTTTGGAGTAGCTTTCTAAGTTATGTCAAAGATAACATATGACACCTGCCTATGAAAGGGCTACAGTTGAATAGTTGGGCCCAAACTGGAAAAGTGATTGAAATGCTAATTTTGATTGATGTAAAGGCATTCAAATGGTTTGGGCCCGGCTGCTGCAGCGAAAGTTTAAGCACAATTTGAGCCAAGAGAGGTGTCAAAAGGAAAAGTGAAACTCGAACAATAAAGCCACAAGCGATAAATCAACTCTAAGTATATTGGCAACGTTAACAAACTGCTGGCTGTTGATCAATGATCAGAATGGTAATAGTAACGTTGGATTACCCAATAGTTGTGGCAGCAGCAACACCAACAACAACAACAACAAAAGGTGCCCAGCAATTGTCGATTAGCGGCTAATCAGAAGCCATGCAACGATCGTTAAAACGACCAAAACAATTGCGAGTTCAACCTTAGCTGAAAGTGAAAGCACTCAGAAAGCCAAAGAGGCAAAGACTGAAAGAGCAAGAAGCAGATAAAAAGGGAAAGATGTGGAGTAAAGGTTGCTACGTGAGTCGAACCGAAGACTCGAAACATGAAACTCGATTACGATTACATTTAGAAGAAACGAAGATACAAGGTACAAACTCCGACTCCAAAACTCAGTCTTGAACATGTGCTGCCCAAGTTGAGTCATGGTAAAACATTTTGGCAGGGCTGTTAATGTTTTTATTGCTACAAGCATTGTTGTTGTCGTTGTGCTGGTGCTATTGTTATTGTTTACATTTTGAGTGCAGGAAGTTTTTCCATATGCCGAACCTTGAAAATTTGCCTGCTCCAAAGTGAAATAGAAAGTTTTTAATAACAAAGAGAGCAACCACAACAACTCCAACAACAACAAACAAGCACTTTTCATCGTGGGCGTCTGTTGTTGTTTTGGTTGCTTGAGTTGTTGTTGTCATTAAACGACTCCATTTTTGTTTCCAATGACTGATTGCTTGGCAATGTTGTTGCTGCCCACGCACCGACAAAAGGCGCCTGTCAACATGCCCAACGAGTTGAGCTGGGACTTGAGCAGCGCTTGTTTACATTCTGCGAGGCGTCGCAAAGGGGATTGAATACACGACTCCATGGTGTCTTTTCAACGGAAGTGTTGCATTGGTTCATAATTAGTTGAGCTGCCTTCCAAGTTAAATGACTCATGTGATTTTTTTGGTTACATTGCGTAATCCAAACGAAAACGAAATGAAACCAACACGTTGCATGTGCGGGCCAAAAGCCAGGCAACAGGAAAGGGAGCTTTGTTGGTGAAATATTGGCAAAATACGAAGTTAAAAGGTTTAAACGAAAACGAAAAACGCAGACACGAATTGCATAAGCCAGCCGGCGACTGCTTTATGGTTCCTTCAGTGTCGCAATCCGAGAGTCAGTCGCATTTTGAGTTTACCATGTTTTGTTTATTAACGAAATCTCATAAAAAAAATTAAACAAAAGACTTAGGCAACAAACTTGGTTGGTATTTTTCGAAAACAATCATTGTTGGTGCTCACCTCAAATATAATCGAAATCAATCAGTAATCCAAATGCTTTATGAGTTTTTATATTAATCTTATGATGGATTTGCCTTTTGTGAGATTTCCTCTGTCTATCATACGTTTTTTATTTTTCTTTTTCAATTATATTTTGCACAGATTTCACCAAAAAAAACCAAACTGCAAATAGAGGCGAAGCATCGAATTGAAATTTCTATAAACATAATAGCCGGGCGAAAGACTCTGACTCCGACTCAAACGTCAACTCAGACGCGGACAGTGGGACGCGAACCGAAGCCGTTTACAGCCAACGGCTGGTGAATTCAAAAACACGACGACCAAGATAGAGACGGATGCAAAAAATGCGGTTTTGTGGCTACCAGGAATGCAACTAAACTTTAAATTATCGAAAACAAAAATCTACGGATAGCATGAAACGGGGAGGGGTGAGAGTAGGAGACAGCAGCTGTCGCCAGTGTTGAACAACTTGCAAAGGCCAAGCATACAAAATTGGCACAAATGCGCAACGTCGCCAAAATGGAACAACTAACAGTATATGGCAAAGCTGGAGCTGGAAGTTGCAGCAATTTAGAGCCCGATCCCATTGCAATAGCAAACATGTGTAGGCTGTATGACCGGCATTACCTGGTCAAGTAGCGACTGGCAATGGATTGGGAGACTGGGAGACAGGTTGTTTGGGGACAGCAAGAAATTTGGTTAGTGAATGAATCTGCCAATGGTAGCCTGCTGGCAGATTAATGGCCAAGTTTATTACAGCGTCGCGTCTTGGCTCGCATCCGGCACGGATACAAAGTTGCAAACTGTCTGCGACTGAGATGGACGGATGGACTGTGTCGGATGAATCGAGTGGCCAATTAGTGGTGTCTGCCCTTGTGCAGTTATGTTATTAAAGTTAATCAACGTTTTGTTTGTTTGACTTCGGCTGCAGGGCCATTTATTTTAATTATCAGTGAAAATATGTGCACGAAAACAAATTAAAAATGCTTGCAACAAATTTCACAGCGCGAATACCACGTAATTTGCAACAATAGCATAAAACAACGACTGCGACAAAATGGCAACAACAAAAGCAAATTCAAAGATGAAGTCGGAGAAGCAAACTAAGTTTAATACAGTGCCAAAAGGTAGCGCAAAAAAGAAAGTTTTGTTTTTTGTCTCGTTGCTGTTGTTATTATTGCTTTTGCTGTATTTTTGCTTTTCTACACACAGCTGAAGCTGAATACACACACGCACACATACACGCGCGCGCGAACAAATATCATTCAGTCGGATTCCGTTTACATTTCGCCTTATGCGGCTGCTTCTTCTTTCAATTTTTTAATTTATATGGCAACAGCAACGTCCACGGGAGGCAGCTTTGAGCTCGTTTTAGTTATTCACTTTTCATAGATTAACGCACACTCTTAAGCAGAGCTCACGCACGCACACACACACACACACACACCTAAGCACGCACTCACGAGTGAGTTGGCCGGCTTTGTATGTTGCTCTTGTTGTTGTTGGTGCTGTTGCTGCAGCGGCTTCTTTTATTTCTTGGGCTTCTTATTTCACAAACTCTTTTTGTTTTTACCGTCAACAGGTGTGCAACGCACGAACGCCAAACGAAAACTGAAATACGACCGTGCCGTGGTAAGACGAGTTGGGCTTGGGCTCGTGGTGAACTTGTTCGTCGATGTCTTGAGCCAAGCTGTCGTGTGGTGGGTTTGTCGTTGACTTCTACTTCAACTGCGACTTTGATGCGAGCAACAACAATTGAAAGTGCCAAGTTATCGAATATGTCCATTGAGCCGGTTAAGTTGCCAGTTGCAACTGTTATTAGGCAAATCACAGAAAAAGAAGTCATTTTAAATTGTAGGCCCACTGGCCATCGACATTAGGCACTAAGAGCTACAGATTCAGTTGCTCAATTGCCGCTAACAAGTCGTTCATTTAAATTGCACTTCTCTACGCCCATCTGCCTTATAGATGGCAGAAGCAGTCAAAGTCAAGCCCAATCAGCAGCGGCGAGCCAACAATTACCAAGTAAATTGCAAACGCACGAGATCAAGATTAGGCCTAGACAAAGACAAAGGCCGCACAGCAATTGAAAATGAAAACTACAAAGTGATGAGCTCAATTAGAGACCGAACCGCTAATACTCTAACTTGAATATACAAGTTCAATTCTCGAAAATAATCGATCTAGCAAACATTGTAGCGAAGTCGTGAGCCCAATGCATTCCACAAGCATGTTGGGCGCTGTTTGATGTTTTCCATTTCTTTGGGAGCTTCTATTGGCAATTCCCCTTCAGTACACGAGCTGCAATTGCATTTGCGGCTTACCACGAGTATTCGATTGCATTTTATGGCCATCCGCACCCTCCCTTGCATCAGCATCAGTGGCAACTTCAGGCGGCAATCACGAAGCGTTGGCGGTATTCGTTTTTCATGTCACCTCATTTGGCAACGAAGCGCTCCGTTGGCAAACGCAACTAAATCCCGTCGGCCAGACAGACCAAAGAGAAGCTGTCGAAACCGAAATGCAGCCCATGACAGAAAACCACAGGCCATGACCAGTGAAATTTTGTTTGCTTATCTTCACTTATTCTACTCGTATTTATTTATTTATTTATTTTTTTATTATCTTTACACTTTTCATATTTCATTGTTTGGCACCTGTTAATGGAAAACCTGTCCATAATTGAGTACGTCGACGGCTTTAATAGTTCTAAGCACTTGGGTATTAATGTCAAAACTATAAGCTGAATCTGTGACTGATTGCGGTACTTCTGAACTCATTGAACAGGCACTTGACCAATGCATTTTGCGGTCAGTGGACGCGCCAGATTGTTTTTGTGTTCTTAAGATTCATATAAATTACTTACGGGATACAAATGTAATGTAAACATTTGGCTTTCGCCGATAAACAAGGGTGCACATTATTAGGTTTCTCCAGAATAAATTGCTCAATAATTAAATTTTGCTATATCCAGTAATTAATATTTCGGCAACTCAGAGTAGCGCGGAGGCGTAGACCACAGGACGCTGGAGTTACGCTTCAAATGACTGGGATCTATGTTCGGGAAGATCTGTTTTAGATCCGGAGTAGTTGGTTCCACCGAAAAGAAGCTGTCAATGACGTCGGTGGGACAATGGCTTTGCATACAGATTGCGGCGCCTCGCACGTGAGCTAAAAATAAATAAGAGGAGTTCATAGTAAATGGAATAGCTCACCAAGCATTGTATTTGTTAGCTTACAGCGACTCCAGGTAGGTACAGGTGGGCGCTTCTGGGACACCTTGCCTTCATCGTCGGTGGAATCATCTTCGTGCAACATTTCGAACGTGTACTTTGACTTCGGTGGTGGTGGCATCATTGCCTTGGCCGAATTCATTTGTTGTATCTTCATTTGATGCAGCATTTCCCGTTCCTGCTCCTTGAGTTTTGCCTTCTTGATACGATCAGCCTCCTCTTGCTGGTACTGTTTACGCTGAAGTTCTTCCATTTCCTGTCTCTTGCGTTCTTCCAATTTTTCCCTCTTGAGACGTTTTTCCTCGCGCTCCTTGGCAAGTTTGGCCATACGTTCAGCCCTTTCGCGTTCCTTGACCTCGCGTTGCTGAGCTGCTTGCAAATGCTTCTGTTCACGCTGCTTCTTCCGCTCCTCAGCCAGCTGATGGAGTCCCTTGCGAAAATCATCGCCACTGTTCTCCCTTGACAAAGTTTTGCTGGAAGCTGAATTTGTGGACTTCAGGTTTGTTGCTGTGTTTGATTTCGTAAGAGTACTGGCCTTACTGGCGCTCATCGGCGCCTTCTTAGTCCCTGCCGCATTTCCTGGCAGTGTATGGGTGCTCTGTGTTGGGGTGAGGAAACGACCCAATGTGGGTGCTGGCAGCTTGCCAATAACAGGAGTTGTGCTGCTACCAATTGCGGCCTTCAAAGAAATAACATAATTTAGTCATGTTTGTAGATTATTGGTATAAGGCAGTCTACTTACCACATCCTTGACGCGTTTTGGCCGCAGATTTGTTTGTGCATTGGCCGCATTTTCGAACGCCTCAACACGCATTTTTACTGGGCTCTGTAATAATGGACTAAACCAATAGAGGTTAGAATTAGCAGAAAATACATTGGACTATGAGACTTACTTAAACAGCTCATGCGCTCGTGTTGCCATCTTCGTGGCCTTGATGGATGCCGGCATCTTGGGTGCCGTAGTTTTGGTGGCTTTTGGCACGTCCACAAGAGACTCATCCTCAGTCATTAGACTATTTTCTTGGCCCGACTTTGGCATACTGCTCTGGCGAGCAGTCTCCATCGAGTCTTCTTTGTCGTCATCCTTACCACCATCTTCAACTTGGAACGTTAAATTAGAAACCTTATCATTTATGGTTATTGTGGCATTTCCTGAAGGTACATTGAACGTGGTCTCTACGTTTGGTCCATTAGGCATGGTCATCGTTTTATTAACAGTATTTTGAGTGACAGCAGCTTGGGGTGCATCTTCGATGGCATCCTCATAAATAGATCGTTGTGACGGTGCCTGCGATCCCTGAGAATTACGCGACCCGTTGCTTCCTTTACGCGTCCGCGAAGACACAGGCAAATTCTTATCAAGATCGCTAAACCGTTCCACTTTAATTGGTCTACAAGTCTCTTTCTTCTTACGTCCTTTCTTTGAATGTCCAGTTGCGTTGGCTGCATTTGTATTGGTTGCAGTTGTATTGGTTACAAAAGTATTACTTGTTGCAGATGACGAGAGAACTGTAGTTTCGTCTGTAAGGGTTGCTTTTGTGGCTTCCAGTGTGACTGTTGTTGCTGTAGAATCGCAGCTCAGTTTTTCACGTTTAACCATAACGCGGACACTGGAAGTCGACGCATTGTGTTCCGTTGTCTTTGGCTGCTCTGTAGAGATATTGCTTTCAACAGATGCAACTTCGGTTTGAGTAGTATATGTCTTGCTTAGTATATGGGCTTGTGATGCACGCTGCTCAGATTCCAATTTGACTTGAATCATCTCATCGTTGCTCGGGCGCCGCAATTTGGCATTTAGAGCGGGCTCCTTGAGATTCTTTTCACCACGCAATTTAGCAGCGCGCTGAGGACGACCGCTCATGCTAGTTTCAGCTGTGACTGAGACCGAAACCGGGATTGGAGGTGGCGGCATAAGGGCGCCTGTTGAATTAAGGTCATCCTTCTCATCCTCGGATACTGCCAACAGCTGTGAATTGCTTTTTCGCAGGCTCTGTCGCTGTGAAACGGCATCAGTTGCATCTAAAAAGCCAATAAAATTAGTTTTGTCTTCCTTTGTATTCCATAACAAAATTCACAATTTACCAATGGGTTCATCTTCCGCGAGAGATGGCAGACGTTTTGGTCGTTTTTTCGTTTGCTGTGGTGTTGTTGAGTTGTTAGTCTGGGGTTTGGGTGCGACAACTTCAGGGGCTTCGGTAACCGTTTCTGTTGGCGTTATCCCATAAAACAACTGATCTAATTCCTCGAAATACGTCTACGGCAGGAGTGCAATGATTGGTTGAAACAGAAAAAATTGGATCTCAGATGATACAGTAAAATCTACATGAATTCTTATTTACCTGGCGTAACAAATTTAATTCGTCGTTGAGTTTGAGCGAGTTACGGAAAACATCTAATAAATCTTCCATTTTCACAGAACACAATTTACAAGTTACAAATGCTTCACCGTTTATTTCAAATGGCGGCAATGACAAGCGCGTCACCAGCTAAACACAAGCGTAAGGCACGAGAAAAGCATCGATAGCCAGTGCAATATATCGATATACGAGTAATGACAGCTCTGCTGCGGATAAGTAATGTTTATTAACACTGCCTATAGCTATTTTCCCGCTATACCAATGAAGTATGCTACCGGTATTCTACTAAATCAATAACGCAAAGTATTTAGATGTATTTAACTTAATGACATATGATATATTGACAGGTAAACTTGTTTATATCAAACACTTTCGTTGCAGCTGCTTTTTATTGAGTGACTCATGACACTACATTTTAGTGTAATTGGCTGTAATTATGTGCATTTTTTGAAATTTCTGCATTTTAGCAATTTTTGAAATTGCCATTTTGCTTGCTATATATTTATTTTTTTTAAGATTTACAAAGTGCTACTGGCGAAATGAATTTATAATATGTAAATATCGAGTGAATCGAATGGCTTTTTGCCACTAACATGCTGATAGGAATGTTGGATAGAGCCGGTGTTGTAAAAATCTAAATCATTTTTGAAATTGATAAGGCAAGATTGAAAACTCGGATAGCTGTTAGATCATAATCCCTATTGATAAATCTCATTGCTACAATGCCAAAGGTATTTGGCTAGAAATAAAGACTCATAATTAAAAAATGCTTTAAAAAATACGATATCAACGGTTACATTGAATGATTTTGCTTACAGATGGCGATTTGTTGTTTTATCTTATGGATATTTCAATTTCTAGTGTTCCAATAGTTGTTATTGTAGTCGTTTTTCATAATCTCTTTTGAGTAGGCTTGCGTGTGCCTAAACAATTCACAAACTGCTTATGTTTACAGTTGGTGAAACAGCTGGCGTACCTTAATACTTTGCAAAATATACCGGAATGTAGTTTTGGCTATATGTTTACGTTTTTTAATAACTTGTTGTTTTCAAGAATCTCAAAAACAATAAATCCTCTAGACAATTTTTTTTGGTCAGAAATGTCTGAACGATCGACAAACTGATTATCTTTATGAATTGAATACAAAGTAAAATTATCGATACTCGGTGAATTACATCGATAAACTAATAGTGGTAACTCTATTGTGGAAAAGTAATGTTGCCTAACACTTCTTACAGCTGTTTTCCCGCGCAAAAACGTTTTTGGCCTCAATTATTTTTGCAATTTATTGCTTTTCTGTTATATAAATTACGCCTGTAATGCAAATAATATAATTGCATTAAATTAGTGGATATATATTAGCCGGCATCTTTGTTTATATCAAACGTGCTCATTGCAGCTGCTATTTTTAGTGTTGCACAACACCAGAGTATGCGCAATTAATGAGCGTTTTTACATATCTCAGCAAAGTAATTGCTTTTCAAATTAATATTTATTTATCTGCATATTTCTTTGAGTAATTACAAATAACTCATTGTGAAGTTAATGCAATTTAATAGCTTACGATGTGTGAGTATCGAGTAAATCGAATGATTTTTCTAGTGTTATTGGCGTGCTGATAGGCATGCTAGGCCCAACCGGTGCTGTAAAATACTCAAATACATTGTTAAAATTCGCAGGAAATTCGCAAGCCAGCGAAAATTTAGGAATAACAAGGTAAACAATCCAACTGCGCGCGTTGCGTTAACAACAATAAGATGTATATATGAGAGACTGCACGCCGCACGCAGACACTTGTCACCAGTAACCAATACCAACGCGTATACAACACACACACGCAGCAATGGGCCTCGACTTTGATGTCGTGGAGTACTGCAAAGGTGTGAAAACAAAACAGTCCCAACCGCCGTTCGCCTGCCCGGTTCGCGATTGTGATCGCAGCTACAAAACACTTGTCGGCCTGCAGGGCCATCTCACCAACTATGACCACGATAATCCACAGCCGCTGACGCCAATTCTGAAGCCCAATAGAAAAAAGGCGCGCTCATCTCGCGCTCTGCATTCAACGCCCAAAGACAATGGCAGTGGTGGTGGCGGTAACTCCGAGGGAGAGAATGGTACCGTCTCAAGTAGAAGTACCGTTAATCCTGAATCGCTAGTGTCCTATAACGAACAGGAAGAAACGGTTACGTTCAACATCGATGGCAAGAGCGTACGCCTGGGCATTGATGATCCAATGCCGATTGTTGATGATGAGGAGTTCGCTCAGTTGATTGAACGTGGCTGTATTTTGAATGCGGACGCGCCACCGCTGGAAGAGAAGGCGTCGTGGGCACAGGTACAAGTGCCCGTGGCGAATGTGCGCGAGATTGACGACTACCATGTGCCTGATGCGCCGCCCAGGCCCTTGGCCTACTATCGCTTCATTGAGAAGTCTGCCGAGGAGCTGGATGGTGAGATTGAATACGATGTGGATGAAGAGGACTCGGCCTGGCTAGAGCACATGAACGAGCAGCGTAATAAGCAGAACCTCAATTCTATTAGCATTGATACCATGGAGCTACTCATGGATCGCCTTGAAAAGGAATCTCACTTTCAGGCAGCGGCAAATGGTACGCCCACTGGCGTCGAGGTGGACGACGATGCTGTATGCTGCATTTGCCTCGATGGCGAATGCCAAAACACCAACGTGATACTCTTCTGCGACATGTGTAATCTAGCCGTGCATCAGGACTGCTATGGCGTGCCCTACATCCCAGAGGGACAGTGGCTGTGCCGGCGTTGCTTGCAGTCTCCTAGCAAAGCAGTGAACTGTGTGCTCTGTCCGAATGCCGGTGGCGCCTTCAAGCAAACAGATCACGGTCAGTGGGCGCATGTTGTTTGTGCGTTATGGATACCAGAGGTGCGCTTTGCCAACACCGTGTTTCTTGAGCCAATCGGTAAGTCACCTTTCATGCGTCTAACTTTCATAAAATGACATCTAAACTAATCCGAACTTCGCCTTGTAGATTCTATTGAGACCATACCGCCTGCCCGCTGGCGCCTCACGTGCTATGTGTGCAAGGAGAAGGGTTTGGGTGCTTGCATTCAGTGCCATCGCAACAGTTGCTACGCCGCGTTCCATGTGACTTGTGCGCAGCAGGCGGGGCTCTACATGACCATGGACACAGTCAAAGATGGTCACAACGACAGTTCGGTGCATGTTCAGAAGTTTGCCTACTGCCACTCTCACACGCCTGCCGATGCCAAGCTAAAGACGAATGTGCCCGACTTTGAGGATACGCGTCTAAAGATGCGAGAGGCACGCAAGGCTCTTGCAAAGAAGCGATCGACGGCACCGGTGGTGCTGATACCCACGATACCGCCCGATCGCGTACAGGAGATTGCAAGCATGGTGCATATGCAGAAGAAGAAAGAGTTCCTCGACCGCATCATTGCCTATTGGACGCTTAAACGACACTATCGCAACGGAGTGCCGCTGCTACGCCGATTGCAGAGTCAGGGCAACAATCATGGTGTGATTCAGCGCAATGGCATCGAGGGATCACCTGATACAAAGGAGCTCTATCGCCAGCTAAAATACTGGCAGTGCCTGCGTCAAGATCTGGAACGGGCGCGTCTGTTATGCGAGTTGGTGCGCAAGCGAGAGAAGCTCAAGGTGGCATTTGTGAAAATCTCGGAGGAAGTAGTAATGCTGCAGCTGAATCCACTTGAGTCGGCGCTGAGTAAGCTATTAGATGCACTAGAGACGCGCGATACAATGGAGATCTTTCGGGAGCCGGTGGACACCAGCGAGGTGCCCGATTACATGGATATTGTGAAGCATCCCATGGATTTAGGTACGATGCGCACCAGGCTAAAGGATTGCCGATACACATCACTGGAACAGCTTGAGGCGGACTTTGATCTGATGATCCAGAACTGTTTGGCATACAATAACAAGGATACGGTGTTCTATCGAGCTGGTATACGGATGCGCGATCAGGCGGCGCCGTTGTTCGTGCAGCTGCGCAAGGAATTGCAGCGGGATGGCCTGCTGGAGCGCAATCAGCGCTCCCATGTGGATCATGTGGAGGGTGAGGTGGAACAGGAGCTGCGACAGCTACTGGCGGTGCCACCCAGTGAAGATGTTGTACAAAAGCTGCTCATACTAGCTGACAAGTCGCAGGTGCTTAAGAATCCCAGCTATCGCACCAAAAAGATTAAGCAAATCCGTCTGGAAATTACCCGCATGCGTAAGGCACTCCAAAAGGCGCGCTTTGCGGCGGTAAGTTGAGCCTTAGATTCCTCTAATACTTGATACTAATGGTGAACTACTTGCAGAGACACGCGGCGCATGCGCACTCCCAGAGTGACGATGATGACGAGGAAACGGGAGTGATACCATCCAAGAAACGCATGCGCAAGCGACTTAATAGCAGCGCAATGGATTTGGAGGAATCACAGGATATGCAGGTGCACCATAACGATGACGACGATGACGATGAGGACGACTCTGATGATGATTCAATGGTCGAAGATGGCGCCAGCAAGGATACTGGCCACATGGCTCAAACGCCGCCCTGCAGTCCCATCAAGAGTCTTAACAATAGCAGTTCTCCCGTGGGCATTAATCGAAGGTGAGTTCTTTGCATTGCCCATGTTGCTCTTTTATTTATACTCAATCTACTATTAGGACGGCCATTCTATTAACTCGCAAGGCGCAAGCGGCGCTTAAGAGACCGTCAGAGCAAATGACAACGCCTGTCAAGGAGGAACACCATAATTCTCAATCATCTAGTACACAGTCAACTAGCGCCAGCTCCAGTTCAACAACAACGGCGGCCACAGCCGCATCCAGCGTGCTGAATGCCTCGCTCGCAACTGCCACACCCACGGCCGCCAGCAACTTTGCGTTGACGCACAACAGCACGATAGCTGCAGGCGTTGCAGTCGCCGCTAGTCTAACACCAACATCAATGTCTGTCAACAACAAGCTGAGCTTAAGCCTGGGCTCTAGCCTGGCGCTGGCCAAGTCACCGAAACGACCAGCACGTTATCGTCGTCTGCCTTCGATGTCACCAAAGAAGTCACCGAATCCAGCAGCGGCCGCATTGAGCGCCTCCTCACAGGTAAATGCTGCTGCTGCTGCTGTGGGGCCAGCGGAACCCCTACCCTTTGAGCGCATCCCGGACAGCTTTCGAGTCTATAGAGCGAACAATCAGCGAGACGTTAGCGACAGCGACGATGCGCCCTCACAGTCGAGCAGTCCCTGCAGCAGCTGTTCCGACTTTAGCATGTCCGGCAGCTGTTCTGACTTTGACAGCGATGAGGCCAGCGATGGCGATGCTCACAGTGATGATGGCGACTCCGAAAGCATGAAGGGTAATGTTATGAATGAGGACTCGCAAGGGGATTGCACCACAGATGCCATGGATCTGCAGCACGCCAACCTAAATAACACGCAGGGCAATGGCAACATGGCTATCAGTAGCAGTGACAGCAGCTCTGACAGCGAGGATGATGATCGGCATAGCGTCGATATGCTGGATGCCAATGCAGCTGGCAAACAGCGAGTGACCCGCAGCACGCCCACACCATTGCAGGGGCGAGGCGGTGCAATGGCTGCGGCTAGAGGTCGTGGCAAGCGGCGTAGCAATCTCAGCGAGTCCACCAGCTCGACGGCGACGCCACCGCCACTCATACGCAAGGCGGGCAAGTTGCGTTCAGCCACGCCCAATGAGTCGCCGCTTGTAAATAACATAAAATCGCGACGGAGCACAACTACAGCCACCAGCCACAACCACAGCCTCAGTAACTCAATGACAACGACCCTAACGAATAACAACAAGAGTAAACTTCACCATGAGCTGGAGGAGACGGCGACTGCAGGTGGCGAGTTGCTGGTGCGGCACAATAGCTCGCAGAAGGCATCGCTGGAGCCACTGCAGTTGGTATGGGCCAAATGCCGTGGCTACCCTTGGTATCCGGCGCTCATCTTGGATCCCAAGACACCCAAGGGTTTCGTATACAATGGAGTGCCACTGCCGGCGCCACCAACGGATGTGCTTGCACTGCGGAAGAATTGCGTTGACGACATTGTCTTTTTGGTGCTCTTCTTCGATGTGAAGCGCACATGGCAATGGCTGCCGGCGAATAAGCTGGACATACTGGGAATTGACAAGCAGCTGGACCAACAGAAGCTCGTCGAGTCGCGCAAACCAGCCGAGCGCAAGGCGGTGAAGAAGGCCTATCAGGATGCCTTGCATTACCAGAGTCAGGTATCAGATCTAGAGGGTCAGGGGCCCGATCCCATCATGTGAAAGCTGTTTGCCCAATTGCATTTAACAGTTAATCTGTTAAATGCGTCCCCCGCCTTGTAATTATGTTTATGAATATTCATTTCGTATGTCAATGAATATATCATATCTATACGCTCTTCAAATGGTTCAGCCATATGCAGAGTTACGAGCTGAGAGCTATCATATGTATGTTTGCTGCTTGCTGTTCGTATTGTTACTGAAAAAGGCCCTCCATTAGTGTATTTCGTTAACATATTTACTTATATATTTTCGATATTCAAAGTATCTATCGATTTCGAATTCGAAGTTTCCAATTTACACAGCAAGTGGCAATTTGATAGTTGGTTTTCTTCTTTTTAACGTAACTCCCCAAAGTTGAAAGTATATTCGATTAGTTTTAAATTATTTTTCTTATTGTAAAATTTTGTAAAGCTTACTTATTTCCTTTCATCCTTTGCACAATAGAAACAACAACAACAAATGGAATTTATAACCTCAAGACGTTTCACTAAAAATCAAATCAATGTTTAAGTTAAATAGTTTTAAGCCTAAACAAAATCCAGAAAATAGAAAATAGTTAAGCAAGCATATAAAAATGAAAAATGTAAAAAAAAATAACAGCAACAACATTTACAAATAGCATTAAATTGTGTATGTGTGAGAGAGTGTATGTGCTTGTATGTAAATGTCTATTAGGTGTGTTCCGTTTTTAATTTCCGTATGAACAAAATATAAAAGTTTGATTATTATTACGATGACGATGATATACGGCGATGATTATTATTATTATTATTATCATTATAATTACGGTGTGTAATTAATGCAAATTATTAGAATATAAGTAAAAAGATTAGACAATTAAGTATTGTAGTAGTTGCCCGTAACACGATTGAATATTGTTTAAATTTAACGGTAAAGTAAAGTGCAGAAAATAAATGTTTTAAACAAAATTTCCCAACGCATTTCATTCAAACCTGAGCGCCTACAGTTTTGCAGTCGCTGCATCAGGCGCATACAGTTTGAGAGGCGCCGAGGCGAGAGCGTCACAATAACTCGATTTAAGCCAATTTAATTGGACAGAAAACGTGTTAAATGAACGAATAAAAATACAGAAAAATAAAAAAACAATACAAGTACAGATCAGCATGCCAGATGACAGATTGGACAACTGGCAAGACGGAGCAAAAATACGTAAATATACGAAATAATAAAATGTTTTTTTGATAAATTTAACAAAAACAGACGCGTCATTACTGCGTGTGTGTTTAGGCTGACAAAATACGCGTAATCGAATTGCATTTGTCAAACTCGACTTTAATCTGGTAAATGATTGGCAATAAGTGTGCGATTCTCTCTCTCTCTCTCCTTGTATCTCAATCTCCAACTACAACTACAACTTAATAGAACCCCCAAAATCCCAGCTACATTTGGCCTTAATTACTAATGCAAATTAATTTGCGACTGTCTGCGATTGAAGTTTATTGATGTGGATGTTAAGTATTTGTTGTTAATCGTAGTATTTATTGTAGTTGTTGTTGTAGCTGTTAGTGTTCACTTGACAGCGTCGTGTAGGTCACTGTGCGTTGGCGCTCTAATTGATGTATTTATTTAATAATTGCTTGTACGGGGCAACATGAAACGGAACTACGTCTTGGCCAGGCAAACAATTCATTGGCCAGGCCAAGTGTGTCTCTGGCAATTGGAGCACGCTTCAAACGTTTGTCTCGGCAACTGGAACTTCCCAATTGGTATGGAAAAAAACGAGTTCGCTGACAATTTCAATTTGGCCAAATGACGTAAATGCGACTACCAATGGCCAGAAACAAAGGTTTAAAAAAAGAATATTTTGTGCATGAAAATAAATGGCCTTGGCTCGCGCTTTTGTTTTACATTTATTTTTAAAAATTCCAAATGATTAAGAAAAGCTTGTATCATATTCAATATTTAAAGCATGAGTGTGCCAATTTCGCGCCTTCCCGCTCCATCCAACACTCCCCGACTTATTAGCAAATTTACCCAAATATTATTTTTTGTTAGTGAAATACTAAATAAGCTGCTTACCGATTCGGAAAAACATTTTTGCTGACGCTGCCTTTTTAACCATTCACAAATATTCATTGAAGCCCAAGTTGTGCTGCTCGCTCTTGCTGTTGCTGTTTGCCTTTTATTATTGAATCGAGTTGGGGGTTAAATGTTTAAATTAATTTGCACGCAGCTTCAGCACAGCAAGTTCCGTACTATGACGTTGTAGCGTGCCATGTCGTATCAGTGGCTTTAAAACGCAACTGAAATCGAAAATGGCACTGGGTTTTTTCTCTCTCAAGACGGTATTGCTCAGTAGCTGAATCCGGCGGTAGCACGTGAGGCTATCAACGTGGCTCACGAGCAATACATATACAAATCGAATCAAAACTGAGAAATATTTTTTTGGAATTTTGAAATTTTACAGTTCAAGTACGTTTATTGGCCATTAGCTCTTGCCTTGTCGCGAATTTCGACTGAAATGATTTGCATAAATTTGTAGATACTCTCGCTGTATTTATGTGTGTAGAAGGAGGTGTGCGGCTGTGTGAATCTTACAAGGTTCAGCGACAGCAAATGCAACAGCAACAGGAAAAAAATCTCAAATATCGACAGATGCCAGATTTTGTTGAGCTTATGGCGAGGTTTTTTTCTCTGGCACGACAGCAGAGCAGACATCTTAATAAATGCGATGAGTGCGCTAATTAAATGTAATTAGCGCACGTATCGTGCAAGCTCTCACATTCATGCTAAAACACTAAAATTTGCGTACGCCGAATGTCAATGGTCGGTATAGTGAAGTAAAGTTATCCATACAAGATAAGATAAGGAGCAACGTGCATATCACCCGTATCCCACAACTGGTGCTCTAATTAAACGGACGTGCCTCCGTTTTTATTTCTCCATCGATTTGCGCTTTAATCGTTAATAGAGCGTGTGGACAACAGAAAAATTAAAATAAATTGCGCATATGACGCCAATCACCCGAAAATTCTCGCCTATTGGTCCCATGCTCCCAGATCCAGACGACCATGTGACGTCGCAGTCGCGGCAGACGTCGCTGCCAGCGTGACTGTGGTCAGTTCAAGAAAGCTACAAAATATAGTATGCTTATAATAAAAATCTATACTATGTACATAGATGGCCCACTGAGACTCAGGCGCTTGGCAACAAGATTTCTAAAGCTTTTTGCAATTCCACTGAGTTGTTATGAAATTTTCGACAACCTGAGAAAGTGGCTCAGCTGAAATGTAAGCATTGTATTTGTGTGTCGATGATTACGTGGTAAAGTGAAATAAATGGTATTACAATGCCAATACACGCACCTTGTCATGTGAGTGAGATTGAGTAAGGAACAAGTGTGTCAAGAATTTGACAGTTGTTTGTGATGCCACAGGATAACCCAGTTGCATCTAATGCCAACATTTGACTACTAAATTCACACTTCTACTAATTACACGTTTATCATTTGAATGGGACACTTACTGTGTCACGTAGTTAACACCTAAATTGACGCAGGCCTCCTTTATTCTTAATACAAAACTGATCAGTGTAAATATTAAATAAATGTTAATAATATATGTAAATGCGTTAAGCAGCTGCTGTCATCTGGAAGAGTAAAGCCACAAGTATTTCCAATTGATTTGCACATTCTTTATGCCCGGCCATATAATTTAATTTGCATATTTTTATTGCCTACCCTTATTGCAAATTTCCTTCGGTGACAGCTGCCATATATAGCATAATATATATATTACTTATGCATGTACATACAAACATACATTTGTAAGTCTGTGAATTGACCATATAACGGCGCCGGCTGAAATTAACTTGAATTTATTATTAAAAGCCGCAAAAGTTGAGATGTTGTGCGTTAAACCGGTCGAGCCCTGAACTGAACTGCCTCCCAACTTCCAACCCAGACCAAGAAGATGATCTGCTGACGGTCAGCGTCATGCAGGCGCGTCCCAACGGCGACTGTACAACAGTTCCGGCTAAAAATAAGCCTTTACCATATATGGGTCTCATCTTGTGATCACTGTTTTCCAAATTGATATTTTGACAAATGCCAATCGCACTTAAATGATTACCATAGTGCAGTAGAAGCGTTGCACAGCTGCCCTTCGCATCGTTTAATTTATGGATGGCAGCTATAAATTCACAGGTCTGGGACTAAAAATATCTCAGACTTGACCTTCAAATGGACGCTAGTGAATGGAATGGGCTGCATAACGGAAGAACAAAACAGGATAAACACGACGGCCTCAGCCTCAGCTGCAGATGCCAATGGATGGGCAGCCAATTAACCGCCTGCTTTGGCTGACAAGCTGACAAGCTGGCTGCCTGGTTCCTTGGTTGCCTGTCTGACTGAGAAGCAGCTAAAAGCCCCAAGAACACACAGCATGTAAGCGATAACATAGACCGCTCGAACGACACACGCGAACCTGAGACTTAAGACTCGTCTTGAACCTAGGGTAAGAAGATATTTATTGGCACATCCTCTGCGTCAACTGACTGAACGGGTCGGCTCAAGGACAACGACAGGCTTTGCGGTTCTTTTCCAAACGACAGTGAACTATAAAAGCCCTCGACTGGCGTCCAGCAATGCAACAGTCTTCCTCGAGATCGACTCGCCAGCAAGTCGTCATCGAAGTTGTAGCGAAGTTTTGGTTATATTCGCACACCAAAAGTCCTACAAGTCGCAAGTCGAATTAATCCCCGCACACACCCCATCAGGATGCGTTTGATGATCCTCAGCCTGTTGGCATTGGGTGCCCAGGCTCACACCATCAGCTATCGCAACAATCTGCAGGCCTTTGCCCCAGCACGCGGTGAGTTTCCCGTTCAGAGTGAACTGGCCCAGGGCTATGTGCGCTACCTGGACAACACTGGTGCCGAGCGTCTGGTTGGCTTTAGCTATCCGGAGCCACTGTACGGCATTCGTAGCCAGCAACTGAATCAACCGATAAGCCCCAACTACAAACTGGAGGAAAAGGAGAATAGTTTGGCCCTCTTCCGTGCCTGGTGCGAGCAACGTTACAGTACTTTGCGCCTTGAGTTGGAGCGTATAAAAGCCGAAGGCAAGAAGCCCTCGGCCAATATCCTGGCACAGTTCGAGCCCCTGGAGCAGATCATCAAGACAAAGGCCTTTGAGCCCGTACCTGGATTGAGTCCAGAGGTGCAGCGTGCTCGCGATGAACATTTGCGAATCTGGAATGAGGGCCGCCTTCAAGTGCTGCAAGCCGAGCTGGCTCAAGGCCAAGTTCAGCCTCAGCTGCAGTCACAGCCACAGTTGCAGTTATTGTCTGTGGATCAACGTTTTTCACCCGAGGACATTCTTCTGAAGTCAAAACCAGCAAAGCCAATCAAGCAAGCTGCCAAAATTCCTGAACCTGAACAGTCAAAGTCGCCGTTTGTAGAGCAGTTGGAGTCACTGTTGACGCAACAGAAGCCGGGACTCAAGGCGGGACAGGAAACACCCGAAGTGTTGCGCGCTCGGGAAGAGCATCTCAAGCAATATACCGAAACTCTGCAGACGCATCTGGCACTGAAGACCAACACCAACATTCAACCACAAGAGCCACAGCTGGCACAGCCGACACCACAGTTGCCTCTGCCGTTGCCCGTGGAGGAGACGCCCGAGGTGAAGCTTGCTCGCGAGGAACATCTGAAGCAATTCAACCAAGAGATTATCCGTCAATCGGCTGTGGCACAGCAGCAGCAACAACAGCAACCACTTGCCCCTTTGCCAACAGCAGCTGTGAAGATCACAAAGAGCGAACCCTTGCCACTGGCTATTAAGCAAACCGAACCCATTGCTCCACTGCCCGCTGTCACCATCAAGAGCTCGATTCCCAATGCATCACCGGTTGACCCGATTCCAGCCAAGCTTTCCCATGAGCAGAGGATTCAAGTGCTGCAACAGTTTAAAATTAAAGCCGAGGATAAGGTGGCCGATATTGAAGACAAGATTCAGCTCGAGGAGCGTGAACGCAAAGAAGAGCTTTGGCGTGAGAGGGAATTGCGTCGTGAGGAACAGAAGCAGGCAGAGATGGAACAGGAACGAGAACAGTATCGACTGATCGTCGAGCAACAGCGGCTCGAAGCCGAGCGTCTGTCTCTGCAGCTGCAGGAACAACAGAGGCTGGAGACTGAACGTTTGCAGGAGTCGAAGCGTCTTCAGGCCGAGCAGCAGTTAATCCTGTCCATTGACAACACACCCATTGAACCCAGCAGCAGCTATAAATTGATTGCCCCAACGCCAGTTAGGCCCCAGACTCAGGCTCAGGCTCAGGCTCAGCCCCAGACCCAGCCCCAGCCTCAAGCTATTGCACAGCAGCAGCAGGTTCAGAATGGCTTCTTCCTGCGCATCCAAGCAGGTCAACAGACTGCCGAACCCATCCCGGAGACCATTGGACAAAATCCCTTCCTCACTCGCTACATTCAGCAGCCACAGCAGGCGCAAGTGAAAGTGCTCAGCTCTGCCGATAGCACAGCCAGCTCTTCAGCCATTTCCAGCTCTAGTTCGCTCTCCAGTTCCAATTCGATTGCAACGGGTCTCAGCGAACTGGAGAAGGCCACGCGGGAGCATTTCAAGGCACATGAGATTGCCCTGGAACAGTTGCGTTTGGCAAACCTGAAGAATCCGGAAGCAAGTGCGACTCCGTGCCAACACATTTAGTGATGCCATAGCAATTGGGACACAAACAAACACACCACAGAAACACAGATACACAGAAAGACACTCAACGATTAGTATTTGCACAATTCATCAAAATTCGATTCCAATTCATATGCATTCATTACTTACATAGGCTTAAATACTCGTACTCATTCACGTTCACGTTCACACTCATACTCGTACACCTGTAGCGACTAAGCGATTCAATGAATATAAGTTTTAAATGCATTCAGTTGAGAAACAACGCAAAAAGCAAAGTAAATTATCATTGTATCTTCTTGTTCAATTCCTCTTATCACTCGCCATTGGCAGACAAAGGAAGTTGCCCCAATGAACAGTTACTCGCTATAACAGAACGTTCTCTCATGCAAATCAATGGACTGTCGCCAGCTTGGCGGCCTCTCTTCGCACTTCCTCCTTTGCCGCCTCGCCACAAACCCATTTAAAATGCGCATACTGAGCTAACTAGAGCAACGAGCAGATGAATCTGTGATTCAATTGATGCCAAAAAATAACCGCTATGCCACTTGCCGCATCTCTGGAGGTGGACACAGTTGTGGACATGGGCAGACGTGCCGCAGGGCAGGGCAACTCAAATGTGTAGTACGTGTATGCAAAGTCTATGCAAATTTCCAAACGCGACACCTACAAATTGTACCAATTAGCATGTGTAGCCAACGCATAACTGACCTAGCTCAACGACAACTGTAACGGCACAGTAAAGGCAAAAATCACCGTTAGATTTGAGCAGTTTGCTTGCTGAAATCTGCCACGATAGGCAGCAAGGTGATTACGTGGCGTATGAGTAATCAGCAAATAGCGCGTGCTCGGCTTTCCATGAGTAATTGCTGAGGAAGCTCTAGCAAAATCTACTTGACGTGACCCAGATCCCCAACTGCCATATATGGCAATGTGGTAACAAGATGCTGCCACAATGCTGATAAAACAAACATCTTATCATCGTCTTGGCGGGAAGTGGGCATTTCCCATTTGCTGTCTCATCATAATGGAGAGCAAAGTTCTAGTAGATGATTCATGAGTGTTTAAACATTTGATACTATTGCAAAAGACACATCAGCTACAGTTCGTAATTGCCTTGAACTGCTAATCAACAGCTGGCAGAGACTAGCTAATCAAATGCCAATTTGATACGTAATACATTTCATTGGCACACATTAATACACATAGTTCACGGTGATAGACGAAAAGCGAATTGGCTGATGAAAGAGTGGTCTATTCGGAAACATGTCTGGTGTCTGCGGTAAATGGGGTTACGTCTGATAAGTTGGCATTTTCATTGCCATTGGCCAAATGGTAATGTGCGCAGTTTAATGTTGGTGTATTTATGATTATTGCATTTTGATATCTTTGATATATATTGATTATAAAGCTAGGGATTTTAGACAGTTTTCGGGTGAGCACCATGAGATGCCAAAAGAAGCTTTAAATCAGCGACAATTGAATTAAGATTTTGGTAATGAAATTTCAGATTTCAGATGTCATTCTAAGTAAAGTGCAAATAACAATTATAAAAGATAATTAATATAATACTAAATATTAGTAACGCAAGAGAAAATACATTTCGCTAATGCTCGGTATTTATTTCATAATTATTATTTAATTGCCTCGCAAATTTGCGTGTTGTGTTGATTGAAATTTAATTTTATAATAATCGCCTGTGTTTCATATATTGATAATATCCTGGTAGAATGAGAAGAACACATTTGTGACAAACTGTGGCTTCTTGTTAAGTATCCAAGTGAGAAGCAATACATAGTCCCCACTTGGAATTGGTAGTGTCAGATTTGCAGGATCATAGTAAAAATCCTTTATAAGCTGTATGCCCTGAAATGATTTGTAATTTGCAATTATAATAAATAAGTGAATGTTTTATCTCATACCTCATAGGGACACGTATGGTTTAAGCTTGAGAAGTCTTTTATTATACTCCAAAACAAGTTGAACACTCGATGCTTTCGCTGCTTAATAAAAGTGCATGCATCGATTGTGTAGTTGAATATCGAGGGACCATATCCAAATACCTTAGTTTTCAGTTCCAGCCTTATGTCGATGATATTTGCGGGATGCAGAAGAAAGATTTCAATATTCAATGTTGTGATATTGCGGCTTATAGCACGCAGGCGACACTCATTGACTTGGACCCAGGATTTGTTCTTCGACTCACAAATCGCATTGGTCATTTTGCAGAACGGTGCCATCTGTTAAATAATCAAACTATAATTAAACTTTTATGCTTAATTCGATCAACGAATATATTCGCATACGTCGCAGTTTTTTATCAGGATCAGTGATAAAACAACACAACAAATCACAAGCTTCAGTTTTGTTTTCATGGCTTCAATGACTCTTTTTCGACTGATGGAAAAATGTATCAGAATTGAACAATCTTAGTTTTCTAAATATTTGACTCATTTGAGCAAAATTTATCATTTAAATATTATTTTGACATTGATCATTTCGATATTAAAAAGTTTTTGTAGAGATTGCTCGACACCGAGATACCTTTTACCAATTAGATACAGTAATGGACATGGCTAAAAAATACGGCTATTAAACAACAGTTAACTTAAAATTTTTTTAAAATCTGTAATTTAATTTCAGAAGAAGGCGCGGAAGAAATTATGATAGTGTGTAGTTCTTTCTTAACTAAAATGTAAAAACTAAAACAATGATTTTCAAAATATCAAAAATTCGAATAATGAAAGTTTATTGTATATGCTAATCACGGTTTTAAGGAGGTTTGATGACCTATAATCATACATTTTAAATTCAATCGTAAATTGCAAGGTTATTATAGTATGCACTCAACACGATAATTCATTTTTAATTGTGATGTAGATAAAACACACATACTAAAAAAAAGAGAAACTTATTTGAAATCGTTATTTAAATGATTCAATCACCATTGTACTTGCCATTCGAATTTCAATCACTCAATGTATTTCACAAGCTTAATAAATATTTGATTTTAGCTTATTTTTAACTTGGCCATAAGAGGTAACATCGCTCAGGTGATTCCCCTCAAAGCGAAAAGCAAACAACGGCGCATTTGACTCCAATTCCTTTTGCCGATTTCCCCGCTCTTTACTGTTTTTTTCACTCTCCCCAGCTCTGTGGCTTGTTTTTCTTTGGAATTGCGTCGTCTGATAAGAAATACTTAATATATTTTTATACGACTCTATATGCTGATACAATTTTTCCACGATTTATTTTTGTTATATTTTGCTGTCTTCTTCATACGGTTGTTTTTATTGTTGATAATAATGTAGTGTTGCGTTTATTTGCTTTGCTATTTATGCAGAAGTCGCAGGCTAATTATAACATTGCGACAAGCTATTTTTGAACCTGTCCGGTTATTTTTGTCCCGTCCAACCTGTAGGCGTAATCCCACTTCCCATTCGGAGCCATCAGAATGCTACTTTCGTCGCGAATCGCTGTTTGTTTTGCCAACGTTCAGTCAAGAATTCGCCGGGTTGCTAACCCCCACAAGGCATAAGACGAAGATAAGGTTTGTTCACGCTGTTATCGTTATTGAGAAAGTGGGTCTGCGAGCTTCTTAGTGCTTTGAAACACTTTCGAGCATGCTTGAACTTGAGCATGATACATCAACAAGAAGCCAAACAAACAGAACTGATTAACTGATAAGATATAGGGCTAATAAGCAGACTTGGCTGACTCGATTTTCAGCCGAATGCATTTTATTATGACATTTATGACAACAAATTGACCAATCGAATAAATTTGTTGTAAATTTGTTATTCTTAATTATAGCACAATCGGTTGTAAAAATAGACTTCCCATATTCCCGGAAGGCATTGGTTATCGCATTGATTTATACTTGCGAATGGGGAAGTGTAATATTGTTGAGACTTGAAAAACAATAGAAGAGAATGTAGGCAAATGAAAGCTAACAACATTTTTTGGCAAACATAATTAGTACGATGGGTTGTCATGCCAGAAAAAAGTGGACTTATTTGGGTTGATCGAAAAACGTGTTGCGTGATAGTCACATGCTTATTATCACGTTTCTGATAAGCTTAAATAATGGCACTAATTATGGTGCAGTTGTTGTCTGACTAATACATAAATCATGATTATGTGCTAAGTAATACAATGATGATAATATTTTAGACATAGAATGGGTCCAAAGGTTGTTTTGGATTATGTTTATGCAACCTTTTTTTTATATGCAAGATTATTTATTCATTAAATGAACCATGAAAACTGCAAAGGTTTATACTATTACGAGTTATTGAAGTAGCTAATAGGTTCAAAGAGTTATTATAAATGTCTATAAAAGATTGTCAAAAATGATCAAAATTGTCAATATCAAAAACTCTATTTTTAAGTTAAATTTTAAATTGACTCGCTCGATATAAATTATTATTACTCATAATGTGCAGATGTTCAAAATTGTTGCAGACTTCAAGAGAACTTTTAAATTTATTGCAGTACGGCTGAAACCAAATAGTTATGTTAACATATTTGAAGACCTTGTAAAAATCACACGCTTTGCAGATAGAGAAAAATCTATGATTTCAATTAAACTCCTATTTCAATACAATTAATGAAAAATATTTTATATTTCATTTTATCGAGTTAAGCTTTCGTAAAGTTTGAATTAGCCAGATCATTCTATGGAAAGCAATTTTATTTTATTTAGACACGATTAATGTGACGAAAGACTTTTTTCGTCATGGGAGCCAATGTTTTCAATAAATCGAAATGTAACATTTGTATCTAATGTTAATTTTCTGTTTAAAATCCAAGAGGCAGACACTAAATAATCACCCGTAGGCAACGGAAGTTGCATGTGCTCCACACTGAGATACATTCCTAGCAGTGTCAAATTTCCCTAAGAAGAAAAGTTGGCGGTTACATTACGGTTTACCATTATCAAGACTGTTACACTTACCACCAGGGGACATTTTTTGTAGATGACATTTGTGTAATCTTTGACTTGATTGTAAAATAAAGAAAATATTTTATTATTCTTCTTGTTTAGATAATCGCAAAAATTCAAAGATGTTTTAAGTATCCACGGCTTGAATCCATTGGCGCGTTTATAAACTTGAATGTTAGCATGAATGTCATTAACGGGATGAAGCCAAGAGACCACCATGTTCAAAGTGTTATTGTCACGCGCAACTGCGCGAATGTGGCAAACAGGTACCAGGATTAAAGACTTATTATATGAAAAACACTGAGCATTCGTAAATTTATATATCAGTGCTTCCTAAAAATGATAAACCTACAATTTAGTTATAATTCAAATTTTTGGAATCTGATACTTACATTGCAGTTTTTCTCTGCAGCCAGGATAAAAAAGATAATAATAATACTTTTCTGCATTATGAGAGCTTTCTATTTGCGGCTAAAATTATACTATTTATATAATTCTGAGTTTTGCTTTTTATAGACAGCACTCGGAACGCTTCAATGGATTGAGTAATGTTCATAACTGTAGAAGCAATTATAACTATTTTATTTATTATACTGCATAACAAAATTATTTATGTATTCCAGACACGCATAGTTGGAATAATCTATATAGTAGTTCACAAATGAACTTAATATTATATATGAAGCAAGTATGTAGCACAAATATTTCAATTTGTCAGTTCGCATTATAAAGACTTTGATTACTATTAAATGATAAGAAATAATTAATTAAACGAATGACAATATTTGAATTGTAATATTATTAATTAAATTATGTTTAAAATAAAACTTAGTTCGCGCAGCTAATAATCAAAATATAATAAATAATATAATATATAATAAATATTTTCATAGACCCGAAGGAATTAAAATGTTGAGATAATTTCAAAAACAATAGATTTATTTGTTTGCATACGCAATGAAAAAGCTTATGATACGAAGGTTTGACGTCATTAAATTGCTTTCGTCATTAATTTTGGCTTGTTAGTTATGCAACTTAGTTTTCTGCCGTTCAATATATACATATGTATGTATTTCTAAAGTACAATGTTTATAGAAGAGGAAATGTTTAAAATATGAACTACATAACACATGTGTGCTTTGTGATTCCCCAGTGGCTTGTCTTAGGGGAAATGCGTTTCTTGGAAATAAGTAGGTGAAATCTTAATTTGTTTATTATGGTTTTTGGGGTGTTATTATTTACTGCATGAGATTACCGATACGCCCGCACATACACAGAAGTACCTTACGATAAGCACTTTCAATACTCACAAGTCTGAACATTGATGTGAACGAATATGAATGTAACTTAATTAAACAAGCACTTAATGTTATATAATCGTTAAGAATCCATTTTTAATGCCGCTGTTAAGTCTTATTAATACCCTTGAGGGGCCTGAACCTGTGGATGAGCTGAGATTTTCGACATGATAAGTGAAAGCAAGAGATTTTGACTTACGTGAGAAAGTTTTATGACATTGACGTAGTTAGGGTGCTGCTTTGCCTCTGTGTGAGTGGGTGGTTGGTTCAGCCTGCATAACGGTATAAGGTAAGCGGACACACGCTGCGTATGCGCAACGATTTGCGTAAGCAAACAGACAAATGACACCAGACAACAGCACAATCGCGACATGTGCATAATCCGCTGATTGTACAGGAATCTTAAACATTCTTTATGGTATGCCAGGCCAGCGATTAATAAAAACTCAATCGTAATTGTGTGTAACTGTGCTTTTACAGCACCGTACAAAAACGTGCTTAAACATGTCGCGATCAGGTAGCGTCGCCCCACTGAGAGGCGTCAGACCTTGAGATCGACAGCCCTTCTCTCGCTCTCGCTCTCGCTCTCTCTCTCTCTCTCTCTCTCTCTATCGCTTTCCCTCTTTTTTCTGCGTAATATGCTCACATTATGAATTCAGCTTATCAGCAAAAAGTTGACAAAGTTTCTTTGCTCGTCTCGTGGCACGCGCTACGAGAGAGTTTGCCATATATTCGTACTCATGCGCGTAGAGATAACGATGCTATCAGATATCGGCTGGCTCTCCCCGACGTCTGAGTTCTTGTGAAATTCAACGCTGTCATGTTAACTGGCGCCACACTTAAAAGAGTGCCCAATCTACCCAACATTTTCAACTAATGTACAAAGAGCAAAACGCAATCAATGGGGCCATAACAAAGCAATCGAATTAAATATAAAAGCACGACCAGACTGGCGAATTCGCATGCTATTTATGTACACACCATATTTCGCAACCGTAAATGTGGTGCTAATTTCTGGACCAAAGACATTGTTTAAACCAACAAGGGGAAGCAGCAGCAGCAGCAGCAGCCACTGCTTTATGCGTCCTGCAGGTGCAATTGCGTTTTAGATTTATACAAATAGACAAAGCGTTCGTGTCTATATTTGCTTTCATATTTACTTTTATCATTTGTAGCTTCTACAACTACTATTATCAGAGTAAAAGTTTTACACCTGATGCGCATTTTATGGCCAACTGAAAGATCTCAGGGAATGTGTGGAATGACTTTGTTTAGTTTAATCGTAAATTGTGTTGGGTTAGCAATCTGTCTAGCTCTGCGGTATAGTACAATTTCAATTGTTTATGTACATTGGCATTCCTTCTGTGAATTTCCACTGAAATATTGGCAAATTCATTTGTTTAATTTGGAAATTTTCGAACATTCCTTACATTGGCTAAGGGAATTTCGCCAATATTTCAAAATGTCTGAAATATTTCCAAGTCAATTCCCAAGACAATTTTCAAGGCCCCAAAGCTAATCATTTGTTCGCTGTACAAATAAATCTTATCAGTTCTTTACATACGGCTAAGATTTTAGCTATTCATGGTTAGACACGCTTTTTTTATTAAACGTTTTCCCTACAAATATTAGCTATATAATACATTTTAAATATTATTAAGTTTACTGCACTGCCAGGTAAATAAGTGAATTTGTTGTTTGTTCGGATTTCCCCCAACCTATCTGGTTGCTCGAGCCCTTATGCAATGTAATATGTTTTGAAACTGGTTTGTTAGATTCAGAGTTTACAATTTACAATATTCATTCATAACAAATATTTCCCCTCGCGTGATTCTGTAAATGATTTCTCAGTCTCGTGTTTACTGCGCAGCTTTGATAGTCTCTAATCAATTGATTAAGTTGTGGAAAGGTTTTGTATTTCAGTCAAATACAATTAACTAACTATAATCGTAAATAAAACGAAATACGTGCTATCAAAACAGTATGATAAATGATGGAAATTTTGGCAGTCATCAATGCTATTTTGTCTAATTTTCAGGTTGAAGGTAGCCCAAAATAGGGCAATATCACATAGCGAGGGCGGCTCAAAAAGTTCAACGAGATTTCGTGAGATAAAATGGATTTATGTAATACTTGTGTAAATAAATAGGCTTTTTGTTCGTGATCAATCCTAAGAAAGTGTGCCATAATCTCATCCGCAATTATTTGCGTAAAATCTTTATGACTTTGGGGAACTCAGTAAACCGCACTTGGTGCAAGCTCTGTTATCGCTTGCTCTGGATTTGTTGTCGTTTGGTTTTGCCAAAGAGTGACAAAATAAAATCAACGATTCTGTAGAAATTCCCAGAGATAATACAGAGACATAATCCATGTTTGGGAGCATTCAAAACATTGATAACGAGACGGCTTTCGACGATTGTTTTATTTGTGCGTTTATGTGGAAAACGACAATAACAACAATGGCACGAATGCTCGTACGCAAATAAAAAAATAATAATAACTCGCAATTACAACTAAAAACCAGTTTGCCAGCTTAAATGGAATTATTTAAATCAAAACAAATAACTGTTAAATACGCGTCAAATTTGTGCTAAACCTAGTCCCAAGTTTATTGATTCCGTTGACATATGAATACACTCAACATAGCGCTCAACTGGTACACGCCTCGTAATTAGCACGCTTTCATGGCAATCACATGTACAAGTGTTGATATGGCTTATGGCTGGGGTGTCAGCTGTGGGTATTGAGTATTGCTGTGGAGAGTTATTGGGTCTTGAAACGGTGTCTCGATGAGGCGTGCTCAGTTCAGTAATCACGAATGAAACTAGTTTGCTTGGAGAAGTAACTTTGAGATATTTGCGGTTTGCGGTAATTCCATTTGACGTACGATCTGAGTTTAGAATATGCTAATTTGGGGATCGCACCAAAAGGCTGCGTTATTTATATGAATCATTGCCTTCAACGACATCACCATTGTCGTTGAAGTTTGCACTCAATCATGTTCAGACTTGCTTAGTCTTTGAACGGGGTCGTCTGCCTTGACAACTGCTTAAGCCAGAGGGGTGCTTCAGCCTCTGTCTCAGCACCAGCCGGAGTTCATATCGATCACTTAATTCACAGATTCGCATCGCAAGTCACGCTAAACACTTCCCGCTACTGAGCAAACACAATTGAGTAAATGTAAACTACACGAAAATTTCTCACATCTCATTTGCATAGGCCATAGGAGAGGCCATATCTCATACTTTTACACTAAACAAGTGCCGGTTATTGTTTGGAATCTGGGTAAAAGGTATTCCCCTTGTATTCCAAACTAAGTCAATTCAGTTAAACAGTCAATGAACACAAATCTCATTACTCAATAAGTCGCATGACTTGCCCAAATCTTGTGCCGAGAGATGCACAATGAGTCTGAATCTTGTTCTTTGGAATTAACGCTAAATAATTCGATACGTAGACTGTGGAAGTGTAAAGTCCGGCATACTATGATTGGATTCATCAAGTACTAAAGTCATAAGTACAATCATTGATAATTCAAACACGGGGCCTAATTAACTAATACAAGTACTTGGGGTGCTTATATAATTGTTAGGTTAGTAAACTGCATTGAGTAAATTAATTCTTTAATTACAAATAATTAGTTAATTTACTAATGAAATATAGCAAGCAAACTATATATTTATAAGAATTGTGTGAGATAATTGTAAAAGCAATTCATTAACGGTAGCTAAGTTAATAAATTACCTTTACAATTAGATCTGTCTCGTAATTTCCTAAGAAACATAAACGAATACGATTTATTGCATAATTCTCTAACTTGGAGTCGGAGAGGTTAAATGGGATTCTTATTGCTTTGGTGCTCTTTAAGCAAACTGACCTATAATATTGTCTCCAAGTGGTCTACTGGAAACGTTTGTGGAAAAGTGCAAAATTTTTCCAAATTTGTTTGGCACGATGTTTGCTGTCTGGACATTCATTAACATTTAAATCTCACTGGTCAAAACGTGCCGATACTCGTACGATTATTTAATTGCCATGGCAATCTAGTAGCAGTTTATTGGACTGCTGCTCGCTCTGCTTGGATCCAGTTTGTGGTACCGATTCAAAGCAACTATGTATAGTACGAATGTTATTGATAAGAACGTGCCTCTGTTGTCGATTCATTGGGGAATACCGCTGATAATGTGCCGAATAGATGGATCACATTAAGCAGGCTTATTAATATCTATGCTTATGGGATTTGCTACACTTGACGTCAGTAGTTGGTCGTAATGTTTTCGTCATAATGGCAAAGGTAAGAATGTTGTAAGACTTTTTTCTACAAACCTGTAAATTGAACTGAAGTGTCATTTTGAAATTATTTCCCAAGTCCGTGGGATATTTCGACATGTCATTGCTTGCTACAAAGAATTCCCCAAATGTTAAAGCCAAGTTCTCTTGTTTTTTTCCCTCAAAATATTTGTTATCATTTTGACAGATAATCAATGAATTCGTCATTCAACCAAAGTTCAGAAATCGCTGAAAGGAGCTGCAAATTTTCAATGATAAGTCTATAAAGTTTGGTTTTTTTTTCAATTTTTATTTTCTTATTTCTTGTTCAAAAAATTCTTTTCTTTAATTTTTTCTTAAATTAACAAACATTTTTTTGTTGTGTTTTGTTTTGTATTAAATAGTTGCCGGTTTATAGGAAAAGCTAACATAACAAAACTTTAATTTTAAAATACAAATTACAATTTTTTTGCTGTTTTCTTTTTGTTGATGATTAACAATTAGAATGGAAATCTGTTCATTGTGAACTAAATAATCGTAAATTTCAATTATTTAATAATTTGTTGAACGCTTAAAGCGAAATGGATAAAATAAAATAACCAGCAGCTGGTCACGCGCTTATGTGTGTGCTCGTGGCTTGGTGTGTGTGTGAAGGTGTTTGCCTCTGGTTGCGAAATTGCTGCCAGATTAAAGAGAGGCAGAGAGTGTAAATCCCTGTGTGTGTGAATGTATGTGTATGTGTGTAATTGCACTTCCGCAGCAGCCGTGATTTTGCCTCTTGTTGTTGTAGTTGTTGTTTTGGCTGCTGCAAGTTCCAATGCATTCTCGGTTGATGCTGCTACAACGAAGGTCGTCGGCTGCTTCTCTCGATCTCTGCTTTCTCTTTCACTCTCGTTCAATCTAGCGTATGATAATTGTCCATCGTCGCAGCTACTCTCATGCTTAAGCTGCTCCCTCTATATACACTTATACATATGTATGTTTATGTATATTATATGATATATATAAGTAATTGGAATATGTCCCAACGTCGGTTTCCTCAGAACTCTCCAAACGTTTGGGTACATTAACCTTGTCTTAACTGGTTGTTGTTCTTGGTTGTTTCATAAATTTAAACCATGTTTTGCCCCACTGTAACGGGCTGTTCAATTAAATGTCTGATCCTCTCACAGCTTATACGACTGGCAGCTGGACAACGGGATGTTGGGGTGCATCCCAGTGGGCCTCGCAGTAGTCGACTAATTGGTTCTCGGCCTTATTGAGGTGCTCCTCAATTTGATCGCCCGACCAGGTCTTTTGCACCAGGCAGCAGGATTCGACGCTTTCCTGGCCCAAAATGCGGCTCAGCTTGGTGGCATCATCCACCTTGATCACATAGATGTCGTTCTCATAGCAAAACGCCTCCAGTAGCACCTCGTGCATGTGTGTGGCTGAATCTCCGTCCTTGGGTACGGCCATCAGGCAGAAGAGCGAGCCCTCCGGTGACTTGGAGAGCACATTGATGGCGGCCGACAGACCGACGATCACTCGAGATTCAGATTGGGCTCTAAGTAGAGCAGATTTAACTGTGCGACCGATTGGCATATCACAATCGGCCATCTCCAGGCTTTGGTTGTGTGTGTAGTGTAGCATATTGGCTGATTCCTCAACGACCATTTTGGATGAGTTGTTAATTGTCACTTGAGCTTGGGCTTGAGCTATTTTTACAGCCTCTGTTTGCACTTTTGGTTTGTGGCAAAGTTTTTGCTTTTGATTGTTTGTGTTTTTGTGGCACTTTTTTTTGTGGTAGCACTGCTTTGTTGCTTTTGTTTTGTATTGCTGTTGTTGCTGTTATTAGCGTTTGTCCGTTGATTATATTCCTCGGCAATTTGCGGTCTATTAACTTTTGATTATGAAATTCTTTTCACGTTTACGCTGCGCGCTTTAAAATCCGTTAACCGTCTCGCTCTGTGCTTGTTTCAATTTTGATTTGCAATTTCACAATGAATGCTCCACGTTGGCGAGCGGCCGCTTTTATAGCTGCCCTCTCGCCGCCATTGAATTTCATCAGAAGAGCGCGCAAGCCACATATCGCTCTCGCTCTCGCATTCGCTTGTGCTCTCTGAAACAAGAGCTTTTTCGCAGGGGGCCTGCTCACGCATACAGAAGCAACAGTTGGTTAAGGCCAGCCGGCGTAAATCCCAATCAACTATCCCTCTCGCGCACTCTCTCATTTTGCGTATGTGTGAGTTTTTTTCCAAGTAATTTTCGCCTGACGCCTCCGCTCTCAATTCAATTTTGAAGCTTCAGCAAATTTATTTTTTGTTTCGCCCAGCACATTTTTGTACCTTTTTTTTTTTTTTTTGGGTAGTAAAAGATTTCCGTTAATTTGGGTAATTAGCATGTCTTGATTTTTGGTTTTTTTTTGCCTGTAGACAGACTATGCCTTTTGACTTAAGATGCATTGGAATAATTGATAATGCTATCAATTGTTATTTTCTTTTATCAGTTCTGCATTTATTGCTTTCACTCGGTGCCCTGATTCAAGAGTTTTTCAATGAAAACCACTAATGTGACCATTTCCAACAAAATTAATTTTGTCATAGGTTTTCGTACAAATTTTACTCACTGCGCTTAACTCAGCTGCCAAGATGATGACAATTTATAGCACTTTTAAAAGAACTCTTTATTATGATTTTTCGTAGATTTTCTCAAGTCGATTTTCACGCGAACTCAACGAATTTCGGCGTAACGTGTTGACCACCACGTTGTTTGTCATGCACTTGGCTATGGGCCAAACGGTCAACAGGTCGTATAAGTGAAAGCCAAATGAGTCAAAACATGCATATTTATATAACATATGTGTATGCATATGCTGGGCCAATGTCTGTTCCTAAGCGATCACTCATGACAATAGCTGACGTCAAGGAGCCACCCCGCCAGCGTTGCGTATACTTCATGCATGTCTTAATTAATGAGCGCGCGCGACAAACACTTGGGATTGGATACATGTTTGTTATTGTATTTCGCGTGAAATTTAGTGAATGAAAATGCTGTCGCTGTGAGGGGTGTTCGATCTGGAACTGTGCCCAGCATCATTTCATATATTATATTATAATTAGCCAGAGCTAAACGCATCATCTGTTGAACTGCCTTAAATCATAGTTGACGGAACTGCTCTTTATTGCACGGTGGTAACATTTCGTCAATTAATATTGTGTGGTGTGATGCCACTGATGGATGAAGGGGAGAAACCAAATACGCCATTGCTGGAGTTCAACTACCGCGCAAAAAGTGGCGTGTATATTTTCAGATCGTTAATGCATTTTTTTAATGAATTATTTGGTTGTGGTTCTTTTTTGATACGGCAAGCATATTTTTTGTTGACGAAGGGTGCTCAGTTTTTGTTAACATATGTATGTAGAATAACAAGTTTTATAAATAGCCACCTGCTCAACATCACGTATGTACATAAAACATATACGAGTACATACATATAAATAATTTATATAGTAGATATTGTAAATAAGTTGAATGTACTGTTGCAATTATGGATTGAGGTTAAAGTACTCTTTGTGGGAATGGATGCGGATACTCAGACGACACTCTGTCCAGCTCTCCCTTGACTCATCTGCCACCCTCCGAACTGAATCAAATCCAACTCAACTAAGCTGATCCCCACAAAAAAATTGTTCCCGCCAGAATTTCTCACCCATAAGGAAAGCGACAATAAGTTTAATGAACTTCTTGGAAAAAAGGCAAAATGGAACTGCGATTTTGAATTGCATTTTCACATATGTAGAATTTGGTATAAACAAGTTGGGAAACAACAACATCGAAATCATTGAACCTGCTCTGTTCCCCAAAAAATGAGTATAGTTGGCAGTTTTTGGGCTTAGGTTAATCACCTAGGGGCCAAAACTCTCGCCCAACATCTGCAAAAGGGCCAGAAATCACTGACCTATCTGAAATCTAAATGTAAATATTGTTAACTTGCTGCGTATAAACAAAAACACGGCTTGTAAAATTCTGCTTGCGTTAACTGTAAATACAATGGAGAGTTAAAAAAAATAAATAAAAGTGCAGCACTTGACGTATTCGTAGTACTACGAACATATATTATATATATATATATATATATATATATCTAGTATCTGCAATCAAATATCAGGCCATCCAATGAACTTGGGCCGGACCCGGCCCCGTTGTTTACTACTTTGAATACTATATTTATGCTCAACAATATTATGAGTAAGTGCTTCAAATGGGCCCTAGTTGCATGCCCCCGCTGCATGATGTGTGGCATTTAGGTCGGGGAGCTTCTCTTGCAGTCTATTACGGTCGATTGTTTGGAATATAAACGAGTGGCCAATGCGTGGCTGGGAAATGTTGCACATGTTGTATTGTGCATTGAGCCGATGCACAGCCACATTTGCTGAGTCATGCTCGAGAGCCAAATTCAAGCGACTAAAAATATGGTCAGCATGAGTCAAAATCACGATTCACTTGTCACTCAACGGGCAACCACTGAATGGCAACCAAAACAGGTTTTAGAATTCCTCGAAGCAGACACAAATTTAATACGTTCATGTGGATACAGGTATTGGACATTGAGTATTGGCATGAAATACATTCCGATGCGAAAGTCGGTCCAAAGTTCGATTGTAATACATGCTCGTCACTGCGTATGACTCTGACGAGCATCGCGTTTCGTCTCACGTGCACAGGTTGAAGACCAGTTAAGAGCTGCAAGCTTAAGACGTTAAGAGCGTGCCATGGCACCAATTATGCGACTGCACGATATGCAGCTGATGGGGAATTTTTGGTGCTGGGGAAATCCCAGCAGAAGTAGAACGACTAAATGGTTTCGGAAAGACCCCAATGCCTTTCAATTTGTCCGCTGTGGGATCAAAAAAGCAACTTATCTACGCACAGATTTGTGACTTTTTTGCATGAATAATAATGATAAATTAATGTGTTTTTATAACTTTTAAATGTACTTTTTTCCATTTTAAATTGTTATATCTTATTCATTTAGTTAAAGTATAATAAAAGCACCATCTTCGGGTTTCCCCATTGCCACGCCTTCGACATTGAAACCGGGATTTATTTTGAATTAGCTCTGCCTTATATGTGTAATACCAGTACATTCACATTAAACACATTAAATACGAAAAAATTGGTTAGATTATCTGAATGATAAAATGATAGATTATCTGAATGTTAAAACTTTTTAAGTTGAACTAAAATTAAAAAAATCCCTTCTAACGGCCATTTGAAAGTCGCACAAGTTGGCAGCACCTTACGAGAGTAAAAGCTCAAAAAAGCTTCAGTTTTGCATTTGTTTTGCCGGCATTTGACAAAGCGTCTGCTTCTTCTTCTATCACAACAAACAAACTAAAACAACAGCTGTTCTCATTTGAAAGATAGATCAGTGTTGTGAAGCGACGTATTTATAGTCATTTTTTACACGCATAAAAATAGTTTATGATATGCGCATACATAAAATAAATAATTGAGCAATTTTCTGCGTTCTTGATATTTGAGATTGAACTTTAAAAGCTACACAGGGTGACATTGTTCATAATGAGTTAGTCAAACAATTGATTTTGTCGAAACAAAAGAGAAAAAGCTCAGTGATGTAATAAGAAGAACAAAATCAAAGAAGTCTAAATAAAAGGTCCAAAAAAAGCGGTGAACAACAACAACAAACAAAGCATCATTGAGATTGCCAACGAAACAACAACGAATTTGAAGTCTGCGTTGTAAAGAAGCGGAGAACTTGAAACTAATTACTCTATAAAATGGGAAACGCCACAACTGAGATAAATACGCCGGCAGAAACCGGCTCTGGCATTCAGTTTGTCGCTGTCTGGCGGAAGTGACGGATCACGGACCAGTAGAGCAGCGGACCACGGCACAGTGAACCCTTTATATTCATTTGAATTAGAGCGCGGCTATCGACCAAACCTCGCGGAGTGAATCAACATTTTCCAGGGGTAAATTCAGTGAGTCGAGAAATCAATTCGAAACAATGGAGTACATTCGTTATGCTTATGAGAAAATTATTGGATCTGATTCCCCGACAGATGGCACGCAACAAGTGTACAACACGTGAGTATTCAAGGCGATGCTGTGGCGTGGGCGTAAAAGTTCTTCCCTGACTTTTCCCAGTGGATTCTCCCATTTCCCACATCTCTATCTTGTTTTCCTTTCTCTCTTGTAGTCCCCGAAAAGTGGTTTGCTTTGGCAATGTGCTACTGGATCGGATTGTGAAGCTGGATAATCCTGAGGTGCTCGAGCGATACAAGCTGGAATTGGGTTCTAAAGGGGAGTTGGATCTGGAAACGTTAAGCAATATCGCCACAGAGGCAGCCAATGGGTATGTGTTATTGCCATTGTGTTGCTAATTACGTATGTGTTAAATCTCTGAATTCATTAGCTCCAGTTGTCTAAGCAAGCCCGGCGGGTCAGCCCTCAATACGGTGCGCATACTCAAGCATTTGGGCACAGAGGCGCAGTTCTTTGGTGCGATTGGAGACGACAAAAACGGGGAACATCTGCGCTCCATAATAGCAGAGCTAGAAATCGAAGCGAGACTGCAAACGATTGAGGATGTCCACACGGGGCAGTGTGTCTGCCTCATGCACAACGATAATCCCACATTGTATGCCAACATTGGTGCTTCGGCAAACTTTTCACTTCAACAGCTTCAGCATCTTGCACTCCATGAATCTGAAAGTTATCTGCGTCCCATCGAGCGCAAGCAAATCATCTACATCGAGGGCTTCTTTGTTCCGAAAAGAGATGACGTTATCAAGTATTTGCTGCGTGACATTGTACGAGAGCGTCGCTATCTAGCTGTGAATCTCAGTGCTCCGTACATCGTTCAAAAGCATTCGGAGATGATGTTAAACTTGGTCAATCGTGCTGTCTTTGTGTTTGGAAATCGCCAGGAGTTTGAGGAGCTGGCCAAGGCGGCAGGCTGCAAAGGAGTGGATGAACTCGGACACCAGCTGCTGGAGCCTGGCAAACCTAAGATCATACTCATTACCAACGGCGCTAATGGCGTCCAGCTGATCACGAATTACGAGGAGGAGCTTTCACCAGCTGGTGAGCCACGTTTCGAGGATTACAGAGCACAGCGTGTGGATGAGCTAGTGGATGCCACAGGAGCAGGTGATTCCTTTGTTGCCGGATTTCTGCATGGCTGGCTCGAGAAGCGCTCAGTTGGCGAATGTGTGCGCCTGGCCAGCACTGTGGCTGCCAAGGTGGTCACACAGGTGGGCTGTAATATGCCATAGTTGCCTTACTATTATTATGACTTGACGTTCGCCGTTGCATTAGCTTTCGATTATGGTATGCAGGCCAGACCAAAACCACAATGGATGTATGATTAATCCCAGTGACACTCACTCTCACTTTTAGCGAATAATTTGTTATAATAATATTCATAATATCACACTCACCCACATACATATCTAAATATGTATATATAATTGAATGCACCGAGTTCCTTATAAAGCAATGCACTTCGTAATGTAGACTGAAATAAAGCAATCAAAGTAGATCTTGCTTTGTAATTTTGTAAATAAATATTTTTTTATTCCATGAACTATTCATATATTATAAATTATAATTCAAATACTGGATACATACAAATCGAAGCATTATACAACTAGCATCGTATAAGGGCAACGAAATGTTATTATTTTGTTCATCAAAATGATAAAGATAATCTTTTTTATATGCATGATTAGATACTAAATATGTATATCTTATCTGAAGATATAACCGTCATGTCAAGGATACTTATTGCAATGGTGCACTATATATTAACTGATTAAGATTATTTACGACTTAACTCAGATGTATACAGATTATATACAAATATTAGAACTGCGATATTCTCTCAGTGTAAACATTCTATATTTAAAAGTTTATGTTAATTGATAGACAATGATTCGCAAAAGCATTTCGTGAATGTTAATGAATGCTTTTGATGCTGCTCAAGAGTATTGTTGATTGATTTCGAAGCAAATATAATTGAGAGCATTATCCAAGTTACAAGCTGTAGCTATAGTCATCTTATATTAAGTAGCAGTGTGTAGCATTTTGGGGTATTTTATTGTGCGCAAACAATAACTTCCATTATCTTGAACCGTCTTACTCATTTCGCAGCCAGCCCACTCGGATAACTCTGAGTGGGATATGACGGCATAGTTAAATATTTAGCTCAGAGTATGGCATGCCTAGATATCATCAAAGCAATTTTTCTGTGTTGTTTATTGTTGCTTCGAGGGGGCTGCTCGGCATTGGACTTGTACTTATTTGGCCTGGTGCGTCACACGTGTTTGCAAATCGTTAACAAAACTAAGCCGCATTAGCCATGCCTGTTGAGTCCTTCGGGGTGAGTAGCAAGCAGTTCACAGCTGATGCCAAAAATATCATGCAGAATATACAAATGCCAAATTAGAAGCTTAGCAAAGCAATTTCAGTTTTCAAGGCAATTCTCAAACTAAGCCAAGTGAGCTGCTTAATTGGCAAAAGCTGCTTACGAGACGCCCACAACCCACAGCTACAACTACCATACAGCTAAGCTTACGGTTCCTAATATAAGCTGAAAATGTGCTAAAGTCAATAGAAACACGCCCACACAATTGTAGAAGCTCAATAATGGGCAGTTGACTCGCCTAAATCACGTACTGGAATCTGCTGCTGCTGCTGTTAATTACTTGGTATTAATTTTGTAGAAGTAGAAGGAATACAGCTCGACGTTCATGCTTGGCAAATGTCCTGCAACTGAAAGTATACGTAATTAATGTCATCGTGTGGTTTACAGGGTTAACAGGCACTCGACATGGGGTGTTGTGTGTGCTCTGTTCTGGTCGCTTTGATGTGTGCCACATTGTTCGAAAGGCTTGCCTGAATGTGATAATTAAATGTCGTCAATTTGCAGGGCTTAGCTTTTAATTTATAATAAATTCGCCAATGCTGAATATGTTGTTGTTGCCATGCAACACGACAAGAGTGCATTTTTGCCATGCAACACAAAAAGGTTGCTCTTTGATTTATGTGCAGACCATCGCATGAGCAGCTGTAACTGACATTGCATATTTGCAGTATGAGAAGTGTTGGGAGGATGAATGTAGTAGTTGGAGTGGGATCACAGGCTTGGCCTGGAGTCTGCTCGGGGCTTTGATATTGCCCATGGTTGCACAAAATATTGCGCATACGCCACAGACGACGGCGCTGGCAAGCAAGGCGCACACACATAGAGCGGAAACAAGGACTAGCTGCCATTTGCTGCTTGAGCTTTTGGCTTTGTCCTTTGCCTTTTTTGCGGCATAACGCGCGGTTAAGTGGTCATAATGTGTGCCTTTATGGGCTTGGTCGGTCGGTTGGTTGGTCGCTCAGTAGGTTTCCAGCCCCTGTCCTGGCCTTGGCCAACTGCTGTGTACAGGTCTTATTTTAATTCCCCGCCGTATTTGCTGAGCTGGCATTGTTGCTGAATTATGTTATGCCGGGCGCTTGTTGATTTTTATATTGTTTTTTTTCCTGTCCGTCTGTGCTGTTGTTTGTTGTTGTCTCCGTCCGTTCGTCCTTAATGCATGATAAGCGGCCTGGTCAAAATATTTGGCGGTGGCATGTTTGCTCAGTTGTTTACGGATAATCCGGTTTTATTGTTTAATAAGTCATGCTTGCTATCGTCGTCAGTCTGCTGGACTGCCATCCTAGGCTGGCCACGTTAGCGGCTCGTTAGCTTTTGGATAGTGTCCTGATGACGTCAAAAACTCGCTATTTTCGGGTATTAAAAAAATAATTAGATTATTAAAAAACAAAACATGTGGCAAAAAGTGTTCGATTCCCAAGATTCTAATTCAATTAAGCAGACAATTGAAACGGCTAAATGGCCAATTATAAAGCTGTCTTCAGTCGAACTAGAAATACATTGACATCTGCAAACTCAAGCTAATTTGTTCAACTCAATACTTACCGAACAATACACGATTATTGCCCGCATGCAATTTGGCAAATTATAGGCTACGCAATGTCCATTATGAAAGGACAATTGGCAAACGCCTTCGAGTCTGCCGATGGCGTCAATTGGCGAAATAAAAGACGTTTGCCGAACACTTTGCGGCCACAGTTTCAAGTGGTAAGCAGACACTCCAGCACTCATACTTGGCCAAGTTAAGCATCCGCTGCAGATACTGAAAATGGCAGAGAACGAAGATATTGCATTAGTAGCCATCAACGTGCGTATTTGGAGATACTTCGCAGTGCTCTACCCAACGGCACAGAGCAATTGGCGGAAATACGCGTTTGTATTGCCCGTTTGTCTGATGAACGTGATGCAATTCCTTTACTTGCTGGAGATGTGGGGTGACCTGCCTGTTTTCATACTCAATCTATTCTTTTTATCCGCCATCTTCAACGCCCTAATGCGCACCTGGTTGGCCATCTGGAAGCACGAGGAATTCGAGAAATTCCTGTCCAAACTAACGCACTTGTATCGGCAAATTGAGGCATCTGGCGATGAGCACATCCGGAGTATTTTGCAGAAGGCAGTACAGGAAGCACGTCGCATTGCAGTTTTCAATTTGACGGCCTCCTTTCTGGATATTACTGGGGCATTAATCTTCACGTTGTTTCGCCAACAGCGCGGTAAGCTTGCATTGCTTTAAAGGATCCCAACGCGACTAATAACTGGCTGCCTCTGCTGTAGTGCATCCCTTTGGCATTGCATTGCCTCTACTGGATATGCAGCGTACTCCATTCTATGAAATTTTTTATTTATTGCAAATTCCCACACCCGTTGTGCTATCCATGATGTACATGCCCTTTGTCAGCCTCTTTGCGGCATTTGCGCTCTTTGGAAAGTCAATGCTTCAGATTTTGGTTTATAAATTGTCCTGCATCGGGGAGGTGAAGGAAGAAAAGGAACGTTATGAAATGCTGACAGCTTGCATACGCTATCATACAAGTGTTATGAGGTACGTGTTCAGGTTTTCTTGTTTTAATTTGAAATTTTACTATTTTTATTTTACCTTGAAAAACATATATTTCGGCTATTATTAGCTGATGCGAAATAAAAGAAAACATTATAAGATTTTTATAAATTTAAGCTTTTATCCCTTTAAATCTCTCAGCTATGTTCAGGAATTTAATAAGCTGGTCACGTACATTGTGGGTGTAGAAGCCATCATCTTTGGCTCGATCATCTGCCTGCTGCTCTTTTGTTTGAATATTGTGAGCGCCTTTTGCGCGAATTTATTGTGAATAATATTAATTGATTCTACATTATACACAGATCAGCTCGTTCACTCAGATGATCTCCATAGTCATGTACATTGCCACAATGCTGTATGTGCTATTCACCTACTACAATCGGGCCAACGATTTGGTCATTGAGGTGCGTGTAGAGTGTTGTTTGGCTCATTCGGGCATCTCATTTCAATTAGACACTCATTCACAGAGTACGCTGGTATCGCAGGCGGTTTACAATGTACCGTGGTATGAATGCGGGATGCGTTTTCGAAAAACTCTCTTGATCTTTCTGATGCAGACGCAAAGGCCTTTGGAGGTAAGTGTGGGAGTGGTTAAGGGCGGGCGGGGGTGTGTCCTTTTAGATTGGTATGCATTTCATTTGGCAGATTCTAATCCTGCCTTTATGTGTGCGCTCCATTTCATCTCTCGTTTCGGTTTGTTTCGTTTCGTCTCGTCTCGTTTCGCTTTCAGATTAGAGTTGGCAACGTTTACCCCATGACTTTGGCCATGTTTCAGAGTCTGTTGAATGCATCCTATTCGTACTTTACCACGCTGCGTGGCGTGACCAACAAATGAGCTGGAAGCCAAAACTTTTTGGCTATGCTTGGACTGGAGCTGGAGCTAGTGCCGTCGGTTGCGCCAACTAGCAATCTGAGTAATGCAAAAACTTGTTGTACTTGTTTTATCCGGCATTTGCATATGCTACTCGTTTGCGTAGTTATTTTGAAAGGATTTAATCTGGCTGTTTTTAGTCCAGGACGTAGTGTTGGCATGTGGACACACTCATAGTTGTAGTTTTAGAAGTAGTTGCAAGCAAATAGTTTGTTGCATTAAGGCTTGTTGTGTTGGGAGTTGCTTTAAGTTTGTTGAATGCTTAGAAATGCGAAAGTTAGTTTTTTACTATGGCTTTTATTCCAAGAGTAGTAATTAGTACTCCCAATTAATACAGTCTTAGCTCAAATTAATACAAGTAGGATTGGTATCAATTGCACAATAATGAATTTCAGACTAAAAGTATGCAACACTAATTGAACTCAAAATTTATCTGAATAGGTATTTATTAATTAAGAGGGTATTATCAGTTTGAGCAAGACTTAAAATTAAGTTGGTTATTTTTACTAAACATATTTAGCTGTCATATTTGAAATGACATTAAAACTAGTGCGCTTTAGTTAAAATGAAAAGTTTGCGTTATTGGCTGGCAGCTCTTGAATTTAGCTCTATGATTTTCAATGCATAATTCTGAATGCACTTTTTAATTAAAACCTGCAAAACTTATCAACTAATACTAGATGTCTGACGCAATTTAATTAACATTACTCATGTCCTTTATTATGCAAATATACAGCTTCCGCAACGACATCAGAAACAACAACCGAAACAAGGAGACAGCGTTTAATGCCGGCCGGCAACAATAACAACTTAATTTAAAATTCATTATAACTGACACCAACTAGTTAAACAATTGCCAGGCAGCAGCAATAGCAGCATCACCAGCAGCAAAATGCCTCACAACAAAGGACAATAACTAAAACAAGAACAACAGCAATAGAAACAACAACTGGGTGCGCTTGAATATTGAAATGAGCGGCGGTCGCACTTGAAATACGCAAATAAACTTCAAAGGCAAAACGCTGAAGGACTGCACGCTGAGTCCTGGCTCTGTCTCCTCTGGGCCTCCTGGCGAGCGCATAAATAACAGGCTCTGGCAACGGCAGCAAGCAGCAAGCAGAAGCCAGAAGGCAGTAGGCGGCAAAATCGCATCGCTGGGGGCATTTGGATGGGGCTCGAGTGGCGTATACTTAATTTTATTATGAGGTGTCAAGTGGGCCGTCGACTTTGCAGCGTTGGACGCCTTTTGGCCTTTTGTTTATGTTATTTATGTTGTTGCCATTTGGCGGCAGGTGAGCGCCTACCACTACACTTGCGACTCGCGACTCGCGACTACATATCTAAAGAGGCGTGTCTCGTTCCGCCAATGGGCGTCTCACTTACCACCTGCGGTTGCTTGCGTTACATTGGCGAAACGTAGACTTCCTTTAGGCATTTACTTTTTACTCTGACAACACCTACCACCAGCATATCGTAGTTTTGGGCCTTGATTTTTACGGTTAACAAAAAGTGGAATATGCAAATGCCATAGGAAGTGTAACGGCGACACAGACAGCCACAGACAACAGTCCTGGCTGAGTCCTCGCTGTCTGGGTGCTGCATAAAATTAACAAGTTTTGTCGACTGCTTTTCCCCTTCTACTCAAATGAAACTTTGGTAAAAAATGTTTCATTAGAACCATGGCCATGAGCATGTTATTTACCAACAGCTGGCATTGCCACCAATTCCTCTTTCGCCCTCCCCCACACACTCTCTCTGTGTACGTCTGCCGGCTTTGTTGTGGTGTCGCGTCAAAGGTGGCGCTGTTTTATAATTGAATTCATATGCATCAATGGAAGTAGCAACGGCAGCCACAACATTAAGCTTGGGGTTGGAATGGTGACTGGGAATGAGCTTGGGATTGGGAGTGGTATCCCTTGGCCGAAAAGGGGAAAATGCTCACAATATTCTCGACTCGGGCGCCATCGACTCTACGCCATTTGGTGGCATTTCATTTAAATGGATTTTCAATTGCGGTTTGAACATTTTGCATAAATTGTTGTAATGAGTTTATATCGTCTCGTGTGCTACGGCAAGTGGCTTCGTTTGGATCAGTGCTCTCTCCACTTTGGCTGTCTCATTTGCAATTGTCAACTGGATGTCAGCTCTGGCAGTTATATTGACAGTTTGCTTTTGCTGTTAATTTTAATTGTGGCATTTTGTTTTCAGCAGATTGCTGGCATTTAATGGCGAGTGGCAAGGGCAATAACATTAAACTTACTTAATACAACAATTAACAATTATGATTACATTAAACGATTATTAATTAGTTGGTGTATTCAACCGATTAGATGTTTTTGGGGGAAACAATGGATAATGTTTAATCTCGAGTTCAGTGGAAGAACGTCATGCGTATTAAATTCATTGCTTTTGGAGTTTTATTATTTTGGATAACTCACATATTGAGTTATAATGTAAGTTTTTGTTCAACAAGTTAAATGGGTCTTAAATATATTTCAAAATTTCACAGGAAGCAGTTGTATTTAAGTTTACGAATGCAGTGTGTGAATCTTACAATGAATCCTGGTTTATCATTCACAATTGCCGTTTGCGTGCTATAAACCGAAACAAGAATACATTCAACTTTAATGGATCTATCCTGCATCCTGCTTACAAAATTGATCTTCAATATCAAGTTCTAAAAAAAGCAAGTGGATTCAAGCCATGGATAATAAAATCATCCGTTGATGTATGCAGATTTCTCAAGAAGCCGTACAATCCATTCGCTATCTTGGTTTATAATCTCTTCAAGGAATTTACAAACTTTAAGCCCCCCTGTCCTCTTAATGTAAGTAATATGACCATCAAAACTAGGCAATACTCAACTATTAAGATTTTTCTTTACATATAGGGTACACAATTAGTTACAGGATTTTATCTACGCTATGAATTATTACGACTTCCTATTCCAAGTGGTGAATATTTATTATCACTGATTTGGTTATTTGATAATAAGCCACAGTTTATAACAAATGTTTTCTTTTTATTTGAAGAGGACTTGAAATATAGAACCACTGTGAAATAAACGATTTATTAAAATCCATAAAGTGCAATGATGTTATCCCTAAGTGACAAATAAATAAAATACATATGAAAAAAGCAAAAATAATACCGAACGCAGGGTTATAAAAAAAGAGATGATTTGCAAAACATGATTTACAAAGTAAAAAAAGCTTCTAGATTTTGGTGACTTACGAAACCCATTAGCTGTAAATATCTGGTTGCAATTATTGAGTGAGTTGATGCGGATAATGCTATGTATAATATTTTGGAAACCAACGCCTAATATATTGATATTTAGTTGTCGAATTTGTAGTCATGCAAGCGCTTCTAAGATATATTGGCATATTTCTCGTTTGGACCTCATCTCAACTCAGTTATAAAGGAACTTTTGAAGTAGATCTTTCTCATACACAAATTTCGAAATAAATCATACTCATATATATTATTGACCTATTTAGGTATACATTTTATGGTGATGAAAATGAGATTTTTTTTTTGGTTTTTTGTAGTTTGTAGTTTTGAAATGATCTTATAATTTCGAATTTAGTTTACTGCTTAAAAATAGTTGGCTTAAATAAACGAAAAATCGTTTGTAATTTGACATTTCTGAATTAACTTATACATAATATTGTGCTGTCCGAAGATCTTCTTTTATTTTACATTTACATACACAAGGCTCGTTATAGTGGACACAGGGTATCTCGGAATCATGCGATCTCGAATATGATGTTATTACTTGAAACTAATGTAGTTTTCTGATAAACATTAAAAAAATGGTTGACAACACCCTCTTGAACGTAATGCCATTAAAGAGTATTTGGCGCTTGTAAAAGTTTCGATCGACAATTATCTGAATCGAACAACTTTACCTATTTCGAAAATTATCCATTGAAACAATTTAATGCTGCAATAGACCCTTTTATTTTGAATAGTTGAACAAATGGACCAATTGCTTTGATTGGCCTATTTAGAATTATTAAAGTCTGTTCAAGCCAAAAATAAAATTTTAAAGATACATGGGTAACATATAACAATTTAATGTGCTTTTGAAATTCGTCATGAATACTACTGCTTTTAAATTCATTGTTATTCTGATAACTCTTGAACTTGGTTACAATGTAAGTACTTAGAACTTCCCATTCAGACAGAAATGATTGCATTATTTTATTTTTTAGGAAAGTGTCGTATTTAAATTTACTAATGCAGTTTGTGAGAATTTCAACAAATCATGGATTACTATGAATAAATGTCGCTTACGTGCTGTAAGTCGTGATCGGAATACCTTTAATTTGAACGCAACCATTCTTCATCCAGCTCACGATATTCAAGTTAGCTGTCAAATTTTCAAGAAAGCAAATGGATATAAGCCGTGGCTCATTAATACGTCTGTTGATGCCTGTCGGTTTACACAGAGACCTTATAATCCAATAATTATAATTATATACAACCTGTTTAAGGAATTTTCCAACATTAATCACACTTGTCCCTATGTGGTAAGTAAATATCTTTTAATGTCCAATGTGTATTATTAAATTAAATATTTTGTTAAAACAGGGTCATCAATTAGTTCAAGGATTCTTCCTTCGACCTGAAGTCTTAAAACTTCCTTTTCCAAGCGGCGATTATTTATTGGAAATGACTTGGATGTTTGACAAAAAACCGCAATTTTCAACAAATATATATTTTATGTTTTTAGAAGACCTGTTCAAAAAGCCGAATTAATATGTTGTAGAATCATCTGTTCGAAAAGTGATAACTATATCTACTATATTAAATAACATTTAACGATATTTATATTAATTAATGTGTCAATATTATGTCGCTTATATGTCTATTATACAATAAGTTGCTCTAACCGAAATATATTTTCATTTTGTAAAACCCAATTTAAAAAATAAAAGGTTTAATTGTAGATTTGACGATTTCAAATCGATTAATGTGTTTTGCATTTTATGGAAATAGTACATAATATTATATATAAAAATTGTGTTCCAGATAAATAAATCTTGTCAATATGCGAAAATTTGGATGTAAATTAGGTATTGATTATTTATTCATTTTACCTCCCCTAATTTACTAATCGAAAGGGAAGGGTTAAATCAACTTTTGCGATTTCGGATAGTTTTATATTATTATATTTTAATATATTTGCAACTTTAAGTGTAGGTTATGTCAAATTGATTTATAATTATTGTTGGCTGTGATTATTATTTCTGATAAGTCAAATTGTATTTTAAAAAGTTTATGTACCAACCATATGTATTTGCCTTAATTATTCAATATCAAAAAGGTTTTATTGCAATGAGTATCAATTTAGCTCTGTTCGGACTACTGCTGTGGTTATTGGCTTTACATCTATGTTATAATGTAAATATTAAATATTTATTAATTGGTTGATACTAAAACTTGTGTACACTAAAGGAGGCGAGCTTCATGAAATTTACAAATGCCGTTTGCGAAAGTTATAACAAATCATGGGTTGTGATTCACGAATGTCGATTACGGGCCATTAGTCGCAATAAGACGACTTTTAATTTTAATGCAACTTATCTTTATCCCGTCAATGATTCTATGCAGCAGATTCAACTCTTCAAGAAAGCTAATGGATACAAGCCTTGGTTGGTTAAGAGAACCACAATCGATTTCTGCAAATTTCTCAGGAAGCCTTTTAATCCTGTTTTTATTATAATTAATGATTTTTTTATGAAGTATTCTAACGTCAATCATTCCTGTCCGTATGTGGTAAGTATATGATAAATGTTTGCTGTATAAGAATAAATGAAACATATTTAATTATCAGGGTGCAATAATTGTCAAAGATTTTTATCCACGCATTGAGTTGCTGCGACTTCCTTTTCCAACTGGCGAATACTTATTGGCAATCAATTATCTTTTTGATAAAAGATTACAATACTTAACAAACATATACTTTTCATTTACTGAGGATTATATCGATATGTGAATAATTTAAATAAATATCTTGAAAAAATTAAATTTAGTAAGGTGATGGGTGCATTCAATGTAAATGTTGTGATTTAAGTCATGAAATGTAATTGAATTTTATTTTGAGTTATGAAAAAATAGTATATAGGGTTGGTATTAATATATGGTTGCAGGTCGATATTTTCAAAATGTTGATTAAACCAAATAAATTACAATGTTTCATTTATTCCTTGAACTAAACAATTTTTTCTGCAGTTCTTTTAGAGGTGGATAGGAGAGTAATGAAGTTCGGCGAGGGACAGGAGGTCTTCTAAAGAATTCGGTTAATGTGGGAAACGAAATAATGATTTCAATTATAGTGAGATGATATATACTGATATTTAAATCCCTTTTTTTAATTTGAATATACTTTGTTTACTTAGTATATGCTACATTAATTGAAGTAAAATATTTATTTATATTTGTGCCAAAAATTAAAATGCAATTACGTTTAATTTGACATGTTTTTCCCTTTAAACTGTATTAGGTAGAATTTATTGGTCTTCTATATATGATCTAATATTATGAATTATATTTTAAGTTTTTTGGTTGAAACTTTCTCGATAAACTGTTTTTACACACAAATTTGGAGCAATGTACAAAATTATCGAATTGTTAAAAAATTTGTTGTTTGGAATACGTTAAATTTATATTAACTTTTAGGTGCTTCAACAGGTACTATTTATTAAAATACAAATAATTTATTACAGTAGTTAGCTATTATTATTTATGGATTTGTGGCTCGGTTGGCAAAAATTAAAAATCAATTAAGTTGAATTTGACATTTGCTTATAAACTGGATTTGGTAGAATTTATTAGTCTTTTGTATATGATTAAATGTTGTGAACACAGTGCTTTTAAAGTTTTCGCTTAACTAGGGACTGGACAAAAATATCAAATAAAGTAGTAAATCTTCTGTTTTGAATATTTTAGTATTATTCTAACTTGACAAACTTGATGTCACTTGATACTGACTTTTAAAATTGAAATCATTTATAAAATAATAACTATTATTATTAACAAATTTTATTGACTGGATTCATTGCTATGGATGTCAACATTTTCATTTCTGGACTATTGCTATGGTTGCTGGCTTTAAGTCGGAGTTTTAATGTAAGTACATTAAATTTAGAAATCATTTTAACACCTATCATTTATATTTTTTTAAAAGGAAGCGGTTGTCTTCAAAATGACGAATGCTGTTAACAAAAATTTAAATGAATCGTGGATAACTACAAATGAATTTCGACTTCGAGCAATTAGTCGAAATAAGACAGTTTTAAATATAAATGCAACTCTTCTGTATCCGGTTCATAAGGTATCGGTTGAAGGTCAACTCTTTCAAAAAGCCAATGGTTACAAGCCATGGTTGTATAAGTTAAATCTTGATGCCTGCCGATTCGTCAAGAAGCCCTATTCTGCAGTTGCTATAACTGTGTATAGGCTATTTAAGAATTTCACCAACTTGAATCACACATGTCCTTATGTGGTAAGTAGCACAAAGTACACAATTTACTTGTTGTGCTCGCTATAAAATATCAACCTCTACAGGGTGCAATTCTCATGAAGGGGTTCTACCCAAAATTGGAGTTACTTCCGCATACTATTCCAACTGGAAATTACTTATTGTCATTAAAATGGTTTTTTAATGACAAGTTGCAATACATAATGAAAATATATTTCGAATTTATAGAGGATTTGTAAGTAATTGTACAACCAAATGGTACTAATATTGAAAATAATAAATCGTTTTCCTAATTAAAAATGTATGTACTATACACAGAATATTGGCAGATGATAAATTTGAGATTAAAAAAAAAAAACTTTATTGAACCGAACGCAAGTATTTAAATATTAATATTTAATACATTAAAACCAAAAGTGATAATAGTTAATGAATTGAATTGCACTGGTGACTTTTGGTATTAAACAGGTACAGTTCCTATTTGTTATCCAAGCAAATGGAAGCGCATTGTATATGCATGGATCCTTAATGTGTGTGGGCAACTGGCAGCTAAGCTAAACAGACCCTGGGCATTGTTTTTGGGCCATTTTGAAATCTTTCATAAGCAAAGCATTCATTTTCCAATTATTTATTGATAAGTGTGTGCTGTGTGCAGCCGGCAAGCAGACCATAGCAAGCACTCCGCCTTCCCCCCTTCACCAAATAAACAGCAATAAATCGCATGCCCTTGCCCAGGACTCAGCTGTGTTGGGGGAACAGCAGCAATGTCTGAGCCAGAGTCAGAGCTAGAGGCAGAGACAGTGTCGGAGTCTCTATAGTCTCAACAGTGGTCGTTGTCTGGTTGCCTTACAACTTGCAGCAGTGTCTGGGAGTTGTTGCTAGCAAAATATTTGCATTTTCACTTTTGATTTATTATTGTCATTGCCATGTGTAAATTGCCCAAGCAAAGGTGCAAACAAGCATCAGCCACAGCTTCAGGTCCACCTTTCACATGCATACATATTACATACATACTCTATATCTTGCTATGCATCTATGCATGCGATTGGAAAGTCTGTTTATGTGTGTCTACTGCGTTGACAAGGACACATTATGTTGGCCAAATGAATGGTAATTGCGGCCCTGAAACAAGTAATTGAAGTGCAACTCAGTGAGCTACTCAAATAGATTCGTTGCTTGTGGTCGCCCCCAGTCCTCATGGATTCAGTTCTGCTGTCTCTTACTTGATTTAGTTGGCCACACTTAGAATTGGGAGTTTATTGTTGTCTGTTGCACTTAAAGTCCAACTTGAAGTTGGCTTGTCATTGCTTATGTCGCACAAAAAGGTCATTAGAGTTGCTAATTACAAGCCCAAATTAGCCTGGCCAGAGAGAGAGAGGGAGAGATAGCAGCCCTAACTCCATCGTTAGTTGCGTCTTCTTCTGTTCCTGCTCCTGCCAGCATCAATTACTTCCGCTTCTATGCAATTTCCGGTTGCGAAGATTGGAGCGATGCCTAAGCAGCTTTGCAGCAAAATGTCAAACAGCGACAACTTTATATGGCCGCAAGACGAGGCAATGGCAATATGCCATACAATAATGACAACAACAGCAACGACAACGAGCCCGAGAATGAGCATGAGAATGGAAAAGGACCGAAAGGGCAGGGCACAACGTAAGCAGATAATTACACGGCAGCTAGACCCGGAACTGCTGATGTCCATGGCTCGTGGAGTGCGCCAAAAGCGCAGCCACAAAGTAGAAAATTACAAAATAAAAAGCCACAAGCGGAAAATTAACAGAGCAACAACTACAACAACAAACGCAACTCTTAGAGCTAGTATTTGTCCAAGATATGAACGTTTGTCTCGCATATGGCTAGCATGTGGTCCATTGACTCAAAATGCTCTTAAAGTCACATCGAGTTAAAGATGAATTCGATTTGGCTTGAATTGAGCCCACGGGCGGCAAGAACTTTATCAAGATGCTTATCGCTCCAAATGCAAAATTCCTGTTTACCAAAATTCCAACAAGCAACTGACGCTTCGAGTCTGAGAGACATTTCGAACATTTTTGACTGTCTGCGCGCTGTAAGCGAAGCCCAAACAGACACTGGCCTCCCCTGGTTCCCCTCTTTCAGTCTCGTACATTCTCCTGCTTTCTCCCTTACACTCATAACATAGTCGACGTAAGCCCGGCAGCTACATTTAAATGTGCTGCCAACTTCTGGCAGCGACTCGACGCCAACACCGACACACCACCTGAAGCTACCTAAACCAACCCGCCACGTGGCTGCTGCCGACTCTGGCACTGATTTTATGCTTTATAACTTTCGATATGCGAATGGCAAACAACGTTTAGCGCTTTGGCAGCCCGAGCAAGTGTTGCTCTGCCACCCGAGGGGCCAGGCATATAACTCTAAATCCGGTACGGTACGCGACGTGTCGTATACGCAATATTTACGATTGGAGTGCGCTTTTCCATATAGATTTCTCTTCATTTTTTAACTGCCGCGAGGGTTGTAAGTGCTCTGCTGTAACTGTGTCTGTGTATCTATGTGTGTGTTTTCTTTTTTGACATATTCATACATCAAATATTTATGCCATATTTTAGCTATTGCGACAATGAGTCAAATCTGATGGAATCCAATGTCTGAGCCCCTTTCGTCTGCCAGCCTGTGATAATAAAGTTTAAAGCAGATAAACGATTTTGCAATCAAATTATGCGCATATCGTGATGAGGGCGAGGGTGCGGACGAGTGCTTGCAAAAGTTGTAAAATTTAGACGATGTTTGCAATAAATATGAGCAGAGTCGTTGACTTATTGGAGCTAGTATGAGTGTGTTAGAGCTTGTGGCAAATTGAGTGAATGTAACCGAAACTAGTTTAGCTTGCCACAATGTTGCAGTTGCTTGTTTTCAATGGTATTATCTATTTTTGGCATCTTGTGGCTGCTTTTCAACATTAATTCCCTTTGGCAGTGACAAATTTATGCATTTATCTAAAGCCAACGACAAATTGAATTTGTGCTGCAAGTTTAAGGCGTTGCAACTACCTCAGAGCACAAAGCCGTCCTGGCAATCCTTTACACATGATATTGTTATTTTTGTCGTAATTAAAAACCCATGAAAGCGACGACCAAACAACTGGCCACAATCGCATGAGCAGACAGACAGTCTATACCCACACATATGTCTGTGGGCGAGAGTGTGGTAAAATAAACATGAGCGTATTGATGGGAGCAGCTCTGACAGCAAAAACTTTCATATCAATTTAAGCCAAAGTAATGAAAAAGTAGCAGCGAGAAGGAGCAGCAAAAGTAGCTGAAAAAAAAGAAATAAAATCAAAAGAAACGATACGAAACGAAACGAATGCCATAGACAAAGCATATTTACACAAGCAGCGTTCAAGTACACGCAGGACGAGGCTCTGGCTGGTCGCTGATGATGATGATAGCGTTGATGATGACGATGATATTGTTGGCAACATACAAAGCAACGCTTATGACAGGCTGCCCAATTGCAGAGTCCCACTTCTAAGGATGCTGTTTACATTGGAACGGTACAAGGACTATCAGTGTGGGCGCGTCTGTGGCAACGAAATTAAAAACCAATAAAAAGCTGCACACGAAATTAAAAATTATGTTTTTCTTTTTACATTTTATTACGAGCATCGCTGCACAACAACAACAGCCATAAAAAAAATGTGAAAACGCATTTGAAAAAAGAAAGTTGAGAATATGAAGCATAAAGTTGCCGCTTTAAAGCAGTTGGAAAATATGCTTACAACTTTGAGTGTTTCTACATTCTGTAAACTTTTACAATTAAGCAAAACAATAAAAGTTGCTATTGGCTAAAATGTAGCTCTGGCGTTTGAATAATTGAATTCTTTAACCAACTTCAACTTCAGGCTAAGCTGCAAAGAGTATAAAAACATATCATTCAGTTAATTGCAAGAAGTTATTCGAGGAACACTCTTGCTATATACACCAATTCGTCCATATATTCGTAGTTTCTCTAGGTACGACTTTCACTTGGCTGCCTTTGCCGTTTTCATTTTCGCCAATTAAACGACCATTCAGCCGAGTCATTCACTTAATTTACTACCTATGTTACTCCATCACCTACATACTTCCCATGCCCCTTTTCCGGCATCCCATAAAGCAACTGTATAGCTATGGCTATGAATAATTTAAGCAAATCGCTGGCTGTTTGTCTGTACGTGTCGCTGTGCTGGATTAGGCGGCATTTGCATATTTTAATTATTTAGATTGTTGTGTTGAGCTACTTACTCCTAGTCGAATGTCTCTTTGCCTCAATGCGCTGAGCCGGATGTGAAACGGAAGTCCTGGCGACGCCATTGTTGGCAGAGAGGCAGAAGCAGTCAAAACAGCCAAAACTTAATTAAAAGGCACTGTTTTTCCACTGGCATTAAAGATATTCGCTTGGGTTGACTTGCAATTAGAATTGCAATTGCATTTATATGAATAACATAGATATGTAATTAATTAGTTTTAAGCTTTTGTGTTTCAAAATCAATTGTACTTTGAGTAAACATTTGGAAAAGCAAGGAAAGTATGAAATTTTGTGCATCTGTTGTTAAAGACATTTCAGTCCCGTTCAGTTTCAGTTGGCATTGCAAACGTAGACGATTGCAAGTTGTGTTGCCAAGTTAAAGTCAAATACGATAAGTAAACATTCATAAGCATTTGTGGCTGGCTTTGCCAATAAACACATTACAGTTGCCAGAGCCAATCATAAATTCATAATGAAATATGAGGGCGACTGCCCAAAAGATAGTCCATGGCCAAAGAGAAGCCAGTCTGCCAAACACAACTACAACTACAACAATGTACTGTAATAAATACGCACAGGAGAGCAATGCGAAGGGAGATTCACTGGCTGGTCTGTCTTTTGGTAAGCGTGGAAAAGTGTAGCAGTAAACCAGGCGCTGGAGACCGGCTGTGGCATTACTTTTATGATTATTTGTGTCGTTTATTGTGTGTGCTCTTCTGCTCTTCTGCCGACATCCAGCGAGCAGAAAGTGACTTTAACAACTCGCACATATGGCGGCGGCTAGAAGACTTGAGTCTAGTTCATGTCCGGTCAGCGGGTCGCTTTAATTAGATTTGCACATTAGACGCCAACGCTGAGGCTAATGACATCTCGCTTCTGTATGCGATGCACGCAACGCGAGGCAGCGCCTGGTTTTGGACTTGCTCTGTTTATGGTCGTCTTTGGACTTACTAAACGCACACTATGGTGTGGTGATAAACACCAGACCGTAACAGTATAACATGTATAAGGAGAGATAGAGAGAGGATGAGGAAGAGCTCCATCAATAAGGCTTAATTTAATTTGAGCCTCACTCATTTCGCCGCTATCTTTAAGCCAGCAGCTCACTGCAGCGTGGACGCTGTGCCTGTCCAGACTCAGCACGTCCACACGTGTCCTGCACATGATTATTATTATTAGCTACGATGATGTATCCTTTTAATGTGTGTGTGGGCCTGTGTATATATATGTACATATGGATGGTATGTAGGTGTGGGCTCGCTGCCTGGCCTGGCAAATATTAATAATTGTTGCCTTTTTTTCTATTTCGGGCTCGTCGACGTCTGCGAAACACGCTAAAAATTAATTAAACGTTCTTGCAGGGTGGGTGTGGCGCGGGTAGCCCCAGTTGGGTCTATGCTTTTGGGGAGGAAGTGAAGGGAGGTGTAAATATTTTTGCTCGGCCATTTCGTGGTTATTTATGCGCTTGATGTTTTGGCTGTTTTTACAGCTCAACCCCACCGCCAATGGGCTCCCCCTTTCCCCCTTTCTTTCATAATGGCATACAGTCGACACTTGATTCATGTCGTTGTTGTTGTTGCTACAGCCTGTCGTTATTGTTGTAGTTGTTGTCCAAACAGCACGCACTCATATTGGCAATTTATATTTGTATTAATTAATGGGCCAGTAAACAATTGCTGAAAGCAGCGCCATTAGCACGCATCGAGGGTTTGGGTAATAACGTATCCCCTCATATCCTCATAGACTCATCGACTCCTACAGGCTCATGGCTACAGGCCAGCACAAATAGGATGCGGATTACGATATGAACATTCCGGACTGTCCAAAAAAGGGTTCACTGCCATTTTTTGGTGAATTAATAACATTTTCTGTTTCTGGCATTCAGCAAAATTGACTTTAGTTATTTCATAATTTTGCAGCAGACATCATAAATCTGCATTTATTTGGTAGATATTTGCATCTGAATTTAGATTAATATAGCTAAGGGAATGGAAGCTGATGATGGTAACTAGATTATAGTATAACATTATGTAGACAATATAATGACAATAAACAAAATATTTTTATATTAGCTTGGCATCTAAATTGGAAATGTAATTCAGACATTAAATTTCGCATTCCATTGCGTTGCATACTTTTAGGACGAATAGAAAATGGATAGCAAAATATTCTAAAGTGTGTTCAATTTCATTTTGAATTATAAATAAACATTAAAAAATAATTGAACTTTTTCTACAGGAGATTTTTAAGCTAATCTGAAATTGAGAACCATATTTAATTGCGATTGAAAATTGAATTGAGTTTATGTACGAGGGTGTGCATTTTACTTATTTGCCTGGCGCTCATAATAAACCGTTCTCTGCGTATTGTGGACCGTAAAATGCATTGCAAATAAACTTGAATGTAATTTCGTAATAAAAACTCAAAAGCATATTGAAAACGCGTATAACAATCGCCAGCGAAATGCACAGCCAGCAGCCAATGTCCTGCAGCCTGAACAATAAAAGTCGCCATGTTCAAGTTGGGGTGCACTGTAGATGCGAATGTGGATGAGGCCTGTGTGTGACATTCTTTGGGACACTGAAGGACCTTTTTGTGTACTTTTGCTTTTAGGTTGGGCAGGACTTCGGTTCAGTTCGGGCGGGCTTGATAAAAATGAGCGTCGGAAATGCGAATATAAATTTTGCCATATCTGATGTACAACTGTGTGCTTGTGTGGTTTTGTATTTGTGTGTGTTTGTGTATGGCAGGATAAACGTAATGGCTGCATTGCATTGCCAGGAAGCCGAGTAGACAGCAGACAGCAGACCAATCATCAGAAGTATGCAACGAGCAGACCGACATACAGGACAGAGGAAACGGAAATGACATGCAATAAAACACAAAGGCGTACGCATGGGGCAACAACTCGATCGCTTTCCATTGGGGTTGAGGTTGAGGTCAGCCATCTCCCTGTCCGTTGTGGATTATAACACAAAATGGCATCTAACAACAGAAATCTATCTGGCAAATGCATCGCCAGAAACTTTTACAGAAATTACAATTGCAAAAGTTGCGTACTTAGGCGAGACGAGCTGAGCAGAGCTGAATTGAGCAGCCCGCAGCTGCTGTCCAGTCGCATATTCCCTCTTCTACCCTCCGCACTCCCCTAGCGTTGGCATTGGGTGCGTTGTCCTTTGTGTGCGTTAACGCCAAGTCATTTGGCTTATCAATGCCAGACGCAGACAATTTTGGTCTTATCGCTTGGTCGCATCGCGCCCTTCATGCAGGTGGCCAACAGCTCAGCTCCTCTTCGCTCCGCTGGGCCCAATCGTTGCTCATTCCATTGTGATTTAATGCCACACATTTGGGTCTGAGTCTGGTGTATTATTAAGCGCCCATTAGTCGGACTCTAGCGACAAACTGTGCCTTGTTGTGAGCTGTTTAGGCGCAAATTACACTGCCTGGCAATGGACCCAGCATTTGCTGTTGGCCTGGTCAGCTCATTGACATGTATGCAAACATTGCACTAATGATGGTCAACCAAGTGGCCACTAATAGCCAATTCTAACAAACTCGCCTCTTCTCCTCTTTCTTCTGCCCCACCTCGTCACCCGTCCTCCTCTCGTTTTCCCTGACAACACAAGTTCAGCCTGGTTTATTGGCTAATTACGCCCTGCAGCTAGCGGGTTGCTGCTGTTGCATGCATGTGATTGCTCGTTGCAATCTCCCAGTCCCAGTCCCAGTCCCAGTCCCAGTCGGAGTCGCAGTCTCCCAGTGGCACTCTCAGTCTGTCGGTTGCAGCCTGCCATAATTTGCCACAAAATGCTGCTGTTTTATTTTCGATTTTAATTTCCATGTAGCTGCCGCCGCCTGTGGTAGTTTCGTTGTTGCATGCATATGCTCGACATGCGCCTAATTTATATTCATTATCTGATGCATAATTATAGATAGCTTGCATATCAACCCGTCGAGCTCTGTCCCGCGACACTCCACTCGACGCTTGCCACTTGCCACAACTTTGTCTCTGGCTCAATCTCAGATTGGTCTCAGATTGCCGCCGCCTCATGTTTATCCTTGAGCTTATGCGCCTTCCAAACGGATGCTGATTCACAGTTTAAATATTTGGCTAACGCAATTGGAAGCAGGCGCTGAAAACCCCACTCGTTCTAGCCAACTTCTTAATCTTGTTTGAACTTATCTCAATGTTGCCCCCAATTGCTGTTGTTGCCACAAATAACTGCCAACAAGGTGATGTCAAGGTAAATCAGGGGAACGGGTACACAAATATTTGTAGCACGAATCATGGGAAATGTAATTTAAACAATTTTGTTGTATAACATTTGAAAAGTGCGCAGCGTACACTTCTGTAAGGAAACGTGGAATTCGTGCAAGGGAAAGTGTTGGATCACTGAAAGGATATTTAGTATAGTAATATTTTAAATTTCCTTTCAAATCGATAAACCAGCCTCACCAATATCAATGCACTCTTAAATTTGTAAAGTAAATAAATAAAATGTTTTAACTTAATTAGCTTAAAGAAATCAGAGATAAAACATGTTTAGCTCTTAATCTGAATATTTAAATAAAACGTTCCATTTCTTATAATTTTATTTATTTGCCATTAAAATTATAGTATTTGCTTTGAACTCTTTATAATCGTATTTACTCATATATATTTAGAACTTAGTTGCTTACAGTTGCTTGGACTTAGTCTAGAATTATTGTAGGTTTCTTTAGCCAAATCATATCGCATCGGTTTTCCTACTTATGCAAAATGCAAAATAATTATAGTTATTGTTGTAAATAGTTGTAGTAAATAGTTGAAACTTATGCACAATAAATATGTATATATTTATTAATATCATTACGATCCTTGGATAGCTCCACAAATAGTAATCAAAGTCAATTACGAGTATGATCTGGTATAAAAATATAACTAAGTTTTTTATATATATGCATATGTTATTTAATTAGATTGATTCGCTTAACTAGGGATGTGTGTGTGTGTATGTTTTTTGGAACAGCATTGAGACCCACTTGGTAGGGGGTTCCATATTATGATTGGATCTTACCTAGGCGCCTTAATCTCAAGTTGAACTTTATTGCTTTGTCGAGTGCGGGATATGAGTTTTCTATCGCTATTTATATCTGTATCTAGAATTGTATCTGCGTCTGTAATCTGTAATCTGTAATCGACCATAAGCCATATGCCTTAATAATTGATGACCACCTGGTGGCTTACAGCATTGGCTACTTCGTTAGCAACTGCTGATGCCCAGGGCGCATCTCATTTATTAACGACCAAAAGAGCGCGAAGCGGTTGAGGATGCCGCGCAATCAGCACTAATTAAAATGGCCGCCGGCGAGCATCACGAGATTATGCAATTCTTGTCCTTGTCGCTGGCCAGCTCCGAGGGTTTGCGCTTGCGATCGTAGGCGAGGGCATCGTTGGGCACATAGCTGACGCGAACGCCGCCATAGTGGCGTCGCTGCGGCAACTGGTACATCATCATATAATCCTCGGAACTGGACGAGCTCGACGAGCATGTGGAGCACACATCCGACTCTTCTGATTCGTCCCGTTCCCTTTCTCTCTCCCTTTCCCGTTCCCGCTCACGCTGATGCCGCGGCGACTTGTGTGGCAAGGTCATGGCCTCGTTCTCGGCTGGCATTGTTGCCTGCAGTAGCGATGGAGGTCCTTGGTACGAGGAGGACAACGGCTGTGCCGGTGCATAGGTGTCCGCTCGTGTTGTGGAGTGCGAGCGATGCCCGCTGCCGCTGCGATGATGACTGGACGACTTGCGACGTCGCCGTCTGCGCGAGCCATGGCCATGTCCATGCCCATGTCGGTTGCCATCTCGGTCACGCTCCCTCTCCCTATCTCTGTCCCGCTCCCGTTCACGCTCTCGTTCGCCGCCGCTGCCGCTGGTGCCGGCTCCATTGCCGGAGTAGCTGCGAGAGCGTGGCAGTGTGTCGGGAATGCCTTCGAAGCGCACGCCCTTCTTCTTGCCCGGCTCACCGCTCATGGGCGAGGAGGAGGAGCCGCCGCTCAGTATGGACACGGGATGCGTGGGTGGTTGCGTTGCCGATTGTGTGGAGAGCGGTGTGTTCAGCGAACGATCTCCAGCGGAGTGGGTGGGGGAACCCATCAGTTCCGGCGGCAGCGCTGTGGAGGCCACACTGAGATTGGGAGTGGGCAGCTCGGGTATTTCACTGCCCGCTGTGGGCGGTGGCGGCGGATGCATAATGTCCGCATACTCATGCTGCGAGGCATGGAACTGCTGAGCGGAGGCATGCAACGGTGGTGCGGGCAGTGGTGCCCCAAAGTGCGGTAAGTGCTGGGCATTGGCGACACCCAGCTCCGGCATGCTGGAGGTGATGGAGTTCTCCATTTTGGAGACCTGCTGCAGCTGGCGTTGCAGCTGATAGCTATGCGTTGCGCCCAGTGGCGGCTTGGCGGGCCAGGCTGCATCCAAATTGGTGGCCATCTCATTGAAGTTGTAGACGCCATCACGTTGCAGCTCCATGGGCTTTGGCATCAGATGCGGCAGAAAGTCTCCGGGCGAATTGAGTGGCGACATGTTTTGAGAGCTGGAAAAGTCGGTAAAATCCCCACCAGCATTGTGCCGGCCTTGCTCCAAATCCTTGACCACGCCAGCATCTGAATCGGAGTTGGGATAACTCTGCTTGGCATGGGACACAAGTAGACCGCCAGCTGCCTCATTGCCCACGGTCACGCCAGCAGCCAGCTGCTGGCTCTGCAGCTGATACATGGCCTGGTTGAAGCTGGCCTGATGCTGTTGCTGCTGCTGTGGCGACATGGGCGGCGAGCTGGAGGCGTGGCTGCTGGGAATACGCGTCTGCGGTTGCCGCACACGCTGTGTTGGCGGTGTGGGCGTTGTGTACATGCCAGTGCCGGAGCTATCCGATGGCGTTGGCGGCTCTCCCTTGCTGCAGGCAATTGAGCAATAGATGGCGCCACGGCGCGGTAGAAATGCGCGTCCCAGCAGCGAGCAGCGGCAGGTGTTGCACGAGAAGCACTCGTCGGTGGCATGCCAGTGCTGGCCGTCGTGGCTCATCTGTCCCTGATCGACACCAATGGCCTCGCCGCAATAGTCGCAGTACTCGGCGAACATGGCATCGAAGCAGAGCAGGCAGTAGGGCTTCCCCTCCCGCATGATGTAGCGTTGGCCGCCCAGCTGCTTGTCGCACTCGTGGCATGCGAAATGATTCATGTGCCAGGCACGTCCCTCGGCCTCGGTGCATTCGTCCGCCAGGATAATCTGTAAACCAAGGTTAAGCGCCAAAAGTTATGCACAAGTTGCAAATAAAAGTTTCACGTCAAGTTGCACTTACCTCATCGCAGGCAGAGCAGCGCGGCTTGAGCGTCTCGGCGTGATGACGGCCACAGTACATGCGTCCATCACGATGAAAGTAGATGAGATCCACGAGCAGCTCGCGGCAAATGCAGCATGTGAAGCAGCCAGGATGCCAGCTGGCATTGGGACCCAAACGTGTGGCAAACACAGCAATGTCGCCGGTGGAAATCAGTTCGTCGCACTGCAAGTAAAAATAAAGCAAAGCAGTTGCAACTTGTGAGTTTCAGTTGTTGCGATTTGTTTGGGGAGCGGGGAACTTACGCCATCGCAGGGACGGGCACTCATCAGCTGTCGGACATTGCCGCGTCCAAGTGCATCACGTTTGCGCTGTGTGGAGAACAGACGCAGCTCCTTGCGCTCCTCATCCGTCAGTGAGTGACAGTAACGAACCTGCAATGACAGAAGGTAACAGAAAGAACCGTTTTTTGAGCCACAGTCAGACAGGCAAATCATATGTTTAACTTGATGACGTTGGGATTGGAATTGGGATGGCTGCGCAACTTCAAGCACGCCCCGTGGGCAGCAAAGGTATATAGTAAGCTTAAAGTGATCTTTCCCAGAAGTCAACTCAACCCAAAGATTGTTTGTCTACAACAGCAGCTGCTGATGCGTGGCTCAAGTGGCCAGTGGGCAGGGCAGGGCAGGGCAGACAACCGCAGACAGAGACCGGTAGCTGGCAAACAACGTTGCCCATCAACTGCTTCTAGTCCATCTCCTGGTGCTGCTACTGCTGTTACTGCTGCTGCTTCAACTGCCACTGCTGCTACTGCGGTCAGCGTCTCGTTTGTGTTGTATGCAAATTTTTCGGCTGCCTCTTTTTTGTTGCCTGTTGGCTGGTGCACATTTTGATTTGAGTTTCGGCTTGGAATTTGGGCATTTGCCACACATTCCCTCCACACATCCCAGTCAGCCCGGACAACTGGTCGTTAACATGGCAACCCCCAGTTAGTGGCAGTGGTTAAAATGCTAAAAACGGTAACTGATACTCGTATTTGCAACTAGCAACTAGCAAACTGGGAATCCGCTCAACGTAGTTTTTGTCGTAGTTTTTTTGTGGTTCATTCGGGGCTGACCATGGGTCAGTTAGTTGCACTTGTTTCCTTGATTAATTAAAAGGCTGGAGCGGAACACCAGCAACAATAACAACAGCAGTGCAAATGTGTGGGAAAATAGCTGGCATTGACTTTGATATGCCATTGCCGTAATTTGAGTTGTCGATGTCGTTCTCGTTGCTGCTGTTGTTGTTGTCGAGAAGAGACACCCGGCTATTCAATCACGATAAAACGCGCACACATTTAAATAAATACCACGAAATTGACAGGGCAGTCAGTCTCACCAGGGACTGAATACTGAATACTCTCCGAATACACTCACCTCGTTATCATGCGGCGGCAGTTGATGCAGCAATTGTCGCACACGATACTGCTCTCCGGGACTGTTGACGTATGGCACTTTGTCGTCGGGTATTTGGGAGAAGTACAAGCGTACCTGCAATGAGTCCAAAAGCAAGAATGTTGAATGAAGAATGAGGCATGGATAAGCAAAAGGAATGCAGAGGCAGCTACAGCTAAAGCCACTGCGACTGTGACAGAGGTCACATACTGTGAGCCAGGCGAGATAAACTAAAGCTAAGAAGGGTTAAGCCAGACAATTCCCCCCATTCAAGTCCCCAGTTGCAGTCGCTTCATCATCATCATCATTCGCAGCAGCAGCAACAGCGGGAGCATCATCATCACGTTGATCAGTGGGAATCAGAGACGTAGGCCATCAACTGGCCACAATGCTTTGCACAGCAGGCAACTGCCTAAAGATTTTTGATTTTATTACTTTGATTTTCCATTTGGCCAGGTTGAAAGGTGCTCAACGTGCAGCTCGGTCAACTTCTAAGTGCAATTCTTTATTGGCCACGTTTCTACAAGTGCCGTAAAATCGTCTGCTTTTTGCAAGATCTGCCAGCAAAATGACCACATCCCAGTGCCCAGTCTCAGACTCAGACTCAGTTTCAGACTGGCAGAGAGCCGCCATTCAACTGGCCAACTGGTCGACTGCTCAAATGGTAACTGACTGACTGACACATGGCTTATGCTGCGTCAACGTAAATGGCTGTAAATAAATTTTCAATTCTGTTTGTAACGTTTGCCAAAAAATACAATATGGCAATGCCATTGCCAATGGCAAAAAACTTCAACGGCTGCGAGACATGTGATAGGCGGCGTTGTCAGTGCATCTATCGTATGTTGAGCGGGATTAATGCTAGACCCATGTGCACTCTGGAGACTGTAAACTGTAGACTGAGACCGAGTTAAAGTGCTGCTAACGCGTCTCGTTGCCTCCGTCGGTTTTTGGGAGCTGCCAAAAAAATTTTGGTAGCGCGCTTTTAGGCGACCAACGGGCCGAAAGATTGCGCAAGATTTATTTGCCATTGGCGCATATTTTACGCAAATAATTTATGTGGCATTTATGTCAGCCGAAAATAATTGAAAAAATCGGCTCGAATGGTAGCAGTTTTTCAGCATTGAATTGGCCATAAAAGTCGTAGTCGCATTGAAAAATTACCTTCAAGAGCGGACCAGCTGCAGAGCATGTGGGCAGCAGTTGTTTCGATTAGAGTTTCATTAGCGCAATCTAATTCACAATATGCAGACAGCTAGATAAAGGCCTTCGCTTTCAACTTATAGCAAGAAGATTGCAGTTTCAACCAAGATGCAAGATGCAGTGACAATCGATGCAAGATGCGTGAGGGCTCCGAGCCAACGCCTCACTGACTGACTGACTGATTTATGGCCTTGCATAGCATAGTTATTTACAACTGGCAATGGGCCTTTGGCCAGCACACACTTCGTTGGCTTTCCGAACACACAATAAGTCAAGTGGATCGTCTTATCGTCGGCCACAAATCAGACATCAACCGTCCAGAGATCGCGAAATTTTGAAATCTTTGTCTGGCCCTGGGGACAGTAGAGAAAACGACTTACCTGATCTGGTCGCAGGCCGGGCGGCACCCAAGTGTACTCCTCGAGTGCACAGCCGCTGTCATCGTCTGAGTGCGACTGTCGCTGCATATCCATGTGCGGGCCGGCCAGGAATGGAGCATGTGCTGCTGAGGACGAGCCCGCTGGATGATGTAGTAGTGATGGTGGCGAGGGTGTCGATAGCGCCGGTGACAGCTGATGGTGTCCATGATGTTGCTGATGCGGATGACCATGTGGCAATTGCGGCTGCTTCAGCGATGAATTCGAGTACTTGGAGTTGGAAGAGCAGCCCGAGGCAGCGGGCGAGTACTGCGTGGATCCTGCACCAGGTCCAGCCGGCAGCTGTTGATGATGCGGCGGCAAGTATTGCTGATGCCGTTGCAGTGGCAACGGCGATGTGGGCAACATGCTGCTCGCATTCTGTGCCCCATACAATGCGCTCGCCGACGAGCTGCTGGGCAGACCCAAGCTGCCCAGGGCTGGCGGCAATGGTAGCGGCAAAGTTCCAACACCCGCCGGTCCCTGGCTGGGCGAGAAGTGGCGCGGTAAGGTGGGTATCTTCTGCAGATAAGATATCTGCGTCAGCGGTGTTCGGCTGATGGGCCTGCAACAGAGAAAGACAAGAGGAGAGACGTGTGTTTAGTTATTGGAATTTTTGTGGCGTAGCTAATTTAAACTTAATTAAAATATTTCCTATATGGCATGCTGGGTTAAAGGTGCCCGCGATGGCCTGGGAACTTGGGGAAAACTGTTTGCAGCACCACAAATTGTTTAAGCTGGCAAATCATATTTTTAATGTAATATAAAACCACATAAAATGTGTTTTCCCTTTGCTTTTTGTTGCCTTTATTCCTTTGTAATTCGCTGGTTTGGATTTATGCGGTTTTGCACTTCCTATTCGAATTTTTTCATGCATATATTGTTGTGTTTTTTTCTTTTGTCAGAGTTTCATTCGAACAAGCTGTCAATTTTAGTTAATTTTTTATGCGTTGTTTTATGCGACGCTCAAAAAAGGATTGTGTTTGTTTTTTTTGGCCTGCTGCGAAACGTCAAAATGAAAATACAAAATACGCTTCACAGCATTTGCACAAACAAATCGACAGCTTCAGTGCTGTTGTTGTTGTTATTGTTGTTGTTCGTCTGATATATTCGTATGTTTTACTGTTGTCTGCTTTCCGGGCCCTTGGGCTGTCGCTGTTTGTCATTTTGTTGTAGCCTGACATTGTTATCCTAGCAAACGCACCAAATACACTGCAGCCCTGTCGTGCTGTCTATTTGACAATGTACATGGGTGTGTGTCTGCTATGCACATGTATTGGTGAGCTTTTAAGAGCTTCAGTGATCTTAGTAACAAAGTAATGCGATATTTGTATGCCCAAAAAGTGTCTATGTGCAAGCTTGTTATGTTACTGCATAGAGTAAGAAATTAACATTAATTTAATTAAATTATAAAAATTAATTGGTAGTAAAAATTCAATGATGAATACAAAATTATAGATGATAAAGAATAAAAAATTAAGAGGTGATAAATGTAAAATATAGTAATCATAATAAATATCCTTTAAATAAACAAGCCCTAATTTATACTCCATTTTGGAATAGATTTGTAGCGCATTCGCGACTCGTATGGTGGCACGAATGGCAGCATGCACCATTTCATGCCCTTGGTTGTTGTTATTGTTGTTGTAGCTATCAAAGGATAACTGTGCATTGTCTGCGCATATGTATGTAACTGTAACTTTATTCGATTGGGTGTGGGCGTAACCGCCTTTGACTCCCCCTATCTCCATCACTCAATACATAGTATTCACATGTGGTTGTGTGAGTGCATTTGTGAGTAACTCACAACTCTGTGTGTCTATGTGTTCATGCGGGCTTTTTATCAAAACAATGTGGCCGCCCTTTTGTTGTTTTTGGGGCCATGCGAATTCTTTTTGTATTCGCCTCCTGTTTTCAGCATTCTGTTGCTGTTTCCGTATCCGTATCCGCTTTAGCGATTGCAATTCCATTTCTAGTCCGCTGACTCTGGAGCTGCTGATGTGTCAATATTGTGCGAGGCGGTTGCGTTGCGGTTTGCCAGCAATTAATTGCACAGATTTTGGCTTTTAACTGGCTGCCAGTAAACCCGGCTAAAATGTAGTTTTCCCATTGTTTTATGGAGCGTCGACATTTGCATTTTTTAAGTGCAAAGGAAGAGGGGGAAGCCAAGAATGCGTGGCGTCAAATTGCGGGCGTGGGATTTGCCAAAAGGGAAACATTGCACGTGCAGCTCCAGACTGAGCCTCAGTCTCGGCCTCAGTCACAGATGCAGTCCCAATCGCAGCCTCTGTCCCGATCCCAGTCACAGTTGCAGTCACAGCTGGAGACAGATGCCAACGACGCGACGACGGGGACCAAAAGTGTTGGCTGCTGTCAAATCAGCCGCATTCAAACTCAAATTACAAGCCAAACAAACGGCTGGCGGCACTCTGGTACAGGGATTGGGATTGGGAGACTGCCGAGTGCAGACTGCACACTGCCCGTTGCTGACTTCAACTGGGGACTGGCTTTGCTTTGGCTCTGACTCTGTTCAACTGTTCAACAAATGAAAACCGAACCAAATGGCACTGCAAAAACTGTGCCTAAACACAAATTTGCTGCATTGGAAAATGAGAGGATAGCTGCAGTCAGTTGGGGCTGCAGCATTGAAGTCTTTTGAATTTATTGTGCGGTCAGTTGGGACCGCTGTGCGGGCTGAGCTGCCTACAAAACCAGGCTGCAACTAGGACCGAACCGGGCTGGGCCGTTGGCGACCTGCATTTCTTTTCATTCGCGCGGCATTTTCGCAATTTACAAATTTATTGTTGACTGCAACGAATTGCGTAAAATTGCCAGCAATTGTGGCAAGTTTCAATTTGCTCTGCGCGTGTATTTTCCGTTGTGTTACACAGTTGTTGATATTTTTTTTTTATTTTTCGTTGCCAACTTTATTAAGCCATTAAAGCTCGACTCGGCTGGACTTGAATTGCATTTGAAAATGGAAAGTGGCAGACTAGATGGCAGATGCTTAACATGTTGCCTGGCTTAGCATAAGTAAACGCACAATTCGCCACAATGTTGCCGCAACATGTTGCTGTTGCTGCTGCTGTAGCTGGTATCTTGCTGTAGCAACACGAACATGCCAAGAACACCCTTGAGATACGTATTATAAGAATACAACACAATAAATGCGGGCATTGCCTGCGGGCAGCTGTTGCCAATGTTTGCTTTTGCATTTACCCAACATTGATGAACGGAGGGAGAAGCACAAGAGATGGCCATAGTTGAAGTTGAAGGAGACGAAGGGTTCAGTTTAAGGCTGAGTCTCACTTTGGCAGTCGTTGAACCAAAAAAATAAAGTCACAAACTGGTTTCCCACTTGCCCGATACAAGTCGTTGATTTCGCTAGGCTCAATGCTTTTGGGCCCTAAAACTAGTTCAAAAGCGTTGCCATTGATAACCACAACATTGCAACAGCAACAGCTATAGCGCAGCTGCCCCAGCACGACCACGACCGTGTCAAGTGTGGCAACTACCCGTAGCTTAAGCACTCGCCATCTCCATTATAGCTTCATGAAGATCACTTCGCTATACTATATTTAGCTGGGCTGCTTATCTGCTGGCTGGCATCTAAATGAATGATCATTATATACGGCACGGCGAACGCGTTGACAAATTGCAAAGTCGATGCCGCAGTCGCTTCCTCAGCTCTTAAGCGATGGACGCTTCAATGACTGCCCATGGACAGCCCAGCAACAATTGTTACTGTCAGTCTGCCAGTCTGTTTGTCTGTGCGGTTTCTGACTCATTTGTTAGCTAGGCCACAAATTTAGGTTAATGCCGAGCGGCAACTACAGCGAAAGTTTTCACTGCTGCTGTTAGATACTCAGTAAACTCAAATTATTTTCCATATCTTTGGCCCAGCATTTGACCTCCCCGAATAGCAACTGGCAGAAATTTAACGACAGACTGACAGGTGGTCCCTTAAATGCCACTATGTCCTGGAATTTTACCGGTGAGACTTGTTTAGTAAATTTTACGATGTTGCAGCGGCACAACAATTATTACTCTGGCTTCTTGCTGACTCATTCTGCCAGCATTTGTTGGCTTTTATTGTGTTATAGTACACTAGCAGCAATATCGGAAACCGACCATAAGATACTTCGCACTTAAATAAATATTGATGAAGGCCATATGCAAAGTATATATATATAAAATGGGCAAGTCTAACTTAATAAAAAAAGTACAGAAATGAAATTAAATGTGTGAACAATAAACCTTAATAGACTACAATTTAATGTTTCCAAATATTAATGAAGCATTTATATTAAGTGGGTAAGTCTAATTGAATTAAAAATAAATATATATGTTTAAAAAAGTAAAATACATCCAAAATAATTCAATGGTAAATTGAATGAATTTATTGTAGTTGTTTTTTAAAAATATATTTAAATTATATTTTCATTATAAATATACTTAAAGCAACATAATTTTTAAGTTGAAAAGGGTAGCATATATACTAGAAATTTTTCTTGAGGGTATACATATGTTAGCATTTGTATGAATTTATTTTATGTTTGTATCTATGCATGTGCAGAAAGAACTATTCGTACAGTAACTACAAGTGGTTGGCGAGAGCTTTATTAAAACCCAGCCAGGAGAACAAGCAAGCTCAGAACTAGTGCGATTGTCATAAACGATTTTTGAATTGACAATAAAAATTGCCGTAAACTTTATGGCTAACATGGCGAACACACGTACAACTTACGTCTAGGCCCCGGGGCATCTCGCAGCTCCCAGCTTACTTCTCCCAGCTGCTGTGCATTGTGTCTGTCGGCAACGATACGTTACTCGTATTGCATCCAGCTCTCTGGCACTGTGGTTGTCTGCCTTGTCAACATGACATTTGGCGTGTTGACATTTTTATTGACTTTGGCATCTACTCGTACTACGTTCTCTGGCATTCCAACTTGTTGTTGTTGCTTTGTTCGTTTTGTTTGTTTGTTGCAGCTAAAAGTTGATTAAGAATGTCTGCGAGCCTGTCGTGCTCCATGCCGAGTCTGATGCTGATGCCTGGACTTCGACTGGCACTGGGATTGGTTGTAGTACTGAGGTTCAAGCTGGAACTGCGTGTGGTCACCCATTGCATTTATTGCGTATACGCCAAGTGGCACTAATTGCAGTAAGCAGGGAAATGAACATGAACACAAATAGAAATCAATTAAACGGCTAACTGTTTATGAGAGGCAGCTGTTAATTTGTATGTTCAATTTAGAAAGTCGCGCATAAGCAAAATAATTGCATAATTTGTTTGGATCACAGACAATTTTCACACCAAAGCTGAATGCCCATGTTGCAGCCCGCCCAAACGAGCAGACGAACTTGTTGCTCCCAGGCTAGGCTGCAACGACCAGAGACCAGGGAGCAAGAGGCCTCTGGCAAGAGAACAAATTGTTTGCTTATCTTTCGGTAACAAAGCTGACCAATTAATGTTGTTCCCTGGCAGCGTCAACAATGTTGCTGCAACATTTTCGCAATGTTGCTTTGCGCTTTGTTTGTGCTCTGCTAACGGCAACGAAAATTGTTTTCTGAGCGTGCAAATTTTCACAGCTGCTGCAACAGCCAGAACTATGCCAGTAATTTTCCAACTGTCTGTGTGTATTTGTGTGTGTGTGATGTGCGGCAAACATCGAAGCAAACGATGCCCCAACACTTCAACTTTAGCTTCGGCCTGAACAACAACAAACATGAACAACACGAACAGCAACGACTTGAAAGCAGTGTCTCTTCAGTACTCTCCAGAGTGTTAGCTGGAAACAAAAGCAGGTTTCAGCCGGAAAATGCATTGAAACATTGAAGCGCGAGTTGAGCCGCTTTGACTCGGTTATTGGTTCGTTCTTTGTACATCGCTTTGTCAGTGAAATTGCATCATCAATGCAAATTTGGCGTGCTAAATGCTGGTAACACAGAGATGCTGACATAACGGCCAATGATGTAAACCATGGTAATTGATTCAAACTACATTTTTTAGTTTTACAACAAGCCAGTTTCGACCGAGAGCCTGACAAGTTCTAATTAATTTTTAACTCACTGTAAATTCATCAAAATCGAAACGCATTTGTCTCAGGTCGCCCACAGATTGACTGCCCAGCTCAGTCACTCTCTCTCTCTCTCTCTCTGCTCCTCCACTGTCTATCTGTGTGTGGCGACCAAGTCCAAGTCCAACCAAGTCCACATTCAGGCTGGCCCACGGGCAACTGGCAACAAACAGAAACAGCATTCGATCGGTCGTTGTCTTTGGTCTATGAACTTGTTTTCTCATCTCCTCTCGTAGTTTTAATTGAAGCCGTGTCTTTGTTTTTTATGGTTTTTGTCTTCGTTGCCATCTTCGCCGTCGCCGTCGTTGTCTTCCTTTTCTTATTTCGTGCTTCGTCTGGCTATTATAAATTATGCGGCTGCTTCGATTTTTATACATTAATGTTTCCTCAGTGCGTGGTGATTATGCTCAATTTTGTTTTTGACCATAATTACTTTGACGCTTGGTCCATCCGTGTATCCGTTAACTTTTGGCTCTTCGTTTTGTTTTCTTTGGCTCATCTCTTGAGTTTTTGTAACATTGTTGCTGTTTGTACAGCAAATTGGCATTGATTGATATTTATTCCAGCTTTGGCACTCCAAAAACCAATTGTACAATATGTAAGCACATAATCGTACGGGAAATGTTCAAGTTATCATGCTGTGAATAAGACTACGAGTACTCGTACTTGTACTTGTACTCATACTTATACTCGTATTTGCAGACCTTGAAATGTTGCCAACAACAATATGATACAATATGAGCACTATTTAAGTGTTTGACTAAAACTATCGAATCGTGTGAACGATTGAAGGTCAAAAAGATTGAACATTTCCCGAGGCCAAATGTGAGAAAACGAGCCAAAGCCATAACTATAGCCCTATCTACATTGCCTAGGCTATTAATATCAGCCGAGTTAATAACTTTAACTTAATTTCAACATTGAAGTCAGATAAATCATTTGATTAGGCAAGCTATTGGCACCACTTCGCTTACGAGTTGTTATAGAGACTCCGGCACAATTATTAATGACACATCCAGACGCTAAACATGTCCACCCCATCGCAGACGGAGAGAGAAACTGAGTCAGCGGCCAGGCTGTCGATGATTTATGTGCAACGCTTCTTAACAAAACTGTTCACAAATTAACCGTAATATGATTTACGAAAGCCGCTTTGCTGCCGCAATTGCTGCGCCTTTTTCCCAGAGTGCAAGTTGCATGCTTTGATTTATAGCCAACTGCAATCGGAATCTAATTTCTTGGCCATTAACAAAACCTAACCGAGCCAAACTGAGTCAAACTGAGCCAAAGCAGAGCAAAGCAGAGCACAGCAGAGCAGAGCTGTAGGGGAATCCACTGCCTACGCAGCATGAAAGCCTTTGAAATTGAACTCCAACTGCGCAACATCACTGGCTGCTGTTGATGTTGCTGCTGCTGCTGCTGTTGCTGTTCGGGATGCAACAACACACGACGACAACAAACTCAAAAATTAAGCAAGAACTTTTGGCAAATGTTGACAAAGTCAACGGTAACTTCGTCTTGAACTTAGTGGCTGTAACTGTTTTTCTGTTGCAACTTGTTGACAACTTGCAACCAACTAAACATGGCAAATAATTAGCTGCTAATTGCTTTTATGAGTGCATGACAGTCCCAATCGATGGCTAATGATAAACGGAAGAGATTCCTTGGCCGAGGATTGAGTCGACCATGATTGGCAGTTTAAGGGGCAGTCATGGCTAACGGTACACACAATCGATCTGCGGCTATTACGAGTGCCAACTCGATAAGGTCGACATCGTATCAAATGCATATAAACAATGATAAAGCGCAACGCGTTTGCGGACCCCAAAAACGCTTATCACGATTAGGAAATCGCCGACTTGCCACACTTGCATCGAAACCAGAAATAGCCTCAACAGTGGCCACCAACTTGGGGCAAGCAAGCAGCAAGTTCAACGGCTAACGAGGCAAGAATGCAAAGAGTGTTAATGCTGCTCTGCCTCACTGCCACTCTACTGCTGCATCTACTGGCCATTCCTCTACAGCTGCTGCTGTTGCTGCTGCCACTGGCAGTGCCACTAAGTAAGTGGCTCGTCGAGTGGCATGCAGGCAATTTAAATGCAAAGCCTGCAAAGGACTCGCCGAAGTAAAGCTGTCAATGGAAATTACACGCTTTTCCTTTCTCTCTCCAGCCTTTTTTACTCCTCCAGCTGCCGCCTATCAGCAATAAATTTATTGGCTGCATGTTATGCGTGTGTATGCGTTAAATGTTTAATTAATTAGCGAGAAATGCATTAAGTGATTTGTTGCCTCTTAATATGCGCCATCAAGCCAACACGCTGTTGCTGCTGCTGCTGGTACTGGTGGAATACCGTACTGGAATGTTGGGCCAAACAATGAAGCATATCAACAAAATATAACAGATCGTAGCGTGTCTACTGCGATCTGTCATTCAACTGTCAACTTTTTGGCAACAATAGCCAATGCCACATCTGCATAATGCCAAAATACGCACTTCTCTCTCCCTCTCTGTCACTCTGTTTATCTCCTTTTCTTGCGTGGCCAATTGGTTTTGATGTGGGCGCAGACAAGTTAAAGCCAAACAAAATGTATCATGAGTTGGCAGAATGGGGAATTCTACACGGATTTTGAATTTCTAAACTGATTTCAATTTCTTTTGAGCCTCGGCAATCAGACATGGCTCTCTGACACTTTGACAGCTGCTTAAGCGCTTGAAAAATGCTTCAATATGCAAAGGGCCAACTCACTTATGGCCATTATCTCAGCTCCAAATCGCGCTTAGCAAAATACACAATTAATATGCGACGCAATTGTTGAGCCTCCCCTTGCCCCTGGTTGTGCCAGCTATATAATTAGCATGGTGAGCATGCGCGAAAGCAACAGTGTGAGAAAGAGAGAGAAAGAAGCGGCAACATTTCGAAAAAATTACTTTAATGACCTGTCTTATTTTCACATTACTGCGGCAGAGCGACAAAAACAAAATCATATTTTATCGCTTTGCATAAATAAATCACGAGGCGGCTTCACTTGTTGTTCCCTCTCACTGTGCCTCTATCTCTCGCTCCTTCTGTTACTTGTCTGGCGCCTTTTTTGTCTGTGTCTCAGTTTGAGGCAAGCAAATGGCAAATGGCAAATGGCACTCGACAACTGGGCAAGTTGGCCAATTGTCTGGCAAGCCATACAAGTTGCATGCATACTCGCACAAGATTTGTTGCGTTTTGTTATTGTAATTAAGTTGCATCTGCAATGAATGCAGCAGCATCAACAGCACCATGCCCACATGCCAAGTCACACAAATGCCTCAGTAACGCCCCAAAGTCATTTGTCAGTCGCTTTTGGCTCAAGCACAAATGTGCCAGTGGAACTCTTGTCTTCTGTCTTCTCTCTCTTGGCTCTTGACTGTGCTCTTGTTGCAGCAGTTGTTCGACATCTACAACCAGACGCCAGAGTGCCCTTAATGGCTTTGTTAATTAAAAACAAAATCAATATGAATGTGTTCTCCTGGCGTGTAGAGAGGCGTTAGCATTGACAAATAACTCTCTTGGCATTGCAAATTTATGCCGATCTACGATTGATAAGTTCCCACAACCAGATGGAGTCGTAATCGAACAAGTAATTTATTCATAATAAAAACGGAGATCCATTTTTTATTACCTTCTGGAGTCTGTGTCTCTCCAACCAACTATTTATCGTATAACGACTGAAAGGACGAACTGATGTTATTTATAGCTTACTATAACTATTGCACTTGCATCTTTTGATACTTGAAGCAAAGTTATTAGCTAAGACTGAGGACAATAAAACTGAAGATTATCTAAGAAGCATTTAGAAAATGTGCTTTACTCGGCAAGTAAGTATCGTTGATTGCAACAAGAATTCCTTTGTAAGCACTAAATACTTGTATTTGGCTTAAAGCTAATAATGTTTTGAGCAGATGTCTTAAGAGTGTCATTTGCAAAAAAAGGTAGCTAACATGTCTTAAAATGAATAGCTTGAGGAGATTGCTCTAAGTCGACGACGAGGTAAAGCCAAAGATTTATGCAACTGTCGATGGTAGTTAAGATTGAATTGAATGCTTAGACACGAGCTGAGCACAACTTCATTGCTAGCTACGACCAGAATGTGGATGCGCCTGAAATGCAATTTCAAGAAAACCTGAAGCCATTAAGAAGAACAACGCGATGGCGACGACGACTTTAAGATCAAGTTGGACTTGCAGTTGGAGTTCGAGTGCGCGGCTTAAATGATTGGCTGGCAATTTTTTAATAACTTCATTAACAGTTGCCGTCGCCACAGCAATTAAAATACCCAGTATATCAGTGGGTGCATTAAAACTAGTGGCAAACGCGATTTGCACTCGGCAGCTTTGAGTTAAATGCCACTGCCAAATCTGATCAGTTGAGTGAGCCAAGCACTTGGCCAGACAGCCCGTTCCGTTCGCCCCCAGGCTAATTTGCTTGTTCGCGTGTGGCAAATGGCAGCTACTGAAATTCATAGCCTGATTCGTACTATGTTGCTGCTGTTGGCAGTTGCCTCTCAGGGCACATCAAAACGGCGTCTGTTATTATCATTAATTATGCTTTGAGTGCGTTTTGTACTAGCTACAGTTAGGGTTACCTTTCCTGTTGGCAGCCCATTTCAAATGCATTGATTTGGCAAATGCTACTAAGCACCATTATTTAAATACCCTGCTCGCAGTACATGTTGCTCACACGAGCAGGAACAGCAGCATCGGCAGCAACAACTAATTGAGTTGTGTTTTTTCTGCAGTGCATTCTGTTTGATTAGCTTTAAGTTTGCCCCTTTCAGCATACATTAAGTTTGACTCAAGTTTGTTGCCTAAGTCTTTTGTTTTACCATGCATTGTAAATCATAGGCATATGCAAAAAGTAGAGGAAGAAGAAGCAGCAACAGAGGCTGACTAGTCTATAAACGGGGGGAATGCATGTGGAATATGTATGCAATATTTTTGCGCTCGACTGCGGCCAAAAAGGAAATGTCATGACACTGAAAACAATTGCAGCGCCTCACTCCTCAAATGTTGAATGAAATTCTTGAGTGGCCCAGCGTACGAGCAGGACGGTGGCCTGGTCAGACTCTGGACACTGCCTGGCAGTCGGCAGTCTGGGCAGCGCCCATATTTCATAAGCTGCGTGCTGCACAAACACAATAACTTAGGGCAACGATATTTGCATGGCATTATGCACAATCATGACATGAGCCGTAGCAGCAGCAACAGCGGCTGCGGCAGCAACTGCTGCTCATGTTTATGTAAAGCGAGCCGCGCTAGACAAAGGCACTGGTAAATCACACTTTGGCAGTCGTTGTTGCCTATCGCTATCGCTGTTGCGATTCCTGTCGCTATTGTAGTTGTTGCTGTTGTTGTCGCCGGCAAAGGCGGCGTATGCGTAACTTGAGAATGAGACGCCATTGTCGCTGTTGCTGTTGCTGTTGCTGTCGCTCAGTTGCTGTTGTGAGTGATGCGCATGCACGGCAACAGCGCTCAATAAACAAGCGAAACCGGCCAGAAAGTCAGCCAGCCAAGCAAACAGCAAACATCCAAGAGACAAGAGACAGCAGACAGCAGACAGCAGACAAGAGACAAGAGCCACGAGAGCTAACAGGCAAACGTCTTGCCGTGGTTTCAATTTCAGGCAGCCTATAGAGAACAAGTTGTTGTTGCTGTTGTGCGTTGCTGCTGCTGCTCTGGCTGCTGCTGTTGCGTGCAGTTTGCGGTTTCGCAGCAAAGCAGAACACGCAATGTGTGTTCATTGACTTCTGGCTGCCAACTTGCGCAACAAGTTGTTGCTGTCTCTGCCGCTGCCGGGTAATCAATCATTATTTGCACAGGGCGCAGCAGCAGCAGCAACCATCGGCAACCACTTGAAAAGTTATGCATTTAAATTGTCAGCGCACGGGACCAATGTGAAATTGCATCTGACAAATGATCAGCAAAAGTTACTCACTCATTTGGCTCCTGCTGTGAGGATGCGGTAGCATTGCCAGTGATTGCTCCTCCTGCTCCTGTGGCCGTTTCACAATTGCCGACAACCACTTCCGGTTGCCGTTGAGCAGCGTCTGATACAATGGAGCTATCCAGCTCATTGAAAGTGAAACTGATATCATGGGGATCCTTAAACGGCTTCATGCTGCGCGGCAGGCTACGTTGTCGCAGGCTCAAATTCAGAAACTTAAGATCGCTGTCGGTTAACGGTTGCAAAGCGCCCGTCAGAACTGGAGCAGGAGTGGGAGCAGGGCCAGGAGCAGGCGCTGTAAGTGCTGCCACCCCTGTGCGTGCTGGGGGTGGCGGGGCGGTGCGTTGTTGCTTCTGCTTGGGCGGCAGCGCTGGCTTCGGCTCATCGAGCAGCTCCTCCTCGGACTGCTCAATAATTTCCAGCACCTGTGCCGTGCTCCTGGATTCCAGCTCCATGGTCTGCGCCTCTAGCTGCATATTGTAGTATTTGGCAATGTGCTCGGTGGCATCGACTGGATTATAGTTTTTGCCTCTGATCAAATCGCCCAAATGATCCGCATCGATGCCAAAGAGAAAGGGATCATCGAGCACAGTCACCTTGGCATTCCTTTGGGTTGGTTCATCCTGGGTCTGAGGCTGCTCCTTTTTTGCCTTTGGCTCCTTCTGCTTTCCCTCGCCCTTGACATGAGCACGCAGCGAGCGAAGCAGCTTTTTGCTACGCCGTGGCGTTGTTGAAGACGTTTCGCATTTGGCGGGAAACAGTGGACGATTCGTTGCTGCTGTCGTTGCAGTTGCAAGACGCTTTTTGTTGTTGCTCGTCTGCTGCTGCGGCTGTTGCTGTTGCTGCTGGCTGCTATCGCCCAGATCGATGCCATCGTCCGCATCTTCGTTGGCATCTAATTGCGCTGCGATAAAATCGCAATCGCCAGTGCCAAAGCCAAAACCAAAACCAAAGCCAACCGTATCGTAGTCATCGACCGTTCCCGTCAATTGGCAGTTATTGTTGTTGCTGCCGCTGCCACTGCCACTGCCACTGGCATTGTCATTTTCATGATTAGCCTCGTTGGCGCTGCCGCTGCTGGTCGCCAGTCGCTGGGCAGCCGCCTTGCTATAGAGCTGTCGATAATATTTCTGCTGGTCCCCATACAAGAAGCAGACGCGCCACCATTGTTTGCATGCCAGCAAATTGGCGGTACGTGGCACCACCGCCGGCTCCAAGTTGCCCGTTGTTGCAGCATTTGCTTGTGCTGCTGCTGTTGTTGTTGCTGCTGCTGTTGTTGTTGTTGTTGTTGCTTTCGTTGCTGCTGACAGGCTGCTCATGTTGCCAGCTCTGCTTATTATTATTGTTCTTGACTTGTAATTATTTTGCAGTGGTGCAGCGGTTCAGTGGCTCTGCTTACAACCACTGCTTGTTAGCATTTTTTTGTTGTTTTTTTTTGTTTTCTTTCTTTTTGGTAAACTTCGTTTTGGTTAATAAATTTTCATGTTGTTATTTTTTGTTTGTCGTTGCTTTTGCACTGCATTTAAAATTAATGTATTTAAATTTTTATTGCTTATTTTTCAGTCGAAATTTATTGTCCACATTGTCAAACGATACACAAATACCACGCTAATTGCCAGCTCAGCTCAATTTATTAAGCGCTTTTCCACTTTCTCACCACTGAAATGGAAAATGAATGCAACATTGATCGATGGCTTCAGCTGCCCATACATAATGGACTTTCGAATGCAATGGCTCATTTGGTATTCAAGAGGCGAGGCTTGGCTCAGAAGTCAGAACAAAGAAGTGGCAACAGAGAATCTAACACTTTCCAGTTTGCATCGATAGATAGCATCGCAGTCTGCTGTCAGATGGAATGAAAAACAACAACACGAAGTGCTTGTTGATGTGAAGTTTTAGTTGCAGTTGCAGCTAAAGTTGCACACGGAAGCAATCGATCGATGTTGCTGCAGTTGCAGTTGCAGTTGCAGCTGAAGCTAATCAAATTTGCAGACATTGCCGCCGTTTACACATTGAAAAGTGCTGCAGCGTCGCCTAATAATGATGGCTTGGCTTTGACTTTGCTTCGCAAATAGCAAAGTGTACACATTTACCACTAGACGAGGTGGGATGGAGGGCGATTAGTCACGCCTCTAATAAAGATAGCAACGATGTTGCTGCTGTTGGATAACTCCTCGCTAAGTGCGACCAATGCAGTCAGTCTTCCATGCAATGGCGTTTGGCTGTGCTGTGCTGTGCGGCGATGCCCTTGTCAGATAATAATAACTTCATCTTCATCATCATCATCATCAGCATCATCAGCAGAAGCAGAAGCAGCGGGTAGCATCCCATAAGTTGCATTGGCGGCCACTTTGAGTGCTGGCCAAAGCCTTGGCAGCAATTGCAGCTTAGCAACTGTCAGCCAGCTTTGTATGCTATACATATATATGTATGCGTGTGCGTGTGTGTGTTAGCGTGTGCATTAAGCCGCTTTGCGCTTAGTGCTCTTAGTCTCTTTTTGAGCCATCAGCAAAGAAGGCGTTGTCCAGGCGGCTAATGGATCCAGCTCATATTATTGGCATTAGCTTGGAGTTATGAATGCAGCTGCAACAACAATTGCAACTGCTACTACAACAAATGTGTGTGAGTCAGATATGAAATGAGTTTGACACAGAGCTGTCCATCAACTGACTACAGAACAGTGCAAGACAAAACAAAGAAATCATCATCTGCTTGTAACTTCATTTCTGTGAACTTAACTCAGCTAACCAAGTTAACAAACCAACACATAAACACACACTCTCATGTATATAGCTGCATACGTGCACATAATTGAATTATAAACAACAACAAGAGCTGCAAATGCAATCATAACTGGACGACGCCTACATAAACAAACCAGAAACTGGCATTTGGCTTCCGGTAAAACAGAAAATGAAGATGATTTCCAGCCAAACAACTGCACTTACCACAACAACTACAACAACATCAGCCAGAGCAATAACGTCAACTGCAATAACAACAATGTTCTGAACAAGCAAAGAAAACCGCAGCACGCGATGTGAATGTGGGCAGTTGGATTCGCAGTTGGCAGTTAGAGAACGATGCTCCCCGAACTCCCCAACCAATGTAGCAACATCACCATCACCATCACCATCACTTGCTGCAGCGGGTGTGATTAGCCCGGTGAACGAGTGGTGGCTGGTAAACCAGTTCAAAACCCCCCATCCAGCAGCTGCCAGTGATGCAGTGATTCCCAAAGAAATGCCGCACTCGGGCATCTCTCTCACAATTCACATGCGCCACTGCGGCTTACAGTCAGCAAAGAGTCTCAGCTTCGTTCAATTGCATGTGTTTAAAACGCGATCACACAATAATCATAAAAACTGGCAACTCGAAGAAATTTGATGCTTCACCTCATAGCGAAGCGCTGATACGCTTCAGGCGCCATCATGGGCTGTTAAATGCATGATATTGATATATGATTCAGTATGGAATTTTCACGCTATAACATTTGTGAAATTTAAATATAAAATTAGTGTTATATGGCAAATTTAAAAGCATCTTTGCGCCCATAAAATATTATATGAATGGACATCTGGACCACTCGATGGGCCATTTAATGTTTGGTGTATCAAATTCTTGATATGAATATATCAGTCTGGGAAAAATTATCATAATTTATTACTCCACTTTCATTTGATGCACTATTGAAACGAATATTTAATTGATTCATCCAAAATGATTTGCATTAAAAACCATTTTCATTGTAGATTTCTTAATCGAATTTCGAGCAAAAGAAAAGAGTTTTGGTTGAAATATGATCTATTATTTTCCTTGACTTATTGAATTGACTGAAAGAAAGGTATAATAATAATTAATTCCTCGTTTTTTTTTGTATTCGATTTCAATGACTATCGACTTGAAATACCTTTAAGAGAAAATCGCAGTCGGCAGCAAAAATAATAATTAAATAAAATAATATTGAGCATCATCATATATATCCGGTAAGAAAGTTGGACACAAATGTGTTAGCAACATAATGATCGAGCTGTTTTAACCCAGCCAGGCCAAATGGAGGCCCAACTAAATAGAGTCGAGTGCTTTGTGATCTTCTCAGCAGACAAACAAAAAAGCAAACGACTTGAGCATTCGCCGCACAAAGACTTCCGGCGATGGCGATGGCAATGGCAATGTCGATGGCGATGCCGATCAGATTGATGGGAAGTTGTGTGTGTCGGCTTGAATGTGTGAGTGCGTGCGTGATGCAGATAGGGAGGGGTAAGGAGGCTGCAAGCACCGTTAGTATTTATTGATACTAGATGGACCGACATGTGTAAGCGACGCGATCGGTGTCGCGATAGTCAGCGCATAATTTATCAATAAAATACGATAGTTTATGTTAAGTGAGTTGACCCAATGGCCGGCAACAGTCAACTAATTGATTGGAATCGATGCTGCTGCGCTTGCTGTTGCCAACGTGGCGTATGAGCAATGCAATACTTTGCATTTCCACTCAAATGAAACGAAACTGTGATGGAGTATTGACTAGCTGCCCTGCTAGTGAGCAAGACCAAATGACCGAGAGGGGGAGAAGCCAAGTTTGAATTGCCAGTAGTTGTTACCAGGTTGTATTTTGTTTGCAGCTTTATTGCTGCCGTCCTCGCTGGCGGCGCTGCCATCAATCCCCAACTGCAAATTGCAGCATGTCTATTATTGTGCCTTTTATTATTCTGTACTTTTATTATTATTACTACAATTGTGGGCAGTCGTAGTTGTTGCCAGTGTGATTTGAGCACTGCATTACATCATTTGTCAAGTTTCAGGTCTTTTTTTTCTTCTCATTTTTTTAATGCTGCTGGCGGTTTTCTCCTTGCGTGGAAAAATGCGTGGCAAATGCAGACAGGCAATTAATTTTATTGCAATTTATGCATATTTCTGTAAGTGCAACGTTTAATTTGTAGCAATGCAGGTTAAAAAGTCAATTGCTTTGTCTTGGTTTACTTTCAGCCACATTTATGATGATGCCAAATTGAGTCAGATGATTAGCTACTTGAGTGGACCGGAAATCTTAGTAGCTCCATGAGATGGCTCTGAGTTGAGGTTAGTTAGCAAATTGTTAGAGTAAGCCGGAAATCTCAGTCTGTCTCTATCTCCCTATATTTGAGTCGCTCTCTTATCTAGGACATCTAACAACCTGAAGCATTTGAAGCCCACGCCTTTTCACGACTTTGAACTAATAACGCCCTTTTGTTGCAGTTGTTGTCTTGGCCGCCCACACGAAACATGGTCGACAGCCAACGCAAACAGACAGAAGCCGCATATAACAAATGCTAACCGCAAAAGTCGAATTCTTCGTACTATAGTATGTGAAGTGGCGGCCTAGAAAGCCGCACTTATGTTTGCTCAAATTGTGTTATCAGAAATCTCATATTTTGGAGTCAGACAATGCCACAAGCTGCAAGTTTAGTTATCGGCTTAGGCCAAATGCGACTAGAAAGCCGCAGACATGACAACTCATTTAGCCTCGACCCCGCTCAGCATTGGAATACAGTAAAACTGTAAAATTCATAATTGTATACGGCGGAGGCAGCAGCCGGAGATGGAGATGGATCAAAGTCATAACTGGGGGCCCAAATGGAATGGAATGAAGCAGAAAAGAGTGGCAGCAAACACACATGTCTGACACATATTCGATATTACCATACGAATGCCATGGGTACAAAGAGAAATATGTATTTAATAACAGGCGCTACAATGTACGATTTTCCAGTTATAACTTAACTGTACTCCCTGCTACATAGATGTTGTCGTGCTCTTGCTAGAATAACATAGATCGTCAGCTTGCTTGCTTGTGGAAGAGCCACCAGATGAAGACGACAACCGCGCCCGCTAATGGATTAACTTGTTTGTATACTTTATGTGGCAGCGCAGCTTGAACTATAATTTAAGTGTGCCCAACTCTGGCCTGGCCCGGCTTGGCCTGACTTACTCTCTCAACGACTGCCGGGGAAATTCTAATAGCACAATTTAGTCTTGGGCACCGGCTTAGTCTTAATCTTAGGCCCAAAAATGCTTTTAGCTGGCCAAACTAGTTTCCCTCTTGTCTCGAGCGCTCTAATGAGCCATTGTCTAGCTCTTGGCTCATATTTCATTGGGCCGATAATAATCTAACGCCTCTGCTAATGGCTGGGGCCTCCAAGTTGGTCATTAAGTTGTAGCAGAGTGCAAAATGCTTTGTGTCTGGCAAATTGATTGCCTTTTAAATGAATATTTTGCCATTCGATCGCAAATTTAATTGCACAAATAGCATGGCCAAGAGAAATGCAAATGCGGAAAAACAAAACCAAATAAATGTCACACCTTCGCCGATCACAAACTCAATCGTAGCGTGGGCGTTGTTGCAATTGCAATGGCTGTCGTTGCCGCCACTGCATGTACTTTAATTAAAAGCAAGGCAGGTCTCTTATCTGTGGAAGCTGAGCACATTCGTGTCGAGTGTCAAATGCAATCAAATCGCAAAAACATGCACCGAGTCGCGTCTGCTCCATTTACACATTTGTGCAGATTTGTGGAGATCTATTTACGTTTTGCTGCAAAATCGGCACAAGCCGCCCAGAGCGATGACTGTGAACCAGTTGTTATCTATTTGGAAGATGATTTGCACGCTAACACAAGCTGACAGCTTGACAGCTACAATTGCACTCGACTCATCAATGATGATGACGACGATCATCATCGTCTTCATGATGATGATACATGCCTGGTCAGGCTGGTCAATTGAAGCAACGGCAACTTCTTGCAAGCAACTGCGGTATCATTTATCATTGGTCTAGAAATTTGCGCCCATTCTCAGCAGCTCGACTCGGCTCGGAGTGGGGCATCATTAGCGGTCATAAGATATAACTTCCTCATTTAAATAGTCGTAATGTTGCCTAATTAATTTACGAGCCGTTTTTTTTTTCGGTCTTTCCTTATGATTTATGACTAAACAAAGTCGTTTTTATGAAATTCGCTACCAAAAAAATAAAAAAACAAACAACAATAGCTACGAGTTTTACAACGGAAAAGACAACACAATATTTGGCTAATTGCGTATGTTGTTTGCGATGGCCACGCCAAAAGCCCAGCTCAATTAGCGCTTAAAAAAGGCATATATGATGGCAATAGTAATTTTGATATGTAAATGATTAATGCGTTATGGCATTTATAGTTGCCAAGAATTTTTTAAGTTCTTTATAGCAAATAATTTTGGCGAGCGAATGAGAAGGCTGAAACAAAAGACTTAGGCAGCAAACTCGATGGCGATGCTATGCGATCGCGGAGTTGATGTTAAACGGTTGTTGACCCACTCCACACACAATCTACACATACTCGACATAGCATACATCACACACAAAAGCATACACAGACACACACACTCACAGGCGCTCTTCTGGCACACTCACTTCTTACACCTCGCGCTTTCAATCGGAAAGCCGGCGCTTTGTTATGCTAAAACTATGGTTAACTGTAAAGTTATCTGAAGCTTGGCTGCGATTGAAATGTGATTGTTTGGCGTCAGATAATAAATCTGTTGAATTAATGCCATAGATTTTTCACGCTTCGCTCTAGCAATTGCATGAAACTTACAAATTAACACAGACTGTCCAGACTGCAATTGGGGTTAAGCAACCAAGTGAGGGTGCTCAAGCGGAGAAAGTCGATCGCCAGCCGTAATTGGCTGCCAACCAACCGACTAGTTGTGGCAACTTAGAGTTAAAGCCAATGATCGCCGCCATAAACAACAGTTTTGTGTCTTGCCGGCGGCTGCAGCGGCTGCGGCTGCGGCTACGGCAACGGCAACGGCAGCAGCTGCATAATTATCGCCAAAGCGAAAACATTTGCCGCAAAGAATTTCTAAATTAAGCTCAGGCCAAAACCAAAATGCGAGTCAACAAAAATTTTATTAGAAAAAGTTGTTGTTGAAGCTGCGTAATCAATGTGCGGTCGCATAAAATATGGCCACAAATTGCAGGCCAGTTGCCTTGGCACTTTCCTCTATTGGCGTCGCCTAACTAAATGGACACAATTAACCTGTATCTAGGCGATGGTCGCTACAGCAGCCCTCCCCTGCCGTTACGGGTTCCGCTTGTCAATCAAATAGACACCAAGAGGCTACTGCTACAGTAGCTAGTGCAAGCTACAGCTTGCTGTTGTCGTGGTGTCTGCTTTTAATTAAAAAGTTAGTTGCAAAGAAGAAAATGGTAGCATCCACAGTTGCCAGTTTTAATTAAGGCGTTTCGGCTTGGCTGACTGCCGCACATACACATATGGGCGGGCGGACGTGCCACCTGCCCCAACATGTTGCTCAATAGACAGAGCAGAGCACTGCAGATTGCAAGCTGCACTTTGCATAAGCAATAAGTCTATTTTAACTTATAGATTGAACCTGGTCAATTTACACTCTCGCTGAAAATGTATCCATGTCATTGCGATGCATAACAAGCGAATTGCCAATGCCATTTAACCCGATATAACTATTGTCAATTGCCAATGGCCAAAAGCACATTAATTGGCATGTCAGGCAATTAGAAATCACAGATAATTTACTCAGCGCCCACACGCGAATAACTGAGTTGATTTTACGATTAGACTCAAGTTTTACGCTGCCGTTGCCGTTGCCGGGTCTTGGCCTGGGCCTTGTTGCCCAGTCCATGTCAATAAGGTGTTCCAAGTCTTTTACATGTTTTACTGCAGCCCACACACAGCGAGTACATACAGTGTACACACATGTCAATTGGCAATGGCTGCTGGGCTAACAAGGCATTGTTGACACATTGCAGCCATGTTAGCCATGTCATTGCATTCGGCTGCTGCTTGGCTGCTTGGTTACAAGTACATGAGTCCGTATCATTTGACTTGGCTGTGGGAGTTTGCTGTTTCGTCGCGTAATTGGATCAAGATCCCAGAGAAAGCCGCAAGGCAATAATCAAATTTTTTTTGTTTTTCGTTTGCAAACTCCTCTTTCACGTATATGGATGGACTGCGTGCTCAGTGAATAGTTGTAGTTGTAGTTGTAGTTGATCATTTTATCGTTTTATGGAGCTGTGCTACAGCTTGTCCATTTCGCAAGCTTATTTGGTTATAACTTCATTTGCAGGCGGTGAAAGTGCGCAAGATGATTACAAATAAAATTTTAACGCATCAAAATAAATCAAATAAGTTGCGCTGACATTGCGCATAATGTGCATGACTTTATGAATGTCATTAACTTGATGCTGTTGAGTGTTGGTTTTTGTGAGGTAATATTAAACATCAAGTTCGTTGCTTAAGTTATTCGTTTGCCCAGCGCACACATTTCTACTATACACAAACCGAAAGAAACACAACATTTCATAATGATCGCTCGATTCTCGGCCTTTGATAAAGACCAAAAAAATCGTTAAGCCAGCCGAGCCGACGCCTGTGCTTGGCATTCGAAATCAGTTTCGAATTTCATTTGCTTTTAATGTAATTTTTTTATGTGAGCTTGTTGTTGCTGGTGTTGTAGCTGGTGTTTGTGTATCACACTGTTGACAATGTAGACAATGCCCGGACGACGCACCTTTAACACTTTGCCCCTGGACAGCGGCTTATCCATGCCGCGGGTAACCAGCTTGTATAACTTTATGAATCGAGTTACTTCGAATCGAATAGGCTTCAATAACTGGATCAGCAATTTTTTGATCGAGGCCTGGTTTTCGCATATCCTTTTCAATAATTTTCTCAACACTGCACAATCGGCACAATCAAGTGGAACCGATTTTAATTTAGCACAAATTTTATGAGTTTCAGTTGGCCGTAAATTTAATGAGCTTTTTAATTTTTCAAAGTTGCAGAAGTTATTCTATTTCTGATGAACTTTAGCACTCAACTACGTAGGCCAACGGTAAACGACAGATCTGGCGCACGACAACATAAAGCGTGAGCGACCCCGGAGACCCGATCCACCACAATGACGATGATAAAGCGCGCTAGCAACAGGTGCAAACCGTTCGCGTTCGCTGTCGCTCTCAAACTGCGCGCGTGCTCAGACAGCGCTAACAGTTATGCTCGTACTCAGAATGGCACTTCTGTTAAGTTTTGTGTTGCATACTTTTCGGAGGTACTTACATTTAGCCATCTACATGTTAAGTCACTCTCAACTCCGACTAACATAAATGTTAGTGCAATGTTAACTTGGTTTAACAGCGTCCGCTAGATGGCGCCCAATAAGATCAAAAAGAGTCTTACTCATTAGATAACTGGAACCATTTTAATGATGCCAACGTCTAATCATTATAATACCGATAACTGACCTATAATCATATTAAGAATAAAACTGAGATTCATAAATCCATTACTTTCTACTACACCTAAGTAAGAGTGTTATACAAGTAGATGTACAATTATTTTTCCGTTTCTTAGATTTACTGATGCACACTTTTCACCTTGCCATAAATAGATTTATATTCTTTCTATATTTTTATTTCTTTCTATATAGCATACTTTTCGACATTCATTTCAATATTATTTGAACAAATCCACTAACGCCTTATTATTTAAATATTTTCTTAATTAACGTTAAGTAACAAATATTAAATTAATCCCTTGTAATTTATGTAACACAAGATTGGTTTTAAAATATAATTTGTTTAATGATCAAATATTTAGTATGTCGTCTTTGTTCAAAAACGCTTAACATTTCTTCATTCATTCATTCTACCTAGCCGCTTAAAAATATTGAAAAATACCAAACAAGTCATTTTCTTTTAGATCTAAGATCTACATGCAGTGAGATACTTTTATGCAATGTACTATCGCAAAACTGAGCATTCTAAAAATAATATTAATAATTACTTATTAATTGACTATTTCATTATGTAACCTATTGAAGCATATCATCATATAAAAGGTGACACAACCCAATTTTGCGAAAGTTTCTAATACCATCAGTCAAAATGCGGCCGTGTTTTTTATTTCTAGCTTTTTGTCTGGTTTTTCTCTTATTAGTGGATAACTTGTGTGTAAGTAAATGGAAAATTGTCGTAAATACGAAAATAAAATCATTTAGCTTCAATACTTTCTATTTAAAGGTAGCTATAGTGTTTAAATTCACAAATGCGGTGTGTGTATCCTTTAATACGTCGTTATTTGCTATACATACATGTCGAATACGGGCAGTAAACCGTCACAGGAATACATTTAATTTAAATTCTACAATTCTTCATCCAGTCTATGAAGAGCGAATAAATGCACAATTTTTCAAAAGAGCTAATGGATACAAGCCCTTTCTGTATAATGTTAATATAGATGGTTGCAAATTTCTCGCAAGACCATATAACCCAATTTTTCAATTAATATACACACAATTTAAGAACTTCTCTAACTTTGTGGATATGAGGTGCCCTCTTTTGGTGAGAAAAACCTTAGTTTTCAACTGATTTAAATATTCATTGATTTCTTTACTTCAATAGGGGCCCGCCTTGGTGGAAGGTTTTTATTTTAAATCAGATCTTTTTAAACTACCTTGGCCATCCGGGAACTACTTGCTGACCGGCGCTTGGTATTTTAACAAAAAGCTTACAGCACATACAAATATATCTTTTGAATTTGTTGAGGGCTTTGACAAGAATGACTATTGTAGTTTTAAGAATTTCTTGTTTGTGATTTTGGTATTGAAAATTGGTAAGATGCAATGGTCTCATTATTACTATCACCACACTAAACAAAAATTTTCTTTTTGGACTTCGTTAAAGGATTTTTTATGCACTTTTTGCCCTCAATTTTACCCTCTTCTAGTTCGAATTTGAAATAAAAACTATCGTGTGTACAATTTAGAGATTTTTACAGCTAACAATTTGCGCTGTGTGTACAGATATAATTAGCATATAGTCTAGTTTAATAGTAAATAAATGGGGCTCACAGTTGTAAGCAAATAATTTATTATGTTAAATAGAGCTGGCAATTAAATTAAAAAATCAACAATTATCAATTGACTATAAAATTATTTAACTTATTGAAGCGTATAATTTTTTACCTATAAAAGGTGACACAACACAGTTTAGCGGAAGTTTCTAGTACCAGATAATAATGCAGCTGTGTTTTTTAATTTTCTGGCTACCTTTTATTTTCCTTTTGTTACAGTGTAACTTGTGTGTGAGTAAAATGTGAATAAATTAGAATAGAGAACAGTTTTTCTTCAACTCTTGTATTTTATAGGAAGCTGTAAAGTTTAAATTTACAAATGCTGTGTGTGAATCCTATAATAAGACGATATTTGTTATACATACATGTCGATTACGGGCAGTAAATCGTCATAGAAACACATTTAATTTAAATTCTACAATGCTTCATCCAGTTTATCAAGAGCGAGTCAATGCACAAATTTTCAAAAGAGCTAATGGATACAAGCCCTTTCTGTATAATGTTGATATTGATGGTTGCAAATTTATCAGCAAACCATACAACCCCATATTCCAAATAATATACAAACAATTTAAAAACTTCTCTAATTTCATGGATATGAGATGCCCTCTATTGGTAACAAAAATAATGTCATAAACTGATCTTAATATTCATGTATACCTTTAATTCCATAGGGACCCGCCTTAGTGGAAGGTTTTTATTTAAGATCTGAACTATTTAATCTTCCTTTGCCAACCGGTGACTATTTGGTGGCCATCGCTTGGTATTTTAACAAACACTTATCAGCACATACAAATATATCTTTTGAATTTGTTGAGGACTTCAACAAATTTGATGGAGAGAAAAGCCTTTCGCATGGCTAGTATTGCCTTTTAAAGTTATTTGCAATAAATCTAAATAATTATGGAAATGTTTGAATTTTGTTGTGACCATCCATTGATTTTTTTTTTAGATAAATATGTATTTTCATTGCCTATATATAATAATAGCAGTTACACGTTGGATTCTTATAATAGTCCCATTTACAGATGAACAAATAGCGTCCAATAGGTTTTAATCGCAAATGTCAACAAATTATAAAATTTGTTATCGATATTGTGACATTTAAACCAGAAGTCCATAGTGATTCTGTATGACTATTTTATTATTCAGAGAAGCGTAACAAATTGTGGGTGTACTCGTAAAAGATTATAGATAATGTAAGCCTTTTTTAGAATTGACTATCATCATCACATTGCATCAGTTTTCGATATTTTAAAGATCAAGGTCTCTATTTTCGCTGAATGCAACTCAGTTACCTATCAGGTTAGTTGGTGAACCTAAAAATGACATCTGGTCATTAAGCCAGAAACGAGATATTAACACTTGATGACTGTTGTGCTCTGTGGGTTAATTAGTAGTAAGACACTGTGATGGCGAGCGGATGTGCTTATGTTTTTTTTTTCTGAATAGTTTAAGTTGTCTTATGATTTATGGAGTGTCTTGTAGAGCGGTGCACCGTGTGAAGATGACACCTGAGGGGACGCTCGCACAGGCGGTGTCTATTATAAATACTTACATAAAGTGTTCAAAGATCGTAATGAGAATGGAATTGTTGGCTTACCTGTAGATGAAAAGAAAATTTAATTGATAATTTGTGTGGGTTTAAGCGTATAGAAAGTAGTATAGATATAAATATTTGGGGTATTTGGGATGGGGTTATATTAATACTATCAGAAAATCAATTTGGCTAATTGCAAACATAATGACCTCGTTTGTCGACACATTTCAACAGACACCAATAGAGGGAGGAGTTGAAATGTGCAGACAACTTTTTGACACGCAAAGTTGCTTTGGTGGGAGCGTTTATTAGCCAAATAAAATAACCCCCAAAGTGTCATCAAATCAATGCAAACTAGCTGAAATCGAAGCAGGAATGGCAACCCAAACTAATAGACACAACAGAAATGCCAAAGGGAGGCGAAACTTTTTGGGCAACATTTGCTACAACCATTAAAGTGCTTTGGTTGAAAATGCGAATGGAACTGAAACTGAGTTGAGCTTGTCGGATGGCCTCTTTGAAGGCACTAAACGAGAATGGGCAATTCTGTTGCTCATAAAACGTCGTAATAATGGGAAAAGTTTGCACCCAGGCACGCCACTAGGACACAGGTGTGTCCTTAGGCATGAAATAGTTTTTGTTCCCCTTTGTAATGCCAGCTAATAGATTTTTTCTGTCCGCTCAACGAAATCAATAGGCGATCCCCAAGGAGTGTGCCAAATCTCATAAATAAATTCGATTAAATATGATTTATGGGTAGTTAACTTATTAAACCTGCATTACCCAACAAGAAATAAGAATGAATAATCAAACCAAATGCCATAAAGTGAATATATTAAGATAATTTTTATTTCGCATTTCGTCCACAATTTATTGCATACTTTTAGGCAGCTTCATGTAAATAATTTGCAAATTTAAATTTAAGATACTCATTAATTACTCTACTTGTAAACACAGACTAAATAATAATAAAAGATTTATGCTTATATATATAATACATATTTGTAGGAATTAAGAATTAACATAGCTGTAAGAGAAATGAATTAACATAGAATTAAAAGCGAACGAACTAGATGAGCGTGAATCAGTAAAGTTAACAAGCTAGTGAGCGAATTAGAACAAAGGGAGTAGAAGTGGAAACTTGAGTGAAGACAGACGCGTGTGATCGCAGCAAAAGTGAAAATTAAACGAAAAGTAAAGTTATGGAATAGAAATAATTAGTCCAATGAATACGACTTAATAAGACTATAAGTTAATTTGTGAAACTTTAATTAAATAAACATGTTATCATAAGTTGGTTAAATAAACATTTACAATACTTCATATATATAAAAATGGAATGAACCAGAGTGTTTTTGAATTAAAAACGAAAGACCTAATTCTACTCCTACAATAATTGGGGGCTCGTCCAGGATCCATTTTATATGAAAGTTGTGTAAATACATTGAACATAATCATCAAATTGTGTGGCAACGTATTAGAAATCAACAGTGACATTTGATGACAAATTATGCGTACTGACGAAATTACGCATTAGAAAATGGCATAGATGAGAGCGACCGAGATCACACGAAAGTAGCGGTTCAACAGCAGAGTCAGAGGATAGCAACGATAAGCGAGAGAGAACGCTTAGAATTGCTAAAGAGAGAAAAGTCAACGCATCAGAGACAGCGAATGAAGACGAAGTTTCGGGAGCGAAACATCAGGTCGAATTCGCTTATTGCAACGACGTAATTACGCTGCAGAATTGCTAAAGAGAGAAAGGTCAGCGCATCAGAGACGGCGAATCGAGACGAAGTTTCGGGAGCGAAACATCAGGGCGAATTCGTTTATTGCAACGACGTAATTATGCTGCAGAAACTGGACTAGAGATTTTGCGACACAGTTTGTTAAAGACGAAGAACAAGCAGAGGCGGAAAGTGTGCACCAAGTGCGCACAACGGATAAAGAAAATCTACGAAGCAGAGGCGATACACACTAGCTGTGTGTGTATACAACGCTGGAATTGTGTGCGACGAGTGCACGCAACAACAGAGACGTAATTGCCACGCAGACGAGAGACGAAGAGTTGATAGAGGAGACTTCGATAATACGCAGTCACATAAGTATACTAAATTGAGAGTTTGCATATTTTAAATCATTTGTAGGTTATTGATATTGATTTTTATTTACACATTATTTTTATTTACACATTAAGGTAAATTTTAATTCTTTTGTAAATAACTAGGTTTAAAACAACATTTTTAAGTTAAGTGTAAAAAGAAATGCTGCAAGAAGAGATCACACAATTAACAGTAGCAGGGTTAAGAATTAAGCTTAGAGAGTTAGGATTATCAACCCAAGGACTAAAGCAGCAGTTACAGAATCGCTTGCTGACTCATTTTGGAATAGATAGACTCAACGAATCAGTGTACGAAGATTCTATATCTGATAATTTAGAGGATAGAGTAGCGCCAGTTAAAATAAACACAATGTCGTTCACACTGAAAGATATTCAAGATTCCTTAGCAGATTTTGACGGCAGTAACCAGAGCAATGTCACTGATTGGCTGACAGACTTTGAAAGTATAGCTGTTACTGTACAATGGAACGAGTTGCAGAAGTTTATATATGGGCGACAATTGTTAAAGGGAGCAGCTAAGTTGTTTGTAAATAGCCAAGATGGTCTTACAAATTGGGCAACACTTAAAGAGGCTTTATCAGAGGAGTTTACCGTAAAATTGACAGCCAAGCAGATACATAAACAGCTAGAGAACAGAAAGAAAAAGGCGAATGAATCATTAATAGAATACTATTATACAATGAAAGGTATTGCTAAAAAATCTAATCTAGATGAAGAGAGCATTATTGAGTACATTATCGAGGGTATTCAGGATTCGAAACAGAATAAGATGGTACTATATCAATCAACTGATTTGAAAGAATTGAAAGAGAAATTGAATGTTATGCAAAGATCCTCTCAAGGAATTAATTGTAATACCAGCCAGTATGCAAAAAGAAATTATTACGTTGGCTCACCGGCAAGGGCACTTTGGAGTGAAAAAGACAGTTGATCTAATAGAGAGAGAATATTTTATACCACAGGTTTCGGAAAAGGTTGGAAATATTGTTAAATCGTGCCTTGAGTGTATAATGAGTGATACTAAAGCAGGGCGTAAGGAAGGATTCTTAAATGTTATCAGCAAGGGAGATAAGCCGTTAACAACGTACCACATTGACCACGTTGGTCCAATGGACTTGACCAAAAAGTTATACAACCATATTTTGGTAGTAGTTGACGCATTCTCTAAGTTCGTATGGTTATATCCCACTAAAAGCACAGGTTCAAATGAGGTTATTGATCGGTTGCAGAGACAAGCTGAAATTTTTGGTGATCCTAGTTGCATCGTTACTGATCGTGGAACTGCATTCACTTCAAGTTTATTTGAGAGCTATTGTGAGTCGAATAATATTAAGCATTTACTGATTGCAACTGGAGTTCCAAGAGGAAATGGGCAGGTAGAGCGCATAAACCGAATTGTTATTTCTCTGTTAACCAAGCTTTGTGCTGAGGACTCAAAAACCTGGTATAAGAGTGTAGGTAGAGTTCAACAGTTTATTAATTCATCACCTCCCAGAAGCACGAAGATATCGCCTTTTAGAATTTTAACAGGATTGGAAATGAGGACAAAGTATGACAAACAACTCAAAGATATTTTAGATGAAGACATGCTAAATGAGTTACAGGAAGAGAAGGACGAGATCCGTAGAGTAGCTAAAGAAAATATAGCAAGTATTCAGACGGAGAATCGTAAGGCATTCGATAAGAATAGAAAAAATGAGAAAGAGTATAAAATTAATGATTTGGTTGCTATCAAAAGAACGCAGTTTGGCCCAGGATTAAAGCTTAAAAGGAAGTACTTAGGTCCGTACAAGATCGTAAGAAAGCTAAGGCATGGCAGGTATGCGGTAGAGAAAGTTGGAGAAGAGGAGGGTCCTAATAAGACAAATACTGTGGCAGAGTATATGAAAGAGTGGTGTCCATAATGCGGGACGATTATGAATGTAGGATGGCCGAATGTAGGAATTAAGAATTAACATAGCTGTAAGAGAAATGAATTAACATAGAATTAAAAGCGAACGAACTAGATGAGCGTGAATCAGTAAAGTTAACAAGCTAGTGAGCGAATTAGAACAAAGGGAGTAGAAGTGGAAACTTGAGTGAAGACAGACGCGTGTGATCGCAGCAAAAGTGAAAATTAAACGAAAAGTAAAGTTATGGAATAGAAATAATTAGTCCAATGAATACGACTTAATAAGACTATAAGTTAATTTGTGAAACTTTAATTAAATAAACATGTTATCATAAGTTGGTTAAATAAACATTTACAATACTTCATATATATAAAAATGGAATGAACCAGAGTGTTTTTGAATTAAAAACGAAAGACCTAATTCTACTCCTACATATTTATGAATCATAAATTTTGTCAAGACGTGCCTAAATGTATGCTACAATGGATGGTCATTGTTAATCCTCATGATCAGCTCAAATGTACTCGGTGCTCTCAATGATCGATACGATGTTCTCGGCAATATCACACATGAGCGTATAGGTGTGCATATAGAGAGAGTCTCTGTAGTACTTTTTGGAACGAAGCTTCATAAGCAAATATTTTTCTGGGTTTTGGTGTTTCAATTGTCGCAGATATGGCTTCTCGTCATCTGAAGTGGGCTCCTCTTCATATGGCTTTTTTTTTCCTAGTGTTAAGAAACTTACAAATTCTGATTTTAGACAAGTATTCTCTATGGATTGCATAAGCTCTTCCCATTCCTCAATGCCATTTGCAATGCAGCCCCTCACGTATATTAAACGTGTTCGATTCCGCTCACAACTATGATCAAAGTTGTCAATCTGTTTTTTGCCACAAGCTTTCATTGATTCCTGAATATGGACTAACCTATGGAAGTAGAATTCACGGAGTTCAACAAGAGGCAAATTCAAGATAGTCTGTCTAATGGTTTCCAACCGCAAATCCCATGCTGGAGCTCGTGGCACCTTAATGATATTGTAAAGTTCGCGAAGATCTTCGAGATCATCGTATCGTTCGCAATGATGACCATTATTCTGAGCATTGAATATCTCGCGCTCATCAAGTGCCCGTTCATAGGGACACAACAGGTCTGGCGTCTCAATAATGGGCGCCAATTTACCTTGTTGAATGGGCAACCTTGACATGGCGTGGTCATTGGACTTGTCAATCACAAGCTTAAGACGACGGTTCACTTGGTTTGAATACAGTGCAGGTGGCAGACACTTGCCAACTAAAAAAATGTTAAGAGGTCGACGAGTGCAAAAGAGACTCGGAAATAATTTCAATTGCCAGTGCTGTTGGGCTACCGATACGACTTGTGGACGGTAGAGAGCCTTCACTATGTAAGTATCGCCAGGAAAGAGAGTAATTAACTTATGATTGAAGAGAAAGCATATATGGCGATCGCTACTTCGTCTGCTTGGCTCGTAATGCCTTGTCCAATTGCAAATCATTACCCTTTTCCCAACATTTTCCAGACGCAGTACCTGCTTCAATTGCCTTTCATGGGGTTCGCATTGGAAATACGTATAGAAGTCCGAAATTGAAGGAATGCGTTTCTCATGTATAGTGAATAAGCTGTCATTGATTTTAATGCCAACATTAATATCAGCCGGAGTATGAATAGTTTCCGCTATTTCTGGTAGTTCTTTTATTGAACTCATCGTGCTGCTACTAATTGTCCTGACATCGTCGACTGCAATCAGATTAATATGCTCCGTATTAATCTTATTATTTGTGCCGACCACCTCAAGCTGATCGATATCAGGACAGAACTCTAATACCCTATCAATATCTTCTTCCATTTGCATCACGTGCTGTTCCAGCACCTGTGAGTTTAGCCATTTTCTCTTCTGCCCACGACTCCCACTTACGAATGGTCGAGCTGGGTAAAGTAATTCCTTCTTGATCGACTTGGGTATTCCGCTAATTTCAACTTGAATTCTGCCAGCCTGTTCTGCCTGGGGCAAAGTTTCCAGCACTTTGGGTACACACAAGCCAGTATGTTGGTTTAATGTCTCCTGCAGAACGGAGGGTACCCTTTGACTTAGGATTGAGGGATTCATTCTAGATGCATAGTCCATTAATCGTTGCACTGTGCCCCGATCGCGCTGCTCAACTGTTGAGGGCAGATTAAACAGCATTTCATTGGGACTTTTCCCTGTTTTTTTGCATATTTTCTTCTGGAGCTTCATGCGATCTCTTAACGTATCCTGCCATCGCTTCAAGCGATAGTCCATTTCCTCACAATTTTCAAAAATGCCAGTGAGCGACGGCAGAGAACTGGAAGAATTTACAACCCCGGCATTTTTGTCGAAAATGGTATTAACAATGTCCAATGCTATGATTTTCCCATCGTGTAATGAAAACTGATTAGGGGACGAATCCGCCGAGCTGTTTGAACTCAAGCTGAAAGAATTATCCTTGGTAATATTAGTAGAGCGCAATGTCTGCAGGACTGAGGCGTTGCGAAACGTCATTTTTATTTGTGTGTGTTGTTTATTTGTGACTTGTGTTAAATATTATGTTATTTATTACCAAGTTGAAAGTGTGTAGACAAAGTATGCTAAGAGTACCAGTAAGTTTATGTCTAGACATGCTCAGTGCTCTCAATAACAGAGGCAATGTCTTCGATAACATTACACAGCTGATCGTATGTGTACATATATATGGAGTCCTGAAAAGGCTTCGAGCGCATATGCGTCCTGTGCTCTTGTAATTGGCGGGTCCTCAGCATTTGCGACCATATGTTCTGCTCCCACAATTCGATACTATTGGCAATAATGCCACGTACAAATATAAATCTCGTTCGTCTTCGTTCAGCGAGCTTAATGGGATCATCGCTAAGGCTGAGAGGTACTGATCTACCTCGTAATTTGTCTAGAAGAGCGCTCAGCTGTCTGAAGAGCTCTATGCGCAGAACTTTGTTCTGATTGCAACACACTAGTTCAATCAGCATGCTCACACTAAAGTCCCATTGCAAAGGAGACTCTGCGGGCTTGGCAAGTTCAAAGATGTTTTTGACATCAATTAAGTCACTGTCGCGTTTGCAATAAAAGCTAACATTCCGTTGATTAAATGCCTCCCTATCCTCGAGCTCTCGGGAGTATGGGCATTGAGCAGGAATTTCATCCTCTTGGTTAATAGATTCATTTAATTGTTTCCAGCTCCAAATGGACCTCTCGATATTGCTCTGGAGCTGTTTAATGTACTCCTTTGGTGGCTTACATCTGCCATGTATGTTAAATGTGAGAGCACCGGGATAACTGCAGAAGAACCTAGGTTGTATTCTGAGTAACCATTTCTCCTTTACAATGCCCACTTTGCGAGGACGAAATAAGACGTTCACTGTTCGCGTCTCTCCCGATCGTAGGCGAAAGGGTTCAGTATCAAATACGATATCATCGGCTTTACTAACAAAGAGCGTGTTATTATAGGCAAAGAATTGGGATTGTTCCCACTCAAAGTAAAGTGGCGAGAGGCCATTGTTCTGAATGTTCAATACGGGGCGCTGAGTGTATTCGAAAGGATTGCACACAAACATCCTATCCAGAATGGGAGAATAGCCCGGCCCACTTGTGGAATACTGCACCCGATTGATAATTACTGAAAAGGAGGCGGCTATCATGGCCGATCTTGTTGACAACTGTATATTCGAAGAATTCAACAATTTCCAATTATTTCGAATAACCACCCGCTGTTCAGGGTCCGAATTGCACTCCGCTACATTTTTTATAGCTACGGTATCGCTACCAGTATTTTGAGCAAGTGGATCTGATTTCAGGTTTTTCTTGAGTTGCATCTGGATTATCGAAAAGATCCAACCATCAGACTTATTCCAGTAAAGGCGTCAATTGATTTCCAAAAAGGTGCGGAAATCAATTGACGCCTTTACTGGAATAAGTCTGATGGTTGGATCTTTTCGATAATCCTTATTGAAGAGAATTTCTTTGGGCAGCTTTCCTGTAGCCTGGCACAATCTATGCTGCAGAGCTCGACGCTGGCGCAACATGTTCTTCCAGTATTGCAGTCGCTTGTCTACAAAAACCTCGGAGGAGCGCGAAATGAGCTCAGAGTCAATTTGAGAATCAGATGGCTCATATTGGCCACGATGCAGCTGAAGGATGTCATCAATGATACAGGAGACCAACTGTTTCCTTGTTTTCAACTCTTCTTCACTTGAAGCATTGCCAGAATGGATGGAAGCATTATTTATGTCTCCATCATTGCAATTCATTGCTTAAATTTTAGCTGTTTGTGTTTATGTTTTGTCAGTTCACAAATATTGAAATGACAGCAAGTAATAGAAAACAGAATACAATGAAATCAAATAACTATTCAGTCACAATTGTTTTACAGAGGGAACAAACAATTAATTTAAAATATATGGCGACGGTCTACTATTAATTAGCCACATCCTGAGTGCTCTCGATCACCGACGCAATGTTTTCAGCAATGTTGCAAAGATGCGAATAGGTTTGAATATAAAGAGCATCCCGAAAGTACTTCGAATGACTCAGACTCTTCAGGACTTTGGCCTGAATCTCTGCTTCTTCCTCAGCATTGGCAGTTTCAAGTTTGACAATCTTAATTTGTAAGGAGCCGCCGTCGTTGCCATCCTCTTCCTCGCCATCTTCTACCGCCAATTGATTTACATAGTATTGCTGTAGCTCAGACTTGAAAAATGACTCTTCAATTGTAGCCATAATATCCTCCCACTCCTCGATGCCATTGCAAATGACACCACGCACGTAGATAAATCGGGTGCGTTGTCTTTGCACCTCCACTTGACATGTGCACCCCAGTCTTGGGGCAGCTCCTAGTAGCGGCTCTAGAATAACCATAAAGTAAGCAAATGATTTCCTGCGCACGTCCATGCCTTGCTGCCGCATGATGAGCATCTTGATGGTGTCCAGGCGTAGATCCCACTGAGGTTCACGTGGCTTTTTCAGCTGCTTATGCATGGCCTTGAACACCTCCAGGTCATCGTATCGGCGGCAGTTGTAACCGGGATTCAGCGAGTTGAAGAGTTCACGATCATCCAAGGTGCGCTCGTAGGCACAACAGGCCAAAGGTGGCTCAATGATGGGCACCAGAGATGCCTGTTCTTGCAATAGAGTGTTCATTGCCGTGGTGTTTGATTTGTTGATGAGAATCGACTGCAGTTCATCCACTCGGGACATATACTCTTTGGGCACTGTGCAGTGGCCATGAAAGCGCAGCAGAAGTGATCCTTGATTGCTGCAGAAGATTTTTGGTTCGCTTACCAGACGCCACAGTTCCACTGCCTTGCGCACCTTGCGGGGCTGGTACATCACAATCAAACTGTAGCTTTGGCCATAGGTCAAACGGAAGCTGTCAGTATCGAACAGGAACTCGTTGTCCCGTGAGAGCAGCAGAGTAGGCTTATTGTAGAAGTATACGCCCTGTTGCCAGTTGAAGGACAAGGTCTGTTTGCCGATGTTGGTCAATTGCAGTATGTGCTTAATTCTCTTTTGAAATGGTTCGCAGTTGAATTTTGTCATCAATTCGATGCAGTCATTAAATGGCCTACCAACTACTATATAATCCTTGCCATTGATACGCAGTCCAATTTCTGGTATCTCCAGCTCCAGCTCTGACTCCGACTTCTGCTCCGGCTCCAGCTTCTCTTTCAGTTTTGTCTGTAGCTCCAATTCTTGTTCTTCAACTTCACCGAGTAGCTCTTCACTACTTTCTGCTAAATCGCTGATGCTAATCTTAAGGAGTTGATCTTCCCCAGTCATTCTAGAGGGCTCCTTTGACTTCAATTTGCACACACTAGTGCCTGTCACCTGCAATTCATTCAGATCGGGCAGAAACTCAAGCACCCTGCGAATGCTATGGAAATGGTCTTTAACATGCTCATCTAATACACGTGATTTCATCCAGCTATGTGGTAGTTCTTCAGGTCTGGCACTCTCACCCAACAGCTCTTTTTGTATTACACGTGGTATGCCAATGATTTCAACATCTTTAAAATTTTGCTGCTCTGCTTGAGGCCACGTTTCTGCTATGCCTTCAATGATCTCACACGTAGTGGGATCAACCAGTTCACCCAGCGTATTGACTGGCTTTGTCAACAGCTTTTCGGGTTTCATTCGATCTGCATAGTCCAGCAACCGTAGCATCGTCTCCTTGTTGCGATTGTCATAGGTGGAGTTTCGATTGAAGAGCATTTGCTCGGGGGTCTTGCCTGTTTTGGACTGGACACGTTGCTGGAGCTTCTGACGCTTTGACAGCACCTCACGCCAATACTTGAGACGCTTATCCACATGTAGTTCTGGGGCTGGCTTCAATTTGTCATCAAGCGAACAGACCGAGGATGTTTGGGGGTAAAAGCCCCGACGCTCGGCAAATATGTCGTCCAGAATATCATCCACAACTCGTTCACTGTAGTGGGCGATAGTTGGGCTAGCCTTGAATGGGTCTGGGACAACAGGAACTTGCACAGACGATGGAGCAAGTGAGAAAAGATTGGTATAAGTCAGCGGCGGCCATGTCACTGGCTGGTAACTTTCGGTCTCTTTCGGATTGCAGGGTAACATTATAGAAGTCGATTTTGTTCTAGCAAATAATTGTCAAGTGAAAAAAAGTGTATTTTGTTAAAGATTTTGAACTGACAATCATGACAAAAGCAGTACAAATCTCTATAAAATATTTTATTAAACTTCCCTTTTCCCCTCAAAGATGCACATTACTCTCGATGGCACTCACAATATTCTCAGCCGCATCGCAGAGTAATGTGTACGTCTGTATGTAGAGTGCATCCCTAAAGTATTTGCTGCCCTTAACCCTCTTCGTGATATACTGATCAATCACGTCATCTGCCGGAATGTCCTCATCCTTCTCGAGGCGGCTAAAGACATATCGTTGCAGCTCTGACTTGACGAACTGCTCATCCAAAGTTGCCGCCAGCACCTCCCACTCCTCAATAGCGCTACAGATGATGCCACGCACATAGATGCAACAAGTGCGCTCCCGCTCAACTTTCTTGTCTAGGTTGCTGAAGGATTCCTTGGCACTGCATCGCATGGGCTCGATGATGTCCAATAAGAGTTTCTGCAGCGCTTCACGCTGCTGGGGCTGCTCATGCTGGTAGATGCATTGGCGCACCGTATTAACGGAATAGTCCCAGGGCGGTTGACGCGGTTTTTTCACGAGCATATACAGATCCTTCAGCATCTCCACATCCGCAAAACGTTGGGATTGAAATCCCGGATTCTGTGCACTAAAAAGTTCACGCTCGTCCAGGGAACGCTGGTAGGGACAGTCCATGTGGGGATGTGGCACAATGGGTGCCAACTCTGCCTGCAATTTGGTCAGACGTTCTGCGACCTGTTGTGTCCTCTTGTTAATGACTTTTTGCTGATCTTTACGCACGCGCTCCTTAAAGCAAAGTGGTACTGTGCAGGTACCATTAAAATTGATATTTATGCGACGCAAGCCACAGAGCGAGGAGTGTTGCAAGGTGAGGACCCATCTCTGCTTACTGATGCCTACTGTCAAGGGCATGTAGAGGACATCAATAACATGTTCTTCACCCGGCAGAAGCGTAAAGGTGTGCGAATCGAATAAGAAATCGCCTTGGCTGGCATTGTTTTGCAATAGTTGCTTATTGGGAAAGACGCTCAGGCGCCATTTGCACATGATAAACTTGGTACCAATGTTTTCCATGTGAACGATGGTCTTGCGTATGCGTTGAAATGGATCGCACTGGAAGGATAAATCCAAGTCGCTGCTCAGTTCTCCATGCATAGTACCAAACCCAAGGGCACACCCATTGACCTTTAGCACATTTTTTGGGAACACCTGTAAGGGCACCGGTAAGGGCTTCTCGACAACCATCTTGGCAGTTTCTGCGACTTCGTGCTCGCTGGTGTCGGGAGACACTATCAACAGCTTATCCTCACCCACAAGGTCGGAGACCTTGACCGGCACTTTGTTGGTCGTAAAGCCTGGGGCCACTTGCAGTTTATCTATGCTTGGACAAAAGCTCAGCACATTTTTAATAACTCTCTCATGTTCTTCGAGACGTTCAGCAAGCACTTTGGAACGCTGGAAATGACTCTGGCCGGATTTGAGTACACCAACCAATTCCATCTGAGTCACCTGCGGCAAACCCAGAAACTCTAGTTCCCGCAGTTCTGGATCCGCGGCCTGCAGCTCTTTGATTTCGCGACAAGCATCCATATCAATACGTGTCTTTAGCACATTATACCTCCAATCCACATCAGGCTCGTCACTACGCTTAGCAGTGTCCAAGATATGCAGCAGCATTTGCTTGCTCTGATTGTCGAAGGTTACGTGGCGATTGAAGAGCACATCCTCGGCTCGCTTGCCAGTGCGACGTTGAATGCGCTGCTCCACAATCTTCCGTTGCCTTAGCATTTTATTCCAATTCGCGAGTCGCGGATCCATCTCATCATCATCATCATCATCATCCAGCTTTCGCTTTAGCTTTGCCTTTGATTTCGGCCTGGGTATTTGACATTCACTGCTGCTATTTTGGTACACACTCTTGTTTTCCAATTTAATAAAGACGTCGTCAACGAGTTCCTCAGCTAAATAGGTTTTCATCTTCTGCTTTACACTTGGCGACACCACATGGTAATTGATGTGGCTAAAAGAAGTTCCAATGTGATTCATCTTGCAGTTGTTTAAAAGTTTTTTGTGTTTCGGATTTTCACAATATAATATCTAAAATTGTAATTGTTTATGACTACCGAGTGCTTACGTGTTCTACGTATCTAAATTATATAAAAGTGTATATAGTATATTGCTTTATTTTTGTGTGTAAATGGATCCTTGGTTTACCGACTTGGGTCTGAGTAGTGTTCAATTTATGTGCTCCCAATTGACGGGAGCTGTGCTAATTTGCCAACAATCCACAAAAGTAAATTAAAGCCTACTCAGATCGTGTGACAAGTCATCGTAATTTTCATCAACATTTTGTTGAATTTCCATTTCCATTCCTGTTCCCATTCCAATTCACATTTACATTTCCCTATGGAGGGAGTCTCAACGACATTGACGTGCCGCCTTCACACAATTCAAAATTGCGATAGTTGTGGTTGTTGCTGTTGTGTTTTTGTGTTTTTGTGACTGGCACAAAGTGAAAGGAGTCGAACTGTGAGCTGTAAACGTGGCTAACAAACGAACTTTGCTGCAGCGAAAGAAGGCCGAAAATAGAGTTGATTTATTGTCAATGCATTTGCAAAATTAACAACAACTACAATATGATGTATTCATGATAGTCGTCAACCTCATTAATAATTGAATACGAGTATTGTTTGGGCAGCATACTCGTAGGACTTGCCACAAATTGCAGCAACTATCGTCGAGAGAATACATGGCTAATGCGTTGCTTTTTGTTGTAAGAAAAGACAACAGTCGCAGCGGAAACACAAACAGCAAACAAAGCCATATCAATTACCCAGGCAACCAGGCAACCACGCAAGCGGCAACAACTACAAAGAACTGAAATACAATAAAATAAAATAAAGTTATTTAGCCCAATAGTCGGATCCTGGCTGAGTTGTAAAGCCATCTAACCGCAGAAGAGGAAGCACGGCCCGTTGCAGCTGTGAGTTGAAAAGGATGATGTCGAGCTGAGAAGAGTAAAGGGAGGAGAGGCAGCCGGTCTGCGGAAATACACTACTGGCATTGTTGGCAATTTCAATACTCATCATTATTATAAGACGCAGCTCTGAGCTTTGAGTTGTGAGCTCTCTGGAGCATGTGTTTCATTTACGTGCCTGGCTGAAATGCAATCAACATATTGTAATTCTGAAATGCATATTGAGAACGTGCAAAAGATACTCGACACAATGCACCATGCAATCCGAAACTTTGGCTGCACTTAACGGGCCGCCGAACAAAAACAAAACGAGCCGGGGGACATCGACACGGCATCAGCATCGGCATCGGCATCGGCATCAACTTCTTATGCGGCTGCACTTGATGCATCAGCAGTGGCAGTCGAGGCAGCTGTGGCAGCAACAGGAGCAGCAGAAAATCTGGCAGAGTTTGCATTTTGATTTTCCATTTCGCATGCACTCAAGTAACGCATTTATTATTTACCAGGCATGGCAACAGGCAGCTATGTGTGTGTGCAACGTGCAGCGCTCAACTTGCAACTTGCAACGGGCAACAGGCTGCTGAGGCAACTCAATTCAATTCCGCAGACTCATGCTGCAGTTGTCAACGTTTGTAGACGAAGACACTTGTGAACGAGCGTTGCGCCCGTGTCTCTTTCTCTCTCTCTCTCTCTCTCTCTTATATTCAGCCAGCTCTAGGCGATGCTGTTCCAATGTTGCACATGTTGCATACCACTTGGTGTTGTTGACAGGCAGCCAACAGCTAGCAACGGCAGCAACTCTCAGACGGCAACTGTTGGCGCTTTTTGAGTGAAGACAGACTAAAAGACTGGCACTCAGACAAATACATAATACATACCCTAACCCTTTGGATATTTGCATTCTAGCATGCAGTTTGCAATTAATAACAAAAATGACACAATTTAGCTCAAATAATTAAAGATACAGCAAACTATTATGAAAAAGTTGAAATCAATATTAAAATAATTAACTAATTTATAGTGGTGTTTTGACATATATTCAAATATGAGCACCCATCATGGGAAAATTTCTATACAGGCTGAAGTAGATCATCTGTACAGGAAGCATTATGTGTAATCGATTGCCTTTTTAATAAAAGTACACATTTCATTTTTTAAGAATTTCTCTTTCTCATTTTGTTACTGATGCAAATATAAAATGAATCATCATCAAACCACCCTTATCAATTTTCAAAGCCAATAATTGCGATTAAGTAATTGCGTTTTACTCACAAAATTTGCAACATATTAACAACATATACTACAACCCAAATAATATAAGTAATTTAATCGAATCACGGTTAATCAAAGTGGGCAACATGGTCGAGATGCTCTCAACCTTGATTGTTTCATAGAGTATCTACAGCTTCGGCTAGTCGGTAAAATCAAGTTTGTTATCTTGTAATTCCACAACAAATAGAGATTTATTAATTTTTGCTTAGCTGCCGTTGCTGTTTTTTGTTGTATTTTTTATGCAAATATTGCATTATATGACGCCCATAATAATCACATTTTTATTGAATGAATTGCCAGCTGTAAATTCGCTGCATATTCAGAATTCATTAGAGGCCAAATCCATTGAGGCAATAGAGGCAAGTGGGCAACTGGTCGGCCAATCGCATGTGTGGCCATAAAAGTGCGTTACAAATAACTGCACATTTATTGAACGGAACCGTTAGAGAGGCCTAATGGCCGTCAGATCGTGCTTGGATCGAGTTGATAGTGCTCCAAGTTAATTGCTGTGCAATTTGTGCACCAATTTGGAATTTGCCGTCAAATGGTTGCACTTAATTAAAGCCCATTGAACGCCAAATTAAGTGAATAAAAATATAAAAAAACTGTGAAATGTGCGCATGCAATTAAATAGCAGTGTTGAGGTTGCATATTGCATATTGCACAGTTGCAGTATTTACCTCACTTCGGCAGACTTGATGATCGCCTTGGGCGGTGCATCCCAATAGTTTGGCGCTGGTGGCACCCATTGACGTAGCACCTGATAATTGCCCTCGAGCAGCTCCATGCCTTCGATGACCTCCACATCTGAGTCGCCATCATTGTTTCCTGCAGCAATGTTGCTATTGCTGTTATTGTTGTTGTTGCCACTGCTGCTGTTGTTATCAGCATGCAAATTATCAATGGATTCGCTCATTGTCTTCGATTTTTGGCGCTGCTTTCACTGCCAGCTTCTTTTGGCTGCTAGGTAAACAAAGATGCGCACATCCATTTGCGCTGAGTCACCGACACTCACACATACACACAAACACAGACACAAAGAACTATTCACAAGTTGAAGAAGAAGCAGCAGCTGGTACCAAAACAATAACAACGAAGTCGAATCTCGCCGGCGTCTTGAACTTGCCGGGGTTTTTTTCTTGCTTGATTCACTTGCTTTTCTGCGCACTTTTCATTGAATTTCTAGGGTTTTACCCTCGCATTTGTTTAAATTAATAATATTTTAGGAATTTTCGTATTATCAGCATTTAAATAAACTCGCAACAGAGCCTCGTTTGGCTGGCAGCGGCGCGCGGCGCTCACGTTGCACTCACGAATTGTTTCTTTCTAATCGGCGAAAATGTTCGTTGCGTTTGTTTTGGCACGGAAAATTGACAAGCACGGCGAAAACACATCGCACAAAGCAGCAGCACACACACACACACACACTCACTTATGCACAGTCACAGTCACACGTTCACGTACACATACACGTACAATGAGGGGTTAATATCTGGCATTCGCTTTTGCATCCCTTGTGGAACAGAGCTCGGCAAACTGAAGTCGCCCCATTGTGCTGCGTCCTTGGTCCTTGCCCGATTCTCTGTACTGTTTCAGTTTCAGTTCTGTGTCTCGTTCTGTGTTTCCTTTCGCCTTGGCTCGCCTGGCTCGACAGCTTTTTTTTCCTCCTCTTTTCTTTTTTAGTGTGTGTAAAATAAGGGTTTGTAATTTAATGTTTTTATGTCTGATTTCGTTTTCGTGTGCATTTCTCGGGCAGGGGGACGCTGAGCGGAAGGAGGTGTTGTACTCAATACACGCATATTGTTGAAATTATGTAGCCAAAGACTTGGGCAAAAACAAAGCGGGAGGGGAGGTGAGTGTTCACCTTTTAAGCTCTTGAGTGAAGTTCGAATGTGATTTGCACAGTGGATTTAATGGTATACAAAATATATTTAATTTATAAATATAAATGTTTGAGCTAATTTAAAATAGTTGTTTTAGTAACTAAATTATCTAGATGAATTTTTAAGCAGCTAAATAAATAAATGTTATTTAACAGTCTAATTATTTATTTTTTAATTTGTATTTTCAATTTGCCTAACATAACGTTTTGATTCAAACACATTCAATCAATCATACTGATTGAACCACTGTGCTCAGTCGTTCGCAAAGGTCTGACGGCACGATCTCCGTGAACTCACACTCACGCACACGTACAAGGAGCGCAACCTTTTATGGCCACTCACTCACACTCAAACAGTCAGGCACGGCAGGACGAAAGTGAACCCCAAAAACACAGGGCATCCGCAACATAGGAAGGAAGGAAGTGAACGCTCGAACGTATGCTCATATTTTGCTACAAATATTTTCAATCTGATAAAGGGAAAGAGAGTGTGCATAAGGGAGAGAGTAAGTTGCAACGGCGCTCTCAGGGCGCTCTCTCTCTCTCTCTCTCTCTCTCTCTATATCTGTGTCTGCATTGCTCTCTTCATTGCCCGGTTTTCTTTTTTAATTCACTCACTCAATTTGAATGTTGTGCTCGTTCGGTAGAATTCACCCCTAAGCGTCTTCACGGTAATTTGAACACGTGCCGAGCAGCTGAGCGCTTCCCTCACCCCTCAATCCTCACCTTGCTGTGCTGGTGGTCTTTTGGGTGGTAGCTCTGCTGGTCAACATGGCACAACCCTCGGGGGGTGGTTCTGTAGCAGACCAGACGTTGCTGCGATCGTAAATTTTTATGATTTCATATGCTGCTTATGCTTCGAGCCATGCAGACAACAGCAAGCACACTTTGAGCTTTCAGCAATTAGCGTGCTAGTTGAAGGTATCTCTAGCCAACTTTACTCAACTGTACTGTGCTAAGTTCACCCCCAGGCACCGCAAAGTATGCAATGCACTCGTAAAAACAATCAACTTGGCAACACTTACGAGGCCATAGGGAATAGGAACACAGTGCTGCACACACAGCCGCCGGCCGGGCGGCTAGCGAAAGTGAAATTTGTTTGTGTGACGTCAAAGCTAGCTGACTGCGTTGGGTTGCGGGCTACGGACTATGGGTTACGGTATTTAATGTGCAAATAGCTCATACTCCCACCGTGAGTGAAACCATTCCACGTGTTATTGTTGCTGTCGCTAGCAACAAATTGCGTCGTTTGCCAAATCAACCCTGCAGACAGGCCTTACACATTCCAAACCCTTCAAGCCGGCCAGCTATAACAACAACAAACAAGCACAGCGACAACAAACAAGCACAGCTTGCAACGAGAGGCGTGTGGGTGGGTGTTGGGGGTAGGGGGAGCAACAACACCCACGCGACAACCAACAACACTTCAATAGCCACACACGATTTCCGTTAGAGACAGTACTGGTATATCCTGTGGATACATTACATTCAGTCGAAATTTTAATTAAAATGCAGCCAGCAACATGAGCATGGCATCTGGCAACATGCTGCTAGCAACATTGCTGCTAGCTGCATGGTTAATGACATTTGTGTTATTTAATTGTATTCATTGCAATGTGAACTTAGTTAGCAACTCAAATGCTTGAAAAGTGTGGGTTAAAATCGAGAGTCTGTCAACCCTCAAGAGATGCCACAGATACACACGCGGCACACTCCTCGCTTATGGCATAAAAATAATTATATAAACTTAATGCCCTTGCTGTCTGGCAATTCTTTGATTGTTAACCAGCGACGACTGCTATTGCTATGCATTTCCACCCTCGATAATGTTTCCCAGTCAGCGACAGCAAACGCCCACACACGTCTAACCCCGTCCTCCCCCAATCTAAAAACCGCACAGTTTTCAAAACAAGCAAAACCGGAGAGCGGTATAAACAGCACGCCCGCACTGTGGAACAGTCGAAGAGACCGAACAGAACGGCCGCCGGCTGAACCTCACCTCGCCAATGGGCCAACTGGGCATGGGCTGAGTCCGTTTTGGGTCGGTTTTAACATGATTTGTTGGATTTGCCAAGATTTCCTAATTCCATTCGTTAGCCCTTACCCCGAGGGTTGACGCAGCTGACTGACTGACTCACTGTCTGTCTGTTGTGCTGTTGTCGCCATCGGGTGTTTTGTAATTTGTTGGTTTTGTGGCAATGCAGTTTAAAGAGTTGTCAAGTGGGTGACCAAAATTGCACAACACTCTTGCAGGTCTGACTGGTGGTTAAAGTGATATGCTAGTGGTTCATACACAAATAGATTCGAGTCAGAGGGAAGGGATTTATCTTAGTTATTGCTGCAGATCTTTTTGATGTTGCTTGTGCAAGAGATCAGCGAACATCTAACATGAGAAACACACAACAATTTTAATTAAATGCGCTAAACGCACATCCGGTATTTGGGAATTCGACAGCATTCAAACTACAAATTGTTTAAAGAAGTGCCGTTACAGCGACGATGCTGTTCCCGATTTCTCACCATTATCTAGAATTTAGTGATTTTTATCAAGAAACAAGCGAACATTGCGGCAATGCGTGTAATGAAGTGTCGTCGCCCGCCAATAGGTACTTGGCCAAGCAATGTCATTAGTTGGTATCTAGTGAGTTGACATGGCAGTCGGCCTTTTCATTAGCAGCTGTCTGATATTGCTTAGCACTTCATTATGGCCTGCTATTAGTTGCTTGCATGACTTTGATATGCTATTGTTGTGTCCCAAGTGGGCACCCAGCCCCAACTTGATGTGGGAAACTGCGGATAATGTTGTCGACTAACTACTACTCCCAACAGCAGTGGCAATGTGATGACCACACAGAAGTAACTGCCATAAAAAATCGCTGAGCACTCAGTACTAGTTTTGTAGTTTTTTTTTTTGGTTGTCTGCCTCTTTTTTTGGGAGGCACTTAATGGCGTACTATTTCAAGTCTAAGTCACCGTTTTGTGGGTCGTTACACTCTTGAGGCTGGCAATTGTTTTATGCCAAAACAGAAAAAAAAGAAGAAAATGAAAAGAAACCATATGCAAATGCTCATAGTCAAAGCTAGAGCTATGGCTATAGCTGATGTTGTTTCTTTTGGCTGTTTGGCAACTTCCTTTCCAGCTTGTGGCGTTGTTGTTTATTTAAAGACTTTCTACGCATCGTTAGACAGCGCAGCCACATGTTGATGTAACGAAATCCAGGGGCAAACCAACCACATCAAAGGCAAAGACGTTGCCAGTCGCTAGTTGCTGATGAAAGCGCCCCTGATCCATCACCCTGCGCCTATCCCAACCCCTCCCTTATAGCTCCCTTAGCGACAGCGTTTATTACGCCTTTAACTAGACATTTATTTGGACGACTCGCTTAGAATTCCAGTTAAATGTTTGCTTTGCCGCTGCTTTTGCTGCAGGCAAAGTCGAAAGTCAAAGAATTTTTGGCCACAGAAATAGCATAGACTTAGCCATTATAGCCAGCGGCCAAGAAGAAGCAGAAGATGACGAGTATGAAGAAACAGCAGCAGCAACTCAAACGAATGCTACACATTTAATGCCTATTTGTATTTATGTATGTTTGTTTGTTTATTATTAAAATCAGCTTGTTTGCTTCCCACTCTCTCTCTCTCTCTCTCTCCAGTCTTTCTCTCATTCTTTCTCTCTACAATTGGGTCTGTGGGTGTGTTTGGATGAGCAGCTCATAAATATGCAAGTCATTAATAGAAATATGATGTAGTCAAGGCGAGTAGAACCTGCAGCACATCAACATCAACATCAACGTCAAAGTCAAAGCATCAACCCCAATGCATACAAACACACACACACACATACAGGAAAAGCTGTCAGTCAAAGTGGGTGTTGGAGTTGGAAAAGTGGGCGCTGTGTGGATTGACAGGCTAAGCGCTCCGTTGGGATTGAAGTTAGACCTGGAATTGGGGTTATAAACGCTGTAACTGGCACTAGAAATAATGGCAACTGTGCCTCTGCCTCTCTTGCAGCAGACAAGTCCTTGCCACCGCCACTTGCCACATAAATTGAGTAAAAATTACGCTTCATTTGATTTAACACAATCGGTTTGTTGTTTCCCTTGTTGCTCTCTGTCAAGGCATTTGATGTTGTGGCATCGACGTGGTCATAACATCCTGACTTTTAACTTGATATGAGGGCTGCCTTCCTTTCAGCGACAATTGGATTAGGACATTATGACGATGACGTCCAGTTGAACGTAATGGGGTGGCATACTTTTGGAGTTTTCGATTTGCCGCCGGCAACAGTCAGCTGAGTTATTTTCCCCCCTTTTCAAATCGATCCGTTAGTCATTCTAGTAACATAATCAAATTGAAAATGGAAGCAATTAAAAACAAAAGATGAATCTTGCATGCACTCTACGTATTATTAAATATGGCATAAATGTGCGTGAATGGCGTGAAAAGATTTGAGCCAAATCTGTTACAGCTGCACTTTCCATTGGGCTGGCCCAAATGCAATAATAAACACATTGTCTTTGCTGGTGCTGCACATTTTATTGCCTTTTCTTTTGCTGTTAACATAGCTGCATTGGCAGCCAAGCAGAAGGCTAATATTTCCGCTATTGGCGGCGATTTCTTTCACTTTACCGCGGGCCACTGCAACTTGCACATGTTTTGCCTCACTTTGCTTTATTTTCGCCTCTTTTTTCTTATTTTTTATTGACAAGCAGCGGTTGTTACATGGAACAGTCAGCTCTCCTACGAGCGAGCGAGCGAACGAACGAACGAACGAACTTTTGCCTGCCAGCGGCTGCAATTGCAACATCCGCACCATCCGCACATGTGGCATAGCCTGGCCTGCCGTAGCATGGCATGGCATGGCATGAAATGAGAATGGGAATGGGAATGGGTTGGTCTCTTGCAGCAGATCTCGGGATCTGGATCTGTTTGGGACTGCTTTTCCTGTTTCGTTTGCACCGTCGGCAGCATTGTTATTGTTTATTGATGCACTACTTTGCGCTATTTTCGTGTGGCCAGGCAGCATTCAACTTGCCTCATGTGGCAAGCGGCAAGCGGCAGATGGCGATGCTAGGCCAGCTAGTGGGCGTCCAAGACGAGAGCCAACAACGGCACAGAGCCAGGCAACTGAGTTTGCGTTCAGCTAAAAATACATAAATTGTTTCAAACTCAGCAGATCTCCAGATGTGCCTGTTGCCGTCATGTTCTAGTCAAGGGGCAAGGGGTGTATGTGTGTTGTTGTTTGTTGCATGTTTGTGTGAGGTGCGCGTTACGCCCAAGTGCAAGCGTAATGAGCGAAGTGGGCGGATCGGGTCATGCAAATTGTTGGCAAAGTGGAATTCAATTAGTTGCCTGTTGTGGCAGTTGCAAGCTGCCTGTGGTGACTGTAACTGTAACTGTAACTGCAACTGCAACTTGACAACTTTCGCCCATAAAGCGCGCAGATTCATTTGCACAATCGCGGCTGGGAAATTTGACAATGAACAATCACATAAACTCAACGGCATAATTAGGCTCCAGCAGTTGTCAGTTGGCAGCTGAAATGGCAACAGCAGCAAAAGGTAACTCCTGTCCAACTGTCGCAGTTTTATTGAATTGTCAAGCCTGTGGAATATATATGGCCAAGAGATCGACTTGGACTTGCCTGCCTTTCCTGCCAATTACTGTTGCCAGACAATGTTACTGCTGTCGCTGCTGCTGCTGTTGTTGTCTGGCAATTGCATTTGGCTTTTTCTTTTTCTTTTTGCTTATTTTTGTGGCAACAATTACGTATACGACCTGGTTGCAAGATCTCGCCGAGAGAAGAGTGCGCGCCAGGCTTTTACTCGGCTTTGCCATTGCTTTTATGTCGCATGTAATTAGTCACGATGTTGGCAGACATACTGCAGTCCAGCTGATGTCGACGTCCTCTCAGACTCAGTCTCTATCTTCGTCTTGACTTGGGTGCCTCGATTCTTGACTTGTGAGCTGGCTATCGATGCCGCTTACCTCCTGCAGTCTGCTGCATTTAGTTGACTTTGTTGTTTGCCGTTAAGGCCAGCTAAAGGTACTGTAAAAACAAACTGAAAGCCCACTGCTGCCTCTTCGATGGTACATCTGTTGCAATCGCGGAAGTGTGAATTGCAGTCGCTTCGAGCCGCTTACCGTGCAATTTATGGGCTGCTATTGCAGTTTGCAGCGAGTAAACTGCAGCATAATTAGCCCAATTAGTTGGCAAACTGCTCATAAATTACTCGAATTTCAGCTAAAGGCTGCCAATCTATCTACCTATATATCTATACATCTACCTGCTGCAGCTGCTTACATTTATCCATACTGTAGTGGGTACTCATAATGGGAAGGAGAGACGGCAAACCATCATTTAACATATTCATTAGAAGTTTAACGCCGACAAGAACAACACAACTAATTTCTAGTCACATGCAGCGCCTGAATAATAGAGTATTAATCAAAACACAGTTAATTTTAAATTGGATAAAAATGCTATAGTGCGAGTACAATGCAAACCGGTTACCAGTTGTGAGTTGTATTCAGTTAAGCTTTGCTTGCCGCACTCATTACCCGCCATCAAGTGAAAAATGAAACAAAATTTCAGAGTTTCAAAGTTTGTAAGCACTTGAAAACTCGAATTGCTGCGTAATGTTGCCAACAACAACATGCAACAAGAGCAATAACAATAACAACCAAATACGAGTACATACTATACATGAAAATAAACATATAACAAGAAGAGTTTTGAAATAAACTGAACAGAGCGAGAGACAGAGAGAGAGAGAGAAAACATACTGTTGGCCGGGTCGGGTCGGATGTGCTCGACTCGCACTTGAGACCCTCGCATATCGCGCACTTGAATCTGTTACGCAAATGTGCGTAATGCGCATGAATATGGATGGATACATGGAAGCCAAGTACGAATGCCACTAGTACTCAGTGTTCAGTGCTCAGTGCTGGCTAAATGTGTGCCCACATGCAAAAGTCCCACAGCAACAACAACTACAGCAGCTGTAACAGTAAAGCGTTCCGCCAGCCAGGCCTTCAGCTTCAGCTTTTGAAGGCGCGTGGGCCTTGGCAACTAATGCTAGGAACTTGAGCTACTGCCTACCAAAAAAAGAAGAAAAAAAAGGTAAGGTCTCTTGCTGTCTTTCGGTCTGAAGTGTGTTGTGAAGTGGCCGAAACCAAAGTTACAAAATGTTGCCCATAAACTTAAGCAATTTGTTAAAGTAATGCTTAAGCCAAGTCTCTTTTCGTGTTAACTACGCACCGAGCAATGCTTTCATATTTACTGCAGCTTTAAATTGAGGAATTTAAATTTTATTTTCAATTGAAAATCTCTGCTAACGATATAAAACCCCATGACGATTGCGCAGTTGAGTTGCTCCTCTGCCCCTCTCTCTCTGTCGTCGCCCAGGCCAATTGGCTGACAGTTCAATGGTCTGACAAGAGAACAACTTTTCCAACTGGCATTAATTGAACGCTGTCGGCGACCCCAGGCAACAAAGTGCGTTCTTTCACCCCTCCCCCTCGCTCTCTACCCCTAAACCCAATTTGAGTTTAACTCGCACTCAAGTGCAGAGCTTTCACAACAATAACGATACGAGTTGTATCAACTCAGTGAGGGAATCAACTCGAGCTGCACGCTTCTTTATTGCCATTTTTTTTTTCTTTTCATTTTTATAGTTTTAGTTTGATTGACGCACTGACACAAAGCTGCGCAGCTTGATTGTGCGCATGCGCAGTCAATCAGGCGCCAAAGCCTGCACAATTAATCCTTTAAGCAAGTTGGTTGCGAGTACATAAACTCAATTTAGCGCACATGCTGTCACACAATTCGCAATCAGCCAGACTGCAGATACTACGTACTAGATACAGATACAGATACAGATACAGATACAGATACAGTCGCACATACAAGATACCAGATAGCAAATGGCCGTCCTAGGCCAACTAAGCTGCGACATTGCGCGACGTGTTGGGTAATTTGGAGAATTTATGACAAGCATTATGGCAACACTGGTTTCACTAGAGCACATTACGTTTGTGTGTATCTGTGTGTATGTGTGTGCCTGTATCTGTGTCTATGCCGACCAGGCTGTGCAAGCAATTCTGAGCGAGCCGCCCAAACCAGTTTCATTATTGTACACATTTTGATATTTATGCAACGCGTTTAGCTTTCTGATTACTCACGCTCAACTGGCCACAAAACAAGAACTTGGTCGTCGCCTGTTGCTGTTGCTGTTACTGTTGCTGTTGGTCGTGAAATTTGCTAGCTGCAACTCCCAACTCTCTACTGCAACTCTATAATATCGTAAGTCAGCGGAGTTTCGCTTAAAATGGTAGCCGGCGATTCGCAATGCGATTCGGTGACGTCGGCGCATTTTGAAGATTTGATAAATTAGAAATGCCAATTATACAAATAGTCAGAAGTTGTTGCTAAATTGTCAAAACTGTGGCCTGTTTGGTGCTCGTTGTGGCTGCCGCTGCCCGTTGTTAGTTGTAATTTGTAGGTTGATTGGCCAGTTTGACGGGCCGCCAAAGGTGCGGCTGAAACTCAACCACAATCTCAGTTTCAGCCTTAGCGGCCTTAATACAGTTATGGCCAAATCCCTGCAGCTTTTAAATTGCTTTTGCTCTCTGGCAGTTACCAGTTGGCGGTTGGCAGTTGCCAGTTGCCAGTCGCCAGTTGAGAGCTGCCAGCTGCCTTTGCTGTTTGTCTAAATGTCAAATGCAATTGCAGTTCGCTTGGATGCACATTGGCAAGCCGCCATCGCCATCGCCATCGCCTTTGCCATTGCCTTTGCCTTGCTCTTGGGCGTTTACGGCCAGTTCCAGCTTTAATTGCGCAAATCTTCAGATCTGTGGCAAAATGTTAAAGTGCAACAGCAAAAACAACAACATCAACTACAGCATCAGTTTCATTTTGGGTGTGTACCGCCGTACACAACTGCTGTAAATGAGAATGAGTTCAAATTGTGACCGCATTGGCGTATACTCGATGACTGTGTTGCGTATACGGCACGTTGGCAGCCTGCATTTCCCAGGCCTAATTCAATTAAGTTGTCGGAAAATTGGCCAACGCTACGTGTCGCCCATTTTTTTGAGCTGCTTCGCTTTGCAATTTAAATAAATCATCATCGCTTGCCACAAGGCCAGACCAGGCCCCGGCATAAAGTTCTATGCCATTTCATGCTGTCGATGCATTTGAAGTACGTGCCGCGTGTCTAAGACCTGTATGAGGTGCTTGACTACCCTGTCGGTACCTTCGTGCCTGTGTCTGCCAATTTAATATTTGTCTTGGGCTGGCTGCATGGCCCCTTCTCGGCCTGCTAGTCTGTGCACTTTCCAATGTTCGTGCGGCTGCTCTAGTTTCGATCGACTTGCCAGTTGTTGTACTCGTTCTTTATTCATCCATTTTTTATTCTCTTTTTTTTTTGTTTTTTTTGGTTTTTATGCCTAGGCCAGGGTATTACCGTGCGATAATACCGCAATTCATCATTATTATGCTCGTACTCGCTTTTGTGGCTGGCTCTTTGTTGTGCTGTGTTCTTGGGCCATGTTTGCACGTCAGACTTCTAGCTGCGGCTCTAATGAAGGGGTTCCGCATTTTGATATATTGACATGAAATCGTTGGCGGCACACACACAAACAACATGGGACACTAGACAACAAAACATTGGCAACACGCAAAATTGAGAAAAGAGACATGGAAATAAAACAAAATGTTAATAGTGTTACGGGTACTCGTAGTCGTAACATACATCGTATTTCTTCCAGCTAATCATGACTGGAGTTCCAACTAGGCATACATATGTATGCATGTGCGACTAAGAGTACGAATACTCCCTTGGCTCAGACGTGTTGCGTGCCTTGTGGGCGTGGCCGCGGCTCAACATAGCCACCGCCTCAATTAGGCGTTAACTGATTGGAATTCTAACGGCCACTCTACATGATTGCAGCAAATCTATGTGCTCATTAGGCGGCTGGGTTAACAAACTTGGCCAGCTTGTTGTTTATTTAAATGTAAGTATAAGCATTTACCACAGCCCCAGTCGTAGCAGCCAAATAACAGCAATTGCCTATGCTGCAGGCTTCACTGTACCGCAGTCAATGCTTGAGACTCTACTGGACTTGAGCAACAAATGCAAAAGAGGCTGGGCAGCAATCATTAGGCTTAGGCCAGCCGAATGGCCATGGAATGCTTGCGATAAGGAAACGCTAACGTAACCAAATTACAAACACAAATTTAGATCAATAAAAAACACGCAGCAGCAGCCCCAAAAGACCACCAAAAAAAGAAATAGAAATACAGAATATAAACAACAACAGTGAACCGATGCTTTGATATGCTCAAATACATTTCGAAAGGTTTTCTTTATTGGAAAACAATAAAGAGGACCTGAGTATTTTATGGCTTTTGTTTGCGTTGAGAATTCTCTAAAAAGATTAGAATGATGCAATATGCATGTGAATGTTTTAATCTAGACAAAGAAATGGTAGGAAATTATTGTTAACTATCTTTTATGTGAAAATAAATCCATTATATTACTCAATTATTATTGAGCGGTTTTAAAGCGTCTAAGTCAAAGAAATAGGATAAAAGCATAGCTTAATATCTTTTATGTGAAAATAATTGCCTTTTAAAAGTCTATTATTATTTATGATTTTTTAAGCGCATTCTTTTATGTGTTCTTTGCGTAATAACATATTTAATGTACCCTCTGTTAGAGCATTAATACCACTTGGCCAGGGACCAACCCAAAAAGCGCACAGAACAATGCCAAAAGCGAGGCTGACCTCAGTGCGGCCAGGCATTCCCTTATTGTGTGGGTGTATCAATTGTGTGTGTGTGTGTGTGTGCGATTGTGTGTTAAGCTTAACCCATTATGGCGCCTAACGTACGAAACGTTGCACACGAAACAGACATAGATACTGGAGACTGAGACTCAAGACTAGAGGCTTAAATCTAGAGACTGGGCTGCAGCAAGAGGACTGAGAGGCTGAGCTAGGGACAAGGACTGGCTGCTGCATCGGATGCTCATCAAAATGATTGCATCACGAAGAACAAATTTAAACGGCGATTACCGCCCATCTACCTCTCGCTCTCCTCTCTCTGTGTATGTCTCTGTCTCTAATTCTGGTTGGCTGTCAGTTCGATGCTGTCCACTTTTGGGGCTGGCAATTTCTATAACTGCAGCTAAACGCATAAATACAGCCAGCAACAACAACAACAGCAACAATGGCAACTATGACTATGGCGATGAGTTGGAGTCATACCCGGAGACGAAGACTGAGACTGGGCCGTATTTATGGGCTTTCACAAAATGCCGCTGTGATTAAGTTGCATGAAAATTATAGTTTCGCTAGAACTTTTATGTCGCTTTAATTGATGCGTCTCCGGATGCGGTCCATCCAGACAGCCAGACAGCCAGAAAGCCAGCCAGCCAGTCAGGCAGCTGGAAGAGAGGGACAGTGTCCAGCATTAGCTGCAGCAACAGGCAGTTATGAAGTCTGAAGCCAGAGTTGACAGATGAGCTCGCAGCATGCAGCATGCAGCATGCCATCTTTCAACAAGCTCGTTAAGATGGGAAAGCACTAACAATGTAAGTACGAGTACATACCTTCCCTTATTTATACATATATCTATATGGATTTATGCTTTAAAAAAAAAAAAAAAACATTGCAGCTGCTATTGTTGCAAGCATAGTCATGGTCGCATTCGTATGGGGAAGTCAACAACTCTGGCCATCGTGCTCCACAATTGTCGCAACTTGTCCGCCTTCGCCGTCGCAGTCGCCTGCAACTTGCAAGGCAAATTGGCAATTGCACATTTGAGGGACAAGTGTAAATATTGTGATTGCAAATACGCTTTCTGATTTATTGCCGTAATTATATGCACATATGTACATAAATTCATCATATTCATATTCGCATTCGTACTTGTATTCATTTCTCTGTACTCATATGCAAAATCAAATCGTGCGGCAAACGTGTAATTTAATGCGATTTTGCTGTAAGAGACGCCAACAACGTCGTCGACTCTGGCTGTGTGTAGGAGAAGGAGACGAAGACCCAGAGTTGCCAGTGGATGTTGGAGAGTGGGGCAAGCAGAGGGGAACAAATGACAAAGTTGCCTGTGCACAGCTTTTCGCGCCTTTTATTGTCGGCCAGTTGCCAGTTGCCAGTTGGCGCTCTGTCAGGCCTCCTCCAGTCTGTCCAGGTGTCAGTTTAATGCTTGACTGACTTAACACGCAAATTAATTAAATGCGACTGCAACGGCGACTGCGGCTTTAAGTGTGTTGCCAACAAATTGCTCTGCGGTTGCTCAAAGCCCAACAACAACAACAACAACTCCAATGCCAACAAATTGTTGCATACAAATTGTGGCAACATGCTGCAATTGCATCTCATAACATTCCCAACTGATTGCGTGTGCCATGAACCCTCCGTTAAGGTGACACTTGATCTTGACCGATGCTGACCTTGAGCATTAAAATGTCATCAATTGTGCAATCGATTATGTTAGGCGCATACAATGTGTCTCTTGCATCTCTTTGCTCTATTATTAAAATAATGTTAAATATTACAAAATTATTTCAATTCATATTTATCTTTCTTAAATGGATCGAGTGATTGAAATCTAAATCGAAATTATTCTTAAATAAAACGCAATAATAATCATTAGAAACTTTTATTGGCAATTACACCTTTTATGACAAGTTTATTATTTCTATATCTGTAAAAGCTTGAGAATTCATTTTAGAATATATTAAATATTGCAGCTAACAAAAAGATGTTGCCTATTTAAGATGTTGCTTTATTTATTAAAATATTTGTATTAAAAAAGCAGGAAACTTATCAACAATGCATACACAATCTATTACAAATAATATTCAAATTCAATTAATTTTAAATCATTAACTTTAAACAATGAATAAATTAATTTAAAATAATAGTTTAAGCTTAAAATAGCTAAAGTGAGAAATCAATAAAATCTGTTTTCTCACAGTGTAAACTACAAATTATATATAATTTCGTACTTGGCCACTCGACGTTGCACTTCTGCCTGAAGGCAACTGTCAAAATGTGACAGCAATGAGAAGAAAAAACAATTACAAATGTCGCCTGTCTTCATGCCACACAGTGGCAGCAACAGCTTCTTAATTGTTATCTGGCCTCTTTTTTTTATTTATTTGCAAGCACTCTTCCACCATCAGGTGTCTCTTTTTTATCTTATCGATTTCAAATTGGAAGTGGAGCTCTTTGCCAACAACCGACACAACATACATAGGAAAATAATAAAAGTCGGCTCGATTCACCTGACGCTATGTACTCGTAAATTAACTCAGGTGGAGTCGGCTCTAACTGTGCCTCTACGAAATTAATTGATTGCATTTTATGCTCTCGAACTATTCATACAACTGCAAACTGGAACCCGGAGCCGTAACAATTGCCCCAATTTCTCGGCACCGACATCGGCATCGGCATGTGCCTGACAAGAGGCGGGGTCGTACTTACATACCCGTAAGTTGAAGACATTGCCATCGTCAGCAGCTCTAATTGGACTAAATTATGTTTACACATTCGGCCGTGCAATTAGGTCAGCACATCTATACACAGACGAATGTGTTAGTGTTTGTATGTGTGATATTAACTGCATTTTGTGGCTTGATTTTACATAATTAAGAAGAAGGTTGAGCGCTATAGGAATGGCCTGGAGCAAACTGGGCGGGTCGTGTGAGGTCTGTAACTGAGTTTTATCTCGCATTTAGATTTTCGAATACTTAATTAGTTCTCGCGCTAGAATTTATGGTGGGGAATGTGAGTGTTACGAAATAGGAAATGTTGAAAACGACTCTAAGTAATATTTATCATAGGTTAAATGCATGCGAGTAGATAGATAGCATAAAATGTCAGCAGGCAGTTTAGGAGAATCATTCGACGTCATGGGTTAGTCAGACAGTCATTAATTGCAGGAAATCGAGGAGTTATGACTTTCTCCCTCTCCCTCTCTCTCTCTATCTGCAGTGACTCTCTGCATTCTATAAATAAATAAACAAGCATTCAGCTGGTTTTTCTAACATGATAACACTCTCAACGCAAACTCGACTTTGGGTTACCCGACGACTTTAGCATTCTCCGGCTTACTCACCGGGGCCGTGTAATCGCAATTGAGATTGCACGTGTGCTTAATGCAAACCCACGCGATGGCAACAGCTCCAGAAGGCAACGCCCCATTTGAGAAACCCTGGAAAACCAAATGACAATTCTACTACGAGTACGAGTATGTTCGATGCCAACGGTAGTCGAAGCAGTTGTGAATATTTTCTTTATGTAATTAGAATCAACAATGCCGGGGTTTTTCCAAGCTCGACCTGGACACACACTTGATGCCACAATGCTCAATGCTGTCGTCGCCGGCAGTACTGAGAGCCAAAACGTTTGCACTCAACTGATACAGGCAAACGCAAACAAGCCAAGTTTCAACTGGTTTTTGGGGAACAACTCACAGCAAAGCACCCACTGTGCACAGAGCAGTGCTCGAAGCGTTCTAGACCGGTTATCTCGACAAGCTCATCCGCAATCGCTCATTGCTTGCTGCTTGCTGCTTCACGCTCTCAGCACTGAGTTGCCTTTGGCTCTGTTCTCCACTTTTTGCAAAGATCAGTTTTGTATTAAAGCTACGCCCGAGCTGAGCTCACATCCAAACGGCCGGAGCCAAGCAGACGCAAAGCAAAGCAAAGCAAACGCAAAGAAAAGAAAAAAATATAATTTAAAAAAAGTCAAACAAAAAACGGAGAAAATAAACAAGTTCCCAGGGTATTCTCTGAGCAGAAAGTAATTGGCAGCCATGTCGTGCAAAAATTGTAAGCAACAACAACAAATTCACACACTCACACACCACAATTGTGGCGTCTGGAGGCGCTAACTGCTTCCAGAGTTCTAACCAACTCTGCTTCACAGCTTCCCCAGCATTGCTGCTCCTCCTGGCCATCAGCAGCCTTGGTCTGCTGAGTGGAACCGTCGCCACCACTGGCATCTATGCCAGAATCAACAACGTTGTCTTATACAATCGTGGCTGGGCGCCAAATGAGCCAACTGCCATACAGAGCAGATCCGGAGTGGGTCCTGCAATTCCAGCTTCAGCTCCAGCTCCAGCTCCAGCTTCAGCTCCACCAGCAGCAGCAGCGGACTTGCAGCGTCCACAGACGGAACAGACACCAACAGTGCAACAGACGTGGAATGGCCAGCGAAGCGTAGCACGTGTCGAACCCGCTCAGACTCCTCCACCAGTGGTCTTCACTGGCCAGGGCTCTGATACACGGGTAGTTGGACCGCCAGCTGCTCCCTCAGGACCGACACGTCCACCACCAACATTTAATACTCGAGAACGCTTCAGTTCGGTGCTCTTCCAGCCCATTGCTCGCAGTAACTTGCGCAAGAATGTCGTCTACTCGCCCTCCTCCATCCATTCCATGCTCGGCCTATTCTACGCCGTCTCCAGCGGTCAAACTGCAGATGAGCTGCGACGCGCTGGCCAATTTGTCGATGAAAGAAGGGATGTGGCAAGGGAATTTCAACAGGTAGATGCACTCAATCGTAAGCTGGACGGAGCACAGTTGATTGTTGCCAACAAAATATTCTACAACAAGGATCTGGGTGATCTGAATCCCGACTATAAGCGATTTGCCAAGGAGTTCTATGGCTCCGACATTGAGGCTGTCAACATGAAACGATCGGCAAATACGGCAGCAAAGATCAATGCCTGGGCAGCGGATGCCACAAGGAATATCATACGCGATCTTGTCAGTCCCAGCGATCTCGACGATCAGACAGAGGCGCTGATGGTCAATGCCATCTATTTTAAGGCTCGCTGGGCCACAGAGTTCTCGGCCATGGACACCACACTGGAGAGGTTCCAGGTGAGCAGCAATGCGGCAGTCAATGTGCCCATGATGTACAACGATGACATATTCCCATTTGCCGAGCTGCCGGAACTGGATGCCACGGCACTGGAGTTGCCCTATGCTGGCACACAGGCAACGATGCTCTTGATACTGCCCAATCAGGTGGAGGGTCTGGCACAGCTGGAGCGTCAGCTGGCCAATTCCAACAATGATCTGAATGTGATCGCCTCCCGGCTGCGTCGTGAAACCGTCACCGTTCGCCTGCCCAAGTTCCGCATTGAGTTCGAGCAGGATATGGTGCGTCCACTGCAGCAGTTGGGCGTCAATCGCATATTCACCGCCGAGTCCGAGATTGATGCTATGCTCATGACTCCAGTGAGGTTGTCCAAGATCGTACAGAAAGCGTTCATCGATGTAAATGAGGCTGGCTCTGAGGCAGCCGCCGCATCCTGTAAGTATTAAACCTCAAGCTGAACCCTCATCAGATTGCTAACAACCTGTGCTATTTGCAGATGCCAAGTTTGTGCCACTCTCGCTGCCACTGAAGTCCCGTGAATTCACTGCCGATCACCCCTTCATGTTTGCCATACGCACGCCTCAATCGGTACTCTTCATTGGACATGTGGTGCTGCCCACCCAGCCGGTTAGGGCGCATTGAGTCTCCGGTATCCTGCTAGCTGTTAAGTAATACGCATTTTGATACTCTATACTGCATACTCGTGCTCGTGCTCGTACTCGTAATCGTACTAGTAATTACTTCATTATAATTCATCTGAAATTTCTCAAACAACAAGCGAATGAAAGAAAAGAAACTAATTCAGACTGTGTGTATTTTGTACTTGTTTATTCTTGGCTGATAACCTTTGGGCAGCTGATTGTTCAGCTTCTGTACCTTTTCCAGCGGCAGCTGTGAGTCGTCGTGCTTCTGTGCTTCTCTCGCACTATAAGACCCAGTCGATGTTGATGTGGAGCTGGCAAACCCGTTTTGCTCGACGTGATGGACACCCCTCAGACACCCCTGGCATTGTTGTTGGGCCCCCCCCCCCCTCCATTGGGCGCTGGGAGCTACAACCGCTTTTAACCAATGCAAATTTCTCAATCATTGCCAACAAAACAAAAACTTCCTCATTGAACTGTCGAAAAAAAAGAAACATACTCATATTCAGGTTCTGGTTGGGAAGCCCAGTCTCATTGGGAGAAGCATTCGGCATGAGTAATCTAAAAATCCCGTTGAAAATCCAGCACTTTAACTATGTATTTGATTAGTATTCTATTGCGTCATAGTCGACTACTAAGAATTGCAATACCACAGAGGCAGAGAGCGAGAGAGCAAAGTTCTTGGCTAGAATCGACAACAATCATTTTAAATGCGATCTTGAAACAATAATCGATCGCACGAGCGTATTTGTTGATTCGAATATTCCGCTGATAACAATAAACCAGTTTCTCTTTTAATAGACGAACACAAAGCAAACATTCCAATGCTCTTAATAAATAATAAATATAATAATAATTAATTGAACTGTGTGAGACAGCATTGCTCGTGTGTTTATAGAGAATAATAAACAATTGCCAATATCATTAACAAAATGATGTGTAAATCAGAGCTTACTAAATTATATTTCATCGAATTTTGCAACATATGACACTGCTTTTTAATACAATAATAATATACATTAAGAGCTTAAATATATAGAAGACATTCACCCTAAGGGTATATTTTTAACTGATATTCTAATTGTATGCGGCACTGCGAATATAGCTGGCATAATTCCACTTGCTGCCATCAGACTTGCCCACTAATAGAACTTTGTTAAAAGATTATAAGCGCACTCTTTTCACTTGCATATCCTGTCTTGTATTGTTTATTGTTGTATTTTTCTCACATCGAAGACAGGTATATAAATTTGTTTACAGAGAATCAATCAGTGTGGTAAAAGAGACTTATCAAATCTCTTAAGAATATACTGCCCAATTAGGTCATTTGGTCGCATGCTAGTCTTTGATTAAACCATTTCATTCAGCTGCCTATCATCTCTGTCATGCTCTCCTCATATCAGCTAAGAATTTTAATTAAAACAAATGTCGAGAGCTTTTTGTTTGGACTAAACCGGCTCAATGCCAACTGCCGAGACTGTTGTGAGTGGACTGATGGTGTGTGTGTGTGTGTGTGTGTGTGTGTGTGTGGTGTGCGGGGTGTGTGGCGAGTGTAAGTATGTGGAACGTGAGTCGCAGTTTAGTTGTTTGTGAGCCACAGAAGCAACAACAGCCGCAGTATAGACAAAAGCTTGGAATTACCCAACTTTAAGCATGACCACCGACAACTGGAGAAGACTTCTCGTTTCCACCTCGCTGCTAGCACTGCTCAGCAGCTTCAGTAGCCTGGCAAGCGGCAACCCGGCAGCGTTGAGCGTTGCCAGCGAGCGATTTGCACTGCGACTAGCTACGAACTTGGGATTATCGCAACCCCACAGCAATGTGGCTGTTTCTCCGCTGCTGCTGCAGTCAGCCCTGACCTTGCTCCATGCCGGAGTATCAGATGATGCAGTTGTGGCACAACTGCGTGTGGCACTGGAGCTGCAGCATTTGGGCACGGCAGAGCAGGCATTGCGTCAGTTCGAGCAGGTGATGGCTCAACTTAAGCAATCTGCAGCAATTGGTTGCAAGCTGCGATTACTCAGCGAGTTCTATGCGGAGCAGCGTTACACATTCAGCTATCGGGATGAGTTTTTGGCACGGGCAGAGGCATTGGGAGTCGGAGCGCATCGCCTGGACTTTGACAGTTTGGCAGGCGCGGCACAAGCCATCAACTATGAGTTTCTCACACGCAGCAACTTTAGCGTGGGCGAGTTGGTTAGCAGCTCCCTGTTGGAAGCCACAACAGGCTCTGACACGCCCTTTCTGCATGTCTCGGCACTGACATTCAAAGCACCCTGGGCCCAGGGCTTCGATCCGCAGCAGACTCAGCGCATCAACTTCTTCAATGAGGGGCAGTACCCCAAGCTAGTGGATGCCATGTTCGTGGAGCACAGCTTCCTGTATGCCGAGTTGCCGGCCTTAGATGCCCGTCTCATTGAACTGCCCTATGCTGCAGCCGATCTCAGTCTGCTCATCGTATATCCTAATCAACCGAGAGAACTCGCCGCCCTGGAGCGCCAATTGCAGAGCTATGATCTGCAGCAGCTGCGGCAACAGCTCAGCGAACGAAGGTTGGCTCTTACGCTGCCCAAGTTCAGCTTGTTGGTGCACACCGAGCTGCGGCAGATACTGCAACAGGTGAGTGAGGCGAACAGGCAGTCTGGCAATGGAATAATATATGTCCGCTCTTTCAGCTGGGGCTGGGCAAGCTCTTCACTTCAGAGGCACATCTGCACAAGGTGTTTAGTTCGATTTTGGCCAGCTCTGCGCCACATTTGACGGCTGTACCACATACGGCATTATTTGAGGTGAATGAAGCAGGCGGCGAGGTGGATCGTACTTTTGGTAAGTTGCACGTTGCTCGAGTTTGGAACTGTCTTTGATCAGCTGTTGCCCCATTGCAGCGGCAGCCTTCACCGATCTATTTCGCAGCACCCTCTCAGTGGTAATCAATCATCCGTTTTTCTATGCCCTCGGCAATGGCAAGACCCTGCTGCTGGCTGGCCATGTGGTCGACATCTAGTGCCAGCTCCCAGCTCCAGTCGCAGCCAAAGGTTATCGCCTTATCAGCGACTCAATAAACAACATGCCAAAGGTGATAAATGACGTGTAAACAATTCAACGAAAAACTACACTCAGCTGTGCTCCGAGTGAATCCGAAACTAAGTCTAAGGTCTCTAGCCTCCACAATTGCTCACTGCCAGCGCCGCATTCAGTTCGCATTCAGACGCTCAACGACGCCAATCAAAAAAGTGTAAAGCGCAAATTATCAATAAAAGCAGTCTACATAGACTACATACACACATACACATACACATATATTCATTTAGACAATCATGGCGTTCCGCGGACTGCAATGCCTCTTACGTAAGCCTCAATTATTGCCTACAGCTTGAGGAACTCGGTGATCTTTACGAGTTGACAAGAGAGTGACAATATTTATAGCTCACATTCGAGTTCGGTGAAATCTCAATAAAACGATAAACCGACTGGATAAAGTCGATGGCGATGTTGGCCACTCAAGGTTCAATGTATTGTGCTGTCATATGAGAATCCAACACATAATTAAATTGGATTTTTATGCCAACAAATATTGGCGCTCATTCGTAATGAATGCGCATATTTGGCAGCTCATAATGTGATTGATGTTTTAGTGAAAATTATCATGTTTTTCGCAGTTTCCTTGCTGATCATCGTCTGCTGTCATGCGAGCACTGCATCCACCTTGGATGCATCCGTGGATCGCAATCTACTGGCTGCACAGCTCTACAATGCCGTGGCTGCTGAGCGTCTTAATGAGAACGTTGTGATCTCACCCGCTGCCATACAGACCTCCATGGCCTTGGCCTTCTATGGGGCCAAGGGACAGACGGCCATTGAGCTGAAGGAGGGCATGCGATTGGGCATTGGCGATGGCGATCAGGTTGCCCAACGATTTGGCAGCTACCAGCAGTCGCTGACACGCGACAACAATCTGCGATTGGCCAACAACATTTACATTAACGAGAATCTGGAGTTCAAGGGCGCCTTCCGTGATGTGGCCCAACGTCAGTTCGACTCGAACATTGACAAGCTGGACTTCCATCCGCCCTACAACAAGCGCACCGCTGACGGCATCAATCGGGCCATTGCCACCAAGACAAACGATCAGATTAAGGACATACTCAAGCCAGAGCTGCTCAACGATCGCACCGAGGGCGTCATTGTCAATGGTGTAACATATGCGGCGCCCTGGCAAAAGGCCTTCAAACTGGACAAGACTCAGCGTCGCTCTTTCCGCACCGGCAATGGCCAGTCCGTGCAGGTCGAGACCATGTGGACATTGCAGAACTTTAAATACGCCGAGGTGAACAGCCTGGATGCCAAGGTGGTGGAATTGCCCTATCAGAACTCTGAATTCTCCATGCTGCTGCTGCTGCCCAATCGCAAGGATGGACTCCGTGGCCTGCAACAGAGCCTCGTTGGCAAGAATCTGATGAGCGAACTGGGCGAAATGTCACAACACAAGGTCGAGGTGCAGCTGCCCAAGTTTAGTGTGACCTTTGGACTTGGCCTAGAGCAACCGTTCAAGCAGGTATTGCAAACATGTCCAAATTAATTCTACTCTATTCAACTCTGTCTCTTTGCCGTCGACAGTTGGGCATTACGACCATGTTCTCTCGCTCTGGTGACTTTGGCAATATGTACCGCATGTTCGTCAGTCATTTCATCAATAGTGTCGAGCACAAGGCTCACATCGAGGTGTCCGAAGCAGGCGTGGAGCAACCCCTTGAATCAGGAGGTAAGCCTAGCATTTGTATTTGAACTTGAATAATAAATTTTATTCCATTACGACAGTTTTGAAGAGCCTGTTTTCGCGCAACAAGAAATTCGAGGCTGATCATCCATTTGTGTTTGCCGTCAAGCACAAAGACTCTATTGTCTTCATGGGCCACATTGCCAACTATGCCTATGTGTGAAATGCGGACAGTTTCCCCCTGCCTTTCCCCCCTTTTGGCTCAATTCAAAGTGCTAACTAATCACTCGAAGTGTTTGTTTTCTTAATGAATGCAAATTTGTTCAACACTCAAATAAAAATTTGAAATCCATTTGCACAAGTTCAAACAAATATTTAATATTATTTATTAAAATAAAGAGTATAAAGATAGTTGATCAATAAAAGTTTATCCATAGAAAAAGTTTCGATATAAATTAAAATGAATCGCTTTGTCACAATTTAAGTTTAAATATGATAAAACATAAATGCATTGAATATTAATTTGTTTTAAAAAATCATCGGCAATTACTGTCAAATTTCAAAATGCTTAAATGACTGATAATTAACTCACTTTTGAAATTAAAACTTGATCAATTCATTAACATAATTACAAATTAAATAAAATAAACAAATAAGCTGAGTTCCTTTTAACAACAATCATAATAAATCAGATATAAATTTAATCAAGAATCAAGCGATATTTCCACACTTTAAGACATTTAATAAATTTGCATTTTAATAATTTTTTTATAAAAAGGCGAAGCTTATAATTATCATGGCATGGGATCGGATTTTGACTCACCTTTCGAGCTCGACAGGCATTTGATTTGTGTTATCCATTTTTTGTCGAATCCTTTTTCTCCTTTTTTTGCTATCTAAGCGGTTTATCAGATGATTTTGTGTTTTGTTTTCGCTTGATTTACATTTATCTTTCACAATGCACAAATGCACACATAAATTAACATTAACCGATTGCGATTTTTATAGAGATTTTTGCCTTTGTATTTTTCGTATTAATTTGCTTGCCACAGACTGTGGCAAATTTGCAGATTGGACTGTGCGCAGGCGCAGCCTTGTGGCATTTGCTTTAACACATTTGTTTCTTATTCTTTTTTGCTTAAATAATTTATTTACTTTTTTGTCGCTGGTTTTCTAATCGCGCACATAAATCAACTGGCAACTCGCAACTGGCAACTGGCAACAGGCAATAATTTGAGCCAATGCGTTTATGGTTTTACTTTATTATTTATTATTATGCTTTTATATATTTGAATATAATTTTTGCAGTTTATTTCTTTGTACTTTGGATACTTATGTGCTTATGTGTAGTTAAATAATTTGGTCCATTGCCTGTCGATTTGTGGCATGGGAAACTGGTTCGTTTTGAGCCGAATTACGTTTGGCTTTTAGCCGTTAAGCTTAATTGTATATAAATGTAATGCGATGATTGGTAAATTTAAATTTGAATGGGATCCGAAATCGGAGGATGTGGGAGGGAGACAAATCAGCAAGAGAGCTGGCAATTTTGATTAAGATGATAAATTAATTTCAGCATTTGCTGGCAGCATTTTGATGAGCCACAATTAAATGCGAAATTATCGCACTGCGGGGCAATCGTGAAGACATTTAGGACCATTTAAAATAATTGATGCACATTTTCCGCTTTTACTGCTACCACTATTTCTCACAACACACACGCACGCATACATACATATGTATATACACATCAACTGGTCACTTTTTTTCCTTTGCTTGGCAATTTAATTCCTGGCTGGCTGCCGTTGTATAAGGTAGCCTGCACCACGCAAAGCACCAAAAATAAACAAACAGCTACCGATTCTTTTGGCCAGATAACGGAACACACGCGTGGGCGGGAGTGAGGCAGAGGCTAGGCACAGGCAGATCTGCAAGGGGCAGCTGCTGAGCGACACTGTTGGGTCAGATCACGCTGCAGTTTTTTTTTTTTTTCTCTTTTTCGCAAGTTGCGCGCAACACGCACGCACATGTACAACAAGAAAATGCGAGGCAACGCGATAAACTCTTTTGCCGCCAAATTCGTCTGTCTCGTTTGACACCAATACACAGACTGAGCGAGCGATCCTCGTTCGCATTCGCATGCACGAAGCAAACGCGATCACTTGCGCTCACACTCTCTTTCTCGCTGGCTCCACTCCCAATGCCGCAGCGACGCCAACTCCAAAAACAACAACGCCAAGTGCAACTCCAAACAGCTCACTGCGCTCAATACACGCTCTCCCACTGCTGTGCGCTCTCTGCTGCGTGTTGAGTAAAAATACTGGTTAGACGCTGTTGCTGCTGAGAGCAAAATACTGGGCACGCTTTGCTGTGCTGTTTCCAACTGGCTGGCGAGCTGGCTGCTTGCATGTAATTGTCGTTGTAATTGTAATTCTTGCAGCGCGCCCTCGCTTCGCTTGTGGTCAGCCAAGCACTGTCTGTCCTCCACCTCGCTCCCGCGCGTGTCCCTTTGTTAGATTCGTTTGTATTGCTTGACAAGTTTTTCTTTGTTTCACGTTCGCTTTGTGACTGGAATTTAAAGTGGGTTCGCTGACGCCCTCTCTCCCCAGCCCCCTGCCCCTACTCGTTCGAATTGCTGCAGCAACAGGCAGCAGTTGCAGCAGGTGCAGCTGCAGGCGCAGGCGCTTTTTAAACAAATGCCACAAATGCTTCAAGGGACAAACCATTATCTGATGGGTCTGATCTAAGGTAACCCGAAACCCGTTTATACTACAACTGACCTCTACTTAGCTAATCCTAATGGCTTCGACTACTTTGTGATTCAATTAGATGATGCATCTCGAGTGACAACTTCGTATCGAATCCGATCCTCAATGTATACACTCATATTGATTCTTGGTCAGGGCGATCAACTTTTCCAAGTCTAAGTCAATCTTGCAGCTTCGAGTCTTGTTCGAAGTGCAGCTCAAATATCGGACCCAGTCGGCTTAAATAACATAATTTAATACAATCGGAGCTTGCTCCTCTTATGAAGCATTCAGTTGTTGCCGCTTTTGTTTGTCGTATTTAAATATTAAGTAAATACTTATCGAGTGCATTAACTTTTGTTTATTTGTCTGTTAAATTTTACCTTCTGTCTTGTCTCCTTTTTGGGTCGCACGTAAACCCATCGAGTCGATAATTTCTTTTGTTTTCTGTTCCCATGTTTGTTTTTAGCTTCAAATGTCGGCCATCTCAGTAAATTTAATTGAAAACAAAGCAGCTTTAATAAGTGGAAATAATCAATGTAATACCCATTATCAATGGCGGTTGTCGTCCAACTAGCAGTCATAGTCTTCTGTGATTTACCAAGATGAGGTTTGTGCTGTTCCTGTTATCATTCATGGGTCTGTACTTGCTGCTTGAACTACCTTAAATAGTAATAAATATCAGACTAATCCCTAAAGCTGCTTTGGCAATACCAAAAGCAAATCCTGCCAACTGCAGAGTGGAACTGGGCCCAATGGATATTTGTGTCTTTTTCCACTGCTACCTGGACATGGATCAAATTAATATTGAGCTACTCAACTGTGAACGCAAGCTGAGGGGACAACCAAGTAAGATTTCTAACAACATCGATTTGTTAGCCAATAACCAATAACAACTCTGTGATCCCGGCAGGCATTCAATTCGTTGCCGAGGGAAAATGCAATGATTCGATGGTCCCAAGGTGCACGACATTCGATTTCAAATGAGACACGCTGGAAGCTCAAGATTATTAATTAAAATTTATTAATGTGTTTTGAAACTATAGTAATATAATTGAAGATTGATAATGCAGTAGATGCTGAACATCCTAGAACTTGACAATATGTCCCGTAAAGTAGACCGCATGCTTATCGCGAATGATGAACACAAATGGATGATCGGCCACAAAGGTCTTGGGATCCAGAGGCAGCGACATGGGAACGCCGGCAGCATCTACAGAGGTGAAAAGATATTGAATAGTTGGTCAGGTGGTAGAGGGGTGCAACTTACAACTGATGCCTGCTGCCTCGCAGCCAATCTCATTGACATCGATGAAGGTCTTGTGCTGCAACTTGGTGATGCGGGTGCCAATGGGAGACTCATCGAAGATGTTGCTAAAGTCAGCTCCGGACGAGAACATGGCATTGATGCCCAGCTGAAGAATACAGTTTAAGAGCAATCACTTCAACCCTCTAACACGACAAGCTTACCTTGTTGAGAGTGGGCTTTAGATCCGTATCAAACTCGAACTTGAACTTGGGCAGATAGACGGCGACACTTTGCCATTGCCAGCGTTCCTCGAGCAGCTTGAAGTCGACGCCCTTCAACTGCTGCTCCAGCTGGCGAAGGCCACTGCGTTTGTTGGGCAGAATGAACCACATGGTCATGTTGATGTTCTCGAAGAACAGCTCAATGGCCTTGGCGTCCAGCTCCGGATAGTCGGCATAGTAGTACCAGTTGTCAGCAAACATTGTGGGCACCTGGATGGCCTGATTGTCGCTCAGCCAGAAATCGCGATCCTTGGTGTCGTCATCGTTGAAGGGACGTGCCCAGCGGGCCTTGAAATATATGGCATTGATGAGCGCCACATTTGTGTCGGGCTCCAGTTTGTCCACAACATGCTCGATCTTGTCCTGCGTCTTCTTCTTCACCCAATCGTTGATGCGTTGCACCGCCTGCGATTCCTGCTCAAAGTTCATGGCCTCCACCTCAGAGTCAAAGTACTTTTCGGCCACTTCGCGGAAATGTGGCGCCACCTTGAGATTCTCGCGTGTGTACACCTTGTTGGCGATCTCCAGCACCGTCTTCGACTTGATGTACGAGTGCAGCAGACGGTGGTAGCTCTCGGCCAGCCCATCTTTGCTCTCCTGGGCCGAGGCATGCAACGTCTTCTGCAACTCCGTGGCCGTCTTGCCCTCCGCCCCATAGTAGGCGAGGCCCAGAGCCAGCTGCACAGATACGGGCGAGATGATCACATTCTCATCCTGACGGTCGGTGGCCAAGGTCTGAAAGAGTTCGGTGGCAAACAAATTGCGCTCCTTAATGGTGTTTGCCACACAGAGCAGTGGCAGCAGCAGCAGCAGCAGTACTGCAAGCCAACCATCAACATCAACACCAACCATTAGTCAAACGCTGCAGGGAACAGCGAGAGGATCAACTTACGGTTCAGCCAGTTCTGCCTGTGGTAGTTCATTGCGCCTGCGTTGACACCTTGAGACTAAAAGTGAAAAGGCTGTAGAAGCTGTCATTTATAGCTGCGTCAGGAATCGGAATCACGACGCGGCAGCGCATGCGCTTTGCATTTCAAGCAGCTCGAGTAAAAGAAAAAAGTAGAAGAAGACAAAGTAAAGCGAAAGAAGCAGAAGCAGAAGCAGAAAAAGAAAAATGAAAGAAAGGCTGGGCAGCAGCAGTAGAAGCAGCAGCAGAAGCAGCAGCAGGAATCGTGCTTCTGGGCGGTTCTCGTTCTGGGTGTGAGAAATACTGGGAACACTCTCTTTCTCGCTTGCAGCGCAATGATGGGGCGCACTTGAGTTCACCGTTTTGCCTTTTGCACTTGTCTGCCGTATGCTGTCTCTGTCTCTGTCGCACTGCACGCAAGTCAAAGGGCTCACTCGTCTATCAAATTGAAGCTGCGCGCACAGTGTGATCGATGCGAGTAAACCTGGACATTGCGCATTAAACTCGAACTCTAATTTTGTGTTTTATGCGTTGATTTTAATGAGGCTATTTTGGTATTTGTTTAGATAATGCATCCATAAACAACACACAACATAATATCGGCACAGCAAAACAAACAGGCCGTTTCGTAAATTGTTTATCGACTGACCCCCAACTCCACACACACACACACCACTCTCACACTCACACATGCGCACCGTTCCAATTAAACGTAACACGCACACATAAATTTCTGGGTAACTGAAACGCAGCAGGGCCAGCGCAATCGCGTACTCGCTTTGGCCTTATCCAATGTTTTATCATTGGGCAGGGAATGGAGAGACGGGAGAAGGGGCACTGTGTGCAGTGGGACGGCACAGAGTTCGGTATCAAAGTCCCGAAATTTGTTATTTATGCACAGTTTGTGTGAAATGCTAATAAATTTTAATGGAATTTTAAAAACATGCTTTAGGGCCTGGTTCGCGACACGCTGCGTCCTCTACATAAATATCTTGACCAGGCCAACTAACTTGGTGAACTGGGTCTGCCTTTCTTCATTCCTCTCCATGTTTTGTTTTTGCTGGTAGCATAAATTGACTTGGCTACCGTATGAAAGATTTTATTAATTGTGGGTGAAGGCGTCGTGTTGTTCCTTCACTTTTCGACTTTCTACGACTTGATAAACCAGATCCCAATTTGGCCTAAGCCTTAGATAACTGCGAATATGTGTGTGAGTGTGTGTGTCTGTGTGCGTGTGTGTGTATGGGGCTGGTCCTGGCAACGACCGGAGCTGCCAAAGCGTTGACCGTTCTGATTGAATGATTTCACTGATCGAGACAAAACATGTTAAAGATCGTGATCGCTGTGACTAAGGCTATGGTCTTGGCCATGGCTCAGACTGTGGCTGCGACTGCGACTGCGACAACGGCTAAGCGGCAGGCTGTTGTCTTTATAGATACACAACACGGCAGCCAGCAAAAGCTAAAAAAAAGGAATGCCGATAAAAGAGTTTGCGAGTGGACGCAAGGCACAAGTTGATGCAGCAGGTCGACACAAGACATAAGACAGGAGACAGGCAACAGGCGACTGGAGACTGGCAACAGGGGATGGGAGGCTAATGCTGCGGCTGTGGCTTTGGCTTGAGCTGCATGCAACGGCAGCAAAATGCTGTTGATAAAAATAACTTGCCACAAAACTTCTTCTTTTGAGCCGTGCGGAAAAGCACAAGAATGATGAGCCAGCTACAACAACAGCAGCAACAACATCAAGCAGCACCAACAACACGAATTATGTGATCGTTCCAGCATCTCTCATGGATGGAGCATCTCTCGGTGCACACAGAGAGTGTGGGTTTGCCTTGCCTGCGTGCAAGTAACCCAAAACCAGTTGATGATAGAGCAAAAAAAAAAAAAAATAAATAAAGAAAAAAAAAACATATAATAAGGCAGAAGAAAACAAAGGCCCCAAAGTGAAAGAAACCGAGCCCAAAAGCAAAACAATGGCAGCTATCGCTTGCCCGCCTCCCCCTCGCCAGCACAGTTGCCCTTTTCTTGTTCTCTCTCAGCATAAACAATAAATTTTCACATAACTACACAAAAATAATTGCAATTTGCATAGCAACCACGATCAACAATCAAGCATCAAGATCATCTTCACCCAGCTCGGCTCAGCATTTAGAAGTATGATTGTCCTAGTTGGCAAATCGCTTTGGGGAAAAATACTATTCACTTAGCCAGAAAGTTGGCCCAAACAATTAAAATGTTTCTGATGCAGAAAGTTGGCCTAAACAATTAAACCTAATACACAAAAAAGTCATTGACTCAATTCAAACAGCTGTTTTTACTTTAGCAACTAACGCTAGATGGCGCCCGCAACGCTTGCCCTGCAATTCGAGAAAATTCTGAAACTATACTAATTATAGCTATCTAGGTTCTAAATAAGTTAGAGTACTCATTTGCCCAAATGCAGAAAATATGATCAATAATTAATTATAATTTGTATTCAAGCTATTCGAATAATGTAGAAATTTATGTGCTATCTAAATCATATTTTAATTGCACAACATTTGATTTCCTGTTGAGATAAACTCTGCTTCATGCAACACTTGTTATCTTGTTATCATTGCCAATTTGACTCCTGGCTATATCTTTAACTAATATTGCTTATTATGTTGTACTAAAAAACAACTGTAAATTGGCAGGCACAACTTTCTTGACGGCTGTTAGACAAGTGCAAGCTGTATGTGTATAATTAGCCAATTGCAATGGCCATGCTGCAATCTAATCGACAGTTTGGCCAGCACTTTGCAGTGAAAACAAGGCAAAAACTTTCATTCAATTTCAACATCAATATCGATATCGACGACAGTCAATACGACCATGACAACAACAGCAGCAACTGCAACGACAACAAATCAAGCAAATGGAGTTTTATGCAAAACCAAAACTCGCCACGCTTCACGAGGAGGCGACAAACACGGGACCGAGAGACACTCAACCACTTGACCAGAGGAGAGGACCGAGCCCAGACCAAAGTTGCTGACAAGCGCAACAGAAACAGCAACAGCAACAGCAATAGCAACAAGAGCAATAACAACAACAACTAAACGACAACGCGGATGACACAAACGACACGTCAATCTTACCCACTGCCCACATGCGGCATGCAACATGGAACAGGATTTTCCAATTCGAGTCGTTGCCGCGACAAATTAAGCTGGAAAAATGCAAGTACAACTGCCACAACAATAACAACAACAACAAGCAGTGCCACATTATGCGTATTTAGAACTCGTTGTAGTTCTCGTTAATTAGCACTAAAATAAGTGAGACTGGAGACCCTTGAACAGAGCGTTGCATGCATCAAGTTGGCTTGCATTTAGATTTCGCACTGCGATCCTTTCAGTTTCTACGAAATCGGCGACATCTTTGGAGTCAAATAAGGCGACAAGGCTGACGCAACATGTTGTTAATGTCCGTTAAGGCAGCTGACAGACGCCCAGTCAATTGATAGGTCCATGTTGTGCATCCCAAGTGGGCTTGCGGCGATAGCTGCACGATCAGCGGGTTCATAGAACCGAAAAAAAAAAACAAGAACAACAACACGCAGTGAATCAATCAATTTAGCGAATTCATAACGCGATACATGGCAATTTGACTGGCCTTTTGGGTAGCCTTCAATCGACTTGATTTGTCCGTCGATCGATTGATTTGTGTCGCAATGCCCGCCATAAAATGTCAATTAGCTGATGGAAATCAGCGTATGCGATATTGCTATACTATATTTCAATTTATGGCAAACGGCAAATTACTTACAGAGTCAAAGCCTCAAAGCAATAATCAAACTCTAAACTTGAACGCCAAACTATTGGGCCACAATCCAATGACAAGATCAAGATGCTGCGCCTACTTTGTGTGGTACTTTATGTAACGATCAGCCTTTCAAACGTTTTCCGCTTTGAATTGCAAATGAAAATGTTGCAGCCAGCAGGCTACAGGCTACAACAATGGCACACGCGATCATCTTCTTCCAGCTGCCCAACAAATGATGCTGTCTCTCCAATGCAATGGTAGGTGCTGCTCCTTGGAATTCATACCTCTTTCCCTGCGTATGCTAATTTTCATGTCAAAACATCGATCAAGATGCAGCCAGAATCTACAAAAGAGAAAAGACTGATAGCTAGAGTGAGAGAGTGAGCGAGAGAGAACAAACGAATTGCTTCACACAATTGTTGTCATCTCTATTAAATTGGAGCACCCAAAAGTAGGCAACACTTTTTGTTCGCTGGACAGGCAATTTGGCAGCCGCTCTACTTGCGCCTAAATTGAACTGTCAGTTTTAGTTTTTTGCCTCCCTCTCTGGTAATTTATTGACGTATTGGCACTGCTTTCACACGGATTTCTCTACGATTTTAGAACGATTTTAGGCTGGCGTGTGAACGCCGACAGCAGGCAGTTACGCGAACAGGTTGATGGGTAACCAGGCAGCCACGACTGTCGTCTGCCCTCGCTTAATATGCAAATGGAATGAAACAAAAGCCGCCTTACTAACTCGTATGCACACATGTGTGTTTTAAAAGCGGATTTCCAAAATTGCCGCGTTGTTTTTCTTCTTTTTTTTACGAGCAGAATGTCGGCGTGGGGAGCTGAAATTTATTGTGTGACACGCCTGCGGAAATAGTTTTAGAGAGTGCGTTTTATGACGCTGACTATGGTGTTGTTCCCTACTGAAATGTGTTAATGTGCGAGATTCGGTTGGCGACTTTTTGCCAGTGCGTCACGCGGAAATTTAAGCGTCTGCCTAAAAGTATGCAATGGCATGTGCTAGCTATGTTGGCAGCGCCCTTTAGATGTGCTCTAGGGGGTGTGGTCCACTCACTCACGCAAAGTTAACAATTGCAAAGTGTAAAATGTGTTAAGCCAACTGAAATGGGGAAAAAAACGAAAGCTAAACCCGTCCCTCGGTCCTGCGTCAGATCCCTGCACTTGAAGCTTAGCAACTTTTGTTGCTGCCCTGCGACTTAGTTTTGCTTTGATGGATGTAAAGCCCCATTGTGTTGTGTGAGTGTGTGTATGTGAGCAAGCATGTGTGAGCGTGTGTCTGTGTTTTCTTGTTGGATTTATTTGTGGCAACACAAAGATTTTTTAATGGCATCTTTTGTAGCTATTTTTTATACCATTCTCAAAAAAAAAAAAAAAAAGAAAGCAGGAGAACCCAAAGCCATTTCATAAGTAGTCATGTGTGTATGTATGTGTTGGTGTGTGTGTGGGTTTAGCACTTGATATGGGGTGCTTACTCCCAACGAGGGTGGCTGGTGGGAGAACTCTTTTAAGCACAAATAAACTTGCCACATTGTTGCCCTTTCAGTCTGTCGCCACCCCGCTGGCATCTTGGCGATTTGAGAACCTCCGGGGATCGCAAGTGCGAGGAGTGTGCACTCAAGCAAGGTGTTTGCCTGTTAAATTATATAACAATGCAATGAACTGTAAAATACGCAGCTAAGTGCTGCTGCTTAGTGCGCAGCTCTCGTCTCAAATGGGACGCAGTCAAAGCTGCCACTGTAAAATGTCATAAATGGACACAACTCACACAACTCCCCGATATGGAGACGCAGGTGGAGAGGGTGGCTGTCACAAAGCCATTATATAGCTTAATTATGATGCAGGCAAAAAGTGCCGCAAAACTGTGAAGAAGTGGAGCAGAAATTCAAAGAAAAAAGGAGCTGCAGAAAAGTGGATTCCTTTAATAACTTGCCAGTTTAACAACTAGCGTCCTACAGTTTCATAATATATATATGTTATATTCAAAGCAAGACTCTGCAAATTTAATTAATTAAACTTCACAACTAATAATAAAAGCATTCAACAACTGAGAACTAATTATTAGTTGTATATGATATCATTGGTGTTCCCTTAATGAATCGTAGAGAATGTCAACAGTTTCAACTAATGTCAAGGTCGACCACTCCCGAAAGCAAAACTGGTTCCCAGACCACAGTAAAGAATTCTCCAAAAACACGCCACAAAATTGTGTTAAATAATGAAAAACTAAATTTCACATTTAGATAAAAGAAAATGGGAAAATTATGCAGTGCCTGCGCCTAATTAATAAAACAAACAGCAAGGCAAGCACACACACATAAGTACTTGGCTTTAAATGTAGGCTAAATATGAATTACCGAGAAAATAGTGCGTAGTTAATTAAAACATAATGAGCATTAAACATGCAGCCGCAGCCTAAAAATCAATTAAAGCATAGCCTACTTGCTGGCTGCCCAACTAAATGCGTGTGTGACCCAGCATAAAAAGTAGCTCACATTCAGATACTTTGTGGTAAATGCTTTAATGTGTGAGATAGCGAACGAAGGAAACTGGGGAAAAAACAGTCGCAATTTAAATTCAAATCGAAATGAAATGACTTTACTTAGATCTACTTATGTGAAAGATACTTATGAGGGGAGCATGCTCTGGGGGATGCCCAGTTTTCCTTCCCCGCGAACTTTGTGGCAATCACCCTGCTTTGAATTGTTTCCCCCTTAATTTAAAGATTACTTTTTCTGCTACTTGCGTGGCTCCCCTTCTCTCCAGTTGTCTGTTTGCGTTCAATTGTTTTTATCAGTTTACATTTAAAAACAAAACAGTAACAAAACAGAAAAAAATACGACAAAAACGCCAAACAAATAAAAGCCATGATGCTTTTTTCCCAATGCTCGCAGAGATTTAGCTGAGATTTAGCCAGCAATTGCTGGAAAACACATAAACTTTTTGCCTCTTTGCTAGCGTTTTATTGGCATTGCTTTTAGGGGGACCCCCAAACTCTGGACTTTGGCGAGCGGGAAGCGGGGAACTAGGAGCGGGAAGATGCTGGCTTTGTTTGTATTTGCTTCGATTTGTTTCAGCAAGGGATTGGAAATGAGCTTAGACTGAGGCAAGTGCAAAGCCTTCAATATAATTGAAACTTTGCTCATTAAATGTTTTCAATGGAATCGCATAGAAAAACATTGAATATAAAAGGGTGGATTTAAAATTGTGGTTTGATAAAGACTTTAGAGTTACATTAAAAAGAGAGAGAGAGCAATCGATATATTATATTGGCATTCATTGGCGCATATTCTGCAACATTTAAAGTGTGTTGAAAGCATCCCACATGATATTTGTTATTTTTGCATGCCAGCGACAGACGACAGAAGTGGGCTCCCATTACTCATCTGGAGCCAAGCGAGGGTCTTACATATTTGTCTATGGGTTGGCAAGTAAGACGTTTGCATTACACGCGTATGTCTGCAGTCATGAAATATAATGAATGATGTCAGGAGACGAGCGGCAGCTTGTCAAAAACACATGCGTCCGTCTGAGGTGCGCATAGTACTTGGACTATGTGGCGTTTGGAGCAGTCAGAGCCCTTAGAAGTAGACAATGATAATGATTGTTGTGCTGCAGCTGGAGAAAACTTCCCTCTAACTGTAACAGTTACACGGTACGCTTTTGCAAGCATCTGACGAATGAGACAATTTGTCATTTGATGCAGACGCGACACGGCACTTGCTGACAATGCCAACCAACCAACTAGTAGTAGTCCACAGCTAAAGGCGAAAAAGTTGCCCCCGTGTCTGAGACTCAGCTTGGGCCCCATGTGTGGCATGCCTCATTGATTGGGCGTGCACACTGAGCGCAGCTGTTGCAGAAAAGTAATAATAATGCCCAAGCAACAGCAACAACAATAATAAAACTCAAGTGCGGAAATGCAAATAGCTGCGAGACGTCTTTGGTGGCTTTAAAGCGGCTTTAATAACTGTCCAAATAGCTGCAGGCAAAAGACGCAGTCCCTGGTCGGCCACAATGGCGATTATATCGCAAAGCGAGCCCTGAATAATTATAAAATTTCAGAGCACAACAAAACGCACACACACACACACTGGGATACACACGCACGACATTCATAAAATGTATAAAAATGTAATGGCATTTAAGTGGCCGCTGGCGTCGTTTTTTACTTTTTTATTTGCTGCTGTGAATAGCAAAGGCGCAATTAATATTATGGCGTGGCACCAAAAGTTGATGTGCCACCTCAGACCACTTACAACACTTGTAAGAGAGAGGGAGCACGAGGAGAGTGTGGGTCGTGTGGGTTGTGCCCGACGGCGGCAGGAAGCACTTAGCGTCGCAACATGCGAAATGAAAAATTGTTGTTGTGTTGGCTGCTTTTTGGGGCTGTGACAGAGAGAGACAGAGAGAGAGAGAGAGAGCACAGCCATTGAACTTGTAAAGCCCTGCTGTGGCCCAACAAGGCACAAAATAAAATGGAGCATAAATAAAAAATACTAAAAATTCATAAGTGCTTGCCATAATTCATGACCTGCTGCCCTGTCCAATTACCGTGTCCACGAAATTGCCTTTGTTCGGGACAGCTCTAAGTTTGTTATCAGACGACGCGTTTATCGGAGTTGCAACTGCAGGATATACTATAGTTGAATCCTGCATATGGCGGGTATGAGTTACGACATTCTAATTGAGCTAATTCCGCGGATTCAAGTCGCGAGTGCTGCGAACTTCAAGCTTATGCAAATAAATATGGCGAACGTACGTGACCAAGTGCGTAATATGCAAAAAGTTGAGCTCGAACAGCTCCAACAGCTCGAACAGCAGCCAAGTCATCATTACGCTCTGCGAATTCCAAATGAATGTCAGCCAAAGGACACACAGTCCTTGTGAGACAAGGCAAACAGCAAGACAAGGCAAATAGCAGTCATGTAGGCGACAGCATTTGAATTCCTAAGCAGACAAACGAAGGCCCAGTCGCACACCCTTGCTCCTCTGTCTCTCCCTCTTTCCCGCTCTTTATGTTTGTCTGGCAAAAGTAAAAGTTTTCATTTAATTTCACAATTTATTTTAATTTGCAGCAAGTGAATGACGTTGGCTGTCGTTCAATTAGTGCGAGCGCAGAGGCTGCTAAAAATAATATAGCATACAATTAGGCGAAGTATTCACTAAGTAAAACAGGGTGTGTGTGTGTGTGTATGTGTGTGTGTGCGGATGCGGGCTACAAAAGAGAAGTCCAGTGTTGACGCTTGACGACAATTCCCCAGTTGTGCATGCATCATGGCAATGCAAAAGTCGCACTACGCATGGCAACACTGTGCGTATGATTGATGTGGATGTGCCACTGCGGTGTGCCCGGCAGACGACGCAAATGTAATTTGTGCGACTCTTTGGGGAACCGAAGTTGCCACCAACTTTGACTGATGAACTTTGCATAGTTGCGGCAACTGCTTGAAGCTAGTTAAAGCCAAGCCTTAAAGACAGCCTCTTGCCGTTCCAGTCGAGACAGCCGAGTCAGCGCATCGATCTTCATTTTGGAATTCAATCAAGTTTTTCCATTTGCTGGCAAATTGAAAACATATGTTCCACACAGCATTTTGCTCATGTGCTGCGACAAGTTAAAACAAACGCCGCCATAAAACAAACATACTTCATGCACAAGAACAAGAACAGGAACAGAAACAGAAACAGGCAAACACGGAAAGAAAAGCTACTTAAAAATGTTGCACACGTACAGCCAATTGTGAGCTGGGCCAAAAGAAAAGAAGCCCCAAGACTTTCACACACATACTTAATACACACACAGAGAAAGTCAACAACTTTGCCGACAACGTTGCGAAATTCCCAAGAGCCTGCGAGTCCGAGACAGCAAGGCAATGGCAACTTCATCAGGCGCTTTGTTATGGCCTTGGCTCTGGCATCATCATTGTCATGGCATCATGGCATCCTCAAGCTGATGATGATCATGACGATGATGATGAGTCTCATCAGCAGCGACATGTCTAAGGCGTTTGCTGTCCTGTCCCTCCAATCATTCACACACACATGCTCGTACACGGTGCCCAAGCACTACTAAATTTCACGCAATCACGACTACACACACCATGGACCACAGCTCAGCTTGTCTCAGTTGTTGTTGTTGTTGTTTTTCGTCGTCGACAGCCTAATAAAATATTTAGTTGGTGCTCATTGACAAGTTTGCAGACACTGACAAGGTCCTCAGCTCGGCACTGTGGCTTTGTGGTCTCTTTATGCTCGTGTCTGACATTTGTGGCAGGTGTCGCTCACTTGCTTAGCTTAATCATTTACATGGTGGCAGGATTTTGCTTTTACAGCCCCATCAATTCTATTAAACGCACATCAAATGCTCAGGCCTTGCGTCTCGCTTTTCGCGGAAATAATGAAAAATGCAAAACCAATATTTAAAATGCCATCAAATCAAACAAAGTGCAACAATGTGTGAGTGTGGGTCAAATGATATGCCTCGCCCTTAGGAGCAAGTGGCACAAATATTCGAAATCCGTTCAGAGTGTGAGGAACGGGTCTCGCATAAACAACGTTTAATATCTCATCAAGTGTTACGCTTTACGACTACTTAAAAACACATAAAAAATGCCAAACAAAATCAACGATGAAAGCCATAAATTCTTGTGAATAGAAATGAAAAGCCACTGAGCGTTGCTCGGGCCAGAAAAACGAAAGCAAATGTAAAAGCGAAACGGAAAACCCAGCGACAGCAACAACCACATCCCACACAGCGAACAGATTTAATGATGCAGCATGATTTGCGCATAAAAAAAGACTGGCACAGACAGGACCAGCATCAACATCAGCACCAGGACGACGATGAGAACCAGAACAGGGAACGAGGATGTGAACCGTGGACTCCAGCACTGGCTGAGTCTGAGACTGACAGCAATGGGTAACGGGTAACTGGGCGCTGTCTTGCTTTGATAAACTGCACTTACTCACACATACAACACCATACAATACACACACAGATACCAGATAGTCACTCACACACACGTAAAGCCCTTCGTTTTTAGTTGCGCATAAAACGGCAAAGGCGTTTGTATAAAAGGCAGCTACAATTTCTTACCAAACGAAAGTTACAACCCGAACGGGTGAATAAACCCTATGTCCACCTACAGCTAGACCTACACCGAGAGAAATAATGTCTAAAAACTAACATTTAAACTTTATAATGAATTGCAAGTATATAGCGATTCGTTAGCTTTATTTCAAAACAATTTTGTTTTTTGATGGCACTTTTCGCTGAAGGTTTCATGTTGTTGTTTTGCCTATTATTATTTTGTTTGATTTTACAGATCAATATATATTATAAGCTTAGCACAAGCACAGGAAATTTTTGGTATACTCGTATAGCTGTAATTAATTTATTGAAAAAACTTTTGTATAAATGTTATTTGTGTACAAAAATACACAATTCATTTTTATTGATTTGGACACGATTTTTAAAAATGTGTTAGATTTCAGTAACATAGCTGTAAGAGTTAATAGCATATATTTGTAAAAACTGTGGTCTTTTGTCAAATAAATACCATAAACTGAAAACAGCTTATCACGTTTTCACGATATCTTCAGTAAATGTGAAATATAAATTTGTAAAAAACTGTGGCCTTTTGTCAAATAACCATTTCATTGTCAACAGATATTCGCCAGTTGGTATAGCATGTGGCAATCGATTCCATCTGAGATACAAACCGTCAACGATTTGTATGCCCTAATATGTATAATGCAAAAAAAAATATAGTTTTTAATTACTGTAAGTATGTGCCTCATTTTCATGCATACTTACCATATAAGGACAAGTGTGGTTGAAGTTAGTAAATTCTTTAAAAAGATTGAACACAATTATTGCAAATGGATTATAGGGCTTTTTAAGAAATCGGCACACATCGATGTCAGCTTTATATAGCCATGGCTTGTAACCACTTGCCTTTTGAAATATTTGGGCTTGGACTCCAATGTCTTTGGCTGGATACAGGACCGTGCCGTTAAAGTTAAATGTCGAAACATTTCGACTAACTGCTTTCAGCCGGCAATTATGGATGAGAAACCAAGATTCGTTGTAACTCTTGCATTTAGCATTATTGAATTTGAAGAGGATTGCTTCCTATCGATAAGATGAGTTTAGTTTCAGCCACAATTGAAAACATACCACTTTTAATTACATTGCCAACCATTTGAAGGGTCATCCAAACACTAAATATTCCATAAACTATCCAAGTCACGTGCATGTTGTCAAATGACGAATGGCTTGTGTACCTTAGAATTATGATTTTAATAATATTAAGTTTTCTTCCGCTTGACTAAGCTTCACCATATATTTAGATATGTAGATCATTAAATAAATATCTTAATAACAGGAAAGAAGATTTTTTGATAAGCTGTTGATTTTTTAATGATTTAATAATATTATGACACAGTTCACTGATATTATCACTGGCACTTTCAACTCAAAAAGTATAACAGTACATGTATAATTTTATTATTTCAAAATTACGTCATTCTTTATTTACTGTGTATAACAGATAGTGCTAGATTGTGCTGGATATAGGGTATTTTATGAACTTAATTCTTGTCACATAAGGTTACAAAGTTAGATTAATTTATAATAAGGAAAATGTTATATACTCAATCTATGTTTGTATCAGATATCAGATATTTGAAGATTTTTAGTTTTATACTAAATGCTTTTTCTGCATGAACACAGCATTAGTAATTAAATGAAATCAATAATTGGATGAAACTGAATCGGTCATCAGCTTTGTTCGAATATTGAAAACATCGTATCAGTCAATAAATGTCTGCAAGCCAAAATATACTTTTAAGTGAAATATAAAACAGGAAATTCATCAGTTGAACATTCTCTAGTGCATAATATGCAACATTTTGTTTGCAAAAATTATTAGGCAACAATTATTAACAATCACAATAAGTTATCAAAACGCTTCAAGTAGATTAAATGATCAATGGAAAGGTGTGTGGAATACTGCAAGAGGCAAAAGTGATCAACTGGAACTTACCATATTGTCTGTTTATAGTTTATGTTTATAGTTTTTTTTAATAGATATTTAATAATTTAAAATTTAAGCTAATATATGATATATAAGCTTACTTATTCAAAACAATTTATTAATAGGTAAATTTCATCAGTCCTCTCCAAGTGAATAATTAAGGGGTATAAAACATAACCTATCCCACTTTTATTCGTAATTTTCTTGCAGCATTGCATCAAGCATTTTTATATCAGCTTATAGATAACATTATAATCGATTGTAGCGTATGCAGTAAAATGTTTTGGAAAAGTTTTCTCCATGTCGTTCCTATAACGATTGTGAGAGGCTTAACTGATTAAAGGTAGCCAATAGAAACGGCAAGTGATAGTAGCTAAAGTTCTAATTAAGATTTTATATATAAACTTTAATATACTCTACCGTAGGAAATGTTACGTTACACTTATTGAAGGATATTATTATTTTTAAATAATATATATAAATCGTTAATGAAGCTTTCGAAATGTTATTAAATCAAACGATATATTTATTTTCTTTAACTTTCAGCTAAAGGGTATAAAATCTTCGGCATTCTATGAGGCTGAAAACTGAAAGAACAAAACTCAACTAAAGGTTTTTTTTATTTGGATCTCAGTGTCATGATGTCTGCGCTGAAAACCAGTGTAAAGTCATGACATGGTCGGTTTTAGTTTTCTTTACTATTTGAAGTTAGACAATGCAGAGTAAATAATTGTATAAAAGCGTGCATGGTGCTATCAGAATACCTAAGAAAGTGGGCACTCGCGACTATCACAGATCGTATATGCTCGAAAGATTATACTCTGCGAGACGATGATGGCCTAGTAGTCTTTGAATTTAAGTAAGGTGATCATATGTTAATACCAATCGCTGGTATTCAGTTGGATGATCAGTACTTTACAAAAAATAATTTTACATAAAATTGTGTAATTATGAACAAATAAATAAATTTGTATTAATTTATGAATATAGCAAATGCAGAAACCCATTAAAGCGGTAAGAAATTTCTATGGTTATCTTATGCTGGATATAACTACCTAACTCACGATTCATAGTAAATCAATGTGTGAAACATTAAATATATATTAAATAACATCCCAATACTGTTTTCGCTTTTGCAATCATTTACAAAATGGTGGATATATTAAATGGATTAAAAAGAATTGATCACTAGATACTCCGTTTCGTATAAATGTTTAATATTTGGTAAAAAGACACTTTAATTTCAATATTACTTTAAAAATTTAAATTCTTAAAACTAAAAGTTTGAATGACCAAATAATCTTTCGGTGGAACTAAATAAATTACGGGGAACTTTGCATTATTAATATTATTTGTAAATAATATACACTTTAATCTAATTCATGATTTTAACATTAACATTGCACTAATTACAATGCATAAAAGTACAATAACTGTATGTAATCGAAACATTTCAAGCAAACTATATTGTGAATGAAAATGCAATAACAAAAAGTGATGAACTAGAAAATACCCTAGAAGTGGTTACTATTTGTTATTAAGTAATGAACAGAGTAAGAAGCAGTATTACATTTATATCTTTCAAGGATATATCGTACAAGTAAATCAATTTACGATCCAGGCAGCACCATTTATGCAGATTCTAATGAATTGTTTATTTAATCAATCCTCTACATACATCTACTCAAGGGTATGACACTTAACCTATCCTACTTATATTTTCAAAGACCGTGCTACATTGCATCAGCCATTTCTATACCAGTTTGCTTTATACCCGTAACAATTGGGTAGAATGAGGTACTATAACTTTTTGGAAACTGAAAGAATATTTAATAAGCAGAAGAAGGCATCTTATATGTATCTTGGTTAGTGGGGACATTATGTACTATATTTTGACTCGGATGACATTTGTTTTAGACCTTGGTTTTTTTATGTATAGTATATTAGTTTCTTCTCTTAATTTGTATTGCATTTAGCAGAAAGGGATGGCGAGTATTTCACAGTTGAGTGAACTCGACGGTAGTTTTTTTTTACTTACTATTGATAACATTATAATCGATTGAAGACTTGTGCAGTACAATGCTTATGAAAAGTTTTCTCCCTCTCTTTCTTATCACACATGTGAAAACTTTACTGATTGAAGGTAACCAATCGAATCGCTCAGTGCTAATAACTCAAATTAAATGAGTAATTCACTATAAACATAAAAAATACTCTATCATAGAAAATGATTTATTTTCATTTGACGAGTATTTGTATTTTATTATGAACTCATTATATAAGCAATAAAAATGTTGCCATCGTTGAATATATTTTTTTATTTAACTACCATTTGAAAGGCATCAAATCTTCGGTGTATAATATGGATCTCCAATATTGAAAAGCAGTTTTCTTGCTCATTAGGATCTTAGTGTCATGATGTCTGGGCTGAAAAACAGTGTAACGTCATGGCACAGTTCAACTCTTATCAATTGCACATAGATACTAGAGAGTATAAAAGCACGAATTGCACACTATTTAACCACTGTACAAGTTGAAACTTTTTGTGGTGAAGAAGTATTTAAAAAGCGCTCTAAATGGATCCCCTCATTTTTTTGGGCTTGGTAGGACTTCTGCTAATTATCTACAAGTGGACAAAAGCAGGGGCCAATTCATTTAAAAAGCGAGGTCTGCCATTCGAGCAGCCGTGGCCAATTGTTGGTAATAATTTGAATGTGCTCCTTGGAAAAGGATCGTTCAATAAACTAATTTCTGAGTTCTATGCACGCACAAGGCAACAGTGAGTATGAATGAGAATTTTTACAATTTATTTTATTATATGTTCTACGATTTATTGCAGTAAACTTGTTGGCTTCTTTCACTTTGTTTCACCAATGATTGTCCTTAATGATCCAGAAGTTATTAAAAAAATTACTGTCAAGGACTTTGACTACTTTCCCAATCATCAGGACATATTTCCACCCAAAGAACGATTTGTTAATGATATGTTAAGTGGCCTAAGAGATCAACGATGGAAGCACATGCGAAATACACTCTCGCCCTCATTTACTGCGGCCAAGATGCGCTCCATGTTTACCTTGATGAACCAATGCTATGCCGAGTGCATGGAACATCTGGACAAGTTGGGAAAAACAAGTAAAAAAACTGGTGAAGGCTTCGAGCTGGAAATGAAGGATGTTTGTAATCGATTATCTAATGATTTAATTGCAACAACTGCCTTTGGTCTTCAAATTAATTCCTACAAGTCGCCCAAGAATGAGTTCTACGAGATCGGCAACTCTTTGGTAGTTGTGCAGGGCAAGGAGCTTTATAAATTTGCATTTGCAAGTATATTTCCTAAACTTTTCAGTGTAAGAATGAGTTTAAATATTTTCTATGTTATCCTAAATAAGATTTTTATTTTAGTGGCTAGGTTTGTCAATATTCGAGACGTGGAAGACAAACTACTTCGTTAATCTCGTAGTCGACGCTATGAAGTACCGTGAAGCCAATAATATTTTCAGACCAGATATGATCCAAATGCTACTGGAAACCAAGAAGGAGTCTTCGGAAAACTGGACTGATGAAGAACTTGTGGCTCAGTGCTTTATATTCTTCTTTGCGGCATTCGAAAATAATGTGTAATTATTTGCACCACAACATATGAGCTGCTGCAAAACCCGGAAATACAGCAGAGACTCTACGAAGAGATCTTGGAGACCCAAGAGGCTCTTCAAGGAAAACCTCTCAACTACGACGCAGTAATGAAGTTGAAATACATGGACATGGTTCTATCAGAATCCCTGAGAAAATGGGCACTCGCCTCTGTCACAGGTCGCGAATGCGCCAAGGATTATACTCTACGAGACGATGATGGGACAGTACTCTTTGAGTTTAAGAAAGGAGATAGTTTACTCCTACCAATCGCTGGTATTCAGTTGGATGATCAGTACTTCCCTAATCCTCACAAATTTGATCCAGAACGCTTTAGCGATGAAAACAAAGCCAAAATTCAGCCTTATACATACATACCATTCGGTTCGGGACCACGCATTTGCATTGGTAAGTTTTTAACTTCTTTTTTTTTCAAAATACACTTCATAAATATGTTTTATATATAGGTAATCGATACGCCCTAATGACAGCTAAAGCTATGCTCTATAACCTGATACTCAAGTACAGAATCGAGCGATCCCCAAAAACCGTTAAGGATCTGTTAACTGAATCAAGTGGTCTACAACTAATTCCCAAGAATGGTTATTGGGTACATCTCGTGCCTCGATAAGGAGGAAAAAATGTCTATACAAATCGAGGAGATGACTGCAAAAAAGATTGTGGCAAGATGTAGTTGTTGAAAGTATAAGTTCGTATACACTTGGTCAGTGAACAATTTAATTATGACATTTATATGAAACTGAAGCAAGAATTAAATTGTCAACCATCGCTTCCTTGGACATCAAAAGACTACCAGAGTCGAGAAGAATAACAGAAAAATTTGGTGTACTTGAATTTATTAGTTGTTTTATATTCTTTAATATATGATTTGAAAATTAATCATTTAATATCTGCTCTGTTTAATAAATCGTTAGCAGACTTATAATTTCAGCTATGTCGTGGGCTTACTGATTTAATAAAAAAATTTAATTTGATTTTAAATGATTCGGTCATTACTGTTAATGAAATTTTGAAAATATCGTTTTAATTCTAGAGATCAACAAAATACCAAAAACCATCAAAACATACTTACAGAATAACTATTTGAAATGACCGATATTGGCTTTTTTGTAGTTGCACACTCTAATCTAATTGATGATTTACAAAATTCTGAGTTCAATAATTACTATGCAGTAACTTACTATCAAATAGGTAGCCGAAACTTCTGATGTAAATCAAATGTTCAACGAAATTAATAGTCAAGTGTGATCAGCTAGTACATACCCTTGAAATATATTATACAATATAATGTATAATTTACTATTCTAGTAGTATACTAATGTATAGTAAAATGCTTTAAAAACACGGATTTCTTTGTTTCTAATTACGCGAGTAATTATTTATCAGCCAGCCAATCAAAATATTACGTGTTAATTGCTCTAATTTAAATATGTATAATATATTATAGTTTTTTTATATAAACTTAACGAATACTCTACTATAGGATTATGTTACATATGTAAATGAAATGATGTAAAGTCGATGGAAATATTTCATATCTTTAATTACTATTCTAAATGAGAGTATTTAATCCTCGGTACTTTCTACTACAATATATATATGTTTTATTATTACTGTAATGCAAATAATGAAAGCTGTATAAATGGTCAACAGCCAATTCAAAAATATTTAAGGAACGCGGCTTACCAATCACATAAACTTTCTCGTATTTAAATTCTAACTCATTCATTTAATTCGATAGAACATACATACATATATTTTTAACTTAATGCGCCAAGCAGACACTCCAGATTACCATTTTTCAGCAATATTATACCTGAAAAGTTTCACTCTTATCTATCGAGCTTTACACTGACAACTAAACAATTTTTGTTTGACTATAAAAGCTGGTTCGGTTGTTGGTCGAATATCAGTTCCAGTTGAGCGGTTCGAAGCGAAATTCACTTCGGCAAAATCGATCACCGCATCCAAAATACGCTCCATGTTTCCCCTGATGAACGAGTTTTATGCTGAATGTATTTCTACTACTATTTCTACTACTTTTTCTACTACTATTTCTACTACCATTTCTACTACTATTTGTTCTACTATTTCTTCTACTATTTCTACTACTATTTTTATTACTATTTCTATTACTATTTCTACTAGCATTTCTACTACTACTTCTACCACTATTTTTACTAATATCTACTACTATTTCTATTACTATTTCTATTACTATTTCTACTTCTATTTCTACTAGCATTTCTATTACTACTTCTATTACTTTTCTATTACTATTTCCACTACCATTTTTACCACTATTTCTACTAATATTTCTACTACTATTTCTATTACTATGTCTACTATCATTTCTACTACTATTTCTTCTACTATTTCTACTACTATTTCTACTACTTTTTCTACTACAATTTCTATTACTATTTCTATTACTATTTCAACTACCATTTATACCACTATTTCTACTAATATTTCTACTAATATTTCTATTACTATTTCTATTACTATTTCTACTAACATTTCTACTACTATTTCTTCTACTATTTCTACTACTATTTCTACTACTATTTCTACAACTATTTCTAATACTATTTCTATTACTATTTCTATTACTATTTCTATTACTATTTCTACTACCATTTCAACTACTATTTCTTTTAATATTTCTACTACTATTTCTAAAACCATTTGAACGGAGATCGAAGTATAAGGTGCTTCGATTGTCGCCTGTTGGGCGAGGCTAAAAGGTGCTTATTATAAGTCCCCTATGAGCTATCGCCTGGGTACACAGGCAGTTGAACAGAGAGCCGAGGAGTACTCCGGCTGCCACATCATTCTCAGTTTATTTGAGCTTCTTAAATTTAAAAATCGAGTGATAAAAGCAAAACTACTAACTGAATATCGGTCAGAGTCTAGTTATCAAAAAAAAAAAAACAAATACCAACAAAACACAATATGTATTTTTGAACAAACCCAAAAAGGTAGAAATCTGCTTTTATGGCAAATACTGGTTATTTTCTACTTGTACATTCTAATCTAATCCATGACTACAAAATTATGATTGCAACAATTACTATGCAGAAACTTACTATCAAATAGGTAACCACAACTTTTCATTTAGATTAAATGGTCAATGAAATGAACCGTCGAATATGATCAGCCTAGTACACACCCTGGGAATACGATTCTAGTTATAGTTATGATTATAAATATTGTTGTTCAGCGATGAAAAGGTTTTTTATTCGATATATACAGACGTACTACATACATATCTCTTACGAATATATCTTAGAAAATAAATATACGAACTAGTATCAAGCCTATAATATACACCGACTGATTTGATCAATCACAAGACTTCAACCAGTACCAATACTCCAGGGTATAAAACCTAACCTATCCTACTTATATTTATAAAATTCGAGTTGCATTGCATCAGCCATTCTTATGTTATATCCTTTTATGTTTTAATATATTTTAAAAGTATTATATTTTGATAGAATATTAAGACCACGTCACATTCTGCTACGCCCTTAACTTAAGTAGCAACAAAAGTTCTTGTTTGGTGTGCAAATAAGTATTACAATATAATCTACTAATACTGTATATTTTATATAATTCAGTTTAGTTGATATTAAAAAAAAATGTATTAACTTTATAAAAAGCTCACACAGTTTATCCATTCATTTTGTAAGCTTGTAAGGAAGGTAAGGTAATGGTAAACTGACAATTATAATATATATAAGTAGCACGTCCTATTCATAAAGAGTAAACTTTATATACGAGAAAACTTACATATATTTATAACTAAATGCTCCAGACTGACAGTCAAGATTATCAACTATTATTCAGCAACATTTACACTGATAACTCACAAATTTTTGTTTGACTATAAAAGCAGGTTCGACTGTTGGTTGAATTTCAGTTCCAGGTGAACGGCTCGAAGCAAAATTCACTTCGACAGAATCAATTAAAATGGCTCTACTTACCTTTTTAGCCGTGGTAGGGACTCTGCTGTTGTTTTACAAGTGGATAACTGCAAGTCATAATGAATTCGAAAAGCGAGGAATTCCATATGAAAAGCCATGGCCAATTTTGGGTAACACCCTGGACCTCGTTCTGGGAAAGGGATCATTTCAAAAGATGCTAGCTGAGTTCTATGCCCGCAATCGCCAACAGTGAGTACAGTGCAAATCATTCATATCTTCAATTATTTTATTGCATAAATCATTCTATGTTGCAGTAAAATTGTTGGCTTTTTCAATTTTCTTACACCAATTTTTATATTGAATGATCCTGAAGTTATAAAGAAAGTGACAGTGAAAGACTTTGATTACTTTCCCAATCACAATGAAAATTTCCCAGCTAATGAACGTCTGGTAAACGATATGCTGAGCTCATTAAAAGATCAACGATGGAAGCACATGCGAAATACTTTATCGCCCTCATTTACCGCATCCAAAATGCGCTCCATGTTTCCGTTGATGAACGAATGTTATGCCGAGTGCATTGAGCATCTGGAGCAGCGAGCCAGGTCAACTGGAAAGTTTGGTGCAGGATTCGAGTTGGAGATGAAGGAGCTGTGCAATCGAATGTCTAACGATGTAATTGCTACAACCGCCTTCGGTCTGAAGATCAATTCCTACAAGTCCCCAAACAACGAGTTTTACCAAATTGGACAATCGCTTGTCTTCCTCAGAGGCCTACCATTCTATAAGTTCATGCTGTCAAGTTCTTTGCCGTGGCTTGCTAATGTAAGCATGATTAACTAATTTATATGCATTAATCATACATTTGAAAAAAACTATATTTCATTTTTAATATTTTAATTATAGCTACTTCGTATTACGGTTATCGACCAAAAGAGCACCAACTATTTTATACGCCTTGTGGTCGACGCGATGAAGTATCGTGAAGAGAACAAAATTGTCAGACCAGATATGATTCAAATGCTAATGGATACAAAGAAGGAATCCACGCAAAATTGGACTGACGATGAGATTGTGGCTCAATGCTTCACATTCTTCTTTGCGGCATTCGAAAACAACTCTGGAGTTATTTGTACCACAGCCTATGAGTTGCTTCAGAATCCAGATGTGCAGCAAAGACTCTACGAGGAGATCAAGGAAACGCATGATGCCTTGAATGGTGAACAGCTTACCTATGATGTGGTCATGAAAATGAAATACATGGACATGGTGCTATCAGAATCCCTGAGAAAATGGGCGCTCGCTCCCCTCACTGATCGCATATGCTCCAAGGATTATACTCTTCGCGATGACGATGGCGCCACAATGTTTCAATTCAAGAAAGGTGATCGAATTTTTGTACCAATCGCTGGAATTCACTTAGATGATCAATACTTCCCCGATCCTCACAAATTCGATCCTGAACGATTCAGCGAGGAAAACAAAGATAAAATAAAGCCATATACCTATGTACCATTTGGTATCGGTCCCCGTATTTGCATTGGTGAGTTCTTAATTATATACTTTGTATTTTAATTATTCATAAATAATGTTTTATACAGGTAATCGTTACGCCCTGATGACGGCTAAGGCTATGCTGTTTAATTTGGTGCTGAAATACAAATTCGAGCGATCCCCCAAGACATCGAGGGATCTGTTGACAGATTCAACTGGAATGTTACTGGGACCTAAGGATGGCTATTGGGTGCATCTCGTGCCTCGATAAACGTAAAAGCAAAACTGTGGACATGACTGCAAAAATATGTATGTGGTGATGTAAATAGAAGTAATGTTCAACATTATAGAGACACACATGCATACTTATACGAAACCGAAGCTAAAATCCAACTTGAAACCAATCGCTTCCTTGGGAAACTAAAGAATAGCAGTATACTGGTTTAAGGTGAAGAAAATTTGTAATTGGTATATTTGGGTTTATTTATATTGAGTATAAAATCTATAATAAATGCATTGATTAATTATACATTGAGTACTTAAATTATAGATGAATAATTAAAAAGCTGCTGATGTAATTGAATGATCTGAAGTATATATCTGATGAACATATATAGTTTAGTGCCCCAACTCAACTGTCTGCTGGCAATACATGTCAGCTTATGAATTTCTAAATTTGAAATGTGCCAATCAATGGCAATCTTGCTACTTAAAGAAGCAGTCAGGTAACAGTCCATGGCTCTGTGGCAGCTAAGCAAACCAACTAAATATTTAATTACACACATTCTGCTACAATGCTTGGGGCTAATTTAGTGTTTAACTGTTTACGTTTACCTCCAACTTTGCATTAAGTTTGTCTTTGTGCTATTGCCTATTCATAGCTAGTTCGGGTTGTATTCAGCGTATCGGGCAATATGTTAAAATATTCAAACCGCAAATGCTTAGCGGTTGCTTGACGAGTTTTCTTTGTTTTGGAAGCCAGAAGTTTATGTCATAGCTTTACAGTATATATGTATGGTACAACATTAAGTTAAAATTCTCAAAGATTACATCAGTGCGAAATCAAAAAAACTCTAACTTGTATCATATTTTGATAAATGGCATTTTCTATAGTAACTGACATTCAATTAATCAATTAAGTAAAACAAGTTTTCACACTTGCACTAAAATCATGTGGCCAGGCTGTGAGTCATTTAAGTTTGAGTTTTGTTTAAGTTTGATAATTGATTTGAGGTAATTATTAGAACTAAGTGAAGATTTTCTACATCAAGATGTGGCGGTCAAGAGTTCAAAGAATAACCCACCTACTCATTGTGAATTTAATTTATACGCGCTGCTATAGTTAAGTTCATCTTTAGCGTATAGTTGTGCTTCAAGTAAAATCTACCTACGCCTTAGAGACATTTATATTATAAAATTAAAGATTACCCACCTATTAGTGCAAAAACCACATAAGAAGATTACCCCTAAAAGTTGTCTATAAATGAATTGCTAGTAAAGTACACTTTCAATATTGTGCGAACCACTTTGTGTTTTCAAACTGATAAATTCTATTGTTACCCAGTTGGCATTCTACTATTTAATTTGCCAATGAATCCTGACCTACCCTAATGAAATTGTTTGAAGACGATTTGTATTATTGCATCAGCCATTCTCGGTATCAGTCGTTATCGGGTAAACATATTCATTCTTAGTGTTATCGCTCACCTATTTTGTGTTGAAGTACCACTTGAATGCAGACATAAAACTCTTCAAGTGAAACAAATAAAATATTAAAGATGGGCAGAATACTTGATTGAGAAGTACTCAAGTAATCTAATATTTAAACATAATATAATTGAAGTATTATTTTAATTAGAAATGACCCCTAAATATTATTTACAAATGAATGTTTATTTCCATTATTTTATCAAAACATATCGAGTACACATATCATGAAAAACAGTTTGTTGATAAAGGTAAGATACAAAAGAGTGTTTTCGAATTTAGTCACGTTTTTTCCTATATAACTTAACTTAATAAGAGATAATAATACGTACATATGTAAAACGATAACACCTATTGCAAGAGTTATTAATAAAAAAGATGATAAGGTTGTATGAATTGTTTTTGTTTGTTTTTTAGTATGGGTTCAGTGCACTTCTTTGCACTTGTTGCAAATTGTGCAAATGTTGTGAAATAGCTAATTATGTAGTTTTATAATCAATCTAAGCATTTGCAGTCTATATAAGAAAGTGAGTAAGTAGACAATTATTATGCAGAGAGAATTATTTTATAGCTTTTAAAATAATTACACACTTAGTTAACCCATCACTTTTAATTTTACTGAAAAACGCAACCACAAATAATTATTATACAGTGAAAACCCATTGATTTTCTGAAAATTAACTATATTTCTATATTTCTTATTTATAAATGCATATGTTCTTAAAAACCATTTAAATTGTCATAAATTGTAAATTACACTTTCTTAAATTCATTCATTCATATTGAACACAAATTTGTATAAAAAGAAGGAAACTGAGATTCCCCCAGTCTGTCATTAGTTCAGCAGTGTATTAAGAGTTCGCTGTTTATCTACATATACACTATTATACTCGTACATATGAAATATGAAATAAATAATATAATGCATTGAATAAATAAATATTCACACACCTCTCACAGCTGAACGCTATGCCAATATAAATGAGCGTATTCAATTTTGTTTTGCCTACAATCAACTCAGATTTTGCAGCTTGGAAGAGAGCAATTTTCTCGTTGAAGTCGTCCACATACAAAAACAAAAATTATATGAATGGATATGACCGACGAACATACTCCCTAAAATAATTCATGGAAAATCCATAAAAATAATGAAACAAAAGTAATTCCGATACTCCAAACGTTATGCGAAAACCCTGTAAAAGACATTGGAGTAAATATAATATATGTAGACTATTATATTGATTGTCGTTTCAAGTGTTCACATTTTCGCGTCATATGTAATCTATTAAAAAGAAGATAAGTACATAACATAGTATTTGTCACATTCTACAGACAGCCAAGGTATAAAAACTGTTTCGCTCATTTTATAGAATTCAGTTTAAACTTTGCGTTCAACAGGGAATCAGTTTTGGTTAACGTATTTTCAAGGTCAAATTAAATTAAATTTCACAACCATGGATGTGCTTGTTGTGTTAGCCTTACTGGGGCTGGCTTTGTTGTGGGCCTACAAGTGGGCTACTGCCAACCATGATGAATTTCTTAAGCGTGGATTGCCATTTGAGAAGCCCTGGCCTCTCATTGGAAATAACCTGGATATTGTGCTGAGCAAAGTGTCGTTCCAGAAGCTCATGGCCGAGTTCTATGCTCGCACACGGCAGCAGTGAGTACAGACTGACTTATCTCAAGTCCTTAATATATTTATGAACTGACTCAATTCAATCAATCGATTCAAAATCACAGCAAACTCGTAGGCCTCTTCAACTTTCGTACCCCGATGATTCAATTGAATGATCCGGAGTTTATCAAAAAAATTACTGTCAAGGATTTCGATCACTTCCCCAATCACCAAGCATTTGTCGAAACTAAGGAGCCTCTTGTCAATGACATGTTGACCATTATGAAGGATCAGCGCTGGAAGCACATGAGAAATACTCTGACTCCAGTCTTCACAGCGGCCAAAATGCGCACCATGTTTAGTCTGATGAATGAGAGTTTCGCCGAGTGCATGGACCACCTGAAGGAGCAGGGGTCAGCTAGTAAGTCTGGCGAAGGCTTCGAATTGGAGATGAAGGAAGTATTCAATCGATTGTCAAATGATTTAATTGCCACAACTGCCTTCGGACTGAAGGTTAGCTCATATAAAACGCCGAACAACGAGTTCTTCAAGATTGGTCAATCCGTTGCCTTCTTCCGCGGCAAGGCTATTTACAAATTCCTGCTGTCGAATACAATGCCACAACTTTTCAAGGTATGCTTGTCCCTGAGTTTGCAAATAGTTTTATTGTATTAATTTGAAATCACTTTCAACAGCTGCTTGGAATGACCATCTTTGATACGAGCAAGATTGACTACTTTATGCGCCTCGTTGTTGATGCCATAAAGCACCGCGAGGAGAATAATATTGTAAGGCCAGACATGATTCAATTGCTCATGGAGGCAAAGAAGGACTCAGCAGAGAAGTGGACGGATGAGGAGCTTGTAGCCCAATGCTTTGTCTTCTTCTTTGCGGCATTCGAGAATAATGCCAGCCTCATTTGCACTGTATCCTATGAGTTGCTGCTAAACCCGGACATCCAGCAAAAACTCTACGAAGAGGCCAAAGAGGTTCAGAAATCTCTTAAAGGAGAACCCCTCAATTACGATACTGTAATGGCAATGAAGTACATGGACATGGTTGTTTCAGAAGCATTGAGAAAGTGGTCTCTTGTTGCTGCCACTGATCGCATATGCGCCAAGGACTACACTTTGCGCGATGACGATGGCAAAGTCGTCTTTGAGTTCAAGCAAGGTGACCGCATCAATATACCTATCGGAGGACTCCATTGGGATGATCTTTACTTCCCCAAGCCCGAGAAATTCGACCCAGAGCGCTTCAGTGAAGAAAATAAGCGCAATCTGGTGCCTTATACTTATCTACCTTTTGGCGCAGGTCCTCGTAATTGTATTGGTAAGTCCTGTCAACAGTTTTAAATAAACACCATGCATTACTAATATTGATTTTCGTTACAGGCAATCGTTATGCTCTAATGCAGGCTAAGGCTATGATTTACAATCTGCTGCTGAAGTATAGAATAGAACGGTCTCCAAAGACAGTCAAGGATCTGCTGAGCGACTCACGTGGTTTCCAGCTGACTCCCAAGAGTGGCTACTGGGTGCATTTGGTGCCTAGATAGAGGATTCTCGTGTGCTGCGAGAAACAAACAATTTGTTGAATTTGTTATTACGTTTAAAATACACATAAATGCATATATATTTTATTTTTGATTATGTTTTCATATACACTGACTTTAATTTAATGATAAACTTAGACGATAGTCGAAATGATGAACATAAATTACAAGTGTGTATGTATGTATGTATGCTAACATCATAAACATGTATTTGTAATAGGCTTAAGCAAAACTTTAAAACTTTCAACACAAGATCTCATTTTTAGTGTTGTTATTGTTTGTCGAGCAATAAATTTTCTGTGAATTTTTATTACAAAACTTTCAAAAATTCTTGACACATTCCTTTATATATCTAATATTTAATTTATCTACTATTTAATTTGCCAATGAATCCTGACCTACCCTAATGGTTTAAAGTCGATTTGTATTATTGCATCAGCCATTCTCGGTATCAGTCGTTATCGGGTAAACATATTCATTCTTAGTGTTATCTCTCACCTATTTTGTATTGAAGTACCACTTGAATGCAGACATAAAACTCTTCAAGTGAAACAAATAAAATATTAAAGTTGGGCAGAATACTTAATTGAGAAGTACTCAAGTAATCTAACATTTATACAGAATATAATTGAAGTATTATTTTAATTAGAAATGACCCCTAAATATTATTTACAAATGAATGTTTATTTCCATTATTTTAGCAAAACATGTCGAATACACACATCATGAAAAATAGTTTGTTGATAAAGGTAAGATACAAAATAGTGTGTTCGAATTTAGTCACGTTTTTCCCCATATAACTTAACTTTTCATGGAGATAACAATACGTACATATGTAAAACGATAACACCTATTGCAAGAGTTATTAATAAACAAGTAAGAAAGCTACTGTCGAGGTTGCTCGACTGTGAGATACCCGCCACCAAATTTTACCATCAAAATATTATATTTTTTAAAAATATACTGAAAAAATACTTTAAAAAATATACTAAAAAATACCAAAATAATACTTCAAAATTTTCATTGTTCGACAATATTAGCTTGCCGGCACTTTAGTTGGTTTATTGAACACCATTATTATATCGTTGAGTGTCATAGCAACTAACTAGGCAGCACTAGCAGTTGCACGTGGTAACGCCTTATAAAAGTAATATCTTAATACCTTCTGTGTTTTTTATCCGATTGTAACCAACTTTTTATAGATCATTAAGATGGTGATTAGTATTGCGTGTACCAAAATTGAACGTTCTAGGTTTAAAATTACGCTTGAAAATTTTTTTTTTTTTTGATTTACATGGGCGGAAGGGGGCGTGGCAAAAATCTAAAGCAAACTTGATCTGCGTGCAACAATAAGACACACTGTCCCGAAAAATTTGTTGCTCTATCTCTTATAATCTCTGAGATCTAGGTGTTCATACGGACAGACAGACGGACAGACGGACGGACGGACAGACGGACATGGCTATATCGTCTCGGCTGTTGACGCTGATCAAGAATATATATACTTTATGGGGTCGGAGATGCTTCCGTCTGCCTGTTACATACATTTTCGGTCGGCACAAAGCCATAATACCCTTCTTCCCTTTGGGTAGGCGGGTATAAAAAGGTGGTAGGGTTAAATGAATTGTTTTTGTTTGTTTTTTAGTATGGGTTCAGTGCACTTCTTTGCACTTGTTGCAAGGTGTGCAAATGTTGTGAAATAGCTAATTATGTAGTTTTATAATCAATCTAAAAAAAATAAGCATTTGCAGTCTATATAAGAAGGTGAGTAAGTAGACAATTATTGTGCAGAGAGAATTATTTTACAGCTTTTAAAATAATTACCCACTTAGTTAACCCATCACTTTTAATTTTACTGAAAAACGCAACCACAAATGATTATTATACAGTGAAAACCCATTGCCTAAAACATTTTCTGAAAATTAACTATATTTGTATATTTCTTATTTATAAATGCATATGTTCTTAAAAACCATTTAAATTGTCATAAAATGCAAATTACACTTTATTAAATTCATTCATATTGAACACAAATTTGTATAAAAAGAAGGGAACTGAGATTCCCCCAGTCTGTCATTAGTTCAGCAGTGTATTAAGAGTTCGCTGTTTATCTACATTATCTACATATACACTATTATACTCGTACATATGAAATATGAAATAAATAATATAATGCATTGAATAAATAAATATTCATACACCTCTCACAGCTGAATGCTATGCCAATATAAATGAGCGTATTCAATTTTGTTTTGCCTACAATCAACTGAGATTTTGCAGCTTGGAAGAGAGCAATTTTCTCGTTGAAGTCATCCACATACAAAAACAAATATTATGTGAATGGATATGACCGACGAACATACTCCCTAAGATAATTCACGGAAAATCCATAAAAATAATGAAACAAAAGTAATTCAGATACTCCAAACGTTATGGGAAAACCCTGTAAAAGACATTGGAGGAAATATAATATATGTAGATTATTATATTGATTAACAAGTTAGATTAATTCAAAAAGTACTTTGTTGGTTATCTTTTCTATAGTAAGATGATATTTTGACGCTATTTAATAAAAAGGAACAATTTCACAAGGTTTGAAATGCTTGGCAATATTCTGAATTTAATGTCTTGATACTGTCTGATTGATAGCCCTATTGAAATAACTTTTAACTGATTTGGAAACACCAGCATATATAACACCATAAATGGTCTTTAGTTGTATACAAAGAGTATAAATAGTTCTAACCGTTCTGACGCTTTGAGAGCTTTATTTGAGAGTGGGTTCGCCCAGTTAAATAAAACAACAAAGTAAAAGCCATAAAAATATACAAACAAGTTCTCAACAGGTTTATTTTCTGCCCTGATCTTGAAACTAGGTGCCGTTTCAAGTGTGCACATTATCGCGTCATATGTAATCTATTAAAAAGTATTGTAGATAAGTACATAACATAGTATTTGTCACATTCTACAGAGAGCCGAGGTATAAAAACTGTTTCGCTCATTTTATAGAATTCAGTTTAAACTTTGCGTTCAACAGGGAATCAGTTTTGGTTAACGTATTTTCAAGGTCAAATTAAATTAAATTTCACAACCATGGATGTGCTTGTTGTGTTAGCCTTACTGGGGCTGGCTTTGTTGTGGGCCTACAAGTGGGCTACTGCCAACCATGATGAATTTCTTAAGCGTGGATTGCCATTTGAGAAGCCCTGGCCTCTCGTTGGAAATAACCTGGATATTGTGCTGAGCAAAATGTCGATCCAGAAGCTCATGGCCGAGTTCTATGCTCGCACACGGCAGCAGTGAGTACAGACTGACTTATCTCAAGTCCTTAACATATTTATAAACTGACTCAATTCAATCAATCGATTCAAAATCACAGCAAACTCGTAGGCCTCTTCAACTTTCGTACCCCGATGATTCAATTGAATGATCCGGAGTTTATCAAAAAAATTACTGTCAAGGATTTCGATCACTTCCCCAATCACCAAGCATTTTTCGAAACCAAGGAGCCTCTTATCAATGACATGTTGAGCATTATGAAGGATCAGCGCTGGAAGCACATGAGAAATACTCTGACTCCAGTCTTCACAGCGGCCAAAATGCGCACCATGTTTAGTCTGATGAATGAGAGTTTCGCCGAGTGCATGGACCACCTGAAGGAGCAGGGGTCAGCTAGTAAGTCTGGCGAAGGCTTCGAATTGGAGATGAAGGAAGTATTCAATCGATTGTCAAATGATTTAATTGCCACAACTGCCTTCGGACTGAAGGTTAGCTCATATAAAACGCCGAACAATGAGTTCTTCAAGATTGGTCAATCCGTTGCCTTCTTTCGCGGCAAGGCTATTTACAAATTCCTGCTGTCGAATACAATGCCACAACTATTCAAGGTAAGGTTGTCTCTGAGTTTTCAAATAGTTTTATTGTATTCATTTGAAATCACTTTCAACAGCTGCTTGGAATGACCATCTTTGATACGAGCAAGATTGATTACTTTATGCGCCTCGTTGTTGATGCCATCAAGCACCGCGAGGAGAATAATATTGTAAGGCCAGACATGATTCAATTGCTCATGGAGGCAAAGAAGGACTCAACAGAGAAGTGGACGGATGAGGAGCTTGTAGCCCAATGCTTTATCTTCTTCTTTGCGGCATTCGAGAATAATGCCAGCCTCATTTGCACTGTATCCTATGAGTTGCTGCTAAACCCGGACATCCAGCAGAAACTCTACGAAGAGGCCAAGGAGGTTCAGCAATCTCTTAAGGGAGAACCCCTCAATTACGATACTGTAATGGGAATGAAGTACATGGACATGGTTGTTTCAGAAGCATTGAGAAAATGGTCTCTTGCTGCTGCCACTGATCGCATATGCGCCAAGGACTACACTTTGCGCGATGACGAAGGCAAAGTCGTCTTTGAGTTCAAGCAAGGTGACCGCATCAATATACCTATCGGAGGACTCCATTGGGATGATCGTTACTTCCCCAAGCCCGAGAAATTCGATCCAGAGCGCTTCAGTGAAGAAAATAAGCGCAATCTGGTGCCTTATACTTATCTACCTTTTGGCGCAGGTCCTCGTAATTGTATTGGTAAGTCCTGTCAACAGTTTTAAATAAACACCATGCATAACTAATATTGATTTTCGTTACAGGCAATCGTTATGCTCTAATGCAGGCTAAGGCTATGATTTACAATCTGCTGCTGAAGTATAGAATAGAACGGTCTCCAAAGACAGTCAAGGATCTGCTGAGCGACTCACGTGGTTTCCAGCTGACTCCCAAGAGTGGCTACTGGGTGCATTTGGTGCCTAGATAGAGGATTCTCGTGTGCTGCGAGAAACAAACAATTTGTTGAATTTGTTATTACGTTTAAAATACACATAAATGCATATATATTTTATTTTTGATTATGTTTTCATATACACTGACTTTAATTTAATGATAAACTTAGACGATAGTCGAAATGATGAACATAAATTACAAGTGTGTATGTATGTATGTATGCTAACATCATAAACATGTATTTGTAATAGGCTTAAGCAAAACTTTAAAACTTTCAACACAAAATCTCATTTTAAGTGTTGTTATTGTTTGTCGAGCAATAAATTTTCTGTGAATTTTTATTACAAAACTTTCAAAAATTCTTGACACATTCCTTTATATAACTCATTCACTTTCACGCTTGGCGAAAGCTGAAAATTACATAAATCCAAAAAAACAAAAGATTCTCTGCAAAAGCTTGGCAACAAAAACAAAAAAGAAACCGCAAAAAACCCAAAAAATACCTTTTTTCTTTTGTAATACTCATTAATATATATATGTGTATAGAATTGTGTATATATATATATATATATATATATGTTGTCTATGTAAATTGCAACGGGGCGACAAATTGGAAGTTCGTTCTCTGTATATGTATGTATATTTAAAAGTTATTGCACATTTGCGAAGCGAAGACTTTCGCTCTCTTTTTCGTTGGTTTCTTAACAATGTTTTTTTTTTTGGACATTTACAAATTCTTTTGTTGGCAGTTTGTCATTTGTTTACTATAGTTAATTTGCTTATCATTTCGTTTATTTTTAGATTTATTGTTCGTTGATTGCGTTTCTTCTTTGCTTTTGCGTTAAAAAGTGGCAGATTCTTAGCTTAACAACTACAATACTTAGTCATTTAATATATCATATGTATAATAATAAAAATGTTTAGTTTATATGTATAATATATAATATGTAAATGCATCATTGATATATGTTTTTGATTTGTACAAAGTTGTGGTGATAGCACAGACCCTCGGCTCTATACCTTATATGTTGGAATACTTGTGACTTACGACATTAATCAAGTGTGAAACAGTTGAAAGGAGAAAAAGGAATGTACAGTACAGTAAGCCCACGCTAAGAATACCCCTAATGTCATGCTCTATAATACATTATTCGATATGTTTATTTACACTTTTTCGCTTGATAAGTTCCCTTCTAGACATTGTACAGCCGCTGCCCATTGACTGCCCGTGATTTGCCAAGGCCAAAGAAGTTCCAGACGCGCCTCAGGCAGCCAGGCTTCTTTTCGGGCAGCAGGCTGAGACTCTGCTCCTCCAGTATAGTGTCCAGTATGTAGTAGCTGCTGAGATTCAGCGGCGGCGGCGGCAACATGGGAGGTGGTCATGATATGGTGCAGTTCTTGCTCTCGTGCATAATCGCTGGCATGCCAGTTGGTGCGCCCAAGCCACTGCCAGGTCCACCGCCCAGCACACTTGCATCACTCGCCTGGGCCTGCTTCTTCTTGCGCTCATAGGCAAGTGCATCGTTGGGCACATAGGCGACTCGGACACCACCATAGTGCTTGCGAGCGGGCAGCCGATAGACATAGTCGTCCATGTCGCTGGAAGAGCTGGAAGAGCAAGTGGAACAGATGCTGGCCACATCACAACTGTCCAGATTGTTCAGCAGATTCAGTGCACCGCTACCCGCCTGGGTCTGGGCATTATGCAACCGTAGGTTCGTCTGATTGATCTGCATCTCGGAGGAGCTGCGAGACTGATTGCGACGTCGGCGACGTCTGCGGGCATTCGAGTTGTCCGTGTAGCTCTTAGAGCGTGACATGGTGTCCTGCACGCTGTGGAAGCGCACCTCCTTCAGTGGCGGTCGATTGTCCAGCTGCTCGTGCTCCTCCTCCAGCTCATCGTTGCAGTTGCGATTGTTGCGTTGCTTGGCAGCAAACAGCTGTTCGTAGCCATCGTGGGGCAGCTCCTGCTCCCGCACAGAATCGTTGTCCAGTTCCAGCTCATTGGCCAGCTCTTGGGTGCTCTGCGTCATGTCCGAGTTGCTGGGCGAGTTCAGATTGATTTTGTCTATGCTCTGATAGCTATGTGAATCCTCTGCCTTCGACAGCAGCATGTCTGGCATGGACGATGTGAGCTGTGCATCACCAAAGATGGATTTGTCTCCAGCGCAAATGTTGTCCAGACTGATGCCCAGCTCGGTTAGATCGATGGGTGGCGGATGGGCGGGCCGCGGCATGCCTGGCACACCTCCCCCTAGCAACAGATCAGCCACACCCGCTGCTTCCATGCGCTTCCTCTCCTGCCGCTCCAGCAAGTCGCCAGCACTGCCCGAACTCTTCCCGGAATGCCCCGCATACGCATGGCCATGACCATGATTGCTACCGCTCTTGCCTCCGGCACCCCGCGCCGTTGACTCACCCATGCGCCTGGGCGACCGTGCTATTTGACTGGAAGTGGAGGCGCGATGCGTTGGCCGCAGCTGTGGCCCCGAGCTGGTATCCGAAGGCGTTGGCGGCTCGCCCTTGCTGCAGGCAATGGAGCAGTAGATGGTGCCACGGCGTGGCAGGAAGGGTCTGCCCAGCAACGAGCAGCGACAGGTGCAGCAGGAGAAGCACTGATCCGTGGCATGCCAGTGCTGGCCATCGTGACTCATCTGGCCCTGATCGACACCAATGACCTCGCCGCAGTAATCACAGTACTCGGCGAACATGGTATCAAAGCAGCCCAGGCAATAGGGCTTCCCATCCCGCATAATGTACCGTTGCCCGCCCAGCTGATGCTCGCACTCCTGGCAGGCAAAGTGCTTCATGTGCCAGGTGCGACCTTCGGCCTCCGTGCACTCATCCGAGAAGATGATCTGTGAAGCAATGCAAAATAATGCAATAGAATTAGAATTGTCAATTTTAATTTAATTTGAAGAATAAAGCAAATTAAGGAAATAAATAAAATAAAAAAAAAAGTAAAATAAATAAAATAATAAAATAAATAAGATAAATAAAATGAATTAAATAAATAAAATAATAAACTAAAATTAATTAAATAAACAAAATAAATATACTAAAATGAATAAATAAAATGAATTAAATAAATAAAATAAACTAAATAAATATAATAAATTAAATAAATAAATGTTTCCCAGGCTTAACAATACATCCTTTTGCGCTTTGCGGCTTATTTAGCTTGGACTCACCTCATCGCAGGCGGAGCAGCGCGGCTTCTGGGTCTCGGCATGATGGCGACCACAATAGAGATTGCCATCGCGCTGAAAGTATATCAAGTCGACTAGCAACTCCTTGCACACGCTGCACACAAAGCAGCCGGGATGCCAGCACAATTGGGCGCCCAGACGCTGGGCGAAGACCACAATGTCACCACCGGATAGCTGCTCCTCGCACTGGACAGCAAGAAGAGAGAAAGAGAGAAGAAAGGTAAAGCGTATAAATAACAGAAATATGCTAAAGTTGTACAGACGTCAGGAGATAGAAATCTGCAGCGTCTGCTTTGCTTTGCTTTGCTGTGCTTGGCCAAAATATTTAAGCGGCTATAAATGCTAAATAACGGTAATAAAACGCTTAAGCCCCCCAAGCGAGGACATGGCAACTAGCACGAGAACAGGCACCGCCCCCTTCCCCCCTCCTGCTCGGCTTTGCGGTTTTGCTTTTTCACAACGGAAATAATGCAAAAATAGCTTAAGGCCATGTGGCGAGGCGAGAATCGCAAAGGGAGAAGAGATGGGGCGAGCCGAGGCGAGGCGAGTGGGCCAAGTCCACCAAGTGCTCCCCAGAGACTGCGAAATGGGAGACTCTAAACTGCCAGGCAAAATGAAAGCAAACTAAAAACGGCCGCAAGGAAAATGGAAAATGGAAAATGCTACTGCTGCTGCTCGTGTTGTGTTGCTTGTGTCGTCACGGAGGTCTAACGGAAGCGCAGCTTTTAATGACTCAACCTCAACTCGTTAAAGCCAAAGGCATTCGCATAATGAACTCATTTAAGTATAGCATGGATCCTAATAGGGTCAACCAAGCTGATGACTTGCCCGTAGCCCGCAACCCCTAAAGACTTCTTAGCTAACAGGTATGTACATATAGCTTGGCAAATACTTATTTTTGCTAGGAAATCAACTTATATTCACTCGCATTGGGCTGCGTTTTATGAGCGAGGCAAAAGCAATTAGCGCAATTGCCTTGATTTATGAATGCTTTTGGCCCAAAAAAGTTTAACACATGCGACTCTAACTGCCAGCACTTTGTGGCCGCCCCACAACCCTTAGAGCCGCAGAGCTGTAGAGCCTTAGACAACAAAGCCTATGCCAATTTGCGCCATTTTAGCGCGAACTTCCGCCCATGGAGTTGGCGTCTTCGTCGTCGTCGTCGACATCGACTTCATTTGGCCCAACACGCAAATTACCCGAGCACCGCCACAAAAGCCACAAGACGTTGCAAGGACGCAATGGCGAAGACGTTGCTTGTGTGCAGCTTCTTAACTTTCCAGGCTATTAAACCTCAGTCTCGGTGCCGCTCAAATGTCCCCCGCAATCAACATTTACTTTTGCAAGCCATTAAACATTGACAGCGAGTGCCCATCCCGCCTGCTACAGGGTTGATAATTTCCATGGCAACGTCATTGGGGGTCCCCCCCGCCAAGTGCTATAAGTAGCTTCTAACTTGGCCCACTGCATGCGTCGTTAATTGTTGCCAACTCCAGAATTTATCACCAAAAAAAAGAAAGAAGGAGCTTGGCAGGAACCGAGGCACTTTAATTAGGCTCAGCTTCAGTCTTTGCCACTCAGCCGACGCTAATGATGTATTTGAAATTGTTGCTCGTCCTGTTGTGGTTGCGAATTTGCTGTTCTTCTTCTTTGTGTACTTCTTATGTCGTTCTCTATTTTGTTTGTGTATTTTCGGCCAGCACTTTGCTGTGGTTTTCCACACTCGGAACTCGAAACTAAGAACTTTCGCAGGAAAAGCGGTTTAAGCAGTTTCTGTGGCGACGACATTGCAAGTGCAAAAAGTTTCCCAACTCTGACAGAACTGCCTTGATTGCAATTGTGTCCACTTAAAAGGACATTTTTCACAGCTGTGCTAAATGTCATGAGAATCACAACAATCGCTGCTCATTTATCTTATCAATCCAATTAATCCCAGTCGTCGTCGCAAACAGTTGATGACCCCAAACACGATTCGACCTGGCCCCGACGACGTGCGCTGCAGACAATTATGCTATTGACAAATTGACGCTGGCTGCCACGCGGAGGCGCCACCTGACTGCTGGCTGCTCCTGCAGCGGTGCCCTCAGTCCTTTGGTCCTTGCTAACCCATTTCGTGTGTGCCTTAATCCAACTTTTTGCCAACTTTCCTGCAGACAAGCAAGACAATTTCCTGCCCAGCCGCCTCATACTTCCCATTCCCCCCTCCCACCAATTCCCATCCCGGTGAGCCGTGTATTACAGTGCTCACAGTACAGTGGCTCAAATTATTAATGACGCTCGTTATCATGCCCTTTTCAGTACATAAACTTTTTGTTTAACAGGCACAGACACCAGTCAGAGAGGAATGGAGGACGAAGGACGAAGGAGTATCGGTCTCTACCTTTTTTCGTTTGCCAACTTTTGGCTTATTCTTTTTCGGTTACATCCTCTTGGAGGGCGAAATGAAAGTAAGTATATTTCATGCAGTCGAGAGGACAGGCTTTCTAATAATTATTTTGTATTTCATCGTTGGCAGGACGACCTTTAGTGTCACATCCTTGTCAAGTTGTGCTGTCACATCCGCTCCGGCCATGCTTCAATTCTGTTGACTCCATTGTTGTTCGTGTGGAAAATCGGACTTGGCCAAATCAGTTGCCAGTTGGCAGTTCGCTCTGACTATCTGTCGAACTGACTGAACTGGCTGTCTCACTCACTGCCGCTGAGTTTGACGCACAGTTCTGGCTATGCTGCGACTCATTTACGGTTGAGTGAATATGAGTGCTTTCTGGCAGCATCATTCAGGATCATTGAGCGTTTTCATAAATTTTCCTTTAAGTATAATTTCTGCCTGACTGTTTTCCAAGGGTGGGCCAGCAACCTTTTGCTTTGTTCGCATTTTAACGTCCGTTTAGCAGCTCGGTTATGGTCTGTGAATTTTAATCAGCATCTCAAGTGGGTCGCTCTGGTTCGTCAATCTCCAGTGGCATGAAATCCGATTTAGCTTATCAAAGATTTCATTAATAATGCATTAATCCACCGTCGAACTCAGTCGAATGTTCGGCCAAATTTATGGCTCAAATGTGCAGATCCTAATTCAATTAAATTGTAAATTCGAAAGGAAACTCTATGTGAATTTCGACCATTTCCATATCGCGATTGCCGCAAATTGGGGCTACAGATTAGTTTGTCAGACATCATTTATCAAGCGCCGAGATATTTTGCTATCACAAAACCTGTCTTAGTCAAAACGTTATCTAATTTGTTATGGGGTTTGTCAATGCTAAATCAATTTTATCGTGCTGATTGGCTACTGAAATACTGAACACCTGTTGTTCATTAGCTCAGCGATTAAATTGGGAAGGCATTGATAGTTTCCCATGCTACGTAATTTAATAGTATATTTTTATTTTTATATTAGAGTAACATAAGAAGAGAGACTGGCAAACTTTTGGCACTTTCTTTGCCAACTTTCAGCCATAAATAATGCAATGCCTTTTCCAAGTTAACCTCTGCCCTGCCAGCTGACTGGAATCATTGATCAAACACATAAACTCAAATATTTACCTGCTCTTTGACATTCAACATGAGCAACGCACAAACTTCATGGAAACTTCACACGGTCGGCGTATAATGAAGTCCAACTGTGAGGCAAACTGCAGGCTGCAAGTTCTGGCCATAAAAGTCGATGTGGCAAGAGTAATAAATGCAACTTTCGTGCCAATTTGGGCTGTCCGCAAGCAAACCAAACGAAATCACTGAAAACTTGGCCGCAACTTTAATGCGGCAAACACCTCGACGAGTCGAGTAGAGTCGACTCTCAACGCCCACGCACGTAGCTGATGCCGAACCGAAGATGCCACAGCCAGTGGACGTTGCATGTACACATCCCTCTGCTGCGTTTGCGGCAGACAGACACGCAACTAGCTGCGTGGCAGCATGCGGCATAAAGTTTTTAATAAGTTTTACGAGTGGCGAATGTGAACACAATAAAATCAAGCTGCACAACTTCAACTATCTGTGGCAGGCAGCGTGCCAGACAGACTCCAGACTGGGCAGCCACAACTCGTATCCTAGATGCAGTGCCAGTTCCAGTTCAACTTGAAGCTGTAGTCATAGTTGAACTTGCAGTTGAAGCCGAAGTTGGTTAGCCAGCACGCACCAGACGAGACTCTCTCAACCAGCCAGCTAATAACAATGCAAATTTTTCAGAGGACAATCGAAAGGGGGTGGGGGCCTCAAAAGGATAGTTCACACTGCCACTGCCACTGCCACTGCCACCGTCACTGCCTGTGGCAGAGCTACTATTTTATGCTACTACTATTGTGTTTTAGTGCCATTTCACTGCGTTGCACAGTTACTGTATGTGCCCATTCACTTTTCGCCCCGGCTCAGACAAAAAACATCAACTTGCAACGGTCGAAGAGTACAGAAGAAGTCGCAGCCTTTGTGTTGCAAGCGACCAAGTTGCTGCAATTGTTTTTGCAACAACGTTTTTCATTTTCTTGCAGCACTTTGCCGTTTGCTAAAAGTGTACTTAATGAAATCTTTTTGTCATCTTTTATTTGAAATGCTGCCAACTTGCAACGTGCCCCCAGTTCTTACAGTCGCTCACCCTTTTTGCCAGCTCGCTCGCTTATTGTTTCTGTCAGGCGCCATTGTCAATTCCTTTTTGCTTTTTTGGAGCCACCCACGTACCTATTTATACGATATATATATAAAGTGCATATATATAGGGATTTCTGTTGCTAAACCAAAGCAGCAACCTGGCCCCGGACCTGTCAAACTTTTGCACAAAACTTTGCCCTGCTTGGGCGAAAATATGAAATCGAAACTCGCTGTCTTAAAGCGGAAGAAGGGACGCCTTTTGTTGCTCATAATAAAATGCAAATTTTGTGCTCACAATTAAGATGGAATGCGATGAGTACTTACCCCCTTGCAGGGCCTTTCATCGGACAGCAACCGCACCGCACCGCGTCCCAGTGCCTCGCGCTTCCTTTGGGCCGAGAAGATGCGCAGCTCCTTGCGTTCCTCGTCGCTCAGCGAGTGGCAATAGCGCACCTGGAATAGTCAAGGAAGGAGCAAGTTTCTTGTATTGTAAATTTTAATTAAAATCTCTTTTACAGGCAACTCAAAAAGGCAACAGCAACTTTTTTAATCTCGCCCAACGTCGGCGGTCATTGAGCGCCAAGACATGGGGCATGAGGCATGAAGCGTGGGGCATGTGGCGTGGGGCGTGCTTTGATTTTTATACAAATTTATTTCATTTTTCCATTTCCTTTTGTTGTTTTGGCTGAATAATTTACAACTTGGCAACATTAACTGCATTTTTATGCTTCAACTCTGTTTTGTCGCCATCGCCATCGCCATTGCCATCAGCATTGCCATTGCCATTGAGTGCTCCCTGGTGCCAGTTCTCCTTTTGGCTAATACTCACTTCGTTATCTTGCGGCGGCAGCTGGTGCAGCAATTGTTTCACGCGATACTTCTCCCCAGGACTGTTGACGTAGGGCACTTTGTCGTCCGGCAACTGGCTGAAGTACAAGCGAACCTGTTAACGAGCAGAGAGCAGAGAGTAGATGGGATAAGGAAAAGTGGTCTAAAGTACTGCAGTTATTTCAGCCATAAGCTGTCACTTAAAGTTGGCTAACAGACCCAAGTCCCAGCTCATTTATTGCCAACTTTATTGACCCATTTGACATGGCCATTTCGTGACATCATGTTAATTCGTTGTGAACAGACTGCTGGATAAAGGGAAATCCTCTGACAGCTCATAACGAATTAATCAAAGTGACAAAACGCTTTCACTAACTTGGCAAAAAAAAAAGAGACAAGAAAACAACAATGAACGCCCACAGCTGGACCACGACACAAAAACCACAAAAATTGATGTGAAACGTGCGAAAGTGGAAAATGTCGCAAAAGTCATGATGCAGGCAGAATGCTAGTTGCCTGCAACATGCAGCATGCAACAACAAAAAAACTCACTTCAATTGAAGTTTTTGTTTCCCAGCGTTTTTCGTTTGCATTGACTTGGACATTACGTAAGCGTGTTTTCCTTTTCATTTCGATTCGTTACGATTCGGGCCACCACCCCAACGACAACGATCAAATCTAATTGCAGCCAAATGTGGCAACGATTTAATTACAAAACGCTTTCGCTTTCAGTCGATTGCCCATCGATTTGGAGCGATCATTTTCCAAATGCCCAAAAAAAGCGGCTTAGGCCGCAATTAAAGTTGTCGTTGCATTTCCTTAAACGTGCCTGTGGTCACCGTCCAGGCATTGAACTGGATTCGCTCTTGGAAAAGCATGTGTCCAGCCCATGAACCACAGCAGGTGGCCAAAATCAAAGCATACGAAACGAAAACGCAAATCGAAAACCAAAAACCGAATACCACATAGAAATCGACAACGAAATTACACCCTGCGGCAACTTTTGATTTCACCTAATTAGTTGTGACAAATTGCCACATGTGATATGTGTTTGCTACCATAGGCACGCCCTATCCTACCTGATCTGGCCGCAGACCCGGCGGCACCCAAGTGTACTCCTCGAGTGCACAACCACTGTCATCGTCCGACTGCGAGTTGCGCTGAAAGTCCAATTGCTGATGGTGGCTATGATGATAGACACTGGCGGTGGCCGCCGCCGACTTATAGCTGGCGGTGCGCAGCGGCGATGCCACCACCGAGTTGAGTGGCAAATGATTGGGCGGCTGGCAGTGGCGTCTCTGCAGCGGCGTCACAAAATGCGCCGGCGTCCCGCTGCTGCTGGCCGTCGATGGGGCATCCAAATTGTTGCATGTTGCTGTAGACGCTGACGCATGGCTGCCACCGCTGGCCGTCGTTGTTGCTTGCTGCTGCTGCTGCGATGTGGAAGCCAACAGCGTTTGGTCACCGCGGTGTGGCGGAAAGGGCGCACCGCCGCCTGCCTCAAGTTGCAACAGCTCACTTTCCGTTTGCGTGTAGTAACTGCTGCCGGGCTGTTGCATTTTGTGGTGTGTGGCTGAGGTTGAGGTTGAGGTGGTGCAGCTGGGTTTGGGGTTGCCGGTGCGAGGGGCTGGAGTGGGCTTGTATTTGCTATGTGGCTGGATGCTGCAAGAAAAAAATATTTTCATTTAATTTTTTTTATGTGTATTTTTTAGTATTTTGTCTAACATCTACCGAATATTTAGTTATGTTGCGAGACAGAGAAATATTTTTGAGTACTTTAAATTTAATTAATATTGTTTTAACTGACAAGCACAGATTAATCAGTTACGTTGCATCTTATATCGGACTTGCATATTTGCTCGTGCTAAATTGCAATTGCTTGTGGCATGTTAATTGGTTGGCTTACAAATGTACCACACATAACATCAACTAATATTGGATTAGCCAGGCGAATATGCATATGAGTATGATGAATGCTGACACAACTCGAACTCCATTCGCAATTAGCCAGCTGAGCTACAAAACTCATTCGAAATCAACGTTTTGGCCATTTCTAATGCGTTCTGACTGCAATTGCAAACGAGTTGCCGCAATTGCTCTTGCAGTCGCAGTTGCAGCTGCTGCACATGCGTGTTGGCAACCAATTTATGAATTTTCGAAATGGCAAGCGCATGTTTGTTGCGGCCATCAGCATGGGGCCATCACCAGCACCAACATATGAGAGTCGTAAACTTAAAGCCCGACTGGCCAGTGGAATCTTCTGCTTTCTGTGCACTTTCACTCCGCTCGGCTCGGCTCTCTGCCACACTCGGCGATTATGCAGCCAAGCAGAAGCAGCACCAACAACAATTTAGAAATTCCAGAGGCAACTTTAAGCCGACTTCAGCATATGGCACCTCGACTTGGTCATGTTTCAGTTTTAATTTGCCTTTGTTCGTTTTATTTTTTATTTTTGTTTAGCCACTGGCAACAATTTTGTTTTAGTATTTCTATAATTAAAGTCATTTGTGTGTGTTTTGGTGTTTGGTGTTTGTTAACGCAAAGTGCTTTATGTGTTTTGTTACTGCAATTAAAGATGAGCTGCTGCAGCAGCAATAAGCCGTCTAGCTGTCTAGCTGGTTTTCTATTCATAGACCATTTCGATTGGTATCAAATTGCACAACATTTGGAGCATGAATGACAAAGCGAACTGGGGACGGTCTTGACCAGTTTCCACAGTGGGCCTAATCAACGTGAGAAGTAGCTGAAAAGCTGGTCAGCAATTTGCCAGCTCGCTAACCGATTTATCAGCATAACTTGTAAATTTATGCAAATTTACCAACTGAATGAATGACAATGAATAACAATGCAAATAAGAGCAACAAAAAGTTGCAGCTGGCAAACGCACAAATTGTGTTAGCTTATTTAGCAAGGCCTACACGCATTTTAACCCTTTCCCTTGCCAAGCCAAATGAATGGGCATGCAAAAGTGAATGTCGGCTGCAAGTGGCAAGTGAACATATGGTGCAAGTGAGTGATGGGCATTGCCATAACCATTAACACGCTAATGTAGTTCAGCATCAGTTGAAGACTGGGCCTTCCACTCTGATGGGCAGTTTGCTAGATACTACTACTATACAAGCATACGTGGGGCGCTAGTGAAAGTTTTTCCGAATGCAAATTCATTTGTTTTCTTGGCTAGTGCCAAAAGTGTTCACAATGCCAGACTTGTCTGCGTGCGATCAATCAAAACGCGGCATAAAACGTGCTGGTACATGCTTTCTAAATCGCTCGTCGATCCATTGCGATTGTCTACAGTCATCATTGTGTGTTATTGCCTGTTTGTGCTGGGCCCCAAACAAAGTCAAGGCATAATCTGTCACAAATGAATTGTGCGACTGTTGATTGACTTTGATAGCAAACAGTGGCCAACTGGCCAAGTGCCAGCCCAATTCAAATCTACCAAATCTGAAGCCAACCCGATTGCCAAATACGGCTTAGATTGTTTCACATATTTGCAGCAGCTGCCTGGCAGACACTCTCAGCCTTCTCAGCTTTGCTTTTTGCCAGGCTAAGGCGATTGGTTGACTGACTGACTGGCTGGCTAGCTGGCTGGTTTTCTCTTTTTCATGCCAAAATCAAAATCAAAGCCATAACCAAAAACCTGTTGACTCTTGACGCTTGGTTTTCTATGCGGCATGCAATTTGATTCGCCAATATGCCTGCCCCAAAATGCTGCTGCATGAAATTGACGTGCATCTGGCCAACTATGGTCACATCTCTGACACATGCATGAATTTGGGTTAAGAAGATTTTGAGTTTATTTGGCCTGATGTTTGTCATTTCCTTAAGGCATTCATATCACATTTGCTCACCCGTTAAATCCGCATTGCTGCAGATAATTAAAAGTGGCTTAGCTCTTATGTCTAATGGTAATGGAATTGTCAGACGAGTTCATAACATTGTGGCCAGCTTAACTTTGTTTCTTATAAGCATTCACTGTCAAAATATATTAGAGTTTTATTCCTCTTAGTCTTAACTATTTGATGGTTATTATAATCGTTTTATTTTGTAATGATTTTTCTCAATTACCTATACTATGCTGTAGTATTTGTGTCGCATATAAATTCTCAATTTTTATATTTATATCGTTTCAACTTTCAATTTTGAAAAAATTAGTATTGAATAATTATTGGAATTCTTTCAATAACATTTAGTAGACTACTTTGTTAATTGCGGCTGTTTTACGATCGAATATTCAAACTGTCTGATTACCTGTCAATCAATTCTCAAGTATCTCATACAGTTTCGAGTCTAATCTCATCATTTTTGCACGCAAATCGGCTTTGATAAGTTTATGAGCCATAATCATTATCTGCATTCTTCGAAGCACTTAAAGTCAATTCGCTCAGCCCAAAATTGACTCATCTGTTTAATTCGACCATTTGTTGTCTTATGCAACTCCACACACAGCTAGCTCATTAGCCAACATTTCAGCAATTTTGGCACGTTCAAATCAAATGCCAATGCCGTGCTGTGTTACATAGCTAATAATATCGCTCAATTATCCACAGCAGTGGCCCGAGAGAGAGAGAGGGGAATAGCAGGGCATTTGAAGTGGAGAGCTGAGCGAATGCATTACAATGTTTTGCTTTCTTTACTACCGCGATTTCATTAAATTTTAGACACGCAGTTTCCATAGAACTGGAAGCCCCAGTAGGAGCAGGAGCAGGTACCACGTAACTGGTTCAAAATCATTTAGGCACATACACAACGAGTTGTATAGAGATAGAGACTGCAACCTGTTTCCCAGAAAGAAGTGCACTACGACACGCAGACGGCAGCGGCAATTGAACTACGTGGAAATTAAAACGAAACATGCAATTCTTTGTAATTGAAAAAATAAGCGAGGCAGACAGAAATATATATAGAGAGAGAGAGGGAAGTTGTAGCAAAGTGGGGATGTAGCTAAAACTGAATCATTCCGCATTAAATTACTTTCACAATTGGTCAAAAGATAAACGTCAGCTCCCAATTTAGCCAAGACTATGAGAATCTCAATGCCATTGCCAACTTCAACCCCAATCCCAATCCCAATCCCAGTATTATCTCTAGAGTGTAGCACACGATCTCTGGGAAGATCGTAGCTGGCATTTAAGAAGATTTCGTGGAGCACGCCTCATCAGTGTGGGCTGCTCCAGAATCGAACGCTGTTAAATTAAAATGTTGTGCTGTGGGCGTGTCAGGCTATTCTGCCACACTGCCCTGCACCTCCCTCTTTCTATAGTAGATGCGGCACAGTCCATTACGAAATTGCTGGCATAGTCTAAGCCGCAGTCTTAACCTTAGCCTCAGTCTCAGTCTCAGTGCCCTGACCTTGTTGCGTGTTTTCAGTCTCTCTTTCTCTCTCGCTGTATTTCATTGTCTTGCCGAAATGCCTTTAAAGAGGGCGGGGCAATGTTGACTGTCAAAAAAAAACACAACAACGGAACCAGTTGCAGTAAAAAGCGAGCGTATAATATTTAAAAATGTTTTTGTTATTTCGTTGTTTCTTTTTCGACTTGGGGCATGGGGGGCAACTGCAGCATTTGACTGAGTTTACGTCACACGAACAATGGCCAAGCGACAAGCGCGATAAGCGACGTACATGCAACCACGTCACACATGTGCACCCCTTTGGCCCCTCTCGGTCGCTGCAACACACACGTGTTGATGTCGCTCAAACTTTATGCATTTTTTATGAGCATTTTGTGTGTGCTGCTTGTTGTGTTGTTTGTTGTGTTGTTTGTTGCCTGTCTGCGCGCCTTTGACTCTTTCATTTGAGTGCTTCATGGGCCAACCTGTAGCTGGAACTAACCCGGCTCTGCCTGCCTGGTGTGGCATGAGCCCGTTGCACAAGTTTTGTGTGCAACAGCAACGCCTCTTTAAGTACCGCGAGTGATTTAGTGCAATAGTGCCGTTAGACAGACAGCAGCCTGTTGCTAGTTGCAAGTTGCAAGTTGCAAGTTGCCAGTTGCCGATAAGCTGCCTCTGCGCAGTTGCAACTTGTAGCAAACTGCATCAGCATTAGCCACATCAGCATCTGCGCAGCATCAGCATAGTCAACAACATTGGCTAAAATGCATAATTAATCTGGCTTCAAGAGACCGGCATCTTGAGTGTCGGCAGTTGCATGCAGCATGTGGCATTAGTCTCTAAACCTTACTCAAATCGAGTCGTTTCGTTTCGCCGAGTTGAGTTTATTTTCTTTGCGCTTGAGCCGATTCCTGATTCCAGCTCTGTCATTAACAGCTTTTGGATAATTTTATGCAGACTCACCACACCGCGCCTCAATCTAATGCAAGCAGTAGAAGAACGAGAATGGAGCTGCCCTTGCCCCATGCCCCATGCGACTGCTGTCAGCGACTTTGGACACGTTTCAGCGATTTCCATGTTGCATGTGTTTTGCTCTAATTTATGCAAAATGTTCTTGTTCTTCTTCAGTAATGCAATCCTCCCCTTCCTTTTCCCCTCGCTACCACACCCCTCAATTGCCATGCATTTTTTTGTACAACGAAATTCAAATAGCAAATTCAATATACGGAATTCAGTTTCAAGTTCATGTTTCACCTTCATTAGACCAAGTTGATGGCCAAGTTTTTATAGCTGATTTGGCGTTGTTAACAATAAAAACCCAATAAACTGGATTATAATGAATAGTTTTGCTTTAGGAGATTGGCTAACGAATTGTTTTTTCTTTTATTTCATAGCTGTGAAATAGTTAGCCAATTAGTTGGCAATTTGGTTTGAAAAACAAACGATAGAGCGGCTTTTAAGTCTTATTAAGATAATGCTAGCTACAAGTTAGTTGCCTCCCATTCGCTCCAATTCTCAGCTCACTTCCAGACAATTGGAACCTTCCTTTCAGCCAAGTAGGGAATGTAATTGCTGTAGATTGGGTGGTGATGATATGCGAACCAAAAAAACGTCAGTTGATTTCGTGGCAGGAAAAACTCCCACAGTTCTTAGACATAAATTAGATATTTTGCCTTAATTTGAAGAGATGAGACACCGAGATGGCAATGATGAGACAGATGTGACGATGAAGATAAATGTAATTGCGTTGGCTTCTCATCAAATTAAAGCACATCAAAAAGATTACGTTTAAAGCAATAACAGATGAAAAATAATACCAAAAACCAACTAAGTTGATTAAATTAAGAATGAATAAAGAAGAAAAAAGCAAAGCACAAATAGTTGTTATGGATGGACCCACCAAAATAATTGACACAGTAAATAAGAAATTTTCGTAGAAACGAAATGAAAAGAGAAGAAAAGAAATCGGAGATGTGGAAGAACCCAAAAAAAATACGAAATACAAAATAAAAGAGACAAAATGCCATTAAATTTATTGTCTGGTCTCGTATGACAAACGCTGGCAGCAAATCAACGAAGCGTGTAACATCATCACTGATGGATGTGTCTGGAACTTGGATTGCGACTGAGACCGAGACTCCGATGCTTTACAGGTGCCACAACAGGCAATATCCGAACCTGTTGAAACGTGGGAAACTCTAAACTGGTTGCGACCCCTAACAACGTGCTAAGAGCGCAACAATTACCAAAAAGCAAATATTAAAGAAGTTACTTGCAAAAGCTAGGGCAACCCTGCCATAGAGAAGGTACCGAGGCCAACCCTATTGCTGTGGTTGCAACGGCAGCAGAGGCAGCTGACCATGAAGCGCAGGCAAACACGGGGCAGCCAAGTATGACCAAATGGCACGGATGCGCTTCGTGAGTTGCAGCAAGTGCAAGAAACAAATGGCCTGGGGCAACTGCACTTTGACTATGGCTAGAATACGAGCACGGCCAGCGGAAGTGTGGCATATAATTAATGATGGCATATGCATCATGTGGCATCAATATAATACACAACGCACGCATAGAGTGAAAGATACTTTCAATACTTTCTCACAGTCGGCAAGTGCATTGATGCGTAAAAGGATTAACTTGGCAAGACACTTTGAAATGCCGCTTGCCCCGTTTGCACTTCCTTGTTAGCTGTAATGCTACATAAGATGCAGTCGTGTGTGGGTCTCGCTCACAACATTTCAATTAGCCAAAAGATGCAATCAAAGAGCGAGAGCGAGCACACTCGTCTAATCGCCGACTGTCAAAACATAGTTCTCAAACTGATACATAGAGAAGTCGCCAGTGTCTGGCTTTGTCTGCTAAGATGCCCAATTAAGTCATCATACGCATACGCGAGCAAGTGCAAAGCATTAGCCAAATGCTCACTTGGCCAAGCATCCCATGCAGTCGGCCAACCAGGAAGCCAACTTGCCAGCCAGCCCAGTCGACTGACAGTCGAGCAGGCAACTTGTTGGGTACTTTTACTATTTGACCAAGTCATACTGGAACTGGGCAACCGTTTGGCTAATGAAGCCCGAAGCGCAGATCTCGAGCAATTCTGAATAGAAATTAGTGAACAGGATCTTTCTTGTTAGCGCTGAGCAAGACAGAATGCCGTTAGTTGCACATAGCAGCTCCTCGCCCAGTTTTGTGGCCATAATTCGTAGTACTTTTAAGCAATTTATCAAGTACAACTCTTTGGGCTCATTAACGTGCCACTTGCAGCCGTTGCACGCCGCGTGGGCGTCTCTTGAAGACGATGTTGACCTGCTGCCTCCTCTCTCTACCTTCTGGCTTTTTGGGCATGCCACTCACGCCGTCTTAACAATCTGTATACCTGCGATCAGTTGAGTTACACATGTTTCTTCAGCTTAATTGTGACGCGAACGCGGACTTGAATAACAAATGCAACGATCTTCGCTGCATTAGACGGCACTTTTTGGACTAGGCTAAGAGATGCGAGAGAGGCGGGTGGGGAAATACTTGAGAGCAGCTGCTGTTAGCGCGAAATCTTGGCCAAACAGCAGCAGATCAGGCTTGGCTCAACGATGTCCGCAAAGTGGCAGAAACATTTCAAGAAAATCACGATTTTCAACTCAAGATCTTTTTGGCTACCGTCTCATCAGCAACACGGCATGTGAGAGAAGCTCAGGGGGAAGCTATGCCGCGGGGTTATGCGGGCGGAAGGTGCGCTGAAATGCTATGCTATGGCGTGGCATGGTTTCAGTTCGATTCGACACTTTCACAAATCGCGTAAAAGTGCTGAAATATGGTTTAGACGACATTTGTTCCACTTTGCCGTGACTGCGAAGAATTTGCATGAAATTTCTTTTTGATCACATTAGAAAATCAAAAGAGAGTTGACTTTCTGCTCAACATTTATTTATAGACTTATAGATTAATCGATTCAGATTTTAAATGCAATGACAAATCAATTTGCGACTGCAATTACTCTCAGTTAATTGTCGTAATTGTCGGCTGTGGCCCTCGGGCCAAGACTTTGGCTACTTTTTGGCCACAAAAGACGGCAAATCGAGTTTGGTTGTGCGGGGGCCAGTTTTGTGTGGGCGCCAACAGCTTTATTTATTTACTTACTGTATGTTTTTGATTTGGCCAAGTGCTGCTTTTGTATTACAAAATGATGGCCATTAAATTAATTAATTTTCGCTTAATGCTTTACCTCAATTTTCAATTAAACGTTGATTACAAAAGTGGCCACAAAACTGGTTTTTGGATTATTCTTTTGTTTCTTTATTCATTCGGTTTTCATTCGTTTTGCCGCCGCATAAAAATAGCCATATAATCGGCGTTTATCTTACAGATACACGTACTAAACAAGCCACGACCTCTGACTGACTTATGGCCACTAAATTGCGTCTATACACCCGTCTTTATGTGCAAGTCAGTCTACATGTGTTGGCCCGGCCCGGCTCAGTCGACTGCCAGTTAGAGCGACTGAAGCTTAGTAATAACAATAATCAAAGAACAGGAAACATAATAAGCTCACAGCAAACGCCCTTCAATTTTCCTGTGTGCTGGTTAACACCCCCCGACCCAACCCCAACCCGCACAGCATCACCCACCAGGCCCAGGCCCTTCATTCTACTTAAACTTTACGCTAATTTCATTTGCGGTTTTTGATTTTATTTTATAAACACATTTTGACTCTACTTTATTTTCCCTTGGCTTTTTTTTTCCTCTTTTTTTTGCCAATTATTGCCTGTGCTGCTTCACTGGCTCTTGGCCCATTCGGTTAGCTGGTTGGCTTGTTGGCAGCATTTTTGATTGATTTTTGTGTGTATTTTAAATTGAATTTCCCAAAGCCAACAAAATCAATCAGCCAACTTGTTGTCTGCCTTTGATAGTCGTCGCCGTCGATGCTGTCTCTATTCACTTGTAAATTTCTGTCATTCTCCGGTTTGTTCAGCTAATGTATTTTATTGGTTCTCGCCGAGGCTGGGACAATGTTATGCAATAAATTTGACCAAAAACGCTATCGGGCATTACATCAACCTCAACACCTGGCCAACGGACAAAAGCAGTCCGCCCATTAAGTTATCATCATCAGAGTTTGGCCAAAATGTGATTCAAGCATTATAAAATTTATGCTTTAATTGTTGAAGCGTGTTGTTTTAAATTCTAGTCCTTCCATGTGCACTAGCTGGATGATTGTAGCACGTCTCGTTTTACGATTGGCCGTAAAAGCAAGACGCAATTATGAAATATGCGTAATTGAAATTGTACTGGGAAAGCAAAATGAGAAGAGAAGAGAGGGGAGGGGAGTGTAGAGCCGCCAATCACAGCTGATAAATAGTAGACAGTCAAGAAATGTACAGACGAGAACGCCCCGCATGTGCAAAAAAAAATTACTCATACGCCCATTTAGAAAGCCAAAATAAAAATTAATTACAAAATAAGAAAACTATTTGCGTTATGCTGCTTCTGAGGCGGTCATTTGATATGTCGGCATATCAACGCCCATTTCCAGTCTCATGCCCAATGGTCATCTCTGGCCTTTGCCATTTCAATTAAAATGCAATATATCATGAGCAAAAGAGATTCAAAGCTTTGGCGCGCACATCGAATGCAATTAAAATCAAATGCTTGGCTCCACTTTTAAATCAAAGCAAATCGTAAAACGATAAGCCTGGCCAAGACCACCCGGCTAATAGCCAGCCAACCAAAGATACTCGACTCACTCGCAGTTCCATTAACTTGCCCATGTTCGAGCCCAAGCCGAAGCCCCTTCGCATTCCCACTCCACGCAGCTTATTTATATAGTACTTATATTTTATTGTACGCATTTCGCGACTATAATACAGAATTCCAATGCAAAGTGAGGCTGATGATGCTGCCTCGCTTAATTACACTTTAAGTAGCCACAGTCAATATTGGCTTTGGTGTATTTAACTTCAACTCAATGGAAATTCAATAGGTCCAGTGTCCAGTCTTAATGAGTCTGAGGATGAGAAACACAACAACTTGGCAACGTCGCAGGGCAGCTAATGAGATAAAGTCAAAAGAAATGGTAGAGAACAAAAAATAGAAGCATTCGCAGACAGCTCGAATTTCGTGGCACGTTTCGATTTTATCAGGTGGCAAATTTATGCAACACTTTGATTGCAGCAGGAGTACAAAGTGCCTACAAGTGGCCCTTTCAATCAGCTTTTTATGGCCAAGCCAGGCCAAGAGTCATTAAGCGAAAATCTAATTAAGCAGCTGACAGATTTATGAATATCGCCAGTTTACCTGTTAAAATTCACAACTTTGTCGAGCATAAATTAGCTGTGGCAAGTGCAATGTGGCACGCTAACAAAAGATTTTCAGCTACTGCGAACAAAACCATGCAAATGTTGCAATAAATGAAGACCTCTTCTTCACAGAGTGGGGAGATACTTTGGTATCTTTGCTTATCGATGCGACACAATGCAAAGCGATGTGGTGTCCAGTCATGTGGCAAGCAAAGATCCCAATGCATCAAGAGGCGGCTTCTTAACGAAGGGCATCCTTAAATATGAGCTTATTAAAACGACATATGGAATTTACGTGAGCCAAGCATAAGTTCAACTCATAGAACGACTGATGCGAACAATTTGCATGCAAAATGACAACGGGCAAGGCGAAATGCGAGAATGGAGTTGCAAAAAATTAAAGGAATTATGGTTCGAGTTGTTGGTGTTGGGCCTGCTTCGAAAGTTTTGCCAACTTATTTAAGTCTGGCCACTTTTGAACTGCTGTTGCCACTTAGTTGCATGCAATTCATTTGCCTGTTAACAAAACTTGACAACAGCCCTTTCAATGGGGCACAGCCTGCAGTCCGAAGTCTGGAAACTGGAAACTGGAGAGCAGTTATTGTGGATGCCACGTGCCGAGCTGTTTGATAAATAACGCTTGGTGTCAGTTTTGCAAATAGCCGCGCATTAATAACGCCTTTTCAGTACTTACAATGTTGCTCTGCTCGAGCTCAACGAACATCCTTGGAAATATGAAACTTTTACTTCCTTTGCATGCAAGGCTTGAACGATGTCATTAATTTGCACTAAAGATTATTATCAATGCATTATCAACGTGTTTAAAGTTCATAAAAAAAACAATCAAATTAGCATTAAATTACTCTCCATTTTTCCCAAAAAAAAACTGTCGAATATTCAACAAAAACTTTGTTTTTATTTCCCATTTTGCAATCTACAATTGCATTGAATGGAGCAACAGTTTAAATGTGAACAACATTTATTTAACACACTCACAAATAGTGATTTATGTGGAGCTGGGTGAATCTTTTGGTCAACTCCTACCGCAATGATGTGTTAGGCAATTCTGGTAGCTTTTACGAGCATTTAGAAGCCAGGCCCATATAAAGCTATTAAACAGCCATTAAACTAGCCCATAAAATGTTCTATATACACTCGTAAAATATTCCCCATGTCATCGTCGTTAATTCCTTTTGAGATATTCCCACAGGTTTTTTGGGGGACTCCATCAGATGTTGAAATCAGAATTGGAATTAAAATTGAAATTGGAATTGGAATGTGAAGCGCGTCAAACGCATTTCAAATTAGAGTTTATGTTTGGAGGCACTGTTGCCGCTCCAATTAAGTCGACTTTTAAAATGAACAGTTTACAATTTGGAGGCTTATCTTAAGGTTCTGTGGTCTGAGACTACTCTAAGAGTTATGGCCATGGAGATAGGCGCAGTGGCAGACGCTTTTCAAAGTGGACTTGAAAGTTGAACTCACTTTTTTGCAGCTTTGCCATGTTGTTGTTGCTCTCGTTCTAGTTGTTGTTGCTGTGTTTGCGGCACCTTTGAATGGCCATCAAACTTGGCCAATTGTTCTTCAATATCGCTTAATTGTATATCATCAGCAATGGCCGTATTCACGTAGCAGCCGCCTCCCAGCTCCGTTTCCGTGCTCCGCCTCAGCAGCTGCTCGGTATCCGCATTGTGCAGCCAAACGGCGCTTCGATTCCGGCAAACATTCAAGCTACGCAATGCGTTCAAGGGCAACAAATTAGGTGGCGGAGGTGGTGGCTCTGTCACTGGGGGCATGCTCTGTCTGTGTTGCAGTTGCATGCGTTGCAGCTGCGCTGGACTGAGGCTGCCCGTGAGCATGGCCACCTCGACGTCATCGTCGGTCTCGCCATTGCAGGAGATGCCAGACGAGTGGAAGTGCTCCTCCAGAGCACTGACATGTTTGCCCGACGGACTATGACTATGACTGAGGCTGGACAGATCGCTGCTGATCAGACTCGATTGTTGCGAGTGCAGCGCCATGGCCAGGCTAGGAGCGGGCTTCTCGAGGCATGTATGGGCCGGCAGCTCCAATGCAATGTCATAAGGTGCCAGTGTAAGTTGCTTTGGCTTCGTTTTACTCTTTACCGCCGACTTGACCACGGCACTTGATCTAGGCGAGCTTGAGGTGGCACTGGAGATGGGCAATGTGCGATTCTTGGAGCAGCTGGCCTTCATCTTTCGTGGCGTCAATTTGGTTACCGTCGAGAGACGCGACTGGTGTCCACTGCTTTGTGGTTGCTTGGCGGCCACTGTAACGGGCGGAGCTGCTGGAGTGGACTCCTTCCGTTCGCCAGAGGCAGAGCGTCGGCGACTGCGTCGTATGCTGGGCATGTTGCGTGGAAACAACTTGCCCGCATCGGGCTGGGAGCTTTTGGAGGCACTGTCGCAGCTGAGACTGTTGCTTGGACTGCCGCTGCTGGTGCTGCTGCTGCTGATGTCGGTAATGGCCAAGACGGAGGCGCATTCGCTGTGCATGATTACCTCGCGATAGTTTTTTGTTGCATCATTTTGAGTGTGTGGCAGACAGATCTTCCACCAGCGTTTCTTGGATAGCAACTTGGACATATTGGTCGGAATGGGAATTGGAATTGGAGCTGTTGGAGCTGTTGCTGCCAATTAGCACATGGCCCACACCCCTTTCTTGGGCAATGGCAAAACACACGCGTCAATCACAGATCGGCAATCAATTGACACATTAACGAGACAGTGCAACGCGGTTGCAAGTGCAGTTGGACGTTAAGTATGGAGGTATGCGGCATGCACAGCAATTACTGTCAGCTGCAATTAACGGCCAATCCGTTTGTTCTAATTACGTGCGCAAAATCAATGAGAAATCACTTCGACTAAAATGGCAAAAAAACGCACGAGAAAAGCGCACGGTTTTCAAACTGCCGCGCGATTATCAAACGAACCGTTCGCTTTGAAGTTGCGTTCACAACTGAAGCCGCTGGGCCGCGTGTAGAAAGTTGTCAGCCTAAAACTAACAATAACAACTTCAGCTGAGAGCCAAACGAGATCCAGAGAGGGAGAGAGCAAACGTGAGCACGATTGGAGCTGAGAGCAAAGCCCATCGAGCCATACAGGTTGGTGCAGGTCAAACTCAACACAGTTGTTGATCGCCGGCCTAAACTCACCACTCACCACTCACCACAACACTCAAGCGCTCTCTCTTTCACACTCTCTTGATTACAGCGAGTGATAGACGCTCACTGGTGGGCAAGTGCAATGGAGTGGAGGGCACAACAGGTGCCGGCTGCCTGCTGCCGGTGTCGACAATGAGCGCATTTGAGTGGGGGTTGAGTTATTGAGCTGATGAGTGTTTTATATATTCATTTTTTGAGTGCATTTCTGGTTTGTGGCCGCATTCTGTACGCTTATTAACAAGCTATTGGTGTGAGTCGTGAACGTCAGGCAGGCGCTACTGGTTGCTTTAGTGGCTGCAGGCTATTTGACACATTTCAAGCACTTTGCTGATCTGACCCATTTCATCAGCCCCAACGACAGCTGCAGGAGTGAAGCGGAACTGAGAACTCAAAAACAGCAGCTGAGGCTGAAGCTGCTGCCGGGGCTAAGCTTGAGTTTAATTTCGAGTTTAGAGCCTAATGCCACTGGGCGTTTTGTTGGCACATTAGCAACGTCATAGTCGATCATCATTACAATGCTATTCGGCCGGAAGGGTCGCTAGGAAACGAAAATGAAGCGAACACTTTGATGAAGGAGAAATAAAAGCCCAGAGTTTTTTATGCTATGATTTCACTCTTGGCAATCTGTGATACGTAATTGTTGAACTTTCGTTTAAATCTTTTCCTACTTTCTAAATTTTCAACACTTTATAGTCAAATAATAATTAATTTCCACATAAATATTTTCTGTACTTTGCTTTTGTTTATGGAACATTTATTATAAACGTGACGTTAACTTACTTTTAAAACTTGCCAAAAAGCTGTTCCATTTTACTGTCCAGAACTGCTAGCGATTCACAAATTGTTTGCCAAACTGTAATGAGAGCAAAATGCCAAAAAGCAAATAAATTAAAATGCGTCGTTCAAAGTTAAATATTTGTTAAGGAGCCAGGGATGGTAAATTAACCAAAAATGTGCAACTAATTGTGGAAAACTGAAAACAGTGGGGAAAATAAACAAAAAGCGAGTGCGAAAGTATTTTAATTACCAGAATTGCACTGACAAATACAGACGCCCTCACTTATTGCCCAAAACCAACGAAAAGTGCGTCAAAACTTTATTTGACAGTTCCAACTGAACAATTCATGAAGTGAAATGAAAGCGCAAAACGAAACAATTTTGATTAAAACTGCGACACACAGTTGGCAGTTGGAAATGTCAGCCAAATGTAGTTGGCAGTTGCCAGTTGGCAGTTAGCTAGCGGGGGGCTGAAGCTGCTACGTGCAGCATCTCCGACAATTGCCATTTGTGCTAAGTACAGAATGGGAAGGGCAACAGGTAAAGTCAACGTCACATACAAAAAAAAGAGAAAAATAAAAAGAACTGAGAAACAACAGTCGTAGGACATAACATAGCAACAACGACCAACGACAAACGACAACGCCAACGACCGAATGCTCCCCGCGACGCCGCTGCAAAGGTCGTAAAAGTTGAGATTTTAACGTGCGCTATACACGTGTAACCTGCAGTGCAGGGAGAGTGAGAGTTTTTAGGGCCAGCGCCAGTGTGTATGTGTGAGTGAGAGTGAGAGTGTGAGTTGATGTCAGGAGTCAGAGCAGCGCACTTTGCCGCAGATGACGCCAGTAAGGGCAGCGCTGCCAACGCTATCGCTATCGCTGTCGCTATCGCGGCCAAGATGGCGTCATAAAGCACTAAAAAGTATTAAAACAATTTACACTTTGTAAAAGCAAACAGCAGCAACTACAGTACAACAACTGTGGCTTGTAGCCTGCACGTGTCCAAGTCCCTGTAGAAAGAGATAAAGCTAGTGAGAGCACAGGAGGACAACTGGCTCGTTTCCTCGCTCTTGATGTGTTATTAACTTTTTCATCTGCACAACATGGCGCCTGTTCCCACCACATGCTTTGCCTGTGCCTGTCATAATCATAACCGTACTCGCATCTCAGCGAAACGACAATATCCAGCCTGGGCGTTGACAATCGCGTTAACGTAATTCTTTTCGTTAAATTCAAATAGCAATTGGCGCTTATTTGCATAAACAACGTGAAAGTCGTAAAGTGAAAAATTGCATAAAATATAATAAGAATGGGGAATTGAAGTGCAAACAGGAGGCGGAAGCGAAGAGAGCGAGGAGAATGCTGCAATTGTTGAGTAGAGAAAGTACGCACCGTGGACCAAATTCAATTCGAATTTAAAGAATGGATATACTCGTAAGATTTGAAAGTATTTGAATAAGGCATTAGGCATATCAATGGCAAATTAAACTATTCATACTATTTCTTGACTTTCACACTTGTAGCTGTACAAAAAGATTCTAGTATAATGCCAGAGTTTACTCCACAGTGCCTCACATTGCCATTCATTCGTTCTCAAGGAGGCTACCGTTACATCCGTTCAACCAGAGTGGCGAACCATTCCATGCGTAGCCAAGTCAAGCCCTATAGCAATCTATGGCATACTCCATATTGCAGGGAGCTGCTCTTAAGACAATAAGCAGCCAGCGTAACGACCGGAGTTGTGGCAAAAGCAGCGGGATCCGAAACAATCGCATCCAACCCAAAAGCTCTTGTCTCCAGTTTTCAGTTTTCAGTTTCCTGCGTAGGCGGCAGCAATGTTGCCCTAATGATGACGTCGCTGCTTGAAAACTGTTTGTTACTGGGGAAATGTGGCAAAAGTCTCAAGTGCTGCTTGCTGCCTGCTGCCAGTTGAAGCCCCGTAATATTTATGAAAAATATTCTTTATACGAAATGTGATGACAAAACAAGCAGTCGCAATCATTGCGTTGATTTGCAAAATGGCGCTGATGACAGTCGTTGAGTAAAAGCTGGGGAATCGTTGTCGCTTTGGGGAAAAGGGAGAAAAGGAAGAGTCGCTGCCTACTGCGTGGGTCTACTGATTTTTAATTAAAAAAGCAACAAGCAGCATCAGTGAGCAAAAATCACAAAAAAAAAAGGAGAACAGAACAGAAGAGAACTCAAAGTGCGCGTCACAAGGTTTCCTTTTGTTAATCGACTTGATTGTAAATATTTTCTTGCTGCCATCTGTACCGCCCTGCCCCGCCCTTGGCCGCAATGTGTCTGTTTGTCATGGTGCGGCGACTGTCGCTGTTGTTGTTCTTGCTGCGCTTCTAACGGCACATTCACCCAGCCCCAGTGACAGTGCCACCACAATCAGGCAAGAGTTCCCCCCTTATGCCAGTTCCATGCCGCACCTGTCCCTTTCCAGCATCCTCCCCTTGCGAGTGTGTCGCAACATTTGCCTTTGTTATTTATGGCAGCATTGTTCGTGCTCCTCATGTTGTTGCTGCTGCTGTTGCTGTTGTTGTTTTTGTTTTTGACAGTACTGGTGTTAGTGTTGGTATTGGTGTTGCTGTCGTTGGTGTTGCCATCGTCCCTGTTGATGCGTTGCGCGTTTTTTCACGCGCCAAACGTCAACTAGGGTGGCGTGAGCAGAGAGCAGGTGAGCGGGCGGGGGACGGCTAAAAGTTTGTTATTGTCATTGCGTTTTTAATTTTGACTTTGACACAGCAACAACAATATTACAACTAGTACGACTGTCAACAGCAGATGAACAAATATTTTGGTAACAACTTAGACGCTTCAAAGTAACGGAAGTCGAGTCACTGATCATAGGAAGACATCATTAACAATATTCAAGTTCACCTGATCTTACCAATATGACATTTAGTGGTTGACAATTTGATTCCAATTCCATCACATTTTAAACCTGATATAACCTGTTATGGCACTGTTCTAATGATCAAATAATTGAACAATTGATCAAATTTGATATAAATTTTCAATCTGTTATTTATATCGTATTGGTTTTTAATTACTTTTCTATTTAACAATACATAATTAGCCGTTGGGTCATGCATATAATTTTGAAGCACATGAAAGAACCATTAGTTAGTCGAATATATTGAACCAGACAAACACTAACTCATCAAGAAAAATGAAAATATACATTTTATATTTAGGAGCTCTTTTCTGTGTCCAATTGGGCAACATGGGTACTTGGGGGAAACTACTAAAGCTCACCGGAATAAAATGTGATACGCTTGATCCATCATATTGTACCTTCGAAATCTGTGATTTAAAAGCAATCAATCGAAATATTAAGGAAATTAACATACTAGTCCGGCTGCATCAAAAACCAATAAATAATGTCACGGTACGACTTGAATATAATATGTCAATTGTTGTTCAATCTACTTTTAATGCTGCAGGTTCGTTTGGAGATCATTCGACGCCATGCAGCCTCTATGACACCTGTGTACAAAAGCGAAATTGATGGTTGTAAATTTTGGACTAGCAAAAGACGCAATCCAATTTCACAAGCCGTCTTCAAATTCTTACGTCTGGATAAATTCTCCAATATAAATCACTCCTGTCCCTACGATGTGAGCTCCTCAACTTTTATTCCATTAATGTTATCATTGACTTTTTCTTTGAACTTAAAGCACGATATTATTGTAAATCATATGGAGATCTCCAAGGAATATAACATACCTCTTCCAATTTCAAACGGTGCCTATATCATAAAGGTATATTGGTCGGCCTACAATATTCTGCGCGGCATCACGTCTAGTACTATGGAAATTTCTGATTAAGAATATTGTTTGCCCAATTCGCAAAACAGAATTCATAAAAAATATTATTTGAGTATGGACAAAAATATATATTTCCAAGTTTTCTCTATATTAACATGCTTATGATTGCTTATTATTTACTTAAACAATATTTATGATATATGCTTAATTTTTTGAAGCTACATAATCCAATATTAGAAATAAGCCAAGAAGATCAAGCAATTTTAACATCAATGACACTGTTCTAAATAGTTTTCTGAATAATTAATTTCCTTCAAAGTTAATTGGTGACACATTTTGACGTTAATGCCAAAATTGTAAGAAACCAATGCTTTAGTTGGAAACTAACAAGGAGCTTAGATTTCTAGAAAAATTAGTTGATGGAATTATTCTCGTTCTTTTCAGCATGACATCATAATCGATTATGCTTTAATTATTTATTGGCAATTTTTACAATGCATATTTTATAATTTATGTAATGTATTTTAAAATGTATTTTATATTAATTAAATGGCAGACTGGCAAATGTGGGTGCTTGGGATACGCGGCAATTCCTGAGAATAATTTAATTACTGCTCTGCTAAACACACAAAGTCTATGTCGAAAAGTTAATATAATGAAGTGATAAGTAGCATTAGATAGTCATTTTTATAATATACTAGGGTGCATAGCCGAAAAAGGGTGTTAGCAATGGAGTGCAGATAATCTAAATGGAGATCTCCTTTTGATAGCCTAATTATTTACACTGGTAACTTTTCAGATTTGTCTCCTGTTAGCAACATAATTGCTTACAGATATGTCGGCCTATGTTATGGCCTACTAAAATACGTATAAATAGAGCAGTTCTCTGTTACTTCAGTTGGTGGGCAGCAGTCGTAGGTTGCGGACGTGTAGTGCAGAGTTCCTCTAAAGTGCCAAGAAGAAGACTTCTAATTAAATATTATTAACTATATTATAGTACATAGTATATATATACTATATACATATATATATATATATTTATTATATACTATTTACTATATACTACATACATATATATATATATTTATTATATACTATATATACATATACTATATACTATCATCTATACCATCGTCAACAACCTTCATCATCGAATCGTATACCTTCTTTTGCTTCCCACACAAATGTTTTTAATACTAACTCAAATGAATATTCCAACGATTGAATTTTCGTCGCTAACTGAAAACAGCTGTTTTGTTATTCAGTTGTATATGTTGAGTGAAAGCTCATTTTTCTTTCCGCTTTTGCGAACTTTCCCACCGTTTTTCCAAAAATTTTCTTACAATCTAACAATCTCCTGGCAATTTTGAACAACTTAAAAAAAAAAATCAGCCAAATCGGCACAGTAGTCTAATAAAAAACAGTCACTCTTTATATATATAGATGTATATACATTTAAAAAAAAAAGTCTTCTCTACTCGCTAAAGTAAGTATATACATGTTTAATCTTAATCTGAGTTGGAAATATATTAGAAATAATAATAATAACAAAATCAAAAACACAGTTTATTGTTTTTTAATTGACATGGAGGCGTCTAACAATAAAAAACGAAAACATATTTATTTAAAACAGCCCCATTAATTAAACTTTTCGAAAATAATGACAGCAAATCATAAGTCTAAAATGTTTTGATATTAATGCCGTGCATTTTTTCATTGCATATTAATGGCAATCTAAATTATTGTCATATCTTGATATTAATTCAGGCATATAAATGTAGAGTGATGACTTAATTGGAAAATAAATAACATCAAATGCGTTAGTTTAACACAAAAAGCGAAGTATAAAGTATCCCAAAAATGAGACTACATTTATATAAAACAGTTATCCTCTTTGTTATCATTTGTGTTACATTTACCTTAAGCACAGTCATTAAAATAACCGGAATAAAATGTCACGTCATTGATCCATTGTTTTTAAGTGTTGAAAATTGTGTCATGAAACCAGTGAGTCGGGACATTAAGGAAGTTAATATGGTGATCAGATTGCATCAGGTACCAGTTACCAATGTAACGGTGGGTGAAACAACAGTTCTTTGTAATACACGGTAATCTATAAGGCTTCCTGCAGGTTAGAGTTGATATCTTGAAGCGTGGCTACACAGCACACTCTTTGATTCACACAACTATTGATGCATGTCAGTTTTGGATAACTAAACGCCGCAATCCTGTGGCCAACGCGATCTACAATTTCTTGCGTCTGGATCAATTCTCCAATGCAAACCACTCTTGTCCCTACAATGTAAGTTTTCCAAACATTTATCTTAATATTTATTTGCTTATTAAAAATAGTATTACTTATCATACGACCTTGCAGCATGATTTAATTTTCGATCATCTAAGGTTCGATAAGGATATGAATCTACCCCTACCTATCGGACACGGTGACTATGTGTTAAAATTGCAATGGAGTATATTTAGTGTTCTCCGTATTATTTTCGACGTAAATATGAGAATTTCAGATTGAAGAGAACAAAAAAGAGTAAACTATATCTATTGTGTATTCAAATAAATCTATTGTATACAATAATTTTTCCAGGAGAAGCTTTTTTCATGGAATAACATTTCAAATTGGAAAAGTCAGTTTTCAGCAATTACTTTACAGCTGTATTAAAGGCTGTAATCCCGTCCAATTAAATATTTCAGGATTAAAACGAAAAAGGATAATTTTTTCTATGGAGTTCACTTTGTAATGACTAATAGTTTACAAATTATGATATGCATTGAATTCCGATTAAAGAGGTTTAATAAAAGTATGTAATCTTCATAAGTCTGGCTGCCAACCACCAAAAAATATTCATTTTTTTCTAAATCGGTTTGAATGATGAACAACATGAGCAATTAATTATACATTAAATATAAATTATTTTAAAATAATACATTTAATGGAGATGAAAATTTTACAATATTAATGGTTTTTGATTAATTTTGAATAAATCAAAATAGATTATAGATCAATAAACTTTTTAATATAGCAGTTAATTGACGTCAAATAACTGTAAGTACTGTTTGTTCATTTGTCAGCAACTTGTTGACACGAAATTAACGCATTTTTTGTGCCCAACATTCGAAGGCAGGTGAAAGTAAAAGCCAATGCACGCACAATGTTGCAAGTGCGACAAGCTCTTGTGTACACAATTAAATGATGTGTTGCAAGTCCCAGTCTACAGATTGCAGTGCCGCCTGACTGGTTCAATAAACGGTCAAACAGGAAACACCCTCAATTGGACAACTTTGACATAAAAGCAAACAAATGAAATGGCCAGATGAATACGGTTAAGTCCAAAGGCAAACAGTTACCGTTATTAGGACAACAGGCTTGCAGAAGTGCAAGCCAAACCTTCTACTCTCGGGAAAGGACTTTTATGGCAAGGAAGAATTATGAATATTGAATGCACCCAAAGAGCTGACATGTGTGTGTGAATGTGTCTAGCTCAATAAATGTCTGTGTCTGTATTTTGTGTCCTGCCTGTGTAAATAATTAAATTCTTAATTATCTCAAACCACACACAGCGGGACAGGGCGAGAGAGAGAGGAAGATGGGAGCAAGTCGTAAACTCTTGTAATATTTAGCCGGAAGGCACATGATTAGTCGCATTAAACTTCATTTGCACTTTCCGCTTTACCTGTGGATTGGAGATTGGCCCTCAAAATCTCAGCTGACATTGCCATTTAATTAATTTTAATAATTTATACGTTGAAAAATTCACACATGGAAAAGTTGTTCTACTTGTGCAATGTTTAAAGCAACTGAAAGTTGAACTAATGTTTTGTCTGTGGTTGCTTGACGGTGTCAGAGCGTTAATGAGCAAATTAGTATTCATTATTAGGTGTCGCCTCAGGGTGATAAGCTAGGAGCCTTGTGGTTTTTCTCAGCATTTGCATAATGCTACCTTATCGGAGAGTGGAGGGCGTGCCAGTGGCAAGTGGCAAGTGGCAAGTGGCAAGTTACAGTTGCTGCTGCCAAGCAGAGTGAGTAAATTAAAATAAATGTGCTTGCAACATTGTTATTTTAATGCTCATACTTGTAGTTGTTAAGTGTTAATGATACATGGCAAAGTTGCGTGCCACATCTGTCTAGGGATATGAACCCTTCCCAAAGCACCTAAAATTCTACTGAATTCCATGCCGAATCATAGCCGTATATCCGCATATTGACGGATATTTACTGCCTTGTGAAATAGGAACCCGACCCAAATTAAGCATTCGTATCACATGACACCTTTCCTGACTCATTACTTGTCCTTGCCCTTTTCCTTCCCCCGTGTCAATTAGCTGGCGTTGAACCTTGGACAATGTTTTGTCTGGCAAATGGTCCACTTGATTGGCAGTTGGACTTGAAGTTCATTATGTTATGCTTACCTCGCTGTTACACAGTTGGCGGGTTGTTGACTCCTAATCCAATTAGAAATTTACTACTGGCACGTCGCAGAGTTGCTTAGTCTTGGACTTGGACTTGGTCTTGGCTCGTTAAGCAATTTACAATTTACTTTACGACCCCAGTCTGGAAAACTTGGGGCAGTTTTAGTCGAATTTGATGGGTGATGGGCGATGGGCGGACGGTTGGAAGGAAACAGTACAAATTCAATTTGTTAACATTTCAATTTTCACCTTCGTTATTCAATTATGCATAAATGCAGACACACGCGGCTCACACTTGCTGCCTGCCACACGCGTTGACAACCGACGAAGCGTCGTCATTAGAAAATTACCACGCGTAATGATATGCGATACTTGAATTTTAACTTGCAACTTCAACCCTTTTTCAGAGTCGCTGAACTTGAAAAATCAGCACAAAGGCAAACTCAAATTATGCATCGAAGCGGAAATTGTCGCGTCCTGTTGCAAAGCGCAAACAATTTTGATTGAAGGCTCCGACCAACAAAAAAACGCACGCGAACTCAGAAACAAGCGAAAGAAGCGATAGCAATAGCGATAGCATTGACGATAACGAGAACGCTCTCAGATACGAATACCGCTTGCACGTTGTGTTGTGCCGCGTTTGTAAACCGCAACTGAATTGCCAGAGCCAAAAGCATGAGGGAAGGACACGCTGTCTGGCGGTGCCAACTTGCCTGGAGACGCCAAGTCTGCCATCGAACAAGTGTCTACATGTGTGCGCTTGAGTGTGTCTGTGTGCATTACTGTGTAATTCACAGCGTGGGTGTTTGGGCTGATTGTTTTGGTTTGCCTTTCAACCGGCTTCGAACCCAATCATGTTGCATACGCACAGGCGCAGTGCGAAATGTGCTCTTAGTTGGCATTGCAACCTCAAGCTTAAGAGAGAGATTCTAGCAACTTTTCTCTTTCGTTTTTATTTTGCTTTTCAATTGACGTGATAATTGTTGCCTTTGGTTCTTCAGTTGCTTACTTAATTTAATCGAATTGCCTTTGATTTTTTTCATTTATTCAAATTGCTTTATGAACTTAACTTTACAAAACAAATTTTGCAATAAATTTACATTTAAGTAAACATGGAAATAAGGCTCAAAATTACATCAAATTACTTAAAATGCTCTGGCAAAATCTTACTACATTTTCGTATATTTAATCAATCTACTTGATAATAGTTATGTTTATACGAGTAGTACAAAATTAAACAAAATTAAATTGTTGCAAATTAATTTTGTTTTATTATATTTTTTCCAAGAGTATTGTATTTGAAATAAGTAATAATTTTAGCCTATTTTTAGATAAGAAGAAAAATGTATTAATAGTCCAATTTTAACTAACCACTTTAATGTATTCCTAACAAATTAGGTTCAAGCTTAGTTCATTAATTCATTTTGCTATTTTTGTATATCATTCAATTTATTTCGTTCTAAGCAAAATTCCATTAAAATTTGTAGAATGCAAAACAATTATGAATTTAATTAATAATGCTGGGAAATGGCAATCAATCAAGTTGTAAGCTCAAGCAACATCAAAGTTGGACCAATAAAACCTAATGAATGTAAATGCATGAAAATTAAAATCAATCAGTTTTAGTGTTAGTTAAACCCCGACAATAATGCAGCCACTTAAGCTATCAACCAGGACAGGACAGGACAGCAGCGAAAGGAGCAACACCAAAGACATCAACAACAACAAAAACAATATCAATGTGAATAAGAACTACCAGTACTAAGTACGAGCCATGGCCAGCCAAGTTGAAGGACAACATTTATGCCACCCTTGAGATTTGGCATTTACGAGAGGCGTCTCCATCGTCCTTGCGGCTACCCCCAAACCAAAGGAAGCGACGATGATGATGATGACGATGATGACGACGGCGATGGTGGGGACAGGACGTAGAGTGGGCAAGTGGTTGTGGCTATTGCCGGCAGTGGAGGTAGCCTTGTGACCGGCGCAGTTTCGCGGTGACTTGGCAAGGAGCTTGAGCTCGGTCGTGTGCCCGACATCTTTGCTTAAAGTTATTTGCAATTCTTATAAATGTGCATGCGTTACGCACCGTTGGCCAATTTGGGTGAGAGTGGGGTGGACGAGGGTAAGATGAAGTCGGGGGGGTCGGCTGGCCAATGAATAAAATGTGAGCATACTTAGCGACATTGGCTGATGATGTTGCCGATGACGATGACGACGACGACGACGACGACTTGAGAGTCGAGAAGGTGAAACATGGCTTGGCATGGCACGGCACCCTCGAGGCAGTTCAAGGTGCATTCATCCTTCCTTCCCCACACACATTGGATTTGAATGCTTCGCACTGACTTGGCAGCTCTTTTTTTTTCATCTTTCACTTCTTTTCCTGGGCAATTGTTGCTGCTCGACTGTTGGGCTGTTGGGCAAGTGGGGTTGCTGTCTTTGCGACGAGGGGTTGTTCTTAAATCGAAAATCTGAATCTGAAATTGAAATTACTTTTGGCATTGGCGACTTTTATTGTCGGCTAAAAATGTCAATAACGCACTTTTACAACTCTGAAAGCTGCATTCCCGCTGTGGACTCCAAATGCTCAAATTAATGTGTGAAAAACGCACAGCAAAATGGCCGACTTCCTGTGCCGCCTGTCATAAAAGCTGTCTACTATTAAATAGTAATAAAAGATTGCCAGTTCCCAGTTCCCATAACAACAACAACGTGGAGGGCTCGGTAGTCAACACTTTGTTCGCATGTGTCAGTCGCAATTTTACGAGCGAAATACTTTTGGCAAAGTTTTTACGTTCACATCGGCAACAAGCGGAAATGGCATTTTTACTGGCCATCTAAACAGTTTCAGCTACAGCTACGAATGCCGCACAGATTGTGTCCAGCTTCAGCTCCAGCTCCAGCCCAGCTCCAGCCCAGCTCCAGCTCCAGCTGTGTGCTGAGCCCTACTAAGGGGAAAATTGAAAACTATGGTAAATGGGCGAAAAGGGAAAAGTTTTGTGTTTTCGCTGGGGTTGGATCCATGTGGGCAGCATTTTCTGCTGCAATGGCACAAAAATTGATTTGTTGTCGATTTCAGTTGGACACTGACCCGCCCCCCTCACCCTCTTCATCTTTGGACGATTTTTGTGGGACAAGCATTCAATGTTACAGCTTCGTTTTCAATCTAATTTATGAGACTGCAAGTGCAAGTAAACATGTGCGACAAACGACCTTATGAAGCCAAAGTTTTTGGCAGAGCTGTTAAATAAAAACACTTTTTGGTTTATTGGAATTTGAGTTGGCATTGAATGGACCTGCAGCTGGACAGGATGTCGCGCGCTCTCTCTCTCTGTCTTTGCCTTTGCCCTGTCAGCAGCAGAAGCACATGCCATTTGTCTTCTTTGAATCATTTCGAGTGCTGAAAACGTGTTGAGTGTTGTGAGTGTGCAGGGGCGAATCGAAACGAATCGTTCAGATTGAGATTGCAGATCGTCAGTGATCGATTGGACAGCAACGACACAAGACTTATCTTGCAGCTGGCAACCAGAGACATTCAAACATTCAGACTGCACATTTTGCCTACTCATTAAAGTTCCAAGGCAAAAGATGTGCTAAATTTGTGGCAAGCAATTCGCTGTTCGCTGGCTACTGTGGCATGCGTTTCTCATTAGCCAGAAAAACGAAATTACATATAGTTAACCCCGTGGGGTATTCGCATTCATTCTCAGCTCATGACATTGCCCTTTTAACTCATTTACCATTTGCCAATTTTCCTGAGCATTTTACTAGCTGCCAGTGGCTTTTCCACGTCTGCATCCACCTACTTAATTATTTGAAGCATTCGCACAATTTTCACAAACATGTTCTTCTTCTTCACTTAATTCACTTTTTGCTGTCAGTGTCTCGGCTCTTGGCCAGTTGAGAACTGGTTGCCAAGGTGGTACACCCAATACACATACACACACACACACACACATGCTCAGTCTAGATAGTAGCCGCACATTCCTTCGCTGGAAGCTTCACATTTATGCCAAAGTTAAGTGAACTTGAAGCCTTTTGCCAGTGTCTTAGCTTCAGCTACAGCTTCAGCTTCGGCTTCTGACTCTGCCACTGTCTTCTGCCTCGTCGACTGCCCTTATCTGCCCCCCTTAGTCGCATAAGTTGTGAGTTTTTTAATTGCAGTCTAAATGGACTTCAATGAATGCAGAAACAGCAACATTGGCGGCGACTGGTAGCTTGCAACTTGCAAACTGCAACCTGCGACTGGCGGCAGTTTATCTTTTGATTGTTTGCTGCTACTTCTGTTGCATTGGAAGCACTCGAAGTTGTCTCGAAAAGCGAAACAAAGTCACAAACGGAAGACGACGACAACAACGACGAACTACGAACGACGAACGATGACGCCTTTTTCAGTCAAAGATTTTAATTACTGCAAAAATGTTCTCAACATTTACAAAGTGCACTCTACGTAGCACTCAAAGCGCAACACTTGAGTCGCATTTGTAGTTTGCAGTTGCAGCCAGTTCTATATGCGTTTATTTAAAAGAAATTAAGAGTTGCGGCTGCTGCTGCTGCTGCTGAGCCTTCGTCATCGACGGGGCTTAATGCAACGATTGATATGGCACATTAAAATCGCCGGCAACTGGCATTCGTAAGGCCCCAAGATTGATGATGCCGCACGGCAGTCGCTCCGCTTATCGGCAACGGTTGCAAGCCGCAGCCACTAGTTGCAGCAGTTGCAACAGTTGGAGCAGTTCGAGCAGCAGCTGCCCAAAGTGCACGTACTTTGTCTAACTGCCAATGCAACCGTCTGGCACGCCATGACCATTGGCAATGGCATTGCGATGGCCACATGCAGCGCACGGCCACAATTCGTAAATTTATTAAACGTCAACACGGCACTGAGCCAAATAAACTTGTCTCACGACAACTGTTGGATCCCAGCCACTGCCACCGCCACAGCAACATCGACAGTCACAGCTCCAGGTTCAGGTTCAGTTTCAGGTTCGGAATCAGCCATGGTGCCCGGCACGCAACAAACGGTTAAAATTAATAAAGCATTTTTGCCTTGGCTTATTCGTTTTGCTTTCGCCTGCTTACAAATGTTCTAGACAGCGGAAAGAAGAGAGCGAGGGCGAGAGCGAGAGCGAGAGGGGGGGAAGATGACAGAGACAGCCACAAACCGCTGAAGATGCAGCCAATCTATGGCTCGTCTTACCATTTCTGTTGACCACTTTTGCCAGAGTTGAGCGCGCGCAAACAACGTTAACTTGGCCAGAAAGTTGCCGTTGCCATTGCATTGCCATTGCCGTTGCAGTTGTCGTTGCCCACTCAGCTCCCCCCTTCCGTCTCCCTCTTCTGTCCCCTTGTTGGCCAATCGCAATTGCAGTCATGTGGGTTTTCTAACAGTGATATTTATCTGCGAGTGCAATTACCGTTGTATGGACTCGATTAGGGTCTGCTGGCATACTCATAACTCGGCAATGAGAATCAGACTCAGCTTGATACGAGTACTCATATTATGTATCTCTATCTTCGAGAGTGCATCTGGTAAATTGAAAAAGCATAATATAGTCGTTGCTTTGCCACATATTTCCTGCACTTGAGGAAGTATCTTTTGCCTTAAAAAGCTGGCCAGCATCTTACTTTCTTCAAGAGTATTTTTATATGCTATAGCATATAAGGTGAGGTCTAAAATGTTAACAATTTCTTTAGCAAATGATATTCGCAATCCGCTTAAAGGCAGCATAATTTTACGAGCTTGACTTTATTAAATTATCTATTAAATAGTGAAAGGAAATCTTGTTAATTTATGTTGTTGTTGTTTTGACACTTAAGCAGTTGCTATCTATGGATTGGCCTGAGTTGCAATCATGTTCATTTCAACTATAATGCAACTTGTATCTGAATGTAAATCTTGGCCAATGATTAGAAATTTAATAAAGAAACTACAACGAGCTCAACATAATAAGTGGCAAGTAGCAGAAGCTGGCCAAGGAGAGGGAGGAGTAGGAGAAGAAGCAGGAGGAGGCGAAGTAGCTACATAAACGAAAACAGATCTTAACTTGCGGCCTGGGTTTGTAATTGCCTCGAAGAGATGTTCGCTCAGGTTGCTCCCCGTCTTGTTCATGTAGCTCGTTTTGTTAGTTGTTGTAATTAAAGTACGAAAATGGACGGTTGCAACAAGATACAAGCTCACACACACACACACACACATAAACACACGCACTCAAACACGCGATTAAAAAGGAAAATTTCTGCAGAAGCAGCAAACAGCAAAAGAGCAAACAAGAGCAGAGCCAACTCCAAGGGAGTCCAGTTTGATGATCATGGTGATCAACTACAACAACAGCAACAACAAAAGCGAATCGTAATTAGACTAAGAAGCAATTTACAATTTCAACTTTAATCTTGTTAGTTTAATACGCCTCGGAGTCAAGCTCAGCTGAAAGTGTGAGTGCAGCTGGGATTGCGTGTCCCGGACTATCCAGAGGATGTGGGTGTGGCCAGCCCAAACACGGCCAGCGGCCACGCCCCAAGCAAGCGCATCTAGAGATGAGGTCAGTCTGCGGTTAGCGAGGTTAGCAACGAGGGGGCATGCACGACTAGCAGTTACTCATGCTTACAACAAAATGTGTCATAGAGAGGGAGTTCATCTTAAAGAATGCTGATTTATAAAATGCTCACATTTTCTTTATTCCTAATATTAATAACAAATTTAAAATAGCAAAGTAATAAGAAAATTGTTTAATAATAAATATAACAAGTAAAACAATTATATTGTGGGATACCCTGCCAAGTCATTACACTGCTACAGGGTATAAAATTGAGCTGTTGGTTTTGGCCTGCCAGGCAAACTGGCACATTGACTCTGTGACTTATGTGGCAAATTACAGCGCCTTGGCTTCCAAGAAATTGAAAAAAAAAATAAAAAAAATAGCGCCAAATTATCTGCATTGTGTTTTATTGCAAAGCCAAGAGCAACTTGGACTTGGACAACTACAACAACTCTTTCGTCTTGATGCGCGGTGTGGCACGTCATGGACGCCTAATTGAATTTCACATGACGCAGTCGCTTGGTCCTTCAGCTAATCCTTGCCAGCTCCACGCTCTGCGTGTGCAGTGTAAGTGATAGCTTTGTTTTGGCTTAAATATGGCTGCCATTGAGAGTCTCGATGTGGAGTATGAGTTGAAGCTGTGGCTCAAGCAGGAGACGTCTACATAGACAGGGCAACAATTAATTTCACACAGACACTTGAACTTTTTGGCTGCACAAATCCCAGCCACTTGCATTGGACTCCTTCCCTGCTCCCTCCTGCAGCTACGCCTGCTAAAAGCCCACCGCAAAACTTTTGCCACCGAGCGAGACACATAGAAAGAAGAGAGAGAGAGAGAGAGAGAGAAGGAAAGTCTCTCAATGAGTGCGGCATAGTTTTGTGTGTTTTGTGGCTTGCGCCAGCTTTAGCCAAAACAATTTACAGGCTTCCCAACTTGCCTGTTTATTGTTTATGGCATCATTGTGCTCTATTGTTGCCGTTCCATCCGCTCCCATTCCCACTCCTGCTCCTGTTGCTGCTCCTATTGCCAAACTTAAATCCTTTTAGTACTTTGTTTATGAACTTGCGTATAAATTCCAAAATTTTCCACTACAACAAAAGTTGTTGTGCTCATTTTTTGTATAGCAGATAATCCCCTTATTGCCACTGTACACACGTGATTTGTGTGTGGCATGTGTTACATATGTATAAGTATGTTGAGATTGTTTTATGAAAGTTTGCAGCAAATATGCTTTAAGCCACCCTCCGGCATTACGTATACGACATGAATTAGTTGGATATTTAGACAAATTTCGATTTTTGCATAAAAAACTGGCTACTCTATTAAACAAAGTTGCTAAAGATATTTTACTATTCAGCACACAAAGCTCATTCAGAAGAAGAGCATCTAGAGAACACATACTAAAGACTTAAAGGATTCTCACTGTCTTACTTCACTAGGCAATTAACCATATTAAATCATCGCAAGAAAATGCAATCATTACCAGCTTATGCCACTCAATTCACTCAGATAATTTTTCATCTCTAGAAGATCACAGCTGTCAATTGGCGAGCACAGGTGTCTTAGGATTACTCTCAGCATTCAGCTGAAGCTGCAATTCTAGGGCTTCTTCAAAGAATGCAAGACAGTCCATTTTTATGCGAATGGTTGGTCTGTGGCAAAGGGTGGCTCGCTATGGTTAACATTAGCATAAACTTGGAATGCATTTTGCTTTTAAAGAGGACATCAATCCGCGTCACATCATCGATGACTGCTTTGCGCTGTAAATGCAAAAGATGTCATGTGGTGTGCGGCTCTGTCAAGGCAAAGACGCACAGTGTATGGCTCTAAATTCAATCTAGTTGGTAATTTGATGGCTGCTACGCGTACGTGTATAAAGCTGACATGGCCAAGTTGTTGGCCATTGTCGCTCGTTACTTTCATTAAGCACCCAGCACTTGACAATGATGTATCCGAAGAGTATGTGAAAAATTGAAGATGCTTCGCTACGAGTTGCACCAACAACAACAACAATGAGATGAGACGAGACGGTCAGTTGGAACCGGCTCTACATGAGAGACAAAAGGTTTGCAACTTAAATTGGGCTCTCGGTTAGTTTTTGTTGTCCCTCCTGCTGCTGTTGTTTGTTTGCTTAAATGTTGCATTGTATGTTTGGGCTGGGACCTGGCAGCCGTTGACTGCATTTAGCGTTCATTTGATGAACAATTCAGTGCCATGACTTTGCCTTGCACTTGTTGGCCAAGGCGTGGGCAAACAAACGGTAGCTGCCATCGAGGCAGCCACAAGTCGCCATCTCCATCTCAAATGTATCTGTCGTTGTTTCTGTTGCAACCCCTTTGTCGTTACCACTCCCTGGCCCAAATGACTGGCATTCTTGCCGCAAACGTTCCTTTCATACTCTTACATGAGCTTCACCACAGCAACTATCATTTTCTCCTTCAATGGGAGCATTATATAATTACAAGAGAATTAATTATTAATAAAAATGGCATAAATGATAATCAGTAAACAGACTATTTGCAAGCTAATAGTTTGATTTAAAAATTAATTAATTAATTAAATTTGTGGTATTGATTTTCATTACTTTTCCTACTACTGATGTTAAAATTATTATTTGTCTTGACGATATGTTTGATGTGTAAGGGTATTCCTATTTCGATGTGCTGCAATCTTCTTGATTGCCTCTTTTTGTTGCTGTCCGATGTGGCATGTTATGCGACTGCGATTTGAATTCAATCAAAATGAGACACACATTCAGAGTTCTTCGCTCATGCAAAGACAAAAAGCATTGCCGCTAAATTGGCCGCTGGCTTTTTATGTTTCCTGTGACGATTCTTTGTTTATTTAACTAGCAATTTCTACTTTTATTTCACAATTTAAATACCCCGAGCTGATACACACACACATGCAGACAAACAATCCTCCTACGGGCAACCACATGATAGTCATGTCAGAAATGAATACATGAACTTTGTTGACCGCCGCGCCAGAGATTTATGTGCGCATGCGCAGTATGCAGCTCTCCGTGATCTGGTCGACTGCGTCTGGGCCCGCCAATTGACGTTAATTTATGGCATCGGCATGCACTCGACGAGCCTAACAAGCCCAAAATGCAACAAGCTCCGAATCTGCCAAGGAGCAACAACAAAAACAGAAAGCAAAACACCAACAAACAAATGCAAACGGAAAAACAAAACGCAACAAAACTTATGAACTGCTTATGAGTATTTATTTTTATAGAAATAATCAGAAAGGCAGTCAAATTTATTGCACCGCAATCATTGGCCGGGCCCAGAGCAGCATCAGCAGCTTTGTCCCATGACTGCAAAAGGCTTGCCTCGCTCTCTTGCACAATTCCCAATTCTTTTCAATCTGCCAGTGGCCCCAAGGCAAGTGGCTCCAATTCGCATGGCGATGGCAAAAAAGGACTTTGTGGCTTATCAGCAGTCGCTTAATGCGCTGACATGTTTAATTTTCGGGCGTGTTCGATAAGCAACTGCTGCTGTTGCTGTTGCTGTCAAAGCACAGGTTAGTTATGTAAACGAGGGGCAACCCAGTAGTAATTGGGCATTTTTATGGCCCCTGCTCCATATTGTATCTGTGATTCATTGAGGGCACCTCGCTGCACTTTAAACGGCACCTGTCCGAATAAAACAAGTAAGAAAGCCACAGGCGAGAGTACTTGACTGTAGAATACCCGATACTGAGACTGATTTGTCCTTTTTTTCATGCTCTATTTTATTTTTTACACAAAATATTGGTATTGCTCTTATATCTTACATATATACACGGTGTAACATTTACTCCTGGTCAAACGCTGATGTCAAGCAATTTAAAATAGGCTCATTTGAACTTAGTAAAAACGAAAATAAAGAAATTGTATGGATATTGCAATATATTAAGCTTGGATCGCGCGTCTTGGTAATTGCTGCTCCTGGAAAAATATCTACGAACCTTTATATGATAAACACAAATGCATTAAATGAAAAAGATGATGAAAAATAAAAATTTTTTAATAAGTACTATTTAAATATATGTTAAAATATAATAAATTGAATATTTGCAACAAACAATTGGCTTGTCGCTTTATCCACGAACGAGTATTCTAGTTTTATTCGAAAGGCCATCAAAATATATTGTCCTCAATTTTAGCACCTAGCTTAATAGTCTCTGATATCTAGGTGTTTGTACAGACATGGCTCAATTGTCTTAGCTGTTGATGGAACTGAGATGTCTCCATTTTCCCATTTCGGTTATCACTAAATTATAGTACCCTTCTATACTATGGGCCGCGGGTATGAAAACTTCAGCTGATCGCGGAAATTGAACAAGTGGGCCCACCAGAAATCAACAGAGTTAGCTTAATGGCTGACAAATGCTGATTGCTGCGGTTACTGTTGCAAGCCGCCAACTCGAATTATCAGCCGTACTGCTATCATTTGGTTGTCTTTAAGGCTCTGCCTCTGTGGCAATGCGGCACTTTAATTGAAATCGAAAGGAGCTTAAAGTGTTTTGCGATATGGTTGGTTGGTAAGTGCTGTGGCAACAAACGCTATCAAATAACTCTTTATGCCCCACAACGTTGCACAATCAAAGCACAAGCAGCAAGCGTCGTTTTAGTGTCAATTTGTAGTGGCTATGGCCAAGAAATACTGCAAAATGTACATAATTTATGCCACAGTCATTTATCGCCTGCTCTGCATAGTGAGGTGGTGAGCAGGGGGGGTGAGAGGAGCTTGAGCTGCTCGACCGCATTTCAAACAGTTAACGTATTTTTCAGTTACTGCCAACATCAAACACAAACATGCACATTAACTCTGTGATAAGTCCAAATAACTAAATTTGTCAACGTAACTTTTTTGGCGCGATTTTCGATGCGTTTTGTGCGCGTTTCGTGCGCGTTTTATTTGGTTTTGCTTTTGGTTTACACATCCTGCAGATGCGACATGTTGTTGTTGCAGCTTATCTCAGATGCTGGCAACGAACAAGCAACAACAACAACAATAACAGCAATGGCAACAACTGTCGATTTTTTCAATCTGGACAGTAAAATTACATGCAAATCCAATTAAGTTGTTAACTCTTCGCTCGATGCCGCGACTTTTCTGCATTTCCCTTATTTTTGTCTTTTTTTGTTTTTGGTTCGCAATTTATTTTAATTTTTTGCTTCACTTTGTATTGTTGTCTTTTGGCTGTGCCAATGTGAGTTGGTTTTTAAGCTCTTTAGGGTCACTGTGGCGCACTCTTTGCGTTTTTAATGAGCAAGTGCTCTGGACTGCATTCGGGCCATGGCTTGGGAATGATTTCACTAGCGGCTGCCAAAGTGTTGGCGTTTGGGGCTATTGCTATTGACCAGCTGTGATTAAATCACAATACTTGTCATTGTTGTTGTTGCTTTTGCTGTTGTTGCTCTGGCCAATTACTCGTTTATTTACAATGCAGCAAAAGCCAAAAGATTTTTGCTTTAATTTAGTTTCGTTTTAACTCGTATTTCGTTTGGCTTTATCGCATATCTGGGAACTGCTTATAATTGGCAATTTAAAGCGAGCCACAAAAGCGCTTATTTAAATCAATTGACCAAATGAAACTATAAGCCACAAAGCCAGTGATTTAATGGCCTAATAACACCGCATTTACGTGGCCAACTAAATAATGTATTTTATATATAATAGTTTGTTAAACCGTAAATAATAATAGACCAGACATTCAGTAAGTATCATTGTTGTCATGTGTATTTGTTTAACCGCAGTCTTAATGCGATGATATTACTTTCATTAAATAGCAAATATAATGTATTCTAATTAATAATTGATTTGCCTATGTATTTCATATCATTTAAATATCACAAATTATTCAATATCAATTTTAATTTATTGTGTATTTAATCGACTTTTACTTTTAGCAACTAATACAACATACCGAAAAACATATAAAGTTACTCTTAAACTATTTACATGTTTATTTTCAATCTCTTTGAGAATTGAAAAGAAAAGAATTGCAAACGTTCTGCCATTTTTGAAATAAAAAAACACTTTAAAATCATCAACTAAACGCACTTTTGTTAGTCCCATGGTAGCTGCATTAAGGTGCTTAAAGTGTAATGACGGTATAAAAATTAATAGTTTTTAAAATGCATAAATGTTCTAAAAGCTAACTAGTGTCTTAGCAGTAGAAGAAGAACTTATTCAGCCAGGTAAAAGAAAACTTGAAGAAATATAATACCCTGAAGTGCAAATATTCTTAAGCTTATTAAAATAGTAATGATTGTTTCAAAATTAATAGTTTTAAAGTGCGTAAATTTACGTAAATATACTCGTACATGTATAGTATTTCAACATATGCTGTGAAATGTTTGTATATTTGTACTATAACTATTAAATTAAAATTAATTTCCCCTATTATTACTAACAAGACTCCACTCCGTTAGAGTATCTGCTATTCGTTGTGTTGTCAATTATTAGTTGCTTTGTTTTTATTGCTACTCGGGTAATTACGACATTGAAGTTATGTGCATCATTCTAGTTGCATATTTATGCTCAGCCAGGCCACGGCAATTGCTGGGCCCGCCCTCGCCATTAACAATCTGCCTTTGCCTTGCTTGGGCAATGTGTGTTTACAAATGGACACTTACCCGTGGCAATGGTTGATGGCTGGTAATCCAGTGTGGCAGCTACTCTATAATTGAATTCACGAAACTAATGATTCATAAGCAAGTCGTTGTCGGCAATTAGAAGACCCTCGCACACGCACTGGCACACACAGATACAAACAGACACACACTCATAGACTTAGATAGATAGTCAGTTGGAATGCATTGCAATTGCGTTAAATGCACAAATTTATGAGAATTTAAACAGTGATTTTCACGCTTTAATTACCCAGGCAACCGGCAAATGGCAACTGGCAAGTTGCTAGCGACTAATAATAGTTCCTCGACTGAGACCGCAATTGAGGTTGTAGCATAGAGGGAAACGAGACATCCACGCATGCGCAGCAGTTGCCACAGCCAACGAACTTAGATGGGGTCTTGGATTGAGACTCAGACTCAGACTCAGACTGGTCTGCGTCTTCCTGGCCGCGGGCAGAGCTGCGTTGGCTACCTTTCCAAAAAGTAGCCGCCAAACGGAACGCGAAACTGCAACCGTGTAACTGCTGCGATGGCGTTCACAAATTTCATATGGCCTCGCGGCGTTTTGGCTTTAATTTATTGCAGTTTTGTCGGCTTGGCACGGCCAGCGTTTTTAATATGCACTCTGTTAAGTAGTTGGAGTCGGTAGTTATATTGCAGATCTTAGAGATCTCTCTCTCACTCTCCTTCTCTCACTCTCTGTTTCTGTTTTTTTGCACTACATCCGTGTTTTGGTTCTGCTCGCGTTGAGCTTTGTTTTCGCACTGCCAATGTTTGTCGGCAATTGCGCGGTCTCTGTCGCTGCTGGGGTCGCAGTGGCTGCCGCTGCCGCAGCTGACGTCGCTGTCGCAGCCAAGAGCAACGAGTTTCGAGTCTGGAGATTGGGAATGAGAATGGGAATGGGAATATGAGGATAGATGGGGAGCCGGTGCCGGTACATTGGGAATGCTCAAGTTCTTTTACTCGCCGTGCAAGTTTTTTGCTGTGTCTCCATCAGGTTGCAACTGAACTGGGGAATGTGGCATAGAACTGGGAGAAAGGGAGCATCTTGTCAGCGTTGCCATACGGCCAAAATATTGAAGAGCAACCAACGGCATTAACTTCCCAGTTATCAAAGTTATTAATCCCGTTCGTCTCACTCGTTTTCAACTGCATAACGATAATAATAATTATTAAACTAAAGGAACGCACCTCCTTCCAGTTGCACTGGAACTGGGGCTGGTAATGTAGCTGTCAGCTTAGCAAAAGCAAAATAGTTGAGCATAGTTTATAGCCCGATCCACTTTGTGGCTATCTGATGAACGCTGTGCACCTTGACGCATCATATTTCATATGCAATTTGAGTGAAGCTCGAGAATAGATAGAGACACTAATGGCCAGATGAACTCCACTCAACTCAACTTGACAGAGAGCCGTGCTGAGCTGAGCTGAGCTAAGAGAAACTGCAGCCCTGACCAACCTCAGCCCAGAGCGAAGATCAGCCCATTTAAATTACAAGCTTTCATGTTATATAATTTAATTGATTTCCAAGCACCTCTAAGTTCAGTTCTAAGTCGAGTCTCTGCCTTCACGCAGCAGCAGTTATGCTATTAGGTAAATGATAGTGTTAATCATCATCGGTCAACCTGTTGAGAAGAACCTGATGGGGATGGAGACGGGGACGGGAATGGGAATGGGAATTGAACGAACTGACAGGAGCAAGGCCATAAAAATGTAACAGCCATTTGGTCGCAGATCATCATTGTCTATGTTTTATGATGTAAGTAATTAAGCCATAATCGTAAAATACCGTTCTTTTCTCATTTAAATTAACATACTAAATGCCGTAGGCCGTACAACAAAGTGGAGCAGAAACCATGGAGATGAAGAGCTGGAAAGCACCCAAAGCTGTCGCTGCTAACGGATCCACTAACCAGACGCCTTTGGCCATCCGTCTACGTCCTCGTCACTTGATCATGGCGACAACGAGAAGAACGACATCGACGACAACCACAACCACAAAACCAATCTCAACGAGACAACCACCTCAACATCGACATCGACATCGTCTGCGGATTGATAATGATGTGGAGCATACATACATATATTGTATGTGTAGTTCCAGCCTGTCGCTGTCGTTCGAACTGTGAGTTTGAGAAATGGAACGCCATTGACTGGCCACCGTCTGCATAAATATCCCGGCAACAAGTTGTCGACATTATATAGAGATCTGCTATTGCTTAGAGCCAGGTGCAACCCACGCCCATTCTTTGTCTCTGTCTATGACTTTGTCTATGTCTCAAGTTCAATTGCATATTACAATGATTAGCATAAATGTTCAGCCATACCCACAACATTTAATAAACATAAACTTTGCGTTGAGACCACAAACATGCTCTTCACCAAATGCTAAGCATCAATTTAAATTGCTTTCTAATTTTACTTACAAGCCTTAGCTACCTCCATTGCAGTCTTTTGCACAATGTTTGGCCATTTATGGTCCGTTGCTCATTAGGTTGCCAACTCTGCCCTGCTCCTAGCCAACCCTACTACTACCAGTAATTTTAATGGCCTATGTATGTAAACTTCTATTGGCACTGCCGCTGGCTTAGACGATGGCCAAGGCGATGGCCATGACGCTGGTCTAAACAACTTTGGTGGCAGGTGCAACGGCAATAGCAACGGCAGCCGAACAACACGTAATTACAAATTGCAAGTTGCTTCCAATTTGGCTTTAATACTCTTCTGGCTAATAAAAATGGCATGCTTTTACCAAACTTTGCAAAGGTTAGTTCACGCTTTTAAGTATTTACGAGTTTGTTAACACAATAAGCTAACTACCGCGGAAACATTAAACAATTGGCTACTTCAAAATATATTGACTAATTTGCATATTCACTAAAAGAATTTTTACATTTTAGCAAATCACATTCAAACGATTTATTTTTAATTCTTATTTTTATTCAATTTGTCAAATTATACAAAATACTCTTCTACTATACTATACTATATAACATTATTATTTATTAGTGATTTCTTTTATTTACTAATTGTTTTATATTATTTGTAGTATTTTCTTAACTTTACCAATCAATTTAGCATTACGTAAAAATGTTATCTAGTTAACAGTGCTGTTAAATAACTTAACACTCTCAACTGTTGAAAGCAGCGATTATTTCACTTAAGGTCTATTGAATTAAGCATAAAAGAAATTAAATTTCTACCATTTTAAGCACTTACTCCGTGTGAAATTTCTGTTTGCTCCTCATTTGCAGGTGTGCAGTTTGTAAGGCTCAGAATCTTTAGCCTGGCAAGGTAACGCATTCGTCACGATTTTTTTCAGCTTTTTCGTAATTTTATTGGGATGAGCAGCAGAATGTGGCATGAGGAACGAGACGCATGCGAACGAAGTTGCAAGCATTTTCATTTCTTTTATCGCACATTAAATTTACAAAAATAGTTTTAACACCTTTTAAGCTTACAAGCATGTGTTGGTCTGGTTTTCAGGCCCCCTTGCCCCACCATTGATTTATCCTTGCCCCGGCGTACATGATCTTTGCTGGTAGACATGCGCTGACCATGGCCAAGACCAACAACAACAAAGCGGCGACGACGACGACGACAAGATTCGTACATAATCCAGCCATTATTTCTGCTCTACCTCTGTGCCGGCCTTTGGTTCATCCTTTGGCCAGGTCTTCTCACTGGACGCGGCTGTCGACTTATCGCAAAAATTGCGTCAAGATGTTTTAATGCGACCCGTCCATGGTGCGGTTTGCGACTATAAAAATGAAAGCAACTTTGGACAGAGCCACAGCGAACATCCTTTTTAATTTAAAACATTATCGTAAATTCTCTGGCAATTATGCGCGATGTTCAAACGTTCCAGCATCTGCCTGCTGGCAACTGAGCCAAAATATCCGCATCGCATTCACATTTCGCATTGTCCGTACAGTCACAACACATGTCCAAAGTTGCGGCTAAGTCGTCGTTGCATTTGCTGCAGTTGCAGTTGCAACTAATGCTAATGAATTGGTTGTTGCGCCATTCTCGAGCTTGCCACAACAGCTCGAACACTTTGGCTGCGTGCTGCAAACAGATTAGCGTACATTCTCTCAACTTACCACCTGAAGGCCATGCCCCAAGTGCCTCTCTGCCGTTTTGACTAACTAGACAGGACCATATCTTATCGCTGGGGTCTGTCGACACGTCGTTTGCCTAAAAGATATCACCATATCGGCTTGTGCGTGCATTGTTGTTATAAGTCAAGCTCAAGCTCAAGCTCAGCCAGCCCTTGGCAGCAATCGACAGATGCCAAGTGAGCTCAGACAGGCTCAATAAACGGCAATAAACTTATGCGATTATCTGTGGACGGAAATTGCGTATAATCAGAATTTCGCAGAATTTCGCAGTTTTCAGTTTAAATAAAAAATCAAGCATATGTTGGCAATAAAAACAAGAAATTATAATTGAGAGGGCATAATAAATGAACTTATAGTATGCCTTTTGTTACTACAGTGATTTCTCTTCAATCGTCTTCTGATAAGTGAAAGTTACCAAAATTGTTTACTCCAAAACCATAAAGCAATTAAGCAACCCGTCGTTTTGGTTTAAACAAAGTTCGCATCGAAGTTGTGCAGATGTCTGAATGGAGTCTATATCTATTCAGTCTGCACTTTTAGCCATTCAATATGTAAATGCCGTACTGTCTGCATATTTTACGAACTGCAAAGTAGACAAGTTTTGTTTTAAAACTGTCAACGCAAAGGCTCGCAACGCCTACAATGCGAATTGTCCTGTCGTTTTTTTGGGGAGTGGAAAAAAAGACAAAAAAAATAAAAAGGGATAAAATAAAAGTAGGAAAACAGAGGAAGATTGTGCGTTTGAAAAAAATCCGACTATAATAAAATAAATTGTTTCAATGCACGGCAAGTAATCCGCTTTGGCGGCACTCATTCCTTGCGGTTTAAGATTTATGCACTGCAAAGTCGCTTTCCATGGCATTTTCTTCCGGTTTCCTTGGCTGCGAAAGTGAAAGGGGTGCGCGGCACGGTCTGGCCATAAATTAGCTGCGCGGAATGTCCTGTTGCGACTGTTCCTGCGACTGCTACTTGTGTTATCCTGGCAGTGGCACTTAAACACAGTTAATCCCCGCATTGCTGGCAAAACAAAGTTTGGCAATTTCAACATCTTCTTTTCCGGTTTTTCTTTCTTGCATTTGGCGTTGAACAATTTTCAATTAAAGTGTTGAAAATTTAAAGTCGTCGCGTCCCACAACCAAACACATGACAAATTAGCTTCCTAATGAGCTGAGACATAAATCTTGACATGCTTTTGGCACGCACTCGAGCAAAGCAGGGCTCACCCACTTCCCCTCCCTTCTCACTTTACAAAATGCGATGTACAATCCACAACAATAAGCTAGAGTCTACCCCGCCCCTTGAGTCGCCTTGTACACGTGTTAAGGCAAACATGAAAGCCAGCCAAGCCAAGATGGCATTAAGGCTTCATTACAAGGACTTGCCAGCGACTGCTACCCCAACTCCTTTGGGTTGCCCCGTAAGCCGAGCCATTATTAAAATGAACTGTTAATACAAAGACAGTGCAACGCTTGATTTAACTACACACCAACCACGGTTGGCAAGCAAATTCAATTGAATTTCAAATTAAGAAATCATAGAATCAAAGCAAATACCCCAAACCAGTGGCAGCTATCAGCTAACATCTAAAATAGACAAATTAATGTAGCTTTAGGATTGTTCTACTATAGTTACAGTCGTAATTAGATATGAAGTGACGATTCTATTTCAGTTCAATCTTCAAGAGAAAGTTAAAAAGAAGGATAAAGTCAATGCATTAATTTAAAGCCAGCAAACAGCACTTAGCACTTCACACCTTTAGCATTTCAATGGGTTATAGTCCCTATTATTTTTAGGCTCGAGATGGGTCGAGTTATCGTCGTTTAAAAGCCGCCCGCATCATCATAATAAATGGCGCATTAAAAAATGCAAAGAACAAAATGCCGTATCAAGTGAAACTTGTAAATATTTAAAAGGCCTTTCACATTTGCTTCGTTCTATCATAAATCCCATGAGCAGCTGTTATAAATAATAAAAGCATATATATTTAAATGCCCATAAATTTGCGATACGGATTTAGGTCATTAAACTGTACTAAAAGAATTCAAAAAGGCACAAAAAATCAGTGCCTGCTTCTGGGCGCACGTGAATTTCTACTCGAATAGAACATAATGCTCTCCCGGCTGCCATAATACTCGAAGTTGACTGTAAAGACCCCATTCGAATGCCCATTGCAGTGCGTATTATTAGCATAATAAAAATAGAAGCAAAGCTCACACATTGCCAGGGAGTAAAGTGATGAGGGCTAAGCCCGGAGCGGATTTTTGGATTGCAGATTGCCGGACAGCAGCTGAGGGGCACTGCGTGGACAATATAATTTTATGGGTTCACTTTTATTGTGGCAAAGTGTCTTGAGCTTTGCTTTTTGCTTCAAAAGGCAACATCATCATTGCCATCATCGTCATGGTCATCATCACATCCGAGGTAGGCGTTGAAAGCCTTTGCCGCATAACATTTAAATATTATGGGCTGTGGCTCACACGAGTTGCCATAAATGTTATAACAAATTTTGTGTTTTTTGTTTTGTTATTGCTGCTGCTATTAAAACACTCGACATATACTCATATCACATGTGCATATGGCATTGACTTTCAAATGCGGCCGCAGTTTTATTAAATGCCCTAGCCCGGGCTAACCACAAATTGCAAATGCTCACCTGGTATCACCTGGTTGCAGCAGGTGCCGCAACAGTCATATATCGTGATGTGGAGTACCTTTGTCTGTGCATGTTTTAATTAAATATTCCATTTGCCTAAGCCAAAACCAAAAGCCGCAGTTAGTTGTGCGGGTGTAGAGTGCAGTGCATAAATTCTGCACTGACAGTGGTCGAAAATGCCACTGAGTCCTCTATACGAAGTACCTGACATGTCGTCCTGCCTGTATCCTGCGCTCAGCTGTGTGCTGCATGTTTGCATTAAGGATTATGTGTGACTGCTCACGGCATTGCAATGCGAATCAGAGCAATTGGTTGGGGTCTCTGTCGCATTTGGTGGCAGCTGTAGAGCTCTAGGGTCACCCATGGTGGCCAAGTCATTAACACATGCTCGGGCAGTGGCTCTGACTGCGGTTGTGCTGCCTGCATGTGGTGCAGGTGCTTTGCGGTCAGACAACTTTAAAAGTTTAAAGTGCCAATGACAATGTGTTGTGTGTCCTTTTCGTCATATTGAATTTCAATTAGCCGTTAAAATAATCAATTTTTTCCCTTCGCTTGTCGCGTAAATGCAACGCGACCAATAATGAACCACAAAACATTTTACAACTGAATAAATAATTTGCACATTAATTGCATGTATTTACTTTAAGCCCTTAATTGCGCATACGCCCCGATAGTCAGTAGCCAAAAGTGGCAGCAACTAATTGAAGAGGCCCACGTGTAAATTACATTAATTTTCATTTATTTGCCTTGTTCAAAAAGCGAAAGCATTCAATAATTATTTAGAATATTAAATTAAATTATGCATATTTGCAATTAATTAAAACGCACTTTGGCTGGACATCACTTGTAATTTGAAGTACGTTTCAGCAATAAATCATTTAAAAGGCAATTGCACCGTCGAATCAGCCGAACGCCAATAATTAATGGAATAGAAATCCTATTGCATTACAAATCATTAAAATTCAATGGAGACAGCCATAAATTTGAGCACATTTAATTTGAAAACTGCGTACTCATAATTCACTTTACGCACAATTTTTAATGAAAATGTCAAAAGAAAAACGAAAACGAAAAACTTTTCTGTTGGCAACAATGGCTTAATGCAAAATGCGAGCTACTCGAAGTGGAACTGGAGCTGAAGCTGGAGCAACACTTGATGTCAATGATAATGGCGACTGGTGGCAGCCAACGGAAGCGGAAGTAATGCCAAATAAGAGAACTGTGTGGGAGCAACAACAAAAGGAATGAACAAGGCGCCAACACATAATAATGCCATCATCAATGCCAAACAAGCAACGGAAAACGGCAACCCAATCCAAAGTATCGACAATGAAGAAATTGCAGTGGGGGAGGAGTGAGAGCAGAGGGGATGCCAGAGCGACAACAAATGATGGAAGATGCTTTAAATTAACAAGCAAATGCAAATAAGGACGCGCCAGGCAAAAGGGAAATAAATTAGATAAAGGCAAAAAGCAACAACGCAGAACAACGCACAGGACAACGCCGCGAGCCGCAGCACGCGCAGGATTATTACAACAGGACAGGACAACAATACCAATAACAACAATGAGCAGCGGCAGGAAAAAGGACAACGCAGTAGAGCTTGCGGCCAAATGGAAATACATATACTTGTCCTCGTATTTCTTTTGTATTGAAGCTAAAGATTTTGCTGGTTCGTTAAATATACCAAAGACATTCGGGCCAAGGATATTGAGCATACTAAGGATACTCAGCATATTGGCATTGGGGGTTGGGCGGTGTGGGGTCCAAGCCAAATGTCAATAAGTTAAGTGGGCATGGTCACGTTAAACGGCCGTCTGTGTGACTGGCATGCCAAAGCACCCAACGAGCTGTAGCCCGGGCATTAAACTTTGACTTATAAATATGATTAAAACATATTTTCGAAGCAAGTCGACCCAAGATGAGGTGGCACTGTGGAGAAGGGCGGGCCAGAGCCAGTTGATAAATGTGCAAAGTTTGCTGGCTTAAAGCTCAGCAGGCAGTTGGCAAAGATGCCGATATAAATCCAATTTAGTAGCTACCATAAAAGTAGCAGCAATCCCAGTGAACACGCCCACACCCAAGCTCGTCTCATGCGCTTTCTCTCTCTCTATATATCTTGAACTATTTGCATGATAAAAATCTTTCATCAAGTCAAGCGCCAAAACAATCTCAGTCTTCGTCTTCGTCTCAGCTGAATCTCCAGCTCCTTCCTCGATCTCAGCATAATTCGACGATTGCAGCGTGAAGCGGCGGCTTTGGCCTTTGTGTGGTAAACACCTAAAGTAGTAAACTGGGATTTAAGCACACACACATACACACACACGCTTGGAGCATTCACCTACGTGTCTATAAAAATTTTACGTCGTTTACATCGGCAAGGACAAAAACTTTTGCTTGGCTCTGCCAAAGGCAACACAAACAGCAGCAGCAGCAGTGGCAGCCAATGTCGATTGAGAGTTGGGCCGTGGGGTTGTAGTTGGAGGAAGGTAAAACGTTATACAGGATATGCCTTTTATTGCTATGCGAGAATGGGAAATTGTGATGCCTGAATACATACATAAATTCTTGGTTATACTCGAGTAAAACCCAATAGGGACATTACCAGTACGTCCTACTACTGAATCTATAGAATATGTAAAATACTTTTCAAAAAGATTAAAATTTTTGCAATTTTAATACGTTGCCGGGCACAAGGAAGGTGCTGCCAGGATACACACATAGACACACACACATACACACACACATACAACATACGTGGGTTGCCAGCAGAACTTCTCTATGTAGAAAGTCGCAGGGCAAACAACAAAATTTAAAAGTTCCCCTCAAGTTTCGCAAGAGATGGAACAACTCTATGTTTGTCCATGTTTGCTCTGTAATTGTTTTTCAAAAAGTTTTATAAGCAGCTGTGTGTTTATAGGAAAACTCCAGCAGTTACTGCAAAAATTCCTTTGGCTACTTTGAAACATCAACTCACAAACTAAATACACACAGTTTTGCATTTAAGTGAAACATCTAAGCATATCAATCATCCCTTAAATGTCATTGAAAACAAATTTCATTTATGGAATTTATTGATTTAAATATTTGTGCAAAGTTAAATCAAAACCTTCAAATTCATAAAATAAATCAACTATACGGGAATGCAACCAGATAAGTTTATAATAATATAAATAAGCAAGAACTTCATGTTTTGATTTTAAAATAATTATATCCTTACCTTGCAATGGAAATAAATGGCTTTTCAATAAAATACACAATAAATATTAGCTCTTCCATTAAATATTATTTGATTGAAAGTGATTGGATTTGAAACAGTTTTGTGTAATTAATGAGAAATTTCAAATATTTATGTGAAGTTTTTGCGTCCTTCTGAAATTACCTGTAAGACTTTATTTTTTTCTCACATTTTAAGATATTTTAATTTGTTGAATAACAAATTGAAATTTTGTTTGAAAGCAGATCAAGTTTTTTTTTAATTTCAATAGTCTGTTTATGTTGTTTTATCTTTAAATGATTTTAACTTATATTCATTTCTTATTACCAATTGAAGCTATTCACATAAAATTTATATTTTTTTATAAATCTGCTATTTATTTTCGGCATTTCTCCTTTTAGCTTTCTCTTGTTTTCACTTTTCTTTGTAATGTCCAAACACGCGCCACCTTAAATCATTCTTACCCTAGTAAACTCATTGGTCACGGCGTCCAAGTCCAAGTCGGACCCAATAATAACTCAGGCAGGCATTGTGCTGTGTTTTAAAGCCGCTTAAGTTCATGAATCCGCTTCCGGTGTAGCGTCCGCTTATTAAGCAACCCGCGCGCACCTTGAGACTTCCGTTTCTATGAGAGACGATGATTGCCATTGGTTGCCTAGCATATGGCCAGCTTCTATCCCTGGCCGAAAAGAAGACGTTTAGGACACGGCATTCGGTATACAGCGTATTCGTACACAAAGAAACGGAATGGAAGCCCCATCCCGGCCCAGAACTTGGCATTTAAGATAAATGATCGCCTGCCAACAATGCACAAAGAAGAGTCACAAAAAGTTTGGTCACGTTTGTGCTATTTGGCGGCAGAGGCATATGCTTCATGGGGTGGCAGCGGCGCCAGCATCTTTAGACAAGGTGGGGGGGTTGGTGGGGAGAAAGCTGGCAACGTCTAGGTTGCATTCACCTTGCCGCTATTTTAATATGGAGCTGGAGTTTAAAATTCAACACACATGCAGCAGCTTAAACGTTTTAGAAATCTATTTTTCAAATGCCAAGTCTGTCCAAAAGAGTGGGGACTACGAGGGTAACTTAGGGAGAGGCCAGTCACATGTGTGCGTGCAAATTGCCAAACGTTGCGCGCATTTAATTGAAACGTCTGCAGAGCAGGACAGCGAATGGGAGGGAGAAAGAGAGAGTAAGCAGGTGAAAGTGTTGGTCTTGCAAAACAAACAATTTTTGACAATTTCATAGTAAAAAGGACAGCAAATAAACGCCAAGTGGCAGAATGACAGAGTAAAGTATATACAGTTCCAAACGTACGCCAGACATTAACTGATGTTTATCCAACTCCCGCTGTGCAGCCTTCAGTTTGGTGCAGTGCTCGTAAAGGATTAACGTGTGCCGTATCACAGTATACTCCACCCACTGCATGTGCTCCAGCTGCAACTGGAACTGCTCGAAACTCTGTGTATGCATCAGCTCGTAGATATTGCTGAGGACAACACGCGGAATATGTGTTTCCATGCGCTTGATCACACTGGCATCCAGATCGGGCAGCTCAAGGATCAGTGTTTTGTAGGCAACTAGCGAATCCAATGTCTTGTTCATGCGCTGCAAATGTTTAAGGATCTGACGCAATGTTTGCTCCTGCATTGCCGGCAATGTCCCAGCCATGTAATTCAGTGTGCCCAGCGCCTTGTCATAGTTGCCGCGACAGACGAACTTGACAATTTCATTGGCCACTCGCCGTTGCAATGGTGCCAGTTCATGGGACATTGCCTGCAAGAGCAGCACATCTTTGATTAATTTGTATATTCACTAGCTGACCTGGCACTCACCTTGTGTAACGCCGTGTGTTGTGTTTTGCTTTGTTTTTTGGAGTATTTTTTTTGTATGTTACCTACTGTGTTCGAATTGAAAGTGTCTTAAAGCAAATGTTGCCATTCCGCTTGATGATGACGCCTGGCTGGAGGACCATAAATCGAGCCACATATGTTGGCATTACAAGTGGCTTCTGCGCCGTCTGCGCTCCCAATTCAAATGGAAATCAAAGAGGGCGTTCATGAGTTAAACACTCCAATATGGCTGCAGCTTCAATTCAAACTCCATATGAAGCTCGCGGCAAGCAGGATGTGGCAATGTGACAAAGTCGCTGCCAGTTGCGAGCACTTGTGGTTTACGACCTGGTGCTGGGCTTCAGCTCTTTCAATGTTTTCTCCTTTTTGCTACATACACGCGACTCAAGTGGTGTGCTATAAAATGGCGGCAAGCATTTCCGCTGCTGGCTGCCACATTGCTCAAAAATTTATTATTCTCATCTAGATGAGTTCATTATTTTGCAGCGGCTGCCAATGCGCTGAGTGCTGACTGCTGAGTGTCGAATGCGAAAACAATTTAATTTTATTGTTTTTCACATAAATTGTGAATTTTTTTTCTCTCTTTGCTTTTGCTATTCGACAGAATTATGCATTGTTTTTCATTTGCCTTTCACAACGATAGATTCCATATGAAATCTGAGACACAGCTCACAGCTGCGTGGAGGGCGGCATAAAAAGTTAGGTGGTCCTTCGTTGCAATGCTCCTAGCACTGTTGTTGTTGTTGTTGCCCCACATTGCTGGCCATATAATTGAGTCACGTTTGGCCCGGGATTACATGCGCTTCTGTAAAATATTCAGATTTATGCCGCGATGTCGATTCATATGCGAGCATATATAAACAAATTGCTGTTGCGAGTGTGTGCTGTGATTTACGATAACCATATACTCGTATGCATATTAGCAAAGTATGGCAGCCTGGAAGGGTCTGAGAAGCGGCTACTGCAGCGTAAATAAAAAGAATCTAATGCTTTTTTATAGTACTTTTAAAATGGAAAAGTTTTAAAGTGTATTTAACCCTCTGCGCTGCACTCTATAAATAAACAACAGACTTGTTCTGAGGTCCTAAATTAACTCATTTTGCAAGCAAAGTAAAGCCATTTCAATCTTTTAAAATTTAACAATATTATTATCAACAAATTGTGCTATTAATTTAAATCAATTCAAGTTTTAAATATGAAACAAACTTAGAGTAAAAGAGCACTTTAAATACATTTAAACCAAATATATTGTTGACAACACAAATATCTACCTTGTTGTAAAGCTATCTCGCCTTCAAGCTGCACCCTATTGATTATATATATAATATTTCACAAGCTTAAGCGTCCAGCATATATCACAGCACCCGTTAAGGCCACAAATAAACCAATTTCATACGTTGTTATTAAAGCAATATGCAACACGCTCAGCTCTCATTTGGCATACGTGTTTATAATGCCAATAACCTGATGCCCCCACACGTTACACTTGCCCCCAATCCAGTCTCAGTCGTCAATAAACAGAAACTAATACATGACAGACAGCGGCGAGGTGAGGACAGAGAGAACAGAGAGAGAGAGGAGAGTTCAGAGTCGAACAGGAATCAAAATTCGTGCTGGCATGCAAGTTCAATGTACATCTTGCTGGGCAAACGAAATTTAATTTATCTGTATCAGTTCCACTTGCCCTGACAAGGCAGCGGCTGGAGAGGAATACAGGCAGGCATCCAGGCAGTCAGCAGGCAGTCGAGGAGCTGTGTCAATGCCACAGCTGGAGGAACACATGTTCCGACAAATTCATCTGCCATGTCACAATGCGCAACGGCATGCAGAAATTTTCCTTCAGTTTAAGGGGGCCTGGCTTCCACCCCAGCGAGAGATATCGTCATGGATATGGATATGCAGGGTTGGGAATTGGGCTTTTTGGATGTGCTACGAATAGTTTGCACAGGCTGCACATGCTGCACGTGACAAGACTCAACGAAAAGTGAAACTTGTTGTGCAAATATTTTTCAGACAAACAAATTTTTGGGGAAAGCGACTCGAACTTAAAGCGGCCCCCCTCGAAAGTGCCTTTTGTCTCCTGCTCCTGCAGATTGGGCCGCAAGTGTCATTAATCAAATGGTACCCAATAATTTCGTCGCCGTTTCAGCGCCTGCCAACCCTTCTGCTCCTCTTGATGTTATCCATTATCCTTTCTGCCGCTTTCTGCCTCAGTTTCAGCTTGTTAAGCAGCCATTTTTGAAATATGAACTTTTTGAGTCCTTGTTGCGCTGACGAATGCCGGCAGTCATTAATAAATTAGGGGTTAAAATGCCAAAACAGCAGAAGGGCTGAGGGGCTGGAGCAGTGGAAAAGTTGTTTATTTAATTGAAAGTGAAACGAGCTAAAACAGATTTGTTTAACTCAATTAAATGGGTAAAAGTGGGTTTGATTTTACGATCCCAGCAGTTGCTGTCAACAATACAAGTTTAGTTTCATTTAATCACAATCACAAACAATCTAATTCCAGTTTCAAAGATGGATAATAAAATTTTAGGCACATGGTACAAAGGCAAGTGCCACGCCCCCGGCATTATAGTTGACGAAAGTGCAGTAACTGAACCCACCCAAGACACACTCATTGTGTCTGAGCAACCCGATTTGGATGTGGCCTATGATGAACTGGAGGCCATTAAGACACGCCTGCTATTCCTGCGTAGCAAGCTGGTGGTAACACCAGTTGATCCCTGTGAGCAGGCGTTTTCAAAGCCCCTAGAGAACGAGTCCTTTGCAACGCCCAATCAAAAATTATTGATGCAACTGCAACGCAGCAACTGTGCTCTCAAGTGCCAGCTGCAGAAATTGATGAAACATTTGCAGGCCACACGTAGCCAAATTAAAGCACTGGAAGCGCAGCGCGCCCAGCTAAACAAACGTCTCAATAAAATGACCATTGAACAAGCAAACTTTGAGGATTTCCAGCAGAGAGTCATTGAATTTTTTGGGGTTTGTCTTGAACGCAACGAGCAGATCAAGATGTGCAAGGTGAATAGCGAGGACTTTGCAGATAAGCTGCATACCATGGTGAAGCACATATCGACAAGTAAGCGTTATCTAGTGTCCATGAAATGCTATAATCAACTGCACTATGATCTCTCCTTGGAGCTGATTCTAATGCGCATCGTTCTCCACTCGATCTTCTGCTACATGATCGATGAGAACAACCATTGTAAGCGGCGTCTCACACAGTAAGTATATCCTTCAGCCGTTCTTAAATGATAACTGCATAATGATATAAAATTTCAGAGAACATTGGCGCTGCTCAGCAATCCTTCCACCCGTGGACAATGCCAAGAAGTAAAGTTTCGTTTTTATTTTATTTGCTGTTTTGTTGCTTAAATTGTTGCCCAAGTTGGCCTCTTCTAATTGCTTCTGAAATGTGGCTCAATTAAGATTATTGGCGCTTCGCGGCTTTTATGGCACTTTGGTGGCACACTCCCTTGTAATAATTACAAAATTTCAACTCTGCTCCCAAATTGCCTCAGATTAATGACGTGCGTTTTTATTTCAAAATGCGCATTAAAGTTACAAATATCCTAGCATAGCCTGCTCTCACTCCTTGGCACTCATTTCCGCATTCGCTGCTCCCTCGGTGCTGTCCACAAATTCTAATCCGACTTTGGACGCCATACAAATGTACACATTCCCACCAGGATAAGACGCTCCAGTTAAATACGAAATGGCATCAGATAAAAACAAAAGCAGATTTGTCTCTCCCACACAAACACACGGAAATACCCTAAAAAAAAAAATGGGGAAGGAGAGAGAGAGGGCAAAAAAAGGGAAGTCCTTGACACAAGCCATGGAGCTGACAGCCCAGAGCTAAGCGGCTGCCAGAGGCCACAGCTCCATATCCTTCTTTTGGAGCCTTTGTCGAAATGCGTAAAAACTCAATTGGTGCGCATTGGCAGACAAACAAACTATGGATTGAGATCATGCTCTGTTCCAGCCCCCAGTCTCCGTCTCGATTCCCCCCTTGGTCTCCTCGTTTCCCCGGGTCAAATGCGCCTCAGTCCTTGTGCTAAGTGAGATAGCGCCAAAACGGCAAAAACGAATTTATTGGAGTCATGTGCTGATAAGCGTGCGCTTCAATGCCATGCCAAATTACAATGTTACATGACGATTCAGCATAACAGCAGCACAACGAACTGGCAATGCTCTACACACCTTTGGCAATGTACATCTGCAAATAAAACTGCTTTTAAATACGTCTTCTTTGTTTTTATTTTCCACGTTTCTAAAACGAGTCCTTAAATTCCGCTGCTCGCTGGGAGTAGGGTATAACAACATACAGAGATAGACATTGCGAGATACAGGCAACAAACATAGCAGACATCAGAACATGGCTGTAACACAGGAAACGCATTAGATACTTTTTGGTTCGGTTAGCTGGGTCTGAACCTGGACCTGGCATGGTCAACTGGCCAACTGCTGTGGCAGACATTCGATGTGCGATAAAAATCTGCGTAAAATGATGCGGCAATTTGATGAGCAACTAACTTCGGGCAATTAGTTTGGTTGGAGTTGAAATTGGAGTTGGCGGAGTTGTCGTGCGTGTTTCTGTTTAACTAAACTGTTGCACCAGTCAATGAGGGATAACGGGGAATGAAAATGGGAATGGGAACTGATATTGGTATCGCAAAGGGGATGTCTAATGGTATTTAGCGTTAATGTGTTTAGCAACTGTTTGAAGTTTGGTGATTTATGTGAATAGATGCGGCAATGAATTCTAATAGTGTATCTTATGAAAGTAAGGTCATACCTGTTCGAAAGAAGCAACCTATTGGGTTTGCTACTTTACGTACTCTCAAGTCTATGACAATGTAAAACGTAAGGCGAAATGATGGCTTCTTGCCTTTGGGCTGTTTCTGTTTAGCAGCAATCTCAAAGATACATTCAAGTGCTTGAGTTTGCACTGTACTTGTGTGTGCCGACCGCAAAAGTACAAATAATTTCCATTTGGCCAAAGCATCGTCAGCAGCAGCGCCAACATTTGCATTTTTCTTCAGCCCCAGCAAGCCCACAAAATAGACAAACATGCCTGCAAGGCGGTAACTGGAACTTCAGCAAAGAGTAAAAGTTCGCACAGTGAGCTGTTGTTGATGGTACGAGTATTTGTATAGCCGAGAGATATGTCTACTTATAGATACTTTGTCTACTGGGCAAACGAAACGATGCCGCACAAGTTGTAGATAAATATGGCATAGATTACACAACTAGTTCGGCCCAACAATGAAACTTTTTACTGCGCCTAGACGACAACATAAGTATCTATTTTTCTTTTTCTCTTTTCTTAACGCACACATGTAAATGCATACATAAGTAGTATCTGTGTGCACTCGCACAGTTATTTATGATTTTCCTGAACTCCACACGGTAGTCTGTAGCTCTTGTTCTACATTTGAGAAACGCATCTTTCAGGGCGCCGTGGCTTAGTTGGTTAAAGCGCCTGTCTAGTAAACAGGAGATCGTGAGTTCGAATCTCGCCGGGGCCTACAACTCAAATGGAGTTGGTTGCGCTTTTTTAAATCATAAATCGTATTTTCCAATTATGAAATGGCAATTTTAAACAGTTGGCTCTACAAATTTGTACCGTCTGTTGTCATTTTCTATTTGCGTCATTTATTGTTCCTTTCCTTCCTTTTCCGCCATCAAATCCATTAAAGTTTCCTGTTGTTGCTGCGATTGCACACCAACTGTCGCACTTGCCATTAACATGTTCCAATTGCCGCAATAATTGTTTCAATAATCGTTAAAATCAGCAATATTGCCGGGCGCCATGAACTGCCAAAAGTACTGTTAAAGCGCAAGTGGAAAAAAGCTTCAACTACAAAAGCTCCCTCCCCTGTTGCGCTTTTTTTAGCCAGGTAAATCGACAATCACTGTGGCAGCTGATAAGCATAGCTAAATTTAAACCCTATCAGTTAAATAAAATTATGAGAGCTACAAAACCAAAGTCGCCCAACTATTGCACACCCTGTTTTACCATTTATATTGGTCATTAACATACATATAATAAATAAAAACAAATACTGTTCTCTGTTATACAAATAAATATACAAGTATGAAAATTTGGAGGAACGCTAGTTTTGGTTAATACATTTGCTATTTTAAAATAGTTTCTAATAGTTTCCATCTAAAGATAGATTTTATACAATCAACTCTTCCAGATGGCAAATCAACAAACGAATATAACGAGGTAGAAACCTCTTCTTTATGTGTCCACACAATTGCAAAAGCATACTTCATTCTGGTAGATATTATTATCTTAATGTTTTAAAAACATTTGAACAAATATTAATTTACTCAATGGACTTTTCTAGTACTAGACCACAGATAGCAATAAAAAGAGGAAATTCTAATGGTCTGTTCTCTTAAATTGACTATATTTTGCGGAAAGAAAACAACGGCGCCGTGGCTTAGTTGGTTAAAGCGCCTGTCTAGTAAACAGGAGATCGTGAGTTCGAATCTCGCCGGGGCCTTTGGATTGACAAGTTATCAGTTCAGCAGATAATTAATTTTTTGATCAATTTTTCAATCAAAATTAAATACATACGTACCTATTCCTACATTTACTTACCTCATCGCTGTTGTTTCATTTTAAATGACCAATCATAAACAAACTTTTCTTATTAGGTTACCTTATTGCTGTTTCGACTACTGCTTACTAATGGCTATAGAGAATTGATAGAAACCCAATTATTAATTATTAATTGTTAGATATTCCTTTAGTGATCCAAATCAGACAATGTTTCATACTCTTTTACATTCTTTATTCATTATTTTCAGAGAAACATCCGAAACACTGAGAAGATGCTGCTAGTGTAGGTCAAAAAAAAATTTACTTATAATAGTAATAATAATTAAAAAACCAAAAATTAACTATTTGCAGACATACCAAAAAATGCCAAAAACATTTTCGATGTCTGGTAACTTAAACATATTAAATATAAATATATATTTTAAGCTTTATTAAGAAGCCAGAAATATCAACATAAAAAAACGTAGAAGCCATTTCAGCTATGAAATCAAAAATGGGTCCAGTGGAACTGTCAATATGCAAATTGCTTAAACAATATAAATCACCTAATTCAAATACTAATCATTATATGTAGTTGCTATACTTAAAATATTTTGTTTACACATTAAACAAGACACTAAAATATGACTTTTGTTTTGTTTTTAAGAACAATCAATACAATCCAATGCCAATCCTTTTCTTGCTTATCATATTTCACTATATTTTAAAATATTTTCTATTTTCTAACTCTATGGAGCAGGCCTTAACTAGTTAACAATAAAACAAAACGCCAGCAAATTGCAACTGGTTGGTGCAATGGCTGAGCTTTATAAGCTCGCAAGCTTTCACAACTTTCAATTTCAACTAATCCTGATACACCAGATACAAAACGACAATCATGAAGTACGTTGGCCGTTCGAATACCAGCTGGGTAAAATTGTCACGCTTTTCGTCCATCAAATGGCGCATTCTCTGATAGATGCCTTGGTTCTGCTTCTCCACCAGCGAGAGCAAGCAGACAATGCGATGGCTGTGAATTACAATGCATATTGAGGTCATTTGGGTTGTTTTGTGGTGAATTGAATTGGATGAATAAGTATGATTAGCACCACTCACCGTCTGTGGTTTAGCTTCTTAACCCGATCTCGTATCTCAGCCGCAAGACCCTCGACCAGTTGAAGCGCGCGCCACGAGTCATAACTGCGGCTAAAGCGATCCCACAACAGACGCTCCTCAATGCAATCTTCAATGATTTTGTGCGCACGTTCCATATTGAAATTGGTGTGAAAGAATTTCCAATCATTTTTGGGCTTCTCCTTAACCTCTCCTCCCTCGCTACCAGTGGCCTCACCCTCGCCACCATTCCGCAGCGCGAGCCGTCGACTGAGCATGGACTCCGAGAGCAATGCATTCATGCGATTTGTGGTGCGTACCGACGCAGTGATGCTGCAAATGAAACAGAAAGCTAATCAGTTGCTGCCACCAGCTACAAGCAGTACATACCGTGTCTTCATTGACGTCCAAGTGGACGCCGCTATTGTGCCCGACATCTTGCTTAAGGCAACTATTCTTAGATAGGAACTATTACTATGCGTTTGATACTGGAATTGGAAACTCGCGGCCAGCCGGCATAAGGAATACAAATTGCTAGCACTGCTATTTGCACACTGACAGGACAGCGACGTCAACAACAACGACGATGACATCGGCACTGACATGCTGATACGACGTGCTTCGGCCTGTGCATGTGCCCGAGCATGTGCCTCAATCTGAACCTGCTGCCTCCCCGGACATCCACATATCATCAAAAAAAAAAAGTTTTGCCGCCGACTTTGTTGGTTTTTCGCCAACATTTTGGCCTTCCACTTGCGTGTCGCTTATCATAAACCCAAAGGCAGCGCTCCAATTGCAACAACGGCGACGTGGAGACGTGGGTGTCATCGCCAGGCCCAGTTGCCTAGTCAGGCATAGTGTTGGCATATGGATGCGCTCTGGTTTGGGGAAATTACTTGAGCTCTGCCGACACGCGAAGCCTTTCGAGTTTATGACTTTTGATCGGTTACTTTGCGACACCTGTGACGTGGCCCACCGGAAGGACGAAATCGCGGCCATTGTGCGGTTTACAGCCAAAGTTCAAGTAGTTTGATTGCATTTACGACACTTGACAAAACTCTTTTTCTTTCCCATAACATACACTCAAACTTACTCGAACACTAGCTTAAACACACCCATGTATGTAGCTTCGGCTGAAGCGTATTCAAAGTTCGTGTTCTTGACAACCGTTGCGAACACATGCACACGATTATTTACTTAGTTATACTTTTGAATTTATTAAATTGATATACCCTCAGAGTCACGAGTTGAGAATCAAGCAAATAGTTTCCAATACTTTCTATGATCAATCTGAGTTTCCTAATTGTGTTGAGGTAGTGCATGGAATGTAAGCTTTGGCTCCAGTATTAGCCCATTAAATAGATATTTTAATTTCGTTTGGAAATAGAAATAGAAAGCTTCTACTTCATTGAGAAGTTCTTTATTCGGATATGGCAAATTGTATGATTATCACCAACTTGTCGTGTTGAACTTAATAATTATAAATTGGTTATCTAAATAATTCTAATCTAAATACTTGTAAAGAATATATTTGAATTAATAGAATGGTTAGCTAATTTAAGAAACTATATCAAATTTATATTCATTTAGTTTTTACATTGTATAACACTTAAACGTTCATATTTATTAATTTTTTGTTAATTATTTAATGGCAAAAAAAGTGTATTTTGCGGAGTATTGTATTTTTCATTTAAAATATTAATATAAATTTTAGAATTTTATATTTATTTAATATTTCATTTTCGTTGCATTTATAATTGAAATAAATTCAAGGACAACAAAGCATTTTCAGCAGTCTATTGTATTTTTCATTTAAATTATTAATGTTTAAAATGTTGCTAAAAACACAAAAATTGATTTAAAATATTTTTTAAAATTTTATGTAATTTTTTCAAGCAGAAAATCTGATATTGCCTCTATTTTAAGGTACGGCATATTTATGAAATCCATATTAATTATTGTATTTAATTAATGTAAATATATTTCTAGTGAAATGCTTATTAGTTTCCTTCATTTTGTAGTTATTAAGGACCTAAAGCAGCTACCACAGCAACTTTAGTGTCGAACGATGTGGATAACCCTGGGAGCTGCTGTAAATCTTTTATTGCTTGAGTAATAAAAAAGTCACAAAAATGCAAGAACTATGGCTGAGGTGAGATAGTAGAATTAGCCGTGTCATCTTTCGCATAGATACAACATTATTCACATGTGAGCCCGGCAATAAATGGTTAGAACTTTAACTGTAATGGTTGCCACCGGCAGTTACCTGGATACTAATTGCCAGGCACAAAGTTTACGACACGTGAATATGTGCCAAAATTAAGTAGCACTGCCACTGCCACTGCCACAGCCACAGAGCTTGCCACATCCATTGTGACTGCCACATTCGGAGTTGGTAGCAACAAATTAAGCAATTTGTAGGTGGCGACACCCACAAGGACAACACTTTTGTGCCACCACAGAGGCAGCAACTACAACGACTGTTGCTATTGATGTGACGTGGCGGGGCAGGTTATTAGCACCCGGGTGCACGAACGAACGGTTAACAAAAACAGAACGTAAACAAATGTGAAAATGAAAACGAAAACAAAAGGAAATAAAGCAAAATACAAAATACACGCCTTTATTTGCATTAACTTACGCTTGCATGCGACTCATGAGGCGCCTGAAATTATGCTACGTTTTCTTCCTCGAATTGTGGTAGAAGTTGCCGTTACTCGTTACCCGTTACCCGTTAGCTGTTAGCTGTTAGCTATTGTTGGTTGTTGTTTGTTAGCCGGTAGCCCGCTCAGAATATTTGGCAAAACTGCACGTACGCTCGTCCCGAATGAAACTGGCTCTGGGTTCTAAAACATAAAAGCGCAAAACTAGCGCTGAACATTGCCCAAAACCGTGAAGAGGAAGCAGCTCTCTAACTGAATCCGCTGCCAAGGTGTATAGTACGTTCTAAAGGTGATTGTTTCACGATATAGCACGCCTTCAAAACCCTGCCCCGCCCCCACAGTTAGTAGTCTCAAAGTCTCAACTTAGCTTTGGTTTCAGTGGCATGTCTAAGGACAACTCTGAGTTTTTTTATTAGCAACCCCATCGCTACAATAACACATACACACTCACACACACAGACTAGTATCTAATGCAGATGTGTGTATTCTAAATTCTATTTATTTTCAGTAATTTGGTTTATATCTGAGATACATGTAAAGCAGCCCAAAGCACACACACACACACACACCTGAACTGAGCTGGCAGAGAGGCAATTAAAAACTTAGGTTACAAACTGTCGACACAGCTGCATGCAACCGATTTACTCTGACAGCTTGTCTATGTATGTGTGCGAGCGTGTGCGAATGAGTGCTTGTGCGAGTGTATGTGTAAATTAGAGAAAGAGATCGCGTGCCAAATTCGCGTTCAACATGTCCACTTAAGAATTGCATTTAAAAATCCACAGAAATCGGAACTGTACACGTGAGAACCGTTTAGCTTTGTTAGCCAAATTGTTTGGCCCAAGTGGCACATTGACATATTGTTACAAATATTTTAATATCTATAGATAAATAATGATTCTAATCCATTTTTTTTAAGGTTATTTAATTCGGTTATTTAACAATATTCTTTAGCTTCCTCTTACTATCAATGATATATTCAACAGAATATAAGCATAAGTACATAAGTGATGGGAGTAAAAATAGAAAAAAAAACCAAAGCCTCCTTCTCGCCTTTACTCCCCGCGCCAAAAGGTTAGCAAGATTTTGCAAATATGCAGCAGATTGGAGGGTGTCAGAATCAATCTCACATGTTTGTATATGACATTGAGGAGCCAAGTCATACTTCTCATCTTTGCCTTAATGCGTCCAGTTACCTCTAAGATGTGTCGCTGAAAAGTGCATGCTACCTGCTGGTCTAAGGGCTCATCATATACAAAACCTACATAGTAGTAGAGTAACAATTCTTTCATGCATTGTTCCCAAATCAATTAGAAGAGGTTTTTCGCCTCGGTCGAAACTCCGTCTTAAAGCAAATCATCTTAAATAATTGTGTACATTTTTCTAGAGCAATTTTGGTTTCTGTAAAAACTAGTAATTTCGTCACGTTAGTTTGTCAATTGAAAATATCGTAGTGCAATTCGACTGCTGAGAGTTATCAATTGTTCTTCTTATCGTTGTTTAAAAGTTAGATTCTATTTCCGCCAATCTAGAGCGAGATACAGGGTGCCTTATACAGCAACAACGATTTTGTCATTTACTCACGTCTGACTAATCACAAACTCTTATATAAATAAATGTTTAAATTAAAATTTGTTTATTTGCTAATTATTGGTTTACATTAATAACCTTTTGGTGAATGCATCTGCATATTTACATGTTGTCTGTTTACATGAATTAAATAACTTAATATCGGGAACGACGTTGCTCGTTGTTGAACGTGATACCCAAAATGGTGGAAAAGACGAAGGCGGCACCCTATGAATGGCAAAGGTTGACTCAATTTTAAAAGCTTATTCCAAATATTTAATATAGATAAGTTAACTTACCTCAACAGCTATCAAAATCCAACCAAAGACCCTAACGAACTTCAAGGCGTTGTCATAAAAATCGATCAATTTGCTTAAGCAGCCGTCTGCGTATATCGAGTGACTTGTCGCGGTTCCATTAGTGGTGGGAACATAACAGCTTTGGGGAGTTGTCAGATTGGCCTTGGTGTAGTCATTGGGACCAGTAATGCCACAGCACTTGAACTAAAATATTTCAAACAAAAGACAGAATTAAATTGAATACAGAAATAGAGCAAGTCAGTGCTTACAGTATTCTGGTAGAAGGACATGGCATCTGTGCCATTCTTCTGTTTAGCCCACGCCTCGTTCAATTGACTCCTGGCCAACTGTTGATCGTCAATGTGATGGACATAGACAAAGCACAGCACACAGGACAGGATCAATATGATCAGCATAATGATGGCATACTAAAAGATAAACAAAAGCTATTTAAATATAACGATATTGACTTGGTATATCGTATGTATACTCACCATCCATGTTAGGCATGAGCTCTCTTTGATGGCACCGCAGCAGCCAAAGAACGAAATCAGAAAAACAATCGAGCCGATCACAATGAAGAATATGAGTACGGGCCGAGTCTCATCGGCGACATCTTTGAGTGCAATCGAATTGACCACTATCACGCCAATGCCGAGCAGCTGGAATTAAAACAGGCTATGAAATATCGACTCATACTACACACTCATTCGTTTACTGGCAGATAACCCTAGTAGTACCTAGACACTATGTGAAAAGTATCTAGCGTGCCGCACCCAAATGCACGTAAGTTATTCATGTGTCTATATACACACTCAGCACATACATCATACACGCTTGACTGCCGATAGTAACAACTGAACCACCAAACCACCGCATCACCGCACCACTGGGCTACACTCAACTCCACTGAACTTTGACGCTGACTAACTGCGATCTACAGTGCCAGGTATTGTTTACTTACCGAGCATAAAGCGTTGAACAGGAATACTAGATATTTGATCGATGCCGTTGCACAACCCATTTCACTTTTTTTCTATTTATTAACCGATTGACCAACCTAGCTTCAGACTATAACTTCGATGTTAGCTCGTTGACGACTCTTTTTAGACTAAATACTTAACTAAACTAGCTTTCCCGTTCCAACCGACACCGTCTGGCTGGGCTGCTAGCCGCGATAATAATTGTATGGGAAGTTTTTGTGTGACTGCGGAGCAAAAATAACAATAATAACGATAATAAGCGTCCACTACACTGAGAGAAATAAATTAGTATGATATTGAAAAAAGAAAAACCAAGTGCACAGTTTGGCGTTCTTCTAAGAAGTTTACTTAAAATAAAATGCATTATTTATTACTAATAATACCCAGAGGCTTAAAATTACAGAGACCAATATTTTGTACAACAATTAGCTTATTGATTCTCAAGTGCAAAGTGCAGCTCACTTTTTGTACACTTTTGAGTTAAAGATAAGGCGAAGTACTATTCCAAGTTGTGGGAATAATATTTCAACATTCTCATGAGATAAGAGATAACTCATCTCAAATCACTAATATTGTGAGCAAAATTATTCTACATTTTTAGGCTCCCGAAATGCTTATACCTTCTAAAGTAAATAAACAGATACTATCATAAAACTTATCGCATCGATATCGCAACTTTCTACATGGTAACCGTGGACTGTATTCTTAAATGAGTTATGTTTATTAATTATAGTAGGAAACTCATTTTTCTTTGTTGTTTTATCTCAAGAAATGAGGTGTACCTCTTTATATCACAAAAGTAGAAGAATGAGTACACAAGGCTATTATAGTATTGCTGGAGCATAGAACTAGGGTATTAGGGTTGTCTTCATATAAATTCACGCATTGCGCGACCGTGAGCCGATAAGTGAGTAAATGTAGTGTAAGGCAATTTCCTGATAACAAAAACAGCTAATACCACAAACTGAACTTATCAGTGTTAGTATCAGTTGACAATACACACTAACTAAGACTCTTTGACTCACGCCTCTGGGAATATGAATATGTTAAGTAAATCTTGCAGATGTCGCAGTCGAGTGCATATCAAACATGTTGCCTAATTGGCTGCAGTTGCAATGCGGCTGATAATCGATATGTATTCCAATTGACTGCAATGATAAGCTCCTTTACTCACTCGGCCCCTCGGTCTCCACTCGTGACGCTGCCGCGACAGCTGTTCACATTGGGCAATGGGTAGACCTTATCGGCTAGGTGGAGCTGGTATTTACACTATTTGACCTAAGCTTCAATGGACATGATACCCGCACACACCCACACACAATCACAAGCACTCACAATCACAATCACTCTTGGCTAATGTTTGAATTTGGATTTTTGTTTTTCTTCGTACTCAGTTGCTTTTAAGAGCTGCGCATAGTCGAGTCAGTAGAGGTAATAGAATATTCACAAAATGAGCTGTGGCACCAAAGCGTTGAAGATCTCTTCATTTATTTTGGACTTTCTGTGTTGTGTAAGATACATATGTTCACATTATCAGTATATTCTTTAACCAATTTGCCATTTTCTAGGTCTTTGCCGCTTTATCTATTGCGGCTTGTTCCTATGTCTTGATAGTGTTCACCAAGAGTGAGGCCATTCGCCTGCCCTGCATTTTGGGCATTGTCCTAGGTGTGCTAATCTTTGGCAGTACCATTTTTGGATGCATAGCGGCTCTGCGTGAGAACATACGTCTTAACTGGATTGTGAGTAGGGGCAGCTGCGTAATATGCGTAATAGAATATACGTAATTGGTTAATTTTCCTCTGTTCGCCGAAAAGTATGCTGCGATGTTGATGGCTTTGATATTCGCACAAATTACCGTCGTATTCGCAGAACCAATCGATTTTCCTCTTCTCGCAAATGAGACAATCAGCAATGCCTGGCAGAATCAGTTGTACCGGAGTAACAGTATGTCCTACTTTGAGATAAAGGTAAATAACTGGCATTATTAAATTAACCTTACCAATGTGCCGATTTTAGTATCATTGTTGTGGCAAGTCTGGACCATTAAACTATGAAGATAGTGGAATGCGAATCCCATCAAGCTGCTATTTGAATCAGAATTCGAGCATTACGCCAGATCTATTTACTGATGGCTGCAATAAGAAACTTGCTACTGCTTATGTCAAGGGCACGAGCTATGAGCGCATCACCGACTGGAGTGTACTTGGCATAGAGGTGTGTTTTGATATTATCAATTTCTATTTCTGGGTAATCTCAATGACTTATGTACATTTATTTAACAGTTACTTACTGTGATTGTTACTGGTCTCTTTGCAATCACATTACAAAATGCGGAACGTAGACGTCTTTACCGGTAACGCAAAATATTATGTCAAATTTTATCGTAAATTGTAAAAATGTACCATTTATGATCTAGTAAATTGTATTATTTACTGCAGACGGCAGAAAAAAATAAGTTAGTTTTGAAATAAAGAATGTTCTAAGGCGCTCCTGTCGGAAACTTTTAGAACTACACACATTGCAACAAATCTAATTGGATTTCAAATAGTCATAATCAAAATAGTATTTACGTGCAGCAATAACGACAAAAAAAACATTGACACAAGATTTACAATGCATACATTATCTGTTTTAATGTATTGTAAATATTCATCTGATAATAATTCAAATTTTGCATTAAGTGCTCCAAGGTTGCCACCTGAGGTCACAACATGTCGATTGACCATTTCTGTGACTTATCGATTAATTCATACTCTGTGATTACTAATTTATAATATCATTAGACTGATAAGAAAAAAGGCTTACGAAATGCTATAGTTTGAATTCAAAATTAATAAATAAACTGCTGTTCAAAAAGATCCGCCTTTAAGAAGGTTGTCCCATATCTAGCAATACCAAGCTAATAATTTTGGTAGTTTTTATTTTTAGTATATTTTTAACCGTAAAATAGTACGTTTTGAAGATCAACTTACAGTCACGCTGGTTAATGTTTACGAATATAATAAAATGAAAAGAACACCGCGTATAACAAGTTTTCTAGATAAATAGCGGAATTTCAAGCAAGTAAAATGCATTCATAAACGATTTTGCACAGTTGGCACTCAAAGCGCCCATAACTCGCGGAATATAACTGCTAGCTAACAGCTCATTAAATTGGTGGACCTTAGCGGCTGATCTTAGCGGTAGCTCAACAAAGAGATAAATTTTTTAGCCATCGCTTAGTTGGCAACGAAGAGAGCTACCGTTCGAATGGGCTTGGAGTTGCTGCTTGAAATTGTTGCCGGTCATTAACACAGCGTAGCTGAAGTCAACAACAACGCTGGAAGACGAAGACGGACGCAAACAAAAGACAGCAACAGTTCAAGCACAAGCACTGGCCATCGGGCATTGAGTGTCCAAATAGTTATTCGTCAAAATGGGTCTTCGATTCCAGCAGCTAAAGAAACTTTGGTTGTTATACCTGTTTTTGTTGTTTTTTGCATTCTTCATGTTTGCAATTAGCATAAACTTATATGTGTCAAGCATTCAGAGCTCTGAATCAGAACCGCGGTGAGTAAACAACACAAACGATAATAGCAATCAAAACAATTGAGTATATTGTGTGCCATCTTAACAATTTTACTGGTTGTGAAGGAAGTTAATGTGGAATTTGCCATAAAGATGCAACCACCAACCAACTTGCAACCTGTCTGTCGGCTAAGTAACCGTTGCGTTGCAGTGTCATTGCATAATTTCCTTCAAGGCAAAGACTCTTGTTGGATGACCGACTCGATTTGATGGTGTTGCAAGTAGCGTTGGCGGCTTTGTCGCTGCCGGCGCTGATGTTACACTCGAGTAACTTGACTGGACAGGTCTGGCTCTATGGTCTATCTAGCCTTGCTTTCGATTTTTATAGCTACTTTGCATTTTTTTTTTTCTTCATTTTTATTTCTTATTTCTAGTATTTCGTTTTTTCTATCAATTCGCTGATGATGCTGCTGATGCGTTTCATTGTTAAATACACACTACAAATTATCGCCAGTGTCATCTATTGTTTATTTTTATTTATTTGTATATTTTTCGCTTTTTTTGGATCAATTTGGTCTTTGGCCCCTGTCTTTCGTCTTTTGCGCAAAGTCATCCGAAACCACCGCCCAAACGTCGCTCGCTATGGCCGTACAAAAACATTGTGGCCCACTATATTGGCAAGGGAGACATCTTCGGCAACATGACTGCAGGTTATTAAACCACATAACAAATGACACAATGCCCCATTCAATGACTGATCATTTGCAGACGATTACAACATTAACCAGTTCGAGCCTAAACAGGGCGAGGGCGCCGAGGGACGGCCCGTAATTATTCCACCGCGCGATCGTTTTCGAATGCAACGCTTCTTTAAGCTTAATAGTTTCAATATACTGGCCAGTGATCGCATACCCCTAAATAGAACGCTCAAGGACTACAGAACAACAGAGTAAGTTGACCTTAACACCAGCTTTAATTACGCCTTTTATGTAAATCTTTTCCTGCTTACTATTTGCAGATGTCGCGACAAGAGATATGTTAATAAGCTGCCCACAACGTCCGTCATCATTGTGTTTCATAATGAAGCTTGGTCGGTCCTGTTGCGAACCATTACAAGCGTGATTAATCGATCACCACGCCATCTCCTCAAAGAGGTCATATTGGTAGACGATGCCAGCGACCGCTGTAAGCATGCATTAATTGGTTTCTCCATCTCCATTCTGATAACTTTCATTTCCATTTACAGCGTATTTAAAAAAACAACTGGAAGCCTACATACAGGTTCTGGCAGTGCCGACTCGTCTGTTTCGCATGAAAGAACGCAGCGGTTTGGTTCCTGCTCGCCTTATGGGTGCTCAGCATGCCCGGGGCGATGTACTTACCTTTTTGGATGCACATTGTGAATGCTCGCGTGGCTGGCTGGAACCACTTCTTGCACGTATCCATGAATCGCGCAAAGTGGTCATTTGTCCGGTAATAGATATCATATCTGATGACAATTTCAGCTACACAAAGACTTTTGAGAACCACTGGGGCGCATTCAACTGGCAATTAAGCTTCCGCTGGTTCTCTTCGAATCGCAAACGTCAAACAAACGATAAGCCGAAAGACAGCACTGCACCAACTGCCACACCTGGCATGGCTGGTGGTCTGTTTGCCATAGATCGAGAGTACTTTTATGAGATGGGTGCCTACGATAGCGACATGCGCATCTGGGGCGGAGAGAATGTGGAAATGTCCTTCCGTATTTGGCAGTGCGGTGGACGCATTGAAATTAGCCCCTGCTCTCATGTGGGCCACATCTTTCGCAGCAGCACACCATATACTTTCCCGGGAGGCATGAGCGAAGTGCTAACTGAAAATCTTGCCAGAGCTGCCACAGTCTGGATGGACGAGTGGCAATATTTTGTTATGTTATACACAGCTGGACTGTCGCTGAGCGTACGTGATAAAGTCAACATCACGGAGCGCGTGGCACTGCGCGAAAAACTGCAATGCAAACCTTTTTCATGGTATCTGGAAAACATTTGGCCGGAACACTTTTTCCCAGCGCCGGATCGCTTCTTTGGCAAGATCATCTGGCTGGATGGGGAAACGGAATGTGCGCAAGCCTACAGTAATTACATGAAGAACCTACCCGGACGCTCTCTGTCACGCGAATGGAAACGTACCTTCCAAGAGATCGATAATAAAGCCGCAGAATTTATATCGTTGATCGACTTGGAGCGTGACAAGTGTCTCCGTCCGCTGAACAAGGACGGGCAACGCACCACCCTACAGCCTCTTACTGTCGGCGATTGCACATCGCACACACAAAGCATGGACATGTTTGTCATTACGCCCAAGGGTCAGATAATGACCAATGAAAACGTATGCCTCACATATCGTCCGCCAAAACAAGGTACTCTTAAGCTGCTTGTAACCCGCAATGCGACCACTTCAAATGTTGTGCTGATGCAATGTGCCATCGAATCCAATCAACTTTGGACCTACGATATGGACGTGAGTAAACAGCATTTGATTAAATATTATTTACTGCTCATGTCAACAAATCTCTTTTACAGACGCAACAAATTTCACATCGTGAGACGAAAAAATGTTTGACGCTTAAGTCGGCCACAAATGCACGAACCCAGAAGACAGAGAAAGTGGTGCTAATAACAGATTGCAACTTCAAGGATATAACACAAAAATGGGGTCTTATACCATTGCCATGGCGCATGTAATGCTATCCACAAATTCCCTGCCAGCGATTTTACGCAATGTGATATTTATTGAAATTGTTTAATGCCCCCCGCCCCTACTCGTTTTTACATTGATCACACTGTAAAACCCCTTTTAGCACACTTACACACATGCAAACACACACATACACACTCCGAGAAACGCCCACAAGCATTGTTTGTGAAACATTATTGAATGCATTGGAAGTTTTTGCCCTTTGCATTGCGACTTGATGAAACTCTATGCAATTCTATGTCATATTTATTAGGTATATATTTAGAAAATTTTAAGAAAACAATTAAAAAGTACTAAATACTTTAAAAATTTTATAAAACTTTAATAAAAATCAATAACGTATGAAAGTCTTTGTGCATTTCTCCTATCTCCATAACACATTACACATTGTCATTCTCTGTTCTCTTATCGGCTGAGCAGGTCATCATCGTGGCAGTTGATTTAAATTTGGCGCATCTGCTACGGATTGTAGCATTCTCAACATGATCGTCTACTACACCACAATCAAGTACACCGGACTGATGTCCAATTTGCTCTACATGGTAAGTACAATATAACCGACTTGTAATTCTTTCTACTTAATATCAAATCTTATGTTACAGCTGCTAGCTATTGGCGTCATGTCTGCAGCAGGATTAGGACTGCAAATTGTCGAACCAAATACACCAGAGCATACATACTTTGTGGAGAGTCTTGTGCTGGGCGCAACCATCTGCATGATTGTCATATTCGGTTGCTACGGCATGGTCTGTGACCTACTAAGTGTGAATATTATTGTGAGTGGGCCCAAAAATTACCTCAGTTTTGTGTCAATGCTAATTTTGCATATTTTTTACAGTTTACCTGCTTCATACTGATCGTGCTGGCCGTCGAATATCTGCAGGTGCACAACTATCAGCCGCACACTCGATACAGCGGCGCCTTCCAGCAGCTGGAGTTGTCACTGGCCTGGCAAGGCTTTGACAATCAGCCAGCGCTTATGCAGCAGTATGAACAGCAACATCATTGCTGCGGTTACAACAATGCCGAGGACTACAACAATTTACATTTGCCTATACCATCCAGCTGTTATCAGCAGTCGTTGCAAGCCGATGGCAGCAAAAATGTCAAGCTGATTTCTCGTGGCTGCCAGGCGACTCTGAGCAATACCAAGAGCGGCATTCAGCATCGCGATAAGCTATTCATGTGGTGCATTGTTGGCCTTGAGGTAGGCAATTGACACCTTAACCGCAACCACAGTTGCATTTGCATTAGCACTTGCAGCTGCAGTTCACTGATCTTAAATAACAAAACAAACTGCATTTTTTTCGTAGGTCTTTATACTGGTCCAAACAATTTCGTTGAGTCTGCTGCTCTACAAGTTGCGTCAGCGGGAGAGAATGGCGCGTCAACAGGTACCGCCAGGTGTGCGCCGAGAGCCGCGTGCCAACCATGTGGGGTCACGAGCTCAACTGCTGGACAATGTTTGAGAGCAATTCATCATCATAATGGGTGTTGTTTATTGTGTGTCAAATGCATGGTATAAATCTAAGGTCTAATAGGTATACCGTCGTGTTTTAGTGGTCAGTTGGCAGCTCAGCGTTATGGCCAAAATAATGCCTACAACCTGTAATTAGAAATAAGCTAGCCCAATTCTTTAACTCAAGAAATTGATACTGGTATTCACCTCATAGCTGATAAGTCCAATGTGAGCCCACATTTCTAAGCGATACAAATACAGGTGGTAGCGCTTGACTGCCGCCATGCAGCCGTCGGGATAGGGATACATCGCGTGGACACCATCCTCGGTGTGGAAGCAACTTGGTGGCACCCTCAACTTTAAGCTCGTGTAATCCGAGGAACCTTTATCGCCGCAGCATTCGTACTGCTCACATAAATAGTATTTGAATATACATTATACATATTGTTATACCTTATTGACTTACCCTACGCTGCAGTTGATACATGGCTCCTGGATGTATCAGCTCCTTCAACCAAACATCCATTACAAACATCTCTGTGTTATCCAGTTTCTTATCGGCATTGTAGTTGGCCAATTTCCAGCCATGCGCACCAATCAGCAATCCCAAGAACACCAAATGCTGCAAATTATAGACAAGATAATCAATTGCGGAACTACAAAAAAAACCCGGAATAAATACTCACCACAACCAGCACTTTGATAGAGCCCAAAAAGGCACCCGAGCAGCCAATAATAGCGGCCAGAATGAGTGTGCCTGCGATCGCCAGCTGCACAATCTTATCGATATCGATGCGCAACACGGAGCCCTCCTCTAATTTATGGAGCAGTTCATAGGCACCAGCTAGGGCGGCCAGGATGCCGATTAGCTACGTGCGTCAAATGATTAAAAATAATATCGCATGGATTAATGATTTGCTAATTAACTACGTCATAGCGAAAAGAAAATCAAAAAAAAATTATAATATTCAAAATAATAACAAATGCTCGAAAATAAATAAAATTTAATTTGGTCCACAAAAAAGTCAAAGAAAAGAACAACAAAATTACTTTCGGCTTTATTTTTAAATGGCAGGCATACATACGAGTTTCTATACACAAACACACACACACTCACATAGACAAGACTACAAATGTTTTAAGTTGGCTGTGCGAAATTTTAGCAGCAATAATTAAAAATAAGTAAAGTGACATATTGTCTGGCTGAATGGAAGCAGGAGATTTGTTTGCTGCCAAATTGGCCGTATACGAAATTACATTTAACAATTAAAACCGACCGGATCGTTTTAAGAATTTAATGAAATGTTTGAAGGAAAGAAATCTACTCGTAGGTGTCATTTAATGAGCAGCGTCCAAATATTACTCATACGTCATGTGAGTCAACTAGTTATCAATTAAAAACACTCGTCGAAATATATTAAAATCCAAGGCAAATTTAAATACTATAAGCCAACAACATGTCAACATCGCAATTATGCATAAGAATATATTAAATATAAAATCATTTTTGTTTTAGCGTAAATTAAGCACACGTATTGTATTGTATTATACTTTGACAAACTTACCAAAGTAAACGTATTGAAAACCACCGCCGTCCATTGCAGACACACCTGCAATGTGGGCATATTGTTGAGTTAACTTTGACAATACCTATTGTACTAAAATGATGACAATATTTGTATTATATTATTTTCTTATACATCGACCACTCGCTCTTGTTGCTTCTTTCTTGTTTCAGTCTCAAACGTTTGCCGACTGAGACGCGCGCTTCTCGTGCCCCAAACTGTTAGTGTTTTTTTGGCTACTGTTTGCTGCTGATGCTGCTGCTGCTGCTGCTGCTGCTGCTAAGAGAACTCAACTCGTACAACTTGAAGAAAAACTGCGAAATGTTTACAAATCCGCTGAGTGGTTGCCGCCTGCTCGGGCCGGACGGGCGGATGGTCGTTACTCAAGAGACATCCCTCCCTGCCGCAAGACGCACGACAGGCGAACAAGCAGGCGGCGGCTGCCATCAGACGGGCCCAAAATGCTTCACATGTATTTTTATATGCGTCTTTATAGGCAGCTACATATTTATCTATCTATCTACTTATCTGCTTATACTTCGTACGATAGACGACTATAAGTAGTTTTTGGACAAAGAGAAATTGAAAATTTATCGCATATCTATTATAAGTATTTGAAAGCCGTCAATTGAGAAAGTGTTTTAAAGTGTTTCATTTGCATTTGTTTACAACAGTTTTGCACGATTTATTTTATAAAATGCCAACACTTAGGGATGCTACACTTAAGTATATATAGTTATTTATATTTCTGCTTTTATTGATCGCGCTCCATTGCGAACAAGTGACTAATTGGTAAACCTTTCAGAAACGCTCTCGCCGCAATTTATTCCGTACTGTGACGCCCAGGTGGGTGGCCGAGATCAGGGCAAATAGCTGTGCGGATAATATATAGAGAGGGAGATAATCGATTAAATGCTACTCATACATTGAGTACATTTTAAAATGTTATGAATATATTTTGAAAAATATCTATTCTTGGCTTTCGTAAGCCTGCCATAAATTATGAGATATTTGTCAAGGTCATAGCGCATAACTTGCCTCCACCACAAACAGCAGCCACTTGATTATCAGTCCGTTAATGACATTGTCCGTGGCATGCGCCTCCACAGCCTCCACGCAACCTTCGCTAAACAGTTGACTATGAACTCGCTCCCGATTTCTATAGCAGCTCAACGGATATGCTCCTCCCTGCAGTATATAGTCATGTGGTCCGTTTTGGCCACAGCACGAGTACTGCCAAAGAAGCATGTGATTGAATACCACATTTGTATACTTAGTTCATTATTTACCTTTTGCTCCAGATAGGCTATGCGCTCAATGCTACGTCGCTGATCCGCCCAGAGGGCCAGGAAATCAGTGCGTGCTCTCTGCACATAGTCCGTCGAATGGGCGGCGGCAATTATATAGATTTGCAAGCACATCAGCAACAGCATGCAAGTGACAAACTGCAAAAGAAATGATTTTATTAAATCGCATAATTCATTTCGAAATCCATTTTACTTACACTCCAAATGAGACCCAAAGAAACGCGTCCAGCGGCGAAGCAGCCCAGAAAGGAGCTGAGCACCACAAATGATCCCACGAATATCTGCACCATAATGGCAATGTTCTCGAAGGTGCCAGGCGTAGAGCTGTTTAGCTCAAATACAGACAGTGCTATTAGCGTTACGCCAATTAACTGCAAACGAGCCGTGTCTATAAAATATAATCAAAGATATTACGCATACGCACCGAAAGCAGCACATTGAGTATGATGAGTATGGCTTTGAGGAAGGATATGCGGCAGGCCATATTGTAAACCAATCGATAGTGCGTCCAATTGTGTTTTATTAAAGGTTACTCGGCTTCACTTCTTATTCTGCTGCGTAGTTAAGGAGTCAACAAAATGAAATACACGTACTTTGTAATGAACACGCTCGCCCGATTTCAGCCCTTTAGCCATACACGATGAAAAGCGACTAAACGACGCGCTTTTATTTTGAAATTATGGCTCTCGAAAAGGCCACCAGCCCAGCCACGAGACAGTCAGCTAGCCGTTTTGAATTGGTGGCTTCTTATAAGAAATCCACGTTCTAGCAGTAAGTGCTGTTGTTGTGGTTATACCCTGTATCAATTAAGTATTGCAACAACGAGTCTAATCAAGTTCAAGGTAATAGCACACCTTAGCATAGCATTTGTTTATCTTACGAATTAAATCTAAAATGTAATAATAGACTAAATACGTTTAACGAACAGTGCAAACATATTTTATAATCTTTACCCGATTGTCGTTTACTATTATATTTTGAAAAAAATAAAAGTTTTTTCCATGTATTATATCGAGATTTATGATCCATAAATTTGTAATCGCCGAGGAGTTATTATTTTGGGTATTCTTACCATAGGCAAGTATTTTTCAATTTGAAAGCTATTAGGTTTTAAAACCACAAATAAGCTTGTCGACTTTGCCCATTTATAGAGAATTCATTTAGCAGATTCCTTAGAACGAATTATTTTTTCTACTTTATGTAACCAGGGTATCCTCAGGTCGATCAACTGAGACTAGGTCAAACTTACTTGTTGTGCCATTAGTGTTGTGTCTGTTGGCATTTGTGGGTGGTATGATGTCACGATGACGACAAAGCTTTTCGCATTTCCGTTATGCTCTGGCCCAAAGGAGCTTTCACTCGAAGTTCGTTCATTGATGATGAAATGCGCAGCAGCATTCCATTCTACTTGTGTCGCAATCAGTGATAAGCAGCAGGACATGGGGCAACTATTATCTCAGCAGTTTTGATAATGCTGACACTTCAATCTGAGACATTTTCAACTTGAGTTCATTCAACAAAAATGTTTCGTCTTACAAGTATCATAATTTTTGCGCAATTTTTTGCTCTAATTTATGGCTCTGGCCAGCTTTCAGTGCTGCTGAGTCCGAGTTCATTGGAATTCATTGGCAATGATCCGCTGGAAAGCTCTTATGTTGGTGATGTGCTCTTGGCAGCATTGGGTAATACTGTAAATGGAGAAAGTCACTGGGGCGGCATGTTAATCCGAGATCCTTTCAACTTGGCTCAGATGTCATTGATTGTTATACAGGTGCATGGTGTGTTAAATATAAAGACTCCTGTTGGCTCCATACATTATCAATTTGATGGCTTGAATGCCGAGGACTCGCTTAATTACATGATTGGTCAATTGCCTAAAGGGACTGTGGATGACATCAACTTTGTCAATCACAAGGAAGGCGTGAACCAGTTTATGGCGTGCTTTGGTACTATCGAAGCACCTGTTGTAAATCCCTTACAACATTTACGCCCCTCGCAATACTGGAGCCACAAGCACTTTCTTGATGAATTGGGACTCATTGAGCTTGCATCTCGGAACTTAACTCACATTTTGCAACCGTCACATGTCTTAATCTTTCGTCTGTCGTTGAATCGCATTGTCAGGTCTTCTCAATTTGCACCAATAAGTGAAGCTAAAACTCTGACGGCAAATACTATTCAACATCTGCTGGATGCCGTCAGGGAGCGAGACAAGCCCGTTCTTTTAGTGCAAATCACACAAAACCGTAAAACAACTTTAACGTCTAGGACCCATGCAAAAGTGAAAGATAACCCCTTTGAGAAAATTGCTGAGGATCCTGATTTTCCAATCATAATGAATATTATTTTCTGGTTTACTGTGGGATTCTTCATAGTAATTACCGCCGCATGCTATGCGGTTGCCTCAATCAGTCCTGACAGCGATTCAATCATCTATCCTGTAAGTGCCATGAAGAAAAATGACTGAGATAATAATTAGTAATAATTAGTCAACAATAAATGTGTATTATCCATTTCAAGTAATTAGAGGGTATACAAATACAGTTAACACAGGAAGTTTACCCAAAATATGTGTGCTAGGTGAGTTCATCAGACAACGAATTCCCCAATCTACGTGCCTTGTTTACGAATTGATTCAAATGCCAAAAGCAAAACATTAATATGACAAATAAGTAGAATAAATACATGTGTATGTATGCTATGTGTCTATGTATATTGCACATATGAGTATGAGATGGGCAGAAGAGCAACAAGTTGTCTGGCAGTTCTGCTTTTTCTTTTCGACCACGAGTACGTGACGTAGCTCTATTTATAAACAGACACAACCTGTGGTCCTACCAAAGGGCGACCGCTTACCACACGTGGTATGCGTAATTTTGAAATCGAATTTTAAACACACACAAATATAGTTTTATTGGCTTTATAAATAGTAAAAGGCTACTCGTACATAAATTAACTAGCTTAGATTTCAGCATTTGAAAAAAGTGTTCGCCTAGTTGAACGTTTCATTTTACTTATGTTAAGTATTTCATAATTTTTGGTTATGTGATGTAAATGTTATTTATGCCTTCGCCAGCATAAATCAAATACTTTCTGTCATTGTTCCTTCCCTGACGCTTGTTTTGTACTTGAGGCGTCGCCATCGATAGCTGCTCATTAAAATTGCATGCGCCTCTGTTTGTTGCGGAAACTGATGCCCAGAAATACGGCAATGGCGAAGCAAAACAACTGCAAATATTCCCACAGTTATTATGGAATTTCATTAAAAATTGAACAACGATCGATTTACTTACCTCAAAGGCAGCCAGCACCCAGGACGCAATTATAAGGTTTCGTTTGCCGTTATCATATTGGTTTTGCATTTCCTCAATGCAACCCTTGACAAATAAGTGGCTTCCTACTTGCTGTCGATCGGCATAACAGCTGGGCGGGATGACTTGATTAAGATGGACATAGTCCTGAGCACTGGTCTTGCCGCAACACTCGTATTTCTGTTGCAAGTCATCCATGTTATTGGCCTGCCAGGCCACCTCCACATTCTTCTGAGCACTGTCCACCTCCATTGGATGCAGAAAGATGCATGTTGTCAAGATTTGCAGTACGGCCAGCACAAGCAGCAGCACAGCCACCTATTAAAGGTCAGGCGTAATCCAATATTGTTATACAATTGTACGAGTTTGTTATAAATAGAAATCAAGGCAATGACCTACCGTTGCGGTTACACAGACCGACTCTCGGATGGCGCCGTAAATGCCCGCCAAGGCAATTAACACTATCAGGACACTGGTCACATAGCTGGAGATAACAGTCACATCGCTGCCCGTATCTGAAGTAAAGGCTAACCACCCGATGGAGCCGAGTGCCAACAGCTGAAAAGTATAACGGAAATGCATGTGGAAATTCAGAAATGCGACTCATTTGCATGACAATTAACAATAAACAATAAACGATAACAAGGTCTAACACATCCACGATGAATGCAATTTAAGTATAAATACAAATTCTCTTTAAATGACAATTTCGAAATGATCTAGTTTATAGTCCAAGCCCGACCAAGTTATAATTATTTGAGTGATTTTTCCCATCAATTGCTGCCTTACTTTTATAGCTTCTACTCGTCTAGAGGTGGTGGTGAGGGTGTTGAGAAAGCACCCCGTCTGATTCGGGACTTATATAGGTCAAACTGCAAGTAAGTAGTGGGATATGACATCATCGAGCTGCCAAAAACTGGCACAGTTCCTTCATACTTCCTGCAAGTACGATACTTGATTCCCGGGACAGCCAAAACAAAACAATTCCTGAAAGTGTAAACATTTTTGCCATGGTTACCAAGCTGATGGGGGTTCAGTGGCAGTCTGCTTCTGGGGCAAGACCTGTGTCGACGACGTGGCCATAGTGTGTGAAACTGACAAATGACAAAATATTAAAAATACAACATGGCCAGATATATGTAAGTGGGTAAAACAACTACAACTACAATTACAACATTGGGGCCATGTGCATGAGAATATTTGAAAATATTTCATGCCTCTTGCAGAACTTCTGTATGAATATACATATAGTATAATATGTTAAAACCTCTTGACTGCGGTTATATGCGTTTCAAAAATTATTTTTGTTAGTCGTTCGAAATTGGCTTTCGTTGTATGTCAGCATATGACATCATTGCCTGCAAGTGGACTTATTTCCTTTCCGAATTAATTGCACCAACAATAACAATGAAATAATTTAAAATGCTCTTTTTCGATTTGCATACGATTAAGTTCACAAAATGTATTAGTTATCCATATAAGGGACTTACCGCCAAAATGGCATTCAGCGCGATTGAGATGATTTTAACGACGGTTGTGGCGCAACCCATTTTTCAAAATGCACTTAAAAAATCTGAAAATTAAGAAATAATTAGCCAAGACTGAACAAGCACATTCGGAACTCTCTATGAATGCATTTCTATAGTGAAATTTCTTTAATATGCAGGAAGTGTGCACTCAGATTACTTTTAATTACTCGAAATTGAATTATATTAAAGTTCATTTTGTTCATAATGAGCAACAAAGAGCGCAACACAACACAAAGTTTTTTAACCTTTTGACTTCGAACAATAAAAAAACGCTTGGTTATTTTTAATATCAAAATAAATGGTCGTTGAATATTTTTATTCTCTGTAGAATCCGAATCCGTTTCTGAGACTTGCACGTTCTGCGTTTGCTTGCAAACTGAATCCAAACAAACAAAAAAGATTGTTATTTTGTTCGTTGAATGCGACCGAGGTAATCAAACGCACACACACACAAACACACACACACATACGCATACTTGCTTAGAAGACACCCCATACTCAGAGACAGACAGCGAACGGCAGCGAGAGCAACTGAGCGTAAGGAAGAGAGAGTTAATGCGCTCGCGCATATTAACTCTCCAAGCAATGACGTCACTCTCAATACCCTTCCCTCCCCTTTGCGGCGTAACAAGTTATGCTCGTACAATTCATCTAAACAGTTAACAGCTGAGCCTACGGAATTGATTCAATCAAGTTGATAAGGTGATAAACTGTAAATTAATTAATATACTACATTTTCAAACATTTTATTTTATATTGATATATGTATATTTTATTTTATATTATATTGTAATATGTATATTTTTATTTTTTAATTTTTATGTTAGATCATTAAATAATGATAATAATTGGTAAATTTAATTATTTAATAATATAAATATATTTGTTATGTTCTGAAATTGGCTGCAGTAATCAAGGGAGTTGTAAGTCTTTTACGATCTTACGTATGATTAATATCATTATTAATCACCGATGGGAAATTACAGTTCACGAGAGCAGCTCACATTTATTTATAACATCTTCAAAGAAGCTACATTCGTGCACTTAAACTTCGATGTTGATGCATTTGATTTCACTCGCTGTCCCTTTCGTTCTCTCTCCATCTCTATCCGTCTGCCTATGTCATTAAAGTGGTGCAATATCCAACATTTTTGTTGCTGTAATTTGTAGACTGAGCTCGGGCGCAACGCCCGATGCTATGCAGCTGGTCAACATGACCGCATGAAGCTCATTAAGCATGTCGTCATTAGAGCTTAATTGTATTTGAGTATCGGTTGAGCTTCACCTCCTACGTTTCGATTAGTTCGGCTAATTGATTTCGAGAGCTTTCGAAATTTGACTCATTCAATCTGTGGAGCAAACATTCAAAAACACATGGCACATTGTGGTTTATATTCGAGTTTAGTTTATATTTTGAAGACACTGGTTTTGCTTGGCAAGAGAACACATGACATACTGTTCAACAACCTAAAGTGGCCTAGGTACATTGGTGACAATTAAAGATGAGGTACAAGTACTACAAGACTGACTAAATGCTAGATGTACTTAATAGTTGTAGCGACGCCTGCGATTCGAATAATGTATGGCTAGTATAATGGCCAGCGCCAATATTATCGCCTGAAAATAGACAAATGGTTAATGCAAATCTTCCAGACACACAGCGGGTGGCCACCCAACAAGCACAACTCACATCGAATCCCAGCAGGCCCCATTCGCAGTATCGCCATGTTATGGCCTCATCAGAAAATGCCTTCTCCACACTATTCAGACAGCCTTCGTTAAAAATGTTCGATGGATTCAAACAATTGTTGCCCCTGCAACAGCTCGAGGGCACAGTATCATTCCTATGGCCAATGCCATAGTAGTCAGCAGCTCCATTACGTCCACAGCAAGAGTACTACAGAAACAAGTTAACTGCATGTTAGCCAGAATACCACATTGCATTGAAAACACCTTACACCTAACACTTACCGTCTTTTGAATCAAATCCATGCTGCCCGGATTGGTTATCTCGTGTTGCCAATGATCCTCGACTAATTTCATCGCATACTTCTTGAACGCGTCGCGGGAATTGAAGACGATAAAGACAATAATCACCACAAGAAGCACCAACAGCAGCGACACATACTATTAATTACATTAAAGATTAGCCATCTGTTGAATAACTAAGTACGAATACATACCGTCCAGAGCAAGCGAGACGATTCCCGAATGGCGCCGCAACATCCAAATAGTGAAATAAGCATTATAATGCCACCCAATACAATGGTGCCAATAGCATACATTTGAGGCATCGCCTCATAGCCAAGGCAGCCGAACACTATTACCAATATGCCGAGTATCTGAAATATGCAAGATAATTAAATAATTATTTATTAATCATCATTTAGCGTAACATAACATTGCAATTTATCCAACTGTGCTCTAACAAATAATCTAACTAAATTTAAGAAAAAGAAAAATAATAATATTATGTTATGGATGCTGTTTAGATTGAAGTCATAAGATAATTATTATCTGATTGTTGTGAAATTCTGAATTGAATCATCAACAACTGGGGGCGTTTAGCAAAACACGCCCATCAATTTTCAAATGATTTCATACCGGTCTAAATTTTGTACTGTTTCTGTCATAAGGTAGAAAATATGAGAACATACGATTGAAAAAAAATATATAAACAGTATTTTAAGTGCATCTGATGTCATCTGGAAGTCTAAAATATCGTTAGATTATTCAACCCAATTAAACTAAGAGTTTCCACAGTGAAACATGAAACATGAGAACAACTAATTTGTAAGGCCGATTGTCAACGCATTTAAGAAAAGACATGAAAAGCCTTTAGTTGCTTTCCATCGCCAGGTGTTGACATTGTCATTGGTGTCTTGTGTATATGTTTTCTAATCCGGTTTCTAATTTTTTATTTTTTTTTCTTAATTATTATACTAAATCCAAAGGCATGACGTCGTCGTCGTTAGCTCTTTGTTAACAAAGAAGCTTTCCATGCGGCTCAAGGAATGCAAAAAGCCACAGACAATAGAGACACACACACCATCACATACTGGTAGTAAACAAAAATGTGAATGTATTTGTGTTTTTGACTAGCACCAATAGTCGTGAACTAAACACGCATATGGACTGTTGTAGACTCACAAAAGATGATATCATTTGCGGCTAGGTAGAGCTAAAAAAGACGTTCTGATTGTATCATATTTGCAAACGTATGTAAAATATAATTAAAAAACAAATGCAATTTCTTCTAAATTCACAACATATTCAAGACAGCCATATGGTTCGTTTCAATATTTCGAAATATTTGAAAACTTACCGTCCATAATGCATTGAAGAGGAACAATGAGTATTTAACGGTGCCCGTTGCGCAGCCCATTTTTCAAAACACCAAAACACCAACCAGAAAAAAGTTGCTTCTTCGAAATTTGTACAAATTATTGTAAATAATTGTAATTGTTGTGCGGCACTTGACACGTGCAACAGCTTGTACAGGCTGGAAAACAATAACAAAAGTACGCGTACTTGTATCTCACGATTCGTTTGGCTATTTTGAAATCGAACACAGCACACAGCACTATAGAGTATAGAGCGATTGCTGAGAGCTAGAGAGCTAGAGCGGACACGGTCACGAACAAACTGAAACTGAAACAGAAACACAGACAGCAACTCAGGCCAAATGCGAAGCTGTCGGCGAGCAGCGTTTGCTTGGCATTTGGTTGGCGGGCTCGCTCTATACTATAGCATAATACAAGCACGGCATTGTGGCAGCACACAACCGCACTAACACCACCGCAGCAAAGCAAACAAAAAGACAGTAAACAAACATGAAAAGCAAAAGCAAAAAAAAGCCAAAATCAAAAGTCAATGTATGTATACCAAAGCCTCTGCGATGTCGGAAGCCAAACAAACAAACAAATAAACAGCCGGGCGGTCTGCTCCAGCCGGAGAGCTGACTGTCTGACTTTCTGACTTTCGGACTGTCTGCCTGGCCGACTTTATGACTGACTGAGCGGGCTCCAAAGTGGTATACTTGGGATCTAGGTCTTGGGGCCGTGTCTGGTTCTAAATAGACTCTGGCGCTACTTCTCAAATATATGCCCCACATGTGAGCACCCCGAGAGAGTGAGAGTCTGTAGAAACGATCACAATGCTCCCTCTCCCACTCGGGAAACTAATGCGTTGTGATTATCGAACAGTGCATTGCATCATGATTGAGTAGCTACGGGATTGGTTGATGACGCCAGCCCAGCCGATAGTTTATAATTGATAGTTGAAGACTGTCACTTTGTCTCGTTACATGATTAGCAATTTATTTGGTACATATGTGTTGACAAATTGTCCATTAAAATATATATTTCGATGTTGAGCATTAGCACAGTACTATAGTTGTTAGCAGTATCAGTTCGTTTTAATAATGATACGAATATGTATGTCGTTCCTTGCGAAAACGTCGTGCCAAATAAAATGAACAGAAGCACAATAAAGCCTGAAATGATATCACATTTGTTATTACTAGTGTGTCAGAAATAATAATATAAACTAAGTGACATACTGTAATTCCAAATGAGCCCCATTTGCTGGTGTTGGCATAGTTAAAGTATCTGAGAAACTCTTCAGCAGCTGCTGAGACGCAACCTGTGGCATAAAAGGGAACATTTATGTTTTCTTCGGGATAGCAACTCAGTGGCAAGTTAGGTCGTTGAATGGAAACATAATCATCTGGTCCATTGCGGCCACAGCACTCGTACTGCAAGTAATTGTGTTAATACTCTTTGTATTTGGTAGTATATTGATTTTATCACTTACTGTACGCTGTATCTTGTCCATGGCGCCGGGTTTGATCACTTCCAAGTTCCATTTGGCATCCACATCTTCGACCGCAAACTGCTTTATATAATCCTCATCAAAGTTTTTTCCCAGCAGTCCCAACAATTGCACAATGAGCAATGCAAACAAAATGAATCCATACTGCGTATACAAGAACGTATATAATGTATAATATATGTATGTTATAGCTGTGGTTAACGATCTGAGTGTTATTTATCAAGTTCACTCACCGTTGTGGTCAAACAGACACTCTCCTGACAGACTCCACAGCAGCCGATAATAGATGCAACAAACACAATACCGCCTATCACATACAGATAGGTAATGTACACAGTAGGTGCCTGTTGCAGACTCAACGTGGCTATGCCAATTATCAACAGGCCAAAGAGCTGCAATCAAAAAGCGACATATCACAATTAATATGCATTTTGTTTTTCAGATTCAAAACACATTCGCATGACTCAGAGCATTAAATGTGTGCACAACAATTCATTTCAAATTCTCTAATTGAATATCTCAATAGAGATATTTTTCCAAGTTGTTAATGAATTTGCAATCCACAATAAAAAATGCCTCTATTAACTATAAAATAATCATTAAACATTAAAAAAGCCATGAAACTATAAAGACTTTTATAGTATTGTATATTTAATAAATTATAGTATATGCAGATGATGCCTCGTGAATGTGCGCACTACAATAGCTAATTCAAATCTGTACTAGTACTACTAGTCCTTGTACTAATATGCTCAGTAATTTATGTTGTTTTCAACACGGCCATTAACAAATTATTCTTTTCTATATTGTAAATATAATAATATATAATCGTTTAAGCAATCAGCCTCTTTTTTTATACTCGAAGATTCATAGCTATGCATATGAGTGAAATGAATACCTTGAACATAAACATACTCGTATCGGGATTTTTCATAGATTTATCTCTAAATCATTTAGCTCAAAACCGGATATATTATATGTATATTTTGTTTTCTTTCTTTTAAACACATTCGTACACATTTGTTAAATATTATATATGTATAGTGGATGTGTGTACTTCAAAGCGATATTTCACGATAGAACACACAGGTCTCAATCGATGTATAAAAATGAATATGTATGTTGAGAAATTGGAATTTTGAAATTTAAACAATATAATTAATTTATCACTTAGAAACATATATAATTCTCTCCTTCCTATTGTGTTAAAAACTTACCGCAAAGACTGTGTTTAGAATGTTGAGAAAACACTTAAAGCAACCGGAAGTACAGCCCATGTTGACAACCAATTTGGAGGCGCTGACAAAGTTAATTGGCGTCTATAACACAACCGATCAGATGGATGTCGATTGCACGAATGATGGAAGCAAAATAGACAAGATACAATGGAAGCATCGGGTCGCTCGCATAGCTCGTCGGGTCCAGCCAGTGCTGGAAAGTGATTTGGGGGATTATTTGGCGAATTCAAACAATCAATAACGTAACGTATTCACTTTGATTTTATTTAAAGATCATAAAATTCATAATTTGACTATTTGCCACTGTTCGACGTACTATTTTATTTGTATTTGTCTGGATGACAACTAATTGGACTAGGCAACTACTGCTATGGGATTAGCTTAGTTCTCATTAATGGGAGTCTCGTCATCCTTTGTCTTGATCAACTTGCGCGCCTTGCCCATGAAAAATGCGGCAAATAAGCTCAATACCTGTAAGAAACAATTAATAGAGTTGTTAATTGAAAAACTATATTATAATTGTCGCTGCAAACCTGCAATATGAATATGGCAATGCAAGTGTAATAGTTGATATCCGCCTGAAGTTGAAGAGAACGAGGCGCCTTAGTGGCGCATCCTTCCTCATTAATATTCGAAGGTTTGGTGCAATCAGCTCCATAGCAACAGCTGCCCGGCAAGGCACCCCCCTCCTTGATGAGGTAGTCCTGTGGCCCATCGAAGCCACAGCAACGGAACAAACTGTGTATGGGCTGCATGGTATCATCATGGACCGACTTTTCATCAAACAAGCGCTTTACGCGATCATCAAACTGTCGCAGCAAGGTTTCCTTCAACGACGTAAAGGTAAAGAAATATGTGGCCAACAACGTCATCACCAATGTGGTTCCCAGCAAATACTGCAATAGTAAGTACGAGTATATTAGTTAACTGAGCTCTAATTGTGACTTTTATACTTTTTTACACTTACATATATGGAATACTTGTACGACTCCTTAAGCGATACATACACGCCCAAAAAGGCGGCGGCAAAGACAGCAGCACCAAGCAGGGCAACAGAATAGCCACCATAGACACAAGAGGCAGCGCCCCAGGTAACAACGCCACAGGAGAAGAATAGAATGTTAAGCCCCTGTCAGAACAATAGTTATTAATCAAAAGTAGAGCATTCACAAGTCGCAATAAATAAAATGTAAACAGAAAAGTCATGTCTTAGTCATGTTGCGGCCTAGACCCTAACAATGGAACATATTGGCTCAACGCAATGGCTAATATAAACAACTACAACAACAAGCAGCTCATTGTAGGCATATGAAATGCTGAAAAATGCCAACTTTGTTCACATGTTAAGTATACCACATGTAGGCCAACTGAAGGCGAAAGTAAACAATCATAATTGAATAGCAATTGATGGCCAACTGTTGACAGCTGCTTATAGTTCACATCATTTTCATTTAAACATCGAATTCGCGCCACACATTCAGAATATCGATTTTTTCTTTGAGTCTGTGCGGAAATGCTCGTAAGCTTTGGCTACATTCTGTCTGGTCTGATTTGGTCTGGTCGATGGCAGGTCAGTCGACGTAACTTGGTCATTGACTTTAATTCAACTTACTGATATTAAAATGCATGTTGTGAGCAGTGCATATTTCCAGGGCGTTATGGCAAATGTTTTCTCCATATTGAAAATCTATCGAACAAAATAGATTGCTATATGTAACACTTTAAGTACAAACTTTTCAAGTTATTGGCAATAAAGTATCAAATTTATTCATTCTCTTACTTGCAATTTTCAGTTGCTTTTAGCTTGTTATGAGACTCAGTGGCAAACAGTATTATTTAGTTAATTCGAGCTGGCTTAATTTTAGACACAATTGCAACTGGTATTCTGCAATTGGCACTGACACTGACCCACGCATTTGTGCTCAGGGGAGTGGCATTGTTTATGCGACACAAACTAAGCCAAGTACGGAAGTGGCAACGTCGTGGCAACACTTATGGCCCGAATGCTGGCAGTCAACTGACAGCAGCAGACCTGGTTTCAATTTCAGTCGCTGTCGGAAAAGTTGACGCCGGCGCAGCCGCTTCGACACTGTATACAGGGTGTCACCCTGTCAAAAGCGTAGCGCAAATGAAACATTTAAAAACAAATTATTTTCGTTATCAATTTTGATAATTATACTAACTTGGAAATTGATTTTAGCAACACATTAGCTCAGAGTGAGGCAGCTGAAGCAATAATTTAAATAAACAAGTCGCTTTGCTCAGCTTAAGTAGATCCAATTTATGAAAATCAGCTGCGAGTCTCTTGAAGGCAGTTTGAGTATAACAAAGTATTGCTACATAAGCCAAAAAGGGCGCCTTATAAACTATGTATATGAGCTCACATTTTACTGTAATGCAACCGATCTTAAACGATGTCAGAGTAGGTATTCGCATCTCTTGTTGAACACATTTAGTTCAGCCAGTTCAGTTTCAAATGAAATTTTTTGTATGGCGCAATGATTGGAAGCTTTATGTCGTATTAATCACAGTTGTTCTTTTGCGGTAAGAAATAGCATTAAATAGAATTAAAAATATAAGTTATAAATTTCAGAATGACAAGTACATTTTCATTGATAAAGTAATTAATACTGACTACAACAAAATGCGACGGGTTCCTTTAGGTAAATGACATTATGCTCTTTACACAAAATGATCAAAATGATCGAAAAATATATCCAGTGTTCAACTGACGATTTACTTTTACGTTTGAAAGTCTAAAATAAGATTTATAAAGTTTAAAAATGAACGCATTTTAAATAATTAATTATAATATTTGCTTAATTTATTTATAAAAAAATATCTTTTGTATTTGAGTATAAGCAGAATTTGTTATTTAATCTATTTAGGCATTAATAGGCATTAACAAAGTAGTAATTTGTTCAATAATTAAAACAATTAAATATTAGTGTATTTTAATATAAATAATTCTTAAATCATAGGGTTACAATTATTTACATCCAGCCAGCATTATTGCGCCGATCTTGGTTCTTTAACCCAGTTAACAGCATCCAGCCTAAGAAAGCGCCAACAGCCTGTAGGAAACATAGATTAACTGTAATTATTCACTCAAAGCATGTCCACTTACCTCGCTGAGGACGAGCACCCAACAAACAATCTTAAAAACCAACAGTCTGCCGTCCAAGTATTCCACAAACTGGGACTTGCAGCCCACTTTATAGATGCTGGAACTGTCGATGCATTTGAGGTCAGGGCAACAACTCTTGGGCACAGGATGCCGGATGACGTTATAGTCCTCAGCATTGTTGACTCCACAGCAGTGCAACCACGTCTCATAGTACTTCAAGGCACCGGTTTCATCAAGTTCGGCATCCCACAATTGCTCAAAGCCATCATTAATGCTGCCCGAGAGGCCATCCTGGGTGCCGTGCGATATCATACTGAGAAACAGCAGTTCCATGAGTATCAGCACCACAATGGCGATTACATACTGCACAAAATGAATCAAGTTAATGGGATGTAACCAATGCAAGTAGTTGGATAGACCTACAATCAGCAATCGTCTAGGCGCCTCATGTATGGCAGCCAAGCAGCCAAAGACGGCAATGATCACAATGATGACGCCCAGACCAATTATCAGACCTCCAGCCACATTCTCGCCAATGCTAACCGAATATGTAACATATGCGCTTAAAAGATAAAGGTATTGTTTACTTAAAGGAATTATAAACGATTAACGCATCAACTCACAGAAAATAAATGCCAATAGCAACCAGCGCTATGCCAAGCACCTGCGAAAAAGTGTACAGGTGTGCATGTTAGATATACCATAAAGATAGATACATATATAGTACGTAAGATACTTTTACTTACCGCATACACAAAGTTGAGAAGAAGCAGCAGATGCTTCACTGTAGTGTCTGACAGTCCCATCTCAGTTGTTTGGCTCTGTTGTTGTTGTTGTGGCAATGCAACAATCGAAACTGCGACAAACTGACAAGTAGCAGCTGTATCTCCGATTCGGTGTACAGAGTCACTGCCTGACGTGTGGTTTTGCTATTTAAATCAGCGAAAACGAGCTGAATGCATTAAATAGGTATTACGTATATGGCAATAGCCAGTTTTGGACTGCGACTACGCTGTATCCGTCAGATACAAAAGTGCTCTGCTGGCTCCCTGACCGCTGCCTTTCAGTGGCATGAATCAACTAAGACTGTTTGTATTTTGTGTTTTGTTTTTGTGAAAACGCGCGTTCTGTCCTCGGCAGACACACACACTGCTTTTCATCTCATCTATCTATCGATCTATGTATAACAGCGCATAGCTTGAGAAAATCGAGAGCGTTGAACCGCCCACATTGCTGCTCTTATTGGGAAAGGCGAAGGCGCTCCCCCATCTCAGTCAATCTTGGTTGTGTGTAAGTGTATTTGGTGTGCCAGTGTGTGTTTTTGTTTTTCTATTTCATCTGCTGGCATTCTCGCTTCTCATTTCGGCTTGTTATTGTTTCCATCCCAAAAAACAAAAATCCTACTCGTTTTTGTATTTTTCTGATATTTCTCGCTGTATTTATTATATTTATCTTGCAGTCAACAAGAAATTAGTCAATAGCAACAGGTTTATTTTATAGTTGTTGTTATTGCAATGCGTATTTGTTGTTGTCATCGTTGTTGTTGTTGCTGTTGCTGTTGCGTGGGAGTTGGTTTACAACGCCGCAACATATTTTTATTGACTGCGGTGCGTTGGCATTGATATTTTTATCAATGAATCAAGATAGTAAAATATTTTGTTAACTATTTAAATTTACAATCACAATTGCACAAAAAACTAACTAATGAATAAATGTAAAACATACGATTATAATAATACAGGATGCACTGACAAAGAGTCGACAAATTATATGTTCATTTTTTGACTAATTATAAAATCGCACGCGATCGCGATGATTTCGTATACTATCCACCAAATAACAGGTAGCCACAGAGCCGACAAACTGCAAATGAGCAATTAATAAAAACAGCATATTTATTGCTAATTAATTATTATTAATTAATCATGTTGCCATGCATACCTCAATTATTATCAACAGCCAGCTGAGTGTATGAAAATTGACGCTCTTTTCGCTCACATACTGCTTGAATTTGTTTTCACAGCCAGCCATAAAGAGATTTTTGGGATTGGTACAATCCTGAGCCAGGCAGCAACTTGGCGGGTATTCTCTATTCAAATTGATGTAGTCCTCAGCGCTGTTTCGACCACAACATTGAAGCTAATATTAAATACATTTACATTAGAACACGCTTGATTCGAGAGAAGCCCAACAAGAACCAGAACTCACCCACTCCTCATAGACGTTGAGTGTGCTGTTGCTCCTGTGTTGAGAATCCCACAGCTCGTCGAAGCCCTGTCGCAGGCTCGTCGGCAAGGCATCCTTGCTGGCCGAATAACTAATGCTGAACATAATGAACTGTATGACCAAAAGGAACAACAAAAGCACTGCGAACTGCAAGTATAATTTATAAGTTAATTTGCAAGCATCTGCCTTAAAATTCACTTACACTTATTAGCATTTTTTTGCATTCCTTGGTCAGAGCAATAGCGCCAAAGATGCTCGACAAAATAATGACAACACCAAGCAGAATACATAGTATAGCTGCCATTTGTTCGTCATCAGCCATGGGATTTGGGGCCTCCACAATGTTGCTGTTCAGCAGCCAGGTGCCATACCAGATGAGCAGACAGCCATTAAGCTACAATATTTGGGAAATGGATCTCAAATTCTTTTGTCAATGTCACACAGAAACACACAACAGACAGCGTAATCGTGTATTTTTGGTCGTCAAACTTACAGCGTAGAGCACACTGATGACACACAGTGTGTATCTCAGCAGACGCGTTGTGCAGTACATTTTCGCTTAGATAACAACACTTTGCAACATGACATGGACACGCACGCACTTATAATTAGTTAGCGTTAATTGCTTCGCACCAAAACTAATAAAAACAACAAAGTTTTTTACAATACTTTTCGGTTTGAAGCACACCTTGAGCAACGGCAAATGGTCGTCGCACGGCAAATACTCGGAACAGACTCATAATCTGATTTTGTTTGGCCACATCTTGTTGCGACGTCGCTGTCAGTTGAACGATTAACCCACAGTTCTTGTTGTCGCCAGACGGCAGTCGACAGTCGACAGTCGACAGACTTGGCCAATGCAATAGCCAAAATACACAAATGTCTCAGAGAGTCGTCATCTAGTCGTAGAATCGTATACAATATACATAAAGTCAATATCAAAGGAAAACTCAGCACAAAGAATCAAAAATTAGCGTTTGGCGCCCACGCAGAAAAGCAGAGCACACATGTGGAGACAACTAGAGATAGAGATAGAGATAGAGATAGAGATACAGCTAAAGATTCATATACACTCGTATAGTAGATACTTGTATGCATACTGAAGAACGGAAACTGCGGGCATCCAAAATGAGAGACGTCTCATACAATTCGGTCAATACAAAAACAGAAACAATGATGTCAACAAACAAATTTGATCTTAGAACAGAATTTTCTGGCTATTTAGCATTGAAATCGCCCTTCAATGCAGCGGGTGGTCAACGGGATTCATAAATATTAAGCTAAGCTGACATTTTGGTATGTTTGCCCATCGAATAATAAGATTTAAGTCTGTATGAGTTATTAGGAATTTATTGTAATTAATAAGTACAAATCTACATAGTTGCTTTATTGCTTGAAATGTTACAAATTGCATCGGCCATAAATAATAATAAAAAATCTGCCACAGTTACTTATGGCAGGCACTGTGAACAGTTTGTGACAAATCTTATCAAAAATAAATACTTGCATATAAATATTTTTTTTATATATGTTATACGTAAGAAATAGACATCGAAATCGGCTTGAACACTGCTTTTTTTTTGGCACCTGTCGTTGAGCTCTCTTCGCTGACTCAGAATTTGGAATCTCGGTATCAAAATCGGTTGTTTTTATTGTGTTTGTGCATTTTGTTATTGTTGATTGATTGAACATGAGGTAGACTAGCAATTGCCGCAAATAGTTGTTCTAGAAATTCGATTGCTTAGTATATTGTAAGTATTTGCACAGTATTGAGAATTCTTTGGCCTTTTCATTAGAAGAGTGCTTCAATATTAATCATTTATTTCGGAAAGTATTTCGAACGTCTCCAGCGATTCACAATACTATTGGCCAGCACATAGGCGAGCAGAGCGCAAATGATCTATAAAACAAGAAATGTATTAACATAAAAATGCAATAATATTTTAATTTAATTTTAATAGTCTAGCTACCTCGACGCCCACTAGAATAATGCTGAATATATTGAATGCTGTCCAACGTTCCGCAATAAAGTCCAAGAACTTTTGGCGACAACCCTCCAGGTTTAGTTTATCCGTCTGCTTGTTGAAGCAACTCGGAGGAGGCAGCACATAGTCCTTGTAGCCCACATTGCCGCAGCAATCGAGCTGTGCATGAAAATGGCAAATGTTTAATATGTGACAAGTGACGCTCTAAGTCAACACTTACCCAACTCTCTAGACTCGCAATTTGGCTGACATTTCCGGGCTTTATTGGCACCGGCTGATCACGCCAAAGCTCATCGAACTTCTCGTCCACATTGATGAGCAGCGATGTTTGGAATATCCAAAAGAAGCCCACCGTCAGCACTTGTAGTACAATAAGCAAAACCAAGACGGCTACAAACTATTGAGGAAGCAAATTATATTTGCATATGTAAGTACTCGATGCTTGTTGATAAGCAACTATAGTTTAATGCTCACCGATTTTGTCATGCGACTGCTCTCACGTACAGCACCCAAAGTGCCAAAGAGCGAGGCGAATAGAATGACGAAGCCAGCGGTAATGATGATAAAGGCGGCAGTATTAAAGTGTTCAAATGAGACTATGACATAGATGCCAATGAGAATAACAGCGACACAAAGGAGCTGAAAAAAAGGTGTAAGAACAAACATATTAATTATTTGATATGGCCTTCAAATGTGTAGTGAATTTCAATTGTCGGCTTTATTGACATCCCATTAAAAGTTCGCTAGACAGTGCGTATACGCAATATGCAAATCAAATGTATATATATACATATATATATATACGCGTCTATTACATCTCGCTGCCAAAATTGTGTGCTAAGCAATTGATTCATTCAACAAGTTGGCCTTCGCACAATTTTTATTTTAAACATTTGCAACTGACATCACTCATACGCAACATTGTCGCGCGCTTTATTTTTCCCTTTCACTAGTATCTGCTTGTGCTAGGCTCTTGCCTGCACAATTAGCTCAAATTAGTTGCATGCACCGTTAACTGCAATTGCCAATGCGATTGCAAATAAATTTTGAACAATGAGTAATTTGGCTTGCTCACAGAGCGAGCAAAATTTCACACTTATGCCCGGCAAATGTAAACAATCTTGAATTTGGCACTCGGCACACTTGGCAAGTAAATAGTTTCCCGATTAACAATCGGCAATGCACAATCAGCACATACATGCAAAATAGTTTAATAAATGCGCATTAACAATAATTATTTAACACTATTTCCAGCAGCAAACATTGTTTACAAGCGTCAACCTGTTGGCGGCATAATTGTAAATAATATTATATTACAATTGTTACAAACCAGTTGGAGGAGAAGGCATGTCGAGGCATGTTGTCACTTTGGGCAATGTCAGGCTTCCGCCAAATCGATGTCACGTTAAGTAGCCGCCTCATTGGCTTTCAGATTTTCCAAAGCGTGAGGTAATTATGACTGATTTGTGCGATTTATCATGTTTATGTTTACGTTTCCCATTTTGTCTTTATTTTTTTGGGTTTGTCTAGACCAAACGCATTTGGCATTTACTGTAATTTGTTTCCATAACTGGTTTCGATGTAGTCAAAGTTTATCTTTGCGCAGCTGCGCCTTTTAAGGCTCTCAAGTGTAATGGAATTAAGGTCGACGATTAATAAATTAGCTGGTTGTCTATCTCTCTTCAATTACAATTATGCAAATTATCGAATAGCTAGTACAGACAATTTTAATTGCAAGCAGCTAACTTTGTACATACAAATGAAGCCACAGCTTTAATGTGGACATGTAAGTAAAAGTATTAGCATTTCATTGAGCCAATCGTTAGCTGTAAAACATTAATAGAGTCATATCAAGTGACTGAAAGCCCTATTTGTATGCTAGTTTATGTTGACAAAGCAACAAATTAACAGACCAGACAAAGCCATAACATAAATTAATGTTTGATAAAGTGTTTAAAAACGCGCTGCCGACAACAAACAACTCAGCACTCGGCACTCTAAATACTTTAAGCCTTTTGGGCTTCTTTACACAACATTGGCATCTGGCATAATGCTAGAGCTATGCGAACTACGCCATTTAATTGTAATTTATTACACATGGCGCCCAATTGTTGATCTTCTTTTTGGAGTCGAGACTGAATGGCGCTGGCATATCTTCCGAATCTTAATAGGCAACAAGCCAAGCATAACCCTTAGAATCAAAGTGACAATGACAATGAATCTAAGTACACTCGATGCTTCATAGGGCACGACAGTGCTTAACTTACTTAACAACTCATTCGCATAATCATAAACAAACATTAGATAATAATAATGTCACATGTGTTATTTTAAGTAATTATCACTTGGGTGCTTCATGATAACAGTTGAAAACTCCGACTAGTGCACGGCAACAGCGAATGCAATAATAAAAAAAAATAAGTGGTTCAAATAATATAAACCAGCTATCATATTATGCATATATTAACACAAATGATTTGCTCTAATTTGTCCAGCAGACAGACAATTAAATGCAATTAATGGCAAGGCCAGGCCAGTAGCAAATATTATACATACGCCTTTTTGCTCACATTTAAACTTATACCTTGTTTGCTCACTGATAACACAGAGCTGACAACTGATTAGGCTTGGGCCAGTTGGTGGGTTCAGATCGCCAAATCGCGCTTCGGAGACGAATGCGAACAGCATGTGGTGAGTGAAACTAGAATAACTACACGACTGTCATTGAGAGTTCAACGCTTGCCGAGATTTATGTGGGCTTACATAACTCCGACAACTTGACAACATAAATACATGTTGAACATGTTGTTGGTGCTTGGGAAAACTACGAAAAAAAAATAAAAAAAGGTTGTGCCCTACCTCAAATGCATAGGCACAGCTGGCATTTAATTAAAAACACGCGGCCACACCAAAATAAAGTAATTTTTAAGCAACAGCAACAACAACCATCAACTGGAATGCTCATCAGTAAATCAAAGTTTACTCGCATGGAACCAATGCGGAAAATTGCGCATACGCCACGTTGTGCGCGCGTTTCTTTTCGGCATTTCCTTTGGCATTCTTAGTGTGCCACATCTTGCCGCTAAGGTTATTGCCGAAAAATATTTATATTTTCATTTCAGTTTTGTAACGCCAGTGCGTCTGAAAATGACATCAACAAATTTTAGTTGATGAAAATAAAAATAAAAAAACAGAACGAAAAATACACAAAAATTGTTGGCGCAAAAGTAAAATAAACTTAAAATTCTATGTATTTGGCTAGCAGCTATGACCGCCTTTTGCCCAGGGCCAAGTTTTGTGGCGTGGGTGACCAAGTTTTATAATATGATTTTTGCCGCTAAGCGAATAAGCAAATTGTTCTCCTTTTTGTTTTTTGCTTTTATTTTAAAACAAACGAAAGCAACAAACAATAAATTAAGTGAGTTCGGGCATACGGTTTAATATTAGGAAATATGCAAACATTATAATATGAAATAAAAATATTTTCAATTGGCGATATAACTAAAAAAAGCCCGAACAACATTTCGAAAGTGTCCGTATCGAAATCAATTCACAACTTGATCTGAGCAAGTACATAAAAAAATTAACTTGATCATTTGCTTTAAATTTTATGCTTGAAATAGATGAGCTGCGCCCAGTTCCAGTCAACAGTCCGATTAGCCAATTAACATAAGAATAACGTAGAGCATTTATATTTTTTAATAGTAAAAACAAAAACGAAACCGAAACCGAAACAGAAAACCTTCAAATGTAATGGAAATGCTGCCGAAAGCATTTAGCTATTCAATCAAACTAAAAGACTATCGCGATGTGTAAGTAGAAATTGTTTAAATGTATCCATTAGATACTCCTATTCTCTTATCGGATTCAATGCACAGCCGCATTAATTACACAACAATAAATATTTATACGATGTGGAGAAGTCAAGGTTTATTTTATATACTTTTTTATCACATAAACAATTGCCAATGCTTCACCCTATTTGATAAACATCAAAGAGCTGCTGATAAAGCAAATTGTGAATAAAACTTTAAGCAACTAATTCGAAATGGAAATGTCCGAAAACCATAATATTACCTAACCAAAATTCGAAAGATAGTATACATGATAATTTGAGTTATATGTAAGTAAGTACATGTTTGTTGACTTGCTAGCTGCTTCTGTAGTTAGAATCACAACAGACCTTCAAATAATTGGGCTTCAAACTAATGACTAATGAAACTAGTCTTTTGTGTGTAATTATATCTTTTAATGCTATTATAATTATAAGCTTTAATAACATTTACAACACTCTGACAACACTCTTGACCGACCGTAAGAAAAGTCATTTACATACAAAACTTCCGCCAACAAACCAAAACTAATCCCACTGTTTATGTGTGGTAGCATCTCAGGTTACAGTCAATAAAATTCATTATCATATAATATTATTGTTCGTTAGACTCACCATATATATTATATCCCATATCAGTGCAAATATTTTTAGTAGCTTTGTGGAACATGCCATGTTGCGGATTTGTAGCTTAGTATACGAATTGCTTTGCCAAACTGCACTCTTTGAATACTATTTTTAGATATCTTTCCAACTTGATTCTCTGCAGAACTGTATTTTTTTATTTTCTTTTGTATTGTTTTCACTGCTGCACTTAGTTGGCCCGAAGCTCTTGGCAACGCATTGGCACCGCACGGGGCAGAAAAACACTTGTTAGAAATTCAAAATATTCAGTTTAACGGTCACTCTGGAAACCAAACCGTCATGTACGCGCACGAATATTAACTGATTTGTTGATAGCGAAAACTTTTAGCAAAAACCAAACACAACTTTTTGAAAATGAAACGGCCGGCGGAACGTGCTGAAAACGGAACAGAAACTTGCCACTCGCGAGTCGCGACTGCTGTCGACTCGCATGGGCGTCGCAAAGAGGGAATCGTCACGACTCGTGACCACTCGTGACGACTCGTGACGGTTCGTTTCCACAGTTGCTCGCTAGGCATGTGCGAGTACGAAAGCATGTACGTGTTTAGTGTTTAAAAAAAGACTCTAGAACAACAACAACTTTTGCGGTGCGCTATTTTTATAAAAGTTTACATACTTTTTAGCGCAGCCACATTGTTGTTATTTTATTTTTTTTTTGGAACACTTCGAGTTGAATTTGAAAAGAGAAGATAATTGTTGTTGCTCATGCTCATGCTCATGCTATAAGCTTTGCACTCGATGATTCATATGTATTCGTTGCATTAGGTCATGTTGTTGGGATGATTGAAACAAATAATTTAAAGTGACTTATCCAATTTGTAACCAAAGTCAATTTTGTGTTAAATTGACAACATGCGTATTTATTAAAAATTATATTCAAAAATAAATTAGTACACAGTATGTTACTTAAACTAAGTTTGTCTGTATTTAAAATGCAATCTAGGCAACCAGATCGTTAACAATAAAGAGTATATATACATACATCAAATCCGATTTGTATCTTTGACTCATAAAGTCAAAATCTTTGAGAACTTGTAACAAATGAAGCAATAATATTGAGGTACATTTTTAAGGCTACCAGTTTAACTTTTAAAACTTTAAACTTGCTTTTGAATATTGTATAAAAATGGTGTAATAATTTTGTAGCACAGAATAAAATGTAATTGAAGCAATTAAAATCCAACAAATGTCATTCCTGAGCAAACGTCTTCTAATATGAGTATGAACGGCGATTATCATTACGAATACTGTTGCATAAGCTACAGGATATAATGCTCAGTAGCACCTGTAATTAAAGAACCAAAGATATATAAATGTTTAACTTCTTCTGTACATTTTATTTAGAAATCGCACCTCAATGCCGACGAGCACCCAGCCGATGATGTTGAAAATGCCCAGGAGACTATTCCAATAGTTCTCGTACTCGACTCGGCAGCCCCTGTGGATGAGATTGTCTGGAATGCTCTTGTCATGATTGAGAAAACAAGAGTCTGGCGGCAGGCGTTGGTTAACAATATAGTCCTGGGGACTTCCGCGGCCACAGCATCTCAACTGAAAATCATATTAGCAATAACATTATATTATACACATGTATCTATTATGTTAATTTCTTGTACAGACCCAGTTCTCATACAATGTCATGGCGCCAGGACTGTCCAGCTCCTGTTCCCAGGTGGTTTCCAATGAGTTGGCCAAATTCGATGCCACGGTATTGTCATATTTGGTGAGGAAAAATAAGACTGCAATTTGTGCAGCAATTATCAGGTACAAAAACGAAACAAACTGTCGAACGAATGGTAATTTATTAGTTTAATTACAAGCTGATGTCATTTGCAAATACTTACGGTCACAGTGCAGCAGACGTGTTCACGCCAAGCGGCCAGATAACCCCAAAGAAATATGACGATAGCGACAACGCCAATGGCTATATAGCCATACGATGTCATAAGTCCAATTTCGTTGACATCAGAGGATATCAAAACATAGGCGCCGAAGCCTATCAACACCAGTGCCAGCAGCTGTAAGTAAACAAAAGTCATCCAAATAAGTAAAAGTGAACAACTCTGTCAATAGCTACAGAACTTTGCACTACTCCTAATAGCTCTGACCTTACACACACACAAACAACACAAGTGGTTAAGTTTCCCTCAGGCGACATGCTGACTAGTCTGGCTGTCGCCAGGAAAGACGTCGACAATCAAAGCAGGCGCCAAATGGGAGCAAATATTAAGAAGAGCTGGATGATGTTTGTCGCTAGTGTATTCGAGCATGTTAAATAGGAATAATGTATTCTGACAGTGATTAGATAAGAGCGATTCAATTATGAGCAGTCAGTTAGCATAATGCAAGATTATAATTTTGATGTTGTCGAAATTGTATCTTTCTCTACTAAACTATATATTTCCTTTTTCCATGATCATGACCTGAATCGTTATCTTTTAGTTCGTATTATACATAATATATTTCCATATATGTATATCGCTCTCTTTTTCCTACTCTTTTCGTCCCTTTCTATCGGATGAAATAATATATTTTTGTTTGATTTTTATAATGTTTTGGCAACCTTACAACAGCCAACCTATTGCTTAGAGCAATGAACTACAAGACGCACAAAAAACGAGTCATTTCATAGTACTCGTATCTAGTTCAACAAGTGTAAATACATTTCCACCAAAGGCAGCTTCACACTTCAATTATTTTTGTACTTTCTATTATAAGCTTATAATTTGCATTAATTAAAATTGACAGAGGTGACGGTTACAGTTACGAAGTGAAAAACAATTGAATTAAATGCAATGTCCAATATAGTATTTACTACTTTACATCATAAATATAATAACAGACATGATATGTAGTTCAAGATCTACTCAGTATTAAAATTCCTGCCATTGCGTCGAAAGACTTAAACCACATGCAAGCCATATTGCCATCATTTGTTTGAGGCCTAACTGACATGTGGCTATTCTCACAACAAGCATATAATAAAATTTTGTTAAATAAACTAACATTCGAAGCACGAAAATAATCATATAGATTTATAGAGCTCTATAATTGGGCCAACACCAAAGCCCGCTGCATATAGCAACTCACTGATCGCAGTAAAAAAAATATTTTTAGATGTTATTTCATTTAATGACATTATATATGTACATGTGTTTATTCAAAACAAAACTTTTGAATTACACAAATGAGAATAAAAGTTACAAATTATGATAACGACTAACCATAACTCTTTTCATAAGTAAACAAGAGAAAATTGAAGGCATGCAATGCATCAAAGCAGACAGTCTAATTGAAGCTATTGACACAATTGGCTTGATAAACAAACCGCAAGGAAAAGTAGGTGGCACTTGATAAGAATTATTTAACTTACCGCACTTAGTATATGCAGGGCATAAGCAAACACTTTCAGTCCCGATGTGGACGCCATGCTGAGCTCGCAAATTGTCCAGTAATATTTAAAATAATTGTTTAAATTCCTGTATTCTCAATACCTCGACCCAATGCGACTAGTGTGCTGATCTAACAAACTTGTTTTTGTCTCTAATGTCTAATGCCGTCGATTGCTCTCTCTCACTCTCTCTCAATATCTTTTCGTTGAGAAAAACTTCGCGCTCAACACATTTTATGAGACTATGATATCATTAAACATTCTTTCTATACAAGTTTGACCATAACAATTATTTCTACTGTTCACTGCTAACGCGACACCAAAATGTAAGTATGACGGCAACACTCTTTATAAATAATAATTTTGATCTTTAACGTTCCCGCACCTTCATACATATGCAATGATTTATTTTATTAGCATATTTTCGAGGTAGTACATCTATGTATGTTCAAATTTGATATATAAATTTTACGCGACGATTGTTCGAGAAGAGATTCGAAAATGTTGCCCACAGTTCTCTTTCGCAGACACCAAATAACTGAGCGTTAGCGACTTTCTGTCTTGGCGCATTGCCATCCCAGCAGCCGGCAAATGAACATTTGTTGAGCTTTTGTAAAGCTTTCTGTTGGCTGCTCAGCGGTGACGTCAACAAAATGAGCATGAATCAAATAACAGAGACAGAGCTTTTAAAGACACTCAGCTAGCATTTTAGTAGTTAGGAGAAGTAACCTTCTTTTATGTACATATATGCTCCTCATTTGGCTCTACTTTTTAAACTAATTCATATTAATTTTAAGGTGAAGTTCCTCTTAATCTTTTATATTAATTTGCCAGTGTTACTTCTAATTTCTGTGAGAATTTCCTTCATATTTTTTTTTATTCAGTTATCAAATGGTTTGTTTGTTGTTTCGAATGTTATTGTTATAATTACGAAAAATTACAAAAAAAAAAAACTTGTAATAATAGACAATTATCTAAACCAAAGGAGCTCACAATTAGAGATATTATATTAACTCTGGTACAACTTTATAAAAACTAAAGTCCATTTGAGGTATCTATTGTATTTTAAAAATGAAATCAAATTAGACAATTATTGCTCCTGTTCGATATTAGATTAAGCATTAGCTGTTTCCGGATTTGTAGTGACAACTGCTGGAGGTGAACGTCGCACACTGAAAAGATGATTTGCAACAAATATAAAAGATATGATAAGCGATGCTGAAAGATATTGCATAGTTAGGAATTAGTGAATACAATATTTGACCACAAACTTACCTACGCCAAGACTATTCCAGATAATATTATAAGAGGTATAGAAAGAATTATAGCAACTGAAGATAAGACAACTGCAAAAGGTGATTAACGCTTGGAACAGCAGCCACCATTCCAAATAGTAAATGTTCTATTAAAGAAAAGTCATTCAGACCCAATTCTACAGAATTATTATTATTATAAGTATTATTCTACTTACACGAAAATCAGCCAGCACAATAAATGGAGCGGCAACCACGGATGGAATATATAAAGTATATATGGCATATGCACCAAAACACTCCTCGGGATATTCGTCACCTTTATTATTATTATTTATACTAATATTATTATTGAACGGCACAAGTATATGATTTATAAAATACTATACAAGATAGGAAGCTACTTAATATTCCTTCTTCGTAATTCATTTTTTGAATATAAATTCTGTATGGAGGTAATTAAAATTGTTAGCCTTTAATATTAATAATACCTTCTGGCAACTCATCAGAGTCGCAGTCGTCGTAGCATCGTAGCACAAATGTAGCGATTATAAAAAGTAGCAAAAAGTTATAGATTAGGGAACAAGAAAGCGCTACCACGCCCACAGATTTCCAAAGCAAACACATCTTCAGCTAGTCGCGTCTATGTCCAAAATGCAAAAACTATACACAACAAATACCAAAAAGAGTTCTTCGCAATGATAGATAGTAACGGGACTTAATTCATTAAAGTAATACGAGAACATTCTGCTTATAAATTAGGTAATCAGCAATGTCTATTTATTTTTATTCACTACTTTAGGTAGCCCCAACTAGCTGAGCTGCAATACATAATTTGGAATAGTCCACTTTGACATGGTATGCAAGCAAGGATAAAGGTCACTACCAGTTGAGCTGGCAAACAATTAGGTCAAGTTCAAGAAAATAGCAAGAGAATACCAACAATTATAGTACAAGTGGTATATACATGTGCATGCATGTACATATATCAACAAATGAAACCACAACGAGCTTATCACATGTCAATCGCATGGTAAACAAAATACTTACTACTATACATAAGACAACAGTGCCATGTTGCCATGTCAACGACTCGGGGCACAGCAAAACGTGCATTGTGCTTACAATTTGCATGCCAATTTAAGCTACAGCAAAATTGTGTGGCAGCTTGGTCAACTTGAACAACAGTCACCTATAATTACTGCAAGTACATAAGACAAACATTGTGTGTATTTGGTTTTTATTGTATATGTAAGTATATAAATACGTTTTAAATGCTTTATGCATCCACGTTGTATGCAATTCGAGTTTGATTTTACAATATTAAATTTGTTAAAACTTCAAGAGATTCCAATTTACAAGTATATAATGATGAACAGCATTTTATGTATACATATATGTATGAATAATTCTAAATCAAAATATTTATATTTGTATATTTTTTTATTTGGACACTTGTTTTTATTTTTTGTTTTCAACTGGTAGAAATTAACATTTACATACCCTGCTTGTACAACTTATACAACAAAGTGTAAGTTTAACATTGAGATTGCTATTATCATTATATAAATTTGTTGTAACAATATCTGTTTATTGGTATTGTTGTTTTAATCTTTGTACAACGACTTTGGATTCGTTTTATTATCGCGAGTTAACTTTAAGAGCAATTAAATACGAAAGCAATTAATAGAAAATATGTAAGCGTCTTGTACTAGGTAAGTTTCGATTTATTGTTTTTTTTTGCTTTGTTTTGTTTCTCATTTCGCTTTTTCTTTCATTTGTTTCCTTGTTAAAAAAATCGTGTGTTAAACAAATAACTTAAATATTACATTTTCCAATTCTATGGGTAACTTCAATCGTTTTCGTTATGTGCGTTCTACGACAATACATATTAAAAATTAATGTGAATGTTCTGTGTGTGTGTATGTGTTTGATGTACATATATGAGCTTTTATGTGTTTGTTTAGTAGACGCCATTGCGACGCTTGTAGTTGCGCACATTGTTTGCCAAACAGCACGCAAAGATGAAACCAACCAGCTATAAAAAGAAATTAATAAATTCATTAATATGTAAAATCGGTAGAAAAGTGTAAAGGCTCTACTCACCTCAACAGCAATCAAGCCGATACCAACATATTTGGCCGTCTCAGAATTGCCGGACATTGCTTCGACAAACTTGCTGTGGCATCCACCACGAAGATTCAATGGGTTAAGGCAATTGCCTTCATCGCAACAGCTTTTAGGCAAAGTTCCGCTGAAAGCGTAATCCGTTGGGCCATTGCGTCCACAGCATTTCAACTAAAGATTCAAAGATTAGAAGTTTTCAAAATAATAAAACAAAGAATAGCTAATGTATCGTACCGATTGCTGTATGGCATCAAAGACGCCTCCTTCAGTATCACGGTTGGCCCAGGCCTTATCAATAACCTTTCCCATGGCTTCATTATATTCTGCCTTATGAGTGAACAAGAGCACTACCAGAGTCAATTGAAGAATGAGAAGGACCAGCAGGCAAACAGCATAGGTCATTGTCATGCACACGGATTCGCGAATAGCACCACAGCATCCCAGGAACGAGATAAACACCACAATCGAGCCAAGTGTGATCAGTGCAATGGGCAGTATTGCCTGAGGTGGGAAACCGACCTGTCCATTAACCTCGATGGTGCCAATTTTTTTCAGGATCAATACGCCACAAAAGATGCCCAATATGCCTATAATCTGGAAAATAACATAAACAATTCGTTAATATTCAATGATCGATCCCATAAAGACAATTTTCAAAGATTTATTATTTTAATGTAAATTATTATATATTTAAAAGTTGTTATTGTAATTATTCAATCATATGCACCAAAGATACTTTTATATGTAATAAAAATAACAATTTAATTAAAAGTTTTAAGCACGTTGAATATTTCCTTTCCTTCCGATAATTCTCATTGCACTTACAAGTGAATCATTCATAACCCCAAAAAATTAATATATTATATACAATTTATCTGTGAAGCAATTTCAAGTTCAGTGTTTATATTTTAGTATATGTAGTATGTACATATGATAATTTTATCAGTAAGCACGCTAAGAACTTTCGATGTTATATATACATAAATGGAAGCGTACTTCCGGCCCTAAAACTCAGTCCCACTTTTAATTCCCCCTGTGCGAAGAATTCATAAGGGTTCTTTAAGAATACATATCTGGCAATGTTTGCCTTGACTCACTAACAACTGGTTTTGTGCATAGATAGTAGGTGCAATATGTGATACAGTCACAATTGCAATGTTTGTGGTAATTTTGTTTAATTAACAGACAGAACTGGTCATAAAGATAAATTATAACAAGCCTTAATTACTGATGAGCCCTCACGGACTGACCTCAGGGATAATAACATACAGTAGTCGTGGCAAAAGACTATTAAGATATGAAGCACCATCAAGCTTACGTAATGCAAGTAATGTTTATGCTTTCATTTAGGTTAGCTTAGTTAGAATTAAAATAACTCTACACGCACAAACAGAGAGAATCACCAATGCTAGTTCTATTTGTTCTTGGTGCAAACATCATCAGCATCAGTATGACGACAAGACATGGGAATAGATAAGCATTTGCCAAGGTTGAACAACCTTAGACTTAAAAATTCAACTGACAACAGCCAGCAAGATTCAAGGTGCGCATCAATTTACGTAGAGTACGTATGTAAATGGGGAATTATTTAAGGGTATTGTTGTATTTTGTTTGCAGCCGGGATTTGCACACAAACAAGAAAGCAACAAATGCATTTTGTTCACCAATCTTGATCTGTCTGTCGTCAATTAATTGAATTTACTTGATTTAATTGCGCAATCATATGCATGATTTATGTATCTCTAGTTGTATTTACACACACATGTATGTGGCTGTATCTGTATCTGAATCTACGTGTGGGCTGCTTCATTTCACTCATTAAGTGCACAGTCTGCTCTGGTACGAGCATGGCACTCTTGTGGGCGGTCTAAAATTAAATGTTTTATTAAATTGAAGTGAACGTCAAATGCTAAGAACTTTTTATTTGTCCAAATCTCTTCCATAATTGACCCAAATAAGCTGCGAGTGCCAGTTTTGCCACACAAAAGCAGCATTCGCCTATTCAGTCTGTTAATTGCTCCACTTTTGCAAAAAAAAAAAACAAAAGCATTTCCTAATGAAAAACATCACGTGCAAATAGCTCAAATGATTAAGGCCCGACTCGGTTTTGAGTACTAGTCGACAGATAATATCAACATCATGTTGACTTATAACTAGCACGCTCCAGTGACGTCATCGTTATTGCGTCTGAAACTTCACCCAATGCAAAATTTGTTCAATTAAAGCGCACAGAATCCACAGAGAACAACCCTCAAGTGCAGCGCTTGCAATAAATAAATACGCATGTTGTGGATTGAGCATTGAGAAGAGACAAACAAACCACACCCAAAAATGAAAGCGAAACGCGACCCAGCGACGCCCAATTGTGGTATACAAGTATAGTAGTTGCGAGTCTCTCACAGTTATCACAGCAACAGTGCCGATGATGAGATACGAGTTCCATGTACAAAACATGCTTGTGCAACAGGACGTATGCGTGCTACGACCGAGCAACATGTGACAAGACATTTTGATTGAAAACGTATCGCAATTTAGAAAATAATTACACGTCACACTTATTTATAGTTCGTTGGCATGGAATCACACACACAATAAACTATCGTGATGAGTTGCCGCTTTCTGTGGTTTTGCAAATCTCTCAATAATATTATACTCGTAGTTCTCGAGTGCCTGCATATCCAATTGAATCGTTTCATTGAGTGCCCAAGCTGGGTATACAAGTAATCTGATCCAACATCAATATCAAACGTAAGCAAAATCGAGTTAATGGATGTACATTTAATAAACATTTCATTAAAGTTGAGAGTCAAAATTTGTATTCAAACAGGCAAACAACACTGAGATCATCAGCTCGATCAAGTTCAGTTTTAATTATATTCATACACTTATAATAATAATAATGTTCCACATTTCGTGAGCAAAATATAAAATACTCTAGAGGACTATTCAAATTGTTTTAGCAGAATTTCCCCTGGGTGTTAAGCACTGCTAATGAAATTATTTATAATTCAATTACGGATACTTCTCAACTAAAAATTACAATTGATTTAATTTTTATTGTTTTGGTGCAGCAATAAATGGAGCGAACTCAATTAGCGACAATTATTTAAATCATTGAAAGAGCATCAACTTTTATGCTTGTGGAGTAAAGGTTAAAAAACTGTAAATTGTTCAAGTGAAGTAAAAGCAACTGCAACTGGAACTCAATAATGACGAGACGTTATTTTTTAATAAAATGCTTACAATTTATATTAAACCTTGATTGTCTTTTAAAGGAGTTTCGGCCATAAAGCAAGTTTAAACAAATATTTAATGTTTTTATTGTTAAATTAATGATTCAACTGAATACGTAAATCACACTTGAGCAAGGCTCTGTAACCAGTTTTATATTTGATATATGTCAATACCAGAGTTAAGCATTCACAGCTGCGATTTACTTAAAAGCTACGAGTTCTATGTCACATACGACACTCAACACAGAAACGTGTTGCAAATACAAAGTAAATAAATACTCGAAACAACAAATGAATCTGGGTAAAACACAAATGACTCCCTGACTGTCTGACAGTCTGAATGAGTGTACCCGTAGCAATATTACCTGTAGTTTCCCTTTTGTATTTAACCAACCGAATTGCACAATGTTTTGCTGCTTTCTCGACCGTTGCGTTATTGTGTCGCACATATGTATTTCGGTATATTTATTTACTAATTGAGTATGTAACACCTTAACAACTTTATATATAAAATCAGCCTTTGTTTAAATAAAATGTATTACAATATTGGGTGAGAATGGTATTTGAACTACTTTAATATACATTTTAATTTTATAAGCATACTAAAAATAATCCAATTTCAACCAAGAGTATTGAGACTTCAACGCTATGCTAAAAGTTGTTTTTCCTGTTTGTTTTTTTGTACTCTTTGTCTGGCCGAGCGACGCTCAAAGGCGACTTTTTGTAAATGTGCTGTCCCAGCTGTAGAATGCTGAATACTACACTCGCACTCAAAAAGTGCCCGATTCAGATATGTATCTATACCTGAGCCGGGAGAGCTCGTATGACTCGTATTCCACCAGTTGCTACGGCCAAGGCAACAAGTTGTCTTACTGTACCGACTATTTCTTTAGTTCGCATTGTATATTTACACTTTTTTTTAATGTTTGTGTTGTCGTTATCTTCTCAATGTTTTTTGTTTCGCTTGACGATTCACAAGGCGTGAATTTGCAAATATAAAATAAGTATGCATAAATAATATAAAATTTCAGACGAGTTTGTATTTTTTGTTTTTAATTTTTTCGTCTTTCGTTGCTTATATTGCGAAGGTGCGCTTTTTTATTGTTGGAATGCATAAATATTTGCTTTAATTAATATTTCAAATGCGATGTCGACGCGTAGCCATTTTGTTTGAGGCCTTTACGAAGTCTGCAACAAGCTTGTTGTTATTTTAGCTTCAGCTGTAGTTGCTGTTGAGTCATCTGTTGATCAAAACTAGCAAGTCAAATGACAATTGTACATATGTGTAGATTGTGTACATATATGTATATGTACATATATACATATACATTGTATGTATATCACGTTGAATGTTTATCAAAACGAGGTGCATATTCTCGGAAACTGATTCACTTTCGGCATACATCTAAATGACATCATGCATTCATCTTAAATTCTTTGCAAATTTAATAAAGCCACGAGGGAACTGAGAGAGTATTATGCGTCTTATGCTACGCAAACAAATCTCTAGCTGGAGTATACATAGTAGCTGCAACAACAACAAACAAACCATTGGAATAACAGCTCATAAACATTGAAATTGATTAAGCCGCCTCATGACACCATCTATTATATTCTCTTAATGTGCACAGCAGCTCAGTCCGGATAGCCATATCACAGATACAGACAAGCTCGAGTATATACAAATTGCGTATACAAAATTGACAGTATGTGCGTGCGTCTCTCTGTTGGCGGTTGGAAGCTGACTACACACAAACACACATGCATACATATGTATGTATGTACAAACTTGATGATGTCATAGCCGCAAAACCATGCCAAACCTGAGACGTCTATGAAAAACAAGTTCTAAAAGCTAAAGCGAAACTGATCTGTTTGATACAATTTTTATTCAGAATATTTTTGATTTGAATGCAAATTTGCACGTTTCGGTATTTCAACATATAATAGTTTAAGGGAAACTTCGAAATACTGGGAAATTACTCTCATTGACCATGTCTGGGTTGTTGATCTTTACTTACCGACACGATCGTATTGAATACGAAGAGTATGTATTTAACCATAGACGTTCCACAATCCATCTTGCTGAATATTCAGTTTCCTGCAAATGCATAATAGATAAAAGATAAATGATATAATTTGGTTTTGGTTTAACAGTTTTACAATCGAACAAGTTCGAATTACATAAAATACTATATTAATTGATCATTAATAGACCGATTAATCGAAACATTTCAAGGCGGACACATTATATAACACTCCGACCGTTGCATATGTTTGTTTAACTTGATTTATACGGATTGAGATAATTAATTTTATGCGACCATCTAATAAAACTAAAGCTTATTTCATGGAAAGTTGATTGGGCGCCCAAAGCTACAAATATGCCTATTTCAAAAATATTGTGAAATCATTCATCTCGTAAGATTGGGTTATTCCCCTTTGTCTCTTTCTGTCTTTGTTGTTAGTACTTAAGTGAGTATATATGCGAATTAAATAACATTTCCTTATTAGTCACGTTTTTATTTGTACTCTTAACGTTCACAACAGCGATTCGACCTAAGGTACAACATGAATAATAATAATAATAATAAAAAAAGAGCGTTAAACGCGTCAGCAGCCGATTTACGTTTTAATCTTTTTAACTCATGATTCGGTACTTCAGTTTATTAGCGGCCGCTAATTTAATTAGTTAATCTCTGACTATAAAACAATTATTATCAGTTGAAATTATTAAAGCATTCACGCCGTAAACATGAACAGATTTCATCTGGGTCGCCACAGTAACAGTGAACACAACAACAATGTATCAATGAAGGCTGACAACAACAAAAAATGCAATGGTATGTGTGTATAGGGAATTCGTTTTATACATATATTGATAGGAAAAAGGAAAAGTTCACTGCACTCATCCCAGACAGCAAGAACACCAATAACACATTCTCATTTTATTTAAGTTGAGTTGTCTTATGTTTTTTTTATTCACACAGAAGCTAACATTTGAAGTGCGTCGTGTGCATCTTCGTTTTATTGTGCCTTTGAACATTTCGTTTTCAACCACTTTTTCATCACCCAGCTGCCTCAGCAGTTTAGCATCTCAGGTAGTCAAAAACGAGAGCAATCTATTGCATATATGTGCAAGTACATATGTATATCGTATTCACTTAATCGGTTAGTTGCACATTTCCACTTAATTTTTAAAATTACCTTTTCCGATTTGTTCAAGGTCTACACGCGCGACACGTCTTACTCAACGAGAAACTGTTTTAAAATTGAAAATGAACGATTCAGTTTGGACGAAACAGGCTCACAATTAGTGTGACCACTGATTGAATTTCAAAATATACCATAAAACAATTATACCATATTGCACAGTCATAACTAGAAGCTGGTTGCACTTTATAGAGGTTACTGGTATATACCAATGAGCGCATCTTTTTAAATAACTATTTGGTTTTTTTTATCAAATTTTCTTGCTTTTAATTAACATATATAATATTAAGGCTGTAGTGAAAAAAATAAATTTTATTGTAAAATTGCGTTTTGCAATTCGTTTGTTTATTGTTACATCATGCGTCAATTTGCAAATGTAATATAATGAAATAAGTACAGACATATTTCAAATTGAAGTCGAGGCGTAGCCAATTTGTTAGAGTTCTCAAGCTGGGTGGCTACAGCAATACTAACTACTGAGTCATGCTTAATGTAATGTTGATCAAAACTAGAACGTCATTTGCCTATTGTATATACATATGTACTTCTGTTTTCTCTTTTTTTCGAGTGTTTGTGTAAATCATTTTATCAAATCGAGGTACATACCATACCACCCCAAGAAATGATAATAATTAGTTATATGTAAATGCGATTTTTCGCAATGTAAGTTAAGTCGTAAATATTGCTAAACAAAAAAATAATAATACAAATATTTTCTTATCTTTATAGAACATCGATTTGATTGGTTTATTTATAAAGAATCGTTTACAATAATTACATAATTATTACATTTCATATTAATTTAAAAATATAAGTATATTATATGTAACATATGGAATCGAATAACATGAAGAGATACATTTCAAAATAACCATTTAAGATGTGTGTTTATTTATTTATAAATAAATTAATAATTTTGTCGTCTCTGACTGTTGCGAGTTTGATTGGCCAAGCAACATGCAAAGATGAAAGCGACCAACTAAAGGGAGAAATATTTATGTTAATTATGTTACTACGATTATTAATTGTTTTCTAAATACCTCAACTGCAAGAACTCCAAGACCAGCATACTTAATAATGTTTACATTTGTGTCCCACAAGGAATCAACTGCGGATTTGCAGCCAGGCTTAAACATAACAGACGTGAAACTGCAAGATCCGTTTGACGGGGAATCACAGCACGAGGCCGGATAACTAGTACCATAATCTGCATATCCATGCAATCCGCAGCATTTCAACTATATTTAAATAAACATTTATTAAATCAAATTAGTTCAAGTCGATCTTTACAACTTACCGATTTCTGCAACGTATCCATTAACAGTTTATCTGTATTTCGTTGATCCCAAATCTTTTGCACAACCACATCCAGGGACTGCCGAATTTGAACGTGATTAACCCAGACATAGATTATAAGCGCTATTTGGCACAATAACAAACCGAGCATAACAATCGAGTACTAACAAAGAATAAAAAATCATTGACATTAATGTTTATACAATTAAAAATATTAATCAAATATACCGTTGTGAGGCCACAAGCATTCTCACGAATAGCACCACAGCATCCGAGGAAGGCGACCAGAAAGATAATACATCCTATAACCAATATTATAATGGCAACACTGTTCGCAGTAAAGGTTTCGTCAACGCTCGAAAAGTTCTTGATTTCTGCGACCATAAGTGATCCAAATATAATAAGTAAAATACCGCATATCTGAAATAAAAGTTAAATCATGTTTTTTACTGACAGTACTCTTGGCAACAAAATAAGTTAATGAATATTGTACATATTAAGTTGTTGTTAGATAACAGACGTATGTCGAACAATTCGGCTTTAGATAAAAAACATATAATGATTCAAAAAAGCCTCTCTCAATGTTGGTATATTGTAAGATAACGTCCAATAACTATAAAAAGATAATGACTGCGCCTGTTACTCAGTGCATCGTGCATTACTTTTACATTCAGCTGCTAGTAAAAAGAAAACATTTTTAGAGCGGTCCAGTCATCATACAAAGTATGCATTAGTCATCCCGATATCAGTAAATCACGGGCGGTTTCAAAACATCCAAATTGTGCCCATTTAATTAGCTGTAATTACGCTCAACATTGACATGTAATATAATATATATGTATGTGAATATCACGACATTTCTCAACCATTATGAAGGAGCTTTTTCAGTCATCATTAGATAAGATAAACTGCGAACCACTTTCCAATGGTAGTATGAACATACAATTCGAGAATCCCAACTCGATATATTCTCACACATACATATATATGTTCGCATAACATTTAATTGTAAATACACATGCGAACCCATACCTGTGTTGAAGATCTCAAGTATACATATTTCATTTTTAACTTAAGATAAGGTTTTCTTATCTGTACAAAATACAAGTATTATACATATTTACATGCGGCTTTTTATTTGCAAAAACAGAGCACAGGCAAAGTAAATATCAGACAAGTAAATATCAGTTAATTCAACTCAATTACAAGCGAAATGGAAAAAAATTGCAATCGCTTACCACAAATAATATATTGAATATAAAGAGAACATATTTAACAAACACTCCGCCGCAATCCATATTGCTTAAAAATTTTCTTCAAAGAATCTGCGGTAATTTTACAATTATAACTGGATTGCATCAACTACAGACACTAACTGAATGTTTTTCGAACTCATTCAGTAAGGTTCGTTGAGCGAGCTTTCGTTATCGCAAATTGCAATAACTGTTCGCTTTTCGAATATCGAATTCGACATGAGCAACAAAAACTAAAGCATACTTTTGTGCTGTTCATAAAAAAATATCTATCGAATGTTTACTTAAACAGCGCCCTGCAGGGGAATCACATATGGATTTGAAACTATTTCAAATGTACAGACCAACAAATGAGAAGTAAACCTAATGTGTCGACGGCCGAAACTCCTTTAAATAATAAATAAATATAAACTAATAAGTATAGGTGTTAATATTTTATGTTTATTAAACGACTCTATAGGCCATAAAGCATTATATATTTTTAGAGTTCTGATCACTTAGGCTGAAACTGTTCTTCCAGAATTTGATCGGCGCATAGAGTTGGCCAAAATAGCAGCAATTAGGAACACAATAAACTCATATATGCAAATTCCCAAACCAGACCACCGAATGAGGTCGGTATTATCCGTCCAGAAATCTGCAAATTTGGCGTTGCAACCAGGGCGGTTTTCATAGATACTCGCTGAGCAGCTCTGGTTACGGTTTGAATAACCGCAACAGGTGCCAGGTACTGGTACACCCTTAGTCATATAGTCTAAGTAGTTAGTGTCACCGCAGCAGTCGAAGGTGAGCTCCAATGCACCCATTGGGTAGTCATTCGCAGGGGTATTCTCATCCCAAATCGTATTCACCAGATCGTGCATATCCTGTAGGAAGCCCTGGCGGTTGACAGCGACCCAGCAAGTGAGCACCAATTGCAGCACAAACAGGATGAACATCATTACAGCATACTGAAACATATTATACGTTTTCATTAGTTATCTTTTAATTTCAAACCTGTTCATAGGTTTTACTTACTGTGCCGGTCAGGCAGGCACTATGGCGCCAAGTTCCACAGCAGCCAAAGAAGGACACAATGAAGATGAGCACGCCAAGAACAGTTATGCATATGGGGATAGCATTGGTCTCCATCAGTTGCTCAATGCCAGCGAACTGATTTATATGCGATAGCATAATCGAGCCCAGCACAATAAGAAGAATGCCTACGATCTTTTGAAAAAAAAAACAAAATTACAGTTTAAGTTTTCAATTTATAAATACTAAGTTATTTTAATTTGAAAACTATTACTCAAATTATATCAATAATGTAACGGTTTCTTTCATTTTTATACTTATCATTGTCATCATCATTGACCACAGACATTAATAATACATCATTGTGTACATTTTATCACAACACATTTATCATATCATATCCCAGCTCCATTACATGTACATATGTACTTCCCAAATGACTCAGGTACATTCGTGTCTGTTTTCCCAAAGATAACAAAAATAGAATACTCTATTGTATAATGACAATCAATAATCCTCTAAGCTCTGGCGCATGCGGCATTAATAAATGATATACTCGTATACTATGTATCTGAATTTGTTAACTGCGAAATATGAATATTTTGTCAAGACTCTAGACAATGGAGCTCATCGATCCTTTATATGCTAAACACTTCTCCACTTTCGCCTTAATCCTTCAACCAAGTTTCTTGCCACAAGTTTTGAACTAACAATTTCATTAGATTCCAAAACTTTTGACGGTTTTACTCTTACAAGTATTTCACATTATAAAATTATTATTTTTATCATGATTTAATAAAATACAAATTAATATTGCATTTAAATCATTTTAAAATTTAAATAAACCGCAAGCATGTTATCCATTTGAACACAAATTCCAATTGAGTCTTTCCATTGAAACTCACCAAAAACACTATATTAACAAGATATAGTATAAAATTAAGTAATCCTGTTAGGCAATTCATTTTGAAGCTGTTTCTAGTATCCTTTGGGTTGATTTTTATATTTTAAGGGGATATTTGAATAAATAGTTAACGACAATTTGCGAGTTAATTTTATTGTTTTATCGCGCTTTGTTAACGCGTCGTTTACTACAGTTCGATTAGACTGGAGGACGTGAAATGCTACCGTTCTTAAATAAAGCAAGACATACTCATATCTAGATATTTGCAACTTGTGTATCTAATCAAAATGACCACAGGCATTGATAACACATACAATAAAATTGTGATAGGTTTTTGTGGTGTAAATAACAAAAATATGTAGTGGGCGGAATAGATAGATTCATTGATAAGAACTGAATCATCGAGTCGCACCGAAAATTCATTTTTTATATCAGTTCACGCTTTTGATAATGAGTTCTGGGTAATTTTGCTTAAGGTTGTACTCAAAGTTATCGTCCTAGTGCCTGATATAGCCAAGAACTATCCCACTACCAAAAATAAAAATAATACAGTTCGATAAGATAGCTAATGAACTATGTGATAGATCAATAAATTGACAGCACATAGTATACAGGTTTTTTTTATAAGTTGTATTAAGCTATTTGTTTATTGATATTTATGGCATTGATGAACATTATTGCTGGTGATCTATGTATATGAAAAGTCTCTTTAGCTTAGCGCTGTTTCCTCATGGCGCTGGCCAAGCAGCAGGAAATTATGAAGATGCCCAACTCGAAGAGGGCTATGATCAAACTGCTCCAGCGAATAAGATCCGTATTGGAGGCCCAGAAATCGTTGAATTTTGAAGTGCAGCCAGGACGTGTCGTGTAAATATTTGCTTCGCAGGTCCTGCCGCGATCAGAATAACCACAGCAAGAGGAGGGAACATCATTAGCATAATCCCTATAGCTGTCCTTTCCACAACATTTGAACTGCAATTTTAATTATTGAAATGTTAGTCTTGATCTCGATAATTCATTTAAATAATTACGTACAGATAGCTGCAATGCATCCATGGGGTATCCATTCGCGGAATCGTTTTGCTTCCACGCAGAGTTAACCAGATCGTTCATTGTGTCCAAAAAGTTATCATTCTCAACAAAGATCCAGATGGACAGTGTCAATTGCAGAGCGAACAGAATGAACATGCAAACGGCATACTACAAGTCGAAAGGATATTAGTTATATCCAAGGATCAACATAGTTCAAATTCAACTTACAATTGTTGTGCAACAGGCATTCTCACGAATGGTACCACAGCAGCCGAAGAATGCGACAATAAAGATGACACAACCAATCACAATGATGGAAATGGGAATCGTCTGTGCATTGACCGAGTCACTAAATGATCCAAAGGTGCCAATGCTGGACACCATAATGGAACCGACCACAATCATCAGTATTCCACCGGCCTGTAAATTGATGAATTAAATTACAGTCAATCCATTTGTTGTGGAATCCTGTAAAACTAGTCCAGGTGCGAGTACTTACAACAAAGACCAGATTGAGGAAGTACAATAAGTACTTGAACATCGCGGATAGGCAGTTCATTTTGATAAATTCGGTTTTTTCGTTAACTCGGTAATTTCGATTAATTTAAAGTCCGTTCGTTTCGACTGCTCAAGTCTAAATAATATAGCTTTGCTGAGATCTGGGCATTATTAATGAAATTTCGAGCCAACATTTGGAATTGCTTAACTTATCTCACCACTTATCGTCACATAACAACAATTTGCGTGCAATATGGTTGGGATCCATATGAATAACGTGCCAGCTATGTAGTACTCTGAGCTTATCAATGGACCTTATCGGATTGTACCCAGATAGAATGTACCGGTACCACTCTATAGTACCATTTACGAATATAGTGCCGTCATATTTTTATGGACAAAGTTACTGTTTGTACACACATTGAGTGGCACGGGTACTCGTACCCATACCAGATAGAATCTCTGAGTCATGGACAGACATTATCAGCTTTTATCTTAGGTGAGGACCTCGTCTCGGGGGGGCATTGACTATCTTGACGCTAAGTTTGATTCATCCGTATTTTGAGTTAGATTATTCAGTATTATATGTGCAAGACCCGCTAATTTTGTGGTCAAAGTGTCGATATCGCTCAATAATTGCATTATCATGGAGAACATCGACTGGTTTACCAATTGCTAATTGGCCCAGCCTTGTGCATGAGTCAAAATACGATTATCACATACACTTTTTGTTGCCACAAACCCAACACTATGGGAGTCCCCAGCTCTATCTACCAAATTTGTTAATAAACTTCCCAATTAGGCTCATTGGCGAAATAGCCTGTCGATGCGCAATAAAATATATTTTTATGTTCTTAAGTGCCAGCTAGTTAAGACTGATACTAAAAGTATTATTAGATTATAATATAAATAAATAATCCCCATGTGACGGCTATAAGACTTCGAAAAGTACCAAGAAAAGTAACCAACGTTTCTTTCAAAACAGAAACCAGTCTATACCTCCTTCAGCTTCGACCTGTTATAGTAATTAGGAATTTTACCAATAAGGTATAGAGATAGTAGCCTATGCCTATTAATTTATTTACCAGTCTAATAGATCAAGCGGAAAATGATAAGACAAGACATATCAAAATTTTCTGCGAAAATGAAGATTGGGTCATCTTTAATTTAAAACTTAATTAGCAGCGTTAGAGTATAATAAATTTTTGTTTTTATTGCGTTCTGTATAAATAAAAAAATGGTTACGTATACATTTAATTTGTACAGTACAAAATAGCACAATGATATGGAAAACAGTGCAACATTAAAAATACATGTAAATTCCAACAGATATGTTTTATAATTAATGTGCGATTAAAAAAAAGATTCAATGTCAATATTGTAATGGCCATCAGATTCATTAATTTTAACAATTAATCGTATATATAATTTGTAAAGATTGGGCAACATTATTCGTACTTTCGGTTTCAATTAAAATTAGTAAGGCCACAATATCATCCCCTTGTTGGATGTGCGGACCAGGATCCGTAGCGTCCTTTAATAGTCCACTCGGCGCCTATAGTTCCGAATGCTGTTCGCCAAACAGCAGGCAAACAAAAAGCCCACAAACTGTAAAGGAATCAAAGTCAGACACGGAAACTAAATGGTTAAGATGCTTGCAGCATACCTCAATGGCGGCAATAACCAGACCGGTGTACTTAATAATGTCACTGTTTTTGTCCCAGTACTCCACAAAGGCCTGCTTGCAGCCGCGTCGGAAGACATTCTCTAGGCGACAATTGTTGGTATCCTTGCAACATGAGGGGGGGAAGTATCCTTGGAATGTATAATCAGTAAAGCTGCTGCGACCACAGCACTCCATCTGAAATCAAATAAATGAATGCTACACGATCTGATTGCAATCTCAGAATTCTGGCAAACTTACACTAATCTGAATGGCATTCATGTAGTCGGCACGTCGGGTACGACGGTCCCAGGCCTTCTCAACCACATCACCCATGACAACCAGATATTTGTCCTTCTGCAGCCATATATATATAACCAGCGCCAGTTGTCCAATCATCAGCACAAACAGCAAAATGGAATACTGCAGCAAACAAGAAAATAAAACTACTATTAATAGGCGTTCCAAAAGTGTCAATGGTGAAGTACTAACCGTCATAGACATGCAGTAGGATTCGCGAATGGCGCCGCAGCAACCAAACCATGAGATCAACAATATGATAGCGCCAAGCACAATCAATGTAACGGGAATCTGCTGGGTGCGCCAAGCTTCAGAAAAGTCATCGAAGTTGTGGACATTGCCAAAGAGCAGGGCGCCAAACACTATCAACAAGATGCCGCATATCTGTGGAAAATCAAATGGAGCTTTTAGTTTGTGCAGCAAGCGAAATGTTTACTGGGTAATCAATAGATATGAAAGCTTTTGCTAAATGTGTACTATCATTAAAGCTTTTGTTTGTTTTGCAAAGCGGATAATTTGAATCAAAAAGTATATATATAATACACCAAATTATTTTCAAATAAATAGTTATTTTTAAGATATTTTCCCAACAACAAATTGAACAAACCTACATACATATAATGCGATCCAAGAATAAGCCCTCCTACAATTTGCACTGCCTCATACCTTTTCAATTTAGTTTTCTATTTTATGTTATCTTTTCTTCAGTGCATGGCACTGGCAATTATGAACAATCGAAAGGCTTATCAATAGGTATATCTAATCAATAATATAGGCAATCCAATTAAGCAATTTAGATTAAATGATAACCATGACAAATAAATATGCTAAGTGCAACTGTTTGCATTGATTTTGTATGAAAGACGTCAGCAAACAAAATTGGCAATTCGGCTGATGCTGTCGTACATGAAAATAACTGAGTAATAGATATTCTAAGCTACATGTTAAGATCAAATCATACCGATAAAAACATCAATAACCCTTATTATTAATGTAAGCGTGAACTCGCATATTGACCTATATTAATGACGATTATTTCGTTTAATTTATGCACAAATTGAATTAAGATCAGACGGAAGGCAGACAAAGTATGTACTCATAAATGAATGAAATTACTACAACCACAAGTACTCGTAATCGCATATTCGGATGCGTGCTAACCCACAGTTCATGCCAAATGAGTTCAAGTGTGCTGTCAACGTTGCGGCGCCGCCCAATTTCTATTTCCACATAATTTTCCCCTAATTCCAACAGATGCGAGTGAGAATGCAATGTTTTTCAGTACCAAACTTTTGACTGTCTGACTAACTGACTGAGAGACACATAAATTGTGCGCCAAGTTCACATTTAATTAAGGCAGCTATTTTAGGCGCTGACGGATCGGAGACACCCTCGGCCCCAGTGTCTATATAATTGCGCATTTTTCCATTTTCAATTGCACAATATTTGGCTACGTTTACGTGACTAGACTAAAAATGATTAGAAATCATTTTACTGGCTGTAATAATAAAGTTCTCCAGCCCACAAAAAATATTTTCATTTCACATGACTGGGAACTGGTTTTTGAGTACAGTTCACAGTCGTCATGGAAGCTAAGCACAGTTGCAAAACAAATGAAAATGCCATTGTTAGCTAACAAGATAAAAACCTGTTGCGGTTACTAGTTAACCTCCTAAAACAAGCCTTTCTAAGCGGCAATAGAAGCACGAGAACCAAAATAAACAATATCAAAATAAATAACATTTAAAACAAAAAGCAAGTGTGTATGAATGTACATATATACAGTCCAGTTTTAACCCAATTTTAATAACAAGTTCTGCATTCGGAAGAGCTCAGACCCGAAGCAAACATATCGTGAATTGCCACATTCTTTGAGCCAACCGGTTTGTATACGGTTTGTTTTAATACGCATTATACGTAGTAGGCCTGCCTTCACTTTCTTACAAAACAAAATACAGTAAAGCCTGCCGAAAGCGAAACACATTTTTCGTATAAGATAAACGTTAATACGTAATTTCTACATTTGTTTATTTTTAGAATAAGAAATACTTGATTAAGAATTCATATTCTAATTTTAACGATTAAAAGTTCATTGTGTTTCAGATTTTACTGTCTAATATGTAGCCACATTTGTAAGAAAACCAGTTTTATAGTATATTGAAAGCTTTGTTGTATTTATGACATCATAGAAATAAAAAAAGGGGTTTGCTTCACCAAATGAAAATAAGAATAAAATATCTTAATACAAAAAACGTTTTTTATACTCACCGAGCATAGCAAATTGAATATAAATAGTATATATTTAACCATAGATATTCCGCAACTCATTTTGATCGAGATTGAGATTCGTTGTTACGGCTGAAGAACTGCAATTGTTTTCTGTTCTTTAAAAATACCAGAGAATTGTATACGAAATGAAATATCAAGTATACGTTATATACTATTTGTTATTATGCTATTGTATCATTTTATTTGCTAAAGCATATGTATAAGCCAAAATGCATTCACACACATACGTATGTTTTTACAACATACAAACACACACAATCATATTTCATAAAACAATAGCAACAATTGTTTATAAAAATAAATCCATGCGTTTGTGTCGTTCTTTTTTTTTAGCGTTTAGAATTCCTGTGAAAATTAACAGAATTTCACGTTCAGTTTTGAATAGATTGGGATTACTTGGCGATTGTTGTGCAGCACTACACGGAGTCTTATAATAAATTTAACAAATATGTACGTTTAACGTTTCCTCTGTACCGAGCTTAATGACTAATGTTAGAGAGCCGTCTATACGTGAGAAATCAGCGCACTAGTTCCGGCAACAACTTTTCCTTTGGCAGTAGTGATGCCTTCAGCTGATTAAAACGCTGCCAGATGTACGGATAGCGTGCTACCCACGCCATCCAAGCTTCTCTGCTTGCTGTAGTGCTCTCCACTTGGCGAAGATGATGATAGTATTTGTTATTTCTTTTCAGAGCAGCAGCCATGTCCTGTGCATATTTTGCAAATCGCAATTTAAGCAACGTTTCGGAAACGTCCAGCAATCTGTTGCCCTTAGGCGGATGTACAAGACATAGCTGGCACACTACATATTCTTGTGAAGAACTTTTGTTCAGGGGTATAAAGGTAGCTTCTCGTCCAACCAGACACTGCTGGAGCCAGGAGTAGCCATTAGCATTAACGCTAACACCTGGCAACTTGACTGGCAGCAACCGGTCGCGGCTGGTGAAGATGGGTATCAATGGGCGGTGTTTAATTAAGAGCAGCGTGTCCTGGTCACGCTGCTGTACACCGCGTATCGTTCCTGTGTGCATAATACGTTCGTTTATAATCCGTTCGGGTATATGTGAAGGTTGCTTGAACTGGCGCACTAGATAAGCGGGCTTGCGCTTCATGTATGCAACCAACAACATCAATGTCGAAGTCCCATAGATTGCTAGCTCGCTGCCCACGGTGTCTCGTTCCAAGTAATTACATAATCCGTGGTACTTCTCCAAAAGTAAGCTTTTTGTAGACTCCATAATGATATTGATATTCGATTAAATACACTAGCGCCTGGAAATGTGCGGGGGAGGGTGGAACGTTGAGTATTTTATGCAATTTTTTATGACATCATTTTACTTTTATAAACGGCAGCGGCGTCAGCGCAACGTCCTCCAACAGTCTCACGTCTTTCGGTTATATACGATCTATTCGATATATATATATACATATGATTGCGACGCTGTGTCTAATTTTGTTTAGGATTTGTTGTCATACGTAGGCTTTCTTAATGTTTTTTTTAAAGAGTATAAACGAAGCAACCTCAGACAGACAAAATTTGACATTCACGCTTGCCGGCAACGCCAAAGTGCAAGTAAGATGGCAAATGAACGCTCAACGATCTAGCTATGTTATCCAACACTTAAAATATAACGTCTTGCAACACTTTAGGATCATACATATGCAAACGGTTTTCAAAACTCACACACACCTTTGAGTTAATTTTTCCGTTTTTTCGTTTTGTTTTGCGCGCGGTACGTTATGAACTGCTGTCGATGTCGCTACAGACTGAGATCAAGCTTCACAACAACCGCCTGTTGCTTCATGCGGTCGGTTGTGTCGGTCACACAGACTAACACCAACGACACGGGCACTGGCACGTTGGCGTTTTTGGCACTCGGCTCCCACTAGATATTTATTTGTTGTATGCGTTATTGGCGCGTAGTATTTGTTTTATTCATGGCTTCCCCAACCCCGACACATTTAGAAGGCGATGACACACTGCTTTACTTGTAATTGCATTAGCCCATTTTCTCAAAATAATTTTGAATTCATAAATACGTTATATGCAAGCATTTCTAACCCACAACTCTTTGTTTATTTACATATGTATGTAAATTCGATTCGCGTTTGTTTACAGCTGTACATGTCATAGTTTTGAACGTGATTTTTTTCGTAACTGTCTTTTGTATTGCGCGCCAAGTTATAAAACGTGTTTTGGCTTGGGGTGTTCATGATAAAGCTTTATATGAGGTTAGATTACTAAAAAGCCCATCCCTTATTTACCAATATCCATTACAACTGCGCCCACAATAAGCTACTCATATTTTAATTCAAGCTTGGCTTCCGCTTTTAATTGCATTAAGCTCGAACTTGATATTTTGAATTCTAATCGCTTGTTGTTTTTCCTTGACATCAAAACAAACAATAATTATTGCTGCAGCAACAACGACATAACAGAAGCATGAATACAACACCAAACTGGTTTACAAGCCGTTGTAACTTGCGTAATCCAATCGTACAAACGTGGCTCGAAAACATATTTTGTTAATCATTCTCAGCATAAGTACATTTGTGTATACATATGTATGTATGTATGTATACATATGTGTACCCATATGTATTCATTTTATATGGTACCCGTTCCATCTGTTTATGTGACAGACACCAAATATAATTAACAAGATCGCACTGTACAATTAACCCCGGGCCATGTGCAAATGAATTTCTTTAGTTGTCCATTGGCAATTCTTATGACTTTCATGAATCATTTGTTGATTTACGGATCGTAAAAAAAGGGAAGGAACTACATTTTGAAAATAATAAACTTTTGGATTATAAAAGCTTAATCAAAATAATGACCCACATGCGGAATGCAAATTCTCAGAAATTAAGTGGAGATTTCCCATTTTATCATGATTGTCCTATGTCAAATGAGAATAATTTCACATAATTTTCTAAGTAAACGCTAAATACGTATATATATACATATGTATGTATGTATGTACATACATATCTACAATACAAAGAAAAAGCACCCGCTGCTTGTTAAATATGTATGTATGATTAAGCAAACAAATAGTTCCTTAAACTTAAGACAGCTGAGCAAACAATTTGAACGTTGCAGTATTTGTAAGAATACATAACACCGATTATTTAATAGCAATGATTATCGATTTACGTTTGTTCAACCATACTTATTCTATCAACTTATGTATGTTCATGCTTGTGTGAAAGGCTGTTGTGTGGGTGGAACGAGTTTGAATTGTTTTCGTTATACATATGTATGTACGTACAAACATACATACATAAATGCATTTGTGAATGTATCCTATATTCGACTATCTGCAAGCCAATCGCACTTTCTCACAAACATGCGTGGACAACCGGTTCATTTATAACAGCACATCAACACTGCATACGAACGCTGAAAATTCGTGCAACCAAAGCAAAGTTTGTTTTGATTTAACTACACAAGTCCATATGCATTTACGGAAAGAGCCATGTGAAGATTTTCTGCGCAAACATAAACTAACATATGCATGCATATCCATATATGCATACATTACCTTTCATGGACATCGGCCTTAGTTGTACTGGAATATTAAACAGGATTAATTGGAAAATAGGGACGCCATAGTTGTGTGCTTTATTCTGTGCTGCTGCAAAGCAGCTTAATCAAAAATCAAAATCATATCCTGTTAAAATCGTAAAATTACGTGTGAGCTTAGCATAAACGTATCATCGGAATTAATATAAGCGTCGCGAGTATTGCTGCAATTGCTGGCCATGAGGTGGTTGCCCGGAGCCAGAGCCAACCCCTGGCTGCCCTGGCAGCATGGCCAGTTGTTGCCTGGCTAATTGCTGATCATAGGCAGTAGCGCCGCGTCCGGGCGCATAGCCTTGTGTAATGCTTCCCGATGCCTTGGGATTCTAGAAAATTTAATTGATGTTAATTTGATATTTGAATTCATCCCATAAGCTTTGATTACCTGTGATGCACTAGTGCTAATTTGTAGCACATTCGGATGCATTGGTAAGTCGCCCAAATGCGGCTTGTAAATAACACCCTCAGACAGCAAATGTGGTGGCGGTGGCACGTGGCCCTGTGGTGGGCCTTCATGCTTCACCTCAATGTGATATCGATCCGGCAGCTTTTCCATGGTCACCTGCGGTTTGGACGTTTGCACGGAGAGACTACCGGCACCGGCCTGAACCTGCACTAGGTCAGCCTGTGAAATGGGCGGTTGATCCAGATTTATGTGTAGCACCTGCATGGGCTGCGCTTTAGGTGAAGGTGACTGTGACCCAGGAGCCTTACTGACCGTGGCACTTGGCCCGGACTGGAGCTCCACATGGTACGCCGACCGAAGCGGCAGACTATAGTTGTAAATGGACTGGTGACGTGCATCTGCCTGGTGCTGTGTTGTCGGCGGCGCAGCAGTGGTTTGATAGAACAGAGTGCCTGTGCTCGGATACTGTGCCGTAGGCTCTGGAATTAAAAGATGGCAATCGGTTGATCACGAGCTCATCTAATGCTGACGACAACTGCGCATTTGATATTAAGTTAACTACTTATGGGTAACGATTAATGTTCTTACTGTTCCATGACATTTTAGCATAGTCTGCGGCACGACGGTAGTCATCGTGTTCTGCGAATCAATTGTAAACAAATAACGAAATGAAAATAAATTATGTGTCTGTGCATGTTAGAAATTAGTGCGCGCTATACAAATGAGTGACAATGGCTCATGTATCATAGTCAATAGGTTAGTAAACTGAAGGCGTTAATCAAAATCAAAACATTGACAGAGCCTTGGGTCTCTGTTGGCTAGGTTAACGGCATGGCTTACTCTGTTGTTGTTGTGCATAGCTAGCGGGACTCTTGTAGTACGCCTGATGCTGTTGGCTGGGCGGCGAGGGACTGCGTCCACGTTTTACAGATGTGGATTGACTGCCAGGTGGCTATTATTGACAAATGGTAAAAATTAATTTATGTTTTTTGCGTTTTCTATTGGTAACTTGCCTTTTGGAGCATGGGCATTTGGTGGTGCTGCAGTCGCACGGGTGGCAAAAACACCTGGGCCGGAGGTACGTTGGCAACTGCCTGCAAGGCCTGTGCTTGCTGAAGAACAAATAATTCGTTCTCCTTGGCCTGTTTCTTTCGCGTTTCGTCATCGTTCAACACCTTCTTTAGCTGCACTACTAGTTGATGCTTTTTCTGGTGTAAGTCAGCCAATTGCTCATCAAGTCTATTTATCTGTCCACGCGTGTCCTCCAGCGACAAGTTGTTTTCTCGTTCACGAGCTTCGTGCTCCCGACGCACCCGCAACTCCTCAACCTGCCGTTCATACTCTATGGCAAAAATTAGGTTAACAAGTTTATATTTTTATTGCATGTCGCGTAATTTTATTTACCCTCCTGCCTGCGCTGTCGGTCTGCTAATATAAATCCTTTAAGTGACCCTCGTAGTTTCTCGGCTCGTTCGGCAGCTGCCGCTTGAGCAGCCGCATTGTTATTGTTCACCGCAGACGCTGGCGGCATCTTTGAGTTATGCTTAGTTATCTTGCCAATTTTATATGCTTTTAGTGACAGTTTTGCAATTTTTAAATACAGTTAATCAAAATAAAAATGGCTTAAGTGCCGCACCAATTTAATAAACTCAATCTGAATAATTTTATGCCGAAAGCGCGTGGTATTGTCAAGTCGTCGTGCACGCTACTTATATTTTCTTCGCTACATACGCCGCAGTAAGTTGAGTGATGATATTATAAGTAATTAGATTACAGCTGATATCATTTATATACACTTTGTATTTGTTTAAATTATGGCTTTAACTAAATAATAAACAATTTGTTGTGTGAAGCGAATGTGTTTTGGCAACTCTGCGCAAAAAAACTTGTATAGTTATCTCATTCACACTTCTGCTACCATCAGCTGATTGAAATACGGTCACCCTCCAAATATAGACACACTACTATCGAAAATATTTTAATTCGATAATTCAGAAATTGGTGGTCTGGTATTTAAGTTTTAAAACTAATGTTGTCTTGAAAATATATTTTAATATATCATGAAGTATTTGTATAAAAAAAAACCAGTCTTAATACATAACTTTAAAATGAAATAAATTACAAATTTCAAAGTTAATTCAATTAAATTTAATGTCATTTGAAAAGTTGTGGTATATCGAATAATTTTTTTGTTCACGGACTTATTAAATGCATTATGGTATATTCTTAAGAATGAGCATTTTTAGTATCTTAATGCAATAAAATATATTTAGCATTTTGCTTTGCGGTCACACTGCTTTGAGTCTTGTTGGTGCGCGGTTGTAAAGTCATGAAAATAATTGGTGAAGAAAGATTATAAATAATATATAATTAAAAAAATCGTGAATCTAAAGTCAATGCGGGTGTATGCATAATCGCGGGTGTATAACTGATCGCGTTTTCAATCATACAAATGCTGTGAAATGTGTTCAATTTTTTGATTAACCCACATTATTTCAAAACTGAGTGCATCTTAAATTGAAAATTATTTTGTGCCTCCCAATAAGTATTTGGTAGCATTCAGCACAGTTGGAATAAACACAAAAAGCGGCTGGCTAAGAAGAAGAATTGAGCAACCTAGGCGGCAGCAACCATTAACAACAACATGGCGAGTGAGTAATAAATAGCAAAGAAAAAGATATAAAATTATTCTTTAACTTTAATCATGCGATGCTCACGCATCGTTCAGCTCACACACATAAAGAGTTTGCGAGCAGATCTAAAAACGACTTAGACGCACGTTTATTGTATGCCTTGTATAAACAAATGCAACTGATGCGTATCATTGTGTGTGTAATCTATGTTTAAATGGCTGTGTGTATGCAAACAAATGTGGCAACTAAAGTACGAGTACATTTTATGTGCGTCTTAATATTTTACGAACTGCACTGAATGCACAACAGATACGTGCTGCCACCCTTGCCAGGTGCTTGAAGTGCCTGTCTGCCTCGCTGCCGGCAACGAAAGTTGTGTAAAGTGGAAGGCGGGGGCTTTTGCAGACGTTGCTGGGGTTATGGCTATTGCAGCTGCAGCCGCCTTTGCGTAGGGAGTCATGTGTGAAAAATCAATATTTACGCGCTTTTCCCATCTGTTGTTGTTGTTGTGGTTGGTGATGTTTTGGTCTGCACTTGTTCTGCAAAGATTTAACAATAGAATTGCTGATAATGATCATTTAAACTTCACACATGGTCACACTGTATGCGACTGATCGCCATTTGCATATTACACTCTGGTATACATTCCAATCAGAATTGCATTTCTCATCCGCTCTACGGATCCATTAACTGACAACCACCTTTCAGCAACCACCCAACCGACAACGTCCCCCATTAATAAATGAATATGCCCCTGTGTGGCAGATGAGGTGCCAGCTTTGCCGGCATTACTAACATGCAACCCCCTTGACTCAAAAAACAACAGGAGCGACAACAACAAGGACAACATCAACAAACACAAGTTGTACGTGCTAGCGCACATTTGAGACTGACGCACACCACACACACACACCACCAGCTGCGCCCCAAACTCACTTTAGATTTTAATTGGTCCTTTGTGTCTCGCCTCCTCCGACACTTCAACCCCCCTTCAGTCACCAACCCACACGGGTAAACTGATAAGGCATATCGCTTACAGAAACACCCTGCGCTCCAAATATTTCGCTGGATGCTTTTTCTTTATTGTTATTATTATTATTTTCGGGCTTTTCATTCGTTTCACGCAGCTTTACCCAGATTAGCCTACAGTTTTTGTAGTTTTTACCCCCCTTTTTCCCCCATGGCAAATTTATTGGTCGCTGTTGCCTGTTGGCAATGTTCTGACTTGTGATTTTTCTCTTTTTTCATCCCCACCAACTCATTTTTCTTTACTGCTAATAAGATTTTGGCCTGCTCTTAATGGCCTTGACTATGAGGGGCGACTGCTTCAGTAGGTTGGCAGTGATGTTTTAATTGAGTTCGGTCCCTATTCAAATTGGCATAGAAATTCATTTCAATTAACTCAAGTTTTCAGCTACAGACAAGGACATGTTTTTGGCAAGTTTGAAGGATACTTTTGGAATTCAAGTGTTGTCGGCCGTCAGTTTGTTTTTTGGGGAATTTTGCCATTTTCCTTGCATTGTTTTATTGTACGCACTTACAACATTTACGGGCCAGGCACCCACTTGATGGAAGTGCCAAAGCCTCGAGGAGGTCAAGTCTTGATGAAAAGTAGTTTTCTTTGCCTGACACAAACATTGCATACTTTTGGTTGCTTCGAAAAGTATGCGAAATTGTTAGAGGCGATGACTCGGATTCGAATCAAGTTTGCCTAGATATAAAATACACCTTTTTAAATTGATTTTAATTGTATATATTGCATATGTTTTGTTATCAAAACCGTAACCGTTTTTGTGCATAAATGCTGTGCTAACTGCTCCAAATTACAAGTTCATATGTACATATATCAAGTCCACATTTTTACTGCTTACGCAAGCTGCCGAAGGAGAGTGTCACAACGAGGATAACATTGACAACAGGAGCATGGCCGAGGGCCAGAAGAAATCCTTGCTGCCCGGCAGTCTGAAGATCATTATCCATGCAATTAGTCTCGGCAACTACGAGCAGGGCATGGCTTTGGTCAACAAAGAGCTGGGCAGCAGCCGCAGCAATGACAATCTCGACGAGGTCATGGCGCTGCTGGAGCTGAAGAATCTCCTAGTGCGGCTGCGCCTAAAGAGCGAGTCACCAGATCAGATGATTGGGCCGACACTCAAATCGACTGCCTTGCCACACAGCTTTAGCATCGAGATGCTGGACGTCGTCCAGAAGGTGCTCCGTTGTCGCAGTCATTACGAAGTGTTGCGCATCTCGCATCATGCCACCTATTCGGAGGTGAAGCGAGCCTACAAGCGACTGGCATTGCGTCTGCATCCAGACAAGAATCGCGCTCCTGGCGCCGAGGAAGCCTTTCGACGTATCAATGAGGCGGCCGACACATTGACCGACAATCAGAAGCGCATTGATTACAATATGCTGACGTCAATTGGCGACTCGTTTGGCTCTAGAGGCAGCTATTATGCCGATTCTAGACAGGATGGTGCGCCCATTGGCAAGGATGAGGAAGAGTGGGAGGGGCAGGCGGATGATCATGATATGGATTATAGTCAGGAACGTCGGCAATCATATCAGCCAGCTAATCAGCGTGTGCCGCAATCCCAGTCGCTCTACCAGACCGAACAGCTGGTCATTGGCCTCGTTGGCTCGATGGTTTTCATAATTATAACGCTACAATATATAGCCACGGCGCCGAACTTCAGTTTCACGCCCTCCAGGTGAGTGCCAGCGCGTTGCCAGCATGCTATATGCAATATGCTATGCCCAACCCAAAACGTCTCGTCTCGTCTCGTCTCGTATCGCAGCACCCACAGCGTGCAGTTCATTAGTAGCATCAATCAGGTGCCCTATTTTGTGACGCCGGAGTTTGCGGACAGCCAAACGGCAGAGCAACTGCAGCGCATGGATGAGGAGGTCGAGGAAGTCTATCTGACCGATCTCAAGCACAATTGCAAGCAGGAGCGCAAGCTGCGTGAGTTTCCCATTTGTGTTGTGTCAATTTATATATACATTCATGCATATATATATATATATATTTATTTTGTTTGTGTGTGCCTCAAAATTCATGCTGTTGCATTTCGCAGGCGACAAGTTGATGCAACGTGCTCGCAACATCAACAATCGCAAATTACAGGATCACGCCCAGAGGATGCCAACACCCGCATGCCATGCCCTGGTCAAGCTGGATCGTGCCAAGTACAAGGCGTTCGAAGTTGATAACAATTCAGGCTTCAATGGGCCCGGAAATTAAACAACCAAAAACCAACCAAACCAAACTCAACTGCAATCGACAACATTTTCAGGAAATTAATTTAATATTTAACTATACAGCTGGATATAAACAAAGATTTAAGCGAATGACTTTAAACATGTAAATGTTTAGTATGCAAATAAATTCATGTAACGATCATGAGGCTTTTTATTAAGATTTGTTAAAGATTCACAACTAACTATAATGTTGTTTTGGGAGACTTCTACATTTTATTTTTTTGAAGCTCTGTTGTTATTTCATCGTTAAATACTATTTGTTGCTATCTAAATTACTTGGAAGAAAACCAATTCATTTAATCAAGTCAAGACTCTTATTCTGATTTGCAAAAGGACTACAAATATTGATCGTTTTATTTGTAGCATATGTATTTCTGCATTTCAATTTTTAATTTCGAATTTCAGCCCTCTTCTAACTAGGTTTTAATTTAATGAAATCACAATAAGCACTCAAATGTTGGTTATTAAGTTATTGTTTCAGATATACGCATTAGATTTTTTTATTCAATTTTAAGCCATCTTCTAACTGACTAGTTATTATTTTAAAGAATAACATATCAAAATATCATGCCTTAAATAATTAAGATTTTTATTAACTGATGGCTAATTGCAGCATTTTGTTTTACAGTAGAGCTAAAGGATATGTCTGAAATAAACCGACAAGTGTTTTTTATTGTTAGACATGTTCGTTAATTAGAACTGTTGAATTGGGCTCAACAATTTGAAATGCAGCAAAGCGATTGAAGTGCTCCCATTGCGCGCTTAGCGTGATATGTGTTGATGTTCGCTTAACCCAGTTTTGGGTTGGCAACAGCGCAAATTGCACACGAATCCAATATGCAACAACGGGAGGCAACAACAAACACGCCCACGCCGGCAACACAAACTACCAAAAAAAAAAAAAAAAAAGCAGAAAATAAAGGAAATTATGCCCCAAAAGCAATTGCCCCACAATTCGAGGCAAACAAATTCCTGCAAGCAGACAGAGTGAGAGAGAGAAGGAGAGTACTATATCAGGCCATGCCCCTTGGTGAAAAGCTAACGAACTTGCCACATTGCATGGTGGCATACTCTGAATACCAACGAGTACCAGTTACAGCAAAAACCCAAACTCAAACCCGGCAAGCCAAGCAACATGCCAACGCACGCAAAAGGCAGCGTTCGAATCGTCGCATAAAAGGAGTCACGTGGCAGGAGGCAGCCAGGTAGCATAAAGAAGCGGGAAGGCGTCAGGGGAAACGAGGGTAGCCAGGCGGAAGTGCCATTGCACCTGCCATGTCTGTCACTCAAATACTTGATGTTGGTGGCAACTGCATCGTTATTGTTGCCCGGCAACTGTCCAATTCCAATTGCATTCAGCTGCGAGTCTGCGACAAATGCAACAATCTCTCCATTCAGATGTGCCCGGCTCGCCTCATTTAAGGGTAACCTCACAATACAGGTTGCAGGTAGTTTCTATGCCAAATGCAGCACCACTTGAAGGGTTTTCTCTAACAACTTTTATTCATTATTTATGCTCCACAAAGTCGACTCAATGCTCGCTCTATAAAGTTCTCTTGCTATTGTTGTTGTTGATTCCATTTACCAGTTGCCATTCGCCACTTTTCAACTTGGCTTCGGTTTGAGTTTGGTCCTTGTCCTTCGCCTCAGCTCCGCAATACAGCAGAAAAGCTTATCAGAATGGCATTAGGAGGGTTTTGGCTACGTGTTTGCTTTTCTAGTTTATGCCCTAAAGAGCCAAGGGCTAAGGATTATGTGGTACGTAGCAAGTGTCGTGTAGCATGTATGTGAGCTGTCACAAAACCTAATGCCACAAAGAAAATGTAAAATAAACTAACTTCGAATGACTTAAAAAGCAATAGGCTGTGATTATTTAATATGATTTCGCATAATGAAATTATTCAGTAATTAAGATTTTTGAGAAAGCGTATTTAATATTCGGTGACGTTTCTCTTTTCCTTTACCAACCATTTGGCATTGTTTTTAGGCTATGTTTAAAATAAAATACATGGACTATTAGGTCTGTTGGAATGTGCGAAGCAGGCAGAAAGAAACCACTGCAGACCCATAAAGTATTCTTCTCCATATATTCTTCATCAGCATAAACAAATATTTTTTTAGAAAACTTTAAGGACTAAAACCACCAAATTTGTACCGAATGGATTTTTCTTCTTTTGGGAATTTGGCCACACGCCTAAATCGAGAAAATCTTAACTTGGTATTTTTTTAATACTATAATATTAAGTGAATTCTGACAATTTAATTTCGAAAGGATTTGGAAGTTGTTCAAGAAACAATTTGATGGGATACAAATTTGACTCAGTTGCTTTACCAGCGTGACCCCTAAATTATATGGTATTAAGCTAATAAAAAGGAACCTAGCTATTAATTTTGAATATATATATTTAATAAAAATATAGAAATAAATATTATATCTACTATATTTTCAAATTCAACTTACATATTACTTTTTTTTTTGCATTCTCTAAGCATAGCGTACATTTGAAATTCATGTCCTCTCGACATTATGTTTCTTATAACGTGAAAAAATATGGTCTGTACGAGTCAAAAGTTGACTATGGCCGTTCTTATTTGTTTTGCATTCACTTTGCCAGCTGCGAGAATTTATGCAAATTTACTGTCCGGCTGTTGCCTCAGGCCGAGGCTCTGACATTGCCGCCTCTTTGCCGCGCATATTCTGGCCAGACTATGTGCAAAATGAGCATTTAATGTGGCACGCGTAAAGCATTTGCACATAATTTTTGAGTAAATTGCGTTTACTGACAATTTGCAAATAGATGGGATTAGTTTTTGGATGGGGGCGCAACCCAGAATCGTCAGCAATAAATTTGCAAAGGCTAACAATGGTTAGGATATGCCGCTCTCCTTCGCTCCCAATCCGACTCGTGCCTCGCGTGCCATTGCGCCACCATTTAATTGTGTCGTTTGACTTAACCCAGATAATGGCCAAAAATAAACAAATGTTCAGTGCCTTCGATTTGAATGTTTAATGGATCGTTTTGCATTTCCTTTTCCAGCTGAAATGGACGAGCTCATCGAACAGCTGAAGACGACAAGCGTGAGTTCTGGCAATGCGACGACAACAACTCTACTCTGCGAAATCTCGGCCACAAAAGATCCCAAGCTGTTTGACAAACACGAGCTGGCCGATTGCTTTTTGCGACTAACACAGTCCGAGGACACCAATGTGCGCAAGGAGGCGGCCAAGTGCATTGCCGAGATCACCAAGTCGGAGGTGCAACGCAAAAAATTCACCAAACGTGAAATCATTGCCGCCTTCCTCGAGTGCCTGCGTCATGTGCCCACCGAAGATGGCAGCATGGAGCTGCCCATACAGATATGTCGCGCCCTGGGCAACATTTGCTACCTGAATGATGAGGCGCGTGATCTCATACTGGAGCTGAAGGGTGATGCGGTTCTGTTGCAGCTGCTCGACATTGCCACCATTGAGGATGCGGCCAATGCGCCACAGTTCATCAAAGTGCGTGGCGGGCTGCTCTCCAATTATCTGTTGGGCGGCGAGGGGTTGGCCAAGCGTGCCATGGAGCTGGGCATTATGCAGAAGCTGCAACGCATCATCGACACCGGCGCCAGCAATGTTGAACAGCATGAGGATCTGTTGCTCAACACATTGCCGCTGCTTAGCATACTCACCGAGAATGTGGCCGATCTGAACTTTGAGGCACAGTTGAACATACAGTTGTCACGCATTTTGGCTGCCTCGACGAATCCAGATCTGGCCGAGATGTGCCTAGAGCTGTTGCATTACCAGGCCGAAAGTGATGAAGTCAAGCTGCTGCTGGCCAAGGACGGACTCTGTGAAACCATCTACAATCTGCTGGAGAAATACAAGACACTGGCTAGCACCAGTGAGGCACGTGCCCTCATGAAATTGGCCTGCGAGCTCATTGTGCTTGTTCTGACAGGCGGTAAGTGATAAGATCAGCTATAACAAGATAACCATACTAAACTTTTGACTTGCACACTATTGCAGATGAGTCCATGCACTATTTGTACACTACGTCGTTGCTGAAGAATATGGTCGATTGGCTGGACTCAACGGACATTGATCTGTTGACCACAGGTGTGCTGGCATTGGGTAACTTTGCGCGAACCGACAGCCATTGCATTTACTTTGTGGAGCAGCAGACCATGAACAAGCTGCTGCAGGTGCTGGCCAAAAACAATGGTGTCAAGGACGATGTGCGTCTACAGCATGCGCTGCTTAGCGCTTTGCGCAATCTCGTCATACCCAAGCCGAACAAGAATGCTGTCATACAGGCGGGCCTGGTACAAACCATACTGCCAATGCTGGAAATACATCAGCCCCCAGTTGTCTTTAAGCTGCTCGGCACACTCCGCATGACCGTAGATGGCCAGGGTGAGTCTCAAGCATACAGTTAAACACATTGCAATTCCATTAACATAATTGTGATTTAATTTTTGCAGAGAAACTTGCATTGGAGCTGCTGAAGAACAAGACTCTTATTGAGCAGTTGGTGCACTGGAGCAAGTCGTCGGACTACGCGGGCGTCACTGGTGAATCGCTACGTCTGATGGCCTGGCTAATAAAACATGCGTATCTCAATAAGATTGCTTATGCTTTGCCCCGCAAAGGCGATGCACCAGCTGAGCAAATTGCTGACAAAATTCCACTGAGTCAGGATTACGATCGCAGCAGTCTCAACGAATTTCTGGCCAATGAGGGCACCGTGGAAGCCATGGTTAGCATGCTGACGGCCCAGCATCTAGTCATGCAGAACGAAGCTCTGATTGCCCTGTGTATACTCTCTGTTGTGTATTTGTCCAAGTACGGCGAGGCGGAGCAGGCGCAACGTCTGCAGGATCAATTGATTGAGTGCAACGTAGGCGCTAAGCTTGCCGAGTTAATTACCAAGTCATCGGATAGCATGACGAAAGAAATAGTCGAGAACTTGCAGAACTGCATTAATCTGTTAAAGACAGCTGAAAAACTTGTGCCCCATCTTGAGCAGCACAACATCAATGAGCTGTTGAAATCTATACCAATTCTAACGGAATATTGCACCTTGTAAGGCAGAAGGCGGCACTAAAGTCGCACTACACTGCACTGCATTTATACCGAGTATTGACCCCTCGCTGTCCAAAGCACCGCCAGTTGCCTATTTGAGCACACTTACAGATTGACCGATAGAATTACCTAGACCACAAGTCGCCATCAACTTTTGGCCCATCATGTAGTTTCCACCTTAGAGCAACGATTCAGAATTAGACTTGACTGTAGATGCAGCACGAGAGAGCAACACACAAAAACACACACACATACAACAAAAGTGAAACAGATGAACAGAAATGATGAAACGGGAATGTATTTTTTAGACGCAAGCGTATTTTTACTGCATTTACGATAAACGTATAATTAATTAAATTTACATGCATAACATATACATATATACAAACATTTATGTATATATGTATATATATATATACATATATACATACATATATTTAATAATTTAGCATATAAAACCTTTCTGTTACATGATTTTTAAGAGCACAATAACAACAAATCGTGGTGATATCGCTAAATATATTAACTAAATGTATTTTACGTATTGTACTTATAATTTTTAATTGCAACTTTTTACAAAACATTCGTTGGCAAACACCAAAAAAACAAAAACAAACTAAAGCAGTTTTCATGCACAATGCATGTAATTTGGATTAAGCGTTTTAATTGTTGCACATTTTTAAATATTATTGTACTCACCAAAGTTCTCATACAGTTGAAGGAAAATTTTTTAATATTTTATGTGAACAGTGAAAACAAAACAAAACAGTAACTCAATAACAATCAATGAAAAATAGTTTAAACTCCAATGAAATATGCAAATTTTTTAAAGTGTAGTGCTAGAATATATTTCAAATTTTAATAATTATTAATTATTGTACTCAATTTTGTGGACAGCAAACATCAACAACAGTAACATTTCTTAAATCTAACACATAAGGCAATTTAAGCACAATTTAAGAAAATATTTATATAACGCGTTGAAACACACAAATATTTATAAATTCTAAACACAATAATGTACATTTAAATAGTTCAAATACAATTTGAAATGCATGAGAAATAAATGAGAGAGAAAACCAACGCAAAAGTTTATTTTTAAAATAGAGAAACACGTGCATGATAGCTGCAAATAAGCTTATCTCAAGATAACTCCAATAATATGTTGACAGGAATTTTTGAAATGAGTACGGTATGCGACCTCCTTACTATTGAGCAAAATCATAAGTATGTTGTGCTTATTATTATCTTTTTTTTAAAACCTAATTGTTTTAGAGTAATTTTGAATTTTCAGAAAGCGGTCACACTGATCTCTAATAAAAGTCAGACGCTAACGCTACGGAAAATTATTATAAGTTTTATTATTTTAACATGCTGATAAAGTGTTTTTATTATAGTGATTCAAAAATTTCGTATTCGCTTTATTAAACCCCGCATATTTTGTGCTGGAATAACAAAAAACAACAATTGTAATGCGAAAAACTCGCTCGCAAACTCAGGCGGAAAATGCCGCTTCTACCACACAGCAACAATCGACTTCATCAGCGCCAACAGCAGTGAACACCTTTGATGCAAACAAATATAAGGTAAGTTGACCATTCCAATGTTTCTTTTAGCACTCGAAAGTTTAAAAAACATTAATATTTCCTTAAATAAAAAATAACAATTGATAAGTAAAAACAATGTGACCTTAAACAAGCCTCGGTTGCTAGCGCCATCTATTGTAAAATAATCAAACATGTGTATAATGACTATAGTATTTTCCAGCACTGTCATCCGCCATATTTCCTCCGACAAACAAATTCAGTGCGATTAAAAAGATAAATGCGGGGAAATTAAAATAGCATTTTAGTGAAATATCATCCCATGATATTTGTAGTTAGTAATTCTAGTATTATTAGTAAAAAGCGGTCGACTCAATAGCAATAATGTCGCTTCATTCGAACGCCATTTTCGCCCGTCCCGTTCAAGGTAATGTACAATTTGGGACATGCAATTTTATGTCCACTGTGCGGTCGGCGTATCTCAACATTTCTATGTCGGTGATTTTTTGCAAAAGAATACATGCTCATATAGCCGGTTTTAATTTAATGTTCAAAGTTTGAAATCTTCTAACAAAAACGCACTCTCATTACTGTTGTATCTGCACATGTATAAATGTTTTATATACAGTTTGGTATATGTACACGCATACATGCATACGTGCATATAAACTCACATGTAATGCATACAGAATTGTCATTGTCTACATGTGTATATCACACCAAGCGTGTGTATGTGTTTGGTTGTGTATATGCGCGCCGTAGTTCTTTTTGAAACAGTTATTTTATCAGCCTCCACCTTCGCATTGGTTGTGCGATTTAGCTAAATGAATCTACATGCTTCGTTTCCAGGAATGTGAGCAGATGGTGCAGATGCTACGAGTCGTAGAGCTGCAAAAAATCTTATCGTTTCTGAACATTTCCTTCGCTGGACGAAAAACAGATCTGCAAAGTCGCATCCTATCGTTTCTGCGCACAAATCTGGACCTGCTTGCACCAAAGGTACAAGAAGTTTACGCCCAATCCGTACAAGAACAAAGCGCCACGCTGCAGTACATAGATCCAACCAGAATGTACTCGCACATGCAGCTGCCCGGTGTGCAGCAAAATACTGCGAGTCTAGTTGGCGGTGCATCCGCCCAAGTGCCTCCAGGTGGTGCTGGCAATCCATCTCAGATGACTGTGGGTGGAGGCGGTGCGCCCGGCAATCTACTGCCATTCTTGCATACGCACACCATTAATAGCCAGATGCCTATACATCCAGATGTACGCCTGAAAAAGCTAGCCTTCTACGATGTGCTGGGTACACTGATAAAGCCATCGACGCTGGTACCCCGCAATACACAACGTGTGCAAGAGGTGCCTTTTTATTTTACGCTGACGCCTCAGCAGGCTACAGAGATCGCTTCAAATCGCGACATTCGCAACAGTTCAAAAATAGAGCATGCTATACAGGTGCAGCTTCGATTCTGTCTCGTCGAGACTTCTTGTGACCAGGAGGACTGCTTTCCGCCCAGTGTTAACGTTAAAGTTAACAATAAATTATGTCAGCTACCTGTAAGTACTTTCTTTTCGACAGTTAACATATTCATATAATCTTATGGTATTTTCTTTTCGCATAGAATGTCATTCCTACAAATCGCCCAAATGTGGAGCCAAAACGTCCGCCACGGCCGGTGAACGTTACCTCAAATGTAAAACTGTCTCCCACAGTAACCAACACAATAATGGTGCAATGGTGCCCTGACTACACTCGAAGCTACTGCCTAGCCGTATATTTAGTAAAGAAACTTACATCCGCACAATTGTTGCATCGCATGAAAACAAAGGGCGTTAAGCCCGCGGATTACACCCGTGGCCTAAGTACGTTATTCTTTCTATGCAAATTAATTCTATGCAGAATAATTTGGACGTGTGTAAATTACAGTTAAGGAGAAGCTAACAGAGGATGCCGACTGCGAAATAGCAACCACTATGCTAAAGGTGTCACTTATTTGTCCACTGGGAAAGATGAAAATGTCTCTGCCGTGTCGTGCTTCAACCTGCTCGCATCTTCAGTGCTTTGATGCCAGTCTCTACCTGCAAATGAACGAGCGCAAGCCCACATGGAATTGTCCAGTCTGCGATAAACCGGCGATCTACGATAGTTTGGTAATCGATGGGTATGTTTTATCCGTGGTTTACAATTTTGCATAAATTCTAAATAAATTTACATCAACATTACAGCTATTTCCAAGAGGTATTAGGCTCATCGCTGCTAAAAAGTGATGATACCGAGATTCAGCTGCATCAAGACGGCTCTTGGAGCACACCAGGGCTGCGCTGCGAGACTCAAATTTTGGACACACCATCGAAACCAACAAAAGTTGAGGTCATTTCGGACGATGTTGGTAAGTATACCTCGGTATGCTTTTAACTAACTCAAAATTATTAACATTCCATTAAATTTATCTAGAACTTATTGATGACACAAAGCCGATGAAGTCTGATTTGTCGCCAGCGCCTGAGGATCAACCAACATCTACATCCAATAGTGAAACAGTGAGTTTTAGTGCTATTAAACCATATACAGAAATGTTTAGTTCAACTTTTTATTTAATTTCAGGTTGATCTTACCCTAAGTGATTCTGACGATGATATGCCACTGGCCAAGCGGCGTCCCCCTGCAAAACAATCAGCTGCCACTTCCACATCGAACGGTACTGGCGCCGCTCAACGTGCCTATCCCTCATCGCAGCAGCCTCAAAAATCTGGTACGTTGGATCCCTATTTGTAGAATGAAGTATAGCAAGACGCAACAGTTAAATGTTGAATATTTATAAATCGCTGACTAGGTTAAAAAACACAGACGTAAGGCAATACCCATTTATGCATTTCCACACACTCATCCACATACACATTTGACACTGCCGCTTCCCAAAAAAAAAAAAAACAATCGAATTATTACGATGCCTAGTCCTCGCTTAACTTATCCATTGTAAGCTTATCGCACTTTTCACTATGCTATTTACATGAAATCAGGTTGAAAAGTGTGACCTTGTGTGAGTGAAAATAACGCGTTGATATGCTTTCTCTCATCTTGAAGGGTTTGTTAGCACTTTTTTTTTAATGGGCCAACTGTAACAACAAATTATCTATCTCCATACATTTTTTATAGCCATTTTCAAAAAGACAAATCGTCCTCTGCCTCATACGCGCCTTAATTTAAAAACACGGTAGGTTGTCTAGATGGGTTATTTAACCATAGAACTCGAACTCTACTCTCTCTGTGCATATTATTTACAGTAACAAGGATAAGCCGTGATATCCTCGTATGATGGGCTGTTGATTCCAAATTTTAAATTGTTTCCATTGCTAGCGATGCAATAGATTCCTTTTCCTGTTGTTTTTTTCAATAATATGTTCAAATCAACTTAATTGTTTTTCTACTGTATTTATTTATTGTCAAATGTACTCTCAATAATAAATTTTAGTAAATTCTAATGCTTAGCGGCAAATGCTTCTTTCTGCTTCAACTGGTCAATAAAAATTAAAACTGTTTTTGTAATAAGTTGTGAATTTTTCTAAACATTGTCCCTATTACTCTGTTCTTTACTGTCTATCTTTCAATATACATACGTATATATATCTATAAATATATGTATGTTCTATATTCTCTTCTCTTCCTTGTGTGCTTCCACCAAAAGACTCCCCCGAGCAGCAAGCACTGCGACCATCGCTATCACCTGAAACGCATGAGCAACAGCAGCAACTGCTGCTTGGAGATCAGCCATCAGCGGCAGTTCGTGCCAGTCTATTGGAGTCCCTGGCTGCTGCGGTAGCGGATCAAAAGCACTTTCAACTATTGGATCTGGCTGCAGTGGCGGCGGCTGCTGCTGCCACGGCGTCCGCCTCAGCTCAGAATCCGAATGCGGGTCCATAGAGTCTTTGTCTTTGTCTTTTTGTAAAACAAATACAAATGTAACAATTGTAAACAGACTTATACCAAACACACACCCACACATACAACAAAACAATCACCTATCCACACTCACATAGCACGTACACACACACAAGATCTTTATGTTTTACATTTGTTTTGCTTTTTGGTTTACTTTCACGATTTCTTTCTTTCGCCTATTTCTGCTCGCTGGCATTTAATATTTAGTACAACTCTCATTTCACAATCTCAGAGGCTATTTAATTCACTTTCATTGCATTTTCATGTATTTTTTATACAAATTCTAATAGGTAGAGTTTAAGAGGCAACATCGAATGGTTGCCCTGTACCCCGTTTGTAAGTGTTGCATGAAGCACTGTTAGTAGCAGTTCCAGCTGTTGCTATTGAAGTTGCACACAATGGTCTGTTGCTGGCTTGCAACATTGTAACATGTTGCTTGCTGTCCGGTTGTTACTTGTTCCTACATAAAATAAATTCAACAGTTTAGTAGCTTTGAGGCCTCCAACTTAAATATCTATTATTTATGTTTAATTTTTATGTTTTATGTATTCTTTTGTTTCTGTGCTTTGTCGTTATGTTTATTTCCATACACAACACAAACTCCACATAGTTTACGCTTCTTAGCCAAGATTAAATGTTATTTAACAAACAAACAAAACGATAGAATAACACATGCTTAATTTATTAAGTTGCATATGTCACTATCCATTTAGTATAACATTTTAGAGAACAATACACACAACAACAAATAGACCTATGCATTACACACTAGTTTAATATTAAATATAAATCAAATGTTAACATTTAAGCGTACAATAATTCCTATTCAGAAGAACCAAACGAGGGAGAATCGCATCAATTTTAAGTTATGTTCGGAAATAATTTAGAAGCTAAGCTATCATAATTTTTTAAATGCAAAATTAATTTGCATTCGAATATTGTTTTTATTCTTTGCAAATAAAAGCAAAAGTGCATATTAATTTTCAGTTTCATCATAGACCCTGCGTATGTATGTGTTATCTTTTTGAATAAGAAGATTCAAAAAAAGATTTTACAAATGCAAAATAAGTAACAAATTTCTCTTAATAATAAAGCTAAAATTATAGTATACCGTTTCATCTTTCTTATTATTTATTTAGGCACGATGTTTAAGGGTGAAATGTGTGCACGATATACAGAAAACAATGTCTCTGCGAATGACCAAATCCATTAACCTTTGTACATATATATAAGCAAAGCGCTGCCGATTATAATTTGAAACAAAAACAAAAGTCGAGAAACCATTGCATGAGAGGGTTTATATATAAGTACATAATAAGTATATAAGTAATTTTAATCTGCAATTAAAACTTAATATTTTGAAAAAACTGACGTCTTTTATTTGTTGCGCCTAAGCACCTGGAAGCTCCTTTCATGTTATTGATTTATTTTTTTTAAGTTTTAGTTGTAATTTTCCATTTTTATTTTTCATTACTTTAAGAGTATTTTTCATTTTAATTAATTTCTTTTTTGCAGATGAAGCAGAGTTACCCGTGGAAAAAAAAGAAGTTTCTGTAATTGAACTTTCTGACTCGCCATGAGCATTATTGCGACAGGCGACAAGCTCCAAAGAATTTAAACATACCTTACAAAGTTTATTATTAATTTGGACCTTCAATCACTTTTGACAATTTAATATAAGTTAGTATACTAACTAACAAGACACAATGTATACATTACAAATTAGATAAGTTACAAATAAAATAAAAGTACACATTATACTGGAATTCAAGTCACATTTCGAATTTTCCGCTTTAAAATGCAAGCAGTCAGCTGTTCGGTAAATGCTGCCAGTGAATTACGTTTTTATTTTCAAACAGTTGGCAGCCCCGACCATATGAAAACAGTAAACAGCTGTATTGCTGTATTGTGCAGCCCTGAACTGAATTTAAACCATTTAAAGTGGTTTACTTCAAAATGTTTTGCTCCAAAGGGGATTCGTTTAAAAATTCATTATAAATATATAATTTAGCAAAAGAGCAACCAATTAAATATTTATTAAATTAATGAAATTTTCGGAATTACTATTTTTTGGTATATTTTTCAAAGCATATTTTAGAATTAATCTTTCGGTCTTCCTCATTAGTCTTAATCTTTTTTTAACTTTTGTTATTTAACTATAAACACATTAAGCTCAACTTCGAAATGGCTCAAAAGCCAATTTTGTATTACGCACTCTTTAGTCCTCCAGCTAGGGCAAGATGACTTACGCATTCAGATCATTTTTATTGTTTTTATTCCAAACAGAGCTGTTGACTTTTCGAAAAAGCACTTAAGTCCGGAGTTTCTAAAGGTGCACATTTAAGCATATATGTACATATATATAATTTTATCTGCTCCCCTCAATTGCATTTCTATTACAGCTTAATCCGCAGCATCAGATTCCCGTATTTGTCGCCACAGACGGGGACGCCAAAGTTGCTAAAGACGATCAATTATATCCAAAACACTTGAAGCGACGCGCACATATCGATCATCGCATGCATTATGAGAACGGCGTACTCCTCCAGGTTGTCAAAGATTTTGTGGCACACAATATATACGGTGGCGAAGCGGAGTTCAGTGCACGCTCTTTGGAGCTGTCACAATGCTTACGCCTCATTGGAAGAATTTCTAAAACAAGGCAGTTTTGTCGTTGGAAATGAGGTGAGCGTAGCCGAATTATCTATAAACACGACATTAATAACAGTGGAGTTTGCTCGTGCCCGTGGACAAGGAGAGATACCCACAAATTAACGTTTGGCTGCTGCGGATAAAGCATATTCTCCCAGACTATGAAGATATTAATCTGAAGATGCTCAGGCTCTGCAACACGGTAGTCTAAACTTTATGGCCGATCACAAAGCAAAGGCAAAATCATCAGTTTAATTTATATTGAATTAATTGTTCAATAATGTTTGTATTTGTTTTGTTCATATATATATATATTTGCAATTTGAATTAATTGGTTTATAAGCTAATTGGATTAAATTCTGGCTATGCTAAATTCTCATGTGTCTTTTGATTTGGAAGTCAAATGTTGGATTTCTTGTGAAATATTTGCTCGTTGTGAATTTTCCATTTATGCATTTGATTTTCTTTTATAAGCCGCTAAAAGTTTATTAACACAAAAAAGTTTTGCTTTCGAAACGGCCTCTGAGCTACAATTGTATAAGTAGAATACGACTTTAAATATATAATATGTATGTATGTATGTATGTATATGCAAGAATAATATTTAAGGTTTTGTCTGATATCATATGTTATCGCAGGTGGCTTGCCTACTCCTATATCTAGCTATATACAACACAATCATAAACCTAATCACACTTATTTTGGTATACTTTCCAGCGAACGACTCCCCCTTTTTATTTATTCAAAGGTCGTCCAGTTGTTCATGCCCTTGCCTACGCCAGTACCAGCAGTCAGTACGGGCACCGTGGTGTTGCTTGGAGTCATCGTCGTCGTGGTTACATTTAATGAGAACTGATCAAGGCCGTATTTGCGCAACAGCTCCAAGTCATCATCGGGCTTGACCATCATATTGCTGCGTTGGATTTGTGGTGGCAATGGATTTACTCGATTTGTGACAGCCGCCACAGTGGCCATGTGCTTCGGTGCGAAGTAAGGATACAGCGGATTGTTAACACTACTATTGGCCTGCATAACCACGCTGCTGTTGACGCCGGCTGGCAGCGTACTTGATTTGGACTTGTTGCTGCCGAAATGTTTCCCACCCAATGGAGGCAAGGGTCTTGCATTTAGATTTAGCGGATCAAAATCCTCAAGATCGAAGCTAGTGTTGTTGCTATCGTCCAGCGATATCAGATCATTCATGCTATCCTCCGGCTGGGGTTGTGCGCTGCTATTGCTACGCGGCGACTGGAGGAATAGAGAATATAATTGCAATAAGTTCAACTGTGAGCGATTATTGTAGAGGAGAGGATGTTTTGTTAGTCTACTAAATGGCAGGCATATGAAAGCGGATTAGTGGTTTACTGCAACACAACAACTACAGGAACTGGCCTAACAGTGGCCTGGTCTTATGATAGATAAGTGGAGCGAGATGTGTTAGTATATGTGTTGGGACCGCAACCAGGACGTTCTTAGAAAACTAGACGCGCAGCTGATGTACCTCTCTTTTGGCCCGCGGCGTTGGTATCGGCGCCGACTCGGAACCCGTTGGCGAGGAAACATTCAGCTGGGAGAATCTTGAGGCTGCCGTAACAAAAGATGCACCCGACGAGCAGGATGATGTTGAAGATGCCGTTTCCGATCCCGTTGAGGTGTTTGAGCTTCGCAACGATTCATTCTGCTCATCCTGCCAGCAATTTCGCTCCAGTCGATTAATGCCAGCACTTACGGCTGCCGCTGTGGCTGCCACCACAGCATTGGCGCTACACTGACGCCTTGGCGGTATGGGTGGCGATTGCATATCCGGCGGATTGTCAAAGCTAGAGTCTGTGATGGCCTGGGGCCGCGACTTAGTTGGCGTCGATGTATGCCGCGGCGGCTTAGCCTCCACTTGCGCAAACGTTGAGCTGCTGGGCGCATACGGATGATTGTAGTAGGAGACAGGCTGCGTGATCGGCGGCGGTGGACGAGCAGGCGGGGCTCCTCCATTTGCTGCGAGGCGCGAGCGTGTGCTGTTGTGTTCGGCATTTGGCTTAAGCTGCATGGTGAGTGGCGGCAGTGGCAGTGGCGGTGGCATTGGTGAATGGTGTTGGTGTTTTGGTGGTGCAAGTTTCGACAAGATGAGCAAACAATCAAGTTGTACATACAAAATTGACACAGACAGACACAAGAGACGAGACAACACATAGAATACACATGAAAGAGGCAATGAAAAGAATGAACGAAACATCAATTTTTTTGGTTTTGGTTTTCACTTCATAGAAACAACAACAATGATGAACAATTATTAAGAGCGAGAGCGAAACATTAAGCTGTATGCCACAAGCAAGCGACGCGACGCGACGTTAAAGCTGCTGCAGCCGACTCTCGTATGCACGCACCATGCTACTTACGCTTCGATCAACGGCGGGCGTCTTAAAGAGCGGATGATTCTGCAGCTCCTGCGACAGATTCATCTCCGATGAGCAGATCGAGCTTGCCGAGCTAACAGCAGGAGACGCACCCACATGATGATCAAAATTAGCACGCATTGGCGCACCCAGCGCATAACCATTCGGAGGTATGTGGCTACTCGAACTGGACATGGCAAGCGCCACAGGACCGCGACGTGGTTGCGCTGTATGCAATTGCAGCGAGGTTTGATCCCTTGTGGCGCCGCCATTCACAATTATCTCTCCCTCCAAACGTTTGCTGCAAACCGGCGAACTGGGCGCCGAACGGTGCGTAACTTTGCGTCCAAATGCAGCACCGTTGCTGCCGTCCGGTCGGTCCGAGTGTTGTGGCGAGCCCAGACCAAAGTGGAACTGATGAGTGGGATTATGGTTGCCGTTGTCACGCCACTTCTTGTAGGCGGTCTTAACGCCACGTGAACTCTCCTTGACCTTTAGCGGAATATTAAACAGAGATGGGTCAATACAAGCATTGAAGTTTTTTGGTGCAGAGATAATAAAATGAACACAGATAGAAACTATGAATTGAATCAGGTAAATAAAGCTACCACTCACCGATTTGACAGCAGACTTAACAGCTGGATTAGTCTGCAAAAGTTAGGCGTATGTTTTGATAATACAGTAATACAGTAGGTAGAGGAGAATCGATGCAAAGCCAGAACGAGCGAGCATAAAGCACACAAGCGCAACGTGAGTTCCAACCAAGTAGCATATGAAAGAGACACGATTCACACGATGGACAAATATTAATGATTGACTATGTATGAGAGACTGCCGCAATAAAACAAAATTACAACTAATTACTACTGAATTGTTAATTATTAAGATGACAATGCTGATAAGTAATGATGTTAGTGCAATGAGGCTTGAAAACGCTGATGTTTATCTTTATAATGATTTCAGTTCAAGGTTGTAAAAATAATATGTAGATTAGTAAAGTGTGCAGTGTGCTGTGTTCAAGGTCTGGATAATGCTGATGATGATTTGGTGTGAATTCCCCCCGTGATCAAAGTTTTATTCATTATGTGGGCTTAGATATGTCCAACGCTAACATGTGTGTTATGCTTAGCTGTTGTAAGTAAATGTCGCGCGATTAGCATTAGACATATAGCGAGCCCAGGATTAGACGATCTCTAACAAAAACATTGAACTACATTTAAAAAAAAAAATAAAATAAAATATACAAACACAAAAATTGTTTTAAGAAAATAAATGAAAAAACTTAATTTTGCCGTCAAATAAAGTATTAAGTGCAATTGTGGATTAAGAGAGAAAGTAAATCAATTAAACTAACATTTTGATGTAAAAAGGTGTTTGTGTGTGTGGAAATTCTACTCGTATTTTGGTGATGGATGGATGGCATTCAGTTTAAATATAGTTCTTGGCAAACACTCCCGAAACACTGCGCTTTCCCAAATAATACTGCGAAATAAATCAAATTAAATTAACAATAATATTGTTGATCATAATTAAATCAAGAAAAAAAGTTCTTAAAAATACGGCACAACATTTATCGGGAAGTTGTAGCGGGACAGCGCAGGGGGAACCTCTCCCCATGTATGTATACTCTTCAAACCAAATAGTAATATACAGATACAAATAAAAGTATATACGATAAATATTTATATATATATACAATATGACCCAAAAATGTGGCACAACTAAAAGTGGGATGTGGAGTGGAATGGGTGTATGTCGGAATTGCTCAATGAGTAGTAGGTTAAGGCAACAGAGACACCGGCTAAAAGCCAAAGCAACAAGGCTATAAAACAGTACATTGGCGGCACAGCTCACCTTGTCCTTCATGTTCTTCAGGAAGACATAGTTCCGTCCGCGTTTCTTCATCTTTTCCGCATAGCGCACAGTTTCCAGTTCGAATTCATCGGAAAATCCCAATCCGCTGTTTAGCATTTTGAGACGATCGTCAACAAATTGCGCAAAGATTTGAAGCTCCATCATTTTGGTCAGAAAGGGACGCAAATATGCGGGCCGAGATTCAATGAATTTGCTGTGATTGAACGTCTTGCAGGTGTCATGAAATTCAACAGCATCCCGATAGCCGCCAATCAGCTGCACAAGTGCACCTAGAAATATTTTTGATACACGATCCCCAATGTGATCCTGTGTGTGACTCAAATATTTCTTGAGCTGCGACACTATCTCCGGAGGGAGGGAGCGCACGTCATCGAAGGGGCTTTCGAACAGTTTCGTATCACAGTTTAAGATCACAACTTCTCCCAGCTCATCAGCGGAAACCTGGAATTATTTAAACATTATTTAATTCAGGCACACAATCTGGTTAACTTCATTAAAGCTTACAGTTTCGAGTACAGGCGTTGGCACACCAATTAGATATGGCATGGGTGCGCCCAAGTAATCCTTGAATTCCCATGGCAGCACAGGTATAAATATGTGCTGCCAAACCATAGGATAGAGGAATGCATTGGCCGCTTGAATGCAAGAGGAGAGCCTATCCAAATGATGGGAAGTGAAGATAATTCGCCGCTCGGCAAGCATGGCAGCAAATACACAAATCATCTCCTTTGGATCCACAAAATTGTAATACAAATTTAGGTTATGCTGCAAAGAAATAAACAACAATTAATTTATACATTTAGAGGTGATCCAAAATCAAGCTTACATTTTCTGGTATACTAGGCAGCTTAAACTGCAACGGACGTTCGAAAGTAAAATGCTGCAAGTAAATTTGTAAGATGAGTATACATATATAAAGGGGCATTTATAATTCAAAACTTACGCTTTGTCCGCTGTTAAAAAATACAGTTAGACTGCCGCCCGAATCGGGCACGCCTCTGTTGTACGCCTCCGACAAAAAGGTGCGAAAGCCATTTCGATCCGTTCGCTTCAGCTCGGCCAGCACACTCAATAGCTTTAGGAAGGTATCATGCCAGGGCAGATAGGTAATCAGCACCATTGCCGTATCTGTCTTGGGATCGTGCCGGCAGAAGCCAAACCGCCATTTTGAATCGCCGGTGGTATGTACAAATGAATACGATTGCACTGAGCCCCTGCGAAAAATAGTAAATTTTAGTAATGAGAGTTTCAAACTTATTTCGTAAATATTGTACTATGATCAGCCAATATATTGTCAATGACTTATCAACTATAAAATACAATACATTTTCGATGATTCACTTTCCTGCGAAACAATTTCAGAGGCGTGTTCGCATGCCGTTATCTGATATCTTTCTGAATCAGTAATAAGAAAGATCTAGCTATGTTATTGTTAGTACATTATATTTGTTTCCCATAAAACATCTGGGGTCAGGATTGGTCAATAATCTACAGTTGTGTTTACACTATACAGATTATTAAAGAGCATCCGGTCGACAACGGCGATGGCACGAATCGAATGACCTTGACAGCAGCAGTAAAAGGCGCGTGCTGCATGAAGTGCTTAAGAAATGCTTCATCGCATCTGTATACATATTACTTATGTACGCATGTACATACATATGTACAAAGTATGATATGAAAGTATGATATAAGGCAAACCAAAATTTGGTAGATATATTGTATAATATATTCAGCCGTTTTTGGATTTGGTGAGTATGACTAATGCTGGAAACTGACGCGGAACGTTAATGTGGTGCGGCTTGTGCCTCCTAATCCACATTATAAACATTCGGCAGGCAAACAATAAAATTTAAATTTAACGTGACGTTTGATTGCAAATAAAAACATTTAAACATATTAAAGAAACATAACTCACGGTAAATGTATGCAGTATATAGAGTGTAGTTTTTTTTGCTTTAACGTCTTGTTATTGTGTGGAAATTGCTTATTAGCAATTTAAATAACGCACAATTTGCAGCAACAATAACAACAACATAATATTCACTCCCACTTAGCTCACTTTCAATGCGACGCGACGCTTGGCCTCCGTTTTGAGCTTTTTCTTTGCAGCTCTTTCGCATTTCGCGGGCATTTGTTTGTTGTTGTCTTTCGCAGGCGTTCGAATTACGTAAAGTCGTTAGATGCGCGCATTTGTTTAATAAAATATGCAAAGCAGGCAAGTGACAAAATCGCAATGCTCTTTGTATATGGGGGCAAGGAAATGGTGTGGCATTCCAGCTTAGCATGCCAGTGCATTGACTTTGCCGATAACAGTTAATTACAACAACGATAGTACCCAGTGTGAGAGAGACAATGTGAGACGAACAATAAGAGAGAAAAATAAAGGGAGCTGGAGGGTCTCTTTAATTTTTGTTGTTTCTGGTTGACATAACGGCTTCTAGCGTACACATGTATGTATGTATATGCATTGATGATGACCCTCTTTCTGAATAATCTTTGCCGTCGGCTAATATTTGCAATCATTATTAGTTTTTAATTTGAACTAACATTTGAGAAATATTTGTGCGCTATCCATTTATGTTCATCAGTGTTTTCCCTGCGATAATTATGGTTTTAGGCAAGGGGCTTACCAAAAGCGTACGGGTGAAACCAAAGACAACTTGTTGCCCCATTTTTAAGCAGCTGCACAGATAAACCAGAAATGTTTTCGGCGTGACTAACAAAGCAGTCACAAAAGACAATTCAATTGACGTTTAAGCATACAAATGAATGTACATACTGAATGTAAGTATGTAACTGATACAGTAACCAGAGTGAGGAAATATTTACTATAAAAAAAGAAAAACAACAAGCGTAAAGTGCGAAAATGAATTGCGTTCAGCAAAAAGCGAATGAAATAATCCACAATGCCCATACAAACCCGCGCACATGTAAACAAACATAAAACTACACAACAGGTTATACAATTCATGGACAAACTTGAAGTGGTCGCTGCTGACATGATTCATCACAGCGTCAGCACCGTCGTCGACCATTCACCCAGTCAGACCGTAAATATCAAACTGAACATCAAACGGTTGTTGGTTCTACTTGTTATTGTGATTTGTCTATGGCCTGTTTTTATGACTAATGTAGAATAACCGGAAACAAATACAAATATATTTGCACATCCCCATATCTATAGACATATGTATGTCATATGTGTGCATTGTGTACATATGCAATGTTTGACGGGCAAGTTTAACTGATTGCATTGAACTTACCTTTCGATCTCGCAGGGAAACGCAAACGACGGTATGCCGGTGAGCACCTCCTTATCGCGAAAGCCCTCTGGGAAACTCTCGATTATAACACCTGCGGGCGTCGCAGTTCCTCCTCCATTTCGGCAAATGGTGCCCCGATCGTTGCCGCGCGTGGGTTTAACCTCGCACCAAAACTCAAAGAGTTTCTTCACGTCGTTTCTGTTAATAACCGTAAATATAATAACTTTAATATAAGTACACAAAATACAAGCAGCTGATATAAATTTCACTGTAGCTGCAGTGCTCAGCCAAGCGTTACGCCTACTGCATATATTTTTTCCCAGCAGAAGATGGAAATCTCGTCAGCAGACAAATACTCACTTAATACGTGAACCCATTTGGATGTATTGCTGCTTTCTAGCACATGTTTCAATCAATTTTATGTGTTGTCTGTTTTATACTACTCGATCTGCTATTTTTATATGTTGTAATTTAAATTTGATTTGTATTGTCACTACCAGCAGCCCGCATAAACATACATAGGCTGCTGTTCACTGGGACTCTTCCCTTCTCTTGCTCTTTCTCTTTGTCGATTCACGATTTGGATTCGCGACGTCATTGAATTATATCTTTCATTGTTTTTCTGTCGCAATTGCGTTAGAATTATATCAGCTATTTTAAGGCCACTGTATATTATATTCTGGGCAACCTATTTGGCCCCAATTATTAATAATACACTCAGCACACTTATTAAATATATGCAATATTATCGAACAAAAACAAATTTCAACGACAAAACACAACCACAACACGGTTTGTTCGACCGACCCCGACAGCAGTTGCACTTGTACTCAGCGTGACCGCAAGTGGTATTTCAAAATAGACTATATCACATCAAAAATATACCAACAGATAACAATTAGACTGTATGAAGTATATTTGTAGATTTAAAATATGCGGAACTTCATGAACAGCTCTTTGTTTCCTTGCTATATATATAAGAATTATATTTTTTCCAACCAGATATCATCTTCAAATGGATTAAATTTTCGTTAAAAATAACAATATAAGACAAAATGTAAAAACAAAAATAGATAGCGAAATTATTTTAATGGGAGAGTCAGCTGTGCCGTTGCGACTTATCGAAAACGAATGTTGCAATGAACTAAAAATGTTAAATATTTCTTACAGATCATACCAACCAGTTCCTGTTAACTCAAATGGATCTGGCATGTTTCATATCTGTACTTATGTACTGCGTACTCTAAATGGGAGTACGTGGACGCCAGTTAAATTTAAAACGCACTTACTATTAAGTTGACGTCAATTATATACCACGTTTGAAATACTCTGCTATTTCGAATAATCAATTCGCTATGAAGTTTTAAGTAATGATAAATTTTACTGTTAATTTACAATTTACATTACAGTAAAATGTAAACTTTGTTGTTGTTTCAAGTTGTGTCAGACAGACGCCAGCTGTCACGTTTTAGTTGCGCTAAAATGGTTTTTGTTTACACCCCAATTTCGTTAAATTTAAATTAATACTCAGTATAGTGTATACACGTAGAAAAACTGCATAAAAACACTGTAATCTATGCTGTTATTACATAATTACATTTGCTTAAAATTAGAAAAACTAACAATTACAGAAAGTTCCTTTGGAAAAAAAAACATTAAGTAGTAGACGACAACCACTGAGGCTTCAGTTTGTTTACGTTTTGTAAAGGCAAGTTATTATATATATGCATGTACATAGATATAATTTCAAAAATGCGTGCGTCATAATTGGTAAGGTAATTACACCACCCACTTCCTCATGAACGAAAATAGCACAGATGTTGACTTCCCATCCCCTTGACCCTGGCTATTGATTTTGTTGTTGCACGTGATGCCAAGACAAAACTCAATAATATGTAAGTACGTAACAACATGTACATGTGTATATGTTAAAGCAATGTATGTGAGTGTAAATGTTCGTAATAAATTCAACGGCCATTTTGGCTTTCAAACGCGACCTACCGGCCTAGAACCGAACCCACGGCTCATTGCTGTTTTGTGAGCCATTGGATAAGCATCAAAATTATTTGTTTAAACTGTGTCATATTTTACAAAATTATCAAAATTTATTATTTCAAATTTTTGTTACTTTAAATTTCTTTTCAAGGTAAGCGCACTCATTTAACGGATCGTTATTATGCAAGTTCACAATAAAAGTGTTAAAGTTACCACTGGTAGTAAACGATAAAAGAATTTATAGACTTATATGAACTTTACCTGACTTGTGCGATAAGAGTTAGTTAAGATATTTGCCCCCAACTGCGAAGTCATGTTGTGCGCCTTTGCCCAGATGCCGCTCAAAGCGGCAATTCAATTTCAAAAAGTAATTTTAATTGAATTGGGAAACTTTGCTAGAGGCTCGCATACGATTAGTCATTATGACAGCAGAGCCGCGAGTGCAGCTTTAGTCCAACAACTACAACAACGTTACCAACAACAACCACAACTGATTCCCCAACACCAACAACGACGTGAACTTCAATTTAAACAGGAACTGCTGTGAGTGAGAGTGATAAGCCCTATGAAAACTAATTTGTTATCTGCGTAGTCATCTGTTGTCTTTCTACTGATAACGAACTGTGCACAAGTTCGAGTGACCGCCGTGTGCTGGCCGTTGGCTGGCAAATGATCCAACGGTCTCAGCTGATAATGTGGCCTCTCAATCAAAACATATACATATGTATAGTAGCTATTACTATGAGCCGAGTACGATAAGATATGCCCCACAAGTGTAGTAGGTGTATGTCAACCCGACAGACACAAACAGTTTCATTCAGCAATTCGCATTTGCGGGCTTTGTTATAAATTGTAATTTGCACGTCTTTCTAAATTGCAGTCGCAATCGGGATCAAAGTACCAAATTATTTGTTCGAGGAATACATACAGAGACAATGTCAGTCACCATGTTCTACTCCATGTACGCGTACCTTTCGCATATCCCTCGCCTGCATGCGCTCGGAATTGCCATATTTGCCTATGTTGTGTATTACCTCATTCAGGTGGTAAAGGTGAGTGTCATTACGTCATCTCGTGTTAATTTCGCAACTAAATTGCTTGTCACTATCTTACAGCGCCCAATAATTGCATGTGCTGATGGGCCATTCAAGCAGTACCTGATACGGAAGATGCCCACGCTGGAGAACAAGTATTGGCCAACTTTCTGGTGTGTAGAGAGTCGTGCTCAGACAGTTCTTGCGAGCCTGCTGCGCTCTAAGAGCTTGCCCCGAGTCAACTACCGCAGGTAATAGCTTTAATCCAAATAAACCTTTTGAATGTATTAAACTTCGATTTGCAACTTATATAAGGAACAAAATTTCAAGCGTATCGATTTTGTACTTGGCTCAGACTCATTTCGCGCGATCTATGAAAACACATTTAAATACAAAATCCGTAAAATTAAGAAATCTAATATTTTCTTTAATTATACCCAATTTAATAGAGAAATACTCAGATTGAAAGATGGCGGCGAGGTAGCTCTAGACTGGATGGAAGAAGGCTGCGATGAACGAGCTCCCTGTGTGCTAATATTGCCAGGGCTGACTGGTGAATCACAGGCGGAGTACATTAAATGTCTCGTCTTTGCTGCCCAACAGGCTGGCATGCGGGTCGTTGTATTTAACAATCGAGGCCTTGGCGGCATTGCACTGAAGACCCCACGACTTTATTGCGCTGCCAATTGTGAGGATCTATGTGAGGTTGTGCAGCATGTGCGTCGCACGCTGCCCGCACACTGCAAACTGGGCGCCACTGGAATATCCATGGGTGGCCTCATACTCGGTAAGTGTACACATAAATAATATATATTGTTTATTGTAACACAAGAGATGCTTTATTTAGGTAATTATTTGGCACGCAAAAGTGACGAAGCGCGTATCAATCTTTCGGCCGCCAAGATTATATCGGTCCCATGGGATGTGCACAAGGGCAGTGACAGCATTGAGAGGCCAGTAATCAATAACTTACTAGGTCGCCATCTTGCAGGCAGCTTATGCCGTACACTGCGTAATCATTTGGAGATCTACAGAGACATCTATCAGGACTCTGACATAGATATACAGCGCATTCTTCGTGTAAGCACTTACAACTACTTGGAAACATTTCAAGCAATTATTTATTATTATTTTTTTGGCTAGTGTAAAACGATCAAAGAGTTCGATGAGCTATTTACAGCCAAACAATTTGGATATGCCCATGTGAACGACTACTACACGGATGCCACGCTGCACAATAAGCTGGATCACATTTCGGTGCCATTGCTTTGCTTGAGTGCAGCAGATGATCCATTTCAACCATTGGATGCTATACCTATCAAGGCAGCAAACCAATGTACACATGTGGCAATTATAATTACTGCTCGGGGCGGACATATCGGTTTCCTTGAGGGCTGGTGGCCATCAACCAAAGATCAATATATGTGTCGGCTGTTCACGGAGTACTTTACAAAAGCACTGATTGACGAGGATGGTGAATTTGAGAGAGCCTCCAATAAAATGCACGAGCACTTTTTAGCCAAACGTACGGTAGAGCTGGATTCGGGTATCACTGTGCCTCCAGCAGTCCTATTGCTAGAAAAACCAGTCGAGCAACTGGAACATAAGGTGAAGCTGATGTAGATGTTTGGCACTGTTATGCTTCAACCAACAGTTGTTAAGTAGACATATATATAGAAAATATCTGCGTATGTATTCCGATTCCCAGTTCTAGCGTTTAGCTGGAGTCTTTGTGATATTAACGAGTTGAACAAAATCCAAAGGACTATCTTGAACAATTAACTAATTAGATTTTTAACATTTCCAAAGCCGTTAGAAACTATACCAAAATTATCGCTAGAGCAAATATTAGTCACATATCAAATTGGAACAGTGAACCAAAAGCTTTATAATTAATATTTATATTTTAGTAGATTAAAGCATAACCGCAACGAAAAATAATATGACACAGAACAATAATCTTACTCAAATTCTATTTTTTTTAATTCAATATATATTTAATGAATAAAAAATACAACGCTTAACAAAAAGAATACGCATAGTACTTAGTTTTTAACAAAGTATTCGCATTCTGCTATCTAGAAATTGTAAAATAGCGAGCGAGTTGAAAACCATTTACAGCTAAACACGAACGTAGTATATGTATGTATAAAAATATTATGGTTTATTTGGGTCGAATCCGCCTAAATGGGCTTGTACAGCAACGTTGTGACATATTTCTTTCGATAACGATGGGTGGCACTGAGCACCATGACGCCGTCTTTTATGGAGAGCGCGTACAAGTGGTTCAGCATAACGTGATTCGGTTCAGGCAACAATGTGGGCTCACACTACAAACAAAGAAATTACATTAATGCGCTTTAATCGTAAACGTGGCTAAACAGCTTACCGAGAGCGGCGTATCTTTATTGAGTATAACTTGGAGCAGATGTGGTGGTAGCACTGGCGGTCCAGATACCTTCTCCCATGGTTTCACCTGTGGCACCTCCTGTGAGTATTCCTTTTCAGCATAGTTCGGCACATTCTCACTGTCTTTGGCCAAGGCTTGGAATACCTCAAAATCTGAGGCACGAACCGACACTAAATTGTTCTTATCGCCCTCATCGTTCTCCACGCTTTTCTGTAAGAGGAGGGAACAATCAATTGTAATTAGAACGCAAAGCAATTACTGCAGTTTTGGCGTTCAACGTTCGGCATTGCCATCCAAAACTGATGTGCCTCTCAACTTTGTTTACAGTCCAGCGGCGATTACACAACACAATAGTGAAAAATAATCAACTGCGTCATCAATTGTAAACATACTCGCGTATCGATTTTCCACTTGAGATGATATTGGAGACTGGAAACTTACCAATTTTGGATCGTGCTTCCATTCGCCATCCACACAGAATTTGTACTGATGGTCACCCTCGGGCAGATCAATGATGGTCACAAAGTTACCATGGCTTCGCACCATCGTAATGGGCTTCCATTTGGAGAATGTACCTGAAATTGTTACATTCTTTCCGCCGTAATCCCAGCGTAACACTGTTGGCAACGCAGTTTTCTTTGGTTCAGAATCAGCATCGCCAATTGGCAGTGATCCTGTTGCTAGCGCCTGCTCATCGTCGTTGTTCTCGTCCATTGTGTTGTCTCTCTCAGCTGTTACTGTTGTTGAGTCGTTATCAAGAACTGATGTGCGCTTAGTTCCCGCTGCCGCTCTCGTATAATAGGGGTCTTCGTCTTCTTGCGACGAACCCTCAGTTAAGACTGCCGTATGTTTTTTATCGAATGAGAAAGCTTGGCCGCCGCCTGCTCCAATGCCGCCCAAAGCTGCTGCGCCCGCGTTAGCGCCCCCGATACCCCCTCCGGCACCACCACTTGCCATCGAGTCGCGAAAATGTGCGGGAGAACTTGGCGTTGAGAGGTCGGTCGACTTGTGACGCTCTCGGTGCATATGCACAGTAGAGCTGCCCGCGTTTCCCATATTGCAGTTGCTAAATCGTCTCTTTCTCTCTCTTCGTTTTTTTATTTGGTGTTTTGGAGGTTACTTAAAGCATTTAAAATTGGTTTGACAATTATTGTTTTGGCACTTTGTTTTCCCACAACTTCGTTTTTGTTCTAAAAGCTGTTTCGTTTCCGCCTTTATTTTAAAGACGGTATTCACTACTAATATTCGTTGTACACAATATTTTGCATTAAATTTTGATTTTTTATTATTTAATAGTTTGTTTTCGTCGTAAAATTGCTAATTATAATTACAACTACATATATGAGTATATGTATGTAATTTATGTCCGTATATATGTATGTAACTTTGTATTCGCAGTTCCAATTAGACTACTGATTCATTTTGTGAGAACGTTGCAAAGTTGCATGGTAAATTATTATCGACCAGGGCAGCACAATCACCCAGAGGCAAACGAGTGATCTGATCCTTCCATTGCTCAACTTTAAAGTTTATAGTAGTGCAAGGTGGGCAAAATTGTACTTTGGATTATTGTATTCTCAAAACAAATTTATCATTTCATTTAAAATCACAAATTCATTAGTTCAATTACTTGAGCCAGTTCCATTGAGTTAATTGTTTATGTCGCGCATGCAGCCCTGCGCAGATATGCAAGGTTTATGTGTGAAAAAAATTAGAAGGAGGCACATAGCACATTAATTAAGCATTAATAATATATAATAATGGCGGAATTGGTGAAAGACTGGCTGGCGGATTATCAGCGCGCTCGCCGTCAGCCAGCAGAATCCGAAGCTTTCGTTGTGGAACACGAAACGGATCCTGAAATTGCCGAGGCCATATTTACGATATTCAATGAACGGCAACGCAACGAGGAGTTGGTGCATGATATTTGCCAACAACTGCTGGCCTTCTATCGAGCACCTGAGGTGGCGCTACACAAATTTCCATTGCAATTCATACCTGTATTGATATATACGTACCTTCATGCTGTGGCGGCTGGTGACAAGAAAGCGTCGCGAGGGGTGGAGACGCTACTGATATGCATTTATAACGGTGAAGTATCTACCGACGACGGCGGCCAAAAAGTGGTTGCTTTTCGGATGCCAATTCTGGCACAAGCATCAGTATATCATGAGGTAAAAAATCTACCAATGACGGATCTTAGGCGATGGGAGGAGAATTGTAATCGTGAGGTCAAATGGGGGCCACATTTACGCATTGAATCAATAAATGCCCAAAACCGGATGCGTATCATGACGGCATTGCTCTTCTGTTATAATCAGCAAGTGAGCCTCACGCAAAAATCGTCACTACTTCATCTGTGCCGTGTGACGTCCCAGTTGGTCAATCAAGGCTTTACCACAAAATCTGGCCACGGTCATCGCATGAGCTATGGGTAAGCAAACGCAATAGAATATGCATGATATTAAGTCGTTACCTTGTATTGCCATGTCTACGTCAAAGTACTGGACAAGTGTCTTGCAAATTACGTGACTCATTAACCAACACAAACCAATTTAAGTAATGAAAATTGCTTATTGGGACTAACGGCTAAATAGCAATTTAGCTGCCATATGTGAGGAAAATCATTTATACATATCTAATTTTAGGTCGGATCCAGCTACAGGTGCTACTTTTCCTAAGCCTTCTTCACCGCGAATACCACTATCCGCGTCCTTCCTAATCGAACTGGTTCACGCTATATACTATGCGATGTTTAATGGCTATGGAACAATTGCCATTCAAACATTAGAAGACATTCACAATCGTGCCAGCTATGAAATGTACACGGAATTGATTCTGGTTACAAACGCCGTACGAAATTCGCTGCATGCCAACCCTTCTGGACAGCCCAATGATGGACCCATGGGCTTAAGTGTAGCGTTGACTCCGGCTACAAATACTGTAACGACATCAGTCTCCAAGTCTATGATCACAAACGCATCATTCCGAACGAAAAAACTGCCCGATGACATACCTATACAAGTACAGGATCTTACAATGCCACAGGCTCCGCAGCAGCTGGCTAGTGTTACGGAGGAAACGGAGCCGGGTGCAAAGGAATCGCCATCGACGAAGGAGAGTAGCGGAACACGCACCTCCATTATAAGACCCAGCATGGAGGGAATCAAGGCGCAGGCTCACAAAGCTCTCATTGCTGGCTTCAAGAAGTCCAAGGATAAAGAGAAGGAAAAGGATAAGGAACCGCCAAAACCACCGCAACGTAAATTTGACAAGCACACACAGCGCAACTCGTTATTACAGCTGCAGTCGCAGACAACGGATGATTATGAAAAGAGTCCACTGACGGTGAGCAAGTCAAAAACATACGATGCCGTTTCAGATCCGCAACCCACCGACATGCTGCCGATGCAAACGTTGTCGCTGATCAATGAAAATGGCAGCAATAGCTTTAGCATCGATAGCGACATGAATGATGGCATTGCCGTCCTGGCTGGCCAGGGTAGCGGCATTCCAGCCAGCACAATGGCGTCAATGAATAGCAACACAACTTCCATCACAAGCAGCGATTTGCTGACCAAAAGCTTTGATTCCAGCGTGGAAATGACGCAAATGGGGCATAGCAATAGCAACGGCGGCAAGCTGGTCGAGCCCGGTCTGGAATAGTGCGTACCCATTCCGAGTTCATTAACAAACCAATTAGCCAAATACAAATATATTTATTATATCATTACTATACTCGCACGTTACCTTTGGGTATTAACTGACGAACAAAAACCAGGTGGGGGTGGCCCAGGCTATGTTGGGGCGTTATGAGCTGTAAATGTACCACAGTAATAATACTTAAAATGTTTGAATTTGTTAAAGTTTATTGTCACTCTTAGTTGTTCGTATGTGTACGTACGCATGTATTATTGTATTGTATTCTAATTGTTGGTAAAATGTACATTACTAATTATGTAATTTTCAATTAGGTTTAAGAGTTTAATGTCTTATATACACATAAACCCCACACTCACACAGACAGACATGAGATTCACTCACACATAAATATACATACAACAAAAATATAGCCAACTAACCAGCTGTGTAGCAAATAATTTAAAGATTACTAATTCCAAATGCTAGACAATAGCACTTCCTGATGAATTTAATTGTGCAATTATCTGTATGAGTATTCGTTGTAATGAAGTTCTCAATATCCAAAAGAATACATTTATGTCATTTTCTTGGATCCAGATTTACAACGTTCCAAAAATTTGTTAAGCAATTGCAAACGTATACAAAACATACCACACATTTATATAAAATATGTAAGCCCAACATATACATACAAATATTTATTGAACGTTGACTTACAACCAATATTGATTTAAACTAATGAAATATATATACATAAATGAAAGGGATCTGACAATGGTGGTATTCATTGGAGCATCCGTTTTCTAAACTTGCCCTGTAGAAATATACGTGGCACATCGATACCCTCTTTCAAATTTAAGGTGCGTCGGTGGACATAATTATTGGTTAGCACGTCGAATCCATTTTCACCAAACAGCTGCGCTAGTTCTTGTTCTGAGAAGTAGTAGCTACGTGTACCGTCCTGACGCATATAGAGATTCTCTGCGATTTTATTGCCGGGCTTGAAACGTAGTTGTGCCATGTCATACAGACCGTAGTCTCTGAACAATACTAAACCGCCTGGCCTGAGTAGTTTCCATAAATTTTGAATTACACCTTTGAATTTATTCGGATGTATAGCAGACAGCACAAATATCATGGTGCATACATCTAAGCTTTCTGCGGTAATGTGCTCATGGACCTGTTGCGTCGTAATGTCACATTGGAATGCGGTAATGTGTCTGGGGTCGTAAAGTGTATTGGAGCGCACAAAGTCAACGGCACGTGGGGAGAAATCGCAAGCATAGAAATGAAATCCTGTACTTGAAGTGTCTTCACAGCTTTCCTCTTTAACCTGTTCCTCCAGCAATGGATATACTAGATTTCCAACTCCGCAACCGACTTCCAAAAGAGTACGTCTTTCTTTTGAATCTGAATACGTCTGGTCAGCCAGCAATTCCTGAAACTCACGCGTAGTCCAATGGCGATCCTTAAAGAATCGAGTCTCATTTCGTTTATAGAATAAATCCCAATGTCTTTGTGCGTCAATCTCTAATTTATTCGCTTTAAATTCTGGCACCATTCGCTTATTTTGCTCTTCCAGTTTTTTTAATTCCGAAGGAGAGAGCTCTTTTGTTCGAGTAGTAAATACATCCGGTTCCATTTCATTAAATTTTAATTGATATACTTGGTGTTTATGAGTGCACGTTAATAACAAACAACATGTGTTGTAGCCAAAATACAATTGGGGTAGCCCATGCTTTGTCACGATATCTTGTGAATTTGTTCTATGATAAATACAATCGATTAAATCGATAATTCTGCAATGCAAGCCAGTTTATTAATCGAAAAAAGAACAATGGATTTAATCGAACAGGATTGGATTTCAAACGTTCAAAATTAAACGAACTTAAATTTATTACAGGTAAACGAATGATTTATTTATTGGGTTCATAATTCGTTACATTATTATTAACTAAAATCTCGAATTTTGTGTAATTATTATTAAGAAGATAACAAGTAACAAAAGTAAAACTACTATAAGTAGTGTCGATTTCATTGGTCTTTGACGGCAGGAAGAAGTGACCTTATCTGCCCATTATGGTGGGCTCATCGGCCATGGCAACTTCATCATTAGGTGCCTTAGCACCCTTTTTCTTACCCGAATACCACAGGAACATTACACCGCACGCAATATTGACTATAAACGTAAACCACGCCAGATACACACCATAGCCATAACTGAAAAATTAATTTAAAATTAATTAGTGAAATTAGAAGCTTCAAGAATCACTTACGTCAACCTTGCACCATCCGGATATGCATAAAACAAATGATCTTTGGTGTAGTCGATGGAGGAAAACAACACTTGCAATACCACAAGAGCTGTGGATGCAGCAACCAAGTGGATGCCGCCAGCCAGACGCTTAAACATGTAGCGCGGATTCATGAACGTATAGAAGGAGAAAACTGCTCCCAGGCTCATGACGAATAACGTGATGCAGGCAAATGATGCCTGCGTCCGTATGTAATCTGAAATGGGGTACCACACCACTACCAATAAAAAACTGCACCAACAGCTACATATCCATCTAAAAAATACTTACCCATTAATTCGTCATCAAATCCAGGCTCATTGCGCAATGTGGTGGAGTGGAACATGTCAATGTACTTACAACGTGCTATTATATTATATGAATATAAAATATACATAGGTAAATACATACATATATGTACATACATATATGTCCCATATTAGGTCTCACTCACGGTAGGGTATATAACTGTAGAAATTAGTTTGTCCACCCCTCTTGGGTGGCAGCGGTGGCACCAGTATTAATATGACACGCTCCTCGTTGAGTACGTAGGCGGGAATACCAATGTCACGGATATAGGTGCCCAGCAAGCGCACCACCAGAGGATAATCCGTCCAGTTGCTGAAAATGGCCTGCTGTGCCACCTCCGGTATCACATAGTACGACCAATTGTTGTTATACTTGACGCGTTGCAAAGCTGATCCAAATGTTTTATTTTCAATGATGCCCTCAACATCGAGCGGATCGATGGGTATTGGTTTAATGCCTGTAGCATTAAATTCACGCTGACTCGACTCAGTTGACATGACGAGCTTGTGAAAGGCAGAGCGAAATGTTTGAAATTCTTCCTCCTCAGCACGCGCCCAATGGGCGAACATGCGCCGTCGCACGATCTCTGTAAAATTTCCCGAACCGTCTAGATTTTCCTCAGCAAAATGCTTAATGAACTCCATATGTGAAAGATTTCGCTTTGCATCGTTGATAAATGATTGCGAGGTGTATGACATGGAGCTAAAGTTGCGTACCACTTGGGCATTGCTTACAGCATTCGGAACGATCGTATTGCGACAGTGACGCCACAAGCCCGAGTGTGAGGACATAAAGAACCGTCTGGATTCCGGTATAAAAATGCCTGCAAACAAAAAACTGTATGTAACTAGATACGCGAAAGCAGAAAGTAGCTTACCTGCTCCGCCTGATATGATAATCCAGTGATCGGTTGAAATGGCCACAATCCAAATAATAAGCGAAACGACAGTCAAGAGGCTGCAGCCGAGAAGTACCCGACGCTGAAACATGTAAGCCTCCATGAGCGGTCGCCGGGCCTCATCTCGGCCAATTGTCGAGGTGGAAGCGTCGCGAATCATTTTTCATCCACTTTCTATGGACTTAGCAGTTGTGTTGTCGAGTGTTTGCGGTCTCCGGACGATACCAATGGGAAAACCACACGCACATGGGATAGGGCACGTTCCTGTTGAATGGAATAAATGAAAATTAGTTGTCAACGTTAGTTAAACAAATGAAGTCACATTGAATATACACATAGCGGTCGCTAAGCAAATGAAGTCACATTGCGTATACGCATTGCGGTACAGGGCATAGAACAAATTGCTATGGTTGTGGGTGACTATGCGTGTGTGTGTGTATGTGTGCGGTCTTATATCGTCATAATTATAATTCAGCAGGTGTTTGGCGGAATTTACGCGATTTTCTTTTAGATTTTCTCATTTTTTGCGCTTATTTTGCTCTGACGGATTCTCGCTGTGGATTATTTTTAGTTTGCAGGCTCAATATTTAAAGCATCATATTTTATGCACATTTTGTCTGGCACTAGCCATTTATTATGCTGCTTTGGAGAATTTATTTATTTACATGTTGTCTTTGGCGTCGACGCTTTGGCAACGAAAACGATTTGAAAACCGCCCCGTGGCCGTCTATTATTTTCTTTTCCTTTCACTGTGACAGAAATTAAGCAAATTAGTGAAGACATTCAGAAAAACCAAAAAATAAAATGAAAAATGAGAAAAAAAATTATGCGAATTCTTTGAAATAATGTTCCATTCTATTTCTTATTTTCTTAAAATTTAATTCTTCTTTATTCTGCAAATATTTGGCGAGAATTAGGTGCGCCAGCGTAGGAGTCTAGGGGGACAGCCATGGAGGGAGCTATCGTGTGCGTGTGAAAGTGCCATACAGCAGTAAAGTCATGTGTACATAACGTGCACACAGTCAGGTTGTTCCTTTTAATTTATAATATGTATACACTTAAATTGCTTTCTTTTGCATCGTGATAATAAAATATATATGTATGTATGTAGCCATACAGTATACAAATCTGGCATGAATGTTCATAATAAAATGTTAAATGCTGCGCATTTTCAAGCTAAAAAGATGTCATTTTAAACATGGGGAAAACCCCCTCACAATTTGCATTAATTATTGCCATTAGTGAAAAGTTATGATCCCATTTGTATTTTGTTTTAGTGATTATTAATTTGAAGATGCTCTTGTGTTTGCAATCGTTCTGGACTGATGTGTTGATGCATGCTCCGCGGTTGCATGCAACACATTCGTTGGGGATCCGAATCACTTCCGCAATTTATTTTTAAACAAACTGCAGTGGCAATTGGAGTTGCATTTATGTACGTCAGTCGGTTGAAGTGCGTCATTTGCCACATTTAAATGAACGCCGAGAGCTCTCTTTAGAGACTGAGATCTATTCACGTGTATAGATATTGAACCCACGAGTGCTACTTATTCATAATATTTACCCATAAAGCTAAAGGTTATAATGATTTAGTGCCAATAAATGTAATATCCTTACAAATTATACACATATTTTGTTTAGACATCGTTTGCTTATAAAATCTAATGCTTTAAATTTTGTTTACAGCTAAAATTTGCAGGTAAAATTTGCAACACAAAAACAGAACGAAAGTCTCATTTTAAACCTATAAATTTAGGCCACTTGATGTGAATCCTGAATAAATCCAAATGTGCAAGTATCCTGGATATTTAACTATTTGCACATTAATATTGTCATTTCAGGTAGTGGGTATCCAACAGCCGAATACAATTGACATTAGTTTTTTTAGTTGTTTTTTTTGTGGTTTATTTTCTCGTTTATTTTATTTTGAACAGTACCAAAATTTTACTTTACGCGTTTGGCGCGCTCGCCATTTGTTTTAAACAAATTTGTCTTAACATTTTCTTATTTTTAGACAAGATGTACAGTTATCATACATACATACACTCATGTAGTCTAATACATTGTTAGCGTAATGTAAGTGTGTATATTATACATACAATCTTTCGACCTGACGGAATGACTGACTGCCTGACAAACCCGCCGAAATGATCATTTTTCACATCTCATTGTCTCATTTTTTAAGCAGCGCACATATTGACACTTTTGGCATGACTATTCTTTGTTTATTTTTATATATGTATGTACATATGTATACATACATACATATGTACGTAAGGTTTGAATCTTATTTCGAGCACACCCACACATTCTCACAAAGATGCATATCATAGAGAACAAATTGACTTTATTATGCAAATTAAATTCATGAATTGTAGTTGTCGACATTTGCAAGCATTATATTTTATTTTTAATTCAATTAATACTTTGTATAGATCAAGGACCGTCAACGGTGGATGAATGAATTGCCAGGTAGTTAATACTCAATAAAAGTTCGAGTGTGATTTATAGTTATATAAGTGCACAAACATTGTCCGAATAACACATTAAAGTAATGATAGCAACATTGTTTACCATTAAAGCTTCCGATCTTGCTCAAAAGTGATAGTTTACGGTCGATCGATCTGCTAAGTTTTTATTTGTTTGGGTTATCGATGGGTAGCCGTAGGAAGGCGCGCACGGTTTGAAAATAATTTTACTGGTTCTTCAACTAAAAACCAATGCGATAACAACAAATAAATAAATATACTATATACATATAATTCTAGAGCTAAACGAAGATGTTTAAAAATATATAAGCGTCGGCGAAAGGCGGCGTCGGCACGGGTACGGATTTTCCACAATACAATACAAATCAAAATGCGCACACAGAAGAAGACACGAGCATCGAAGAGATGGCGATCGTAACACGGCCGCTGACTGCTGCTGGCTAATGCAGAGCACAAGCACAGACTGACTGACTACTAGCAACAGCGGCAACAGCTATAGGCAGTGGCAGTGGTTGCCCTGGTCGCGATGGTGGGAGCACGATAAAACAAAAGGCATGAGCAGCCAAGGAGCCCCCTATTGTTGCTTGGCCGACGCTGATTTGCGAGCGTAGAAAGGCCCCGCAACATAAACATAATTGCGGCGTTGGCGGCGTGCGTTCTACATACAAGAATTTTGATATACAATTTCGGGGTGGCAGTCACAGCCATAGGATTTGTGTGGCATAGAGGGGTAGTCATTATGGCACATGTATATCATGCGTATATAAATAAAAGTACACGGCGACGCCGTCGCAGAAACCAAAGCATGCCACCTGCAGGAACCATTGGTAATGGGCCAAGCCCAAGCCCAAGCATTTAGCAGCATATCCCAAATCCCAAGCATGAACTCTGCATTATCGTGAATCTCTGCGTCATCGTTTTTTAATTGCGCCATAAAAATGCTGGCCAGTGCCAGAGCGTTAAAGAATTGTGTGCTTAAATTTAGAAATTGATGAATTTAGGCATCTCTCTTTTTAATGATACAGAGCCATGGGCAGCTATTTATATACATACTCTTACGCGTACTCGTACATACAATGCCAGCCTGTTTGCTAGTCGGCCACATGCCAGCACTCATCGTCAGGCACGCCGTCTCCACGCCCCCAATTCGCCCGCTAATACCATGGGGCGAGGCGAGCAGGCGTTTGGGCCAAATGCTATTAAACGTTGACAACGAGTTTATGAATGCTGTTAGATCTTTTTGGCATACCATTAGCGCATCATTCTACCAAACGGGGCGCGCCAGTCAGATGACGTCGTGCGAGACTACAGCTAACCACTTGTTAGTGCTTATTTGGCAAATGGACAACACTCGACAGCCAGTAGCCCGCAGCTAGTGTGAATGGATCTGTGTGTACGCCGTCTATTGCTGTCTGTCTGAAATGCGCAAAGCGCCCATATCCAGATTCAATTCGCTTAATAGATCATTCGGAGCAGCGCCCTGCATTGTCAGGCCGGCAACCACCTGTTGTGCTTCGGGGCAATTGACACACGCATTTCGTATGGCCAGAATGCTCCATTCGCGCATTACTGTAAAACATTTAGAGAGTAAGTTAAAGGATCGAATGACAATTTAAGAAAAGCTTACAAGGATTCCGTGCATCCATGACTGTGCAGTCAAGTAGGGTGGGTAACAATTGCGTATCCAAGCTGTATCCTCTGTTGGCCGGATTCTCATAAAGTAAATTGGCAGTGCACCGAACCAAAAGCGTTTTTAACTCAAACGAAACTTTTGATTCATAGTCTGCATCAATGTTAGACGTAAGTGCCACTTCTTCCAGCTTTGTCATCGGTTTATCCACGCTACCAACGCCAATGGGCTCTTTGCCAGCAGCGACTACGCATCGCAACAAACTGCTCACGTTAATAAATAGCGATTGATCGTCGGCATAGATTTTGGCATATTTTTCAGAGCCACTGGCGCTCGCTATAATACGTAGCAGGGTGTGCACTTCACGCGGATGCAGTTCGTGGCGCAGTTTTATGGTCTCACGCAATATACAATCTGATTTCATTCTAAATTCCTTGGCAATGTACTGCAGCAGCAATTTGTGGAGTACACCATTTGGGCTGTTTTCTCGAAGATAGTGGGTCATATAATCCAGAAAAGCAATGCGCTCCTCAACTGTAGCCAGTCGCTGATAACATTGCACACAGACTCGTCCGTTCTCGACAATGTAGCGCTCCAACAAAAAGTGCAGGTATTCAAAATTGTAATTCGATTCCGTCTCAATTATTGCTTGCCACAGGCGTACACAAGTTTGAAACACAACCTGATCGCTGACCACGTGTGCGCCTAGCCCCAAATAGATGTTGTACATGATCATAAGCAGAATATTATTAGAGCTTCCCAATGGCACAACATAGGCTTGTTCCGAAATCTGTGCACCATGTGTTTTCCATGTAACAGCCTGTGTGTTTTTATTGTTTACCACGCTGTTAGCTAGCACCTGTAGCGTCACATTGTGTAGGGTAGGCAGCTGCGTTCGTAATATTGGATTAAAAACGACGGATTGTACAAACTGGGAAAACTGCGCATGATGAGCCAAAGCGTCCTGACTAGCGCTGCTTTTCGTAAGCAAAGCGCGGACTTGTTTTAGTAATGCTGTAATTTGTTGCTCATCATGAGCTACATTTAGAGTAACTATTTGTTGCAAAATATCGTTGGTCTCTTTGTGCTGCAAAATCTATTTATTAGTTTTAAAAATAAACTACAAATAAGCAGAAATATTATTCACCGGCTCCACATGCTCCATGTTTTAACGTATCGCAACGCAAGTGCACGATTTCGAGTAAATTTGTATCAAAGTTTTAGGTAACAATAGTGGTATTCCCTTTTAAAACCATGTGGCCGTATTTTATACGCAAGGGTATCCTTAGGTGTTTTGGGCGTTTTTAAATTATCAATACATTTACAAAGTGATCTAATATTTAATAAACAATATGGCAGAAAAATCTAAATTGTTTTTTTTTTTATTTTAAAAGAAATCGTAACAATTGAATGGTTGAAAAAAATCACAGTATTTAGTATAATAGACAAATAGTGAAAAATAACTTGCGTATTTTTTGGGGGTATTGTTTTAAACTGGAAACGTCCAACCCTGCTTGTTATTGAGAGTGGTATATTTTTCGGTATATTTTGCAAAGAGGAATTGTATATTTTAAAAATTTTCTTGCGGTCACGCTGACTTGCTTTGCCTTTTGTCAAAAACAAAAACATTAATTACTTTATGCAAAATTTTTGATTTGGGATTTATTATGCTTGCAAATCGCGTGGTATGTCAAAGCTGGCTATCTCAGGTGACGTAAGTAAGCAGATCGACAAGAACAGCCAAATTAAAGCACAGCTAATAGATTTGGGAATCTCAGTTACAGATTTCACGTAAATATTGCATCGCGACTTCAAGCATGCCGCCATACTCAGTCCACACAGAGATGGCAGATGCCAGTTCGTCATTTTCATGCCCACAGAACGCGAAACAGCAACATAAAGCCCAATGTCGGTGAACCGACGGCAGGTGGCAATTCAGTTCCAGTAAACAATGTTATCAAAGCTGTGGCGTTTACAGGAGCAGTAAGTGATTTTGATTCTTGGTCTTCGTCTGTATTCATTGATTGCTTAGTTCAGTGTCGGCTGTTTCGCTGGAGCTACCATTATGGAGTACGAGAACACACGTAGCATGATTATTTCAAAAGCCAAACAGGCACGATTTGGATGGTTTCAAAACCGATCTGGACTAGATCAGGATAGCTGGGGACAGTTGAAGCAAGATGTGCGACGGTTCTGGGACTCACTCTCGCCTGGCGATAAAACTTTTGCTCCACTATTAGCATGTAACTTGTTGGCATTTGGGTTGTGGCGTGTTCCTGCTATGCGTACCACCATGTTAACATACTTCACATCAAATCCGGCGGCGCGTAAGTTTTATTCATTGCAGTAATAATGTTTGCGTTATTGTATTGCTTTTTTAGGAATCATTTGCTGGCCAATGTTTCTGTCAACATTTAGTCACTACTCGGTTATGCATATATTTGCCAACATGTATGTGCTCCATAGCTTTTCCAACGCAGCAGTTTTGTCCATGGGTAAAGAACAATTCATGGCAGTCTACCTGAGCGCGGGTGTCTTCTCCAGTTTAATGAGCGTTCTCTACAAGGCGGGTACAAGACAACCGGGCATGTCACTGGGTGCGGTACGTCTAATTGTCCTATATAAATTATTTTTTGGCTTTTAATAGTCGTCTCTTATAGTCAGGCGCCATCATGACAGTCTTGGCTTACGTTTGCGCTCAGTACCCTGAAACACAGTTAAGCATATTGTTCCTGCCTACAGTTACATTCTCTGCGGGTGCAGCTATTAAAGTTATCATGGGCATTGATTTTGCCGGCTGCGTAATGGGCTGGAAGTTCTTTGATCATGCGGCGCATTTGGGCGGAGCTATGTTTGGCATGTATGTAACTATTTATTTTAAATTAGGTTCAATTCCTCTTAGCTATTATTATATTATATTTTTCAGATTCTGGGCCCACTATGGTGCTCAATTGTGGGCGAAACGCATTAGTTTGCTGAATTATTACCATGAACTCCGCCGAACGAAACAGAAGTAATGCAAGTGACATAATATGTACAAAATTGTTGAAAGTACGATTTTTTTGAGAGTACACATTTGCACTAGATGATATATAAGGATTGTTCGGTCTTAGAGGCTAGTGTATCATGGATTAGGTTCAATAAAGCGCCACAACTATAAATTATTAAATATTTACACTTCTTTCTTCGACTGCTTAAGAAGTGGCTGCTCAGCTTGATTACGTTGCATTCGATAAATAACCTCTTTTCCTCGTTTCATAAATTTCTCCCTTAGCTCTTGGGATGACTCTCTTTCAGGTGCATAAGAGATGTGTAATATGCCGCCAAAGAATTGTTTTGCATCCAGTTGTCGTTTAGCTCGACGGGCTTGCTCTAGGCGTTCAAAATGCACCGCAAAAACATCTGTGAAGGCTTCCAGCTCCACTGTGAACGTATGGATCAGTTAGATATTGGCCCTTAAATGTAAAAGATTTGTACACACTCTTTTTAGCCAAGTCGGTGGTCACACAAGTGAAGGACTGCAATTTTCCAAAGGACTGCAACTTATTTTTAATGTTAGTATGCAAATTAATTTTAGGCACTCCAAAAACCAACATGTGCCTAGACTCACTGGCAACGGTGTAAACCTGAAAACTATAATAATTATTTAAATACAAAAATAATAATTAATTTCGTACTTTTACGGCTTTAAGATCACGTCCTTGTCTGTATTGCAATCTCGTTGTACAGTATTCGAATCTTTTGTGATGTTCTATAGACGTGAAATTCATATTTACGCGTCAATGCAGATTTCATAATATTCCTTTAAACTATAATACAATAAGAAATTTGTTCCACCTTTAAAAATTAAAATCATATTAATGTATGTTGGAAAATGAAAACAAATAAAAGCTTTGTAACACTCATTTGTCAATCACTTGTTGCGCGTACACATCAGCATATTTATATTTATACTGAATGCGGTTTCTTGCCGCATCTCCATATCACCATCAGTCGCATGTCGTTAATTGGTTTTCGTTTCTGAATTTTTCAGGAAAACAAGAAAAGTAATGTCATAAAGTAAGCCAGTTTACAGTTATTTTTATAAATATACCGCTTAAAGTGTAACCAGACCATAATTTTTATTTGTACATTATTGAATATTTTTCGACTTTAAATTGAGGTCACGCTGGTAAACAGCTGTTGTGAAAATCTGATGGCGGGAAAAGTGATCTGCAAGCCAGAAATAACCGCCTTGCATAAAAGGCACAAGTTCAGATCTGTTTAATTCATTAGCTCTTGAAAATTCGTAGCGTGAAGTTCCGTGCGTTCCAAAGATTATTTAGCGTATTCGAAGAATTTGTGCAAAACTTAAAGGTGTAGCAACATGGCTCAATCTCAAATCACCGGTAAAGAAAACATCACGGACAACATGGAAAAATTCTCGCTTAAGGTATTTGACACGCTTGTATATCCAAGCACAAAATATTTACAAATGTATATTTATATATATATATATATATATATATGCATATGTGTACATACCATGCAAGTATATATATATATTTAAATGTATACACGGATGGTACATAGACAAATACATACTTCGTTTATGATATGTATATTAAGTGATGCATACCGATCCAAAGCAGAACGATGTTATTCAACTTAAAATGACTGTATTGCACATTCATCGCTTTTGCAAGTTTATGTTTTTACATCAACCTTCACATTGATTTTTTTTCCAGAGCCCCAGCAAGAAAGTTCTGACGGAGAGCGCTAACAACGTTCGTAAAATGTCCTTAACAAGTGAAGAATCCAACAAGACAGCTATTGAGAAGACTTCATCTGCTTTCGATCCAAGTGTGGAGCCTTTGCTAAGGGAGAATCCTCGTCGCTTTGTGATTTTCCCCATTCAATATCATGACATCTGGCAAATGTACAAAAAGGTAAGTCATTCTCTGTTTATACACACATTCGTGAATATTTACATTGTGTATATGTATGTACCACATACATATACATATGTATGTGTTCCTGCATACATGTGTGTAAAGAGTATGTAAGCAATGACTTGGTCAATTGGGCGGGAAATTTCGTGATAAAGCGCGGCAAAACGGGTCACGTCGCAGACGTGTCAGATAGCATTAGTTGTATTTAACCATACTTTATGAGCAAATGATACTACATTGCAACAATGATGAAATTGCATTTCCAACGAAAAATAAAAACTTTTGTTAAATTTTTTGACAGGCCGAAGCATCATTCTGGACTGTTGAGGAAGTTGATCTTTCCAAGGATATGACTGACTGGGCAAGACTGACGGATAATGAACGTCATTTTATTTCTCATGTGTTGGCATTTTTTGCCGCCTCCGATGGCATTGTTAACGAAAATCTCGTAGAGCGTTTTAGCCAGGAAGTGCAAGTGACTGAAGCGCGTTGCTTCTATGGCTTTCAGATTGCAATGGAAAATGTTCACTCAGAAATGTACAGCGTGCTCATTGACACATATATCAGGGATCCACATCAGCGAGACTACCTCTTCAACGCTATTGAAACTATGCCGGCTGTGAAGCGCAAGGCAGATTGGGCGCTTTCTTGGATCTCATCAAAGACTGCTAATTTTGGCGAGCGTATTATTGCATTTGCTGCAGTAGAAGGCATCTTCTTTAGTGGCAGCTTTGCATCGATCTTCTGGTTGAAAAAGCGCGGCCTTATGCCCGGTCTTACTTTCTCGAATGAGCTGATTTCCCGTGACGAGGGGCTTCATTGTGACTTCGCGGTGCTAATGTTCCAGCACTTGGTACAGCGCCCTAGCCGTGAACGCATCATCGAAATTGTGTCGGATGCTGTGACCATTGAGCAGGAGTTCCTCACAGATGCTCTCCCTGTCAACTTGATTGGAATGAACTGCGCCCTTATGTCCGAATATATTGAATTTGTAGCCGATCGCTTGTTGGTTGAGCTCGGCGTGGGCAAGATTTACAATACAAAAAATCCATTTACGTTCATGGAAATGATATCATTGGACGGCAAAACAAACTTTTTTGAGAAAAAAGTAGGAGAATATCAGCGCATGGGAGTTACATCAAATCGTTTGGACAATGTGTTTACATTGGATGCAGATTTTTAAATCGAATATATTCGCTTTCCTCACAGCTGCTGGATCCAGGTGTTATTTAAATAGTTGCAACTAAATTTAATTATTTCCTTAATATTTTAGGTGTTAAGTCCACAATTTGACATAATCCCAAATTATCACATGTCACAAAAAACGTTTATGTTTTAATAACTTCAGACAAACTACTTGACATTCATAGCAACATTTTATTTGTACCTATTCAATTAATTATCATTGTACATAACATTTAAAATAAATTTTTATTCTACGTATATATTTGAAGGTGATTTCATCTTTCAATTTCCTATTTTTTGGGAATTTAAATAAAATATTTTTTTTCAGACATCCATACATACATATATCAAAAAAGCAACCAAAATACCCTCAGTAATTTTCGTATTGTTATGCAACCCTAAAGAAACTTATTCGAATACATGTGGATGTCTAAGTCACAATCAGCTGATTCTCACTTTTTATCGATGCATGAAGGGATGTAATGAAAAATGCTAAACAAAGATAGGACGTCATTATAGAGCTGGGATAATATCGATATTCGCTCAATTTAATATTTAATTTTCAATGTTCCTAATTTTTTCTTTTTTTAATTAAATAACTTTAAATGATAAACAAAATAGTAAATTAAGACGCATTCAATCCCCCAACAAGCAAGGTTGAAAAGAAAATTGCTTTCAATATCGATACTCAAAAAATATTCAAATTCAAAATTGTGGTATCGATGATATCGATATTATCCCAATTTTATATCACTCCATTATCAATAGGATTTGTTTACATTTATTAAATTGATTTAAAATGTGTCAATCTATAAGATAAAGTCGTTCTTAGAATGTGTTTAAAAACTACGCCTTGAAGTAGCTAAATATCATATTTGTGTGGGATTGTAATTGCATGTAAAAAAGATAAAGAACTGCTGCCGCGGTCACTTCGTGGCGGCTTAGACCACTAAAAACATGACACACGAATCACATGAGTTTCTGGAGGAGGAGCAATGTACGCTTCTTTTAAATACAATCAATGGCACAGACTCAGATGATGATGTACAACCAAAGCAAAGACTGCGCGGAACAAGAAAACTGCACCGGAGGCAGCGATTGCGTTACCATTTGTCAAGAAACATGAGGCGCAGCGGCTGCTATACGCTAACCGCCATTGTTTTATTTCTAATGCTATACAATTACCTGCCTAACATCTACATAGATGTACAAAAACGGCATAGTGAGTATCCACAGCTAAAAATACAATATGCTCCATAAACTAACTCTCAATCTTTGTAGTGCCTTTGTTGGACTGGTCGGCAAACACATCACTCGACATAAAGGACTACATTGTGCCACAGCAGAATACTGCACTTATTATGCCGCGCGATTTTTGTAACAACAAGACTTTTCTTATTATTGCAGTCTGTACGAAATTGAACAATTTCGTTGAACGTCAGACAATACGTGAAACTTGGGGTAATACAACAGATTTCAACTATTCAGTATTTGGAAAACTGCATGCCCGTATGAAAGGAAAATACCTGGCGGCAAAGCCAGACCGGCTACGTTTTTACGCCGATTACCTTAACGGCGAGGGTGAAACTTTAACTGCAACGGTCCGTGTCATATTTATTGTAGGACGCAGTACTTATGAATCGCATCTTGGTAATGAAACGTTAATACGACTACACAACGAAGCACAAATATACAACGACATCATTCAGGATAATTTCATTGACACGTACAACAATCTAACAATAAAGTCCGTTATTGCACTAAAGCATATTAGCAGAAGTTGCTCCAAGACTTCTGCATATTTTCTCAAATGCGATGACGATACGTTTGTTAATGTGCCAAATCTTCTGCATTATCTGTTGGGTGGCACACTGCCTCTCTATAACGATACATTGGACTATCACGATCGAAAGTCGTTTTTGGTCATGATGCCACGTAACCGCCTGAATGCCACTGCAGGAATAATGCTTGGTCATCAGTTTTGCAATGTGGCGCCTGTGAGTGAGGTGCACAGTAAATGGTACATGCCCTATTACATGTATCAAGGAGACGCATATCCTCGATATCTTTCTGGTGCTGGTTATCTAATGTCTATAGACGTAGTGGATCGTCTCTATGAGGCGGCATTGAATACATCACTTATATATTTAGAGGATGTATATATTACCGGACTTTGCGCCGAGCGAGCAAACATAAAGCGGCAACATCATTCACTATTCAGTTTCTCACACTCGCAGCATCTATGTGCTTTTAAGGGTAGCATAACACAGCATCAAGTGAAGGAGGACATTATGGTTGAGGCATGGAGATTTGTATCCAACTATACTATTCAATGTCCGCCCCCGGTAAATTACTTAACCCATATGCGACTCCGTAATCGAATCAGTTGTTGAATGAAAAGAGCTGTGAATTAGCCTCCCTGTATAACAAAGGCTTATAAAATGTATACGTAGCATATATCTAAACGATGTTATTTTTCTTTGTTGCATCTGCTACAAGTATATACATATACAATATATATATGTTAGGTGTGTTTTAAATGCACAACATTGCAAGCGCACATTAACACTTATTTTTAGAACTTTTTGTTCCTATTTCAATATTTGAGTTATTTTCGTGAGTTTGTATCTTATTTTAAATTGCCATTTTTTTGGACAAGGATTGTGGAAACTTGCCATTTGATAATCATACATAATCATAAGTAAGCTGTTATTTGATTTTCCTAAAGAAAACTTAATTATCTTAATAATCAATGTGCTCAATTATTCTTATTGCAAGCGAGAACCCATTAGGGTTAAAATAAAAATTTTTAATCGGTTTTTCCCCAATACCCTTAAAAAAAATTAAGAATAGCATATCAATTATGGTGCATAAAAGTCACTGAAGTGTTGAAAGACAAATATGCAAACAAAGAGAAATTGCTGCTAACCTTGTCCGATTATTCACATTATATACGATATACTTATATGTACATATGTTACATATGATCAACAAAAAAGACGATTCGACCGCAAAAGCTCATAATTTATGTTTAAAATTGGAACATATCCGAACTAGTAAAAATTTAATTGAGAATAAAAGATTGGAAACTTATTCTTCCTTTAGTGTGTTTGGATCAGTTGTTATATAATATCGTGGGTAGTTTTTTTAAACATAATCGCTAAGTATTTCCTTTATTCTGTTTACCATATAAATAACATAAATAATCTCATTGCGCCAAGTATTTATTTTTTTACGATTCAAAAATAAATGAATTATAGTATCGAATATCCTAGGTATTATATTGAATATGGTGTGCCAGTGTTGGGATTTTTATGTACCATGGGTTCGTTTTTCGAAAACAAAAACAAGATAATGAGAACGAAAATGCAGTGAACTAATACAATAGCTCGCCTTAAGACTAAGCGTTGCATTTTCCATACTAGTTTCAGCCTGTATGAATTAATGTCATTATAATAATATGTTTCTATAACTATAATAACAAATTACATTCGAGTTTACAATAAGTAAATGAAATAAATGTGTAGCTTCCACTTCGCACAGGTTCTAATTAAGTCGTATACAAAAATTAATAAATCAAATTAATCAAACAGCTTCCACGTCAGTGTCCGAATGTGGGATGTTGCTGAATGCACTGTCTTTATCCGGCGAATTTGATTTTAAAAGCTCTTTGACATTTGTGGACAAAATTTTCTCATGTGCAGTTTCTGTATTCTGATCACTTGGGGAAGGCAGCAGCATATCAGTTGTATCAATAACTGTTTTAATAGTCCGTGTTTCAGATTCCATCTTTGAACTCTCTGAATCTGCAGGATTAGTTTGTGTATCGTCTTCACCTGTATCGTATGTTGGTAGTACATCTTCAGTCTTTGTACTGTCTTCATTGGCAGCAGCACTAGATGTGTCATCAACTGCTTTACTGGCAGGCATGGGGGAATTGCTCTTCGTACCGATAGTATCACCATATATTTCATCTTCTTTATCTGATTCAGGAACTTCAGCTAATTGATCTTCATTTTCAACTGTGTCACATTCATCAGTTTCAGCTGTAAAGTTATCAGTTATTTCCATATTTTCAGTAATTTCAATTGTCAGCAATTTATTTTTGATTTGTGAATGTTCTTCGCTTTCGACTTCTGAATCAGTAACTTCAGCTAATCGATTATGATTTTCAAGTTTTTCAGGTTCATTGGACACATCTGCCTTTGCTGACTTTTCATTTTCAGTTATTTCCTTATATTCTCCAGTCACGTTCTTTTCAGTAGATATAATTTTCTTCGTTACTTTTATGACCTTTGAATGGTCCTCGATTACCTCTTCTGTTGTATCATTTCCATTAAGAGTTGTTTCAACAGCTTCTTCATCTTTGGAAGATGTTTTTTTCTGAATGTCTAAAGTATCCATAATATTTTTGGTAATGACCGGTTCCTCCTCAATTTTATCCGTTATGGTTTCAACATCACTATTTTTATTTGTAAGATTTTTAGAGGTTTCTGATGTCTGCACATCCCTATTGTCTAATTTTTTATGGCGCTCTTCATTTTGTATTTTATCAGCGACATCACACTCTCCAATTGATGGCTTTATCGGATCAATGTTAGACGTGCTTTCCGATCGTGCCTCGTTGGCATCCTTCCGTTCTTGGATTTCTTTAGCTATCTTCTTTTGTTCCTCGACCCATATGCGCGCCACCTCAAATTCGTCTTCAGCACGTCGTAACTTAATAGCAACTTTCATTTTAAGCTTGGCATCATTCATTTTTATTTCCTCCATGCGTTGACGTTCCAGATGTAGAAGTGCTGGATTTGGTTTGTTGGTAGTTTTTTTACGGGGCTGCTTCTTTTGTACGGTACCACTGGGTGATGACTTGGTTTTCACCTCGCCGACACCTTCAGTTATGTCTACTTCCAATAAGCTGGCCAATATAGATGAACTAAACGCGGCCACATCAATATCCAAGATAGGTTCAACGTTGTCGTTTACTGGATCAACCCTAGTCAAAGCTGCTTCAAGGGCTGATGATTTAACGGATGTTATTTGCAAGCCACTTGGTGGACTCTGCGCAGATGTTGATGTGGATGGTCTTTCTTCCTCATTGTCCGAATCAATTGTAATGGTGTCAGTTTTAGGCTCAACAATTTCGATTTCATTGTCCTCATCATCACTGGCTTGCTTTTCTACAAAAATAAAAAAAGTTAAATATTAATAATCAATCATTTAAATTTTAAACAAATGTAAAATATCTAGGTAAATATAAAAAATGTTAAAAATAAAACATTGTTGAATTTGAAGCAGTTTTACTTTCAGCGGTTATAGTAATTCTTAAGTGGTTTATTGAAGATTAGAATGTATAGAAGCTTGTTATAAATTAACTTAGTCTAGTCGATAATCTAATATTGGAAGCTTAAATATTGAGATAGCGCATTTCCTCCAGCGGAAAATTGGTGCGTAACTTTTGCAGTGTAGTTTCATTAGGTTTTGGCTGTCGTTCGAGCTCTCGGCAGTAGCACTCATATGCAAACTTTGCCATTTGCCAACGTAGTTTACAGGCGCTGGCATCACGTCGAAAACGCGGTAACCGTCTGCCTACCTCAGCCCAAAGTCTTTCGCGAGCAGCTACATCACTGTAGTCCACATGTCGCGGGTTCCATAGCGTGGGATAGGCTCGCATGGCTAATACAAGTTGCTGTACAAATTGTCTATCGTCGGGCATATCCTTTAACTTGCCAGCTGATTCTCGGGATGAGCCATCATCTGAATTTTGTTGGCCACAATCCTGCAATGGCTCGAATTCGTCACGTAAATCCTGTTCGTCAATTTTATAAAGAAAATATAAGTTTGCCAGATATTTGGAGTATTTTAGTTCAAGATTGGCAAATGTCCGTTTATCCTTAATGGTTTTGAGGCGGAATGATTTATACATTTCATACATTTGCTGCCAACGTTCAACAATATACTCGTAGCGATAGTCTGTAATAAGATTAGGTATAGTATTTTAGACTTATTCATTATAAAGTGGCTTAAGTTCACTCACTGGTTGCAGATTTCCAAAAATTTTGCCACAACGATTTGCGAGTCTGTTCGTCAATGCTGTTAAACTCAGGATCAGCGGATTTTCGCCAGAGCACAGGATGACTTTTTGCGAAGTTGATGATACGCAGGTCAATAGGCCGAACCTCTAGTGGACGTGCTGGCAAGCGATTTGTTGGCCTTGTTGTCGGCTGCTGTGGTCGAGCACCAGCCTGGCCTTTTGCCTCCTTGTGAAAAGTGTTCTCAATAGCATCTAATTGCCTGCGTTCAAAGCCATCACCGTCATCTTCGCCACAATCAACAGGTAGCCACTCGCTGTGCGGTAAGTCTCTATTGGCCAAATAATTAGTTGCTTTGTCAAAATATCCCTTAAATCGTCGTCCCAGTTTCACTAAACGCTCAATTCGTACGTAACGTTTACGTACGTTCTTCCAGCGTAACTTTATATCATCACCCCTTGGAAAGTGACTGGCAATGACGCGCCACTGCTTGCGAGTGACCTCCATTTTACCATAGTCGGGATGACGTGTACACCATATTGAGGGATACTCTCGCAATAATCGAGTCAATTTGCGATCATAAGCATGTGCCTGTTCGTTACGATTCATGCTCTCCTCGGTGCCAAGCGCGTCGTATTCGTCGTCTAAATCATCGTAATCATCTTCATCATCGATATCGTCGACATCATCATGCGGGTCATCATCGTAGTAATCTGGTCCATCATTCTCATTATCCACATCATGCTCGTCGTCTTCATCTTTGGGATCGCCTTCGGCGCGAACGCCAAGGGGCATTAAAGGTGGCAAAGGTTCAGTGGATTCGCCATCCTTTAGATTTGCATGCAAACTTTTGCGATATTCGTAGACCTGATTATGAAAACTATTGCAACCGGTATTAAAAAGATCCACATCATCCAACTGTCCATAGCACACATAATCAACAGCTACAATGAGAACAAAATGAGAAAGAGGCACATTAATGTTTACCGAAAAACTGCTGCTGAATTCGATTCCATTGCCTTTTTGGATATTTTGGAAACACATGGACCAAGAGCTAAATTGAATTATCACATGGCTGAACTTTAAAGCCAAGGAAATGGAACTCGCAGAGTTTTTCATAAACACAATACAAGATACTTACATGCAATACACAATTTAAGTATTTGGAATATATATATTTTAAAGTTTTTTTTTATAACGTTTCCCGTTACCCGTCCATGTGTTAAAATATTCACAAAAGACAATGTACACACAAGTTTTAAAATAAGTTTCCACTAGCATCCGCATGCTGTCATTTTTACCCGAAACGTTGAAAAGTTTACTACCGTTAAATAAATATGTCTTCATCTTTCTAACAAGATTAATATGTTTATCACACAAATTGATGTATGATTGAAAATTCACTATAAAATACTTTTCTCTGACAAGAAATTACCTGCAGCTAGTTGTCCGTTCTCCAAGCTGTTGGCGTCGTTCTTAAAACCCATTTCACGCATATCAACCAGACATTTTTCTTGCAGCTGCTTAAAGCGTCCAATTGCATATGTCATAAGATATGACAAATGTATGTACAGCTCCTTGAGATCCATATAGCTGCGTGCCTGATTGTATGCATTGGAGTGAGTGAGCGTCTGCACTTTTCCGGTCAAATGCGTACAAATTTCCATGGCATTGAAGATCTGTTCTTGCAATTGTGTTCGCGCCGTGCCAATTGTAGTGTTTGGAAAGATATGACGCACTAGGGTGGGTCCCTTGGCCGCCGTCGCTGGAGTCATCATAATGGTTGTACCGCCATTACTATTTGATGGGGCTGGCGCTGACGGTGCCGGCAGATTAACACCAAGGATTTGGCTGCCATTGTTAGGACGCATCATTTGGGGAGGGCGTTGTGGTTGATTTGCTTGGGGATTGTAGATGCCCATGTTGGAGCCATAGTTGGGATTGTTGTGCATCATCCGTGGTGGTGGCGCCGATCGGTTACGTATGATAACCTGTGGACTGACCGGCGCAGGAGAAGGCGAAAGCGTTGTCGATGGCTGCCCTCCAAGTGGAACTTGACGTTTCACCTATATGTATAGAGGTCACAGTTTAGTGAAATAACTCTTGACTAAAAGTTCAATCATTTACCTGAATAAGGCGACCGTTGGGCAGTCGATAGGAGTCCTGTTGCGCAGCGCTATTGAGATCGACCCGAAATCCATTTATGGTATGGAAAACGGGACCAGCAGTACGTACAGCGTTGGGGACGACAGTGCGTCGTACCACTGAGGCTGGAATTGGTTGGCGGTAGCGCAGGCCCGAGCTGCTCATAACCAATGGTGGTGGTAAGCTGTTGCGCGTGACGGCAGAGGAGACGCCATTATTGCTAACGCTGGTACTGGGGCTAGGCCCAGTGTAATTCTGCTGTACAGTCACGATGCGCGGAGTTGTAGTAGTTGGTCCCGCAGGCGGTACATTGCGTGGCGAAGACTTTTGTGCAACTGAAATTTGGCAGTCCGGTTCTAGCATGCTAAGCAAATCTGGGGTACATACAACCTCATCGTTGGACGATTTCTGCCGTTTGGCTGACGGAGTCTGTGGTTTGGCTGTTCTTTTGCCCGAATTTGCAGAACTGGCATGGCTGCGTTTGGACGTATTCGACTCAAGGCTCTCCATCGAGTCAGAAAGACTGTTAGCCTTTGCCTTGGCCAAACGACAGCATGTGCTACTATCCTTGTTCATTAAACGTCGCATTTCATCTCCAGGTAACGGCATTGATTGCAGGCCACTAACAGAGACGAAGCATAAGTTTGATGATATTAATTAAAAAATAGTCAAAACTTACTTTTTTTGTGTTTCGATGTAATTGACGAGAGCCCAATGTTGGGCGCGCAGGGGCCATAATATTTTTGAGGTGCACTTAAAGCAGTTCCAGTTCTCATTTTGTTCAATGTCAACTATGACGCCGCGTGACAAATTCTTAATGATGCACGATTTACAGAAAACGAATGGACAAGTGGAGCAGCAATACACTTCACCACCCTGACCACACCAGCGACAGTATAACTCGGACCCGTCTTCTCCTTTGGAGAACTCGCCACTGTTGTAAAAGTCATGGCATTTAACGCAGTGTGTGACGCGCAGTACAGGATGCATTTTTATGTTGTTTTCCGTGTTGGGTGCGGTGCCAAGATGAGTACGGCACACGGTGCAGTGTACTTTTCGCTGGTTAACTACATCTACGGTGGGATACATCTTGATATAAAAACGCCGTTCCTCTTCTGATAAGCTAGAGTCCATCATATACTTCGTACCTAGAGAACGTCCAAAAATTGGCGAATGTTGTATGAATGTTGTCTGAGCTGGGCGCCGTCACTTACCCGAAAAATCAAAATCATACACTTTAAGTGATGGCGAAGGCGTTGCTGGTTTCGCCACTTTTAACACAGCCTCGCTGCTGGGAGTAGTGCTCATCTTGTCGCTATGTATTTACCGGTAACAATAATTAAACTACCACCACACGTGGATTTGCAACCAAGGAAACTTCTTTTACACACAAACACTAATGCAAACCGCAGCGGTAGCAACAAAGCGTCGCGCTATTTTTTCTACAACAATTAATAACACAAACAGCGAAGCATGGTCCACATACATTTGTATATACATATGTATGTATGTAAAGACTACAAAGCGCGGTAAATGATCTCTGCAATATTTTTTTTTAGCAGTTTAATTTCTTAAAATTAGCTGCTTTAATTTTTTACTTCGCTGGCAGAGTAAAAATGTCTTTTTCACGCGACTGCTGCGACACTATCTCGGTTTCCAACATGGCAGCCACTTCGTGTGAATACACGACGTATACCGAATACACGAAGTATACAAAAATATTATCTCGACCTTAGACCGATAATGGAATACAACAAAATATATAATTGAAGATATAGTCCCGAAATAATTGTTTAATGTGGACAATAAATATATAACCTATTCTAATTCTAAAGACAAAATAGCCGATGATATATGAATCCCAACTACTGATCAAACATGGGAATGGCTCCAAAAACTTCATAAACTTTTTTTTTAAATTTATTCATTATAAATAAAATTATATTGTTAATATTTAAAATATTTAAATAAATAAAGTTGAAAAGTATATGTATAGCTACTCGACAACCCTGTTGACAACGAGTGGTCTCTTTCGCACTAATGTAAAATCCCTTAAGAGCCGAAGTTCAACTAAAATTAAAATCATCGAAACGAAAATGGTCATTCTACATATTTGATGAATATTATATGTAAAACTGAAAAGGCAAATTTCTTATATTTTTAATATATTTTTAAGATTTAATCAAAATAAACGATATGTTTCAAATTTCCCAGTACTAGTAAATATACAATTAGGTTGTTTTTAACACTTAAGTGCTTTGCAGTGTGACCAAAAAATTTACATTATTTGATATTAAAATCCTCAGCAGACAATTGACCGTTAAAACCTTTAAAACAAGTTTCCATGGTTAACAGTGTACGATCTCTCATAATTCAAATTGTAATCAATGAAAAAATTATTATTAACAAATTATAATTGTTCTTGTTATTTCATTCCACGTAAGCTTGAACTCATAACATTTCATTAAAATTGTAACCTTTCCAAAAACTTATTGAAAACTTTATCAAAAAAACTAAAAAATTTAAACATGATTTTTCATTGCCATTTTCATTTTTTTCGATATATTATTTTAATATTCGATTTGTGAGAAAACAATATATTCATTTTATCGTCGGTACGACCATATTATATATTTTCTGGTATTAAACTATAACTAGATTGGTATATTTTAAGCTTTGGCTTGAAATTCAGTATAGGGTCACTCCGAAATAATCATAAATTATCCTCTGACTTTGTGTCGGTTGATAATAAATAAATTAATAAATAAAGTATACTTTTCTTTATTTTTGATCTGTGAAATATGCGTAAACTCTATTTATAATCTGTATTCCAATTTCTACAGTTTTCCGAAAACATGGAGCCTTCATCATCAAGTGCAACAAGCAGTTCCTCGAAATCGGACTTCTTTTATGGCTGGGACTTATTGTACAAAACTGTAGATGGGATATTAAATAAGAAATCGGATGTTATGATAGTACTTGCTCATTTTTTACTCACAAAGCATTACAAATTCCGTTGTATTGGGATTGGAGATGACGTGAGTACTTAAAGCAAAAAAAATAAATGCACTATCATGATTGTAACTTTGAGTAGAAAACGTTGAACGAGGATGAAGAGGGAAGTGAACTACTTCCAGATTATTGGAACAGCGATGACGCCAAATACTCCCTACGATATGTGCATAACAATGTGCTTTATTTGTTGCTTGGACATATTACAGAAGATGCTTTGATCGTTAACCTTTTGGATATTAATACTAAGAATGTGTCAAACATTTGCGTCACACCGGAATCATTGGTGGTCGAAGTAAAAGGAAGTCTCAATAAAATAATGCCCACTGCAAATGATGTTGTTCAACGCTTTCGCAATGAACTGTGTGATCCGGTGAGCATTAGCTAAAATCAATTTTCAAATGAATGATATAATTTTAATTCTAGATATTCACTGGCAACTCGCGTGAGGTAACCACTCAGACACAGGTTGGCCAATCCCCAGCTCCAAATCCAGATCCATTGCGTATTACTGAACCTAATCGTCCTGGGTAAGTGACAAATCTTGGATAGTTAATTTATTTGTTAACGATTGCCGAATTATAGAGCCTTTATGCCACATGGATTTGAACCACGGCCATTTGGTTTTCCTGATGTCGGGCGTGGAGATCTAGATCCGCTGGGTCGTGGCTCTGGTAATCTTTTCCCAATGGGTCCAAATCCAGGCTTGGCACGTTTTGATCCATTTAACCCTCTTCAGCCACGTGGGCCGGGCAGCATGGGACCCAATCCCGATCATATGCGGCCTCCTAATTGGAACCCAGATTTCTATATGTAATGAAGCATACATATATTAAATCTAGAGTTATATATTAAAGTTGTTTTTCAAATCCGAAATATTGAAAAGTAAAAGAGGGATGGATTATTTGAATATAACTGAATGCATTATTTGATTGTAATTAAAATATAATTTTATTGTTGTTCATACACGGTACAGAATCTTACGATAAGAACAGACAAATCAGCCTAAAAACGTGGTTAAGTGTAATACATTCATATGTGACATTGCAAACATACTCGTATTTATATATTTGTGATTAGGCTGCATTTGGACAGTTTTAGATATGCATATTATGTATGCATCGCAATCAGTGCGACAACAGATACAAGGCGATAAATTTACAAAAACCCTATAGCTATACAATGTAATGGCGTGTTATTGCGCAATTAATATAAATTTTATATATTGTATACGAATTGATACATAGAAAATAAAAGTGCGCATGAAAGTAATTGCGTCATAATCTCAAGAATAGCTACAGAAATCAACTGAAACTGAATATGCGCAGCTTATAATAGGTATAATTATTATATTACATATGTTTTGTGGTTTATTTATGTCTAGCCTAATATTATATTACCATAATATTTTGCTAAATTATTTAATTATTGAACATGCCGTCTATGAAGCTCTCGTGTTCTTGTGTTCTTCTGGGTTGACTTAAATTATTGTTGCCATCTCGATATGGGAGGCTTTATAATAATTTCTTTTTAGGTTTATAAAAATGATTTGTGCCTTGGCTGCTTGGGGTGGCGGTAGGCTCATGTAGTGCGTTGTGATTCAAGCGAAGCATTTGCTCTCGTTTATCTTTCACCTCCTCTCTCAGTCCCATTCCCCAATAAACATGCGTGGTGTGGGTACATAGCCGCGGGTGGGCAGCGGTAAATGGCGTCCATAGATGTGATTGTAAGGAGATTCGACAAGCTCGGAATCTACAAGGAGCGTAGATAGAGTGACATTAGCATATTGATGTACAGATATGTATGTGATTATGATAAATAGTATAGTGGACAATGACCATTTGTATTTATATATGTACAATGTTAACGGTAAAGGTAGGGTATGGTAAGGTAAGGTATTGTAAACTGTTGCCGTCCAGGGTCCAAGTTAAAGTAGAGTTAGTAAAAAATCGTACAGTTTAGGTAATACCAGGTACAAAGGTGCAACTAATAACAAAATAGGCAAATTCGCATTTATATATATACACAGCGCATATCCTAAATCCAATATCCGATATCTGATTGCGGGGGATACTCGTTACCAGAATAAACAAAATAACATTAAACTAAATTCTGTCGACCAAATAACCTCGTTTCGAAGAGCACACTTTCAATAGTCAAGTATTTGAATTTTCTTGAGACTGAGACTGCGCGGCTTGCGCGGCTTTAGGTAGCCATAAATGGATTCCATGTCGCTGATGTCAAGGCGGCTGGCAGTGCGCCCAGTTCTTTGTGTTTGCGCCTGCAATTGAGGCGGTGCATTGTTTGTGGTTGTCGTTGAAGTTGCTGCTGCTGTTGTTGCTGCCACTAAGGGATTGCCTGCGGCTGCTGATGCTACAGTTGTTACTGCTGCTGATGCTGCTGCTGCGGCTGCGGCTGGAGTTGTGGCTGATGTTGCCATTGCTAAACTCTTTGTTGCTGCTGTCGTTGTTGTTATAATTTTGTTTTTACTATTGAAATTATTTTTGTTCTTCAATACGTCATCATTGTTTCTCTTGGCTTTGCTATTATTGTGGTTGTTGTTGGTCTTGCTGCTGTTATTCGTTAGCTGTCGCTTATTGTTGTAGTTACTGCTGTTGTTGCCGTTGCTGTTAGCAGCATTGTCATAAAGTTTTTTGTCAGTTTTTTGCAAAAGTGTCGCCGCCTGCTGTCGTCTGCCCCTCCAACTCGGCTGTGGCAGCTGCGGCTTGTTGTAGTATTGCGACCGCTTCGTGTTTGCCTGCAACTTGCCGCCGTTGTAGCTAATGTCGGAGCTTATTGAGTTCGGCACTCGCTCATATATGTTGACAGCCGCGGGTGCTTTAGCCACAATGCGCCTACGTCCGCCATACATGTACAGCGAGCCCTCCTCGTTGGGCTGCTCGAAGAAACTCTCCGTGGACTGGGACTTGCTGCGAGCCGCCAGCAGCGCAGGTGCTGTCAATTGCCGCAATTGGGCACGATCCACGTACACGTCAGTCTCCTCGTTACTTTGCGCAGCACGAGGACGTTGCAGACGTTGCAACTGGCGCATGTAGCTGTTCTCCGTATTGCCATTGCCGTTGGCATTGTCGTCAATGTCAAAGTCCATGTCGAAGTCATCGTACTCGTAGCTGTCGTAGCGCTCGTCAGTGTGCACTATTGGCTCGTCCTCTTGCACCTGTTCCAGCACCGAAATATCACTCTCACTACACCACTTGGCCACGCCGGCATGCTTGTCCAGCAGCCCGCCGCTTAGCCGCTGATGCCGTCGCAGCTGCTGCTGGCTGAGACTGCGCTGCGGCCGTGGTGCTGGCACTTCACCGCAAAGCGGTGCCAGCGCATAGCAGCTGACACAGTTGCAGGCATTCTCTGTCGTCAGCAGCGTGCGACGTGTGGACAAACGTCGGGCGCCCTGTCGCACAGCTGTCTCTTCCAGGTCATCGTAGTATTGGGTAGGCGGAAAATAACCGGCAGCTGGTGCGCTTTTGTTCTGCATGTGATTTTGATTTTGATGATGCAGCCGATGGCAATGGTGGTGCGGATGCTGGTGCTGGTGCCGATGATGGGGATGCCCATGTGGTGTGTGTGGGTGCATGTGCGAGTGCAAGTGCTGTTGTTGTTGCTGCAGTTGCTTCTGCTGATTGATACGTGCTTTGTTATTCTGATGGTTGTGGTGGTGCGGTTTGTGTTTGGCTGTCTGCGCCAATAGTGCTGTGCTTTGTGTCTTTGTTGTTGCTGTTGTTGTTGTGGTTGTTGTGGCTGTAAGGTCCGTTGGCAGTGATTGTGGTTGTTGCATTTGCATTTGCATTTGCAGACCGTGCGTTTTGTGTTGTTGTTGTTGTTGTTGCAGTTGCTGTGATTGTAGTTGAGGTTGATAGCCGCACTGTTTATAAATACCTATGCCACTCTCATAGCTGCGCGTCTGCCAGATCTGATGCTGATGGTGGCCCGGCTGTTGATGGTGCACAGCATGCGCTGCTGCCGCCGCTGCCGCCATCAATTGTTGCTGCTGTTGCTGCTGAATATGATGTGGATGCATGCCAGCCATATGATTGTGTATCATTGATGTCTTCTTTTGGCTGAGCGTGCTCATGCCATCACTGTTACCATTTCCATTCATAATGATATTATTGCCGTTGCCGTCTCTTTGATCCTTCGAACCCGACTTTGATGACTTGACAAAGTTCGGCACGCGTGCACGCAATCCACAGTAATAGGGATCATCTGCAAAGGCGAATCGACTCATTGTGATTGTGATTGCTCTGCCAGTGTTGCTGACCATTGTCTTACCATATTTCTTGTTATCCTTGCCCTTATCGGACTTGCCTCGAGACAGCTTGATTCTGGTCTCCAAATCAATATCATCATAGTCCGGCTATAAATATTCGCAATAAATATATTGATAAATATGTTTACGAAATAATTGAATATTATATAATTAATAATAATCTGGGGAGAATATTATCTATACGTAATTTAATTGTATTTATTATGTAACTTAAAATTAATGCCCATGTATTTGCCTTAATAGTTAAACATCAACAACAAGCATTTATTTTAAATATTTATTTTTAAATGCCCGCGAGCTCATCAAAATCAAAAGACTTAGGCAACAAACGCGCTGTCTTCAGATCGGCTTTGGCTCCACTTTGCGCAAGGTGCGCCAGCAATGGCTGCACACATCGTCATATCTCCATACATATCGCATGTATCAGTATCTGTGTGTGCGAGGCTTACAGTTAGCCATAACTGTGTTGCTCAGCCAGAGACAGAGAGAGATAGCCATATGCGTTATGCATAGGCAGAGCCCCGTAGCATTAGCCTCCAAGACTCAGCTCGGTCGTTGGGCCCATTGGCAAACCATTGGCAACATTCCGTGCATATTAATTACACGCGATTCGTTTGCAGTTATTTGTTGGCCTGCTGCTGAAATTCGAATATTATTGAATGCAAGCCAAATGCTTGGTGAAGCACAACGACAACGACACAATAATGTCCAAAGCGAAATCGTCGCCGCAACAAGTGGCCTGGTATTTTTAGCCATTTGCTGGGCTGCCAGAAAGAACTGAGCATTAATGGGAGCAGGGAGTACGGGGGAGCAGGTTACTGTAGCTGGTGGCAGACAGGGCACAGAGTCATAAACCATTTTGCAAGTGCTCGCGTTGCGCACGTAGCCAAGCATAGCCAGCCACCCGTTATATTTTCATTGCTGTTGCTGTTGCTGTTGTTATTGTTGCTGCTGGACTAGTTGCCACACTTCTTGGTTGTAAGTATTATATGAATTTTAGCGCTCCCAAAATGTTGTTTTTATTACGCGCACACAACTCCACTGTGACTTGAACATTTATTCCAACACTTGGCAACAAAACACTTGGGCAACAAAGTTGCAGGTTGCTGCTAATTGACTCACCTTTGGAATCAGATCGTGCGCATAGACATTATCCCTTGGCGGCAATTTGGGTGGCTTCTCGCTGCGCTTGTGCGCCAATTGTTGCGTCTGCAGCAGCAACTGTTCACGTGTGGCAGCCACATGACCATTGTTGCCATTATTCAAATGCTTTCCTAGCTGCTGATGTTGTTGTTGCAACTGCTGTTGTTGCTGGTGGCCGCTGCCAAAGCCAGAGCTGCCCGAGCTACCGTTGCTGCCATTACCGGCCACGCTGTAGGGATCCTCATCGGGTATTGGTATACGCGGGCGATTCTTGATGTCCACAATGGGACGTTGCACTGCAAAAACATAAAACAAATTGTTAAGTTCTCGTTGCAATAAATCAATAGAGGAACCGAACGACTAATCGCACAATTGCAGCCCAATTGAAACTGCTGTGGGCTTTTGAAATTCAACTGGCACAAGTAGAGATAATAAAAGTGTATCTGTGTTGGATAAGGATATTTACTTATAGATATTTAATTGATTTACGATTAATTTATTGAATAGTTTCCGGTAAAATGAAAAATATACTTAATTTTTATTCAATAAACCTAAGCTTATTAAATTTAGCTTGGTTTTCGCCCATCTCTAGAACGTTATTTAATGGCAAATAAAACCATGCATCGAGACTCACCTGGCGGCAGTTTGCTCTTTAGCATATCCATGGCTACCACATTCACAATGAGCACCCAAATGGGGCACTCCAAAATGTCATTCTCCGATTTGACAAAGGCCACTGCCGATAGGCATTGCGTCTCCAAGCGCCGACGATCTGGATAGGCACGGCGCAGTTCACGATTTACGTTCGACTGAAACTTCTTCATATCGAAGAGCTGCCGTGGGTTAGAGTTAGAAATCAGGCGACAACGAATTAGTAAACAATACAAAACAATTTGCATATTGTAATAAGTAAGAAGTACCAGTTCGTATTCATACTTGTTTGTGAGTATTTGAATTGAATCGCATTTGAATGCTAGATTTACCATCACAATTACCTTGACTATTTTTTCGCTTTCGAGCGCCTGATTTGGCAGCTTCAAGATTTCGGCACCAATGGAGGTCTCCTCGTTGGGATTGCTGGCGGTGCTCTTAACAAATACATTGCTCTTGGCGTAGCGACGTACGAGTATATTGCCAGCATCATCCATTTTGATTTTGACGCCCTAAAAATCAAACACCAATATTAATTCGAGTACTTAACAAAATAGCTGTACTTTCAACTGTCTGGCGCTCAAAACAGGTGACGGGGCTAATGGCTGTTTGTTGTACCTGAGGCCCATCAATTCTGTTTATTGTTATCAATATGTACACACATAAATTAGGCATGCCCACTTCGAAACTGTGTCGTACGCAATTTAATGAGCAATAAACTTCATTTAACGCTTACCTGGCCGATGACGCGTTTCAGTTCGTCCGTCTTCTGATCTCTCATGGGATTGTCAAAGCCGCAGAGACCAATGCTACAAGAAGGTAAAACATGATAATCATATAATTATGATTGCAAACAACACTTTATTAATTGCAAATTAATCAGCTGCCGCTTTGAGCACAATAACAAAACAACAAATAGCATACATAAATAAATAAATAAAACTTATTGTCGCAGTCAACAATTTTTGTGTGGAACGTTCACTTTCAATGGGGACTCGAGTTTGAGCTCGAATTCGAGTGTTGTATGAGTCACAGGCTGGATCAGCATTTTGTTACAGTAAACGATTGACAAAACATTTGGCCAACAGGCGGTGCATAAAGCAACACCACCCCAGACAGCGGCAATGGCAAATGGTTGGTGCAACAGCAACTGAAATGTGCATTCGCCTGCCACAAATTCGGTTTGACAGTGATTTATGTGGTTGGTGCAAAGTGTGGCAGCTGCAGCCAAACAGCCAAAAAATTTATAATAAACATTTCATATTTTTCATCGACTTGTTTAATTGCAGAACAAGACTGGGGCTGACTCATTTCGACAATGCTTTATTAGATAGTTGCCTGGCTTTGTTTCCCATGTCTTTTGATGTAGCCTCGCTGTGAAATAATAACAACTGTCAAGTTGTTTTTAACTCTCTACATAGGAAACAAAAATGTTTGTTGTATTATATATGCTGGGGAAGAGCGGCTGGCTTGGCTTGAGCTCAGTTCAGATTTTTCGCTTAAGGTCGCCTAAAATGTCGGCTAAAATGCTAACAAGAAGCTGCAGAGGAAGCCCCAAACGGCAAAACGCCAGCAGCAAACAATGAAACGAAGCTAATTGTAATTGTCGTTCGCAAAAAGGCCACCGCATGACTGAGGCTGCCACAAACGTTGTTTGTTGTTGCTGTTGTTGCGATGATCATTGTTGTTGTTGTTGTTGTTGTTGTTATCTGCACTGCTCCTGTCTCTGCTGCCAAGCTCACTTGACGCCGCTCTGTCACTATTATGTTTTATGTTAATTTGTATAATGAAGCGCTGCCTCTGCCTGCCACACAGCGGCAACAGATGCAGAAGCTACCAGTAGAACGGCGCAACAATTGCCGTTGGCATTTGGCCATGTGCCTTAGTTCTGCGCGTAACATCTGCCAACTTGGACGTCGGCATCGACGTCGCGGCTGCTTGGCGTTGATTTATTGGCTAAACGCTTGTAAAAACCGTTGAAATGTGTGTCAAAGTTTTCCATGAAATGAAATCGACATGGACTACTGCTGTTGCCTGAGCTGAGCTGAGCTGCTGTAGTGTACTTATGTGGCTTTCAAGGTTGCCCCTATATGAAGCGGATTTGCAGTTCTTTTGTTTCTAAATGCTTTGCTTAGCTCAAGATATCAAAATGCGTTATTAAAATTGAACGTTATAGCACAAAGATGAACCGGTATTATCGCTCATGCAGTTCCCCAACCAACCAGCCAGCAAACTGGCAATCCCACTGCCAATCACATATTCAGAAACCAATTCATGGCCTGGCACAAAAGTTGCATTCACTTCGATGTGGCTAGCATACGTTGTATGCTGGTGTTGTTGCTACTTATATACATATCGGTTGCAAGGTCGTCCAGTATAACAAAAAACAAAAGATAAATGCATAAAAAAAACTGGACCTGACACGCCTAAATGAGCTAAAAATGCGAAAGGCAAAAAGGCACTGCACCGTCTGGGTTGCAGTTTTGCGGCTGCGGATGCCGATGTCGATGCCAATGAAAGCGAGAGTCCAACTTGTAGCGGGTTTTCAGCGTCATTTGGAGTTCAAGTTAAACGTGTGCAGTGGGTCAAACCTTGCATGGGGAGCTGATGTTGCTGTGGCGTGGTGTTTTGCTGCTTCTTCAAGGAAGCGGCAGCAAAAATGCAGTTAACGGCGACTGGTTTTGAGCGGTCCAAAACTGGCACTGGTAACGCTTTGACCTGCGGCTAGTTTAGCATGGACAGGCACAACGAAAAACAACGAAAAACTGATGACAACAACACCAGCAACAACCGGTTGAGTTAAAAATAATGTAAAATATATTCAGAGACAATGTCCGGCGCGTAAATCAACTTTTAGTAAAAGTATCATAACGAAAGACTTAAGCAACGAACTCGCGGTCAGAGGTAGCTACGTACAGTACTATATAAATTTAAGTTTAGCTCGTTAAGCATGCACTCAGCGGGTTTAGAACTCCAGTTGGCTTTATGCTATGCTCCAATTAGATAAATTAATTGCAGACCACTTCTGGTCGCACCTTAAAATGCTGCCAAGGCCAAGTCTGACTTTGTTCTTGGCTTGAAAAAAGAAAAAAGTGGCACGTGTGGCACGCTAAACAGCAGCCAGGCAAATTGTTGGTTTCGCAATCAGTCAGCCAGCTCCCAATCCCCAATCCCCAATCCGTTTGCTATTGTAAGTAAATCGAAAACTGTCTTTTGTGTGCTGTAAATTAAAGCATGGCCTTGGCCAGCCTCGGGTCGCGCCTCACTTTTTATCCGCACGAAATGAAATGTTGCAATCAAATGGTTTTCAGTGCTCTGTTTATATCACGCTGCGCCTGATATTGCCGCCGGCTATTATGATTTGATTTCAACTGTTGCCAGCGACATGCAAATTTGATTGGCAACGCCCACGCAACAACAACTCAGGATAGCGGCAAACCAGCAAACTGTCATAAGCAGCAAAATTTATATTGGCGCCATTTCAATTGTTGCCCAAGATAATGGCAGACATGTAAGTGGTCTAGCCATGAGTGTTTAAGGGTTTGCCATTAATTAAATGCGCTTGTTGTGCTGCAGCTGGTGGTGTGCTGTTGTTGCAGTTACTTGCCAGTGTTGCTGCTGCTGCCGTGTGGTCCTTAGCATCTGCTGCGTGTCACTTAATGCGACGCCAACACAACTGCCTCACAGTCTAATTAATTAATTTACATGCAACTGCAGCAGCAACATCTATACCTATGGCTGCAAACTATATATAAATTGCCAAACTGCATCATGCAACAGCGGATTTTTCCATTTAGGAAACCGAAGTCGCGTTACCCTAAAAAAACACACTATAAAATGTATTATAAACTTGTAATTGATAGCAATAAACATGAAAACAATTTAAAAGTTGAGCATTAAAAGTCGCACGTTTAATCAAACGGGTTTACGGTGTAAGAGGTTAACTGAAAAGTGAGCGGAGCACTAAAAATATTTACTATTATAGTAATTGGTCGATATAAAGAGCTTGTAAATACATTTGGAACACATGGTGAAATTCTGACCGAAACTAAGACTTTAAGCCGGTTAGCATTACTCGCATTAAAATAATAATTAAACTTTCTATAACAACATATTTAAATTTCTAATTTTATTTCAATTACGAGGAAATATGTACGACCATTTCAATGCATTGTCAAAGCTAGCAAGAAGTACGCCATACTCTTGGCTGTCACTATGCTGTGGATTCATTTGCATTTAGCCAGATTTCCAGGGAAAAACATTGCGTGTGGAACAAAATGGTCTATGCATATGATAACCCCAAGCATCGTGGCATTCAAATGCAGCAATGCTATTTTTAATTTGAAGATGGCAAAGGAAATAGAAGCTAACAAGGGCTGACAGCAGCAACAATTGTGGCTAATTACAACAACAAGCTGAATTGTTACACCTATCAAATGAGGGGAAAGATTAGCAGACAACAAGAGGACCGCACACACGCGAGGCAATTGGCTTTGTTTGATGTCAGCGGCATGCCAATTGATTAACTTGACACTCTCGACACTCGAAATCAGTTTTGCTGTGGGGCAAAAATGCATATTTAACCCCGCAATTGACATAAACAGGTAGCCGCATTGACAACAAACAACAAATACTCGTTGTTAGCCACAAGCAGGAAAAGAGGAGTTGAAGTTAGACAGGGAGTTGGATTCGAAGTCGAACTGCAATTTGCATGGCAATCTGCGATGACCTCGTCACGAATAAAACGAATGACTTTCGTTATTATTATTATTTTTTCATTTCAATTTCATTTGACTTCTCTTTTTTTTTTTTTTTTTGTTTATCGCCTTTAACAATATCGAGCTTAACCAGCCTCCCTCCATTGAGGCTTGTTCAGTTGTTCAGTTTTTCCGTTGACATTTTACTGGCAGCATCTTCATTTTGCTAAAGCAACAAACGATGCCGCCATCGTCGTTGTACTCCTCATAGTCACAGTCGTAGTCGTATAACAATGCAAGAGATGCCCTTTTTTGGCTTCAACTGCTTCAGCTGCTGCTAACCAGATTACGTATTGAGCTTTAAAGTTGGAATTGATGATGGTGCTGTGCGTTTTAATCAGCACATTTATGGACTAATACATAATACATTATGCATTCGATCTGGTCATTGTAGTGGTCATCATAAGTATAAAAGACTCTTCTCCTCAACATTATGCAGACTTCTTGACATTTGGATTCGAGTGCTCGTACCACAGCCCCAAACACTCGAACTCCAAGTGGTTGCTGCTGCTGCCAGTACTTTGGATACTCCTATAAGTAATGTGTGGGCTGCTCTTAGGCGGCTCAAAGCGAAATTGCCACAGCAATTGAGCCAAAAGCGTTTGGCATTTGCAATTTCTGGCACGCAACTACGAAATCATTTTGAGACGGAATATGTTAATTAGCCACAACTGCAGTGTGTTGGCCCCAAAAACTGCAACCACAACAACAACCACATTCAAAGCCAAGCTTAGCATAGATATCTTCGGTGGAGGGGGACCGCCAAAAAAAAAAACAACCGAAACACTAGAATTCTTGGAAAACAACTTAAATTGGCCCGCAACGGAAATCGCTCATTTTAAAGAAATACGCGCAATTATTAAAACATTTTCACTTGTTGTTGTTGTTATTGCTGTTTAATTTTTTTTTTTATTTTTTGGGCATTTTTCTCATGCTACAAATTGCCATAGTGAGGTCACAAATGTCGTAATTTGCATTCGCGTACGAGTTCGAAGGTTCTTTTTTCTATTACGAACCTCTTGGCATTACAAGTTCAGCAGGGCAATTAAATTGTAATACCAAAAGCCATCAATTTGATGGGCGTTGGACCAAGGCATCTGGCATCTGACAGAGAGTCAGCGCCTGCCTGCCAGCATTCAGTTTCATTCATTCATTGGCCATTTGGGAGCACATCAGGTGTAATTTAGTAATTTATTATTACTACAAGACAAAAGCAAAAACAAAAACCTAAAGCTCTCCAACTCGCATCTCCTGTTGCTGATTTTTTTTGTTGTTTTCGTTGCCAGTGGGTCAAGGGCATTCACAGCAAACCGATTTGCGCAAAAGTTCAAAGGCATCATTTGCGTTTTTTTTGTTTTCTTTCTATAAATAATTTTTTTTTACGTTTTGGCTCTCATGTGGAGCTGTTTGTTTATTTGTTTGAATTTTGTTTACTTTGCTCAATGCAGGCAGCAATTAAATACAACAAGGCTTAATTATTTGCATATGCTGGTACTATGGTACTTACCGCATGCCATCGAAGCCATCATCAGATCCATTGATGGTCAGCACCGGAGCACGTGCGTATGCCTTGGCCACACGGCGATTGCGTTCGAAGACAATTACTTTGGCCCAGATCTCGTCGTCGATTTGCGTCCATTTGTCTAGCACTTCCTGTATGTGTTCCTGCAAAATGTTGAGAGAAAGGGACGGGTGAGAGAGGGTGTGTTGGAGATAGAGTGAGAAAATGGCGTGAAAATGGCAACAACTTTGCTTTGGCAATACACAAAAGACTTAAGCGAGCAACTTGCTGCTGCTTTTGCTGCCAGACAAAAGAAACCGAAAACGGCTACAACTGCAACTAATGCCAGCAATTTTCACTTTCATCAAAGTCTCTGCTATATATGCCTGTGAGTGTGTCCAATGGATACTGGCTATATGTATGTACATTTTGCCAGCCAAAGTGAACGGCCTTGTTGGGCGCTTGCGTTTTGTGCTTTTATTTTTCTTGTTGTTTTTCACTCACTTTACTTTTACTATTTAGTTATATATATTTTTTTTCTTCTTTTTTGCTGCTGCTGGCTGCCATTACAAGCAACTGTGTGTAGTTGTTGTTGTAGCTGCCTCGTTGTTGTTGTTGTTAAATAAAAGTTAAAATCAAATCGGAGCAAATGCTGGCACGAAGCGCGATAGCGAATCGTGTTGCAGTAAGACATATAAAATTATAGACAACGGCGTTTACTGCTTTTATTGTTGCTATTTTATATCTCTACTTATTTATGAGCCGATGTATGTGTGTGTGTTTGTATGTGTAAGTGCACAGATATTTAAAGTGCTGCAAGGCTTTCGATTGCACTAAGAAATGAAAATGTAACTTGAGCTTGCGTCATGCTTAAGTGCACAGCGCATATTTTATATTTTGATATAGTTTTCTATCAAGTGGGTAGCTCTAAGAGTACTAGAATAAGAAAATTAAACTTACTATTAATTTGAAAGAAAAACTCATATTAATATATTGCTTTATTTCTAATTTTACTATTCAGTTATTTACAAACAATATTTTATCTAATTAATTAACGCCATAATATGTACAAATTATTTTTCAATTGAGATTTTATTCAAGGACAAATCACAAATGTAACTGGTTCATATAAAAATCTGCATATTTGGCAGCAACCTCTAAATGATGGCACGATTGTGTATAGAACGGGTTCTTGACTTCACTTTAATTTGTGAATTCGTACTTGCCCGTACTGCTCTCGTATAATAATCAAGGTTTTATATGCCACACAGCTGGCAATTTAATGGCGCTACATTATCATATGTTTGTTGAGAACGAGAAGGCAACACAAAAAAAAAAAAAATAAAAAGAGTTCAATTAACCCGAACAAAGAACAGGTCGTAAGCAAAGCCATTAGCCCAGTAACCAACATGCCCACAGTTGTTATTTATTTGAGTATTGTATTTTTTTGGCCAAAGTTCAGTGTACAAATTGAAGCGCTACCTTAATAATAATAATGAAAAAATATGGAAAACCAGGTAAACAAATATGTATCTATCTAACGTCTCTCTTTTGGTTTAGTTCTACATACAGTGGGCCATAGACAGACACTCGAGTGGTAAACTTGTCTAGCTGTGTCTGAGGCTGCTGCCACTTTATGAGCGGGCCGAACATTAAAAATGCAAATAAATCATGTAGTAAAACTTGTTAACCTTTTCGTACGCTTTTTGGCTTCATTTTATACAAACATATCTAAGGTTTGCTTGTGTGTGTGTGTGTGTGTGTGTGTGTGTGCAGGCGCGCACTTTAGCTTTAATTTTAGCTGCTGTATGTGCGAGTATTCAGCACTTTTGATTTCACTTCAAAGTCTCTTCGATTCTTTGGCTTGGCTCTAGCCGTCTCGTCTGTCTGGTCTGGGCAGATTCACTTTTGTTGTACAGGTTTTCATTTTTTTCATTGTTGTTGTGGCTGTCAAGAAAGAAGAATCTTGTAGGCTCAAGTGTCGTGTGGCCAAACAAGTTACACGCTAGCTGATGTTGTAGTTTATATTTCTAGGCCATCATCTTCTGCCCGAGCAGCCCAAAACATTTATGAGTCGACCTCAAAATGTCGAAGTTCATTATGGCAAGCTAATGCGGTTAGTCAGTTAGTTTGTTGCTTGCTTTAGTGGCTATTTTAGCGTTTAATGCAGTTCTTGTTGCTGCTTTTAATTAGCCATGTTAGTCTGGGCCAGGCACGCTGCACACCAGTGGCGCGTGGTTGCTACGTATACGTAATATTTTATTTGTGTATGAAAATTAGCACAGCTTTGAAATACATTTCATAAGTTCGTGCCTGACTGAGTCTGTGTGTTCAACAAAAATGCCAATCGATTCTTAAAAAGCAACTGAACTGGTTTTTTAAGCATACATTTATTATGCAAATTATTACCGAATCTACAGCAAGACACTAAGCAAAAAATAATATACTTTTACGAGTATACTATATATACCTGATTTTTTCAAACTCTGACGTAAATCGATTATCGGGCGAGTTATTAAGAATGCCATAGAGGTGTCCAAACTACCATATACAGACTTATGTACACAAAACAAAAAAATAAATAATGAACTCTGACAACAAAATCATTAAACAAACAATGAAAATGATTATACAGTCATAATCGAAGTCCAAAAGTATTAAATTTGTTGACTTGCAAAGTTTTGTGGAGATGTCTAAGAGATGATCTTATCAACTCCCCTACATTTCTGGAAGCTGAAATCAAATTTAAAAATAATTCTTAACACATATTAAAATGCATTTTTAAAAGTTGAACAAAACCACATAATGCCATAGCAACAGAAGCTGTTATTTTTGGGTTTTTTCCCCAGTAATTTGTGAATGTGTCATATATGTCTGAACAATTTTTATTGTGTTCTGGCACGCCTGGTATGTTGCAAATATTGCACAAGCTTTAATTCAATTCTGTTGTTTTTTTGTGCACTAATGTCATTTTAGGTGTAATTAAATAAGATGTCTGACGATGCGGCATCAATGGTTTATACAAGTTCTATAATTGACACCCAACAGCAACATCAGTTGGCAGAACCACAACAACAACACAAGTAGCAGAAAACATGTGCACAAGTGCAAACAGCACGGAAATTTGGTCAGGTCGCCGTCTCAGGCACTCTTGAGAATCTATTTTGTTTTTTTGTTTGCTGTTGTTATATTATGTTTGTTGTTGTTTATTAAGTTTGCACTTTTTGTGTAAAATGTTGTTGAACTTTTGTAGTCACGATTTTGGCGCAACTGGCAAGCGGAGTCGTCGTAGCTGATGCTGAGGATGGCAACAGATGCGCCTAGCGCTTGGGGTTGACATTTAATAAAATGAATTTGCCGGTGATCGAGCGCAAGCGGCAGGCTTTGTTGTAATAGATATAATCATTATTTCAAATTATTATGGACTTGATAAATTTGTTTTGTGACAGGTTGCAGTCGCATCCAAACAAAAGAAATTGCAATACTTAATTCGAAATGATGGCGCAAAGTTCATTGATATGTTTATTTTCAATTTGAGATTCGCCGCGGGCGCAGAACTTCAAATGTCGTCTGACCCTATTTAACAAATATCTCTCCCCGTTTTGAGGGCAAAATAAATATTGTTTTTGCATACATATTCAATTGGACTAACAATTTATGCTAATTTTATGCATAGTTTCGTCTTGGCAGGTTTGGAGCTATAATAATAGCTGGCGGTGTCTTCCGTCAGCACAACAAATGCAAATCAATCAATAAGTTTTCACTCAAGCAGGAAATTCAATCCAGGCAGTTTTTTGCGAAAAACTAACTGCCTGTCTGCCAGTCAGTCAGTCTGTCTGTCTGTCTGTTTATAAGGTCTTTAATAAAGTACTATATAAAGTCGCTACGAATTTTCCATAGCATTGTGGGCCCGCTCATTGAAAAGCTAAATTACGCGCCTTGTGACATGTGTGCTGTGTACATAGTTAAGTGTTGTGTGTGTGTGTGTGTGTGAGCATGTGAGTGCTGTGTGGTTTTTCCTGCTTGCGCCAACGCGTTTTCATGGCGGCCAATCCTGTTGTACAACTCCGGCGAACGTGCCAGCGAAACCGAAACCAGGTGAACGAGGTGGCCAAACATGCGCATGGAAGTGGAAGTGGAAAAACAGCAAAAACAACAACAACAGCAAACAGCGGTAAACAGCCGAGGCGAGGCGAGGCGAAGCGAAGCGAAAACTTGTCAGCTTTGCCGAAAATACGTAAAACTTTCATTTTCATGCTACTTTCGTATGTTTGGAAAAGTGGTTAAAAGAAGCAGCTGTGGCAGTCGGTCCGTTTTTCACTGAACGTTCTGTTTGGCTTGACTTGTCGAAACTAGTTCGTTGCCTAAGTCTTTTGTTTAGATGTCGTTGCATGTGTTCAATTGCAAGTGAAGTCTTTTGTTGTGCTCGCAGTGTGTCGCTTGGCATTGTTCCCAGCTAATAAATTTGTAAACAATATTGAAAATAGTACAGGCCCAATAATAGCAAACAACAACAAAGATTGCTCAATAAATGCCTGGCAGCCACAAAATCCAAATAGAAACGGCAGAAAAAAAACGTTAGTCAGAGCAATTCAAAGGGCCCCCAAAGCTAAGCAAACGACAATAGGAAAATGCTGCCATAATTTGTTTCTGTATTCAGTTTTGGCTGTTTTTTGAGCTTCATGGGAAAAACTAGACGCCTTTTGTAATGCTAAATGGAATTATATAGACGCTCACGCCAATTGCACAACGTTGGTGGCGTTTAAAAGCACAACGCGTGGGCGGTCACATTTTCCAAAAAGTCAAGTCAAAAAGTCTGTCATGTGCAAAGAAAAGTGTCGCCAGACTTTTCACTTTTTTGCGACACACTCTTTTTAGATAAACTGGGTGAGGCTTTTTTTTATGGCTTTGCAACCGTGTGTATTCACAATTTATGCAAATCTATTTGATCGAGACTGTGGGGCGGCTGCTCGGCTTTGATTGGCTTTAGCTGTTCACTGGCTGCAGTTAACCCAGTTAAATAATGCTCACAATATTTATTTATGACAACAATGGCAGTTGACTTACGATGAGTTGTGTGTGGGCAGCAACGGCATTTGCCAAAAATAAAGCTGAATAACGCTGAATAGCTGCCGACAAATGCTGCGTTTACACGCTGCTTGACTTTGTGTATAATTTATGAATTCATTATTTTTGCTATACGAATACGAATTGGTATTTATGAAAATAAAATTTAAAAATGCTACGCTCTGAAGAAATAAGAATTAAATGTAGCTTGCAAATTGTTTATTTGAAATAGAACACAAAAATCTTTGAAGTAGAGAAATTGAATTGTTTAGCACATGAACATTATATTGATTTATTACAGTAAGCTCTACTTATACGAGTGCGAATTGATATTTATGAAAGTAAAATTGAAAAATACAAAAAAATGAAGAAATAGGAATTAAATGTTGCTTGCTTGGCTAACAAATTTTATAAATATAATGTATTTTTTAATTTGCTACTTGGAAATATTATCCTCATTTAAAACAAAACTATTCGATGCAGAGAAATTTGATTGATTTATTACAGTAAGCTCTACTTAAGTGCCTTATAAGCTACTTTGTTATATGATGTACGATATCATTTTATCTTAGGCATAAACTTAGAGCAATAGAGCGATTGAGCTATGGAAACAATATTGACGTTGCTTTTGTTGTCTATTTTGTTGCCTAAATGCTAAAATCAATGAAATGCCCACACACCAGTACACTCATACACACACACACACAGAGAGAGACATAGACACGTCACGTCACGTTCACTCATATAAAGCTAAGCTCGTGCTGGGCTTGTACATTAGGGTTACGTTTGCATTTTATGAATGTTGTTTTTGCTAGTTGCTGTTGTTGTTGTTGTTGCTCGTCTTCATTTTTTCGTCGCTAGGTGGTTTTGTTTTTGTTGATGTTGATGTTTGTTGTTGTTGCAGCAACTACCAAATGGCCATAGGCAAATTAAAAATGCACAACGCAATACGATGGCCTAACGGTAATTAATGCAATTGGTCAATACAACAACAACTACAGCACTAGTAGTAGAGCCTGCGGCTCTAAGGTATAGTGCGTTTATTGCTCACGCTGACCTCAATGCGACCGCTGCACGTGTCGAGAATAAACCACGAAGGAAAATGGACACAAATCATAGAAAACCAACTGGCAAAGCGGAAGTCAAAAGTCTTAGCGATGTCAGCTTGTTCAACTCGTGGTCGTGCCATGGCCTCCATTTGATTCGACTTTTTGTTTGTATCTTTTTTTTTTTTAGCTTTTTGGTTCTTTGTTTCATTCAGTAGCTTCTACATCTAACTAATTGCATGTTGACACATACGACCATTGCAAATGCCACAGACCATAAGAATGCTAATGAATTGCAGATAATCATCTTGCATTTGTGACTTACCTTATAAAGTTTGTCCTTCTGATACCAAACATCTTCCTCCTCCTCCTGCTGGGTGAATGTCTGATCCAGGTTTAGATCATCGCGTGAACGTGATAATATTTTTCTTCGCGATACCATTTTTGTGAGTCGCCGGTCCAAGTGTTGTTGTTGTTGTTGTTGTTGTATGTGGGTATGGGAGAGTCTGCAAAAGATACGAAGAAGTCATAAAATGTATTTATGTGTTTAACTTTAATGTGCGCCGACAGCTGGGGAGAGAACTTTTTGGCAAGTATTTAACCATCTAACTGTACATTATACATACGTCAAAAATTCTTTTTTTGACTGAAGACCTTTATGCTGACAGGCCTCAAACTGTGCAGCGCCAAATTGCAAACCAAACAGAACCCAAAACAAAAAAAACCAAAAAATAAATAAAAAACGGCAAGGTTCAACGCACCCAAGCACAATAACAACAAGCATTGTTTATGACCTGACTTCCTTTTTACAAGTCATCCACATACGGCCTCAGCTGTGTAAACTTTGTACAACCTACGGTTACCCAATAAAGCCCTAAAACTCAGCCTGCAGATGGTAAATTGCATTCCACCCAAACTACTTGATGCAAAAAGTATAAAACTTTAATGTATATTTAATTCAACATTAATTTAATGCGAAAATGTGTCCGACAATAAATTACTATTTAATACATTATAATTCTATTAGGTATTTCTTTAATATAAACAAAGAATCAATATTCAATTTATGCAAATATGCAGAAACATCCAATTAAAATGTTATTTATCATTATTATTTAATTTATGTTCTAGCATACTAGACTCACAAATTTTGTTATGTTGTGTTAAGCTGGAGGTGAACATGAAACATTAACATGTGTATTTTAATTCTTCGAATAATAATAAATTTTTTATTGCAGTATTGCGTGGTGTTGAATCAGTGTGCACTATTTGACTCTGGCATATTTATTGCCAGCCACAGAATTTATGTAAAACATGCAATTTTTATTGAATTACTTGTCGTTTTGTCTGGCTACGCACTGAAGATACAGATACAGCGATACTGAGATACTGATACTGAAACCAAAACAGCAGACAACTGAAAGCAGCAAACTGAAAAGCACCTGTAGGCCTAAGGAGCTGACAAAGGGAAAATAACAAAGCAAAGATAAAACAAAGCCAACGCCAAGTCGTTTGTTTTTTCATGGCTCAGTTTGTCAAGTTGATGAAAAAAACGTTCATTGCATAATAAACACCTCTTGGGGCTCTTGTGGAATCTCTGGCAGACGACGCGTGTAGCGGCAATCTTTTGCCTCTGTTGCTCTCCCTCGTCTCCCATCTGCTACTACTCTCTCTATTGCTCTCTCCTTGCCGCTCTTTCTACTCTCTATGAGTGTATGCAAATATGTACGAGGTTCGCCAACCTGTTGTCATATTTCCACGCTTTGTTTGTGGCTGGTGCTGCTGCTGCTGTTGTATTATTATTATCGTTATTATTAGTGTCTATAATTGTCTGACAGCTTTCTTTCTTTTGCCGAAATGGCTGAGTGACTGAGTGCCTGATTGACAGCCCTAACTTTGGGATGCTATCCATAAATCTTTGACACCTTTTACGCAATTCCAGCCAACACCATTTTTTCGCTCAATCCCGCTTAACGTTTTCCATTTTCCATTTTCCGTTTGAAATCGAGTATGTACTCGATTTGTATTGTCAACAATCGACGCCATTTTGTGCGATAGATTGCAATCGCATAACAAATGTTGCCTGCTGGATTTATGCAACAAAAGCCGTTAAATTGTACGAATGTCTGACAATTTTTTCTTTGCACCATTCGTTGTCTCCATCTCCATCTCTATCTGCATCTGTATCTGAATCTCAGCCTTATATTGGTGTGTATCTGTGTGTCTCTTGTCGCCAGTTTTCTGCTTGTTTATTGAGCTGCATTAAGTGCTGCATTTTTGCACCTTTCGATTTTGGCTGCATTTCGCCATTGTACTTAGTTATTTTTGTTTTCTATGCTGTACCCCTAGATGAGAGGTCTGTCCAGCTATTTTTATTTACACATCCGACACATGAGCTACCTACTTACGACATGATACTACTACTATATAGAACATCATGTCTACTCTCGTTCACTTGTTCTGACATGGCACGTACGCCTTGTACAAGTTCTCCAGGCGGACGTGTTCTAGTTTGCCTCGACGAGACATTACGTGTACAGCTTGCCAATGATTTGGGCAATTGGTTATAGAATAGATGCATATATTACCATACTCTAAAAGTGGACAACATTCTCTTCTTAAGAGATACGTAACGCGATATGCAGACCGTGAAATGTTTTAACAATTGGTTCTTAGCTCTTGCAAATTACTAGAAAGAGTATTTATGTAACGGCCTGCCAAAATACTTATCTTGATTTCTGTCTATTTTCAAGTCTGGCCATGTGAGAACATTTGATTATCAAAGACTGCGACTGGGGCAATTAAATTACCTGCCGCAATTTCGATGCATTTTTATGCATTTTGTTTATGGGACATGCGAAATTAAAATGCTTATTCTTGGAAGATTGGGACTGGGCAACAAAGCTGACATATCAAAAATTGTATATGACACACTGAATGGGGACGAGCTCAGGTGTCGGCTTTGGTCGATGTGAGGCTGCGATAACTGCGCTGTAGCTGTAGCTTGAAGTGGTGTCAAGTGGTGCTCCACACAGATCCTGCAGACTCATAGCGGATGAAGGCATGGAATCTGTCAAAAGTACAGCTAAAGCGAAACTGCAGCAGCATCAGCAACAACTATGTATGCACTGTCTTTGCTAATGGGTTCTGAGTTCTGTTCTTTGTCGTTGGCTTTGTTGTTGAAACAGCCGTTGTGCTGGAGAGTGTTGAGATGTTGATGGGCACTTGATGGCATCGTGAAATGAAGTCATCAACGGGCAACGTGTGTGTTGATTTTGCTGATTTGACTGCATATCTTCAAGCACTTTTACTGTTATATTTCACTGTTGACTGCAGGAATTAAAATGTGAACATTAAGCCATGCATTTGCCATAGTCATCGCTAAAGTCGCATTCACTTTCAAATTGTTTTGTTGCTTTATTTTATTTTGCAGCACGCACAAAAATCGCAAAAGACTTTCACAAAAAGCAATAGCCTTTTTCTTTGAGATCTTTTGGCCAATTTGACATTATTAATATAATGCCAATTAATCAGACTTTAACATAAGATACCGGCATTTATTACTGTCAGTTAGTGCTTTATGGCGAACGAAAACTATTCAATTTAATTATAATATTAACTACTGAACGTTGAACTTTCACAATTAAAAGCGCGTTTTGAAATTGTTTATAAACGCTACACTAATAAACATATTAACAGACTTATGTATATTTATTATTTAATTAAATATTTTTCCGTAATATTCGACGAGTTCGTTAACATCTGCAGCGGCATCTGCCGCCGTGATCTTGTCAAGCTACAAGCAATAAAAATGCTTTCGCTGTTTGATGTTGATGAAATAAATATCTTTTGCATCATGAAATTGATGAGCATCGAAATAGAAAGTAAACTATTTCGTGTTGCGTTCGCAATTCGATATTGAACAACTGTGAAAAATCTTCAACAACAACGAAGCGAATGGAAAATTGATGTGTCGAGTTTGTTGTCTGATACAAGTCTTTCGTTTGGCTCGCCGACTTTCGAAAAGAACTTTCTTTGGCTAGAAGACCTCAAGCAAATATGCATTAATTATAAACTATACATACACGTACTGCATATCAACTAGCAACTATAACTTGCCGCGTTTTATGAATGAAAGTCAACGACAAAGTCATTAACAATAAGCACGAGTATTTCAGTTGTTTTACGAGGCGCAGCCAACGAACGGAAAATCAATAAAGAATTTTGATGATGACAAACAGTCAGATTGAATCGTAGTCATAGCCCAGACAGTACTTGCATATTAATTATCAGCCATGTAAATTTACTTAAATGGGTGTGAAGTGGGCTGCCTACTGTTGTACTATTGTTGTTGTTGGGCTGCTTGAAAATTCTAATGCTGCATTGGCAAACAACGTTGTCGTTGTTCATAACGACTTTGACTGTTTTGCAATGCGTCGGTCATTGGCTGCAACTCTGCTTGTCTTTGCTCACATTATGATGGCCACTTTTTTCACTTAACATTTGCCGGCTGCTGCCAACTGGCAACTGCCAAGAGTCGACAGTCGACAGTCGACAGTCAACTGCAAATAGTTTTCAGTTCGTTTACCTAACGTTGTCATTGTTTAAGCAGAGTTCAAATGCAATGCGAATGCGTCACGAGATTTACTATATTTGCTGTAAACAGACAGCACGTGTGGTTTCCCTCTCTCCCTTCCATTTTGTCCCCATGTGTGTTTGGCTATGTTTGGCTAGTTGGAATCGTCGCGACGGCAGCTGCTGTGGGTACTCACAGTTTGTAGCTGATTTGTTTACACTCGGCGATATGTGGGCAGCTTTATGAGGTGACTAGCTAACAGCTCTCGGGATGTATGTTAGTGTGTGGGCGTTTGCATTGAAATCTATCAAATTTGGTAAATGACAACCACGCCACATTGATTAACTCAAATCGTTGCAACAGGTTTGGTTCACAGCCCAACAAAAAATATGCCAAATCATTTGCCAAAAGTGGCCGAACCCAACGATGTTAAGGTCAGGCCAGGTTAGAAAGTATTTTCATTATATTTCGATTTTTACCTAAGGGTTCATTATGTAACCAGAACCGACATGAAAGTCACGCTAATGAAGCGCTTCTTTATTTTGGCCACAAACATTTGATACTTTCGTCGGCTTCATCTTCTTCTACGGCCTTTACTCTTTCGGGCTTGTGACAAGCTTGAAGAAAAATTTGTGCTCTGGCAAGAATTTGATTGATTGGCTACGGCCAGAAATAAACAAACCTCTTTTATTTTTGCTTGTGCCGCAAAAGAAACTAACTCAAAACGAAATTGTTTTCACAGTCTGCTCGAAATTCATGCTGGGGTCAAGCCGAGAGAGAAGAAGTTCAAACCAAAGAGATTCACCATTGATTTGTGGCCAAATTAAATTAAGCAGTCATTGACTTTTAAGCTATGCTATAAGAGCGAGGGAAGAGCAAGAGGGGGTGAAATTTCTGAGTACACATACGCATAATGGAAAAATATTCATAAAACATATTTATCGCTTTAATGCGTATTGTTTTGGGGTACTTGACTCCGAGTCCAACTCCGACTATGGCTATGGCTAATCAAATGCTTTAATTTGCATAACAACGCCGTGAAAGTGCTCCTCATTGGCATGGTTCAGTTACTCGCCATGCCTATTGTGCATCATATGCGAGTGTGTGTTTTTGTTGGGGTTAAGGTTTTCATTATGCAAATTCATTATACAGACAGATATAAGTATATGTTTTTGTAAATAGATATATCGCGTGTGCAAATAGGAAGCTAATAGTACAAAATTCAAAAGACAATGTCTTGCGGAACTTAAAACTTGCCGCTTGTTGCTTGGTTTGTTTTATTTTTTTTGACTATTTAACACCTGAACGCGCCAAGCGTAGAAAGCATCATTATCGCCATCTGTAAACGACACCAGCAACCGAATCAAACAAAACACATTAAGTGTGTGTATATATACTACACATACTACACGTATATTGTTAAACAACAAACATAAATATGCATAAGCATATGCATTTGCATTTCGCAAGATCATTCATATTTCCCATCTTTGTAGACAACACACGCACATCTGGTTTGGGGGCCCATCGTTCATCATTCACGCAATTATTGAACGAATTTCTGTTAAATCATAAGGTTTAGCCATAAACTCGTATATGTTTTTTTTAAGTCATGTAACTGTCAGCGTTTCGTCTTTTGCGCAACGCACACAAAAAGCGACAAAAACAAATCAACTAAGCGAGAAATCTGAGAGCTAAACAAAACATTAACATTTCAATTTTTTGAAGATGTTTGATTTTGGTTTGACTCTGTTGTAGATTTGATTGATTTTGGTTTTAAGTATTCAGTTTTCAATGTTTTTCTTTCGTGGTGTCTCTCAAAATTTAAATTTACAAATTACTTGACACGCTTCGAAATGCAGCTCACAACGAATAACTTAAGCGACGAACTTGAGGAGTACATATTTATATACAAAATGACTGTCTTATACACTTAATTTCTAACTAATTCTGCTACACTAATCGTCTAAGTAGTTGCCGTTCATTAGTTAAGTATCGCAGTTGCATCATCAACTGTTGTGCGCCGCTCTCACAATTAATCAATATGATAGATGAAAAGCATTGCACTGGAGAAGGGGCATTAACTGGTTGGTTGCTTGATTGCAGCTGCATTTACATTCAACTGTTCGATGGTCTAAGACTTGGCAGGTGATATCGAACTGGTTCAGGGCTGTCTGTGGCTTGGCGGCAGCAACAAGTTGACACTTTCATTATGCCTCAAATAGTTTTCCGCATTTTTGGCGCGTATTTTAGATTCGTTACGTTTTGCTAGCAAAAATTACAAAAAACAAACTTGCACTGGCCAAAAGAGACGAGTGCAGCTTTTGGCTGGCCAAAAAGCCAAACAACAACTATTAGTTTTGCGGAGTGAAAAGCAAAGCAAAGCACAAAATGAAAAAAACACAGAAATTACTTGCAAAAAAGAAAAAAACGGCAACAACAACAATTGGCGGCTGCTTTCGTTTTCAGTTCGAATCTCAGTTTACAGTTTCAAGTTAACAGTTTTCAGTTTTCAGTTTTCATATGGTCTGCACGCTTCAACTGGCTAGAGCTTGTCTGTGGCATCCATGGCTGTCCGAAGAGATGTGGCGTGCAGCCAACCCATTGCCATGTAACAAACACTAAAGCAATTTAAGCAAACCTACAATACACACTCGCACACATGCATTAGATCGTAGTACACTATATTTTCCACGAGCGAGTGAGTTTGAAAACGAAACGAATTTTCTTTTTATTTGGCATCTCTCGGTGACGTGAGAGCTGGGAGAGTTGACCATCATTAGTTTTGGCTAAATAAATGAAGTAAAACTGAATGAAAGTAGTGGCTATTTAAGAGTTGAATTGAAGTTTAGGTTGGCGATTTGTGTTTATCACACGCCTGCAATCAAGCTGGCCAGAAGCTGCTTTTCACTTTTCAAATGCGACGACGGCCCTCGAAAGCCACGAAAGTTGCTTTTATTTATTACACATTGCTGCCGTTGATCTCGATGATGATGAAGGTGATGATGATGATGTTGATGAAGAGCGGAAATGTGAAGTAACACGACAGAGAGATCATAATATTGTTTGTGCTTTGTTTAACAAGCGTTTTGTTTGCCTGATTGAATCAAACAGCACAACAGCTACAAATACCTTTGTGGCCTACGCGTGCACTTAAAATGCAATTTATATTTCTATTCGAGAAAACAATGCCAAATGAATGAAATAATGTTTTAATAAAGACACCGCTTGAAAGCCAGAGGCTGTGAGGGTTGGGTCTGTGCGATAAGACATTAAAGGCCATCAGCTAATACCGACACTATCGGGCTAATCGCTTAGCAACAACAATAACAACAAACACGCGCCATGCACTATCTACGTAATGGTAGCATCAACAATTTAATTAACTTTTAATAACTGGCGTGCTGACGTTAAAGTAGCTGATTGATGTGCCTCATTTCCAAGTAGCCAAGTTAAGATATCATTGAACTTTTGGCCACACACACATACGCAAGCATAGAAAAGAAAAGACACGCATTCTTTGAAAGCCAAGAGAAATTAGCATGTTCCAGGCATATGATTAACCCATTTTCCAATTTCACTAATGAACAAAGGCCATAAATTGTACTTTGCGAAGGAACATATACAAACAAACAAATCAATGGAATGGATAACAAATTGGCAGCTAATAAAAATGCGCAGCGCATTTGTAAATAGAATCGAAAGAAATGCCAGAAAAAGAAGTCGAAAATATTAGACAAAAGCCAGACACCGTTTTGCAGACATTGAACAACTATACAAATGAAATAAATCTGAATATATTTATCGCAGATATTGATAGATCTGATCAGATCTTAACTGTGGAGTGAAGGGAATTTCGTTAACATGCACTTTGGCATAGTTCAAGCAGGGATTGAATGAAATATATATATGTATATGTCGATTGTTTTTGCTTTGGCGCATTGCGCATACGTCGCGTTGTCGTTGTTGTTGCTGCTCTTAACTGTATTGTTGTTGTTGTTGTTCTTTGGTTGCTGTCATTGCGTTTGTAACTTTGCCACGACCTTTTTTTTTGTGTCTGCGCGCACGAAAACTCATTTGTTCATGCATAAGTTGTTGTTGTAGTTTTTCTTTTGTTGCTTCTGAGAAAATGAAGTCAACTATTGCTGTTGTTGTACGTCTGTGACTGACATTTCCCATTAAATTGCCACGTTATTGTCTAAAGTCCGTAGTGTACATTTGAGGTTCTTGCAATAGCACTGGCCAGTTGGAGAAGGAAGGGGGCGGTATGGGCGAGACCAACTGAACTTTGCATATTTGGTTACTGCATTTTCAACACGTCTCTCTGACTATCTGACTGTCTGGCTGTCTGCAGCCTCTTCTTCTTCTTCTGCCTGAACACTTTAAGGTCTTTTACGCGATTGTTTACATTTATGGCTGCATAATTGGGTGCCTCTACCCCTGCCTGATGCTGGGTCTGTAACTGCAACACTGTTGCCAGTTGCATTTAAATTTTTGCACACTAATTGACTCCCACCCAAGAGAGACGAGAGCCATGAGCCAAGAGCTGAGAACCAATGCTGAAGGCAGCCAAGCCAAACTGCAACTCACGGCGACTTCCTTCCTCGACAATTGTCGCAACACCTACTGCATTATATTTCTTTTATACATATATTTTCGATTTTTTTTGTTTTGAGGCACGTCTTTAGTTTATTAACTGCATTTGTTTCGGAGGCGTGATGACGACTCATCAGTCAGATTGTCAGCATTGTCGAGCGTTGTTGTTTTGGTTTGTGTGTGTTTCAGGGCCAAACGAGTGTGCCTGTGTCTGGTGTGTTTAACTAGGCTGTAGCCCAAGTCACAACATGACATTGTATCGTTAATTCTGCACTAATAGTTTTAATTAGTCCTAAAAACATTTCCAGTTTGGGTTTCGGAAACTCATAAATATACATAAAATAGACACAGATCGGACGTTTAACATAACATATATATTCATAAACTACAACTGTGCTCAAGTTTTGTTTTGGCCAACGAACTTGGTGCTGGCCCAGCAACAACAATCACAATGATGTCAACCTTGAGATCAGCTCATCGTCTCCGGCTTGTATCGTATCGTACACTTGCTCATATTATTTTGTATTTAAATGAAAATGAAAATGAAAACGAAACCAAAGCTCGACTTGGAAATAAATGTGGCAAAACAACAAAAATAACAAAAAGCGTAGCAGGAAGTGCACAACAATACGCACACTTACACACACACACACACACATACACACACACACACACAGGCAGACACAGCTGTGGGGCGTGTGAATATGAATGCATTTGGTATTTGCCTAAATGTTACGCATACGCCACGTTTTACAGGGCGAGGGCTGATTGTATGCTGCAGCTGTTGCATGCAGCTCAGTCTGGCTACGTTTGTTGCATGCGTGTCTGACATGCTACTCACCTTTTGCTCAATTACTTTTGTTGCAGTTGCCGCTGCTGCTGCTGCTGCTGCTGTTGTTATTGTTGTTGCTGCTGCAATGTCGAAATTGTTGCAAAATTGCAGATATTTTCCCAATGATTACGTTGCAAACGCCTGGCTCGTGTTATTATTGCTGGTGTTGCTACCGTAGTCGTTGTTGTTGTTGCTGCTATGCTTTTTATGCACTTTTAATGCTGTAACAATGATTTTCTATAATTATTATTTATGTACTTTTTATAATATTTTTCTTATTGATAAATTGATTTTTCAATTCAATTTATTTTTGCCAAACGCGTGCGCTTTTCACTTTACCACTTTGTTGTTGTTGTTGTGACAATCTAAGCGTGTTTTTGTTGTTGTTGCATTAATTTCACTTTGCCTGTTTTTGTTATCTCTTATTTGCAAACTTGTTTCCAATAATTATCGAATATTTCATTTCAAATTTGACTATAGAATGATTTGGCAACTAATTAATTTTCTCTGTAGTTTTTAATGCAAAGTTTTGTTGAATTTCATTAATTAATTATAGCAAAGAGTTTGTGGCTGTTTTGCGCTTCTGCCATTCAACTTTTAACTTATTATTTGTTTTGGTTTTCGCCTTGCTATTTCAATATTATTTTGGACGCACTTCAGATTGCATAACGACTGCGCGCACAAAAAAATTTACGTTTATATGGATGACGATGATGATAGTAATGATGAGGTTGTTTTTTCTTTCTTTCTCTGATATTTGTTTGTTTTGCTTTTAGCCACTGATCGACGGCACCAGGGCACCATGGGCTCACAGCTTACTCACAGCTCTGCTTGTACTCGTGTGTATGTGTGTGTGTGTGTGTGTATGATATATGGTGTTTTCACTGTGCCGCACCGACAGCAACAAAAGCAACTGGCAACAAACGCACTCGACGACTTTCGCGACTCGACTGACGACGGCTGTTGATGGCCAAGACGGTCTTGGGTCTCGCTTTGGATCTGGCTTTGAGCTGGGTCTGGCTGGTTGGCTTGCTGGCCTTACCGTAAGTTCGGTTACGTTGGCCGTTTCTCGATTTGCTGTTCGGGTTTTTTTTGTGTTCGTGAACGAAAAACTTTTGCTTCATGGCTTAACTTGGCTTAATAGCATTTAGCGTGTCGAAGCTTGCAGAGCTTTTTTTTGCCAAGCCAAGCTTAACTAACCAGCTCTTTGGAATTGGCCAAGAAACAGCTGGTTCATGTTGCGCTCTCTTTTGGCACTCTCTTAACTGTTATGATGGCGACAAACAAATAAAGCAAAACTTGCAATAAATTCTTGGACAGGTCAAAAGGCTGTTAACCAAAAAGCAATAATTCTTTTACAACCACTCAGCTAATTTGCATATTTCTATCATCAATCTAGGTGAGAAAAGACCCAACTCAAATAGTGTTTGTCTACAGCTTTCTACTACGTGATAATTACATCATCAGCGAGGCGAAGTCATCATTATGATCGTCAACATCATCGGCATTTCTTTTAACAAATTAAGTTGGCTTTTTCGGACCGTGTACATTTATTTATATTTGGCTTTTTTTGTATATTGTATTTTTTTGTTACTTTAAAGCTTTTGCCGACTTCGCAACAGCAGCAGAGTCAACAGAGTCGCCAATAACCAGAAACAGATGATGAGAGTTTTGTATTTACACATATACGAGCGACATTTACTTGTATGTACATAACGGTAATTTTAAATTGATGTGCTGGTTATTCTAATGGCATTGTGAAGGTCAAAGTGTCATTAAAACTCGTAAAATGCCAGAAAGCTTTTAATTAAACGCGTGCTTACATTACGCCCACGACAGAGCAAAACCAATTTGAAAGACTTAGGCGACAAACGCGACACCAGAAAAAGTCATAAATCAGAGCACTCGGCGATTTACCAAAGATTTATGTGCAGGCAATTAAGCGACCAGAACAATTACACTATTGTCGCCGTAAATAAATAAATGAATATATGAAAAGAATTATTTTAAGACTGCAACAAGTGCAGCACATTTACATAAAAATTCAAAGAACTGCCACAGCGTTTCCATCTGACTTGGGCTTTGGTTAGCAAATCTCTCATGAACCTGTTCAACTGCAAAAAAGCAGGTAAAGACGTCGTAGCTGAGATAGCTCGACTACGACATACTCTACATTTTTATATAACTGTATTATTATTTACCAAAACTTTGTAATTATTTAGTCACTTAAATATAATTAATTTATTGCCAAGGGTGCCAAATTAAAAATTATTTAAATATTTTTATACATTTCGAATTTATATAATTAATATTATTATTTACATTAAAAAAATAAGTCTATGGATATCTTCTATATTTATGCGTCGCTCGATGTTAAATTTGGAATACCAATATAAATTAGTTATCATTTTATCTGTTAAGTTATATGTTAATAGCATTAAATATACGAGTTGATTTGATTTGGCTGTTGATGTTGATCAAGATTATATATACTTTATTTTTCTTTTGCCTGTTTCATACATTTGCACATAACTATTAATCCCATTTTGGCCATTTTCAATGGGTACAGGGTATAATAATTACGAAATCAAAGTAAATATATGCTGGCAGCGCGTCAATTAAAAATGCCAGAGCAAAAGACAACAACTAACTAACAACTTGCCATTGCAGATCATAGTTGTTGCCGCCGCAGTCGCTGACTTCATTGCTGTTGCTGCTGCTGCAGATGCAGTGCACCATTTCATAAGATTAATGCATTTTTGAAGCCTGCAGCAATGGAAAGGGTATATTGAGTATAGTGAGCATGAATTTGAGAAGCAGAGCAAAGCAGAGTCTTTGCCTTCTAACTGATTTACACAAATTTAACCGAAGCTAATATAAGCTAATCATTTATTTAAATAATGTAATGCAATTCATGCAAATTAATTTATATATTGCCAATAAACCCACTGAGTATCTTGTAGTCAACCGAATTCATTCGTGGATTCTAAGTTGTTAACATTTAATCGCTTGATGCAATGCTGCACCCACCCAGCACTGGTCACAGCCACATGGGGCATGTGCAAAGATATCCAATTGAAACTGCAAATAAAATGAAGTTCTAGAAATGAAGCATGATTGACGCAGCAGCAAAAGCAACAATAGCAACAGCCTCAACTCGACCAACAATAACAACATCAGCATCAACAATGCTGGGAATGTCTAGAAATCGCAGCTAGTTAAATTATAATAATAATAAATTCATGTGTTGCTGACTGTGGTTGCTGTGAGCTCTCCAAGTTCGTTGAGTAAGTCTTTTGTTTGTGTGCTGCCTGCCTTTGTTTGTCTATCAATAATAAACATGTGCACACATTTTTCACACACATTTAATTTGTTTAAATAAATATCAAACACACACAGTAAGTAAATGACTTCATTTTGGCCCAGTATTACCTAATCCACATAGGGTAATAACAGACCCCAAATCGCAGTCCAAAACCGTAGCTTCATTTCCCAGCTAATGACACTGTTTGTACAATATCTACTGTGTTTGTGTTTTGACACCAGCGCACAAAGCGAAGCACAACCACTTTATAATCATTTACTTGGGTGCTAATTATGCCAAACAACAGCAACAACACCAACAACAGCAGCTGTCCAGTCGCTAGGCAGAAGTTTAATGCGCACTTTTGTTTAGTTTAATGGACTCTATTATCAAATTATGAACAGCGCACTCATGATGGCATCATAAACGCTCCGACTTGAACTGACTGACTGACTGTGAGTGGGCGTGGAGCATGTCCAGCATACAAAATGCCAAACATTTGGCCAAATACCTCAACTTAACTGGAAATTATGATCATTTTAGCATGCTGGGCATGGTACAAAATGTACTCATCAACTTGTAGTTTCTTCATTTTGCACTTGTTATACTTTGGAATCACACACACAGTCCACATTCAATGCGGTTGGGCGTTAACTGTGAAACCCAAAGCGTCGTTTGGCATTCACAATATGCAGCCCAATATAATATGGTATGCGGCATTATATAATTCGACTTTGAGGCCCGAAATCGATTGGACGCGTTAATGAAACGAAAAGTGAAAGATTTTTGCGACGCCATCAAGTGAAAGACTAAGCGTTCAGGCCCAAAAGTGCCCAAAGCGGCAGTCTAATTAGATATAAACGCTATAGAGAAACACATAATTGTTTTTATTGAAAGCCAATTAAAGTCAAGTTCAAATGGCGCACCTCGTGCCGTGCCACAACAAAGGTGCCAAACAGCCTCGTGTATCTGTAATTAAAATTGGGCGAGCGTTGAAAATTTGCTAGCCAGTCCAAAATAGAGAAAAGAGGGACACAAAAATCCCATGTGTAAAAATAAGATACGATAACAAAAACCTGAACAAGGCCTGCGGTCAACTGGCTAAAAGCTTCAACCAAAAAATACAAAAAATGCGTAACATATAAATAATTATTTAGATGCTTGAATAAATTAGCTGGACAAACGAGGTTTGCATAGCGTTACGATAACTTTTATGCAATAATCTAATAAAACAATTTACAGTATGCAACATTAGTAACTGCAATTTGGCCGTAACTGTAAGCTAGTTTGTTTTGTTTTGTTAGCTGTCAACGTCTGTCATTAAATTCGAGTTGGGCCTTGGCTTTACTCATCTTTACTTAATGTTTGCACTTTGTCAAAATTAAAAAAAAAAAAAAATGGGGGAAAAAACAACAGACCCAAAATAATAAAAAAAATAAAAAATATATTCACAAAGTTCAAGTCCACAGAAGATGTTGGTAACATTGACCCGCTACGGTTGTCGTCCGTCCAAACTTCAGGCCCGCTGCAACTCATTCATAAAGCAACGGATTTGAACCAAGCACAGTCATACTTGTACATACATCAATGTCAATCCACACTCATAAATAGCTAAACGCTTGTTGCGATTGTGTGTACAGATTTCTTATTAATTTTTTGGCAAATTATTCTTGGTCTGGCACACAAAAGACTTGAGACAGAAATGCGCACTTCCCTTCGGCAATCAGCCTCAGCGATTGGCAAATACAATTACAAAACGGAAACACTTAAAGCATATGCTGTGAACTCTGCAAAAACATCGACAATGGGATTGAGACTATGTATGATATATGACTTGGCTATATACGGCGTATTCATTGATTTATAAGCCGCTAATAACTCAAGTGCGTTCTTATGAACCAAAAGCCATAGCTGAAGCTCAAGCCAAAGCCGAAACAGCGCCAGCAGGTAATCAATGTTGCTCGATCAGCGCCACTTGGTCGCCTTTTGTTTGAGGGCAGGTTGTGAACTTGACGCCAATATGTCACACACTCGAAAAGCACTCGAACCGATTGGCGTTAATGGAAACACATACTTTGTCACGTCTGCACATACAGTACGTTATGAGTACGATTATTTGATATTGGATAGGGGAATACGAGATACAAAACTCTGTCTGTTTAGCTTAATTAAATCATTTACTGAAATGATTGTGCGCTATTTTGGCATTTGATGTCATTGGCTCAATGCGAAGGCTATCATCAATAGAAAAAGACCAATAGCACAGCAGCAGAGCTTTTTGGCCTGACTAAGAGTAGCACCAGCATCAATGGCAGCTCAACTATTGCGCAATGGGCAATAAAAAACCCTTTTGCTTATGCTTGGATGTAGGTCAGTTCGGTCGAGTCGGAGGCTAATGTGGTTAAGCGTGGAGCACGCCTCTAGCATCTGATTTATGCATGTTTTTGTGGCATGCCACAACAGGAAACGCAGAAACGGGTTTCGCCAGCTGCAGCAAAAACGCAAAGACAACAACAACAAAAAAGGGCGAGGCAACAGCATCAACTACCATTCAGTCGCATTCGACGCACTTTCGCTGCAGACGACACGACCTTTGACAAGCGGCAACAGATTGTGGAACAACAGCAGTGGCGCAGCATCTCTTGCCACTTGTGTCTGCCACACCGCTGTGGTCTTAATGATTCGTTAGACTAGCTTGCGGCTTAAGTAGCATTCCGTGTAACTGCGCTGGCAGAATTCTTACGTTGGCATGACCAGGCCAAACTATTTGACCAAGTTTGTCGCTTAGGTCTTTCGTTTTCAGTTCCTGACTGGCTGCTGGTTGCCGGCTGTCGGCTACTACTGACTACTGTTTTGCTTCTTATTTTTTGTTTTTCTTTTTTTTTTGGTTACCAAAAATGTACTCCAACTCCAAATGTCGCTATCTGATCTACGCTTTGTCGCGTGCATGTTTTTTCTTAAAAACTTTTTTGATACTTTGTTGCTGCTTTGTTCCTGTGTCTGCTGCTGTTGCTTTTGGGGCAATGCGTTGCCGAATGATATCATGTAATTTGAAACAATGTGGCCGAACAATTCATTATAAGCCGCCAACTGGTTGCTGACAGCTGCGCTTGTTAAGTGATATTCAATAGATATATCTAGATATATATATAAAATACAATATACTCGCATATCTATGCGGATTTTGTGGTACGCGCGTGCTCTGCCTGCCATTTGAGCCGTTCATTGTTATGTTGTGTGTGTTTTTGGCCAGACAGGATTTGTGGCTTATGAAGTCTGTTCAAATTGCTTTGTTGACTGCCGCTGCGGCTGCTGCGCCTTTCACCTGCACCGCACTGCACTGCACTGCACTTTTGCTGTACAGTGCTGCACTAATTGCACAATTTAGGACCGTTGTCAAGTGCTCAACATTTTTTTCCTTCTTTTATTTAATGGGGTGGGCGTTTTGAATGCTGTTTCTTTTTCTGAACTAATTTCAACGCCAGACAAATAAAATAATAGCCAAAAATGAGTTGGCTTTTTGTTTGTTGGGCGCTATTTGTGTTGCAAGTGAAAGGCCTGCGGTCATTATACAATCAACAAAATACTCGTACAACAAGCAACAAAAATGGCCAAAAAGTCGAGCAGCCCAACAAACCAAGTGACCCATGTGCCCAGAGTGCAATTAAAAACAACGACGGCGCCGGCTACAACAAATTGTTATAGAAAATTATCGTTGAACAATGCGCGACCGCCCGCGCCACAACAACAACAATGATAATAAAAACAATTCAAGCAGCTGCGAATTGAATGGAAGCTGAATTCAGTTGCAACCATATGGCACACAGTACTCGCTACTAAGCCCATATCCATTGACTCTGCACCTCGTTTGCCCAATCACCGCAGCCGCAAAATGTAAGCCAATTAATTTGCTTATTTCATTTTTTTCTTTTTACACATTTAGATATATTTTTATTTGCCAATTTGGCAGGCCATAATTGATCAAAATATGGACTTTTAATTACACAGTGTGCTGCAATTGAATGCCAATCGTTTGCCGCTCTAAATACATTAGAAGACTGGCAAGCCCCAATCTAACAGCCCAATAGATCGACAGCTCGACAGGTGGGCCTCTGCTTATAGCTCCAGCCCTAACTAATTACAAGAGGGGCGCAATTACAAAGATTTATGTGTGTAACTGTGGCTGCAACGAATAAATTCAAATCAAAAGTCGAGCAAGGCGCTGTGAAATTCATTTTGCTCAAGGTTAACAAGAGGAAAATTACGAATACACGGCGAGTATCAGCATCTGTTTCAGTTGCTGTCTAAGCAGAATATGGGCTGGGCTTTGACTGCCGTGTGGATAGGTAGATGGATGTAGTCAACGTTAACGTTAACGTTAACCAGCAGACAAAGAGACAGTTGAAGTTAGCGGCGGGGTGTTGGTGCTGGAACTGTGTGGTTGGGTGCTGATTGTCCAGGTATAGAGCTGGTTGTGTTATGGTGCAACCTCAAGATTTGAGCTCTCGCAGCAGTTGCGGTTAATTTGCTTGTCATTGCCCAGTTGAGTGGCGGCTCGACAAACTTTGACTTGGCGAGGCGACGCGACGCGACGCGACGTGCGCTGGTCTACTATTTGAATACAAATTTAATTTAAAATTGAAACGGCTGCCGCTGCCGTTGGTGCTGCCACTGCCACAACTATCAACTAGCTAGTGAGTTTTTGCCTAAGCAGGCATTTTGGGCAGCTGTTTTGCCACTTGGACGTGCCGTAAATTAGCCACAGAATGCACAGTGCACTCAGTTAATTGGAAAGCGAACTGAACTGAGTGCTTGCTCCACATTCACAACACATTCACACAGTCATATAACAAACTGGCAAAGCGACCTTAGATACTAGACAGTCAGGCCTATTTAGTTTCACATTATTTAAGGCCATTTTTGGCCTCATTTGGTACTCATAAGTACCCAGTCTTTTTCCGGCCTAACTATTCAGTTATTCGCAAAATGCGCCTCAATCAATTTATATCAAATTTAACCCCGATCGCCTTTGAACCACAGTTCAGCAGCCAACCCCCCCAAAAAGTTAAACAATTTTGTTTAATCAACTTTAATTTTTGTTGCTTGTTGTTTCGGCATTGTCTGCCGGCATGCGGCACGAACGGTTATGGGCCATAAGTGAGCGGCAGGAATACGAGTTCGAGTACGAGTACGAGTACTACTCAGTTACATACAGGCCAAACCTATGGCGAGTATTCACGCGACGACTATAAGCAATAAGCTGATATGGACTTGGATCGCCTTCTTTAGTTATTTCAGCTCACTTTTGCGCAATTCTTGCCAAGCCAACAGTGCAGCACTCAGTGCACAAGTCCAGTTTCAGTTTCAGTTACAATTTTTCATTTAACAATTTGCAGTTCCAGTTTTCAGCCCGTGCAAATGCTGTCCAGTTTAGTTGGTTACTTTTGCTTTCGCTTCTATGCTAGTGCAAAACGTTGATTTCTTGCTGATTTACACTACAACTAAGAGTACTTTTATTTTTGTTTTTTTTTCCTTTAGTTTTTAACCAGTTGCTAGTTGCCGCTGTGGTTACTCGGGGTTGGTGGTTGCTGACTGCTGGTTTGATGGTTGGCGGTTAGCAGTGTGCGCACTTGTTACTGCTCCAATTTGCCACGCTTGATTTAAGCAGTGATTAGAGGCGGCAACTCAACTCAACTCGTCGTCGACGTCATCCGAAACAGACGTCTAATTTATGTGAGAGATTGCGTAATCTCTGGCGATTTTATTTCTCTCACTTTATTTTAACGTCCAGTTTTCATGTGAAAATGCGTTGGACATAATACTGTACAACAAAAAGAAGTATTTTTTTATACTATGCGTGGACATTAGTGGCAGCTCCAGTTTCCCCCGCCGCCGGCTGCTGTGACTAATTTATGCGCCAAGGTTTAATTTGGGCAGTCGGCATATCAAATGTTGACTTTCAGGCCCAGTTGGCAAACTGGCTATAAATGGGCATTGATGTGTTCATTCAGTGAGCTTGATAGATGCGTGTGAGCGTCAAGTTGGATTGTTTGCTCAAATTTTGCAGTTCGCAAGCGCATGATGGCATGAGTTCGTTGCCTAAGTCTTTCGTTTAATATATGCAACAAATTAGAGTCTGTCACTAGTTAAACAAATTAACAAATTAGAGCGACTTGCAGCACACTTTGCCATTTGATTTTCAGTGCACACGCCACCCGTAGATACCACCATGTGGCGAGCAAGCGAGCGAAGCATTAATGAAGACGAATTGGAGCAAGTGAACAAATTTATTTGCTTGAGTTTTTGGCCAGATTCATTTAACTAGTGACTGCTTTTATGCATGTTATTTGAAATTAATCAAGTTGATACTTTGATACTTTTATTGATAATTAATTCAGATAAGCAGGCAAAGCGACTTAAACTACACAACAACAACAACAACAACATTAACATTAACAACAACAATAACAGCAGCTATAGCAGCAGCAGCAGCCACAACAACAAGTTTAATGAAGAACTTGCCGCCAACGTTGCGCCGCTGTGGCTCTAAAATTGAAACCAGTTTGTTGGCCAAGTGAATGCGGGTGTCACTTAACTCATAAATCTTGTGCGACCACAGCCAAATGGCCTTGAAGCCGCGCACATGCTCCGGTCCATGTCAGAGCAGAGCAGTCCCAGTGTCAGAGTCGGGCCAGCCAGGCTTGGTCTTACTCTGGCCTTCTTTACAGTTGCCGCTGTGTGTCCTGACAAAAGCGTTTCATTGGAATTTCGCCGCGCTTCATTTCACATCAGCCTCAAGTTGATCTGTGTGTTTGTTGTGCTCGCTGTGATTAATTACGGACTAATGTCAAATTTTGTTTTCAGGCCCCGGATCCAGCGACCATTGCCCCATAATAATATTCTGCATTCCACCCCATTCATCAGTTGGGATGGTGTTTAAATCTGTATTTGATTATTGCGTGGGTTATGTGACTAATCAGCTGGGATTTGTGCAATCAATGTCTGGGCCTGCCACTATCAATGCCTGTCAATTAAACTGGCCAGCATGTCTCACATGTCACAACAGCTTGCCACTGATTGCTGACCAAACAAACGAGCAAACAAGAGCTCCCCATGTTCCACTGTCAGTCGTCTATCGACGCAACTGTCACTCCAAACGGTGAGCTTAGAAAACTCAAATGAAGACAGCGAGTGTGTTATCAGAGCGTTATTCAAATTGTGGCCACTGCATACCATATCGACATGTTGTGTCCGCAGGGCGAGCAACTTGTTCGTAGCCATGCAAACGGCAAACGGCAAATGGACGCTTGTCTAATGGAAGTTCAAGGCATAGCATATAGTAATTTTATATGTATAATTAAGTCACAAGCGGCAACTTGCAATTAAACGCCTGATCGCAGTGCTGTTGTTTTTACTGTTTAAACAATTAATTAACATGTGCAACTAAGCAACTTTTATTATATTTCTGGTCGTGTTTGCACTTGCTTCAACATTTTCCCCTTCAGCGCTTGCATTGCAAAATTGTGCTAAAAAAAAACAAAAATAATATTTATAAAATTAATATCGAATCGATAATGCTAAAAGTGTTCATGGTCCGAAGTAGAAACGGAATCGAAACACCACAAACTGGTAAAACAAGCTAGCTCTCGCCGCTGCCAAAGCGGTGTGTCCAACGGGAACTAAAGCTTCGCGGGCAGCCCAAAGCTTTGGCTCTTTCAAACACTTTGTAAATGGACAAAAGAGTCTACGACTTGCACTGCAATTGCAGTTGAAAAGTGAGAGTGGTTCGGCCAGTTGCCAGTTGTGATTTGCCAGCTCTGTCTCTCTCTCGCTCTCGCAGAGCGTACGCCCAAGAGCTTTTACAATTTTTGTGCTCTTCGTTGCGCTCTTAAGCTTAGTGTTGCAGTCAATTTTACCATCGCATTTGCTTAATTTTTAATTGTTTGCATTCAAAATTAACAGTTGGCCTCGCCTGCTTGTAAAGTTGTCCCAACATTATCATTGCATAGTTTTAGGCTGCGAAATATTTTTAAACGTATGTAAATCTAACTGAGGAATGTTGTATGGTAATCAAACAAGGCCATAAAATTAATTAAGTAATAAATTAATTAATTAAATAAAATAACATCGTTATTTATTATTGCCCAGCATTAAAGTGAATAAGTGCAACTTAATTTCAATATAAGTTGTTCAAAAAACATAAACATAATTTTTAGTATCAATCATACAAACTAATATAAATGATGTTGTCAATTTATCATTCATCAGTCAAAAATTATGCTAAATACTTGAGTAAGTTGCTTAATTTATTAATATATATTTGCAACAGCAATAATAATAAGGATTTTATTTGGTCCGGACCTTGTAACAATTTGTCAGGCTTTTGTGCTCTCGTTCCTTCAATTGTTTCGCTTTCATTGTGGCTATCGCTTTCTAAAGCCGCTAATATCGCAAAATATGGCACAAACTGCATGAAGAAGAAGTGTGTCAGCTTATTCTTTTAAAAGTCATGCATTTAGCAACGATTCAATTAACACATGACCGCCATGGCCAGCTGTGCCAAGAATGTTGAGAATTGTTTCGCTTTTTGGCAGCCAAGTGGAACCCAGAGTCGACTTAACCGTGCACTGTGTAAACACATGTTCTTTCAACTGATTACAAATTTACGATTGTATACGATTATAGGATTATACTGTCGATTTTTGTTTCATTTTGCCAGGTCTTTAATGTGCATTTTATTGCAACAGCTCGATCGCCACCAAGTGGAACAAAAGACCAAGAGGAACAGTATAAAACTTCCAAAAGACCTCAAAAGTTGAAAACAGAAAACTCTGAAATCGAAAACAAAAAGAATGGCATCTGAAATTGCATTTGGTTAGTCATGCGCAAAATAATAGCGCACAAAACATTAAATATAATAATAATAATAATAATTGTTAGGTGCAAAACCTAACAGACAATTGCGTTGTTGCCTTTGTGTTTATTTTTTTTGTTTTTTTTTTGTTGTTACACTTGCCGTCAACTTGGCAGCAGCACTTGGTATAGTTGCAGTTTTTCTGGTGTCTCCTTTGTTATTGCAATTAATGATGATTTAATTCCCATTGTTTTCCCGCCAATTCTGCGCGACTGCGTCAAGGACACGTCCATGCGTCAGCTTCAGCTTGAGCTTCGGGCTGATTTGGCCAAGGCACTGCACTGTGCTTTGATGTTGACTCAATTGACCTTGCAGCTGAAACAGATATTGAACTGTTACTATCTACAGCAGTTAGTCAGAATATATGCAACAAATTCCGTCAATAAATAAATATACATATATGCTTTACACTCCGATTGTCGGTAACAGTTTTGGCTGGCTTCACCTGCTTCCAGGTCGCTGTTTATCGCTGTTTAAACTACACTCCACAAATATGTCTCATCGCATTTATAGAACTTTCACCACAGAAGTGTAACCCTCCAGCCTCGCTGATGATTCAGTGGTTCTTTTTTATACAGAAAGAGAACGATGAAAAAACCCCATCACAATTAAATGAATGCGCCATCATAATCAACAAATATATACATATATGCAAATACTATACAAAAAGGCCAAAATAAAGGCACCACAATTGCGGTTAGAACTGCGCCAGTGGGCTTTCCAGCTGAGAGAGAGAACTGGGCACCAGTACAGAGACCAGTACATTGACTGTGTGCTTACAAATGAAAAGCAGGTCAAATCGACAACAAGCGGCCCTTGTCTCATTTGGCCAATAAAATCATTTACAAAACATAAAACGATATTGGCAACAACAAGCACAACAAGATCATGAACAATTTGTTCTAATTTCATGGGCTGGCTAATAAAGCGGGCAACGGTACTGGCACCCCATCGTCTCCTCGAATCAATAAATCGATTTCATAATTTGCGCTCATGATGCAGCGCATTCCCAAAAATCAGCAAAAAGCGTCTTCATGTCCATATCTATTTATGAGTCTGAGTTCCAGTCTCCAGTCGGTGTTCCCCATTTTGGGTAATGACATTGCCATGGTCCGTAATCCGTGGTCCTGAGCCAATGGCTTGACCTTGCTGCTTAGCCACGTAAGCATTTGCATAACGGCAATTGTGACTTAATTGCTGCCGGCCCCTGACACAATTGTACGATTTGGGCTGGTTGCTGATTAGGCAACATAAACATAGAACATAATCGTCTATCTATGTCGATGTCGATGTCTATGTCTTAGTCTTAGTATGTGTGTGTATGTGTGTAAGTGATGCGGGCGCCAGGAGTTCAATGTCAATAATTGAGCATGGCGCACACAGCTCATAAATAACGGTGCAGTGTCATTGCCAAATGGTTTGGGCCGTCCAACAAGTAGGACGACGACGAATCAAGTTATTAACAATGCGCCAACATGTACGTGGACTCTGAAAATGGACGAACGTGACAAATACCAGAAAAGCCAGGCATCGGTCCAGGTTACAGCACCAAATGCCACCGATCCCCTTTTCTTCACCCCCTTTCTTGCTTCAGCTGCAATCCAGACGCTGGCCAATGTTTGCATAAGCAGCAGCAGCAACAGCAACAACAACATCACATTGTCCATCATCTAGGAAGGCTGGCGGCAGGCAGGCAAGTTGCAAAAGGGCAAACGCGTTGCAACGCCGCCAACGTTGTTGCCTCAACGTTTTGGCTGCAGGCCAGGCTGAAAAAAACACCGTTAACATTTTATTTGACTAAAATTGCCTTTAATTTATTGCTGACGTGGCAGCATTTGCATGTGGCATGAACAACTGGCTGCGACTATGACTGCATCGGCAATGTGCCCAGTGCCTAGTGCCTTGTGCCTTGTGCCTTGTGCCTTGTGCCAGTGGATGTGGATGTGGGGCCTCGAAATGTTTTCATTGTTGATTTTGCAGAGCATTTCTGCCGCCCGTCAAGTGCCACTTGTTCTAATTTTTCCATTTCAAAACCAATCAGCGCATTGCATTTTGCCTCCACTAGTTGTTGTTGCTGTTGCCATTGCCGTTGTTGTTAGGTCAGGGACCCGATGTCAGTGCCAATGCCAGGGCCAAGTGTGCAGAACCATAGCGCACATGCAATTGGAAATCGTAGCCTAGACCCTCTGGGCCATGTTTCACATCATAAATAATGTCGGAGACGGAGAATGAGCATTTTTAATAAATCAATTAAACGGCGCATTGGCACATTGTCTGGATTCTGGATTGGGGCTGCTACTCAAGTTGCCAAGATCGTTTCCCGCGAATCTACATTTCTCTTTGGGGACGTCGAAGCCAGGAAGTGTGGCCAAGCAGCAACAGCAGCAGCAACAGGTACATCGATGATTCTGGCAACAAGTTAAGGACATGCCTGCCCGCAGTACAACGAGCCGAACACGTGTTTAACATCAACTGCAAAAGTATCTTGGCACGTACATGAAAATATTACACGAGATAAGAGCCGAACTGCTGCTGGGGCTGCCGTGTGGGTTAGGTTTGGGGTTGGCCCTGTATAACATCCGCATTTTAATGGCCATAGAATGACCATAGCCATGGCAAATTAGAATGCTCGCTAAGCAAATGCGACGTAATTAATGCCAGAGCATAGCGAGCAACCTGTCAACGCAGCTCAAAATCAAAATAACAACTTGCGGTACATGTACACTCGTTCATGCCCACGCCCACCTTCACGACCACGCCCCCGCCCACGCCCATATGACAACTGACGACTCTCGACTACAAAGTGGCCAACTGTCATGCAATTAGCATTTTGTCCGGCAGCAACAAGTTTATGCAAAGTTTAATGCCAACAACAACTGCATCGACTGCTCCAAATCCTTGTCAAGAAACTTGGTCAAAATACTTAAGCTCAAGTTGCAATGCTCTTGCTTTGTCATCGAAGAATCGCAACCGGCAACTGGCAACTGGCAAACTTGGCAAACTGGCGAAACTGGGTCAGCATTCTGTCAGAAAGCATCAAACTGCTAAAGAATCTGTGGAGGAGTGTTGCACTCAGCTGGGTCCATCGATGCATTTGACATGCTATGACAGTTTTATACGCGCCAATTTGATGTCACCACCACCAACAACAACAACAGTCCATCGAGTAGCAACAGTTCCCCTGCATTGAGGTGTTGAAGGTGTCTAGGCCATTTGCATATTCTGTTTCGGCCTTTGTGATTGGTTTCTTTTCGTCTGCTGTTATTTTGAAGGCTGATCTTAACCATAATACGACTATGAAGACCAAAACCAAGGTAAAAACATGTTTACATTTCCTGAGCTACCTTTAATTAAACAGAATACTAAATATCTACATATGTGCACATACCTGAGTGTAGCAACTTTATGGAAATTAGTTAACTGAATGTCAAATATTATTTTTAAAGTAAAACATATTAAATTCAATATTTAATGAACACATATAAAAACAATTAATTTAAAATACTTGAATATTAATTGGGACGTTATACAATTGAAACGTTTACGTACTTACCACCAGATCAAACCAGATTTCCAAAATATAATATGTGAATAAATGTTTAAATTAAAATTTGAATTTTTATTAATTTTTTCAGTCAGCATTTTTAGGGATTTATAAAATGCATGCCTCTGACATTGCTATAAATTATATCTAGATAAGATAACATATTAATTACGTGTATTTATTTTTCTATAATTTATTTAGCAATTTTTTAGCACCTTGCGCAATTTTTGCATTTTGAACTCACTATATACATATGTACATATAGTACGTATGTAAATTTATATACTTTTCAAAGCTCGAATATGTATTTGACAAATGAATAAGACTTATTTAATTTATGGTTTTAAGTAAAAGTTAAATGTGTATATAAGTATCAGTAAATTGCATATCTTAATTGTTTAGAAGCTATTATAAATTCAAGCCATAATTAAGATTCTATTGACAGCAAAAAAATTGTTTGGAACAACAAAAAATCTAACGGCAGTTTCAGCCCACGCTCAACAGAGCAAGTAAATGTTAAGCTTTACAGCTGTTGTTTAACAGAGAGAGAGAGATAGAGAGAGAGAGAGAGAAATGTTAAATTTTAAACAAGCTAACGACTTAATAAATTACATTAGAAGCAATCAACTGTTTGTATTTCAATTGTTGTAAAATTTCGGTAAATAATGTTTATTGATTTAACTATTAAGCCGCCACACGCATGCGCACTTCTACATAGAAAACACATCGCCTGCAATGAGATCTTAAATTACAACAACCACGTTATCTAGTACAAGCAGCCCATGGAAAGTTGGAGGCAAAGGCTAACCACGACTTGGACTAGGAGACTAGGAGAATGGAGAATGGTAGTACATGGGCAGCAATTGCAATCGCCCTGACCTCACAACAAGCCGGCGCTGTTGACGTTGCCGCCTCGTTGGGATCCCTTAACGCCTGCGATAATAGTACTCTCGCTCTCTTTTTCTTTCTCTCTCTCTCTCTTACTCTCAGTGCCTCTCGCTTGTGATGTGCAATTTCGACACTTTCAAGATTTTAGTATAAAAATTTGCCATAAATAAGTGCCGCAACGTGTGTCTATGTACGTATTTCTCTAAATGTATTTGAGTCTTATTGAGGTGCTTGTCTATGGAGGCTGTGCCCTTGCTTGTTACTTGTTGTTTTTGTTGTTGTGTTCGTTGTTACTCTCATTGTTGTTGTTGAATGTGGAAACCTACACGCACGTCCAGCCTGATGATATGTACTTTCGCAAACATAACTGACATGTTTGCCTAAGAGGCAATAAAATAAATCCCAAACTAAACACAAAGCCAACTGGACAACGTCCACTGTCCACTGTCCCAGTCAGTCAGGCAGTCAGGCAGTCTGAAAGTCAGAGAGTCAGCTAGGCAGCTAGGCAGCTTTGCAGTCCGGGCCAGAGATCGCACGTGTCGGACCAGCAAATGAAGTTAACTCAATCATGGGCCTGGCAAGGGCAACGTGTTGCTCGGCAATAGTAAAAATGTTAGAATAACTTGTATGAAATTTATCAAGGCTATCATAGGGACTCGTTCCACAGCAGACACAAAGGGCAGCAGCAGCCGCAGCAGCAGCCACTGCGGATGCAAGAACAGCAACTGCCTGCCACACGCTCAAGGGAGCAACAAAGTGATATTTATGCCAATTGCTGGCTTATAAAACTGACCAGCTACATGCGAATGCGAATGCGAATCTGAATGCGTGTGTGGGTCTTAGAAGTGCCAGTAGATGTGGCTAGGGATAGCATATGGGCATAGGCATAGGGATAGGGCATCTGTAGGTTGTATGTTGTAGTTGCTGCTGCTGTTGTTTCTTATGGCCGCTTGCACTTTGGCGCAAATACAAGCGGACACAAAGGTGAATTCAATTTATTACGAGAGCATTTCAAACTCGAAGGTTGAAGTTGAGCTGAGTCCAAGATGTTGTGTTGTTCTCTGACTGGCTTATCAGGGCAAACTAATCCTTGGGCCCAAAGTAAATGCAATTATGTGTAGTTTATGCGCTCGCTGGCTTCATACTTTTGCCTGATTGACACATAAATTAGCGATGCATGCAAGACGATAGCTACTGCCTTGATTTGCTTCGCTTTGGTTTAGTTTGTTTCTCGATTTGGCAGCGTCTGTCTAACTCTAACGAGCTGGCCCACTGAAAGTGTGTGCTTCTGGTCCGCCCCATCGACGGGTCGTCTGGTTAACTGATAAGCACCTGATTGTTTTCCATTTTCCATTTTCATTGCCATCAGTCAAGGCGGCTAATTAAGCGGGGCAATGCAATCAATGTTTTCACTTAAGTGCAAGTAAATTTCACAATCCATGGACTCCAACCATATCACATGCTCCTTCTTATTCTCATTCTCATTCTCAGTCTCATTCTATTCTTATGCCAAGCTATTGCAGCTGTGCAGGAAACAGCAACCGGAGCAGCAGTATTTGTTTTCAGTTAGAATGTCAGCGTTTGGACGCTTGAACCAGAAGCTGGCATGGCAGGTCATTAGTAGTTGTCAATGATGGCGTGATTTGTGCAGCACTTCCTGGGGATTGGGCCAGTATTTTTGCCCAGACACATACATATACAACTTCTCTCCCAGCTTCCAGCGACTTTTAATTACATTTTTTACATATTTTTGCGTACGCATTGACAACAACAAGTCAAAGTCAAAGCATTTGCCGCCTGCCCACGTAGCAAATGCAGGAATTTATAGACAATGCAACTACTTCAATTATGGCGATAAGACATTCAGGCTGCAAAGATCCCCCCTACAATCTTAATCCCCCCCTCTCTCACTCACTCTTGTGGCAATGTCTTTTGCATAAAAATGTCGAATGTCGTGCGGCGTTTGTTACTTATTACATGCGACTGCGGCGACCGATATCGATATTGTTTGCTCCATACCGATCACTCACACACACACACACACACACACACACGAAGTGTAGCATAGTTAGTATGGTTTACTTGTATAGTATACCGTAGCGTACAACTTGGTCTGTCGCTAAATCGACCTTCAACTTTGTTTGCAACCTTGTTAGTTAGTTGTACGTTGTGTGTTTTGTGTGTGTTTCGGTTGCTGTTTCTGTGTTTCTCTGCTTTTCCCTTTTATTTTTATATTTCTTCTTTTTTTTTCATTTGTAACTTGCAGCGTGTTTTTCTTTGGAGTTCGGCGCAATCGCGATCACTTCTCTTGATTGTATGCGGCGCAAAGGCAACGCCTCCAACACCGCCGACGTCATCGGCACGCAACTGACAGCAGCAGCAGCAACAACAGCAACAACAACAACACCCTCCACAACAATTGCACGACAACTAAACACTGTCACAACTGACTGACAACAAAACTGGAGCCTAGCACTTCTGGGAGCTGTGCATTCTGCAGGCTGCGTTTTCATTTTCGTTTGCAGCCGCAGCGAAATTTGTTGCCTCCGGGGCATGTTGCAAATGAAGCCAATCAGGACGACGACATGGTCTCTTCTAGCCATCATTAAATTGAAAATAAAATAATGCACTGGCCTCTGCCTCTGTCGCGCCTGCTTTAATAACTTTGTCCTCGGCAGTATCGTTGTCCACGCATCTTGTAGCGTTGGCTGCAACTTATTGCTCTATTTTGGCGCTTTGCGAACAGTTTCGATTTCAGTTTCACTTTCAAGCTCCATTGTTTGCAGCCCCATTTGCTGCCCATCATGTTAACAAGCCCTTGGAGGCAACGCCAACTCAGCACACTGAAACCCTCTGGAAACCCATCAACAATGTAAACGAGCCCGCAGGGCAACATTGAGACTGAGACTGAGACTAGTTACATACTGCAGTCAGCTGCAATAAACAACTTAAACGACATCGTCTATGAGTGGGCAGCAGTTCAGCAAATCAGCAAAGTCACAATCACCACACAAATTCTGACCCAAAAGTCCTTCACATTTTGCATGGAAATTCTGAAATTTGCGTCATAATCAGCACACAAAAAACTATACAAAATTGTTGCAGTTATCTCGTGACTCATCAACATCAACATCAGCATCAACATCGTCATCATCTGCAGACAGACTGCTCAAAAGCAGCCCGCATGCTGAAGAACAGGTAATCCACACATAACAAACGGAGATCAAGATCTGCCACAATATCTAGATGATGTGACGTCACAAGGTCGTCGCATGGCATTGCCATTGATTGTGGAAATTCCTGTGGAGTAACCACAGCTTATATAGCCTGATATATAACAATAAATATTCCATCTATATGTATCGTATATTTATAACTTTTTAACACTTGACTGTAGCCAGCTGCTCGTTGCCAGGGAATAAACCAGCATTTAACGCAGCTTCGAGCAACATTTTTTTGGCTAGCCGCAATATTGTTCTTAAGTATAATATATTAATTGTGTGGTGATCTGGTTAAACTTGTTTCAACTTTCGTACGTGTGTAACGGTAAATCTTAAATACATTCTGCATATTAATGATAATTAAGGCAGCTTTGCTTTTTAATATATTGTTGCATTGACATTTGGGATTATCATTTTAGGTGCAACCTTATGACAACCCGTCTTTATCACTCCCTGTCTCTTTCTGTGCTGTGTTACGATACGTGTGTATATCATTTCAATTTCAAATTATTTTTTTACATTTTATTTTAGCAGCATTTATAAATAGCAACAAGTCTGACGGTTCTAGTCTGAAGTGCTTAACCAAGCAATACCTTATAATTAATTATTTTTGATACACACAGCTTCTACAAGTGTGATTTACAAATTTTAATACCTCTATCAGAATGTAAAAATTTAAACCAGAAATATAAATTAAAAATTAATTGTGAATTTCCATTAATTAATTTTGTTAATCCAGCAAACTTTGCCATACAAACTTAATTCAAACTATTTTTTCCACAATTTAATCACACTCATTTGCTATATTCAATTATTACAGGGTATGCAAAGTTATTAAAAGTGAGAGAAAAACTGAAAAATCGAGCATTGAACTTGGTGCGTAAAACTCGTGTTAAAAAGTGAACTTCAGATTGGCAAAACATAAAAAAAATATGTCTTAGTACTTGTCAGTTCCAGTTACCAATTGTAGAGCACTCAGACCAGAAAAGTGCTGGGCAAGCGTCAACTTTTGGCATTTTTGTTCAAAATTTGTCAAACAGGTTTAGGCAGACACTAAATAAATAATAAAATACTAAACACATTTTAGCGAGCATAGGATTTAATAATTAAATATTGTGCTTTTGTGTGAGCTGATAATTTATTTGTATTTAAGAATACATTTCAAATGTTTCACTCATTCAGTCATGACTGGGACCGAACCGGATATAGAGCTAGGGTTCATGCTAACACCCGTATACGATGTATGTATATGATATACGTAGTATTAATCAAGTATGGTATTATGTCATAGGATAAGTGGCTAACTTGTTGGCTAAAAGTGAAACCACTTCAATGTAGCGTTCTCAAGAAAAGTGAAATTTCAGCACAACATCAATAATAAGAAGATAATAATGATTGATCGCTCGACGTTCATGCAAATTTGTTAAATGCAGCATAATCTCAGATGTATGGTTAATTCAATTATTAAATGAAGCTTTACGTTTGCCCCGCAGGCAAAGTAAAATATGCGAATAATTATTATAGAATTTACGTTTGATACGTTCTCTGGGAGATTAAGCATTAACATTAAATAAATACACAATTAAGTTGAAAATAAATTGTATATCACTGGCAAAATATTTGCTGCAGATGCGAGACAACTAATGCTACTTGAGCAGGCCTACAAGCAATTAATGTCGCATTCGAGTGTGCAGAAAATAATCGACAACTTTAAATCAATTAAAAAATTCAAAATCATATTCACTGGCGGAAGTAAAAGCGACAGACAGACAAACTGCAGGAGGCAGTCGACAAAGACAGACAGATAGACAGTCCATGTTTGATGCTTGGGTGGGTTAAAGCCATTAACATTGGACTATGACTCTGATGGTACAGATATGTACTCGAGTTTCATTAATCTTCCGTTTTGTTTGTTGTTTTTGCTCAATTTGGTGCACACAATATAAATAAACGCTCATGTCTGTATATCGTACACACAAAAATATATTTACTTTGTTTATAAATAACAAAGCCAAAAAGCCAGAGTCTAAGCACACCCGTTTTAATTTTCTGCATATTAACCAAATAGGAAATCGCGCTAATTGCTTGGCGTCGCTTTTTTGTTTTGTTTAAAACTAAAAGTCAGTTCAATATGCCCACGCCTAAGCTCGGCTCAACTTGGATCGGATTGGATCGATCATTGTATGTAGATTACGTTAGCCAAATGATGCTCAATCAAGTCAAATGGTCAATGGGCAACCAGACATAGATTTCCAGTTATGCCGCACTCGTCGAGCTTTACTGCCAAGTAAGTCGCGTTGGGCCTTGTGAGAAGTCTATTAAATTATGCCATTAAATAGTAACAAATTAATAACAATTAAAGAGCTCAGCACAACAGCACATTCATCAAATAGTCAAAAACTAGTTAATGTTGGTGCCATCAGAACTGTGAATATGAAAAGCAACAAAACTGGAATATATATTTGTATATACTCGCACTCGTATTAAAAACGAAAACAAATCACTTTTATTTTCAGTTGTTGGGAAGCTGGAAAGCAGCATTAAAAAGAATTAATAATACCCACAGATTTTGCTTTTTGACGGTTCCAGTTATTCTCCACTTGGTTATTTTTAAGCTCTGTGCTCATGTGAAACCAAAAGTAAGCACCATCATCAACAGCAGGAGGATGGGGAGGAGGTGGAGTTCAAGTCTACACACCTTTCGGTTTCTTAGTCCGGCCATTCTTAAGTACGAATATATATGAACTATAAAGATTGATATCATTGCCTGATGCCTGATGCCAGATCGGATAACTAACTAGCATAGTAGCCGTTGTTTATATTCATATACTCGCGCTTTATGCCTTGACGTAAGCAGCAAGACCACACAAAAAACTGGTTACAAAAGACGCCAGATTCTAATTGTAAGTTTTAAAATTTTTGGCTGCCGGTGCTGTAGATGTTGTTGGATGTCATAAAATTTAAACTTTTGTCGCTGATCGTATTGTTTGAGATTTCTTCATGTTTATTCAAGGCCGAACACAGGCCATGCCATGGCATGCCAGGCCTGTCCACGTCAGACCAGACCAGACCAGGCCAAGCCAGCCTGTTTTGGGGCGCATAGCATTATTTGCATACTCACACACATTAAGGGGCTTAGAAGAACTTACATAGTATTTAAGCATACACACGAGCATGTTGTAGATCAGATTTAGCAACTAGTATGCAGATTAAGCAATCACAAGCTTAGAACGTGTTAGGAGCTCGCGTGATCTAAGCTTCCAATAAGATCACCATTAATGGCATAGTACTGCATTTAGAGATCAACTTGGCAACCAAAGCCATGCTTTGTGGCCGACTAGCTGCGACTAAATGCAAGTTCATAAATCAAGCGACTATAAATAAGTCAAACTTAATGGTCTAAAAACCTCGGCCAGCACATAAGCTGGAGTTGATAACGCGGCATAATCACTCACATAACTATTTATAGAGGCGACGGTAAAATATTACTGGCAGGTTCAAAAAGTCCTTGCTCATAATTTTATGGCACTGCGACACCCAGGCTGGAATGGCCTAACGCCAGCCAATAAAAATGTATATACAATTGCACTGTAAGAAATTGCATTCCAATTCCATTCAGCCATGTAAAATTGCACTCGAATATTATTAATTTTTTAGCTCATCAAATAACATATAAGATCACTTTTGGAAAGTAAAGATTGTTTATTCATACTCGTATATCGAATTTAATTGTTTAATGACTTCAAATGAAGCACTTTCAAACTGTCATCATTTGCAATAACATTTAGTTGTAGCTAGAAGAATTGGACGAGTGTAACGTCTATTTATTTATCGCCTGCTACTTGTAATTGCCACAAATTGTATGACATTTTTATGCCATTTGGCCGGCTCGGTGTGCATAATTGATTTACGTGCTGTTTGTGTATTTGCCGGACTAGTAATAAATTTATATTTATGTGCCACAGTAGCCACAGTTCTGAGGTGCCTTATCGTTTTCGCTTTCTGTCTGCCCGGCAGGGGCAGTCCAAGTGGACACATTAATCAGCTGCCACTAAAAGACCAAGTGAGAACTTCCACGACCACGCCCACACCCTGCCATGGGATGCGCTCTAATGGCGGAGATAACTTTATGTTCTGTATATATTTTCTGCTATTACATTGTTGCTTATAAATCATCGAATGCTCCTACTTTAGCTCGACTATGATATGATGATGTTTCGCTGCAGTTGCAGCTTTTGCCCCTCCCCCCTTACCAATCACTATGAGTATCATGAGATGGCAATCAAGGCGAGCGTTGAAACTGCAATTTACACAATCAGCCATTTTAATCTATGAGCATTAATTAGTTTACTTAAAGTGACTTGCTTGTTGATTTCAATGCAGCTTATTGCATACTGGACAACTTAATTGCTTTAATTTGATATTAGCTTACTTGCCATCATATCGAAATGTGAAAAATAAGAGCTGCCAGCTTAATGCGTTCTGAGCTAGCTCCGATATGAACATTGTAGAGATTGATTGGAGCATAAGATAACAATATAAATAATTTACCACAATTAAACAACGATATGTATTTAATGTCTTTATAACAAAATGGGTTATGGTGGCAGTTTGCTGCTATTTATCGACTATTATTGTATCAGAATAATGAATATTTATGGCTAAACAGTAATCAAGATTTTATAGCAAAATTTAATGACAAACTGACTCGTTCATAACTGTTTGTCTAAAAGATGTATAAATACAACAAAAAGGCTAACCACAAACTGGTTTCATTTTATGCAGGTTTCCTGTATTTAAATTGTAGAGAAATTCGTTAATATTTTATCACAATGTTAATTAAGCCGTAGTGTAGACTTCAACCAAAATATGCAAGCGGAACTGTTGGCATTCACAATTGATATCACTTGGAACCAGAATGAACTTGGCCAGTTCTACGAGGTATTGCATTTGGTATTCACATTTGGCTTAATTATATATTTAAAGCTGACATTTATTATAATTAAAGTTACAGACTGCATTCTCGGTGTCTTGTTCAGTTCTTTGACTTGGACTTATTCTATAGCTGTGCTAATTTGCTTGCAACTTGATTAATAAGTTGCCATAAGTTGCTATCACAAAACAGCAGCCACCAACACGAGACCATTCATCTTCTAGACAAAAGACCATCGCCAAGTTCTTATGTTAGGTTGTTCCAAGTTCCTTCAGCTGCCGCCAATTGCGGCGAGTTGTGAGTTTCTCGCGAGGTGCTGAAAACGAAATTCATTTGGCTGCAACGTGGCCTTGAGCATGAATTATGTGTGCAATTACTCTTCAGGTTGTCATGCCCTGGCTCCGGCTACAGCTTCAGCTACATTCACAGTCTCACTCACAGTCACTTGGTGATCGTAGCTTATGTCTGTCTGCGATGCTCTGTTTCAGTTTTAACTGCTGCCGTTCTAATGCCAAGTAAAAGTGCAAGTTGCCAGTTACGATTATGGAAGTGTGCCACTTGTTGCGTGTGCCTCTTCTGTCTACTGTGCCTGTCTTCTTTCTAATGGCGCCATACGGCTAGCACCATAGCCTGCGGCTAGTTGGATGGAGGATAGAGTTGGCATCGTTGGCACTTAATTACAGCTTGTTGGTTATGTTGCAAGTCAGCGTGTTGCCTGGCACGTTGCAGTTGCAGTTGCCGTGTGAAATGAATGTTGGCTGTCATCGCGTTTGGTGCATGTTGTTGATATCATCGAACATCGAGCTGGCCCCGGTGCAACCTCTGCCAGTCTGCACTGCACTGCAGCGATAGCCATCGCCATCTCTGTCTCTGTCTCGTTTACTTTTGTGATATGTGAAAAGTCGCCACTGAGTCAGCATCATAATCTCTGGCCAACTTTTGACAAGGCACAAGTCAAGGTTGTGTATCCAACCAAGTCTTGTTAGAACACTTGTCAGCTAATTAATACTCGAGCATTCCGGGCAATGCCACACATCACAATTTCATCAATTAGCGTATGAAGCAGCGGCACACATCTGAGACTTTATTTAAACACTTTCAACTTGTGCTACGTCATCGCCATTGGTTTTGGTTTTTGGTACAAAAACAATTGTTTTTTTAACACATTTGCTTAATGTGCAAGCAAATTGTGTTTTAAATTATAACAAGCTAGATATTTACACGCGCCCAGAACTGAAGCGAGGTAACTCTTTGCAGGTTTCCCAAGCGCCAAGGTTAAGTTGCCAGCTAATAAGTTGATTTCCAAACGCGGAAATTGCAAATAACTTGAAGCAGTCGCTCCGTTCAATTAACGCCCCAGAAATCTGTTTCCCATCAAACAAAAATTCCACAATTCATGCCAATCAGAAGTGCTACTGTTTCATCTACCCTGTAAAGTTGTTGCTCTAAAGGAAAGGCCACTTGGCAGGTCAGATAATGTTCTAAATGATGTTTACTTTTTAAAAGAATAATCAAAGTTTTTACTGCTTTTATCCTTAAACTTACAATAATTAATTTTTGTTTACCCTTCAATATTAAAGGGTATTTTGATAGCCATTTATGCATCTGTTTCTTGGTAATCTGGGTGGGAATCGAACATGAATTACATACCTGACTTTTTAGGCGTAAACAAACCCATTCCGGCTCAGCTGTGGAATTGCAATGCGTCGTCTTGCATGCCAACAAGTAAAATAATGTTGTGAAATTGGCAGCATCAAGGTCTTTGGACTGCGGTGACAACCTGTAGCTGAATCAAACAGTTTTGACCTTTACTTTGGTATCTCTTCATTTTGATGGTGTCGTTGACATCTTGTTGCTTTTTGTATTATTTTGTATCAACTCCAATTTATGTTACGTCATTTGCAGCTGACGTGAATCATGAGCTGTTACTCTTTCGGTTTCAGTTACCTGTCTTTAGCTTGTATTGTGTAACAGGCATTGACTACTTCCGTTTGAGTGAAGGACTTGTGATTGATCGATTAATTCAGTTGATTGAGTGAGGCGTGAAAAGGGCCTGGCGTGTCACAAAATAGAAATAGATATAGAAATAGAATTCCATTGTGCATACATGACGTATGCGCAATATTATATGTTCTCTCGACGCCCATACAAACATAATTTGCTTATCAATCATACGCAGCGTTGTTACGCTTGATTTTTTGCTGCCCACGCTGTGCACTTGAGTTTGCGCCAAGAATTTTTGTGTGTCAGCGCCGCACGAATTATGGCTTTAAATCGCATGATGAACAAACAAGACAAGACTACACAAGACATGAAAAGACAAGACGAGACGAGCAAATAAGTACAATACACGCACAAAACGATCGTTTAACTGTTGAAGCTGTTCTAGTGCCATGCGGAAATTGCTTGTTGTATTGGTTGTGGAACATGCAAAAAACAAAAGCGCCCAAACACGCGCAAATAACAGCAGCCAACAATTCATTATTTCTACTATTATTATTGCGCCAGAGGAGCAGCAGCATCGACAAATAATTAAACATAAATCGTCGTTTAAGCTTCGCTTTTGCCCAGCGGCCATCGAGACTCAATTCTGTGAAGTCAGACTCTGATTCAATTCGATTCGAAGTCCAAATCGCACTCGATTGAATTATGCATTGCTTCGTCTGTCTGCCAGTCCAATCCACCCGATTAGACACGATGATCAGAATTTACAAATGTTTTCAACTTGTAGCTACAAAATGCCACAAAGCACTGACAAACAACAACTACTATATTCGAGGTCTTCAAATTTGCATACGAACGCTGCAATATAAACATTATTTTGCGAGTGTAGCACAAATTTGTCATGACTCGTGTTACGCATCAAGGGAATAAGTTATATAAATAAATGGCATTATTTATGTTTAACATGTTTTTCGATTCAATGCAGTAGAAGAATTCAACAGAAATAGCTAAAATTTGAAAACGATCTTAAAATTTATCTCAACTGCAATCACAATATAAATTAATTAGCTCATTTCAGACAACAGTTGTAAATGTTTATTCTGGCCAAAAATGGAATGGAAATTCAATATGTTTGTACTATAACAGACATACTCGTATGCAGCTCAGACTATCATCGAGTTAACTCTATTGATTTATAGATCGTTTCCATCTAGGTTTGTTATTAATTGCACTAATAAATCTTTTGGAGAGTGTACATGCTTCGGTTTGCCCAAGTTGGTTATACTATGTAGTAGGTTCTTATCTTTCCACACACACACTGCCATATCACTCAAGTTGACGCGTCGCGTTGACGTTTTCTGTTGCCATTTGGTTTGTTAGCCATTTGGTTTTTCTCTTCGCCTATTTCCCAAGCTGCTGCCACTTTTAGCTTGTAATTTTACGAAACCCTTTTCAGACTTTTTTGTTTTGTTGCTTTTTGTCTGTCGCAAATTTTGTGGCCGTTTCTCTTTCGTTTTGTTTATCAAGTTTCTTGTGTAGCAAGGTCGTTCATTGGTCCGCAGTTGTTGCTGTTGTTACTATTACAGTTGTTTTTGTTTAGTGCTGTTGTTGATGTTGTTGCTGTTACCGTGCGACGCCAAAGCAATTTGTAATGATTATTAAAACAACGGGCCCACTTGGCATGCCCCGACATACCCATGATACCCATGCTAAACAAGCCATACTATATTTTATTTGGTTTTTTCGTTACAAATTTGTACATTTACGTTGTATTTCAGTCCTAACCATTCACCAAAGCGCTAAACTGTTGTTGTTACCATTTTAATTGAATACAATAACAAAGAGCCAGACAGATAATAATAACAAAGCAGCAGCTAAAATTATATTGGATTACAACATGACCAGTTCAGCAGACACCCCTCCTCTAATTCCCTCCTTCAAGCAATTGCCCTCTGCTCGCATTATTCTTGGGCAATTATTACCACATATTTTTGTCTGTGCTTTTTTTTTCGTTCTGATTGAATATCCATGAACATTGATTACGCTTATGACAGCCGGTCACTTGAGAAGTTCCATAGCCAGCAGCAGGTTTAGACATTCCACCATTGAGCAGCACACGAGAACTGTATCACGAAATGAATGGAACACTCGATTTTCAACACAATCTGAACTTCTTTGGTTCAACAAAGAAAGAACTTTCAAGCTAGCGAAACCAGAAAATATTCATTGTTGCTAAACGAAATTTATTGCATTTAATTCAATTAGTCAAACATTAAACAAACTTGAATTTGCTTGCGGTTAAGGTTAAAGTTTGCAATATGGAAATAAAAATTAAATACTGACAACGAATGTATTTTGACTAAAACTGGAAATTTGGAATTAAATTTCCAAATTTTATATTTATTCTGTTTTTTCTATTGAATTGCTAATTTTATTTCTCTTTCAACCTTTTATTGATTGCTTGAATTTACTAGAACGACTTTCATAATAGATAATTAAATTCGAATTATTTAGCATTTCATAACCGTTTTAAGAGGGATATGGTTATAATATGTTTTCAATTAAGAGATTAAAAGTTTGCTATCTTTTTACAAATCAATAGAGTCAAACATTTGAATCGCTATGTCAGCTACCTTGCAGCGTTCTTTTACAACTGTATTAAATAACAATTTTAGATTTGAACAGCTGACAATTTTTGTGGTTCAATTTCAGTAACCTGTCTTAACAAACAATGGTATATTGCCACACCTACATGCAACATGAATCACGCAATCATTCCACACAGACTCATAGACAACAACTGTTTGCATAGTGCATAGTTTGGTTATGGATTTGAGCTAAAATACGAGTAAATTGCATTTAGTTGTATAAGCCTTATAAGCCAAATGCCATAAATGAACTGAATTATGTCGCTCGTTGAGTTAATCAAAAAGCTGATGCCAAATAAAGAAGCTTGAAGTGGTTTCGTGTAGAGAGAACTTTTGTTGCCGGGAAATACCCGATGAAGGAGAAGCCAAAGAAACAGAAACAGAAAAAGAAACTGAAACTGAATCACAAAATAGCAATCAGCTTCAACATCCGCAAACGGAGCAGCTGAGTCCAGTCAAATATATAAATCAAACTAATTCACACGCCCAAAATAAACCAAAAAATTAAAACAAAAAAAAAACCGAATAAAATCTTAAATTGTACGTACAAATTGCGAGGCAATTGAACGAGCTGTGAATTATTTATGCTAAATTGAAAGCGCCGGTATGCTTATGGAAATCTTTTTTTTTGGGGCGTGTTAGCAACGTTCTTAATGCTCTGCACATTAGCATAAATGCTAAATTTACGTGCGTCATTCAATGACAATGGGAAATATATATTTTCTTTTTTTTCTTTCGGCTAAAGAACGGCACACAACCTCGTCGCTGAACTGTTGGCAATCTTCTGAAAGCCACGTCTAGGCGAGAGACAACTGCAAGCGTTGCCTCGACTTCGGGCAATGTCTTCGGCTGCGTCTCGTCTGGTCGCTTTTTTTTGGCACTCGTATCGCATTCGGGTTGCGGCTGTGGTTTTTGGACGTCTCAACGTTTGGTAGCTGTTGCTGTCTTCTGGCCTGCCACACCGTTACTTGGCCAGTTGAAATACGCAGCTTGGGGCGAACGGTTCTAGCGCGCGCTTCTTCCAGAGCTCACAGCTAGCTACAGCTACAGATACTAAAACTACTAACAGAAAGAACACAGAGAGCAAGAAACACAGCAGCCGTCGTCAATTATCGCGTCGTCCACCGTTCTAAACCTCGGAGAGTGTTGTGCAAATAGACAAAAAAAATAAATAAATAATAATAAACGGCTCATCGTAAAGCCCACAATAGATTTAAACAAATCCCGAAACAAGAAACAAATAAAAAAAACTGATAGTTTATACAAATATATACGCCTTGATTGATTGTGGGCGTTAAAGCCAAGTAGAATCTTCAGTGCATAGCATCATCGTTAAGTAAAACATCTTGGATATTCGAAACATTGCGCATACGCAGCGTTTCCCATTACAAAAGAGGGTGAGTAAACCAATTGGCAATAAATTATCTAAGCGTATTAATTTGATGATGCTGCTGGTTGCGATGCAGTTGCAACCTTGACATTTGGGGGAAATACAACATGCTTAATTTGTCATTCTTTGTTAATTAAAATCACAGCACGTTCAAATGCTTTTGATTGGCAGCTAAATTGTGCAATAATTTCTGAAAGTGTTTAAGACATTTTTGTTCATTGTTATTGGATTGTTGGTTGGTTGGTTTGACGCTTTGGCGTTTAATTAACGTTTTGCTGTGGCTTATAAATAAACATGTCTGGGCTGTGGTTTTATAGTGCATGTATGTGGATGTGCTAAACGCCAAAGGCCACTATAACAACAGCACTAGTTGTTGCTGTTGTTGTTGTTGTCCGTGAGTGTGAAATAAAAACTAAAGAGCAACGGCAACGCCAGCAGCAACCACTGTTAAGGCATTGTAGGCATGTAAATTACAAAATCAAGTTCGTTGCTTGCGCCTTTTGTTTGCAGTAGGCACAAAAGGTTCTGATGTTTGAAATAGAAACTAAGCCAACGCATTTAATAATCATAATAATGCTACCATACCAAACCATACCATATCATACCCATGCTACTATATACACAATGCAAAGTGGATAAATATTGTTGTGCAGCGATTATTATTATTGTTGCTTGGCAACCTTCAATGTACAACAAAAATAAAACCCGTTCGACATCAAGTTGGACAGCGTGTGCTTAATTTACGCCCAGATTAGCATTTACATTAATATAATTTCACATTTTTATTAACAAAATGTCAGAGTTAAGCGAATTTTTCGGTTTGCCTTGACAGAATTCTCTGTGCGTTAACCAAGCCAAGCCAGGTAAGCCGGCCGATGTAATCGGCAGTTCGACCGCAGCCCCAAAAATGGCCAAAAATAAAGTGAAGAACACACAAATCAGATGCGTAATACTTGTCCGCTTCAGAATCATAGTGTCGTTTGTACCTGTGACAGATGCTTATCGAACCACTCTGTGTCGTCTCTGGGGTCTTTGGCCTACGTTTTGTATATAGTATAATATTATATTATGAAATTCGCCATCAGTTTGGCAGATAAGTAGAAAGCCGCCTTTGATTGGGTTCTTTCCAAAGCACAATCACAGATTGGGTCTTTCGCCAAAAAACTGCATATAGTAGTTATAAATAGAATTGGTTTATCTCACGCTCATTTGCATGCGACCCAATTTGCATGGTACGCTTTGTTTGGTTTTGTGAATGCTCATAGCATGTATACATATGTACTATGTTTCGATTCCTAATGAATCAAACTTGAAACTAGCTCAACATTAATTTTGCTTCACTTCTTTGACCAAAAGCGAAACCAGTTCGTACATGCCCTAAGTCTTTTGCCCCTGAATTGATGAATTTATTTCAATTATACAATTACTTGCCAGAATTTTACACCAAATTAACGCCAACAAGTACGCAACTTATATGTTTTTAATGACACAATATGTATCTTAATAAATTACGGGCCATTTCATATTTAATTAGGAACTCGATTCACAGCTCAATTTTAAATTGAAACTGATATTAATGAACTCCAATTAAGCAGAAATCAGAGAGAAAAAAAACTATTGAAAATGCTCAAGTCGCAGAGGCCTTTGTTGCCGCTGGCTGGACGTTGTTTTTGTTGTCTTTTTGGTTATTATTAAATTGTATTTATATAGTATATTGTAGTTTCAAGTTTTATAAATGATACGCCGACAATTGGTCTGTCATCTGAGCTGCCATTGATTGGCAACTGAAAGGCGTCTTTTGGTTTAATGATGTAATTTCAACTTGTAACTTGAGCAAATGCAACAGCATCAATCTGATCAAAGTTTATGAATCATAAAAATGTATAAATTGTACGGGAGTAATGAAAAAAATTAACATAGTCAAATTGATATTTGACTAGCTGGTTAACTGACTGACTGTACGGTTGAGTAAAGAATGATGATGAATGACTAATTGAAATGAGATGCTGTCAAATATTTGAGCATAACGAGACAAATTTAATTAGCAGCCACGTTAAACATGAAATTCATAAAGCAAACATAATCGAAATGTTCGCATTTGCATTGTTCTGCCTTTTTTATAGATTCTTCATTCTCACTTTTCGATTTTGATCTTTTTTTTATTGTTTTCGGCACTTGTCAAAGCCTAAGAATAACCAAAAACAACAGCCAAGGCCCAAAGACCAAAGCGTGCACGTTCACAAAATTTTGCAAGTAATTTTATTGTGCACACACATTGAAACAATGCCGTGGCGGCTGTATAAAAAATAATCACTCAATAGTAATAATAATAACAATAACATCAACAAATAACAGCAACAACAAGAGTAGCAAACAGAAAAAAATATAAAACATAACAAAAGCGGAAGTTAAAGTCGCCTTCGAAGCCGCACGAAAGCGCTGTGTAATTTTTGTCTTTTCTCTTTCGCGCCTTCCTGGCACGAATGCGAATATGAATATTTTTGTGAGAATTCTCAACAGTTGCAAAAGACAGATAGACAGCCGATAGAGAAATAACTAAGCGAAAATATTATGAAAGCCCGCGTCGCTCGCGCGACTCTAAAACAAAAAATACAAGTGAAAATTGGAATTTATAATTTCGTGCCATGCAGCGCGGCCGATTTTCAACCGCAATTGCAACCCCCGCGACCCCCCGCCATGTGATCCATGGATGCATTTTGCCGACAGACCTGCCACTTGTCACTGAGGTTGCTATTGCCATTGCTATTGCTGCTGCAGCTACTGCTGTCTCTGCTGATGATGATGTAGCTGATGATGATGTAATGAGCGACATGCACATCAAGTGACAGAGCAAAAGTTGCGCATACGCCGCATTGTACTTGCGCCGAGTGCAAAACTCACAACACTCGAACAGGTCGAAAGCCAAGCAATGCAGAGCAGCCAAAGACTCAAGATAAAGATGTCTCGTTGCCGCTTCTGCTTACAAAGGATTGACCTAAAAAGCAAAACAGAATTTACTACGAATACTGCAGACTCTTATTAGAAGAAAATTACATAAGTATTTGCTTAATAATAGTTAATCATTATATCATTTAAAACAAGAGCTTCTTATAGTTAGTAAAACTTTCCTTTACCTGTGTTAAATGCTATCTTACTTTTGTCTTTGATAGCCTAAACAAACTGTATCTTAAACCTGTGAAGTCTGCTCTACCCTAGAAATTTAAATACAGCGTTATAAACATGCAACAATCTGTTACTTCTACCACATTATTTTGACATCTGCACGTGCTGGGCGACCTAAAAAAAAACTAAAACTGTAACTTGGCTATAAACGTACAACACCCATGGCTAAGTATATGGCATAGTACTTGGGTTTTCATGATATTGCGTGCCCCTTTTTGTTTTCAACAGGTAGCCATAGTCGTACCATATGTTATTTCAATTTATGTGCGCAGCTCACATGAAACAAAAAGTGAATAACAAAAGAAAAAAAAAAGACTAGAAAATAAAATGCCAACTCATAAAAATAATGTTTACCACAGTTATTGTTGTTGTAAGTCGTCGTCGTTGTCATTGTTGTTTGTTACAGTTGCGTTGAAAGCAACAGCAGCAACAACAATCACAAGTCACACTGTCACCCCCTGTGTCGCCCTGTTCGTTGTGCAAACCATTCCCAATTTATTTCTTGTTCTTTTCATTTGCAACTTTAAAACAGACGATATTATTAAAGAATCCATATTATAAATTGTTGCAGCTTTAGAGCTTTAAATTAATTAAGTCAATTGTTTGACGCGCTTGCTTTTTAATTAGAATGCATCTAAACACGATTGTTAACAGCGGCATGTTTGCAATATTTTTGCATATTGCTTTTAAAATTGATGGGCCCATAAAAACACAAAAGCCCAAAAAAAAAGTGAGCGCAATGCATAGAACTTTTGTTATATTTTGCAAACAAAGCAATTTAATAAAAGCCAAACTCGTTTTAGCCAAAGCAACAAGCCGGAATCACAGCCGGACATGTAAGGCCTCCTCACAGCCCATACCCCTCCCCCTGACAAAAAAAAGCACATAACGCATGAGGCATAAATGCTCTCACAGTTCAAGTCGTTTAGGTTTCCACTTTCAAGGTTGCAGCACACGCCAAGAACTTGCGCAAAAATAATGAAACAGAACAAACAGAAAGGCAGCTTGTACATTTTGCAGTGCATTTGGGTGTGGGTCTGTCGTACGCCCCACTTTGTCCACTTGAGGTTGACAAGACAGCTTACAAACACACACACGCAAAGCACACTCGCAACGCCAACATTTTGAAAGGCGCACAAAACCAAATTGCAACTAGTTTGAGTTCAGAGTGTGTGTGGCACAAGCCAAGTAGCCAGCAGTTGCGCAATTTGTGGCATGATTCATAAAAACCAATTAAACAAATAAAACAATGCCACTGTTTGCGCCATTCTGTGGCCACTCAGCAAGTTTTTCACTTAAGCCGCTTAGCAGCAGCGCACACAAAGGCAACTAGCGAAAAATAAAAGACTTCCTTCTGCGCAGGAACCAAACGACCTTGGAGACGTAAAACGAGAGAACGAGCTAAGTTTTACGCACGCAGAGAACAGTTTCAGAATGCGTTGGGGCTAAAAATAAACCAAGCTGGCCTGTTGCCGTTTTGCGACGGCCTTGGAAACGGACCAGCTTACATAATTAATTGCATTGAAGTTGAGGCTAGGCGGTCACATACACACTCGCATATCGCATATAACTACATACATTTATAGATTATAGAAATGTATTTAAGCTTGATTGCTGCTGGCATGCGGAAAATGTGCGCGTGCAAACGAAAGACTTAAGACACGAACTTGGCACTTGAGTGCGAATTGCAACGCATTGTGACGCACATCAATCGCAAAGCGACTCGACGAGTTCTCAATTAACATTTAATGCACTCTTAACAGCCACAGTGCGTACTTTAAACAACCTTTTCGGCTTTAAACTGGCCGCTGATTAATAAGATCCACAAGTAAACAAAACAAAACGCTTATATATTTTTTAAATTTGTTGTAGGTACATAGCTTATTACCTTTTTACACATAGTGTCGTCTTTCAGTTTAAACAAAAGAATTATAATATTAAGTGCAAATAAATCGGCGTCAAGATAAATAAGTTTTTGTGTGTGTAATAATTGGTTAATTTTAATGCATTTCCATATGGTGGCAACAACAGTAAGACTTCCAAAAGGCCAGCTAGCTAATTAAATTTCATGTATATACCTATGTATCTGCGAGCATGTGTTGGTGTGCCATGTGATCATCGCTAAAAAATCAACAGCACGTTCGGCATACAAAAAATGTTTATATATTAGTTAAAAACCAAAATGCCAGCAACAACAATGCAAAGAACTGTCAGGGAGCGAACAGCAAAGCGGTGAAAAGAACGAAATGCTATGCGTATATATTATACAAGACAATATAAAAAAACGATATATCAGCTGAGCAACAGAAACTTCAGCATTGTGGCGAACTTAATCACAGTACTCCAAAATAGAAGATGAAACAGTCTAAAGTTGAATGGCAATATTCCCTTTGGGTTTTTGGGTTTTTTATTTTCAGAAGGTTAAATTTGTGATCATTAAGCGAGTTGACTCATGAATGAATATGAACTATATTAAGCATACAATTTGCAGAATATTAAAGCAAAGTATCTGACTAATCAAAAGACACTATAAGTGGACATAAGTACATATGTACATGCATATGTAATATGTTATGTGCTCATATGTGGTACAAGGCTAGACTTCCATCAGATTGTGGGTGCGACAACATTAACAACAAATTAGCAACAAGTTCTGCGCTCTCAAATGTATAAACAGAAAAAACCAGTTGAAATTAGAAATTTATCAGGCAGGTAACAAAGTTTGGTGCGTGACATATATCAGTTTTATGGCCAATCTGGCTGTTAATTAAGAGCAACGCCAACGCAAATAGAAAGCCAGTAAGTCGATGACTTCAATCGAATTAACCGATTTGACCGCGTATACTTAGCATGCCCAGCGACCCGACAGCCATTAAATGCCAGCCAGCCATTCTAAACTATTAGGAAACACTTCATTTGAAATAGATCACGACTTGACTGCCCTACAGCTCATTTAGCTTGCACTGCATGTTGTGCCCTTAATTTATCAGTGGCTCAGTTGATGTGTGTCATTAGAAGTCCGATAAGTACATGAAAAGGTGCTAAACGCATAGTAATGCCTTTGCTTGGGTGGGCAGTAACTTCAGCTAGGAAGTTTTAAAGCACGGGCTCAATTGATTGGCTGCTTTGGTTCTCAGACTCACTTTCAATGTCTACTTATGTGTGACATACATATGTATACGCATTTATTGATAAATCGCATTTGGCCAGGCAAATTGAATGCCAATCACGTGCATGACCGCCAATACACCTGATATACCAAGCTGGTAGCTGGTAGTTGGTAGCTGGAATTTTGACACAAAACGTTGACAATGCGCATAAGCAAATCAGGTTGGTCGGGTCTTGACTGCTTGACTTTGAAACCGTTTTCAACATGAACAGAAATCGAATAAAAACCCAAAAAGAAGTCAAGAAAAACCGAGTAGGCAATTGAAATGCATTGCAAGTGTTGCTGACGAAAAATGCAAAATAAAAAGTTGAACAAATTGTCACCAAGGCACACGCAATTAGAGGCAGTGACATTGATAATTTAATTTCAACTATACAAACATTTCTATTAATACTAAACAAAATTCAATTTCAAAATCAAATGGCACGAACAGCAAACTCACAGTCAGTCAGCCAAATGTTGATGAAGTTCATTGGCTTGCAGATTGATTGGCTGATTGCTTAATAATCTTATACCGGATTAAGGTTTCTCTATGTTATACACATAATTTGATTCCTTTTCTCGTCTTGCACGCCAAACAATTTAGTCGTCGACCACATGCCCCCAGTCCAGATCTAATCATTTCAAATGGCGCTCAAAGAGCCATTCGCACCGCAGCAACAACGACAAATTAATTGTTGTAATTATATCCATGTGTGTATCTTTTTGTCAATAATAATTTGGAAAAACGCTCTTTTCAGAACATAACGAACACCCACACTAAAATGATTTCGCGCCGCAAGATTATATCGCGTTCCTTGGACAATTTGGACGCCATTGGGCAAGACGAGCAGGAGGAAGATGTTTGGCACGATCGCGAAAAGTTATTCCGCGTAAGTATGACATCACTTTAATTTGGTATAAAGACATTTATAATAATGCCTTAATTATTCTTTTCCTTCAGGATCACATCAATGAAGTTCTGGCCAAGTGGGAACAAATCGATGATGAGATTTGGGCTAAAATAATAGTTTTCGAGAAGAATAGGCGTGTAGCCAAGGCCTATGCCCGCTCCTCTGTGATAACCATAAATGGTTCTAAGCATGGCTTCGATGGCGTACGGTAAGTACTTTAGTTACCATAACTTTAAAGTAAATCACTGACTTTACGATCATTTTAGTATCGGTCTTAATGGCTTCGAGAATCCAATGCGTGATGCGGAGACAAAGGTCACAAAGAAGGCCATCGGAGATGGCTTTAAGATCAAAATGGACGACACTGGTAACATATTCATTAAGCGATATGGCAAGAGCAGTATCTATGTGAACAACACTTCATTTGCCAACGAGGAGACTGTGATTGGCGCTGACATCATGCAAATGCCACAAATGTCGCTAACTGCTGGCACCTCGTCCAAACTATTCGATATGAAGAAGTTTCAGACGAACATCAATCGTGAATTTGCACGGAACTATCCAGAACGCAGCCGCTTGGAGCGTCAGTGCCTATCAGCTGTATCGCTGGTCAAGTCAAATAATAATCTAATCAATACACCACTGTGGATAATGGTTATCAATGTGGTTGCCATGGATATGCTGAAGAATCGCTTGCAAACGCTACCCAAATCGATGGATTCGCTAGGCATGCGTGTGCCACTAACACACTCCAGCGAGGATCCCTACTCCACCATTGAAAGTCAAGTGGGTCTCATTTATCCCACACCGGCTGCTTCTGATGATTCGCAAAACTCGAGTAATTCTAGCAAGGGCCGACGCAGTGTCTTCAGCGCTGCCTTCCTCAACGAAAGTCCATATGTCCCAAAGGTAAATTAAATTAGAAATAAATCCTATCCAGAATTGGTTTTCAACTTTTTTTACATTTGCACAGCCGGACTACGAGGCTGGCGCATCCATGGCACCCATTTATGCGGAAAAGAAGCGACAGAAAAATACGCCGCAGCGTAAGAAGCAGGACGATCCCTATTACTGCGGACTGCTGGCACGCATTCCCAACTTTATTAAGTCCTCGAAGCAGCCATCCGCCAGCAAGCCCAAAAAGGAGCCGAAGATCTCTCGCAAGATTTCGGCGCAGCATCATCAATTCCTTTTGGCCGCACAGCAGCAACAGCAACAGCAACCGCAGGCGCCCATTCCGATAGCCACCTTTCATCACTCCTACTTTCCCTATAAGCTCTATCCGCCACAACATCGACTCTCGCAGTCACAGTTGTCACTCTGGGATGCGCGCAGTCTTATTAGCGCACATGGTAAGTGGCAATTGGATCACCTTTTCGAAATTTCTTTATTTTCTAATACACTAAATGTCTGTTCTTTTTTTGCAGAATGAGTAAAATGAGCAGGCCCTAATTTATTCATCGCCTAGCATTATCTAACAAGTATTTAGTCAAAGTCTACGTATTACATTTGGTCAGTGGAGTGCATTTCGTTCACATTTGTGATAAAATACACGAAATGCAGCCATTATTATCAGCATACTTTTGGGCGTTAGTAAAAATACGCATTAACCATAATACTAATTTACAGCCGTTAATGATTAGACATGAGAAGAGATTTAATGATTATGCAATTTGTAATAATTAATTAAAATTTTGCCATAGTTTTTAAATTGTTTAAGACTGAGAACGTCCTAGAGTCGAGTTGTGCACAATAATAAGCGATAATAAGCACATTTTATCAGCAAAATAGTGTGTGAATTGTCATAAGCAATTGTTTGCTAACTTTAGGCAAGTAACATTTATTGTTTTATTTCCTGTAAATACATTTCATATGTAAATAAGTTCGAATATTACACACATGTGAACACTATGTAAACGATATATTAAAAGAAAGTTTTCCAAACAAATAAATGTGATGTTTTTTTATTATTATACATCCTAAAATATATAGGAATGTACGTACATAATGACGAGGTCTGTCAATACTTTATTAAATACGACACAAAGACTTTCCATTGCAGCGCGGAAGCACAAATCGGAAAGACCTTTGGAAGCATAGGTTTTAAGATCCCGCAAGAAAAAATATAAAAAATCCGGTCTGCTGAGTACTAGTACTTCGACCTAACTTTTTGACTCGATAGTTTATGGCTGCATAACTTGACTCCATTCTTTTCAAAAAGCGTAATCGCGAAACTAGATACAAATTACTCCTCGTTGTAATTGTATTACTGAGATTTATGACACTACATAATGTTGTTAAGCTCATAAATATAGAATTTGATACTCTTAAACTTTAATTGGCACTTTAATTACTCAATTTGGCAATGACTTGCAGGAAATTATATGTACATATACTAGATTCGATGGACGGCAATTTTAAAAGAGGACGGTTGAAGTGGCAGGCTAAAATACTGAATTAAAACTGAAGGAATTGGAACAAATACTAGTTAATGTTAATTTACGTTAATAAAGTTTGAAATGAACTATTCCATTGTTTCAAATATATCGCCGATTTAAATTAAGGAATCAAAAACCTATCGATAGCAAGACAGTTGTTAATTTAACATGACTATGTTAAGTAAATCCAATTTGATAACAGTGTGACCACTTAGAGCAAAAAAAATTTTACACCCATCACTAATACAACCAAACTAGTATTTAAAGCAGTATATTTTGTAAAATTTTCGAAGCAAAATAGTTCACACGGCCACTTTGATGCTTACAACAAGTAGCCGCCTAAATAATTTACTGAATTGTATTATAAATATCAAAATACATTTATATAAAAAACCACCGGATAATAAAATTAATCTGACCCGATCAGTGAAGTTACTTACTTGATAACTAAAGCAAAGGTGATATAATTGAAAGTAAACGAGTTCCGTTGACATTCAAAAGCGACGCTAGTGCATCAGGTTAGCATTGTTATTTTACTTTATTTATTTCAGAAGTAGATTGTTTTTATTTTTGAAATCTCGAAATTTTTAGTACTTTTTAAAAATTCAGAAAATCTTTACTTGCTGCACCGTCAAAAAAAAAAAATGTTTGAAAGTGCGTAATGTTATTCAGGCATTATATTTAATTTATATTATACAATTTTTTCAGAGAGGAAGGAGCACATTGTGAATTTGTCCACCCCTGAACCCTTGGGCCCTAGTCAAATATCTGCAGCGCAAAACCATACTGGTCAGTCGATTGCCCATATGCTATTGACACCCAAATCCAAGAACGCAAGAAAGCCAGTCAGTCCCACCGAACATTTGCGTAAAATAATGCCACAACAAGATCGCAATGTTTTGCGTTTGCACAGCGACATGAATAGTGCCAGTGCCTTTTTACGAACCCGCGCCTTAGGTGCCTTAAAGTAAGCGCTAGAATTCGATTGTCTCAAAGATTAAAATATATAATTAACGTCTGCGTCCACAGGAATTCCAACAAAGCCTATGCCAATTTTGACGTTCCACATGATGGACAAGGTGTCAATTCAGAAGAAAAACGCAATTCTGTTTCCGAGCCAAATCTCGCCGTACTTTTAAAGGATATATGTGTTTACGTTGAGGTACGCACTGGCAATGACAATCGGTCGGAAGGGGTCAAGTCCGTCATTAGCAAACTGGGTGCCCAAGTGAATGATCGACTATTGCGGTAAGTTAAAGTAAAAGCTATACACAAGCTTTTTTATTTAATTGTATACATTCTTATTAATACGATCTGACAGAAACACCACACATGTGGTCTTCAAGGACGGCTTGTTGTCTACGTATAAACGTGCTCAAAGTTGGAGTGTACCAATTGTATCCATATTATGGATTGAGGCGTGTAAGGTTCAGCGTCGAATATGTGATCCCTTACAGTTTCCTATCAGCAATATCCATATGTATGAATATCCGGAGCTGTACGGTAAATTGCCGGTGAGTGGAAGTCATTGTAAATTTTCACGATTTAATTGTTCAATACCACTTACTGTTCGTAGCTATTTAATTGGTTTATGAGCATCGTAAAAATACCAATCTACATATAAATACTAGAGCACTTTCAAATTGATTAGTTGTTAAGTTGACAGCATGACTCTGATAAGAAACGCCGCATTATCAAGAAAATACGGTGATGATTCAGATAAGTAAACGAAGTCTATTCAGTTACGTTTACTCGATCATAGTACATGAAATCAGTTTCGATTGGTTCAGTGGACTTAGAGATTACCTGTATTGAGTGTGATTCTCTGTAAATGAACGGTGCAAGTCAGTCAACCACGTTCTACTTACTATCTTCAAAATAAAGGGTATTCTAGAAATGGCAGCACAAATCCGCAAAACGTATCAGAGCATTTATGAGTGCCGTCTGCAAGTTCACGTATTTCATTTGAGGCTTTCGCTTGACAGATTCTTATCAAGGGACGGCAAATGTTATTTTGTGTTTTTGCTATTACTAGGTTGTTTGCCATAGTTGGGTTATCTAATTCAATTTGCGTGTAACGTGTTGGAGCTGTCCTGTTCTGTCTTTTACCTGTTTATCATGAAAGCTCACAGGAAGTTGAAAACAGCAGGGCATGGCCCAGAGCAAAGAAAAAAATGCAGTTTTTCATTATATACTTGTGTATACAGTATGTACATACATTTTGTTTTATTACTTAAATATTACGACAGTTTAAAAGACAAGCTGATCAACGCTGACAACTTAAAACCTATTTCACATGCACGTATGTTTACCGCCGCTTCACAAGAATACAATTTATACGTTATTATTATTCGCATTCATTTACATAACTCGATAGATTGATGCACAAGTCGTCGTCACGTGAGGGGTAAGCGAAGGCAGCGGTAAATATAATATTCAAGTTACTTATAAAAAATACTTAGGTAGGGTTTGCATTTCGTTTTGGGGCTGGCGTTAAACGCGCTACAGGCAACGTTTTTATGAGATTTTAACAAATACATATGTACAGAACACATACGTACATATACGTATATACAAATAAAAGTACCTAGTTAATAAACATACGGAATATCATATAAAGCCTGTTTTGATGCTATTTACATACAAGAAATGCGCATTAAGTACGTTCGAAATTTCAAATTTACACACTGAAGATTTATAAGTCCCCGTTGTCGGCCTTGTATGCTATAACTATCACACGTAGGAACATTGTTTAGGATTGTATGGAGGCCACATCAGGATAGCGCTACCTCAAGGCACATCATTATCAAGAATCCAGAGACAGTTCCCCATGTCGCAATCGTTCCGTTGCCACTGGCATGCGCCTCTGGCAATATATCATCGGCGACAATGTAAATCATTGCGCCAGCAGCAAATGACAGTGCATACGGCAGTATTAGATTAGCGAATGTCACAGCAACTGCTCCCAGTACGCCAAAGATCGGCTCTACCATGCCAGACAATTGTCCATACCACAAAGCACGCCCAACACTGAATCCTGCTGCATGCAGCGGCAGACTGACAGCCAATCCCTCCGGGAAGTTTTGAATGCCAATGCCTATCGCAAGATTCCTTGCGCTCTCAAATGACGAGGAGTTTGTGGTGCCCACAGCGCCAAAACTGACACCCACAGCCAGACCCTCGGGTATATTGTGAACGGTAATGGCAACCACTAACAACATGATACGCTTCCATTGCGATAGCGCTTCCTGTGCTCGCTGCTGCTCCAATGCTGCATCAGCTGTATATGTACATTGCTCCACCTCGCTAATGCTGCCCTTCTTCCTGCGCCTTGGTTCACCACTGTGCTGCACACTCAGGCAATCTGAGAAGCTGTCGAGACTCTTCGACGCATGCCGTGCCTTTTCTCCATTCTGTTTAAGTTCGTCAATAGCAATATCTGCTTTGTCCTTATTACTTTGTGTCATTTGGATCATCATGTTGGTGCTATTAAGGCCCAGATACGACATCAATTTGTCGCAGCCATAAACGAAGATTGAGCCCAACAAAAATCCACCAGCAACTGGCAAAAATGAATAAATGCCATACAAGTTCGATTTCTCGGCCATGTCAATAGCCGGGCTAAGCAGTGACCAGAACGAAGCAGCAATCATGACGCCAGCTGCAAAGCCTAGGGCTGCATCCAATGAGCGACGCTGATTGCCTCGTACAACGATGACCAACGCTGCACCTGCAGCCGTTAGGCCCCAGGTGAGAAGCGTGCCCAAAAGGGCTTGCGTTACGGGTCCATAACCAGGTATCATCTCTTCACTTTGTGTTGTTTACTTCGGTACCTGTCTCTGGCTGGTTCCGATATTACAATATAATTGCTCACGTTGTAGCGTCTTTTTAATTTATGTGCGTTTTAGTGTGTTATCGTTACAATGTCAGTCTGGGGGAAAACAAGTTTTCTTAATTATTTTCCAAGCTGCAGAAGCAGACGACTTTTGCCGTCTCGTCCAATTGTTTACTCTCTGAAAAGTGCCACGTTCTAAGTTCTTCCATGCACTGATTCTGCTTCGTTTTTTTTTATATTTTAGTTGACAATATTAGCAAAACAAACAAAGCTTCAAATCTAGTTTAGGGTTTTCTCTCAGAACTTCGAACTTTTTTATTTAATAGCCTGGGAGACGAGCCACACTTGTTGCTTATCGCTGTCTGGCGGATGCGTGAAACTATATGGAATTGTTTATAGTTTATTGAATTTATATACTATCAGAACGCGTAATACTGTTCGTTTGGTTTATTTTTTTTTCATAACAGCTAGTTGAGCGCGACGACCAGCTATGAATGAGCCGCAGACTGAATTTGACGGCTGTTCTGTAGCAATTTTTATACAACAGCGGGGGTTACTCTATCTACTCTTGCTGGTCAAACAACGCATGCGCAATGAGAGAGAGAAAGAGAACAGGGCTGCATATGCACCGACCAATGTTACCACACCTGTTTGTAGAGTGAAATTAAACTCAAATTGAAAGCGCAAATATTTTGTTCGAATGCTAAAAGTTCAATGAATTTCTGTTCAATATGCTTAAAATTGTGTGAAATATATATTTATATTTGAAATTCTTTGGTAGAGATCAGGAAAAACCAGTTTCACCCACTTCATGTGGAAGAAAGAGAGCGTAAAGTAGATAAAATGCGAGCTAATATAAACATGAAAACACTTGCCAACAACGGCACTGATATCACGTAGATTATAAACAAATAAAACAGTGATTTTAGCTAAATGTGACTGACAGAAGCAGTTGCGAAACGAGCGACAGCAGAAGCAGCAATAACAAAATAGCCCTCCTATTTATCAGTTGACGTTGCGTCTTTGTAATTAACGATAAATCCTTTCCAGCGTTATCGTTATATACAACCAGATTCTGAACTGAATAAACGACGCAGACGACCAGCCACACCAACCAGTTTAAAGGATCAGGAGAAGGCCTCAAAAACACGAACACCAACATCCACTCCAAAAGTTAGTTCTTATGATTCTTATTAAAAATAAATACTTATATGTATTCCAACTTCAAATTTTGCAGAATCAGATAACAAGTTTCTTTAAGCCGTTAAGCCAGAATAAACATCTCTTTGAAGAGGATATTACGGAATCTCCAGCTACGAAGTTACTGAATAGGTAAAATTCAAAAGACATTGTCTGATACTTATTGAATTATTTCTTAATATTTGTTTATTGTGCTCAGAATCACCAATGGCTTCTTCACACCACAAGGATCATCATCATCATCTACGCAACTAGACAAGTGCACACGTAGTGCAATTTCAAAAGAAGCCGATCTTAATGGTGTAGGTGATATTATCACGGAGAAGCCTATGGCCCAAAAGAGTCTAAGTTTCAACAAAGAAAATCGAGCTGACAGACCAAGGAGTAGTTCTATTGGTGGGGAGTCAGCACATGTATGCAAGCCACAAGTGCGCGGATCTCGACGCAGCAATTCTGTAAACACAATTGAGATTTCCAAGGTTATTGTGCAATCGGAGCCCCGTATTACACGGAGACGCAGCTTATTAAACATGATGAAAGAGTCAACAGACGAAGAGCCCAGGACGCCGCCACCAACCCCAGATGAACGAAGGACTAGTAGTCGCACTTCTTTGCAACACAGTGCTGGTCCGATTGTCAATTATGAACTTCAATCACCGCTGATAACCCGTCGCCGTACTTTATCCCATAATTCAACAGTGGAACCAAGTACACCAAAGGTGCTTAAGAAGCCTACTTTCCAGTCGATTGCTGAAGAGTCACTAGTGGAGAAATCAAATATAAACAAAACAAACTTTGTAGAGCAAACTATGGAGATAAGTGAGTCTTACGCTCACACAATCTCTAAAGCAATGGGCTGCCGTACAATGCACATAAGTGAGCATATGGAAATAAGCGAAATAATTGACGAGAATGTTAATCCTTACCTAGGATCAAAGAGTTCGACTAATATGCTGGTCGATACAAACTCTCAAACATCAAAGGAAAGCTTTGGGTCAGCGAAAAGAACGTCATATTGCTCTGAAGAGCAAACACCAGTGCCAATATTCAGTTCCACTCGTTTGCCACGCAGGTCAAGCTCTAGCTCTAGCTCGACTCGACGTCGTACTCTATTTAATGTTGATATGGATGTAATCAACGAGCGAATTAATCATATTAATAGCGCTACCAAAAGGCGCTCGTTGGCCTTAGTTACTGACGTCGAGACTGCCGAGTCACGTCCCTTGGTGCCACTGCAGGCGGTGACAGTCGATGCATTAGATGCAGTTGGAAAGGAACAGGAAAATACTGAACCAAAAATGCGACGACTTTTTACTCCGAATGAAGAAGTTATTGTAACGCCACCAAAATCAAGTAAAAAATCACGTCTAAGTATTGCCGGAAGCGCATCTTCAAACAGTACATTGAAGCGTCGACGAACTTTGGGAACAATAAAACCAAGAGCCACAGTTGGTCCTAATCTGCAAAAGGATTGTGATATTAAGAAGGACTGCTGTGTTTCCCCCATAATTTCAGCGACAAACGAAACGTCAACTGAACATCCAGTTGTTGGAAAAGACAATTCAACAAAGAAACAGATTATAACGCATACTCTAGTGCACACCAACATGCATAAGGATCAGGTGCAGGTCATCCACAAGGTTGGTAATACATCGGCCCGGCGTTAGATGATAATTTTTATTCTTATATTATATATAATCTTTTTGCAATCACTAGTTTGTAGTTCTGTAGTTATTTGCGATATTATAGATTATACATATTGTAAATGTTAATGCCAATTGTTCGTCGTTTAGTGACCTCATGATTAAGAACCTTGAGGTAATTGTGTAGTTTTAACTATCCAAAGTTTCTTTGTCAAATATTAATTATTCATATCTTAAATTCAATAATTATTGATAAAACACAGTTAACGTTAAATGGAATCTTTTTACTGACTTTTTTACAAATAAATCACACATAAATAATGCAAAAAAAAAAAAATACAAAAAGTTAAGTCGTATTAATTTGCCCTTGCTTGTACATCGATTGCTTCCACTTCCAATTGACCTTCTGTTTTAACACGCAATCTCAGGCAATACGCAAACTGCGTGGAGTGCGCATGGATCCTACAGTTACCAAAAACACCACTCATCTGATTAGTCTGGAACCGCGTCGCACTCTAAATTTATTGCGTGGTTTGATGCGTGGGGTTTGGATTGTCAACTACAAGTGGATTCTGGACTCGGTGCGTGCCGGCAAGTGGGTAAATGAGGAGAAATATGAGCTAACTTCATTCTCACGTGCAATTGAGGTGAGTCGGACAATCCGTAAATCACACATTTCTGTATTATAAGCATTCCACATTTTTGTCATTCGACAGATCTGTCGAACCGAACGCCAAGCATTTGGCAAATCCTATCGATGTGAACTATTTCGCTTTATGGAAACCTTTTACGTATCATCTCTGTGTCGACCTATAACATTTAATAACATTAAGGAGCTGCTGTTACTGGGTGGTGCCAAGATAACTGAGAACCGCTATAAAGCAAAGTTTATCATAGGCGATAAGCGACGCGCTGAAGATGATCGTATCTACCTAACTCCCGCATGGGTGTTGGATAGTATAACAGCAATGCAAATCCAAAAATTTGGTAAATATTTGATGAAGAGCGCAATAATTACTCCACATGGGATTCGGTACGAAGATCCACCTGAAGACCCAGATACACCCTTAAGAAAAAATTTAAGGGTTTGCTACAAAGACCCCGTTTTGGTGATCAACAAATAAAAACCTAACATTTGTTCATGTTTATACAGTTACGTTTGCTTTTTTTAATTTAAATCAATAAATGTATGCTACATTGGATCTGATTATCCGCCCAAACGAATATTAAACACCTATGTTGTTATTCCATTTCGCAATTATTCGCTTTATTCGAACTTTTAATTTGCATTTCACTTTGAAAGTAAATGAGGTAAAGTTTAGTTGTATTGTTTGCATATCCTTGTACTGTTTGTTGTAGAGTTTGTACTTGTACAGTTCCCTAATTAGGGCTAATGAATCGAGCGACTAATGATAACATACTATTTGAGGAAGTGCGTCCACGAAAACGCTGATGGCATTAAATTCAAATCAAAATAATACTGGGCGCTGAAAACAAAAGTTGCAACCTAAAAAGTGCTGAAAGGCTTTAAAAAAGAATAAATACAAAATGATGCATTTTATTTGTTGTAAATAAAGTTATTTATCTTTTTTTCATCTAGTGTTTTCATGTTTCAAATTATAGTGTACAAAGTAGTGGTGCAAAAGTAAGATAAGATATAAAATCAAAATTTTAATTTATACGAATGAATACATAAATGCTTAAACGCCTGCGCTACTGCTACGCAATTACACAAACTAAATATAATATTACAACAAAATCAATTCATCATAATATTATATATGTAGGTAAACTTAAGATTGAGGGGGATTATAAGTCTTCCGTCTTCTCGCTGCTCGACTTAATCGCTTAGGCAGCTTCGATGGCGCTTAACATTCGTATCCGACGAAATTCTTTGCGATGGAAAAAATTAAACTTTTGCTGTTGCTGGAACATCATCTTATCGTTCATCTTGCCCAGGACAGGTGTTTGTGTTCTACTGTTGTGCTTACTGTTGCTGCTGGTATTGCTGTTGTTATTGAGTGTTGGTGACTGCTGCTTCATGGTGCTGTTGACTTTGTTGTTAATGTCGAAGGAAACCAGCTACTTCTTGCCCTTGGTGGCCTTCTCAGCGGCCTTGGTGACCTTGCCACCGGAAGCGTCCTTGAAGTTGACAGCCTTGATGACACCGACAGCGACAGTCTGTCTCATGTCACGGACAGCGAAACGACCTAGAGGAGGGAACTCCTGGAAGGACTCAACGCACAGAGGCTTGGAGGGCACCAAGTTGACGATGGCAGCATCACCAGACTTGATGAACTTGGGGTTCTCCTCAGTGGTCTTGCCGGAACGACGATCAACCTTCTCCTTGATCTCAGCGAATTTGCAAGCAATGTGAGCGGTGTGGCAATCCAACACTGGAGTGTAGCCGTTGGCGATCTGGCCAGGGTGGTTCAGCACGATGACCTGAGCGGTGAAATCGGCAGCACCCTTGGGGGGGCTAGCCTTGGAGTCACCGGCAACGTAGCCACGACGCAATTCCTTGACGGACACGTTCTTGACGTTGAAGCCAACGTTGTCTCCGGGAACGGCCTCGACGAGGGCTTCGTGGTGCATCTCCACGGACTTAACTTCAGTGGTGATGTTAGCTGGGGCGAAGACAACAACGCAGCCTGGCTTCAGCACACCAGTCTCCACACGACCGACGGGTACTGTTCCAATACCGCCAATTTTGTAGACATCCTGCAGGGGCAGACGCAGGGGCTTCTCGGTGGGACGGCTGGGTGGCAGAATAGCGTCCAGAGCTTCGATGAGGGTCTTGCCATCGGCGTTGCCCTCCTTGCGCTCTACCTTCCATCCCTTGAACCAGTTCATGTTGGTCGATGGTTCCAACATGTTGTCGCCGTGCCATCCGGAAATGGGCACGAAAGCAACGGCAGCTGGGTTGTAGCCGATCTTCTTGATGTAGGAAGACACTTCCTTCTTGATTTCCTCATAACGGGACTCGCTGTATGGTGGCTCAGATGAATCCATCTTGTTGACACCAACGATCAACTGCTTCACACCAAGGGTGAAGGCAAGCAGGGCGTGCTCACGGGTCTGACCGTTCTTGGAGATACCAGCCTCGAATTCACCAGTACCAGCAGCAACAATCAGGACGGCACAATCAGCCTGGGAGGTACCAGTGATCATGTTCTTGATGAAATCTCTGTGGCCGGGAGCATCAATGATGGTCACGTAGTACTTGGCAGTCTCGAACTTCCACAGAGCGATATCAATGGTAATACCACGCTCACGCTCGGCCTTCAATTTATCCAAAACCCATGCGTACTTGAAGGAGCCCTTGCCCATTTCCTGAGCTTCCTTCTCGAACTTCTCAATGGTACGCTTGTCGATACCACCGCACTTGTAGATCAAGTGACCGGTGGTCGTGGACTTGCCGGAATCGACGTGTCCAATCACGACAATGTTGATGTGAATCTTTTCCTTGCCCATTTTGGTTTATAGGATAGCTATAGGTTGCACATTTGTTTTGGGGGGTGTTTTGGAGTTTCGCAACGTGCAGCAGGTGTGTATGTGTGTAATTGGGTTCACACAATCGGCAATGTGGGGAGAAACAGATGGGTAAACAGAACTTGTTAGCAAAAAAAATAATTAACTGGACAAACATTAGTAATCTGAGTAAGGGAAAATCCTAAAACGACGCAAAATATTTTTGTTTTTGGCAACGTTTAATTTTTACTTTTTTTTTGCGTACCAACGGCTCAACTTAACCTCAAAACAAAACGTGTTTGCATTCGTATTTTACACATCTTGTCATTGCAGAGTGCTCTGTGTTGAGGTTATGTTTTGCCGCTGCCGCATGTCTAGGTGGTGGATGTGTAACAAAGGCACAAACGAAACTAGTAACAAAAAGAAACGTGCAAAGAGCAAAAAGTTTAATTATACAGTTTGTTGAATAAATAGTTAGCATGATGCTCGATTTTCGTTCAGTGATTTTGGTATTTTTGCTTTCGTCAAAATTCTTCAGTAGCAGAACTGAATAAATATCATCATGGAAAATCGAGTTCATGAAAATTCAACAAAAAAAAAAATGTGCATATAGATATGTACATGTGAACATGCACACCTACATTAACAAATTTGGACAAGGAAAATTCCAGCAAATTTAATCTAGGTATGTGGCAATGTGTGTGTTTGACGCTGTTGCCGGCCGCTTTAATAACCTCGAGTGTGAGCGAGAAAGCAAACTAAAATGGCGACCTAATAATTTGAACAAAGGCAAGCATACGATCAAGTGGTTAGCAGCGCGATAGAGAGGCAATGATCAAGAAATAAAGTGCAGTGTAACCGGCCATTTTGAATCATTTCATGTGAAATAGCAAATATCAATTTTGTCGAAATTGCAATGGTTGGAATCACATTATTTCTACTCAAGGTTAATAGACTTTCTGTCGCTGCAAGTATCCATGGAGCAGTCACACCATTCAGTCGCCATCTTGAAATTCTATGCCCATACGTATAGAGAAAGCGGCCGGAAACTTTGCGCATGCAAAAAACACGTTTTTAGCACATGTAAAATTGAAAAAATTTGACAATTTACAATTTGTTATGGAAATTAATATTCTATGTAGAACAACTGTTTTAACAGATACTTGAATGATATGAACTCTAATTGGCGTAGCTAAGTGAAATACCCGGTGACACGAGTATATGGGCGTGGTGCAATTATTAATTACACCATATTGCAGAATGCAAGATGACTCATTTTAATAACTAAATATTAACAATTTTTCATAGTGCTATCTTTCTGTGCTGCTTGCCACGTGTTTGTATTCACGCGTCGTCACCACCTTTCACTTTGCGCTTCTTATAGGTTATTTTCAAGTGACGCACACACACATATTCACATGTTAACAAATACGCAATATTTAAAGTCCAATTGCATATTTGTTTATAAACTAATCATTAATTGCACTGCGTTATTTCATTGCACATTTTTAGGTAGGTATACACCAAAAAATTATTTTTCACTTGGCTACTAGAACTTACTCGAATAGATTGAATGAGAAATCACAAAGTCTATGCTTACACGGCGACAGACTTGAACAAAGTGAACGAGTGTTCGGCGAGACAGGAAACTTGTAGCCTCGTTGCAAGTATGGCGCACAGTGTGACCGCAAGTCGAATATTAAAATAGTGAACATTAAAATATACTATAATTAGACGATTTGATATTTAATAGCTTGATTTTTCTTTTCTAGGGACTTTTGAACGTAAAACCACAAACCATATAATATATATTAACACTAACCACAAGTTTTATATTATAGAATATATGGTAAGTGGTAAAACTTTTTTTTGTATTTCTTAATATGGAAAACAGTTAACATTTTTGTTACAATTCAAAACGAGAAAAATTGTGATTTGAAAATTAATACACTAAATGACATACATCTTGTATTTTGTAATAAAAATGTTTGAGTTTACGTTAATGTTTACTTTGATACCGTTTCAGGGTTGCATTATAGTTATCGAATATATACATACTATTTGGTTAGTGCATTAGCAATCATGTTAAAGAGGAGTGATGGAACTTTTTAAATGTTTTAAACAGCAAATATCGAAGGAGCTTAATGGTATAATTCGAGATTTGTCTTGGTGTTACCACTCTTCACTTCTTTATTGCGTTTTTAGTTCTTACATTTTATAGAAATTTTTTTATTTTGTTAGCAAGCAAATTAGTTTGGCGAGAGCATCCCAATGAATTTAAAAAAAGTAATTCAAAAACTTGGGCCTTTTTACATGAATTTTTATAACATTGTCTCTAATCTAATAAGTATACTCATAGTTGTGATTGCTGAATTGATATATTCCGGTATATGTTCTTAAAATCAAAAAGTATATTTTAAAATGTAACTTGCGGTCACACACTGTCAGTGACGTGGCTATAACGAACTTAAAGCGAGTTCTAGTCTTTATTGCTTTCAGTTGTTAACCGGCCTACACGGAAAAATTGGCAGGCGGCGTTCAGATAGTATTCATATTGAATATATTTCATATTAAACCAAGTTACTAAGTAAAATCGATTAAAATGTGGCGCTCAGTAGCTGCAGTGCTTATTATTGGCTGTATTGCAATTGCAAACGCCGCCGAACATGATGTATTGGAACTCGGTGACGATAATTTTGTGTCGACATTAAAGCAGCATGAAACAACATTGGTTATGTTCTATGCACCCTGGTAAGTGGGGGTGGGCGTGGCACGGGCAGCAAGTAGTTGCAATTGGCATTTACCAATTAAATTGGTCCTCTCATTGCAACTAACAATGCGCTTATATCCACTATAATAGAATGAAAAGTACACGTCAGCGTCTAAGTGAAAAACGGCGTACCGGGATTAACTTGTCGTGTCAGCCATTTTAGTGGGTGAATGTATATATGCATTTGTGTGTACAATTGTAAGCTTTTATCGATGTGTGTCTGATAGTAAAGAAAGCTGTGAGAACTTGTCGGTGCTTAACAGCGATGAATGTGTATGCTTATGTATATTGTATGAATGTGTGCGTTGACAAAGAATATAGCGATTAAAAGTTTCTTGGCACTAGATACCGGCCGGCACTTCATTTGAATTTTTAATCTATCTCTTGTCTAATTGAGCATTAAACTCGAGCCTTATCAGCTGCAAACATAAGCATAGAACAACCCATTTAATTGAGTCGCATTTCTGCTAGTGTGATAAGCAAAACATTAATTGTTCACTGATAAGGACCGCATTCTCAAAAACTAATTTCGAGGAAGTGTTGTAAGCATTTTGATAAACAAGCACAATTACTCATTATTCTACAACTTTGTGACGTGTCTTGAAGAAAGATTTTTTTACTTATTTTTCTAGGTGCGGGCATTGCAAACGCTTGAAGCCCGAATACGCTAAGGCAGCTGAGGTGGTTAAGGATGACGATCCTCCAATTAAATTGGCCAAGGTATGATAACATATGTTACCAACCAGTGACATGTCGTATAAATGCTATAAACACATAGGTCGACTGTACCGAAGCCGGCAAGGAGACTTGCAGCAAATTCTCGGTTAATGGTTATCCGACGCTGAAGATCTTCCGTCAAGATGAGGTGTCACAGGATTACAATGGACCACGTGAGGCTAATGGTATTGTTAAGTACATGCGCGCTCAGGTTGGACCTGCTTCAAAACAAGTGCACAGCGTTGAGGAGCTTACCAAATTCCTGGATACCAAGGATACCACAATCTTTGGCTATTTCAGTGATGTTGACTCCAAATTGGCCAAAACATTCCTAAAGTTCGCTGACAAAAATCGTGAGAAGTACCGTTTCGGGCACAGCGACAACAAGGATGTGCTGAAAAAGGCAGATGAAACGTAAGTGGTAGAGGGATGGGAGGACTATATAACGAAGTTTCAAGACAGGGACAAGTTACATCTATTATCATACATTTCATATATATATTTTTAAGTTAATAAATAGTTCCCGATCTTTCGTTATTCCTATTGAAACATCAACTTAACTTTCGATTCCATTAGGTCGAACAGTTTTTCATTTGTAATAAAAAAAACGTGTACCATCATTCATATCTAGTTTAAGATCTGTTTACCCATCTTTTAATCACATGAAACTTGTATTTTATTTCTTCCACACAGAGATAAGATTGTTCTCATCCGCGCCCCACATTTGAGCAATAAATTTGAGTCTTCTACCATTAAATTCGAAGGTAGCTCTGAGTCTGATTTGACCACATTTGTCAAGGATAACTTGTAAGTTATAATGGATCTTACCTAAACAAACATAAACATATCTAACCTTTCGGTTTGTAGCCATGGCTTGGTTGGTCATCGCACCCAGGATTCTTCCCGCGATTTCCAGAATCCTTTGATCACTGCATACTACAGCGTAGATTACCAGAAGAATGCCAAGGGCACCAACTACTGGCGTAACCGCGTTCTTAAGGTAGCCAAGGAATTTGTTGGCCAACTGACCTTCGCCATTAGTTCCAAGGATGACTTCCAGCATGAATTGAATGAGTTCGGTTATGACTTTGTCGGTGACAAGCCCGTCATTTTGGCTCGTGATGCCAAGAATCTGAAATACGCTCTCAAGGATGAGTTCTCCGTTGACAGTCTGAAGGACTTTGTTGAGAAGCTGCTGGCAAACGAGTTGGAGCCATACATTAAGAGCGAGCCAGTGCCAGAATCCAATGATGCACCTGTTAAGGTTGCCGTCGCCAAGAACTTCGATGAGGTTGTCATCAATAACGGCAAGGATACGCTGGTCGAGTTCTATGCCCCATGGTGCGGTCACTGCAAGAAGTTGACTCCCATCTACGATGAGCTGGCTGAGAAGCTTCAGGGCGAAGACGTTGCCATTGTCAAAATGGATGCCACAGCCAATGATGTGCCACCAGAGTTCAATGTTCGCGGTTTCCCAACACTGTTCTGGCTTCCTAAGGATTCCAAGAACAAGCCCATTAGCTACAATGGCGGACGCGAGCTCGATGATTTTGTCAAGTACATTGCCAAGGAGGCGACCACAGAACTGAAGGGCTTCGACCGCAGCGCCAAGCCCAAGAAGACAGAGCTGTAAGCCAACACGCAGCTGCGTACATCTAAATTAGTCTGTAACTAAGTAGCATTTCCATATTTTTGTAAAATCGAATGCATTCTCAGAAAAATGAAACAAATGTAAACAAAGCAAAACTTGTATTAAATTATTTAATAGTGTGATTACTTAAATTTCAATTAATGCTGTCAATAAACTTAAACATAATTCTCTTCTTATCAATACAAAAATGGTCCATCTATACTACCTAAAGGAGAATTTCATGTGAAACTTCCAACTTAAACCTAAAAATCCTATTTTAAAAATGAATGTTAGAAACTCATCCTGTCTTTGAGATGATCCATTGGCTCATCGGCTATTATCCGAAACCAGTCGGGTATGAAGGAATGATCGTTACGCTCCTCAGCGATTTTGTAGGTGATGATTCCTGTCTTTGCTTTATACTCAAACAAATAAACGAGACTAGCGCTGTCCACGGTACCCATTAGCTTCTTGACTGCAGTTAAGAAACGTGTCATGAAATTGGCACACACATTAGGAGACCAATCATTCTTCTAAATTATACAATACATTAATTTTGCTGCAGCTGGAGAGGGCAGTGAAATGACTTACGCACTCTTCCCAGAGCTCGCGGACCGCTATACTCTTAATTTTCTGCACAACGTGTTCTTGGTCATGGTATGCTATGTACATATTCTGGATACCAACCAAGAAGCACTGCGCCCACCATAAAAGAACGTCATAGCGGTTGTGAACTACCCACTCTGCGCGGTTCATTGTATCCAGTCGCAACTGCACATCAATAAATGTTACGGGTTCGTCATCACTAGAATTAAATAAGTTAAATGCTACTTTAATCGCAAATTAATCGGCTTACTATAGATTCGAGTCTTTCTCGGCGAAGACTGGAGCATCAAATAACAATCGCATGCCGGCCAATTCTGTGGAAAATACACTATAATGTTGTCCGCTTCCATCTGTCTGCACATAAGCTCCATCAGCTGTAAAACGTGTTTACGTTATTTCATTTTTAGGGGCAAGACTTTATTTACCTTTAGACACCATACAGTGTTGTCGCAAGTTTTTCAGCCATGTGTTTTGTACTGCTTTTTTTAGAAGCTCATATTCAAAGGGTTCGCCTTGATCTTTGATTTGGCACATGTATATAATATTATGATATTTGCTCACAGCAATGGTCCAATTTTTTTTAAAATCGTACGGAGAGCACATGAGCACCTCCAAAACGTCCCTACTGCAGACAATATTAACATCCAACAGCATTTGCAATTTTTCCTTCGATGATCCCAAAAAAAAGAACATATTGTCCAAGTATTGTTCTTCTTCTTCCTGGAACAAATCTTCAGTGGACTTTAAGGAGAAAGGACATGTGATCGCCGTTAACTTTTCCAAAAAACGCATTCGAGAGCTTGGTATCTCAAAATGTCCCTCAGGGGACAAACTGTAATCACCAACATGTTGAGGTTGTTTTAAGGTGGGAAATGACAACTTATCACTTGGAAACGAGCGTACGTTTATGTTTAAAACATTATAATTAGAATACATAACGTTCTCTTTGATACACCGCGCAACAAATTTGTTTATAAAATAGTAAGATGATAATTATTCTTAAAAAACTTTGTCTTTTCTAGTCATTTAACCGATACGAAAATGTATAAAAACTAATTTATACACGTTTTTCCGCGCAACATATAACAGTTAGATTATAATTCAAGTGACGCGCGAAGCACAGTTATTTACGTTGGTCTTCTTCTTTTATACCCATTCATTCGCCCCGAAAATGTAAACAAACTGTTGCCTGCACAATATAATATAATTTTTGCTGGCATTTTTAGTTTCTCCAAGTGCGACCACTCTTCAACCGGGCGAGTGCACTGCACGTGTTTTAAAAATTCGCATTGTTGATACGTCGTTTAAAATTACAGCGCGTCAAGATTTAGTTTTAATGCCCCACAAACAAAATTATGGACATTAACATCAACAAGCTGCGACGCAGTGTGCAACAACTATTGCAATTAGCTGCCAGTCAGTCCCAGGAGGATGTGTTCGATTTAAGCTTACAAAAGTTTCTGAAGAAGAAAGTAAGTGAACACGTTTTAACGAATAGGGAAAATATTCATTGTACATTTATTAATAGCGCTATGTGGAACAAGATGTGGAGCGATTGTTTAGCAGCCTAAGCCAGCAGTTAACGGTGTCTGGCTACACCGTGCCTATCGCTGTGAGTTTCGAGGAGCAACTGCTACTCTTGCTCACCATGTCGTTGCGTTGCGACGCTGCAGCCCATCCTGAGCGATATAGAATGGAGTCCATTGCTTTGGCCAAGTTGTTGCATCTGTCAGTCGATGCGAAAAGGTAAGTTACAATAAGTTCTGCGGTAAAATTACTGAACACTTCTTATACCCAATAAGATATGCCAAGAGCTACTATCGCCACAAGCCAGCACCGTTTGAGCAGCAACAAAGGAAGAACCACGTGCAGAATCCCAGCAAGAAGGCGAAAAAATCACAAACAAATGGTACTGATGAATCGAAAGAAACCGAATCAATTTTAGAAATTGTTCAGTGTTGCTACAATTTGTTAAAGAGTGATGTAGCTTATTACAGAGAACTTTGGGATTGGTCCCAGTTTTTAGCAAATTATGCGCAGAAAGATTGCGACTGTCAGTTGACACGCCTATACTGTAATCACATAATGGCCATGCTGACTGATATGACAGCCACACAACTGCATCAGCTGAACGCACATATACCTACAAAGACACATTTGATATTTGAGGAGCAACAACGACTGGTTACGTGTACGTCATGTGAAGATTTGTCTGACCTGCCGGAACAACAATTGACAATAATGCTGGAAAGTGCCAATCAAACTGTTACCAATATTGAGGGCGTGCTCCTGCCCATATACAACAAGGACAATCAGAATTTCTATGCCGAAACCGACGGATGTTACGATCGTATCGTTAAAGTGGATTCAACCATAGTTAATCTACGCAGCATTGCGTTGGGAGTGTCAGCGGGCAAACCTATATGCCTATCCGGGCCAGTTGGATGCGGCAAGACCACACTGATTGAGTATTTGGCACGTAAGACAGGTCGCATATGTCCCAAACCCAAGGAGATAGAAACATTGCGTGAAGCGCAAGAAGAGGATGAATTATTAAAGCCAAAAAAGAAGGCGAAATCGTCGAAAAATGTGGGAGATAAACGTAAAGCTATTGAATTACCAATGGAGGAGTTAATGGTATTAGAAGATGGGGATGCGCTGGCGCAGAGAAATGGATTCTTACGCATACAGCTGGGTGATCAGACTGACAGTAAAATGCTATTGGGCCAATATCGGTGCACAGATGTGCCCGGCGAGTTTGTTTGGTTGCCCGGTGTGTTAACTCAGGTAGGAGTGTCAAATATTAGACTTTTATCGATTTTATCTATGAATTTTCTATAGGCTGTCATGCATGGCTATTGGCTGCTATTGGAAGATTTGGACGCAGCTACACAAGACACATATACCATATTGAGCAGTCTGCTGGAACGCAATTACTTAAGCGTTCCAGGCTTTAGGGATTGTGTGAAGATGGAACCGCGCTTTCAGCTGTTTGTAACTGTGCGGTGAGTTGATGTATGCATTAACATGGTAACAAATTGACTAATTGAACTATATTTTACGTCCAATAGCACCAATAAATCGACAAGTCAGAAATCGTTATACTCTTTACTGGACAAATATCTTTACACAATCAATATTTTGCCACTTTCCCGTAACGAACTGTGCAAAGTAGTGAGCACCAACTATGCCAAGCTGGCAACAGTTGCCAATCGCATTGTGGATGTCTTCTTGACTTTCTCCAGCGGCGACCACACATCAGCCGACAATTTGCGTCAGCAGGAGAGCAACGACAAGGCCGATACCACGGAAAACTATGTGGCATTGCCGTTTGAGCAGGTGACACTTTCAACCATGCCCAACTCGGGTCGCCTGGTATCTACGCGTGATCTTGTCAAGTTGTGTCAACGTGCCAATGCTCAGTTCTCGGTGACGAGTGCGGAATGTGCTTATTTTGTCTTCCAAAATGCCGTTGACGTGTTTTGCTCGTACTTGCCACAGAGCAAGGAGAAGACTGCACTGATCACCAACATTGGCGCCAAACTGGGCATAATACGATCGCGTTGCGAGCATTTTGCCAATAACTATAAGCCCGATGTAGAATTTGGCAAGGAATACTTTAAAATTGGACGTACATCGCTACCCACAAAGCTGACGGAAGAGGAGATTAATGCTCAGCAAAGTGCAGCAAAGCGACAAAAGCTAACGATGCAGTCGAAGCGAGCAGTACCCAAGACGGATGCCAAGCGTTCGACCTTCTCCTTTACACGCCTCGCCAGCTGCATTCTGGAACGCATTGCCGTCTGCGTGAGCCACTCGGAGCCGGTGTTGCTGGTGGGTGAGACAGGTGTGGGCAAAACATCATCGGTGCAGTATCTGGCCGAGCGAACAGAGCACAAACTGGTGGCCATTAACATGAACAATCAATCGGATGTTTCTGATCTCGTTGGTGGCTTTAAGCCCGTCGAACTCAACTATGTGCTTGCTCCCTTGCGCTACGAGTTTGAGCATCTGTTTGGCGAAACATTCAATGCGGAAAAGAATCAACAGTTTATGCTTATCTTTGCCAAGCATTTTATCAGTGGACGCCACAGCGTCATCATACGTACCATGCTTAATGTATGCAAAAGTATATTTACCAAAGCGGAGCACAAGCAGAATCGATTGTTGCCACGCTGGAAGACGTTGAGCGAGAAGCTGCAACGCTTGCAATTGCAGTTGGACAAGAGCATCAATATATCCTTTGCCTTCATACCGGGCTCTTTGGTGCAGAGCATCAGCAATGGGGATTGGGTGCTGCTGGACGAAATCAATTTGGCTTCGGCCGAAACGCTGGAGTGCCTGTCCACCATATTGGAGCCTGAGGGTTCGGTTGTCTTGCTGGAACGCGGTGACTTTATGCCCGTCAAGCGACATCCTGACTTTCGCATATTTGCCTGCATGAATCCGAATACGGACATTGGCAAAAAGGATTTGCCCGTTGGCATACGCAATCGTTTCACCGAATTCTTTGTGGACGAGCTGACCACAGATGCCGACCTAAATCTGCTGGTGGGCGACTATCTGTCAAGCTCAGGCATACAGCGGAAGGCAGTGAATAGCATTGTGCAGCTCTACAAAGCATTGCGACGCCTCTCCGAGTTGCAGCTCAACGATGGCCTCGGCAATCGTCCCGTCTACTCGCTGCGCACCTTGTGCCGCAGCTTGAGGATTTGTGCCAAGAATTTGTGTGGTTCCATTGAGCGTAATATGTACGAAAGCTTCTGCTTGAGTTTTCTCACTCAACTCGATCCTGAATCACATCAACTGGTGCTGTTGCTCATACGGGATGCATTGCTGCACAATGTCAAGGTTGTGCTGAATCATTCACTGCCACAGCTGGGCGATAATTATCTGCAATTTGAGGGCTATTGGATACAACAAGGCGGCCTTGAGCTGCAGTCCTGCGAACACTACATACTTACGGCCAGCGTCAAGAAGAATCTGCAGGACTTGGCGCGCATCATCTCGATTGGTAAGCTGCCCATCCTGCTGCAGGGTCCCACCAGTGCAGGCAAAACCAGTTTAATTGACTATGTGGCCCGACGCAGTGGCAATCGCTGTCTGCGCATCAATAATCATGAGCACACCGATCTGCAGGAATACATTGGCACCTATGCGGCCGATGTGTCCGGCAAGTTGAGCTTCCGCGAGGGCGTCTTGGTGCAGGCCATGCGACAAGGCTATTGGATCATTTTGGATGAACTGAATTTGGCCTCCACTGACATTCTCGAGGCGCTTAATCGTGTGCTGGACGACAATCGTGAACTGTACATTGCGGAGACGCAAACGCTGGTCAAAGCGCATCCCAATTTCATGTTGTTTGCAACACAGAATCCACCTGGTCTCTACGGGGGCCGCAAGACGCTCTCTCGCGCCTTTAAGAATCGTTTCATTGAGCTGCACTTTGCGGACATTCCACGCGCCGAGCTGGAGATCATATTGGAGCAGCGTTGCCTCATACCCGCCTCCTATGCCCGCAAGATGGTGCAGTGCATGACACAGTTGCAGCAGCATCGCAAAAACACATCGAAGCAAGTGTTTACGCTGCGTGATCTGTTCCGTTGGGGCAATCGCTATACGCTGGCAGACAAGTCATTGCAGCTGAATAGCAAATACGATTGGAATCAGCATTTGATCGAGGAGGGTTATCTGGTGCTATCCGCCAAGGTGCGCACCAAGGAGGAGCTGCAACTCATTGAGCAGACGCTGTATGGCAACTTCAAGAAACGCATCGATCTCGAGCTGCTTTTTGACATCCATACGCAGCGTGAGAGTTCCGCTGTCAGTCGCGACATCCTGGCAGCCATACGCAACTTCCAGCAGCGCAAGGACATTGTCTGGACACGCAACATGACCAGAATGGCAGTGCTTACAGCCAAGGCGTTGCAGTTTGATGAACCAGTGCTGCTAGTGGGTCCCACCGGTTGTGGCAAGACCACAGTGTGTCAACTGCTCGCCAGCATTGCCCAGGTGCAGTTGCGCATCCTTAACTGTCATATGCACACAGAGGGTGCGGATTTCTTGGGCGGATTGCGTCCGTGTCGCAGCGAGGATCAGAATCAACTCTTTGAATGGGCCGACGGACCACTCATCTATGCCATGCAAGAAGGTTCCTATTTTATGGCCGACGAAATCTCTTTGGCCGAGGATTCAGTGCTGGAGCGTCTCAATTGCATACTCGAACCGGAGCGTAGTGTGCTGCTGGCGGAGAAGGGCGGCGTGGTGGAGGAGGAGAACAAAGATTTTGTGGTGCAGGCCAAGGCAGGCTTTCAGTTCTTGGCCACCATGAATCCTGGCGGTGATTTTGGCAAAAAAGAATTGTCGCCAGCGCTCAGGAATCGTTTCACCGAGGTCTGGTGCGTGCCTTCCGACAACAAGGCGGATCTCATAGAGATTGCCTACAATTGCATGCATCGCAGCGAATCCCAGGGTAGTAGTTCCCTCAAGGATGCCCACAAAATAGCCGAGTACCTGGTGGAAATTGTGCTCTTCATACGCGATTCCAATGAAAAATTCAAGTTCTCGGTGCGTGACATTTTGGCCTGGGCCAACTATATGGTCAGCAATGCCAAGCTAACATTTGCCGAGCAGGCCATCTTTGGACTGGAGACCATCTTTCTGGATGCCTTGGAAATGCTGCCCCACGAATCGCTGGCACAAATCGAAGCACTCAAGTCCTCAATAATTGACTATGCAATAAAAAAGGCGGGTGACATACTCGACGAGCACTTTGAGCTGTCGCATGTGGCGGCAAAACGTGGTCAGCAGGTGGAGCTGGATGTGGCAACCTTTGGCATACATCCCTTCTACATAGCTGTCAATCCGGAACGCCTGAATCCAGCCAATGCCGAGTTCCTCTTCGATGCACCGACTACCAAACAGAATCTGTTTCGTCTGCTCTCGGCGCTGTCGCTGCAGAAGCCGGTGCTGCTGGAGGGACCACCGGGTGTGGGCAAGACATCCATTGTGGAGAGCATAGCGCATGCAATTGGCTATCAGATTGTGCGCATCAATCTGTGCGAGCACACCGATCTGGCCGATCTCTTTGGCACCGATCTGCCAGCCGAGGACAATCTGCTGGAGCGTGTCGAGACACACAGTCAACTGGGCAGCTTTATGTGGCGCGATGGTCCTCTGTTGGCTGCCCTAAAGGCGCCCAACACTTGGATACTGCTCGACGAGCTGAATCTGGCTCCACAATCGGTGCTCGAGGGTCTCAATGCTGTGCTCGATCATCGTGGCGAGGTCTATATTCCGGAGCTCAACAAGAGTTTTCAGCTGACGGCTTCCACCCGCATCTTTGCGTGCCAGAATCCCCTGAAACAGGGCGGTGGCCGCAAGGGATTGCCACAGTCGTTTCTCAATCGCTTCAACAAGGTTTATCTACGCAAGCTGAGCACCGAGGATCTGTTGCATGTGGTGAATGTGAAGTATGCTGATTATTTTGAACAGCTTGGCAAACACTTTGGCAGCCTGTTGCAAGCGGAGCAGCTGCCACTGGGCAATCTCTTTGAGCTCTATGGCGGTCAGTCCACAGTGACGGATGGCGAAGAAGTTGTCTTTGATTTGGCTGCTCGTCTGGTACGCTTCTCGGAGCAGCTGGATCGTGGTGTGGCCACCATGGAGTTTGGCTACAAGGGCGGTCCCTACGAGTTCAATTTGCGCGACATTCTACGCTGGTGTGATCTGCTCCATAATCCGCAAACTGGCTACCTAATGCCGTCCAACTCAAGCACATTCCAAGTGGCCTTCAAACAGTTTCTACTTACGCTCTACGAGCGCATGCAACTCGTCTACTATCAGCGGATGCGTTGCGACCAGGACAAGCTGTACATCAGGAATGCCTTTGGCAGCGTTTTCAATTGCAATGCTGAACAATTGAATGCCATTGCCGAGGATGTAGCACTCTATTGGACGGCGGACAAGATCTATCTCAATGATGTGGTCTTGCAGCGTGAACAGGTGGCTTTGGGTGCGGCTCAGCGGCAGGAGCAGGCGCCGCTGCTGTTGGAAACGCAGCGGCAGCTGCTCAAGCAAATTGTTGAAACGGTTCACATGGAGAAACCGCTGTTGCTCTGTGGCGCCACCGACAGTGGCAAAACCAAGCTGATCGATGCTCTATGCGTGCTCTCGAATCGCGTCTGCAACTCGGACAACATTGATGACTCTGTCACGGGCAGTTTCCAACAGGTGAGCTCTAGATTTCTTCTTCTGCTTGGAGTAAAGATAAATTACAATCGATCGATACCCAAGTTCAATCTATTAGAATATTCTATTAATTTATTTGACCTATTTTAGATTATTTTATTCTGCAAGAAAGAAATGCATCAGTTTTTTAAGTTTGCCTTTTTACTTATTCCGTATTATTCCAATAAATTTTCCATTTTTTTTTTTTATAAGATCGATCTCAATCGTCATCTGGAGGAAATCTACAAGAAAGTGCAGGATCTGGTCTTCGGCGTTGTGCAGAAGGCTTGCCTCGAAGTGCAGTCGGAGTCCATATTTGTCCAGCAGCTGTGGCGCAGCTGGAGCAACTACAATCAGCTGGTGCGACGCACTACAGGTGAGTAGCTGCTGTGCCAATTGTTGAATACCTGCATCAATTCCAAATTCCTCTGCAGAATCGCATCAACACAGCGTTGCGGAGGAGCTGCTGCTGTTTGAGAAGCGTCTGGTGGCACTTGACGACATCATCAGCAGACTGCTAGAGACGCCCCAGCAATGTCGCATTGCATTGTTCGAGCAGTTGCCGCATCACAAATCGCAGCTCTCCCTGCTGCAGGCTTACGTCAAATCTACCGATTCCCTCAACACTGGCGGCTCCTTTGAGTGGGTGGATTCGCGCATTGTGACCTCGTTGAAGTGCGGTCAGTACATCTTGCTGGAGCATGTGAATCTCTGCTCGTCAGCAGTGCTGGATCGCCTGAATCCTGTGTTCGAGCCCAATGGCAGCCTGCTAATTGCAGAGAAGGGCATCAGTGCCCAGGATAGCGCTGAAGTGGTGCATAAATCCCCCAACTTTCGTGCCTTTCTTACTGTTGATCCCAAGAATGGAGAATTGTCACGCGCCATGCGCAATCGTTGTGTGGAGCTATCGCTGTGCGCCTCCAAGGATGCTTATAGCATCGATGATATGCGCGCCATTGTACATGGCCAGGGTGTGCATCAGCTAGCAGCCATTAACTGCATGCTGGCCATACATTGTCACATAAGCCAGCTGACCGAATTCAATGCCTATACCATATCGCACCTGACACAGTTTGCCTTCCTCAGCGCCGCCTACAAGCACATTGGATACGAGCTGAAGCGTGCCATCTATGTGGCGGCCATGGAAGTTTATGTCTACTCGGCGAACATGGATTTGATGGGCTTTGGTTTGTCATACTATCAGAACAAGCTACGCGAAGTGGTGCTGTGCCAAACGGAGGCATATGTGCAGGAAGAGCCCGATGGAGCTGCAGAGGATCAGCTGAGTGATGTGATACTCAACACCAATGAGTTGAACGAATTGACGCTCATCAAACTGCAAGCGGCACCCTGGAAGCTGCTGCTGAAAACAACCAGCGAAGAGCAGCTGCCCAAGCAGCAATTAGCATCGCTGTTCCAGTCCATGGAATCACTGGATCTGAGTCAACTCAATGTGCAGCAACTACGTCGCTACTTGCTCTGCATGCTGTACGAAGTGTGCGCTTTTGACGATCTGCAATTGAGGCATCTCTATCTGCACCAATTGCTCTCGGCTCACCCAGAGCTGCAGCAATTAGGCTCGAATCTCTATGGCTGCTTGCGGCTGCAAGGAAAACAGTTCCAGTTGACGCTAACGGAGCTGCCCTGGCATAGAAGATTGTTTCCACGACTGCGTGACTATGCAACGATACCTCAGCCTGCCAATGCTGCTGATGACAGCGCTCTGGCATTGAGTGCAGCTCTGTGGGCGCAACTGCTGTTGGAGCAGATCCCCAGACGCGCTGTGGCCAAACTGCAGCAACTAGATGCCCTGCAATACTCGCAGGCTTTGCAGCAGAAGAAGATTACCGAGAAATATAGCAACGACTTTCTCATCCATCTATCCGGCTTCCTCGATGCGCTGCATCGAGCTCTACAGCAGCACTTGAGCTCGGCCAAGTTTGAGCTGGCGCATTATGCCAAATTCTTGACTAATTTCCTTTGGTTCAATCGTCTGCTGGCCACAGCGCAGCAGCAACTGTTGCAGAACAACGAGTTGCATGTGCCGCTGATGCACAAACTGGTACTACACTTCAAGTGGCTGGAGAAGCATTTGCTCGCTGGCATACTGGCAGCATGCCCCGATTTCCTTAATGTGCATCAGGCTTTACGTTCCAGCTTACAACAACTGAGCAGCTACGTGCAACAGACCAAGCGACCCGTCAATGCGGCCAGCAAGTTATATGCCAAACAGTTTACACAATTCCAGCCCTTCTATCTGGAGCAGCAGGTGAGTTGCCACTCAATAATAACTATTAGATTAGTTAATTTTCAAATAATACAATTTAAATTTGCCTTGCAGATTGCGCTGTTCGAGCAGACGGAGCAGCTGCAGCAGCTGTTGAATGTGGTGCCACAATACGGTGGCATGGACAGCAAGTTGTGGCTGCGCAAGTGGTTGGCCCTGCAGTCCGATGAGGCCAACAAATGGCGTACGTTCCTACGGATGAGCGCCGAGTGCTTTAAGCTGAAGCAATTCGAGCTGGCTGACAACCTGGACGAGGGTGAATTGAAGACAGCGCTGCTGCGACTGCAAGCAGAGCTGAAGGAAAGACAGGACAATGAAGCATTGACTGCGTTGAACATGGACATTGATCTGTCGCAACTCAAATTGCAGCTGGAGCCAAGCGATGAGCATGTGGTGGATGTGGATGCACAGCAGCTGCAGCTGCACCAACTGTTAGTGCCAGCAGTGCGTGAATACTTCATGGATCGCGTGCTAAGCCGATCACTCAATGCAGACATTGATGAGCAGCTGAATCAGGATTATAGCGAGCAGCTCGTCACGGCGAATAGTCGACTGTGGCGCTGTCTAAACACGCTCGACAATTCGCTGCATGCCAAGATCTTGACGGCGCAACAGCAATTAATGCAGCAGGAGGATTTGCGGCTGCTGCTGGAGCAGCTCAATGGCAGCAGCTGCTACAAGGCGTTGCGCAGCTATCAGCGGCAGTATCTGAATGCGTTGCAATGCTACCAGCTGGAGAATCTTGCCACACGCATTGATTGTGCCCAGCCGCCGACAGAGACGGAGCTGTCGAGTCGCTACAGCTACCAGGGACCGCCACTGACCAATGCTTTGCTAGCTTTGGTCTGCCAGGCCAATGGACAGCTGGTGTCGGTGCCACTCAGTGAGCTGCAGCCGTGGCGCCAGTCGTTGCAGCAGACACGTCAGTTGCTCTGGCAGAATGCACAGCTGGCGGGTCGTCGTCACTGCCCAGAGCTCAACAATCGACAACTGACGCTGGAAAATGGCAAACAATTGCTGCGAGAATTGGATTTGGTGCAGCAGAGCGATGCCGGCTTTGCCAGCTGTCTGGCGGACTTGCAACAGCTGCTGCAGCAGCTGCAACTGGAGCAGCAAGAGCCGCTGAGCAGCGCCTTTGATGCGGCGCTGGCCACCATGATGATTGGCGCTCTGGAGCTGAGTGTGTTGACACATGCGCCGCTCATCGATCCCGTGGAGAAGAATCGTCTGAAGAATCTGTATATAGCCGAGGACATTGATTGCCTGCAGCATTTGAGTGCTGCCTATGACTTTATGAAGATCATCATGAAGTACCAGCACTTTGGCCAGCAAATCTTTGATCAGCTGCAGCAACAGCTATGCTTGGTCCAACAGCAGAGGCAGCAGCTCAATCAGCAGCTCGCGCTGCGTCCCGAGCAGTGTCTATACGCTGCCTTGGTGCAGGATCTGCTGCACTTCCTCAAGTCCAATGGCGACTGTGCCACATTGCACAAATTGATTGCCGCCATACGCGAGAATTGGTCACACTTTGTGGGTGCACAGTTGGCGAATGCAGCGCAGCTTAAGAGCGGCGCCGAGTTGCTCAACAAACTGGAGCTCTGGCTAGCGAATGCCCAACGCTTTGTCCACCACTCGCTCGCCCGTTACGCGGCCTACTATCAGGACTTTGTGGCGCCCATCACATGTGCTGTGAATCAGCTGCGTTTCGGCCTCGAGCAACTGAAGGTGCTCTTCACGCGCCTCTTGGTGGCAGGCAGCACCGGCGAGGCGCAGCGATTGGAGCAGAGCATCAGTCAGCTGGTGCAGTTCCCAGCGCAGCGTCCGCTGGCCATTCGCCAGAGCCATGTCTATGGCCTCTTGGCCAAGTTGCCGCACTGTGAACACGAATACTTCCGACTGCTCAAGGCCAAGCTGAGCGAGTTGCGCAATTTTATTGCCATTGCCACGAGCATTGATGAAACCATGTTCACGTCGTATGATGATGCGCTGAGCATCTGCAATAAGACCTGGCAGCTGGAGGAGCAGCGTCGTTGTGCCCAGAAGGCGGAGGAGGAAAGTCTCTACAAGACGAAAACACTTGGCGGCATTGAGGACGAGGAGTTGGTGGAGCTGCGAGAGATTGAGCAGAACTTTCCCACACACCTGGACGAGGACTTTGCCGAGTTTGTCGATCAGCCCAGTTTGGAGCAGTTGCTGAAGCTGGACAAGAAGGCCGACACCAAAGCCAAGCTGGCCGAAATTGTCAACGAGCAGGACTACATCTTTCTGGTCCGCAATTTCATTGAGGTGATGAGCAGTTACACCTCAGTTAGCTACAAGGAGCAGCGGCCGAGTCAGCAAGCAGCCGAGCTGCAACTTATAGCTCCCTACCAGGCGCGACTACAGGTCTTTGCCCAGCTGCATGGACACTACAAGACGGCACTGAGTCCCCAGCTGGACGAGAGCATCTACAATGGACTGGCCTTTGCGTTGGCCCTGCAGCAGCGCCAGCTGAAGGACATTGAGCTGTCGGACAGCCAGACAACGGGCAGCTATGATTACTACAAGGATGCCAACATCTCTGAGGTGGGTGGCTGCCTGCAGGTGCTGCAACGAATCGAGGAACGTGTGCTGCAGCAACTGGAACTGTATCCAGAGCATGCTGGACTGGCGGACATCAAGCTGGTCATAGCACGCATACGCAAGCTGCCGGCCAATGCCAGTGTGGGACGCTTCAACACGGGCTGCCAGCTGCTGCGCCAGAAACTGGCGCTGTGGAACGAGGTGGCGCATAGAAACAACAATTTGGTGGCGGAGGAACTGGAGGTTGCCGAGTTTGTGCAACGCTGGACCAAGCTGGAGCTGCAGCATTGGCGTAACTGCCTCAATCAGACGGCCCAGCAAGTGGAGCTGCCCGCCTATCGCTATTGGTTCTTCATCTACAATCTGCTGCAAGCTGGCGCGGATTTGCCCGAGCTGATACGCACATTGCGCCAGTTTGTGGAAGCCGCCTGCTATGGCGACTTTCATGTGCGACTGCAGCTGCTCCATGGCTTCGAGATGTATCTGCACAACAGGCAGCGCATTGGCAAGCAGCAGGAGTCGCCTCTGATTGCCGCCCTGCACAATCTGCAATTGTATTTCGCACAGTTTGCCGGCGAGATTGAGGAGACGGTGAAGCAACGTCGCCAGCCCATCGAGAAGAAGCTGCGAGAGTTTGTCAAAATACAGAGCTACAACAAGGATCTGAGCTACTTTAGCATGCGCAACAATGTGGCCACTGTGCATCGCAATCTAAACAAGTTCCTCAAGGAGCATCGCCTGCTGCTCGAGCAGAAGATCAGCGAAGTCTTTCAGCCCAAAGATGCCACCGTCAAGGACTACAGCTTAGACAAGGGCAAGCGCCAGTCGCAGTCCCATCTGCTGGACCCTCGACAATTTGTGGCCAGCGAGCAGCTGCCACAGAAGTACAAGGCACAAGATTTGGGCGAACATGCACCCATCCTACAGCGTCTGGCTAAGCACTTTGGCACTGCCCGGCACATTGTCCAGCAGACGCTATCGCGTACGAGCTATGCCTCCTTGATCACGGAGCTGGCCGAGCTGGTGGACGAGCAGCTGGAGCACTGTGAGCATTTGCGCAATCTCAACGTGGATCGCAGCAAGGAGCGGCCACAGCAGAAGCTGCAGGCTAAGCAAATACTACAGCAAAAGCGCAAAGCCTTGACTGATCTCTTTAAGCTACTCTCTCGCCTCGGCCTCAACTACAAGACGGGTCTGCTCGAGCTCTCTCTCCGCACCGACTTCGAGAACTTTGAGCTGCCACCATTCAACATCCCCGCCATGTTGCCAACGCTGCACAGCAGCGGGGCGGTACGACAACTTAACCAGCAGCTGGATTTGTACTACATGAAGAGTGTGTTCAAGTTGAAGCTGCTGCAGAACATTATGCTGACGCCACTGTCGGAGCTGGGACCACCGAATATCGAGCGCATCAAGGGCTTTGCTGTCGATCTGTTTCTGCTCGTACAACAGCAGCGAGAGCAGCTCTCCGACTGCACCAGGCAGCTGCATGAGTTGCGCCAAGCGCTGGACAAGCTGCGTCAGTTGGCCGACATTGTGCTGCCCGAGCAGGCGGCCGTAGAGCAGCTCAGCTTTGGCCGCAATGCGGATGAGTGCGTCCAGCTGAAGCACAAACTGTGCCAGGTGCAGTACGTGCTGCGCCAGTGGCAATTGCTGCTTCACTGTGCACCCAATATGGAGCAGAGCGAAAGCAGCGTCCTGCTGCATCGTCAGCCCTTGCGGCTGGCTGAGCTGCAGGAACTGTGTGGCCTAATCCTGCGTAGCAGTCAAGCGCTGCTGCTGGAGCTGGAACGTGCACATGTGGAGTTCCTGGACAGCAATCAACTGTTGCTTTATCGACGCAGCTATCACAGCATTATGGAGCACATTAAGCAGGCGCTCGTCCATCTAGAGACTGCACATGCGGAGCACTTGCCGCTGGCACAGCCGTTGCTGACACTGCTGGCCTCAGTGGACAGCAATGATGCCGTAACGACTGACGATGCCGAATTGGAGCCCCTAGAGCTGAGCAATGTGGATGCGGAACTGGCTAACATTGCGCATGCCGTGCTCCTGGCGCTGCAGAAGATCTACAAGGAGCATGGACAGCAGCCAGTTGAACAAAATGCGGAAGAGGTCAGTGAGCTGAAGGAGCAGCATCTGAAGCAGCATTTGACTGGCCAACTGGCTGCGGACTGGCAATTGCTGACCATGCCACGCACCCTGAGCAAGCTGTCCAATGTGCTGCTGGTGCTGAAGCATGCGAATCCCAGTGAGGAGAAGCTACTCTGCTTGCGTCGTGCAGTGGCGCTGTTGCCTGTGCTGGAGCAGTATCAAATGCTGGCCGATTACGTGGTGCTGCAGCAACTGGGCACCCACAGGGTGTCCGCCAAGATGCTGTCCATCATGCTGACTGCTTTCGTCGAGATTGGCAGCAAGGGCTTCTGTGTGCCGCCGGATCTAATGCAGGACGAGGAGGGACAGTCCAAGCAGGACTCTAAGAATGGCGAGGGCTTTGGTCTGGAGGATGGCACCGGCGAGAATGATGCGTCTGATAAAATTGAGTCTGAGGATCAGCTGGAAGATGCCAAACGGCCGGAGGATCGCAAGGATGAGGGTGACAAAGAGGAACCCGACTGCAAGGAGGAAAAGGGCATTGAGATGAGCGATGACTTTGATGCCAAGATGCAGGACTTGGACAAGCCCGAGGAGGATGACAGTGGCGAGTCTGAGAATGAAGACGAGCTCAACAAGGAAATGGGCGATACGGAAGAGGGAGCTGAAAAACTGGATGAGCAGATCTGGGGCGATGACGAGGAAAAGCCAGAGGAAGAGGAGCAAGATTTGAATAAAGAGGATCAGGGCAAGGGCACAAAAGACGAGAAGGATGAGCACAACGATCTGGACACCAAGAACGATGCGGCCAAACAAGATGGCAAGGATGAGCACGAAAAGGATGGACTGGATGCAGCAAATGAGCCAAGTAGCGAAGATAAGCGCAAGGAGCAGGCCAAAGATATTGATGACATGAAGGAGCCAGAACTGGACGAGGAGCAAACGAATGCCATGCACAATGAACTGGAAGAGCCGCCAGAACCCGAGGAAATGGACTTGGGCGACATGAACAACGTGGATGAAGGACACGACAATGAGCCCGATGAGCAAAACGATGAGAATCCCTTCGATATCGATGCGATGAAAGAGAATATGCAGCCTGCCGAGGAGCCAGAGGAAGATGCCGCCGCTGACGAAGAGAGCAAGCAAGATCAACCGGAATCGGATGACAGCGACTCTGATGCAGAGGACACAACCATGGAAAAGGACAAAACGCAAAACGGCAAAGACGATGCGGAAGACGAAGAAGCAGCCGCTGAAGAGGAGAAAGAAAATACAGAGCCGGAAACACAAACGCGTGGCGAACTCGAGAAGGAGGAGGAAGAGAAGCCAGAGGAGACACCGGCTGAGCCAGAGCAGCGAGAAGAGAAACCAGAGGAACACACGCAATCAAAGGACAAGTCCAGCAAGGAGGAAAATGTGCAATCTGTGCCCGATACGGAGCAAAATAGCTCGGCGGATCAGGTGCAGCAGCAACAGGACGAGGATGTCAAGCAGGAGCAAAAGATGGACGAGCAAGAAACTGGCGAAGAGAAGGACGGCGTTGGGCAGGCCGAGAATGATGTAAGTGTAACAATTATTTAGTTGCATTTAAAGCCAATCATCTCAACTCTATTCCCAATTGCAGACAAACGATGGCGGCCATCAGGGCGTGGCAGAGACCAAGGAAACCGTATCCCAGGAGGAGCGCAAGAATGAGCGGGAAACACAGGAGAAGCGCAAACAAGGACGCACCAATGAGGAGCGCACACTAGGTAACTATACAAAGCACATAATCATATTGCCTATAGATCTCTAATCCTTCAATTTAATTAATTAATCCACAGGCGAAGCCGAGCAAAACAAACTGAAGCAGCTGAAAACGATTGAACAACTTAAGGAGTCCAAGCAAAACGAGGGCGAGCAGGAGAATCAAGCGGAACAGGATGCAGAGGCCGAGGAGTATCAGCATGTAAAGGAGCCAAAGAACAGCGATAAAACCACTTTGGATAATGCCACAGAGGAGCAATCAAAGCAAATCAAACATCAAGAAGAGGAGCAGCAACAGGAAGATGAAAACGCAGATGCCGAAAATGCAGACCAGCTGATGGAAGAGGATGAGCCCGCAGCGCAACCAGAAGATGACCAACAGCTCGAGCAATTAAGCGCTGAAAAGACGGATCAAAAGTCTGATAAACCATCGAAAACGGAGCAGTCAAAGGAACGTGTTGAAACGCCGCCCGAGCAAATGGAAATCGAGGGTGAAGTGGTGGCCACAATGACAGTGACACGCAGTGCGGAGACCACAGCGCACAGCAAGTGAGTAAATTGTGCAACAAATATGTTAAATAATTATACAAATAAAATTAATTCTGATTGTAGCACTGAACTGCTGCTGGATAAGAGCATAAATGCTCAGGATCTGAGCACAGCCGAGCAGATTGAGCTGCGACAAATGTATCAACAGCAGCTGACCAATGCCAATGCCGTAAGTTGCTAGCAGCCAGCTATATTTACTATCTACATGCAATATTTAATTAATTCCTTTTTGCAGACACTGCCGCAGCACGAGGATTACGAGAGCTGGTCGAGCATATCGAATCGAATGACACAAAATGCACGCGAGCTGTGCGAACAGTTGCGTCTAATCTTGGAGCCCACGAAATGCACACGTCTCAAGGGCGATTATCGGACGGGTCGTCGCATCAACATGAAAAAGATCATACCATATATAGCGTCACAATTTCGCAAAGACAAGATCTGGTTGCGTCGCACAAAGCCGGCTCAGCGTGATTATAAGATTACCATTGCCATTGACGATTCCAAGTCGATGCATCATAACAATTCCAAGACACTCACCCTAGAAGCCATCTCCTTGGTATCGCAGGCCCTGACACTGCTTGAAAGTGGACGCCTGAGCATCGTATCATTTGGAGAAGCTCCCAATATAATTCTGAATCATACCGAACAGTTTGATGGACCACGTTTAGTTAGTGCACTGAATTTTGATCAGGATAAAACCAAAATCGCAGGTCTACTCGACTTTATACGCACTGTGAATATCGAGGAAAGCGGACTTGGTGGCGATAATGGGTTATTCGAGAATCTGCTACTCGTCCTTAGCGATGGCCGGAACATTTTTAGCGAGGGCAATCAGAAGGTGAAAAATGCTATCAAATTGGCCCGATTGCAACGCATTTTCCTCGTCTATATTATCATCGATAATCCCGAAAATAAGGTATATACATTTAAATTCAATTGAAGCGTAACTTTTCCTACTTATAAACTATTTTGCAGAATTCAATTCTTGATATACAGCATGTCGAGGTGAACAAAGATGGTTCGGTTAATATTAACTCATATCTGGACAGTTTCCCGTTTCCATATTATGTGATTGTGCGGGATCTTAATCAACTGCCGCTCGTCCTTAGCGAAGCCATGAGACAATGGTTTGAATTAGTCAATAGTGAATTGTAAATTAGTTTATATATTTAACACATAGTCAAGCACAGACACAGTTGAATCCTATATCCTAGTTTAAGTTAAAAGTGAGCTTATATCAATTGAATTATGTATTTTTTTTATTTCGCATACTTGTTGACTTAAGCACTCGAGCTTTCTGTTGGGCTTGCAAGTTGTGACTTTATATTGTGACTTTATTATGCTACGTACTTTGAACGTAGTTGTAAATATTTCATTAAAACTTTGTACACTGTATATAGATATATATATATGTATGTATATAGTATATGTTTGTCTTATTTACATTTAGCATGCATTTGGAATTGAATGTATTCTTTGGACTACTACAGCTAGTGCAGTTCAACTTGCAGCTCAAAAGGATATTCTCTTGAATTAAGTGCTTGTCTAAAGAGTTGTGAATGTTGCCAAGATACACCACCACTTAATTTGGCCACAATTTGGAATTCATTCGAGTTTTCAATTCTTTTGCTTCCACTACTCGTTTCGATGCTCACGTCAATTTTACCTTCGCCAAAGGTTTTCGTCTCGAAAATCAGTTTGTAATTTTTCACTTTAAGATTTGATTTACTTAAATCAAATTTCCAAATTATTTCACCACTATCCGTATCCTCTAAAAATGTGTGTTGCATTAATATTTATATAGAGAAAGTGTGAACGCAGTGTTAAGTTACCTAATCGCGCCAAATATGTTACTTTCCAGTCGTGTTCCACTTTGCGGAATATGTTTTTCGAAGCAAACTGCGCACTCTGCCAAGTCTTGTAAGTTTCGAGAACATTCACCCGGCCGCCGTCTATAGAAAGAGAGTGATCGGTCAACAGCGTTGATTAGATTAGATTTTTAGTAATTATGGCGCATCAAACCTTTGATAAATCGCTCATATGAATCGCTTGCACAACAGTAGCGTAAATTGAATTGACGCCTCTCTAGTTCGTTTTCGTTGGGGGTGAATACAAAAATCTGCAATTAAATAATGCACATATCGTCACGTCATATAGACAATATCAATTAAGACTGACTCACATTTGTAAATGTATGTTCGCCACGCGACTGTCGCCAAGTCAAACTGCCCGAGCTCCTGCCCTTCAGCTCGTTCTCAGTAGGCTTGCTGCGCAATTGCAGGAATTAAAAAAACAAAGAGTTTAACAATAAATTAGTAAATAGGAATGTTGAAATGATTTTCAATGCATACCGCTCCAGGGTCATCTCGATGACCTCGAATAAATTTCGCTGACTTAGGAATTTCTTGCGTTCGTCACTCGCAAATTGCTGTCGTTTTCCTCGAATGGCATTTAACGCTTCAATGAGCTCTTTTTCAGAGCACAGCCTGCGTATTTTTAGGATTTGATTATGGTTATTTGTATAGCGCCAGGTCACGTCCTGTGCATCATCCCGGGAATAGGCAAATATGTAGTCAATATTACGCTTCCAGCCATGCTGATACATGAGCGGTGAGTCCACCACATTATCGGATGGATCCACATGCAGCCAACGCAATTGCGTTTCGGAATATACCTCAGTCCACACATGATCGAAGTGTGAGTGTACTAGGCGTGCATCGTAGTCCAAACATCTGCAGAGGAATGTGAAGCAATTGGCAAATTCACCGCAACGGCCTTTGCGTTGTACCAATAGCTGCGATATGTCGTTGTAGCGATAGAACTTAGTCTCTTGGCCACAGCAAACAGTAATCTCGACGCGAACATCACCTTCGGTTTGGGTGCGTCTCAGTTTGCCATCTTCACTGCCGCACACTTTACAAGGTATTGTATTGACCCACTGGAAAAACTCGGTCTTGAACCAATTGACCAGCTCAACGAGTAACAGATCCCGAAAGCATGGTTCCTTTTCTTGACATTCGCCGGACGCAATCACCTCCTGCATTGCAAAGAGTTTTTCGTTTGCGTTAGATGTTAACACATCAACGGGTATTAGACTTAAACCGCTGGCCAGCAGCGCTTTATCCTCATACTGCATAACTGCATCGCTATACAGTTCCAGCGATTGAAGAAAACGATTCTCTGTGCGCTACAAGTGTAATTAGTTATATAAAATACAATCTGTTAGGAAATGTTTTTTATATAGTGTACTAACCAGGACCCTTGGAAATCTGATGCGTTGTTGATAGGGCACTGATGGTGTGATGAACAAAGGCGTTGCACAAGCACCTGACATTTCTGGCGGTGTTGTTGACACTGGCTGAGCATGATTATTAAGCGGGCCTTAACAAAGAAGCGTGTACAAATTGAAATGTATATAGTATACAAAATCCAGTTTTTCTTACCTTTAGCCGCAGAACCGCTTAGCCACGCCTCCCGCCGCCTTCTCAGTTTGTCCCTATACTTTTGAATATGTTGCAAAGGCACCTCGCTGGACAACGTGTATTCGTTAGAGGTTGGCGTGCGTTTAAAACCGATTGCAGCTAGCAATGGCTCACTACCCGACAGAGACAGCAGCTTCTCCTTGATTGTTTTGTTCTCCAGACGTATCGTACGAAACTTGTGATTATTAGGCTGGCTCAGCACATTCTCTAGTAGCACTAGTAATATGCGCGCAGCTTCGAGATACTGCTGCTGTTGTTCTGTGGATGTTGATGATCGAGGCTCAATCAACTCCACGCATTCTAAATTTACGTCAACCATTGTTAACAAATGCGCAAAGTCACAATGCCGCACTCTTGTGGGTGGTTTTTGGGTTGATAGGAGAATTGGTTGGGTGTTAGACTAGCGATGAGCGATATTTGTTTAGATATATCGGAAGTGAGTAATACAAACTATTTAAACATTCAGTAAAATAAAGGAAAAATTACTCAAATTAAAAAAAAAAATTGTTTTTAATTAACAACAAACTACGTTTTGTTCGGTCCACCGAACAGCTGCCTCTAGTCTATCCTAACTTTCAAAAATATACTGGAATATACATTCCATAATTACTAGTTTTGGTTACACTTTATTAGATATGACAATTTTCAAAAAATATGAAAGGCACTAGCCTATATCAATATATATATCACAAGCTATAATATCTTATCAATAAGCTTATTTTTTATTTTGGAATATTGATACACTGTATTTTATATACTACACCATTAATGATTACACAAGCTTTTTCAGTGTCTTCTCAATCGGTAATCGATTAATGACCCTTTGTTGGTTTTTATTCTAGTATATTTTATGTTTTTGAATGGTGTGGCAACGCTTTAAACGGTTGACGGTATATTTAGTGTATTTTGATATGAACAAGTAGTATATTTTGATATTTAACATTCGGTCATGCTGAAAAATTCAACCACTTTTGAAATAAGTAGGCGTCGGTTCAATTGTGAAGCGTCAGTCAGTCATTGTGCAAAGTTTGCGCAGCGGTAAATTGAGAGAATCTGAAAAACTTCGTTCGTCTCTTATATTTCCTTAAAAGGTAATAATTCAGTCTTTCTTTGTGCGTGTGCGTTGTCCGCGGCTTTCTGAGTCTGGGTTGAAGTCTGGGTAGCAGTAGTTGTAGTAGTCAGTGATTGTCTGAGTTGGTGATTTGAGTGTACATATTCGTCGTGTCTTTTTTCAATTCCAGAAACTCAAATCAATCTACAGCATTATGTGTGACGAAGAGGTTGCTGCTTTAGTTGTCGATAACGGTTCCGGCATGTGCAAAGCCGGCTTTGCCGGTGATGACGCACCACGCGCCGTATTTCCTTCAATTGTTGGCCGTCCTCGCCATCAAGGCGTGATGGTCGGTATGGGTCAGAAGGACTCGTACGTTGGCGATGAAGCGCAGTCAAAGCGTGGTATCCTGACGCTCAAATATCCAATTGAGCACGGCATCGTAACCAACTGGGATGATATGGAAAAAATTTGGCATCACACTTTTTACAATGAGCTGCGCGTAGCCCCAGAGGAACACCCCGTCCTGTTGACTGAGGCACCCCTGAATCCCAAGGCAAACCGTGAAAAGATGACTCAAATTATGTTCGAAACCTTCAACACACCAGCCATGTACGTTGCAATTCAGGCTGTGCTGTCCTTGTATGCGTCTGGCCGTACTACTGGTATCGTTTTGGACTCTGGCGATGGTGTCACTCACACCGTTCCCATCTATGAGGGTTACGCCTTACCGCACGCCATCTTGCGTTTAGACTTGGCTGGTCGCGATTTGACAGACTACTTAATGAAGATCTTGACTGAGCGTGGCTACTCGTTCACCACCACCGCTGAGCGTGAAATTGTGCGTGACATTAAGGAGAAACTTTGCTACGTTGCTCTGGACTTTGAGCAAGAAATGGCAACTGCTGCTTCCAGCTCATCGTTGGAGAAATCGTATGAGTTGCCCGATGGACAGGTGATTACTATTGGCAACGAGCGTTTCCGTTGTCCAGAGGCACTGTTCCAACCCTCGTTCCTGGGCATGGAAGCCTGTGGTATTCACGAGACCACCTACAACTCGATCATGAAGTGCGATGTGGATATCCGTAAGGATTTGTACGCCAACACTGTGCTGTCTGGAGGTACCACCATGTACCCGGGTATTGCTGACCGTATGCAGAAGGAGATCACAGCCTTGGCTCCGTCCACTATGAAGATCAAGATTGTAGCACCACCAGAGCGCAAGTACTCCGTATGGATCGGTGGCTCCATTCTGGCTTCGCTCTCTACATTCCAACAGATGTGGATTTCTAAACAGGAATACGACGAGTCTGGCCCATCCATTGTCCATCGCAAATGTTTCTAAGCAGCTGCAGCAGAAACAGCCACTTCGGCTGACGCTGGGCGTGGTCTTGTCTGTATTATGTCTCACACCCGAAAAAAAACCATCCATTTTATCCCTTTGTATTAGAATGGGGTAGAAAACAGACGACAAAAAGAGCAAAGCAAGAGAGGGTTTGAGGCATCAACACATGCAATGCCAACGCTACAAAAACGGCAACAAGAAACAAAGAGAAACTACATTTTTTTAAAAACAATTTTATACGAAAACATACCACTTACTACATAACATACATATAACACTAAGCAATTAGCCAGTTTTGTGTTCTATCGAAATTCACGAGTTCATACGCACATTGGTAATTTAATATTTATATTCGGCATTAATCATTGAACTTCCCCCAAAGCATTCCTACATACATATTGTAAACCACATTACCATAAAAACAAAGTATTTGTAACCGCTTAAGAACAATAAAAAGCGATGAAGAACTGAAAATTTATCAAACTAGTTTTCTTGTTATTTATTTATTATTGAGATATGAATGAATCATGCGAATGACGAGTTTGGTCACGGACTGCGATATGATTTTTAGTAAGAGTCAAAAATCTTTGAATTCCAAAAAATACAAGCAAATGACACTCATTTCGCAGGAAGTCAATTGATAAACAAATATGAAATGTTTTTGTCTTTTGTTTTTGTTGTTGCTGAGGGTTTCAACAGCATATGCCGGGGCATGGTTTGGTTGGACATTTTTTACATTCTTGGCTTATCAGCCGAAGCGTCGGACAGCACCACGCCCCTTTAGCCGGCATTTTCAAGTTGATTGACTGTGAGTGAACTGAAATGAAAAAGCCCAAAAACAGCTGTTTCAACAGTTGATTACCTTATAAGGTAACATTATAGCCAATATCATGCACAAAGCCAGTCACAAGTGTGAGTGCGAGAGTGTCTATTGTAGTTTGTGCCCGAATTAATCAGTGACTGTAAATAAATAAAAAATGAAAAACAATTGTGTGTGCGCTGCTCTGCTCGACTGACTCACCCAGAAATGTTTGGAAACGGAATCGTCATCAATTGGCATTGTTTTTGTTTGCCAACGTAGCCCACTTGCAGCCATTTAGGGTGGCACACCCAATGTCATGGGGAAGAGCGGAGCATATCAGTCAGACAACAATGATAGCAGCGGCAGCGGACGCAGCAGCAACAACAACAATAGCAAAACATACAGACAATCATTCAAACGACATTTTAGGCAGGGCTTTCAATGCGTTTGTTTTTGTTTGGAACTGAAAAACAAAAATAATACTTGTATTGACCAAATTCAATCAACTTTTGACCACTTTCGGCTTCACACCCATATATGCCTGTGTAGGGGTTTCCAGCTACATATATGTTTGTATGTATGTAAAGATCAAAAGCTGTCGCCTTATATAAAATACATTCGTGTGTATATATGTACATATATATATATATGTATGTATATGCTTGCTTTATTATTATTATTTCATCAAATTGTCAAATTCTTGCATATTATGGTATTTTCTTAAATTTTAGATTACATATGTATGCGTGTATTAGCGTGTGTGTTAAGAGAAATTGTTATTGTTTATTTCAATCGTTATACATGGTATATTTGTTAAATTTAAATGCCTTCAAAAGAATATTGTAATTTGTCTACATACATATTAAATACGAGTTTTTATCTAATTACAAATGCAAAATTCCAGATAAAGACAAATTCTTCTTTTTTACTATTATTATTCTTATTATGATTACAGTCGCATTTATTTTTAGCAATTTGTGCAATTTTAAATAGAGACGCAAACGGATTATAGACAAGAGAATTAAACAATTATTACTAAGTTTAGCATTATAAAATCAGCCTTCAATTGGTATAGATGTACGTAGATTGGGTATATAAATTAGTTGGGGTTTGCTACTAATAATATTATTGCACATTGTTAAAAAGACTGAAATAAAAATCAATTGTATACTCACCAAAAATCAAATCAAATAAAAAAACATGAAAAAAAATCTGGTAACAAATGAATATTATTAATAAAATGTCTTTTTGATTTATAAATTACGATAATAAATTTTATTTTGATGTTTTTGTTCTAAATGTACATGGTTTTGTGTGGATGCATATGTGTGTGTGTGTGTATTTATGTATTTATATGCTGTGTAGACTTTTAAATACATAATTTAATGTTTAAAAATTACAATTAAAATGTATAACATTAATAATATGGATTTTACTTTATTGCATTGCATTTATATTATTACTTTTTTCTTCTCTTTGCTAGCACTTTTCTGGTATTTGTGTGTTGCTTTTGTTTTCTTTTTATTTACGATTACACGATAAAGATAAAGCATATATATCGTTGATTATGTTGAGTGTGTTTTTTTTTTGTTTTTGAATATATAAGGTAAGACACGTAATGTTTTAACTAAAAGCATAAATATGTATATGTATTTAAATATCGTTTATAATGGCTATTAACTAAAAGAAATGTATGCATATATATGTATATGAAGATCTTATATAAACTGTGACTTTATGCGTTCTCATATATTTATATATGTATATACATATTAGCATGTATATATGAAAATTATTCTTCAACTATCAACCATTCCACTGAATTGTCGATATAAAATGTATTAAACGAAACAAAATAATGTTTTGAAATGAAAATACAAAAATAATCGATACACAGGCATTTTTCTTAGTATTGCAATTGTGTAAATTAAAAATGAATATATCCCATAGGTTTTATATGTATTAATCGGTATGTATATTAACATAAATAATTTCCAAATAGTTGGCGATATACATGTATTTAAAGAATATGTTTTGTAATTGCAATACAAAAGAATTATTACACATACATTTTTCTCGATTCTCCTTCTTCTTAGCACACTGCATTAAATACTAAAATTTGCTTGCTTAAACATTAATAACATGTAAGTAATTCCTATATTGATACCTAAACATACATTCAACCCATGCAGTATGGGATTCTGTTTTGTTTTTGTTTTCTTTTTTTATAATGCGGTAGAAAATCTGTGCAAAACTGAAGTAAGTAACTAAATAAGAATTGTCCGTGTTGGGATGATTGGCGCTGTCGTCGTTTATGCATCTGTTTTGACATAGTTGCTTTGCTCCACTTGACCCGCTGCAGATCCAGGCGCCACCTTATTGCAGCTGCTGCGTTTGCCAGCGGGCGCATAAAGCATTTATCAGTAAGCCTGCGCTTCCTTGTAGTCGCTCTGGTCAGATGTGTAGAAGTCCTCCAGCTTCCATTGCAGTGTCTCGAATGTGGGTCTGCGCATTGGATCTTTCAGCCAGCACTCCAACATTATTTCGTACAAACGCTGCTCACAATTGGGTGGCATGGGCATGCGATAGCCATGCTCCACCTGGGTTAAAACTTCGGCGTTGGTCATGCCTGTAATTAGAGTGATCAAATGATTAGCAAACTGAGAAGACGGCATAAATCATCTAAGTAACGCACCTGGATAGGGTATACGTCCATAGGTGACCAGTTCGGTGAGTAGAATGCCAAAGCTCCATACATCTGATTTGATTGAGAATTTACTATAATTGGCCGCCTCCGGCGCAGTCCATTTAATGGGGAAACGTGCGCCAACACGTGCCTCATATTCGTCCTCCTTGATGAGTCTGTCGAATACAAATGATTTTTGTAATGAAATGTTGACGTGGATACGGGTTAACAATCATAGCTTACCGGGCCAACCCGAAATCGGCAATCTTCACGATGTTGCCGTCTCCGACGAGGACATTTCTGGCTGCCAAGTCTCTGTGGATGTAATTCTGTGACTCCAAATAGGCCATGCCAGCGGCTATTTGGGCAGCCATATCGATGAGTGTTTGCATTTTGATACTGCGACCTTTGCCTGCAATTGCTAAAAGATATTAAAAACACATTTTCATAAGACACTAGAATGACATGATGTAAGCGGACGGGCGGGCAGTGTATTCATTTAATGTTTGTTGCTTAATTTGGTTAATGAAAGCGTTAATTAAATTTGCAAGTGGCCAGGTCATTAAACACATTGATTGCATACCTTGCAGATATTCCAAGAGAGAGCCGTGCTTCATCAGCTCCGTAATGATGTAGATGGGCTCCTCAACGGTGCAGACTGCATATAGCTGAATGAGCTTTGTATGGCGCAGTTTCTTCATTATTTGAGCCTCGGCCAAAAAGTCCTTGGGATCCATTGTACCTGTTAATGGATGGAAAACGACAATGTTAGTTTATTATGCTTTAGTATGTACACCTAATTCTGTTTTTACACGGTAGATTGGTTCCAAAAAAAACCGTGTAAAAAAAAACCGTGTAAAAAAAGACAGTGATCGTATGCAAAAATAGGTAATTGGTTCCTAATCTCTAAAACCTATTAAAATAAGTGAAAATCAAGAATTTTTTTAAGATGATGTATTCATGTTTATTTTATTATATCATATATATAATGTTTATTTTTACAAGCATAGTAATTAAAGATAAAAAAAGCATTCTAAGCTCAAAAATAATATAGACAAGTTAAGGAACTAAAAACAATTTAGTTAAACAGCTTTGTTATTAACGAAAAGAATAGGTAATTCATTTTTTAAGGTAAAAAAGTAAAAAAATTAGTCATAATCATAAATACAGGAACATAAATTTAATTGATGTCATCATCAGTTATTCGCATTCGCTTGCTTCGAAGGCGTATACAATCACTATCATCGCTGGAATAATTTAGAACTGGACTTTGCCAATAAAAAATTTCTTTACCAAACATAAAATATTAACACACTTCAATCGCTCTGACCTTTGTGCTTGTATGCACAAAAAGGGAATTCCCCGAAATTTGTGCTATGAACAACTTTGCAAAAATTAAATTTGACAAAAAAAAATTTAAGAAAAAAAATTTTAAATCGTGTTAAATGGAATAAAATCGTGTAAAAAAAATTAAATATATTTTATTTTCAAACCGTGTTATACCAAAACCGTGTAAAAAAAGACCGTGTAAAAACAGAATTAGGTGTATATCGTTTAGCATTTGACTTGCCTGATTTCAGCGTTTTAATCGCCACGGGCGTTGTGTTATTCCACAGTCCCTCCCATACGTCACCAAACTGTCCAGATCCCAGTTTGCGTACGAATTTCAACGATGTTCTGTCGATTTCCCACTGATCGCGAGTTCGATGTGATAGGCCCTCGGTGACAGGTTTCTCAATCTGTTGTTTATTGTGATTTAAACACGCAAAAAAAAAAACATTGTAAAAGAAATCAATTAGTTAATGATTAAAACGTTTGCAAACTTTAAGGATTTTCAACTATTTAATTTTCAGTGTGTGGTTTTAGGAACGTTTCGATGAATGTGCCAATTGATAGATGGATTATTGTAGCATACATTTAGGCATTATGTACAATTTATTTTGCTTTTGCGGTTGTGTTTGTTAGATTGTTAATTGTATGGGTAAATAGAGCGGAGATGTTAACAATAATTAACGCTGTAATTTGGCTAGTAATTGTTGGCCTTAACGCAAAGTCAAAGTGCAGCAAAGTAGTTGAGGTTGTTAATTAAATTTGTTATTTTCATTGAGTTTTTTTTTTTTGTTTGTTTGCAAATTTACAGACGCTGAGTCACAATAGCGATTCAAATTTGAAAGTGCATTGTTTGAACTTTTCAATAGTTGTGCAATATGCTTGCCCTTCGGTGAGCTTTTGAATGAATTAACTTGTCGGACACGCGATTTGCTCTTTTTAACTGTGCATGCTCATGACAAAAGACGATAATTAATTCATAACATTATTAAATAATTAACTTAAAGCCATTTTTAAGAACGAAATGCTACTACGTTAGGCTGCGCTTTAAGCTCGCAGTATTTAGAAATATTTAGAAATAGGAATATTTTTGGCAAACATTTGAATCATTTTTAAGAACGTGTGAAATTATTTTGAATAATGTTATTTAACTACTTAAATTAGCGAATTAAATGAAATGTGTAGTTTTAGCTCGAGCAGAAATTATGGCACCAATTTCGAATAATTTGTTTTTGTTAGTCATCTGATTGCACTTTGTACTTTGACTATTATGGAATTATTTTTGAAATTGATGAAATGAATGGGTTTGTTTGTTACTGTACGTTTTTTCTATTGTAGTTGATTTATTATTTGGCGTGATTGTGGCGACTGGCGGTGACACACATACACACAAACACACACATATGAATAGAGATTAACGTTAACTTTTAATACAAATTCCTACCTCAAAAATACCCGAAAATGAATTAGTCTTTTATTTGTTAGTATTTTTGTATATTATACATTAATTTCGTTAGTTAGTATATTAATTAAAGAAACAAATACAAGAAAAATATAAAGAAAAATTGTAAATAGTTTTCGTTTAGTATTCATAAACAATGAAATCATGACAAATACATAACAATAATAATGAATCTTGATGTCAAATGCATGTTATGTGATCATGTTAATGTTAATGTTCATGTTGGTGACAGCAATACGTAATGTTAAATGCATGTTAAGTGCATGTTAAATGCATGTACGAGTAAAACAATAAGACATACAATGAGTTCAGAGCTAACTAGTTAACAAATCGGTGCAATATTAGCTTACCTGTACACAGGGTTTGCAGAGATTGACACACAGGCCATCCGAATCCTTGGAATAGTGCTCAACAAGCTCTTGCAGGGTTCTGCACAGAATATAGATGCGAATTAGCCCATGATTAATGCGAAAACTATGGTAATAAACTCACCTGAATGTTGTGCGTCTGGCAATGAAGAAGCCGCCCTCATCCAATTGTCTGATGCGGTAATGCTTAACCGTATCGCCATCGCGCACTGCAATGATGATGATCATTTAGACATTGTAATATATATGCATATTTAAATTGTTATAAATTATAATGGCATTAGTATGCCGTGTGCGACGCCCACCTGATAGCGAGTAATCATTGTGACGGCTCTCGGAATCGCGTATTAAAAATGCGCCGTGCTCGTTCTCTGGCAGTAAAAGTTTTTTCTCAGCCTCAATGCGTTTGATTTTGCGGAAGTACCAGCTGCAAAAAAACAACAACGTTTTAAACAATTCATAAATGCAAAAAGGAAGTCATCGTAATGCGTAGATAGTGTAATATATTATATTTATATGAAAGTGCTTAAACTCTAGCCATAAAATGACTGGATTTATTAAGGAAGCTGCCACACACCGACCGAGGCTAACAAATTGTATTTCGATCAGGTGGCAAAGCAAAGGAGGCACGTGCGTGGGTGTCCCAAACACCTCTCATCTCTCACCTCTCACCACTCCCTTTGCATCATTCGCTTCACCTCAATTGAGTCATTTCCACAGGAATCCAGTCTATATTAAGCTTTTAAAACGTGTTTCACTTTTAAGTATGCTGCTTTTTGCATTATTATGTATGCGCATATCGTGCTTAAAGCCCATTATAATTTCAGAATCAAATATGTGGCGTCTTTTGTTGATTTCATTCAGTTGTCATTGGTGTGTTTATTATACATAAAAGTCTAATTCATTGTTAAATTAAAGCGTATCACATCGTCGGTCTATGCCAATAGATAGCGGTTCTTTTTCTTACTTTCACATGAAAACTAAATTGAATGTCATTTTGTTCTGTTGAGTGCAACGATATTAAATCATTATGCAATTAGTTTCACATGACATGTGCCCCGTTTACTTAAATGATATTTTTAAAGTATTTTTATACATTTTTGTTGCTGGAAATTGTAATTACTTTTGTAATTTATGCACCCATTGCTTTAAATATTTTGTTTATTTCACCCGCAAAGTTTTAGCGATAATTTTTAATTTATTTATGCATTTTATAAACACTTTAAATTCCATTTTAATTGCGCTTCCGAATCGAAAATTGCGGAACTCGACGAAAATGACTGCTGTTGCTGTTATTTATTTAATATTTATGTACAGCGATTTAACATTGTTGGCGATTATCTATTTTAAATTATTTAAAAGCATGACATAAATTCTGTTTTGAATATGAAATAACTTAGTACATTCTCCCATCTCTATTTTTTTTTTGTTTCCATTATTCCAGTATTTAAAATCTGCAATTGTCATTGCTCAGCTAATGCGGAAAAGATCAATAAAATTGCTGTCGAACTGAATCTCACAGTGGCATTAACATTGACCTTAATAAAAACTAACTGATACTATTGTTGTTCATTTCTCTCTCACTCATAACTTCTCATATCGCTGCTTCCCTTTTACGCTGTTGCTTCGAGCAACAGTAATTACAATTAAAGTGTGTGAAAGAGATTTGTTATATAACAGTCTCATTTTCAGTCCAATTCACATTTATTTATGTTTTTTCTTTCTGAAGTTCGTGTCAACAGAGAAGATGTCAAAAGCGTGGCCAAAATATGTCATACGAGAGGCGACACCATAAAAAAATGTATTGTGAAAAGATACACACACACACACATATATAAGAGATAGCAGATAGAGATAGTTGCATCGCAGATACATTTGCATAGAAATAGATGCATGCATTATTTGTGGATATACATAGTAAACTTTTATGTGGGTTATGTGGAAACGAAGCCATTTATGGGCTTTTGTCTCTCTGCATTTCTGCATTCAATGTGGTTTTTATGCTCTCCTCACGATTTTGCTGGCGTCAATGCGATAAAGGAAACTCATCAGCCATGTGCATAACATTTTCCGGGCGAGCAAAAACAAAAATAGAGGCTCGGAAAAACTTTTCATTTCAATGCAGGCGACAACAACAACAACAACAACAACAACAACACAACCACTACGACAGCTGGGGGCGTGTTAAGTCTTGAAACGTGGCCAAAGTGGGCAAAAGAAAAAAGTGAAAACAACAAATGTGTGGACAAGGACATGCCTGCATACTACATGTATGTGCATACACTACGATTAAATGACAGCTTGTGTTGGACTCTTGTGCATGCACAGGAATAAGCAAACTCCTGGAATACCCCAAGCCGCAGAGATAAAAAACCAATGCTCAAGCAAAAAGCAAAACAGACCACAACCCACTGCAGGTTCTGTGCACTCAGTGAGTGGATATTTCAGGTCTCTTGGTCCCAACCATGAGCTGCAGGCTTCAGTTGCAGTTAGAGCGTGCAAGTGGAGCATGCTAAACTACGAAAATACCTAACAGATCTAACACTTAAAACTGATTGGAAAGTCACGAAGTGAACAATTCCAAAGCGGTCTAAAATTTACAGTTGGAAAAGACATTAGCCAAGTACAAATTAAAGTTGGCAAATACTGCAGAAAAATGTTAGATCCATAAGCAGTGGGAGTTGCAAGCCATTAGAATAATCAAAATGCTGTTACGAAATCTTCAGTTCTAGTCGGCTCGAATTGATTGCCCCATATACCCCATGGCTGGCAAAGATTATGCGGTATGGTAACATGCACAAAGCAATTGGCAAGACAGGACGCAATTCTAGATGGGCCTGGCTTGATGGCATGCAGCTTGCAAATGGCATTTGCCAGTTCTATTGAATTTCACGTTGGCTTAGAATGCAAACACACAGAGGTCCGATGAGTGTAAACTGGCGCTGTTGGATTGTGTGTTCTTTTCTGCTTTTATTTCTTTTTTTTCTTTTCATTTCCATTTTATTTTGTTATTTCTGTGATGACTCTGGCTTGGACTTGGTTGGGTTTGGTGCGCCGGCCTAGAGCCATTTAGTTAGCTGGAATTCAACGGGTAAAGCTGCAAGTAATCTGATTGCGCAAAGCCATTTAAAGCTATTATTAAAAGAACTTGTGGCTCGGACACAACGCGACTCTTAACTTGGCTGGCACTTTTAATTGGCTGTCTGCTTGTTTCAATGGGAGGGCGGCAACGTTGGGGAGTTGTGTCTCGGCGTGTTGAGAGTTTTTTCAGTCGTTGTCGTTTTTTCAGTTTGTTGTTGTTGTCATCAACAAACGGTTGTCTGCCATCAACATCACCATCATCATCATCAGATTTTGCAACAAACCTACTGCTGCTGTTGACCAGTAATTTACTAGTCAACAGTCCAGCAGGATGCTAGGCCACATTATGGTTTAACATTAGTTAGATGCCTCCTACTTTGACTGCTTATGAATGGACCTCAAGCGCACACAATTTGATTGATTGCTATGAGTACTCATGGGGCAGTCATGGGGCATTCATGGTGCATTCAAGGTGCAATCATTGAAGCACGTGTCTATTATACCAATGAGCCTTTATTAGACGCCATTAAGCCGCTTTAAAACTGAAGCTTTGTCTTGCTTTTGACCAAGCAACAGGTACAGTGTCTGTTTTATTTATAGACCCATCGATTACTAACCATTTAAGGTGCAGCCAGCATGTTTGAGTTTCATAAATATGCAACACTTTAATTACAAAGTTAAAGACAGAGACAGTTTCCCATCCTTGCTTGTTAGGCGGCAAATGTGTAACCAAACAAAGACATCAGCTATAAGCTCAGTTGAGGCAAGACTTTGGCTACACAATAGACTCCTGACGCGCTTTGTTTTACACTTGAACAAATTGTGATATACAGAAATGTACAATTAACATGGAACTGTTAAGTTAACATGGAACTGTTAAGTTAACTTTAATATGCAATTGAGCTTACTGAAATGCATCCCCTATTATATTATATTGTATTATTTTACTAATTATTATATTAAAGATTTTGAAAACAAACAAACAAATTATCTATCGATACTAACTTAATCGTTGAAAAATATTCAACTGTTCAGGTTATTAAAGTAAAAACATTTGTTGAATCATTGAACAAAATGAACTTGCAATACAAGTTTAAAATTGTGTAAAAGGCCGTCAATTTCTCTGAGTGTACGTCAACAATACGAGCACGAAAATGATGCCTTGCATATGTATAAAGATTGCAATTGGCAAATTGTGGGCCGTATCTTTGAGCATCTGCTTGACATATCGATATCACTATTTTATAGACGAGGCTTATGGAGAAACGACTCATGATTGCACTGCAATAATGTGAAAAATTGTTCTAGAAAGAACTAAAGTGTTATTTATAGACAGAGCCAAAAGGCGAAGCGTACATTACGAGCATAGACTGTCTATATCGAGTGGAATTGGTGATGCAGTGAGAGGGAGAAGAGATGTGTGGACGAAGCTTGCCGCACACGCATGCCACAAAGCCAAAATCAAATGCCATGCAAGGCGCAGCCGCAGCCGCCTCAAATGCTATGGCTGCTCCTCTTGTGGCCAAAGCTGTGTGAGACTGGCCCAACTATTTTTAAACAACACAAGCACAAATACAACGTAATGTCTAAAAATATCCACAAGCTGCCGCTGCCGCAGTCGCTGCCACTGCCACTGCAACAAACGAGCCAAAGATACTTGCTACATGCTCTTTTGCCTTTAGTTTTTTTCTACAATTTTTCTACGTCAGACCATAGTTTAGTGGCTAGTTTTATGTGTGTTGGTTTTTGGCCATGGTTAGTGGAACGACAACAACATGAGGACCATTGATGCAGTGAGATGCTGCCACTATCTTTGGGCTAACATGTTTGGCTTGTTTTGGCTGTTAACTTAATTGCGGCGTTGCATTTCATGCACAAACAAGGCTGCCATGGACATGCACTTTTGAGTTAAAATTAGATTAGATTCAACATGCCAGCCGGTGGCTATTCAGCTAGGCCATGTCCGGTCTACATGAATATCTATATATACTCATATATATGTACGTATATTTGATAGTTTGTATATGCATATGAAGCTTAGTTCACATCTTCATTGGCAATTTGGACAAAATGCTCAAGCGTTGATCAAGTGGTCAAGTGAAGTGGTTGTGGGCCTGAACTGGAATTCAGCTGGCTGCTCCAATTTGCCTAGTTACGGCACTTGACGTGCCCACTTGATTGTCCCTGGTCTCGGCCCCTAGTCCCGTCTACTTTGATTGACACTTGGCTGTGTGTATATGTACTGTGTGCTTGTTGTTTTCACCGTGCCCAATTCTATTCAATTAAAGCCAAATTGTGCCAGGTTGACTGGGTAACTGGCTAACTGGCTGCTCACTAACTAACTTTGGCAGCAATAACAAATCGAATAAAAATAAAAAAAAAAGAAGCAGAAACTAATCCATGCAACGGCTTAGACGTTCCACTGTCAATTGTTTGCGGCTGCCCCAATTGCCAATTGCCCGTCAATTGCTTTGAATTTATTGAAGCAGGTCATGCCGTTGTTGTTGTTGTGTGTTGTTATTTCTGTATTGTTTGTGCAATTAACCATATATTATAACCAAATATACATATACATTTATGTGCACATGTAATTTGCGCTTTCCATCCAGCGTACGACTTAAACAAACGGGTTTCGATCGTTTTTGTTGAAACGTCACACATGATTCAGAGGCATGTGAATTAACTGTGGATTACCTCAGAAGATTATCGACGACAACCCCGACAATCATCTCGGCTTGTACGTAAGCGTTGCTCAGGTGTTTTAGCCAGGCCAAAATCACCGAAATGCCATTAATTTACATCTGTTAATTAGCTGTTTAAACTTTTCCACGGAACACGCCTCTGCTCGAGGCCAATTTGATTATTGCATATTGAATACATATTTCCACTTCTTTTTCACATACGAGTATAATACATAACGACCTGACTTGTGTTTTCCAATTGCCAATTGCCGAATGCCGACTGCCAATGCTTTTTTATGCATATTAATTGGAGTATGTAGTTGATTTTATGTTTGTTTGTTGCTGTTTGCTGATTGTATGTTCGTTGCAATGGCGCACGACCAAAATTCAACCTGCAACCAACAAGCAAGGCGGCCTGTCACTTTCTCTATAATTGTTGTCTTGGTCATGTTGCCACTTTATTTATATTTATTTGTGTATATTTTTGGTTTTGTTTTGTTTTTTTAACATGCTTGTTCCGACATCCGCTGCCGGACACGTGCATATCTGTATATGCATTTATTTTTAAATATTTAATTAGAAACATTAAAGTCCAGTCAATGTTGACACAACATCAACCAAACAAGAATCGAAATAAATCACATTGCAAACGTTGCGAGTGCGTATGAGTAATATAGGAATGTACAATGTTTAATACTTAGCCAAATTGCAAATGCTCTTTTCATGTCAAGTGGACACTTACCTGCAAAGAATTGAAAGGAATGGTTTTAGTATAATTTGTTAAACACTGTCATTATGGCAATATCAATTTATATTCTACATGGACTGGGAAATCATCTGAAGCACTTTTGACACGCGACAATTGTGAATAAATCAAAGCGAATATATGAATTATTTATGAGTACAGCACAGAGAGAGAGATATTGATTCATGCATGTAAGGCAATATGTTAATGGAGCTGCAGCTGATCCGATCTCTGGACACATGAATGAACTTGTTGAGTGTCTACTAATACAACTAGATACTTGTATCTGCGAATAGCGACAGCCAACTCAACAGCTATGCAAATACGTGTACTATCTAATACAAGTCTTGTCTACTCAGATAAACAGTTCAGCTAGAGTTTGTAAAATACACATTTAATTAGGGCAATGCCTAGAGGGAGGTCGCATATTTGCCTTCTCTCTTTGCCAAACAACAAACAAGAGAAATCGAAAGCAGTTTTGGAGTTGACAGTTTCATTATTTAACAATCATATAAATGCTGGTTAGCAAAGTGCACAGAAAGTGAATGAGATGCAACAATAAATTGCACACATCAATGCATTTCAACTAGACGTGATTTAAGTTTAATTTAGTGCAATCTTTGTATTGCTTTCAACAACAATTAGGTCACGTTTCGCATTAAACAATTGCTGTCCTTATATAATTGTTTGCTCACATTTATACAGCTGTATTTGTATTGCAACTGGATTTCTTTATAAATCTTTAACTATAAACTCGTATTCTTGACAACTGCAACGTTTTCGATTCATTTCCTGCATTTGAAATTGCCGCATTTAAACGTTAGGCTACTGCCAATCAAAAGACATGGACACGCACCGCAATTGACAGTTGTGGACCACAATGGGAGCAAGTGTCTATTTATAAAACCAAACCGAACCGAACCGAACCGAGCCAAACTCAATTGCACTGAATTGAAGTCTAAGTGTAAGTGTACACTGTGCCATAGATAATTGTTGATGGCGCCAATGCAATTTTAGTCCAGGGAGCAGCCGGAGGAGCTGCCACAATGTTGGTTGAATAAGCGCAGGCAACAAATGCAAAAAATTGGAATAATAACAAACTAAACTAGCAATGGGCAATGCTGTTTTTCTAGTTATTGTTTGGTGTGTTTGTTGTTGCTGCTGCTGCTGCTGCTGTTGCTGTTGCAAAGCACCACTTAACAACAATGTGAACAACGAACGGCTTTGCCGGCGTTTATTTAATTGTTTTTTGTGTTTCTTTGCTGCAGGCTGCTCTGGACAGGATGCCCAGCCAACTAGGCAGTCGGGCAGAGTTAGCCGAGTGCCTAACACGGCAAGGCTAACAAACGACACTTGTTTATTTTAGGCTCCATCGGAGCACACCAAGCAACCAACCCAACCAACCTGGCAACCAACTATGCGGATTTCGTGCGAAACAAATTTCAAATCAATGCACAGACGAGAGCGGGGGCTAAATAGCAAAATTGCCATCGGGCTGGAGTCCCATCTAAAAATAGACATAAACCATTTACCAACCCATCCTGCAGCTACTATTCGTGCTCTTGCTCTTGCTCGTATATGGGCAGGCGTGTCTTTAGTTCCAAGCACAATTTTATGCAGAAATAATTTGTTAATGCCAGGCTTTCGATTTTGCACCACCTGCAAATGTTGGCCTGGGATAGATGCGGTTGCTATTGCTGGATGGTACGCCAAGTTAATGCTGCTAATGCGGCTGGCAAACGTTTTAGAATTTAACTGGTAGTTGCCATCTGACCATCTCAACATCTGACCATTTCTAGCAGTGAAAATGTGCAAATAGAAAATGCCACACGGCCATAAAATGCAAGGCATTGTAAGTAAAAGGCCAGGCCAGGCCAGGCCATGCCAAGCCAAGTCAAGAAATTATCAAGTTCCGGCATCAAGCACCGTTTGGCCATCAACATTTTTCCCATATGCGTTTTTTCTTTCCACTTTCCAGATAAAATCACAAATATAAAAAGCACATTGCTGCTAGCATGCACATTTCCCATTTCCCATTTGGCTAGAACCAAACACAACAAAACACGCAAATGTAATTTGAGCATCGACACTGCGAATCTTTGCGGCTGCCACCGACAAATTATGGCTAGAGAATGTCAGCAAAAGTATTTATAAACAATTTCTGTAGCTATTTTTAAGTCAGTCAGAGCACTTGCTATTATTATTATTAAAATCATTATTACTTTGATCTGATATCTTTGTTTAAAACGGTGCAGTTCAATGTCAATTGCATGCATTGTTTGTCGTTGCAATAGAAAGTCAAATTCATGAGGTTTTTAATGATCAAACAACTATGTAGGAGTCGAGTGTATTGTGCTGTAACTCAACAATTAATTGAATGGTTGACATTACAAGAGCCAATACCCTGTAGACTTGGATGAATGGTAAAGAATATGATATCAATAGATTTTCAGAATGTAGAAATCGGCATTTAGGCAGCATGATAATTATTAATACATTCAGCTGTCTGTTGGCCTTGACGGCACAAAATGATCGTCAATAAAATGAAACTAATTATAAATTGTGTCGTATCAGAGCAGTACGTAGCAGTACGATAGCCCCATGTTTGAATTTGGGCAGGTCCGAAGGGCGAAACATATAATATTTGTTGTTGTCACTTGTCGCTTGAATGCACCTCGAAAGTAATTATCAAGTATACGTCTATAGGCAAAGCTATCCACCCACCTAATGTTTATTCGCTTAAAATGAAATCATCACGTGCTGCACGTTGCAATTCGCAAAACTTATATAAACCGATAAAGGCAAACGCACAGGCTAATGACCAACATTGTGACGGAAAGGCGTTACAATTCCATTGTGGTTTGGCTTTCACACACACAAGAGACAATGACATCAACCGCACCCAGTCAATTTGCAGTATCTATAAATTAACGGGTTGACATTAAAAGCATACAATTATAGGGTATAGACTCTGGAGAATAGAACAGATGCCTTTGGACTGCAGCTGAAAGTTGTCAAGTTGCAAATTAACGAACTGCATTTAATGGGCTTTTATTTGACGACCTTCAAGTAGATAAACAAATTTGCAACCAACTGGTAGGTGGCAATATGTAAAACGTTTAAAAGCAACAATTAAATGATATAGTTTATGAAAACATCGATCATTGAAGATGTTTCAAGTTCATTTGATCACTGCACTTGAAGGATTTATGGTACAAATTGTTTTTGCTGGCAATAAACGCCATCGTGACACCTAATCAGGCCAGACTTAAATGTGCTAAAACCCAGAGTTGTTGTTGTTGTCAGTCCACACAAGTCTAGTCCAAATGCGTATGCAAAAACAGTCTACGCTATGACTTTCATTCTGTTGAAAACAATTGATAGGCAAGTGACTAATCAAACTGCAATTAACAATAACAAGCTAGATACGTTAACTATTGGAAATAGAAAAAAAAAATATCAGAAAAAAAACCAATATCTAATTGTTATTGCAAATGATTGTTAATGAACGACAAACGTCATAAAAGTCCGAGTAAAGTGTTTGACAAATAGTTTATAACAAAACAGCTTCTGTGCATACAATAATCTCTGTCTCTCTCTCTCTTTCATCGTCTCTTTTTGCCGTGTTCGTATCACTCGATCTTTCGATAGGTTTATACAGTGTTGTAATCGCGTTCAACGTCACGTCTTTATGTTATTAACCTGCCAATTATTTGACTATCAAATAAATGCACAAATCGTAAGGTACGTGGCCCAAAAGAGAGCTCCCGCCCCTGTTGTTCATTATACCTTGGGGTATTTGTACCGTTTTGTTTTTTTTTTTTTATATCTTTTAGCTGTGTTGCCATGCCCACAAATGTTCATTAGACTTGCGATAATAGCAAAAAAAAAAAAAAACAAAAAACAAAAAGTCGTGACAATTTTTATGACACGATGGATTTAATTAGACGTTAAACAAACATTGCTCGACACATTTTAAATTTTTTCCCGTCTTGAAAATTTAGTTGTTTGTGATTTTGTGTCAAGTATTGCAGTTTGTTAATTTCGTCTTTTTTTTTTGTCGTTTATCGGCAAGTTTTTGATTTTTTCTTTTATTTGCACCGTCTGGCGCTTGTCTCTCGAAAGACTTCAGGTTGCTTCGGGTTTGGAATGGTTTGAGCTTGAGTTTTTTTTGGGTTTTTGCTCAAGTAGATAGCACGTGTGCTCCAAGTACAAAAAGTTTGTACATTTTTTCGTATTGATATGCAAATTTGAACTGAACCAATTTGAAATGTTTTGGCCTTGAAGTCGACTCAGCTTAGCTGAATTCAATTCAATTCAATTCAATTTGTTTGACACCAAATATCTGCATAATAATGAGAAAGGCGCCAAATACAGTGCAGATTACCAGAAAATATGTTAAGAATTTGATAAAAAAAAAACAGACTTGACAAACAGTTGCACATCTGTTAAGTGGAATACTAAGAAGAGTGTATAATATTATTGCCACTACTACAGTGTGCATTTTTGATAAATAGAAGAGGAGTATTAATTTTAGTTTTCCATTGCTTTATGCCTATTTTATTTCTAATTCTTCGGCATTATGACAGCTGTAAAATTAAGTAATTTATTTTGCAATCAATTCTATCTCTATTTCAAAAGAGATGTCTTTGCTCATTTGGCAACTCTGCTACATTTCGATATTCGCTTGGCTGTCGCAAATTACTGAATGAAACGAAACGAAACGAAATCAAATCGCAGACTATAAAAATAAACCGCACTATAGCAGTCGTAGTGTGGCTTTGGAGTGTACATAAACGCTAATCATAAATTAATGAATACGAAAACAAAAACTTACGATTTTTCATTTAAAAATTCACCACGCGTAAATTCCGAAAGTCGACGCGATTTGCCTTTCTTGCTTGTCGCCGTCGTCGTCGTTGTTGTTGTTGTTGTTGTTAATGCTGTTGCTGTTGTCGTCGATGTCGATGTTATTGCTGGTGTATTCGTTGTGGGATTTTTGTTGTTAGACTTGACTATTGGTGTGGCCGCCGCATCGCAACGGCAACCGGCAACGGTGGCAATTAAATTAATGCACGAGCGACACTTTTCAATGACAGACATTGCAGCGACTGTTGTTGGTGGTGTGGGGCAAGTGCAATGGCTGCTGGGTCGCATGAGGAGTGACGACTCCTCGGCCGTTGGGCAGGTGCATTTGAGTATCGTTTGATTGGACCAACGACGCAATGGTTGCTTTGGTGCCGGGCAATTGTCCAGCGAATGCTTCTTCATCAGCGGCGGCAATTGCTTCGATTGCTGCTGCTGCTGTTGTTGCTGCTGCTGTTGTTGCTGCTGCAACTGCTGCTGTTGTTGCAAACATTTGTGCTGCTTGAGGCTGCGACGTGGACGTGGCGGCGACGGTGTTGCCGGTGGCGAAATGACCACCGACATGGAGATGGCATCCAATGAATTGGATTTCATCAGACCCATTTGACAGTCGGCATCGCTGCCCGAATTGCTGCTAGTGCTGCCCTCGCGCCGTTGCTGGGCAATGATGCGGGTGTACAGCTCCTCGGAGTCGAGTGGCAGCAACAGATTGCTAACACCAACACGTCGCTTGGCCTGGCTGCGTTTGGTCTGATTGTGTTGTTGTTGCTGCTGCTGCTGGTCATTGCTGGCTGCTTCCTGTGCAGCATGATTGCCTGATTTGCTGTAGCTAAGAATATTGGACAAGCGTCGCATTTTGCTGCATTTGCTGGCCTGTTGCTGTGCCGGCTCCACGACAACAGTTGCTGCAGGTGGCACAGCAGCGTCAGCGGCCAGACCGAGCTGTTGCTGCTCATCCACATGACTGACCACAAAACGTGTTGCTGCTGCTGCTGCTGTTGTTGCTGTTGATGCCGCAACTGGTTTGCTCTCGGCAATTGCCTCGCCGGCATCCAATTTCTCTCCTTGTAGGATGTCATAAATTGTGCCATATTTGTGCGTGACATGTGTGCCCAAATTTGCTGTTGTGTCAGTTGCATCCTGCTGTTGTTGCTCACTTTGTTGCTGCTGCTGCTGTTGTTGTTGTTGTTGTTGCTGCTGCTGCTGCCTTGCTTGACGTTCCTTTTCGCGCTTTTGCTGCTGCTTTTGAATTATATCATAAATCACATCGTTTGATTTATGCATCTTGACAGGCGTTGTTGTTGTTGCTGCTGCTGTTGTTGTGGCTGTTATGTCGCGTTCTAAAATTGAGCTGAGACTTTTACGCTGCCATTTGTCGCCGCTGCCCGTTGTAAAGGAATTGCTGCACTGCGATGATGTCGAGGATTTACGATGCAGTATCTCGTATATGGTGCCATAGGTCATGTACTTGTCATACTTCTGATATGTCAATTGATAGATATCGTTCTTGCGCTGGATGATGTCATAGATGGTGCCATAGACCAGCTTGTCGTAGATCTTAAAGTTACGCCTATAGTTGGCACTTGAACTCACATTGCTGCCAGCCATTTTCGCATATGCCTGCAACTGTTGTTCTTGTTGTTGTTGTGGTTGCTCGAACTCAGGTTTGCTGTCCAGCAGTTCCAGCTCAGTCTTTGGCTCTTTGGTCGAGTTGCGACGCGGCAAAAAGTAGGAGGCAAAACTTTTGCGCTGTCGCGAATTCTGACGTTTAAGTGGTGATGTTGCTGTTGTTGCCGCTGTTGTTGTTGTTGCTGTTGTTGTTGTTGTGGGTGTGTCCAGCTGACATTCCATGACTGGATGCGGCTGTTCCACACCCCCAAGAACGCCTCCATCAATCTCGCGCACCAAACGCTTGAACTCCTCATACGATGTGCGTCTCTTATGTGCCTTTTCCCGCTGCTCCTTGGCCGCCAACTGATGATCGAGTATCTGCGATAGAAAATCTGAATTCTTTCGCATTGCTTCTGTGGTGCTGTTGCTGTTGGTGTTGTTTGTGGTGTTTGTGGTTGCGGCATTGGCAAAGCTAGTTGTTGTTGTTAGATCGTCGCCGGTATCCATTTCATCCGCAGCAGCAGCAGCAGCAACATCAACAGCGACAGCAGCAAACTCGTTTGCGCAATCCGGTTTGATGTTGTTGCTGCCCGCGTTTGTGGTTTCTTGTTCTGATATTGAGGCGAGCGTTGTCATCACAGTATTGTTGTTGTTTGCAATTGTTGTTGCGTCATCTACCACGATTGGCATTGCTGCTGCCTCAACAGCAACAGCAGCTGGCGCTGCTGCTGCTGCTCCCACATTATGCTCCTGCAGCGTGCCACAGCGTCGTCGCGTCAAGCGAGCTGATGCCGCTTCCGGCTGTGCAACATCGGCAAACATGGCCTTAAACTCCTCATAGGATTTGCGACGATTCCGCGATTGTGTCAAGCATTCCTTGTAGTTGCGTCGCGCAATCTTCTCACCACTTACCACCGCACTGGCTGCTGCTGCGGCCGCTGCCAATGCGTCCAATTTGTGCTGCATCTCCATGAAACCCGAGTCCATGGAACTGATGGTGCAGGTGGAATCAAAGCTAGTCTTGCGACTCGAATTATTGCTGCCCGGTGAATTGGGCTTGGGCGGTGTGGGTGGCGGTGTCACCAGCAGGGCAAGCAAATCGGCATTCTCGCTGAGCTCATTGGGAGCGCACAGCAAATCCACATGATTATCACAATGGCTGTTGTCTCTGGCTGGAGTGGGGTTTATGGCTAAGCTGGCATGCTGTGGCTGCTGATCGTCATCATCATCGAAACTGATAAGATCCTGCACGGTTGCTGTTGTTGGTTCCTCGGGCACGGCAGCTAACATGGCGTTGTTGTTATTACCCGCTGTTGTTGTTATTGTTGTTGTTTCAGTCTTTTCTACGTTCGCGTCACGCTTTTTGCTCACAATCGCATAGATCGGCAGCGATGTTGACAGTGCCGCTGTCACCGACAAACTGGCCGCTTCAACGCGGCCGCTCGCTGTAGTCGCCGTCGTCGTTGACGCAGTCGACGCAGCTGTTGCTGTTGTTATTGTTGTTGGGGAACTGGCACTGGGATTGGACATGGAATATGTCGCGGGGGGCACGCCTTCACCCTCACCCTCACACTCACCCTCACCCACACCCACACACGCGCCACTGAGCGGATTGTAACTGCTGCGATTATGAAAGATTTTTACACTGTGCATGGGTAATTTGCTTGTATGATGATGATGATGATGATGACGACTGTTGGGCCTATTACGTGCTATGCCCATTGACACTGTGGCATGCTGCTTGTGTCGCTGCCGCTGCTGTTGCAGATGTCGTCGTGCATATTTGCTGGCAATGCTGCTAACAGGATCATCCAACACTTGCCCACCACCATTGCTCACGGCTGGTTCATTGACCCGCAGTGGCGGCTGTGGTTCGTAGTTGTTGTTGTTGCCACTGTTGTTGTTGCAGTGCCTCAAAAAACGTTGCAAGCGTCGGTTGGCACTGGCACAAGTGCCGTTATGTCCAGCCCGTTGTTCATTCATGCACTTGGCACAGCACAAAAACTCGTAAAGTATCTCACCAGCATCGCCATCATCATTGCCGTCCCCATCGGCGCCAGCTGCCTCCTCCGCATCGGCCAGCGAGCTGTGCGTGGAGCTTGGCGGTGTGAATGTCGAGTATTTGGGCTCCAGCAAGAATTCCAATTGTGCTGCTGCCGCTGCAATCGCTGCCGGCGTGCAATGTTCATTGCTTGAGCTGTTTGTTGCCGTCGCCATCGTCGTCGCCGTCGTTGTTGTTGTTGTTCCTGCCGCCTTATTGTTGCTCACCGGCATCAGTATGTATGTGTTCTTGGCACTTTTGTTGCTATCCACATGCATATCAGTGCGGTCAGCACTGTGACTGACCGTCGTCGTCTCCTTGCCAGCATTGGCCAAAATGGAACTCTCGATGCTCAGGCCGCTGTCGAGCAGCATAAATGTGCCATCCGATGGCAGGATGAGGCGTCCCTCGGCCGCAGCATTGACCAGCTCACGCAATGCATTTACCTGCTTCTCTGTCACATTCCCCTGCAGCTGGATGCCGTGCAGGGCAAAGGCTGTGGGCTTGTTGTTCACCGAATTGGGATCGGTGCACCACACCACCGGCATGGTGGTCATCTTGTTTTGGATTACACAACAAGAGGTCAATGTTCCTTTACTGTATTATTGCTGCTTCTCCTTTTTACACCTTCTTCTCTATCTGCTCGTTTTCTTCTAATAATCTCCGCCAATTGTCTCTCTGCGTGGAGAGACGATGAGCGAATGAAGCAAAAAAAAAACTGTGTTTGAAGAAAACAAAAAGCATTTCAGTTTATGAAATCATTTTTATTGCGGTTTGAACTTTACTTTTCTTTGAACTGTTTCGTGTGCTTCTACCTGTTTTCACATTTAATAATAGTTAATTGTCTAGACTCTAGAGTGTAACTAATCTCAGCCTTTGACGTCAACAAACTGTAAAGTTTTGCATATTCAACAATTATTTTGCAACTATTGTGAAAGTTAAATGTCAAATTTGACAAAAAGCTGGTCTAAAGATGCAAATAACCAACTATTATTCGATATTAAAGTGTAGCTAAATAAGCTGTTGAACACCTCATGTTCTAGCCCACAAATCTGGCCATAATTGACGTAATCTTTTGAATCTGTTCCGATTCCATTTGACTTTATATTGATTGTTTTTGCAACGCTGCTGTCTGAATGCTTTTTGTGCTTTTCATTTTCAATTTACACCCTCTGTAAATACAATTCAATTCCTATATGGCGACACAACCTTGATTTGTCCAATCAAAAAAAAAAAAGAGATATAAAAAAAAGCAGTTGCAACGAATGCAAAAATTCGAGTACATTTCACAGTTTAGTTTGTCTTTTTTTGTTTGTTTTTTTTTTTTTGCCTCCTCTTTTGGCATACATTTAAAACAAAATTCAAATGATTGTGTCGTGTGCACGCCATTCAAAATGATGGCATTTTGTCCAATTTTGAATGCTTTATGAGATTTGCATGTGATGGAATTGGAATTGGAATTGGAATTGGGAGTGCTATCAAATAAGTCGCTTTTTGTGTTTTTTATGGTGGACATAAAAAAGTGCAATCTTCATGCAAATAGAATTTCAAATAAATCGACTCCGACTTTGTCAATTTGTTTAGCACTTGCTTTCATTTGCCATGGCTGATAACAGTGGGACAACATAAGTGCTAAATAATATTGTTAATGCATTTTGCAATTTGGAAAACGGGAATCCCTATGATAAATGGGGGTATTTTTTCTTTGTTCGCTTTGGGTCCAGCATAAATTAACTCTAGCACTCTTTTGTTCTAAAACATTAAATGGAATTGGAAGTTGTTCTCAAGTATTTCGAAATATTTGCAGATTATCAGGCGTGAAAGACCTTGAAAATGAATTGCCAAATTGGATTCTAAGGAATGAAATATTAATAAATGTGATTTCAGCAAAAATTAAGAGTTGAAAATGTTCATATATATTGCGATATATAAATTGAATTGCGCACAAGTTAACACACATGTTAGTTTTGGCAATTAGTTGAGATAAAAGTGAATAAAACAGGAAAGGCAAAAAAATTAAACGGAGTTTAATGGTGCCAGTTGAAAGATGTCACAGACTGTCTGATTGCTGTTGATTTCGACAAACTTGAAGTATGCAATCAGCTGGGCAAACAAGTTTTATTATCTTTCTGCGTCTGCGTCTGTGTCTGGCAAAGAGAGAGAGAGATTGTGATTCTTGTCTGAGATTTATGAGTGACAAATTATGGTGAATATACTACAATAGTAGTTGTTTGTGTATTTATAATTGCTCGATTTGGCTGTGGGCAGTTTGAGCTTGAAATTATTGGTAGCACAACTTAATTCGGCCAATAACCACAGATAGTTATGGTCAAGTGAAATAAAGCAAACACATGCACTCTGAAGGTGGCTTCATTAGCTGACCATTGAACTTTTTATGCCATGTAAGTGCATAAGAGTGAGTACGCACATATGAATCTATGAGTGGTAGCGTAGTATGGGTGTATGTAAATAAGAGTATGTGACTTCAAGGCTGCATTGCCGCAAATGGAAATGGAAACAACTTGGACTTGGCAGCAGTCGCAGAGCAGTTCAAGTTTACGGTGACTGACTGACTGACTGACTGACAACTTGCCGACAAAGCAAACAAACAACAACAGCAACAGCAACAGCAACAGCAACAGCGACTATGAGGGAGGGGAATGAATAGTCAACCACTTGAGACAAAACGATTTGGATAGAGAACCCACAACAGTGCAATACATGCATTGAAGTGGACATCCTGGAGACAAATGGCTTAAGCTTTGCATCTACATATCTTCTGCAACAAAGTCAGCACAGTCCACACAGCACGGAGGCTGGTCATAAACCAACAACATTCAATAAACACAGCCTCTAAGCGATACAATATTGCATCAGCAAATGTCAATGTCAGGCCATAAAGAAACCGAAAATAGCCAACGACATTAAATAAATTAAATACGAGTAATAATAAAAGATAAGCAAAAACTGCATCAAGGCGTCACAGTTGTTGTTTCTCTTTTCATTTTTTAAGCGATAAATTGAGAATCATCTGGAACTTATTATCAGCCATTGATAAGCAGCAAGTTATGACTCAGTTGGCAGTAAATAAAAAGATTGCCAAAAGTTAAGGCCAACTTTAAACAATATAAGAGCAAAGACATACAGTTAAAGCCTTCTCTTTATACAATGAACAACTGTAGCTGCCTTCACTCCTTGCCACAAAGTGTTTTTGGTGTTGTGTTTAATTTTTTAAAGCCAGCTATATTTACCAACTAAAAGTCAGTCACATTAAATGATTACCACGCAACTAAACTCCATTCTAAGTCATGCATAGTGGCTTGAAGTTGTAAACAATCTGATAATATAATATTTAAGTTGTAGTAAGAGTTCTGCTGGATTACTCAATACGAACACATAACCATATCTCATTCTCTTAAGTTCATTAGTCACGCTCGTAGTACATCTTGATTACAATCATTAAGATGATTGATTTCCCTGATCCCTTTTCGATGTTATTCAATTTTCAGCCATTCTAAAAGTTGCACTTCATTAGCATAAACAGCGTTCGATAATCGGTGATCAGAGATTTGTTAACACATTAGTATTTGAGCAAGAAAGTTGTGTTGGCTGCGCTAGTGAAAATACATTTATTATTGCTTTTCCAACACGTAGGAGATATGGGATAAGCGGAGATGTCTAATGAATACAATTTGTTATATTGTGGCATCAAAGATGAACTCTTTTGTTTCATAAAGCAGGGTATCCTTCATTTAGAGAATGAGAAATTGTTGATAACAAATGTTCAGCAATATGCATAATGCTAATATACTTATATAAATGAAGCCTTCATTTTAGTCACGAGTTCGGCGAATTTAGCTTTTTTTGTTTCTTTTTGAAGATCAGAGAAGGCGAAAATTCAATAATTAATGAAATTATGATAAAAGCATGTATGTATGTATGTATATGTATACAATTGACTGGATTTAGAAGAGTGTTTGTATGTACTTATACTATATTTAATACACTTAGAAAACAAAACAGCTGTGGCTAAAGCAACGTTAAATGCATTATATTAATATTGTTAAGCACGCACAAACCTGTTGAACCAGACCCAGACGAAAGTCTGTGTGTCGCGATAAGACAAAGTGTGTGCATTTTATGAGCACACTTAAACAATATACAAATGTACGTATTTATTTACACATATGTGCATATAGGTATATTTATTTATTAGCTGGATTTTGCGACAAGAACTAGTCAGGCATGGCCGTTGCTGTTTTTATTCTTTCTCTTTTTTTTGCTTGAGTGAGAACTCGTAGGAATGCACTTTGGTCTGTCTCAACAATTGCGCAAGGCGTGTGGAAAAGACAATGAAATTAAAAGTAAAAAAATTAAATAAATTAATACACAAAAAGCACGATTTGGAAGGCTAACACACGGACAGACAGACAAGCTAATCATTTGCGTTGTGAGTATGCAAAATGTTCGTTAATAGTGGATGTTTAATAAACAATTTGTTTCTAGGTTTTCATGTTCATTTTCATTTTCATTTTCGTATTCGTTTTGTTTTGTTTTGTTTTACTGACAATGGCTAAATGGTTATTGGAATGCCAAAAGGTTTGGCATTAGAACCAACAAGGTTAGGTCGGAAGGTCTTAAGGGTCTCCCTCTCCCACTCCCTCTAGCGCTCAATGAGAGTGACAGTATTCCAGTCTTGAGACTGACCTATGCTAACCGAATCCGAAATTCGTTACAAAATCATTGAGTCTACTGTGTGTGGGTGTTGGGGGCTTTGTAGCGCGTGCCAAGAAAACCGAACAAGACCAACATAATAACCACCATAATGAGCCAGGCCAACGAGTGGAGAGCCTATTGTTGTTGCCATTGTTGCTGCTGTTGCTGCTGCTGCTGCTGCTGCTCAAAGGTAACAATTGCACTCAAAAGTACTACGACCCAATTTGAACCGGTTTTTTTTTGGTTTGGTTTTTTTTCTTCTTCGGCTTTTTGCTCATTTGCGATTGTGTGTGTGTGTGTGTGTGTGTGTGTGTGTGTGTGTGTGTGTGAGTTAAGTCAAAAGCAAACCATTTGCCGTTTGTTACGGATGTTGGCAACATTGTTGCCAAGCATTTGTTGACAAGCAAATTATGAAACTGAACAACGAACAACGAGCAACGAACCGAGAAGGCGAACGAAAAACATAAATCGTTGCCACTTGCCGAGCAAGCAGCCCCTGACACGCCCCCCGTCAAATCAATATCAAACAACAGACATTGGAACTAAAACTTTAAGTTACTGGTACAAATAAATATGTGGACTTTCTCTGCACACAACCTAAGTTGTCTTTTGCTTTGCCCCCAACTCGATTCCAAGTTGAAGTCTTTTTTATGTGCAAATTAAGACTGAGTTAAAAGTTTTAAAATAATAATAACAAAGCAGCGCGTTGGCAAAAAAAACTGCTCACAAAACATAGACAACAACAGAAATGAGCTAGCTCTTGGCTCTTAGCTTTGATTTGGGTCATTGCACAATGGTAACGAGAGCGTCGACTAAATTTAGTAGCGCCAAATAACTTCAACCGCGCGAGACGAGTTCACCAGCCCCAACAGTGCTGTTGCTGGGCATCTGGGCATCTGTGCACACCCAAAAATATAAATAAATTAACTCAAAAAGCAGCAAAAAAAAAATACACTGACGACCATTTTGTGCAGACTCGGATGTAATTATTGCAAATGGCTTGGAAACAGTTTCAGCTAGCTTTAAAAAAAAAAAAAAATGAAAAAATCAAGGGAAAAAACAAAAAACGAGAGCTTCACCATAGTATGGAATAAAAGTGAAGTTCCTTCGACAACCAGACAACCAGTTTGCGTGGTGTTCAAGCATAAAATACCCGAAAAAAAAATTGAGAAGAGGAGAAAAAAAATATATATGTATATATTCATTGATGTTGAATTCCAAGAAGTAAACGTCATTGTGGGAAATTTCCACGACGCATAAAACAGTTGAAGCAGCATCACAACAACTGACTCGACTGATTTTCTACATAACTCTGAAACCTTGCTTCTAGGCTCCAGTTACAAATGTCAAAAGTTTATAATGCTTAAACACTTTAACCTAGCATATCTTGACTTGATTCAATACTGCTTAGTCAGAGCAATTGTTATGGCACAAAAAGAACTTCTTGAAAAGTTGATATTATATAAATGGATTGTACTTGTTTCATTTGTTACAGTCATAATAACTTCATGTACGACACAACTTTTGTTTTGCAAAACATAATAAAGACTGACAAGCTCATATGCATTATTTGAACGCTGTTAACAGATAAAACTGCTGCAAAATGTCAACAGCCAAGAAAACAATTGAACGCTTTTTTCCTCCGCCTCCCCCCACTTTTGTTGTTTTGTTTTCTTTCGTCTGTGCCCTTTAAGTTAAAAGCAATTTTCATTTGTTTTCATCTATATGTATGTGCATGCATGGCTCTGTATCTTTATCGTTTTTTTTTTTTATTTTATTTTATTTTTTTTTTTCTTGCTGCTGACGGCTGACTGACGACTGCATGAGTCATGGACAGGAAATTTACGGTTCAAAGAGAAGAGACAACAACAGCAAAAGCAACAAGAGAACAGCCGTACGCCACTAGTGCGACGCGAGGTAGCTAAGAAAACAGCAATAGAAGACTGTAAAAAGGAGTGTGTGTGTTTGAGCAACAAAATCAGAACTTATCTCGAGCCATAAATTCGACTAGAACACACTCTTTTTGTTGGCTTTAATTTTAAACAACAAACTTACTGTTAGGTTTCCTATCGAATGCCATTGCCATCAAGCGTATCACATGACGTGCAAAGCTATCGTCATATGTCAGTTAAGCTGGCGATAAGAGAAAACGCGCTTAAATGACGTTCAAGAATTATAACGACACTAATTAAAGCAACATGTGGAACCCACTACGAATAATACTGTACACGAGTATGCATATGAGTGCCATATAGATGAATACACATATTTTATGTACAATATGGGCAAAAAAAATAAAAGCAATTTGCTCAAGTCACGTAAGTTCAAATTGATATGGTGCAGGTTGTGGCAAAAAAAAACAAAACCAAACTTAGCCAATTCGCAAAATTTCAAGTTAACCAAAGTTAAGCGAATGGCAACTGAGAGACCATATGTCAAGTGGCCAGTGGCCACTTGCAACAGCAATTATCTAAATATTTATATCGTTTTACCTCTTTTTTTAGCGGACACACTCTCCACCTCTTCCCATCGCAGACAGAGACAGAGACGGAAGCAGAGTGCGAGAGAGAGAGGGAGACAAACTGAGTCAACCGTGTACGGAGTGTGAAATGTCGTTGAAGTGCAGTAAAAATTCGCATTTTAGCACATAGCAAGCGATAAGTAGTGTTCTGTTTTGGTTCACTTGGCGAGGATGTTAATGAGCCACACTCACATTTGCCAACAAATGTTATGTAAAAGATACAACCAATAATGGCAAGAGCAATTCAATTTTATTCTTAACAGGCCTTTTCAACGGTACATGTGAGCAACGACAGCTCTTTTCTTACGAAATCCCCATTCATTAAAATTCTAATGGCAAACATATACATACAGTTTTGTATGTAAGGTACTATATGCTATATATATACCCATGCCATATAAACAAACTACAATAAAAAGCACAGCACGAAACAGCAAAGAAAATAGAAAGTTCTGCGCCAGCGCGCAACTTGACAAAAGCGGCAAAGCAGATAACAACAACAAAAGCAACAGCGCAACACAAACAACAACAGCAGCAGCAGCAGCAATAAATATAAGCATGTTGTGTTGCACATTTGGCTGTTGTATTTGTTGTTGTTAGCTGCTTTTGACCACATTCGATTAGTACCTTTTCTCGTATGCTGCGGCAACATGTAGCTAAGCTATTAAATGTTGCTGATACTCTTGATGCCGCTCCATATTACATTGTAAGTGCACATTATGTATACACACACATAGAGACACGAGACACTCACACACGCGCACACACACGGCACTTTACAGCGATGCAGCAGCAGAAATGTTGAACAAAGAAAACAGTCGCTGCTAAAAGTATGCCAAAATGCCGCGCACGCGTGCAACAAGTTCATATATACAATATATAAATTACAGTATATATATTTGTATTATTTGTCGATTATTTGTTATTGCCAGCTTTTTTGTTGCTAGGGCTCCCGACTCGCGCGTTAATGTTTAAAATTGCGATTTATTTCATTTTCGGCTCATAAATTTAGATTGCATTGGCGCATTCGATAGATATTTGATTTCCTATATACGTTAAACTATATTGAATTTATATATCGACATGCAATCATCACGTTATACATTTGTATTTTATATGTATTTTTCCCAATGCGCTTTTGCCACCTTCCGTTCGACGTCCGTTTTGTGCACCGCTTCGCAGACAACTGATACGTTTATGAAATTTTTATAGAAAGGTTTTAAACCGCGCGACACACGAAGCGGCGATCCGTCTTACACACTCACACACACACACACACACACTCGCTCAGCGCACACCGTATCTCTTTGTGCATGTGTGTGTGTGTATCTATGTGCGCATCGAATGCCATTTGAGCCAAGCTTTTGACACTGTATGCGTGAGTCGACGCTGCTTTTTAGCTCTTTTGGCAGCGCTGGCTCTTATACGTGCGCACTTTGGTAAGAAGTTGGCCAACTATGGTCAACTCTTGGTCTTGTCTCAACAACATCCGATTTCCAACAGCTGATTGTCCTCTCTTCTAGTCCCCCTTTGGTGCTCTCTTTTTCTCCACGCTCTTTGTTGGCATCTTAAGTGCATTTCAGTTTACTCTTAACAGGTGAGGTGTTGACAAGATAAATGAGATTATTTCACCTGACAATTGCGACAAACAATTAGTCATAATGTGCGTCGAGTCGATTGTAAAGATCACTGAGTATTTAGTATAATTAAAATGTTGCCTTTGTTATTGTTATTGTTATTGTTCTTGTTCTTGTTCTCGTTGTTGCTTGACATTTTGCCAAGTACACAAGTATTTGTTATATGTTTATAAATATCAACATATCGCTGTCATCACTGAAATCAAAGCATGCGTCTTACTTAAATGCCAACTGTTCACTTCTTGTGAACGCTATTGAACTCGTAATTGTTAAAGAATGCTAAAAATCATCAAGTGTGTTTAGGCCTCCCCTGGAATATTAAGCGATCCACGTTTATGCGAAAATTTATGGCACCGCAATTTCTGCGGAAAGCGTGTTACACATTTTCATACTGCTGACCAATATTATCATTCGATTTGACTACACTTCAACTAGCATATGTGCTTATATAATAGTTATGAATTGAGTTTAGGTATTACCCGTTTTTATATATAATACATACGCTTCAAAAGTGCTCCAGATTTTAGATGTTATATTTTTAATGGTAAACAATTAGTTCAGTTAACTTACCTAGAATGAGACAGAAAAAAGAGAAATTCAGTATAAAATAAGTTTAATACGAATAATTGCTTATTTTAAAATTTAAATATATTAGTTCAGCAGTTGGCTGCTTGTATAAAAGACCAATTGTTTGGCAATTAGCCGATTTATTCGAACACAAAAAAAGTTATATTTCATTCGATAGTCGTTACCATGGCGAGTAAGTTATTCTTTTTGGGACTCCTCACAGTATTTCTGGGCTTAAACCTCCATGATAATGTAAGTGTTTTAATTATATAAAAAAAAACATTCCAGTTAACAAAAATTGATCTCTTGAAGGAAGCTGTGGTTTTTAAACTCTCGAACTTTGTTTGTGAGAGTTTGGATAAAACGTGGTTTACAGTCAATGAGTGTCGATTGCGTGCGATTAATCGTAATAAAACTATTTTAAATTTTAATGGAACATTCCTTCATATTGTTACCGAGTTTCATGTTAGGGCACAAATCTTTTACAAAACGAATGGTTATAAGCCATGGCTTTATAATATACAAATTGATTGCTGTCGTTTTGTAAAGAAATCTTATAATCCAATCGCCATTTTTCTATTTAAATTTATAAAAGAGTTTTCGAATTTCAACCACACCTGTCCTTATGTGGTAAGTACCAAAGATTACATGTTATATTCAAATCAAATACTTATTTCAATATTTTAGGGACATATAATTATAAAAGGGCTTTACCTTCAATTAAACAAACTACCACACGCTATACCTACTGGCGATTACATGTTGGGATTGACATGGATACTTCGCAATCAAACGAAAATTATAACAAACGTCTATTTTGAATTTAAAGAAGACTTGTTGTAAAACATTTAGCAACTAAAAACGAAACATTTTTCGAAACAAAATCAAAATGGAGTTAATATATCATGGAAATGTACGTTAAACTTTGAGGTTTTTATATTTAATGCCTATAATAAGCGCTCTGTCGTTACTTGATGTATTGATGTGAAAAGCATTGCGACAAAAAAAAACGAGTATGAAAGCTACTGTCGAGTGTGCTCGACCGTGAGATACCCGCCGCCCAATTTTACCATCAAAACATTATATTTTTTAAAAATATACTAAAAAAATACTTTTAAAAATATACTAAAATTATACCAAAATTTATTTTGTTCGAAATTATTAGCTTGGCGTCACTTTAGTTGGTTTATTGAACACCATTATTATGTCACGGAGTGTCATATCAATTAACTATATCACGGAGTGTCATAGCAATTAACTAGGTGCAGCTGCACGTGGTAACGCCTTATAAAAGTAATTTCTTAATAACTTCTGTGTTTTTTATCCGATTGTAACCAAATCAGAGATCATTAAGATGGTGATTAGTATTGTGCGTACCAAAATTGAACATTCTAGGATTAAAATGACGCCTGTAATTCGCTTTTATTAGATTTACGGGGGCGCGGCCAAAATCAAAAACAAACTTGATCTGCGTGCAATAATTACACACACTATTCCGAAAATTTGGTTGCTCTATCTCTTATAGTCTCTGAGATCTAGGTGTTCATACGGACAGACGGACAGACAGACAGACAGACAGACGGACATGGCTATATCGTCTCGGCTGTTGACGCTGATCAAGAATATATATACTTTATGGGGTCGGAGATGCTTCCTTCTGCCTGTTACATACATTTTCGGTCGGCACAAAGCCATAATACCCTTCAACCCTTTGGGTAGGCGGGTATAAAAAGAAATCAAGAATAAAACAAAAGGGAGAGTGCTCGACAACAAGATACTCTGTGCACATTGGCCAATTATACGAACTACTTTTCAATAACATATACATAGACATTAAAAAAGATTTTAGTTCAAACAGGCTTTCTAAGTAAATTTGATTGTTTGTTGTAACCATTTACAGGGTATATTAAAGGAGCATAAATTCAACTTTCACTCAGTTGCAACTAAACTAATTGCTGTTGTGAGCAAATTGTGGGCAATTTGAAAGCAAATTCTAAATTAATCTGTGTATTGAATCTAGTAATCTACATACCAAATTAGACTTATCTAAGTGTTATAGTCTGTCTGACAGACACATTAGCAAAAAAGCAAAACGAATTAAGCTTTTGATGCTGTTATACAAATACTTCATAGGGTCACATGTTATACCACAATACCCTTTTTGCCAATTTGGAAAGAGCAAAAAACACAAGTTCAAGGGAAAATATAAATTATATAGTTATCAAGAGAACTAAAGTGATAATATCGGAAACAATTAAGCATGAAACTGGAATTTGTAATGGTTGTTTAGTGTGTAGATTTATGACTCATAAGCTATAACTAATACAGTCGTAAAACTACAGTTGCATAGCACTAGTTACCCCGATAATTATCTGAATGCGTGTAGAGGCCATCAGGAAAGCAATAAAAATTCGTATCAAACACATTAACCAAAAGTTAATGCAAATGCTGGTCAGGCAAAGCCTCCAAAACTAAATCGATTAACAGAGTGCACTCGAAACTGTAACAGAGACTTGACAAATTTGATATCTCAATTCGCCTTCCGATCAACAGTTGTTATTCAGGCTCATTAAATAGATGATTTAGTTAATTTGTTAATAACGTTGTCTCATCAAACAGTAAATTGTTGCTTTTTGTTGATTTTACAGTTTGAAACTTGTTTCATTTATTTTATTATTTTCCAATTTTAAACTTCCTGTGCAAATTAACCGTTAAAGGTCTTTGATTAAATTCGTTCAGTAGAAACGTAAAAATATTGTTAATAAAAAAAAACATTATTTGACCTTCTTTAAGAGCATTGCCCGTACTTTGCGTATCATCAACTACAGCTGACAAAATTATTTAAACAATTGTTTTCAGATTTGACTTTTTGTTTTATGTATGTTATGTGTATTAAATACGCTTCTATTGAATGTTGTTAACATGCCACATATAATTGAACATTTCGCTGTCCGTTGGACATCAACGTCATCGAATGTTGGCGAATACAAAACAGCACAACATGAATCGAAATCAATCGTAAGAAACAAAATTGAATTAAAACGTATTCATCGTATTGGTAGAAATATACTATATAGAAAATATGAAAAAAAGGCAGACACGCAATGCATAATCAACAACAGTGAGCAACAATAGCAACATTAACTTCAATTGTCCAACAGTTCAATGACATTTTGTTTCATGTTCAATAACAACAATTGCAACTGCCAATACAAAATTGTAAAAAGACAAAACGGAATAAATACAATAAATAACCAAATACAACGCAACAATAAGTTTAAACAAGTGTATTTAGTGAAGAACAAGATCAGAAATTAATGTCCTATTAAAATGAATTGCAATTTAGCATGAACAGTTTAAATCTAGTATCTAATACTAAATTAAACATGTTTGTCGAGTATTCGCTCGATATTTATAATTTCAAATTATTTGTAATTTCAAACCAAGTCACAATTATTATTAACCCAATCAACAAAAGTTGCTGAGCTAATTACATCATTATGCATTTAAAATAATTATATATATTCATATATTTATACGAGTAATAAGAATTTACAGCAATGTTTAGCATCAATTAGCTGCATTTTATAAACACTTTAAAAGATATTAAAGTGCTAATTCTCATTTACAATATAATGTAATATAACATTATTATTGCCTATTTGTGAGATGTGCTTTTGTGATCTTGACACATGTGACAAATTGAAATGAAGTATTCATTTGGAATGGATTTGAACAATTAAATAATGTCATTAATATGCACACGATTGCTTAATGCCACTGACATTGAAATTTGGCAACCAAAAAAAAAAAATAAAAAAATAAATTAAATTTCGCTGCGACAATTTGAAAGCAACTGCAACAAAAACAACTGTTTCGTCTGGCGTCGCCTTCCGTGTCGGAAGATGAGGTTTGTTCATCAAATACAGACACACCACATCTATGAGTATAAGTATATAATAATGCAAACACAACAATCGTATCGTCTAACTAGCCAGAGCCTATCAAATGGATGGCAACAATACAAATAACAATAACAATCACTATCGAAAAAGTACTACGAGTATAGCGCACAATTGTTAGTTCTATTCGGATTTGAATATATAAACTTGCACTTGCGTAAGACTCGCATTTCAATTGAAACGCACGACGCCTACAAAATCAGCAAAGAAAATAATAACAAAAAAAACGATGCATAATGCATGTGCTTTTTTATGTGGATTAAATAGGCTGTAGTAGTTTTCTGCTTGTTTTTTTTTGGGTTTGTGGGTGGCGCTTGTGGCTTGATAATTCGCATTGTTTGTATTTATATTTCGCAAATCAAATTATTGTTGTTGGGTTCAATGCGCCGGTAGAACTTCCGACATGGTTTCGGATGCTCGGATGCGCCTCCCCGCTGGCTCATTGGCAGTCAGAAGGTATGACATATTATTAGCGATTTATGTGTCTAGATAATGGCCATTTGCGATTTTACGGCTAAAACGCACAATCACTTGGCAAATAGTTTGCATTCACAATGTTTTTCCCATCAACGGAAGTAAACCATACAGTAAAAAAACAAAACACTATTAAATAAATAAACATAACGAAAGCTACCAGGTATTTCCCCGAAAAAATGCGACAGACTCAATGGACAAAAATTCACTTGAATTAAAGCGAGTTTTAGCCTCGGTCTTGTTGACTTTTGAAATCGATGACAACGCTTGACGTCATGTCCATGTCCATCTCTTTCTCTATCTCTCTCTCTGTCTCTCAGTGACCTACATATGCATATTTCACTTGGGACTGTCAGCCAAAGGACCATCAGGTCATCTCATCTAACGTCATCAAAAGCACATGGACTGTTACCAACTGCCTGTTGACCTGTATGTATCCAGCTGCCTTTTCATGAATTATTGATCTGATTGGCAATTATAGAATGCAGTTATTTATTCAGGATACAAATTTAAATTTAAATGTTGAAATGAAATATTGATAGAGTTATAATTGAATACATTGTATAATTGACGGGTTGTTGATAGAATATCACCACAGCTCTCTTCCCCAAAAGCAGAGGGTCAGCAACTCTTTAATTATTTAGTTTTAATTGCAAGGACAGTGCACCAACTCTGATCAAAGACTATGAGTACAAGAGTGATGGGTTCATCGGTTTTACAAGGTTTAAGTTTTATTGCAGCTCGTCCAATTTATATAGTTGGTTTTAAAAATGTTGCTTGTGAAAAATATTCGAATTTGCCAAAAGATTTTAAAGTCAAAGGTTGTAAAAAATAATAATAAAAAATTAAATTTGTGAATGATGGTGTCCAAACTTTGTTACATTTTTATTATTGCTATCGAATTTTAAAGTTACAAATTGGAGAAAAGGCTAGTTATAATAAGATTTATTGATTTCAACATTATTGAAATACAAATTTTACGATTATATTTCTTTTTCATAGCTTGTTTTGCAATTGATTTCCAAATGATAACACTTAAATATGCATAGACCCAGTTTTCTTGATAGGGCCAGGCGGAAATAGGCGTCCTACAGAAAATGTAGCCTAAATTGTAATATTACATTTGCATAAGCATAAAGGTGAGGCGATACCCAGAAAATGATCGGAGGAATTAAAGCCAATATGTGCTTAAAAACGCAACAATAATAATAATAACAACAACAAGAAAGCTGCTTAAATTATGCAATGACAATGACAAACCAAAATTCATGGGTAAGAGGCACACTTCTCAGAAGTTTCACAGCTCTCTTTAATAATATAATCTTGAACTGAACAATAAAAGTCTGAAGGAGAAATGAGGCACAGACGAACGAAAATGGTTAAGTATGTTATCATTAACAAGAAGAAAGCTCTGGCAAGTTACAGTTATATGCAATTTATTGCATTGCAAATAAATAAAAGAAATTACCGGAGAGTTAATGCTGAGTTATGCATACAATTAAATGACAAAAGCAGCCGGATTGGCAACCACAATTGTCCACAAAATTGGGCCACAATAATATTAGCCATTGTTGTCGGCCTTGAAATACTTGGGAAATGCTACATGAAATGCATAAAACTAATGCACATAAATACAATACACAATAGAGCAGCTGAGCTTTGCCTCTGGGATTACGAGCGAGTATTCCTTGATTTGTGTAAATATTTGTGGTTGTTGTGGCCCCAAGTGCTGCATGCCAATTGAAGTGCTTTGGAGGGGTCGAAATGTACAGTTATTCACAGCAGACAGACCGAGCAGGCGGGCAGCAGTTAACCAGCTTCAAGATAAATTTAATTAATGATGATTTTTGTTGTTTTCGTTCGATTTACCGGTTTTTGAACTTTTCCCTACGCCCCAGTAGGGCATCAAAATATCATATCTCTCTCTCTCTCTCTCTCTGTCTCCAGCTCTTTATCACCATCGACTTCTTACACACGGACACACTCTCTCCATCTCTTTTAATTTATGCAGCTGTTTCTTGTTCATTTTGTTTCGGTTTTAATTTTGTGAAATGCATTTCTCTGATCTCTTTCTCCCTCCCTTCCGTTGTCTTGCCACAAGGAATGTGTGTCAAAAGGCTCTAGAAATAATCCTTACCCATTTGCATACTATTAAGTTGTTAAGTGTTGGCTTAAGCCCCACAAAATTGGGTCAAGTCTAAGTAGTTTTATGAGCCATTTGCACTTGACACTGAACAGTCTCATAGAAAAATCAAACAGAACATTTGCTTCAATTAACAAACAGACTGTGGTACAGTTTATTGTTGTAATTGAATGCGATGTTTACGTCTTGGCTAATCAATTGATATGTAATCCAACGGACGGCCCATTCGTCGTGTCAATTCTTAATGACTTTGGCTTTGACAACTGCCAGAAATAAGCGCCACCTTTGCGAGGGTCGTACGTAATTTGATAATATCAAATTGATCATCTTTAATACCAACCAACCATAAAATGTCAATAAACTTTTCAAATTTTATGTACATACTAAATACTCTAAATAATAATGTGAATGTGTAATTGTTATGATTGTATAAGTACGTGTAAGAAAAAAAAAACATAGCTTACATTAAAATTCATTGAGAAAAATACTCGACGCGGTGCTGGGCTTACTAATTTTTGGTAATTTCGGTCTTTAACTTTTAAACAGACCCTGAACGATTCTAAAATATTAAGCAATGCCATGAAATTGCAGTGCTGAAATTTGTTTATGAACAATGTGACATAGTTTTTGCTTCTTTTGCTATTGTATTTACCGAAAGGAAATGTCATCATTGAGATTCCGCTAAATATCAAAGGCAGCAGCTGTTTTGTTTTTATAGTTGCTTGTTGATATGAATATGCATGCCATAAAGCCATATAAATAACGTGTGTGTGGCGCCAGGCACAAGACACACGCACACACCATTTGTTGTTATAGCAACATAACAAAAACAAATAACATAGATGTGTATGCAAATGAGATACAGCAGAAATAAAACCAATTTTCAATTTCAGCGCAATCAAAATAAATGTTGCATACTTTCGGGCCGCCACCAAAATGGCAGTTGGCTTAGCAAAGACACAAACCCACATAACCTGGCAACAGTTCATACGTAATTGGGAATTATTCAATGTGTTAACTTACGGTTCTGCTTCGATGGACTTTAATTTAGCCACATAGTTCGATGGTATATAGCCCTCTTGGCGCGACTTCTTGCTGCGCGCCAGCCACCAGTCACCCTGTAAATAAATCAATATGTCAATATGCGATATCGAATTTGTATGGTAGCCTATTTAGCATGAAAATGAAAACAAGATAAACCTTGTTAAGTGGCTAGTTATCGAGGGAATTGCAATTTATTTGCCATTTAATTGCGCGCGATAACAACTTCAATAGGCATTGTGTTTATTTTTAGATACACAAGCAAGCAATCCGACTTAAAACAGACAAACTAACTGACTCATCAAATAATTGCCTTATAGGGAAGCAGCAAAGATCCATTTAAATAGAAGAGAATCTTTGCAAAAATCAATAAGATTCATCAGCGGTGTTATTTATATACGAGGGTCGTTTGATAAGTCCGTGACTTTTTGTATTTGCCGCGCACCTGCTCTAAATACAACACTGCTCCTGTCAGCAGTTATCGATTAACAGCTGACTGTAAAATTTTGAGAAAGCTGCGTTTTTTGGTTTGCGTTTTATAGGCATTGAAAGCAGACGATCTCGTGAATTTTAACGAAAATGGAAAAAAGTGAATTTCGTGTGCTAATTAAGCATTATTTTTTGCGTAAAAAATCCATCACCGAAACCAAGGAAAGACTTGATAAATATTATGGGGACTCTGCACCATCAATTTCAATGGTTAAGAAATGGTTTACTGAGTTCCGTTGTGGTCGTACCAGTACAAGTGATGCCGAACGTTCAGGTCGCCCAAAAGAGGTCGTCATGCCAGAAATCGTCGACAAAATCCATGGAATGATATTGGATGATCGGAGAATGAAAGTGCGTGAGGTAGCTGAGGCTGTAGGCATCTCAACTGAACGGGTACATCACATTTTACATGAATATTTGGACATGAAAAAGCTTTCCGCGCGATGGGTGCCGCGATTGCTCACACACGACCATAAGCGCAACCGTGTGACCATTTCAAAGGAGTGTTTGGCGATGTTCAACCGCAATCCAAACGAATTTTTGCGCCGTTTCGTTACCGTAGACGAAACATGGATCCACCACACCACACCAGAGACCAAAGAACAATCAAGACAGTGGGTTTCTCCGGGTGAACGTGCACCAAAGAAGGCCAAGGTGGGTCTGTCGGCCAACAAGGTCATGGCCACAGTTTTTTGGGATGCACAAGGTATCATTCACATCGATTACCTTGAAAAGGGTAAAACGATCACCGGCGAATATTATTCAGAGCTTTTGGACAGATTCGATATTGATTTGAAGCAGAAACGACCGCATTTGGCGAAAAAAAAGTGCTGTTCCATCAGGACAATGCACGGGTGCACACGTGTGTAGTCAGCATGGCAAAATTTCATAAATTGGGCTACGAACTGCTACCCCATCCAGCATATTCTCCAGATTTAGCCCCCTGTGACTATTTTTTGTTTCCAAACATGAAGAAATGGCTCGGCGGTAAGAGATTCGGGTCAAATGAAGAGGTCATCACAGAAACAAACGACTATTTTGAGGGCCTTGAGAAAACCTATTATTTGGAAGGAATAAAAAAATTGGAAAAACGCTGGACTAAATGTATAGAGCTAAAAGGAGATTATGTTGAGAAATAAAACGCTTCTTTGACGAAAAAAATATATTTTATTCAAAAAGTCACGGACTTATCAAACGACCCTCGTATGTTTATGCATCGTTTAGTTATTTAATTTATAATATGCTTAAATATAATGGTGTCGTCAAACTAAATTTGGTATTGAGTTGAAATAAGTCTTTAAATGGAATGGGGCCATGTGAAATATAAATCCACATACTATATTTCACAAGAAAATATATTTCTTATGTTTGTTTTTGCTGAAATTTAACAATGTTGTGATTAATTAACTAACAACTCAACTGGCTGCCGGGTTGTTTTGATTGCTATTTCTACTTCTATTGTTGTTTGTGGCTGTTGCATTGAACAACATTTTACACGAGGCTTAAACCATAATTAATTTTGCTGTCGTCAAGGGAAATAAAACAAATGCGAATGCGAATGCGAAATCCGAATGAATTAACACTCATTCGTGGCTTCCATTTGGACAAAAAATGGCTATGACCGTTGGCCACAAACGCGAAACGTGTTTCGCAGTCAACTACAACAGCTATGGATAGTTATGTTTTGGCAGGCATGGGGCGAGCACTCTCCCCGAGACATGGGCACTTGCCCATTGCCAGCAGCAGTTGGACATAGTTCATATTTGTATGGGCTGCTAATAAAAATGGTCTTGATTGTTGACTATCAATTTGCAGTGGGCGACGCGACGACTGTGCCACACAGCTGTTAAAAAGTGGCACTCACGCAACCTGCGACCAGCAATAACAATCCACAATACATAAAACAAAAACAACAGCAAGCTTACTCTGTAAGTCCATGAACAAAAATACACAACAATTTATTTTATAGATCTTTGCTTGGCCTATGGCAAAGATGACTGTTCTACTTAGTTTTCGAATGGTACGATTTGACATCATTCGCATTCTTTTGCCAATTTGTCATTTGTATAAAAGTCCATGATTTAATCTGACAAAATGAGGATAATAGCTTCGAAGACTCCTATTAATTGCAGTCAATATACACCAAAGAATTGCTTGGCAATAATAATAAGAAAGACTCACAGCAAGGGAGTGCTATCATGGTGATCTTTTGTGCCTAAACAAAATTTTGTAATTAAAAAAAAGGCAAAAATATATTTGAAGCTTTTCAGTTAAAGAAAAACCTCTAAATTATTATTAAAAATGCATTTTTTCATAGGGTATTTGGCAGTCTGGTCTCTCAGCAGTACTGCACACTTCGCCTAGTTGTGTTTTTCTCTGCAAATTGTTATTACATATTGTGCTGTATGTTCGTGTAATTTGCCATTCACGCATTGGTTTTGCTTTGTTACAATTGGTGAAGGAAAAAAGGCAAATTAAATTAAAACTTTATTCATTTGGCAGTTCGTTCGTCCATTTTGTTTGGTTACGCGCTTTCCCAGACTGTGTTGGTTTTTTGTGCAAAGTTAACAAAACTAACAACAACAACAACAAAGCAGCGACCACAATAGCAACAACCTCATCAACAATACCAACTGAAACTGGCTTTTGCCAAATTTGTGCAGCGTTTTTGCTTTTCGATTCGACAAGATAAAAGCGAAACAGTTAGATATGTTTTATTCACCCAAATATCAAAGAGCAAACTAGTTTTGGCTCAACTTGGCTTTATTTTTCAATAATATTAACACTTAAATGTAATTGAGTTTCGTATCTCGTCCCCAAACAAAACAACTGAGATAAAGTGGGAACGACAAACGCCCAAGTTGAGTGCCGAGCTATCATTAGCCTGCGACATGATTATGTCTGCGGGATGGGGAAGGTCAATGAACAGACATTTTTAGGGTTCATTGTTTATTTGCTTTGTTGCTGTTGCTGTTGCTTTGATTTCTTCACGCTTCTTCTTTCACTCGCTTGTCTCCCCCCGCCCCTCTGTCTATCTCTTCTTCAGCCATGTCTGACTAGTTGTAAACAGTTTTTCTTCTGAAACTGCATTTCATAATGGCTTGCGGTGCCTGCTGCTATATATACAAGCTATATATATATATATATTTATAAGAAATGTTACGGCTTGATTCCAATGAAAATTAAATTGATTTCTCACTGTTGCAAGTGAAATAGAGATTGTATTTCAAATTGGGAACACATTTTGTTGCAGAACTGCTTTACTTTTTGCCTTTCATATTGCTTGCATAAAGCGCAGATTTTGACAGCCAACCATAATAGATAAGCTTCTAGGTTGACCCAAATGGACAGACAACCATTTAGACTACATTCTATTTCAGTTTCTTTTTGTCAATGACGAACTTGAAACGAATTCAAATTGCTTCTACTGGCAATATTTTATAGCTACAGGCAAAGTATTAATATTTTAATTTAGTTGCATAAATTCCATCTCAGCACTTGTGTAGTTCGTTGTCATAATGGTCACTTTAGCATCTGGAGTTGCATTAAACTAAAGTTTTCATCTAATCCTTGGCTAAGAGGTCGGACAGGGAACAAAAGAAACTTTGCACAACGGGCGGAGGAGGATGAAGTGGGATTTGGGGTAATCCATCTAGCTAGTTGGGGGAAGCAATCCTTGAAGGGTTTCACTTAGCTTCCTGCAGTGGCCACAATGAACCGTGCCGAACCCATATGAGTTGCAAAGTGAGTAAAAATATGAAAGCGATTCCCCGACTCTGCTGCTTCTTCTTACTCTTCTGAGAGCCCCACAAAGAATGCAATGTGCAAGCGACAAAACTGCACAAGTGAGCGAGTGTCTGTGTGTGTGTGTGTGTGTGTGTGTGTGTGTGTGATGAGTGTGTTGTTTGTTGGCAAATGACAATGAACAGAGAAGAGCAGCGACGACGTCGCTGACGAGGCACACCCATAAAATATTTGAACATACAATTTTGATTTCTATGCATGACGTTGACGCTCTACGAAGATGTCATTGTTGTTGTTGTTGCTGCTGGTGCTGAACAACAAGTTTATAAAAGGAAGCCGGTAAAGCTTTTTTATTTTGTCTGCTGCCGCTATGGCAAGTTGAAAGTCTTGCTGTGGTTTGCTTGTGCCGAACTTGTTGTTGTCTTTGCAGTTGTTGCTGTACTTGTACTTTAATTAAACGCTGTAAATGCTGCTGTCCCCCTCACACCAGCTACCGGAAACAGCCGCGAGCTGCTGGCTGATTACTCCACTTTGTTGGCGACAGCTGCCACAAAGAGACAGCAGAAGCGTTCAATTATTACAGGGCTGCAAACATTGCTGCAACTTAAATGATACCCCAAACCGTTGTTGGCCATTCCGCAGTGAGTGCGCAACACTTGGCCCAAAGCCAAAGGTGGACGTCATGCCTTTAGGCGCCGCAGCCACTTGTCTGAGCAGTCAGCCAGGCGACCAGGCGACCAGCTGCCCTCTCCACCCCCTCCGCTTTAGCCTATGCTCAGATCATCCCATCTATCTTATCTATACAACTGTAAGGTGGTCATGGCTGTGCTGACGTAAACTCTTTAAATATGCATGCATGAATATAAAAATACACTTGTACATTTGAGTGCTCGGCAAGAGTTGAATGCGCCTTATGTCACAATAAGAATTAGAATCGCTGGCGCTCGATACGAGGTGGAGGCGTGACCTCCATGAGGCTAATCATAGAATTTCAAGAAATATGCCAAACATCTTTGACTCAAAGAGCACGCTCTCTGTCTGGTCTGGTTTTTCAAGTGTTGGAGTTGCAGTTGTTGCGGAAAAATAACCAGAAATTATTCGAAGACTGAAAACTGGCGACAAACGAAAGCTGTATGCCCTTTAGAGGAGATTAAGTAAGTGAAAATTGCATAAAATATGATGGCTAACAAGTTTTTCCAGCTGTTAGCTATCGCAACTAATTAGTACTAGTATTATGTCTTAACTATTACGTTTTCATTACGTTTTAATGACTACAGTTAACTAGAGTTCAGCTGAGACGTTACTTAAACTATGTGATCTATTTGCTGCAATAAACTTTGATTTGAAATGTCAGATAGAATGTCTCTATGGTTAAGTAAACAAATTGCGAAAAGCAATGATTGCTTTATTTATTTAACGTCAGTTAATTGCAGCCGACAAAAACAGAAACAAATTTAAATTAAATGAAATCAACTTGAAGTTCAACAACATACAATAATACACTAAATGTATGTATACTATAATTACCAAATAATAAAAATAAGATTTGAAAAATCTGACTGGCTCATTATCTACTTGATAAGCTTTTAATGGAACTATTCCTTTTTATTTCACAAGAGAATGATGAATTAGATTAGCAGAGAATGCAAATATACAATTACATTTCCACCACTATCTGTACATAATCTATATCTACTGCATCTGTCTTAGTTGTTATAGTAGCCTTAGTGAGTGTATTCAAGACCAGAGAGAGAAAAACCCAGCCAGCTTGAAAATTGCTAAGCGGTTGTGCATGGAAAATGCAGTCTAGCTTCAAGTTGGGGTTGCACTTTGGTTTGGGGCTTCGTCGACTGCTTTTTCAGTTGGTTCAAGTGGCGACTGCGTTGGCCGCAATTACACTGTCTGGTTTTATTGCCAGCTCAATTCCCCAACCTCCTCCTCCCACAGATAAAAAAAAAAAAACGACGTGACATTGAAACAAACAGCGGAGAAAAAAATATCAAAAGAGAAAAGAAAGAGTTTGCAAAATTTGTGTTGGGGATTTGTTATACTTAACTATCATGACGCATACACATACATATGTACATACATACATACATACATGGCCCAATGCTCAATGCGGCAATTGAAAGTACAGAAAGTACAAAAGGCTTTGCGATTGGCAAATAAAAATAAACAGAGGTAAATTACTCAATAGAAAACTGTTTTTTATACAATCGACAACTTTTAAACAAACTATAAATAAATTAATTTGTAACTGGCTAATTTTCTGCAAAAGAACCAAATTAATACACTTTTTAACACCAATAAGCCGAACTCCAGACATAATCGATAAACTAATTTGTCTTTTAACTATCGGAAATTGGTTCTTCATAACAAACAGATATATGGTCACTCTAAATGAACTATAAATAAATTAATTTGTAACTGGCTAATTTTCTGCAAAAGTGAACCAAATTAATACACTTTTTAACACCAATAAGCCGAACTCCAGACATATTCGATAAACTAATTTGTCTTTTAACTATCGGAAATGGGTTCTTCATAACAAACAGATATACGGTCACTCTAAATGAACAGTTATTATGCACGCCCAACCTTACCTTTAATCATACATTGCTTTTGCAGTCAGCTTTAAACATTTCTTCATTTAACATGGAATTTGCATGACGAAAAGTTTTCATGATTAAACAAACATAAATGGCATGAGCTGCCTTGGAGCTCCAATGAATCGAATAATTACAACTCTCACGAACTTTTTAATAAAGTTATAATTTATGCACAGTTCGGAAAATGCCCAACGGTTCCAATAGGATTTACGGCTTTCATATACACATGCCTACAAAATTTGTACTACAAATACATATACATTTGTTACGCATACATACATATGTGTGTATATTTTTGATAAGATAGTTGATTAGTGGAGAGAATTTCATACATTTGTTTAGTTTTTATCAGTGCTCTGCTACTCTATTCGCTCTCTCGTATACTCTTTTAACTCAGTTGGCATATGATTCACTCACCTGTGTGTCATTCAATATCTCCAAGTGCTCACCCTTGCGGAAGCTCAAGTCCTCGTCTGTGCGGGCATCGTAGTCGTAGAGAGCAACAAATATCTTTGCATTTGCATTGGCAGCATCACTTTCGGGTATTTGTGGCACCGGACGTATTTGCTCCGCGGGCTGTCCGGGCATGGGCATAACAATTTGTGGTACACCTACACCCACGCCGACTCCACTGATACCAGCGCCGGGATCTTCAAGTGGATTACGGATATCGCCAGCATGTGGCTTTTCGTCGGCCTTCTGTGTGCGTAGACAGTTGCCCATGGTGAGGAAGTTGGTTGCAAGATGGAGCCAAAATCTGCCACTCAGTATGCGTCAGTTGTGACGTATTAAATGCAATATGAATGGAAGCCAAATTGAGCTTGTGTTTGCAGTTGTGTGGAGTTTTACTGTTACTTTCACTCACACACAAGCACACAGACACCAAAACACTAGCACACAGACACAGCAAATACACGCCAATTACAATTCAATTGCACTCGTTTGTTTATGCGAGGACGTCACACACACTAATATACACAATTTGTTGCTGTTGTTGTTTATTTACTCACTCGCGATTACCATGGGGTGTTGGCACTTATCTCTCTCGCTCTTTTAATATGTTTGTTGCGACTGAACGTCTCGCGTCGTCAGTTAATTAATTAATTTGTGATGCCTTATTGTTTTGCATTTATGGCAACACGCACTAGCCACTGCATAACTGCTGCACCGTATTTAGCGAGCGTAAATTATTGAAGCACTCTTAACTAAATTAAATGCTTACACACACACGGCTGGCAATGTTGTGAGTGTGCGTATGTATATATTTTTCTGGCTCTTTTGCATGTGCATATATGTATATGTGATGTGTGATGTGGTGTATGTATATGATGCTGCTGGCCAAACAAGACGGACGCGGCCAAAAAAACAATTTAAAAACACTGGTAAACTATTAAATTACATGCACACATTATTATTCTACTAATTTTCACCATTTATAGCATTTCTTTTACATGTTTAAGTTATTTAATTTATGTTTTTCAGCTGCATCGAAAATAAATGGCTCCCCGATGAAACTTGCGCGACAGTCGATATCACCAGTGTGACCGAAAGTTAAATTTCAAAATATACTTTTTGGCTTTTGAAAATATACCGGAATATAGGGTTGTCTACACTTTACTAGATACGACAATATTAAAAAAACGTACAAATAAAGGCGCTTGTATTTGAATAGCTATTTGTTCTCGTTTATTTCTTATGAACTGATTAAACTTTGTTTCAAATTTAAATAATCATTGAATAATGCAAAAATAAAAAACGAATGACACTTGTTTTTAATACAACATTCATCAATGGCAGCAAGCTAAAACTCCAAATATACCAGATGAGCATTTTCGATATTATTAAATATACCATTAACAATGGCTGTATTTATTGATCGACAGGTATGCAAATCGATAACAAAAAAAATCCGAGTTGTATTTTTAGCTTAAGACTGGCAATGCTGTGTATGTGGGCTCTGTGAATAAACAGCTGTCAGCCGTTAACATCTCTCTGTTAAAAATATTTCCTTTACACTAACACCCATTTTCTACCATTTTTCGCTGGGAATCGTTTGAAAGCAGATGCTTTAAAGTTATCTAAACATTTCTGAAAAATTTTAATAATTTGTTTAATTTTCGCAAAATGGATATAAAATCATTTTTATTTTCATATTGTGCAAAAAATCAAACAGAGCCCAAGTTTGAAGTTCGCCCTACCGGTAAGCAGAAAAAACATTGTTCGCCGGTGTTTTCCTTTTAGTTATTGATTTTTTGAAATTATTGATTTTTAGGACCGAAGCATCGTCAACGTTTTTTGTGTGAAGTGCGTGTCGATCCATGCACTTACATTGGTGTAGGCAACTCCACCAACAAGAAGGACGCTGAGAAGAATGCTTCCCGCGATTATGTCAATTATTTGGTGCGTATGAACAAAATAAATGGCAATGATGTGCCAATGGATGCGCCTGGCTCACAAGGCGGCGATGTGAGTGGAGGTGGTGGCAATAATAATGCTGCTACTGGCGGACAACAGCGTCGTGTGTTTAGTGGCGCACTTGGGCCGCAGGATTTGGGCGAGGCGTATCGTCCATTAGACCATCATGGCCGTGATGGTTTTAACCTTATCGATCGAGTTCAGGAGCAGAAGGATATGAATGAGGCAGAATCCATTGATATGAATGCTGCTATACATGGCAACTGGACCATTGAAAATGCCAAAGATCGTTTGAATATCTATAAGCAATCGAATAACATTCGAGATGATTACAAGTATACACCAGTGGGCCCAGATCATGCCAGGTAAGATCAACATCCATGCATTCACTACTGGGAGGTTCATTTCCATCTTCATTTTCCATATTTTTTTCTTATGGTTAGCTGCGCACTGGATTTAGCGTTAAATGAGCCTAAATCTGGAGCGCAGCTCGTAGTTGTGAACAATTAATTAAACCTGTTGTGCGCAATTCATGAACAAAAAGAACAATTGACAACTAAAGCAAATGCCTGCATCCATGCATATATATGTATGTGCAGTATACATTCGATATAACGAATTAACTAAATGCATAGCTCTTTCAACTCACTTAAAATGTATCATTGTTCAGCATTCTTCATAAGAGCTGAGAGTGTGTATTTAGTTTATCGAGCGTATACTGTACATGATTAGATCCGTTCCGCTGCTGGGCTTTCAGAGTGCTTCACACACATATTACAACGAAAGACAAATCGGCGGAGTCGATCGATACAAGAATATTCTTGTATATATTGACTTTATTGAGATTTGAGCTATATATTCTCTGAAAACCTGGCATCCGCTTATCGATAGTGTTGTCAACAGTTGCGCACAGCAGGTTGACTTTTTGCTGTATCTTATTGACCGTCACGGTAAGTCAGGCTGATCCCAGCCGAGGTTTCCCAAACATCGCAATATAATCAATCTCTCAATTTAGGAGCTTCATGGCGGAACTGTCGATTTATGTCGCGGCACTTAAACGCAAGGTTACGGCCCGTGAGACGGGCTCAAACAAGAAATCAGCTAGCAAGTCTTGTGCTCTCTCGTTAGTGCGTCAGTTGTTCCATTTGAAGGTAATCGAGGCATTTAGCGGTACACTCAAAAAGAAGAAGGATGAGGACTTGAAACCCTATCCAGTTAAGGTGTCACAACAGCTCATGAACGAAGTGGATGAAGTCATTCAGGAGCTAGAATTGCCAGTGGTTAATCCATGTAATATAAAAGTCGAAACTGATGGAGCTCCCATTTCATTGATTGTAAATATTAAATTGTGTTTCACCTTTCTCTATTGTATTAATTAATTCCACTTTCAACAGGTTTCCCAGAATCGCATTGAAAGCCAAGAACAGGGCGATGGACGCCCGGAGACCAGTGCGGTTATACCGTGGGCACCACCGCAGCCCAACTGGAATGCCTGGCATGCCTGTAACATTGATGAGGGCGAATTAGCTACCGCATCTATTGATGATCTATCGTTAGAGTATGAACGTCAGATTCGCAATCGCCGGCAGAACGATCCCGAATATCGTCAGTTCTTGGAGTTTCGAGACAAGCTACCAATCGCAGCCATGCGCAACGAGATCATGAATGCCATCAATGAGAATCCTGTTGTCATTATACGTGGAAACACTGGCTGTGGCAAGACCACACAGATTGCCCAGTACATTTTGGACGATTACATTGCATCCGAACAGGGTGCCTATGCCAACATCTATGTTACCCAACCCCGTCGCATTTCGGCCATATCCGTGGCTGAGCGTGTGGCGCGCGAACGTTGCGAGCATTTAGGCGATACCGTTGGCTACTCTGTTCGCTTCGAATCCGTCTTTCCACGTCCATATGGTTCTATTTTGTTCTGTACTGTAGGCGTGCTATTGCGCAAACTGGAGGCCGGTCTGCGTGGCATTTCCCACATCATTGTGGATGAGATCCACGAACGTGATGTTAACACGGACTTTCTTTTGGTAATTTTGCGTGACATGGTTGCTACTTATCCGGATTTGCATCGTAAGCTTTTTGAAACTCATATACCATTACATCTTAGTTAAAAATATATAAATTTGTTTTGCAGTTATTTTGATGTCAGCTACCATTGATACCACACTTTTCTCCAATTACTTTAATGGGTGTCCTGTGCTGGAGGTGCCTGGTCGTGGTTTTCCAGTGCAGCAATTCTTTCTCGAGGACATCATACAGATGACACAGTTTGTGCCTTCAGCCGAGTCCCGTCGCAAGCGCAGAGATGCCGACGATGAGGAGGATATATTGTCCAATGACAAGGACGAGGTCGAACAGAATCTCAACAAAGTTTGCGCCGAAAAATACTCGGATCAGACACGCAATGCTATGGCCATGCTATCTGAATCGGATGTTAGCTTTGAGCTGCTCGAATCCCTTTTGATACACATCAAATCAAAGAATATACCCGGTGCAATATTGGTATTTTTACCCGGCTGGAATCTAATCTTTGCCCTCATGAAGTTTTTGCAGAGCACCAATACATTTGGTAATCAAAGCTATCGCATTTTACCTTGCCACTCGCAAATACCACGTGATGATCAGCGTAAGGTGTTCGAGCCGGTACCCGATGGCGTCACCAAGATCATATTGTCCACAAACATAGCAGAGACCTCCATTACCATCGATGACATTGTGTTTGTTGTGGACATATGCAAGGCACGCATGAAACTCTTCACTTCGCACAACAATCTAACCAGCTATGCCACAGTGTGGGCCAGCAAAACTAATCTGGAGCAACGTAAGGGTCGCGCTGGACGCGTTCGTCCCGGCTTCTGTTTTACTCTGTGCTCTCGCGCTCGCTTTGAGCATTTGGAGGAGAACTTGACCCCGGAAATGTTCCGCACACCGCTACACGAAATTGCATTGACTGTGAAGCTGCTGCGCCTCGGCGCCATACATCACTTTCTATCCAAGGCGCTGGAGCCGCCGCCTGTGGATGCTGTCATCGAAGCGGAGGTATTGTTACGCGAAATGCGCTGCCTGGATGGCAGCGATAATTTAACGCCACTTGGAAGACTACTGGCACGTCTTCCTATTGAGCCACGTCTGGGCAAGATGCTTGTGCTGGGCACCGTATTTGGTTGCGCTGATCTTGTGGCCGGCATGGCTTCCTACTCGAGCACTTTCTCTGAGGTGTTTGCCCTGGACATTGGACAGCGTCGTTTGGCCAACCATCAAAAGGCGCTGAGCGGACGTAAATGCTCCGATCATGTGGCCATGGTTGTTGCCTCCCAAATGTGGCATAACGCCAAGGGGCGTGGCAGTACTGAGGAGATACGCTTCTGTGAGTGGAAGGGACTCCAAATGTCCACAATGAATGTCATGTACGATGCCAAGATGCAGCTGCTTGATCTATTGCAGCAGGCAGGCTTTCCAGAGGAGGCCATGCTGCCTTACAAGGTGGACGCCAATGCGGATGATCCAATCCTTGATATATCGCTGGCCTTGCTCTGTCTGGGCCTCTATCCAAACATCTGTGTGCACAAAGAAAAGCGCAAGGTGTTGACCACCGAATCGAAAGCTGCCCTCATCCACAAGACATCGGTGAATTGCAGTAATCTCGGCGTAACCTTTCAGTATCCATTTTTGGTGTTTGGCGAAAAGATTCGAACACGTGCTGTCTCCTGCAAGCAAATGTCCATGGTGACTCCATTGCAGGTGATGATCTTTGGATCTAGGAAAATTGATCTGGGTCCTAATGGTAAGGTGCGCATAGATAACTGGCTGAATTTCGATATGAATCCAGACCATGCTGCCAAAATTGGTGCCTTAAAACCGGCACTCGAAGATCTAATTACCATTGCGTGTGACAATCCCGGCAATGTTCTGCAGCTCGATGAGAGATACGGCAAACTTGTGCGGGTAATCAGAGATCTGTGTGTGCAGAATGCGGGTGATGATCAGCTGCAACGTGAGGTCGGTATCCTGCCACATATGTCTCGTAATGTCGCAAACTCTAGCGACGGTAGTGGACCAGCAAAACGTGCTCGCTACGATATGGGTAACAGCAACTCTGGAGGTGGAAACTTTGGTGGTGGGTTTGGCAATCAAGGAGGCGGTGGCGGCGGCCGTAGAGGTTTCGGAAATCGTGGAAATAGCGGTGGACGCTACGGTGGTGGCGGTGGATTTAGCAATGGAGGAGGCGTTGGATTTAACAGTGGAGGAGGCGGTGGATTTAACAGTGGATTCAACAATGGAGGAGGCGTTAGATATAATAGTGAAGGAAGTAGTGCATTTAACAATGGAGGAGGCGGTGGATATAACAGTGGAGGAAGCAGTGAATATAACAGTGGAGGAGGCGGTGGATTTAACAATGGAGGAGGCGGTGGATATAACAATAGAGGAGGCGGGGGATTCGGCAGTAGAAATTTCGGCAACGATAATAGTAGCAACTATGGGAATAACGACAATGGCAGTAACAACTTTTTAGGGAGTGGAAGCTGGGGCCGCTTTTCCAATACACGACGCTTTTAAAAACTAAGAAAAACTACGTATTATAATTACTTTATTTTATGAAGTTCAAATAAACATTCTTCGTTTACATATTTACTTATGTATATTCTATAAAAAGTTTGCTTCAGTTACGGATCGTAATATTTTAGTTGACAATCCAAGCTGCAGAAGAATTTTCCCTTCAGGTCATCCTCAGATATGTGAGCCGTATTTAGGCAGATGTGGCACCAACGTTTGCGCTTGATGTTGGCCAGCAACTCATCTGGAGTTTGTTTTGAATAAATTTTTTGATACATCCTTCGTTGAGAGTGTAGAACCTGCACCTCTTTATACAATATTTGAAAATTTCATTGAGCCGTTTTATGTCGTTTTTCTAGTTTGGATTTAAGAGCAGTGCACTTTCCTGCTTGTTTGATTCGGATAATTGTTTCCATACATTTTCCAGTAGGTCATAATTCAAAAGAAGCTCTTGCTCGCGTTTTAACAATTCACGAATATTTAAAGTATCAATTGTTGCCTTATTCTTTGGAGTGAAAGCTGTTTCATTACCATGTTCAATCACATTTGGGCATTCCGTCATATAACAAAACGGAACTGTTTTATCGGAATGACCGATTAATACTGTATTTAGATCCCTCCACATATTATAATAATAATTGACACATTATCAAAGGATTGGAATATATTTTTTTTTTAAATAGTCAACATCTGGCCACCAAATACCGTTGCATTTCAAACAAGGGCTACCAAAAGCTCTGTTAAAAGAAGTTGCAAGGGCTGCATGAACAACGATAGTTCTTTGTAAAAAATAAATCGTTGCATTGATTTGATTTCAAACTAACTTTTCGTTAATAAACATGTAATGTTACTTTGTATTAGTAGTTTAGTTTAATATGAATTTGAATTTGTACACAAGTAAGGAAACAATTTAAGTTAAACATAGAAAATAAGATTAATATTATTTCAACCACTGGATTATGTTGACCACACTCGGTTTTAAGTACTATCTGACTGAATTTTTAATTTTTGCAGCATTCAATTTATACTGTCCCCTCTTGTAAGGGACAAACTTCCGACTAAATGGACTAAAATTTAAAGTTTTTGGGTTTCATCGATTCTTAAATAGCAAATCGATATTTCTCAAATTTCGAAAAAATCGAAACAAATTATTTATTAGTTTCGCGCTTATTTTTAATTTCAACTCTCTTATTTTCGTTTAACATCTTTCGTCAATCAAGATTAATTTTAATTGTGGGCTTAGCCGACGACTGTAGTATTTGATAAAACTGGACAGCGTACCTACCTAAGTTTATCGATATTTTTGTAATTTCAGCGCCGCCATTCAATTGAAGCGTCACTTGCTGTTCGCGCGGTTTTTGTTTTTCATTTAGATATTTTCGTTAATTCATTTCTTTATATTGTTGAAAGTGTATTAAAGTTCAAATTTAAGCAATGGATTTCGACAATGCTAAGGAAAACATTCAGCCCTTAGCTAGTGGACGCAACGTCAGTCTGCTCCAGGCATCGCTTTGTCAAGATGCATCACAAGAATTGAGCGCACAACGAAAGCAGCTGGAACTGGACATAAAAAATTACTCTGGAAACGATCCACTGGAGCCGTGGTATGCCTACATTTGTTGGATTGAACAAAGCTATCCTGCGGGTGGCAGCAACTCTGGCCTGCAAAAAGTTATGCATAAATGCTTAACGTGCTTTGAACGGGATGAGCGATACAAGCAGGATCGTCGACTCATTAAACTGTTTATCAAATTTGTAAGTGTACAGTATTTGAGTTGTATTTGTTGTGTGACTTAACTCATTGTTACAGATGGGTAACCAAGGTGATAAAATTGAGTGCTATCAGGAGATGTACAACAGTGGCATTGGCACCATGTTAGCTGATTTCTACATCGCATGGGCCTATAGTTATGATCTGAGCGGCAATATGCGGAAAGCAAATGACATATTTCGATTGGGCATCGAATGTCGTGCCGAGCCGCTGGACGAGCTGAAGGAGGCGCATCAACACTTCGGTTATACGGTTGCCCAGCGCATGATGTACACGGATGGTGAAGAGTCTACAGCAGCTACCCAAGAACTAAATGATCGTCGCCTTGCCCTGCGATCACTGCGTGGCCAGAAACATAAGAGCACCATTACAGTGGGTAGCGTGCGGACGGGAGCAGCGATTAAAAGTAATATGCCTGGAGTGGTGCAGGTTAGTTTTGAAACTTTGTCGGATTTACAGGCATATGGAAAGTTTTTTTTTGTTGTTTACAGAGCGATGCGCCAAGCACTAGTCGTGCAGGCCGTAATGCAAACCGTCAGTTAGAGGTATTTAATGATGAGAATGCGGATGTTAATATGCCACCACCGGCAGCGCCAGTAGCAGGAGCTCCGGAGGCGGGAACGGAGGCCAAGTCTAGTTTGCGTTCGATTATTGATCACGCACGAGACCGAGAGAATCTAAAGGAACCAATTGCATGGAGCAAACCGCGCAAACATGGGAAGCTCTTTGGTGCAACCGCTGCACACGATCCGGCCTTTGCCATTCATGTGGATGAGAATACAATGCCACCAATTATTAACTATGAGCGCAATTTTGATAAACCGTTCAAGTATCCTCCCAAATTTGTCGCAAAGAGCCTGCCCCAGAAGCCGTGGGTAACGCCTGTGACCATCGAGGACGAGCCCAACAACAATGCGATCACGTGCTACGATAAGTGCATGACTTATCCACGTCCCAACATGGAGTTCTCGCCGGAGGAGTATTTAGCTTTTCGTTGGTTTAAAAGTCGCAACGACCAGCATCCCTATGTGCTTCGCAACAACGAGTGGTGGGGTAATGGTGCCTCTTATGGCGTACGTCGTTATCCCAATTTTGCCACTATGTCCAAGCCGCAGTCCATCGATGAGACGGACAACTATTGCAAGCTGCCTGACGTGCCGTCCTTGAAACCATTAATAGACAAACTTTACAACGATGAAGAGCAAAAAGAGTATCAGCTAGAGGAGATTCTAGCCGCCAAGTGGCACACTAAGCACAATCAAATGCGAGGTGAAATGGATATGGAGGAGACGGTGTTAATGCCGGTGGAAAAACTACCTAGGCGAAAGAGTTTCTTTCCGTCAACTAGGAAGTCTGTGATGCCGCAGATGTCAAATATCATTGAGGGCGACGAGGAGCAGGAGGACGATCCGGTTGAGAAGAATACGCCCCAGGCAAGTGCAATCAAAATATGGACGGATCCGGAGCCACCAACTACATCGACAAATGCAACTGCAAAGGCAACAGCAGTAGCAAGTGCAATACCAACGGTAACTGACGACAAATTTGTGGCGCCTGCACCACCAGGGATCAAGTTTACGATTCATGAGGATGATGCATTGCCACCCCCAGCATCTCTTGGCAATCCAACGCCCAGTGCTTTCTTTGATGCCGATGAAACGTGCTCCACTCAAACGTTCAACATATTTCTTAAATCGCAGGCCGTGAGTACTCCAAAGGCGGTTCAGAAACAGGCTCCATCTCGTCAATTTGGCACGCTACTTAAGGAACCAACTACGGCTACAGCTACACCACCACCACCACCACCCCCTTTAATACCGACGGCAGTGCAAGTAGAGGAGACCAGCGAGGCCAACGTTCAGTCAGAGTCGCCCATGTTGCGTAAACAGCTTTCGACCATCTTGGAAACATCGGAGCACGGTGCACACGGCAGTACAGGTAGCACCAATGCAACCAACGGTGCCACCAAGTCCTCCCTCGTCACGGCAACCACATCGGATTCTCTGCAGGCTGACTGCTCGAATGCACCATCGAGAATGCAGGGCGAGTGTACGCCTGGTCCGACGAGACTGCAGCGTCAAATGGTTACAGACCTATCCGTTTTAGACGAAGAGCCTCCCGTTGGCAATTTCGAGCGATTGCAGCTGTGGGAGCCGAATGCGCCCAGTGTGCCGCTGCTGAAATCACTGCGATTTCAAGAGGACAAAACGGAAACGGTAACTCGGCCCTTGATGGCATGCTATCAGGACGATAAAACCGAAACATTGCCCAAGATGCCAATGGCGCTGCCCATCGACACATCGTTGCATCATCGCACGGCGAATGCATCCAAACTGTTGCAGCCAACAGTGCCACAGATGCCGACACAGGAAGATGACGATGAAATGAATAGTTTGTTTTGCAAAACGCCAGCGAAGCCCAACGCATTTGGAGGCGCATCGAAACGGACATGTAATCAAAAGACTCCCGATTTAAGCAATTCCATAAGGCAATCACAGTTTGCACCCAAACACTCCCTCAACATGTTCGATGATGTGAGCTACTCCTTGAAAGCAACAAAGCCGAGCAGCAAGCCGAAGACCAATATGAGTAAGCTAACTGAATCATTTATGGCAGATCTGTCTTTTGTACCGGACACGCAGCCGTTGCCGTTGCCACAGCCAGTTCAGAAGAATTTTGAAATGTTTTTGGATGAGACCATGCCGCCACCAGCAGTGCCACCAATAATGGACTGCACTCTGCCGGAGACACAGCCGCAGTTGCAGCAAACCATTGGACCAGCTCATTTGACAGTATCCTTTATGAAGGATTGCACCGAGCTGAGCAGTTGCCCTTTGCAATTACCGATAATCACAAAGAGTCCACAGCCCAAGTTTGAAATCTTTCTGGATGATTCTATGCCACCGCCACCGCCACCAGCAACCGCAGTGTTGGATTGCAGCGAGCCCAAGGGCAGTAATGCTGTCGTCGATAAGCTGGAGACAATTGGACCAGCACACTTAACCGCATCGTTTATGAAGGATTGCACCAAATTAGGCAATCCCTCGCCATCAATGAAACTGAAATTTTTGGACGAATCACGGGAGAAATTGGAAAAGGAATCCACAGAACCATCAACTGGCAGTGATTACTTTGAACTGAATGCGGCTACCGAAATGTTTGCTAGAAATTTAAGCATAATCAAGAATTCCACATTGTTGCCAGAGAACACTAAAAGAAGCAGGTCACCGGAGGAGCAAATTAAACCTGCTGTGGTAGAAGAGGTGCCGCATATCATTGTTGACAGCATTGATGACGATGATAAATCCATTTACTACAAAACCACGCCATTGTCGCCAAAACAATCGCATACCTCGTGGCTCCACTCGAGCTGTACGCCACCCAAAAAGAATTATGAGCATCGTAAGGCTAGCATGGATGAGTCCGTGCTAAACAGTACACTGGCTCAAGCCAATGTGAATCCATTTAATGCGGATATTATCAACTCGCTGCTCGACTCCATTGAATTTTCACAGTACATTGAAAAGTTGCCCAATTGCCAACTGCAGGGCCATGTGAAGCGTTTGATGCCACAGTTAATGCTAGAGATTCATGGCGAGCAGTTTGAGGTGCTAAAATTGATTGGCAAGGGCGCATATGGTGCTGTGTTTATCGGCGAACATAAGAAATCGCGTAAACAGGTTGCCCTCAAGCAGGAGAAGCCCACCAACTACTGGGAGTATTACATATGCTTGGAGGTACATTCGCGACTTGCCAATGAGGAAATGGTAAGCAAAGAATTGTCTTGTTGAAATTGAAGCTCAACTATTCATCCTTGCAGATTTCTGCCTTCATGCACATTGACTATGCACTTGTGGGCAACAACAGTAGCGTCTATATTACGGAATTCTCAGAGTACGGTTCGCTTATCAATGTTTGCAATAAGTACAAGAAGCACGCGAACAAAAATGTGGACGAGTACGTCGTAATGGTTCTCTGCTGTCAGCTGCTCGATATTGTCGATCATCTGCATGCAATGGGCATTATTCATGCCGACTTAAAAGCGGACAACTTATTGCTTATGAAACCGTAAGTAAAACTGTTTACCAATTTGATCGCTTTAAAAGAAACCAATTTAAAATCCGCTTTGTTCATTGCTTACAGATTGAGTCGTCAAGCAAATGAGATCAGTTTGCAGTTGATTGACTTTGGTGTTTCCATTGACACCAAACTGTTTCCGCCTAAGCAAACATTCGACTATGTATACAATGATGAAACCAACAAGTGCATTGAGATGCGCACTCAACGCCGCTGGACGTATCAATTGGATTTGTTCGGACTTGCTGGTGTGATGCATGTCCTGCTCTTTGGCCGCTACATGGAGGTAGCTCAACGTCAGGCGGGTGGCATTTGGATGCCAAAGCAGGCATTTCCACGTTACTTCAATCGTCAGACATGGGAGACAGTATTTCGAGCGCTGCTCAATGTGCGCGATTGCCAAAGCATGCCCAATTTACAGGACTTGAAAACGTTACTCAAATCGGACTTGGCCGATAAGGAGAAATATGTTGAGGCAGCCATAGCCAAGTTTAATATTGTCATGCAAAGGCAACGTTAGGTTAGTTAGCTCCAATTGTGCAGTGTATTTAAACAGTACCTCGAATTGTTATGAGTAAAACATAAGATATCTGTTAATCTTTAAGATTCCTATTTACAACGAACGGTTATGGTAATCGTTGGTTTTTTTTTATTAAAAACATTAATTTATTATTCACATGAAGATAAACAGTGTTACGCAGAAATGCACCGAACATATTCATTAACTTATTTTCATTCGCAGCAACAGTGAAGTGCATCCTTTTAAAACCGCAATTGCACACTTTGTGCCATTATAATAGTCGCGGTCGTTTTAAACTTTCAGTCGGTTTACGAGCAACTCGCGTATAAACAAAATAATTTCGACCCAATTAAGCGGTTATACGTAAATTTTACAATGCGGCGTCCGAGCATTAACCGAATCGAACCCAACCCAGAAAACCAAAATACTCTGTTCTCTCACTTCCCCCACTTCACCCACTTTCCCTTAATGCTGCCCGCTTCGCAGCTTGCCCAATAAACCCACTCAATTCGAGTGCAATACAATTTTTGGTTGAATCAAATAATTTGGATTATATCGTGGGTATTTTACTGAATGAATGAATGGTTGGGACGAGTGGCAGTGTTGTGGTGATGGCGCTATTTTGAATTTGAATTTTAGAATTTTACACGATTTTTAGAGCCATTTGTCCTGTTCCTGTTGGCCTCTATTTGAAACGCTAACCGTTGCAATATTCGTTTCCGGCCATGTCGCTGATGTCGTTGCGTTGTGCCGGTCACAATTGTCCCTGACTATGGTCGGGCATATGCACAGCATATAAATCAAAGTCAAAACAGCTAGACATGATTCACAAATGATCAAAACAGGCAACCCCTCTCCTTCCTATAGTACAACACACAGCACAAACCCGTCTCCCAGCGACGCCATATGAAAGTCTTATAAATCAACTTCGTGATATGTTTGCACGGGTGGTAACTGGTTGCTCGTAACTGGGCCTATAGCCTCCAGTTCCAAGCCCCTTTCTTGACCGCTCATGACCATTGCATGCGGTTGACTTTGTGACTGCAAAGTGTGCACAAATTCGGCCAAGTCCGAGTGCTTGTAGTTTGTCAAAAAATTTGATTGGCAAAAACCAAACTGGGCGACATTGCGTATACGCCCTGCACATATGAACCATATGTGAACTTACCGGTTTTCGGTAAATACGAGTACATATAATATTTCTAAATTATTCTTCAGTTTAAATACATACATATAATATGCAGAAGAGTCGAGGGTGCTTACATACATACATATGAGTGAATGTAGTTGATATACAATATATGTACGTATATGTATTTGTATTTAAAGCATCTGCTGGATAAGTTTGCCATTTTATTTATCAAGCAATTGTTGTGGCTTTATTTGAGGGCGCACACAGCAGCCGGGCTCTCACATGGACACACATGATTTATGCAAATTGAAAATGACCTTAGACCCTGACACAAACACATTTACAATACATACATCTACATGCACCGAACACTGTCCATTTACCATGTCAGCCTGGTTGTATGTGTGTGTGTGTGTATGCATGTGAACCATTTTTCGACTCCTGTTGACTTGATTGTGGCAGCTGCTTGCCGCTTAGCTGCTGCTAGCTCCACGTCCATAACCATTTTGCTGTTGCTGCACAGCTTAGCAGTATTCTGCTCCGTCCCTTAAGCCTTTTTTTTGGGCTATTGGCGCTGCCACCATGCATTTTGCATCATAAAGTATTTTTGCGCCATTATTTCATGAAATTCACATTTATTTTGGAGCTTCTCTTGGGGCAAAAACTCTGCTCAATCTCAACACCCGCAACCCCTTAACTCCAAACGCCTCATTGACTCTACATACATTGTATGTAGCATAGTATACTCGTATGTGTAAGTTAGTTCAATATTTTGTTGGTCGAGTTTCTCTGAAATGAACTACAGATTAGAAAAGTGTATACCAACAACAGCACACAGTCCCACACACAAACACAATTCGAGTGTAGGTCAAGTTACAATAAGCTGTTTGGCAGCCTTTTCAGGCCTGATGTTTAATTTTTGCAGACGGTTTTTCAAAGTAAACCCTGTTAACTAAACAAAGCCAGTATCCCAGGGTGTGTATAGATCACAATTTTGTAATACAGATTTGGCTTTATTTTTTGTCTGTTATAAACTAAACATTTCCCTTAATTAACTAAGTCAGTTCTTTTATTAGTTCTAATTCGTAAGAGATGAAATTAATTAAAATTACTTTTAGTATCAATTTTAGTCCTTTAAATAATTTAAATGATCTCTCAATTAGATTTTAATTTATAATTTCGAAACAAAAAACTGCAATAATTATTCATGACAAAATAAAATGAAATATGTGTTTTTATTCTTAAACAACTGCAAAAGCTCGTATTTTTTTCTTTTGACAAAATGCCCGATGTAAAAAAGTGTCGATAGTAATTTTAAAAAAAATGGCATGTGGTTTATAATTAAAATTACTGTCAATAAAAGAAAAACGCTACAACGCTGGTTTACTCTTGAAAGATATGGCAATTGTAGAAGGGGCTCTTAATAATATAATGCAAATAGTAGGCGTGTTTTTCGGCAAGTCTAAACTTAACATTCCAGTGAAAAATGAAAAAAACATTTAGTTTTATGAACATGAGATATAAGTCAACAATAGGAGCCGTTGATGCTGGTGCCGAGTAACATAAAATTAAATTAAACTAATTCGTCCATATGACTATTTTTTTTGGCTGTAATTGATAAGAATCGAATGGAAGTGCATGCATTTAATTACTATGCAATTACTGTTCATTCAATTCACTTACTAGAAAGTAACAATGAAGTGCAAGCGAGATACACATCTGCCAGTCATGCAGAACAGTTGTATAATCATTTATATTATATCATATAGCATATCATATCACCAGCTCGTGAGGGAATAGCAGACGCTAAATAGTAGCTGTGGTTATCGTCAGTCTTAATCAACTTATGAAAGAACAGAACCAGAACGTCCGTCTAATTGCAGCAATAATCGGTTATTGCTCGTACTACTCGTAGTACTCATACGACTCATACTGAACTCATACTCAAACGATTTGTATGAGAATTGCTATATGCAGTCGCAGCTTTCGAAATAATGCTCAGACGTATTCGAGTTATTGACAAGTGTGGACTGTGGACGGCGATCATCTCTTGGTGTTTGCCTGGGTGTCTGGGTTGAATGGGACTAATAACGGGCAGCCTGTTTAAATAACATTTAAACAATTCAATAAGCGTGCGGCATTATAATAAAGGCAATATATGTTGTGTCACGGCTAATTAGTTAATAAAAAGTTTATCTCATTGCCGAAATAATGAGTGCCTCCGTTGAAAATACAGGTGAATATCGGAATATTTAATTACAAGGTGTTGTGACCCCAGTGTGTGTATTTCGTGTGTGAATTGTGTACATTTTTTCTAATTGTACTTGCCAAATGCATTTTTAATTGCTGTTTATAAATTATATAAATGATTGTGCATTACTAAAATTTACATGCGATGCATTAATAAATTTCGTGTTTATTTTGTGTGATAAAAAGTCAACCAGATAATTCAAGTATATATAATATTATAATAAAATTGCGAAAGATTCAATATACGATATAACAATAACAATCGCGAAACTTATTTACTCGAAAAGTTCAATGATAACTTTATACTCTCCGCAGTCTTCTTGCAAATAAATAACAAATTTATTAGAACGCTAATAAATAAATCAACTAAATTACACTAATAATTTAGAAAAATATGTACAAAAAGTCAATGTGAAAATAATTGTGGTAGATAAATTATAATTGAAACATTTTTCTTCACTCATAAGCTTTAGATAAAATTTTATGCGAATTCGTCTTGATATTTGTTAATTTAAATAACTCTTTGCTATGATTACCGGTTTTTTTTATGATCAACTTGTCAAACGACAATTGGAAATGTTTTTTTTTAAGCAATTTTTGTGTCAACCAGAGAATGTTTCACAATTTTATAATTCTCAGTGAATATTGAAGAATGACATTTGAAAATTCTCAGTGAATATCGAAGAATGAACTTTAATAATAATTATTGGCTCATAAATTACGTCCGCTTTGTTGGTCAAAACTTATCGTTGCAATTCATTGAGCCGAGTTAAAATATTTTTCACGATAAGATAGAAATCCCATTTATGTATTGAATACGTGTTTGAATTGTTTATATTGATGCTGATAAAAGTATACCTAATTGGAGCGCTATTTAACACCATTGATTTGAAAATGATTTGTGGTCAATAAATATATTAGCAGGCCAAATTTACCAAAACAGCCAAATTCACCAAAAACCTTTGGCCAAAAATCGAATGTTTAGTTTAATTCTATAATGATAAAGCTATTGAATTATTAACTTAATTTTTTGTTATTCAACAAAGGCCCTTTTATTGGCATAAGACATCTGCAAGCTTTGCTGCTGTTTTTGGCCATATGTGTCAACTTTATAGCCCGTCTTAATGTCAGCGTCGCCGTTGTGGCCATGACGGATTCGGCGACTTCTAATCCTCACTTTCCGGTATGCTAAGAACACAATGCAGCTTATTTCTTTACTTATTTTTACCATTTTTACAGGAATATGACTGGACAGAGGCTCAAAGATCTTACATACTTTCCAGTTTTTACTGGGGTTACATTATTACCCAATTTCCTGCCGGATTCCTGGTGCGACGATTTGGTGCTAAAACTGTGCTGTTTATTCCCACCTTTGCCACTGCCGTGCTGAGTGCTCTGACACCTTATGTCATCAGCTGGGGCGGCTGGGTGGCATTCAGCGTGCTCCGCATAGTACTGGGACTGTTTCAAGGACTAATATTTCCCTGCATACACGAACATCTGGCCAAATGGTCGCCACCCAACGATCGCAATCGTTTAGGAGTCTTCGCTTATTCAGGATCCGATTGTGGCTCAGTGATGGCGATGGGTATTAGTGGTCTAATCGCAAACAGTTCCATGGGCTGGCCGGGCATATCGTATGTATCGGCCGGATTGTGCGGCATCTGGTGTCTACTCTGGCTGCTTTTGGCAGCCAACAATGCACCTAGTTCCCGTCTGGTTGGCCAAAGTGAACGCGATTACATTGAGCGTTCTATGAAGCGGGAGGATGGATTTCATGTACAGAAAATACCTGTACCCTGGCGAGCCATTTGGACATCGGTACCTTTCTATGCACTGCTGATTGTGCGTTGTGCTCAGGGCTGGGCCAATTCTACAATGCAGCTGCAGACTCCAGCGTATATGCACGGCGTGCTGGAGATGGACATCAAGAGCAATGCCTTGTATTCGGCTCTGCCGTTTTTGGCAATGTGGTGCATGTCCTATGTATATCTGGCATTTGCGGATGTGGCAATGTCCCGTAAGTGGATGTCATTGACTACGTTGCGAAAGTCCATCAACACGGTTGCCTACTGGGGACCTGCTGCTGCGCTGATTGGCATTGGTTTTGTGGACAAGAACCAAACGGCTTTGGCCATTGCGCTGATGACAATTAATGCAGGTCTAAATGCGGGTTCTGGCATTGGCAGTATTCTAACCATAATCGATATGTCCCCCAACCATTCGGGCATGGTTATGGCCATAACAAATGGAGTGGGAAATATCTTTCCGCTGATAACCCCGCTGCTTGTGGGCGTCATTGTCACCGATACCGTAAGTATTTATCGCTTATCTCGAATGCTATTCAAAATGCCGCAATTGTTGATTGTTTTTCTCTTTCCTCGGCTTGCAGGGCTCCCGAAGTCAGTGGCAAATTGTGTTTGCTATGACGGCCATTGTCTTCTTTGTGGGTAATCTGGTTTACATCATTTGGGGAACGACTGACCAGCAGCCTTGGGATGCTGTGGACTTTCTGAAGCCTCGCGATGCCGAACTAAACCAAGTATCTCCTTCAGACAAAAAAGAAGAAGCTGCGAATAAAGCGATAGCAACGAAAACTGAGAAGGCCATGTGAAGTTTCTTCACAAACAGCGTGCAGTAAAACCTTAATAGGACAAAAAGGCCGCTTGGCCCGGTGCTTACCAAACTCTAACCAAAAGTCATTCACTTTCACTGGAATTCCATGTTAATTCTAGGTTAAGAGATAAATTGTTTTAACTCATACACATGTAGTTCGTATAAAATTAAAAAAAAAACACTGTTAACTATTTTTTAAGTACAGGGTAACTTCTAATTAGGAATTCCTTACTAGATTTTACCCTATGGTTTATTTCATAAATTTTTGTTTTTGCAATAAACTAAATTATGCTAACTTGTTTTATTTTCTTTATCTTCTCGCTCACACCATTTTAATCTGTCATATCAAATGTGATCTATTCATTGTAATAAAAACAGTTAAATTATAGGTACAGTCGAGTCTGGAAAAATATATACGAAATATACCACATCTAAAATTATAACTTGCTTGCATTTTATTGGTTTATTGAATTTTATTATTTTGTCGTTTATTTACATGGCTATTTAACTGATGCAGCTTCATCTGATTTCATCCCATAAAGTATTTTGTTGACCAACTTCTGTGTTGATTATCCGAACGCAATTAAATTTATAAACCATTTGAATTGTACAAATAAATTTACAACTACGCTTGCCTTTTGGTTGAATCTTATTTATAATACCCATAAATCATAAAATCATAACCACAAATCATAGTCATAAATCAGTATCAAATCAAATGGTCAAATTGTGATGAAAAGATTAACAAATTCCCAAGGTACTTATGAAACATACTCGTACTTCACATACTTACACTAGTAGGACAATAAACTTACCTTGTGTTCTAGTACAAGCATATATTCATAATCTTACCTTGTACATTTTAGTCTTTAAAAGATGCTGTCTGGAAATGTGTGTCAAGTGCAGACATTGAAGATCTGGTTGTGATAGATGTCTAAATAAATAAAATAGAAATAATTAAATAAAACATAAAAAGACCTTTTAAAAAGATGATGATGGATAATACTATTGAATATGATTTATGATGCAACAAACATTTTGTTGAACGCATTCGATCAACGCCCAAAATGGATCAAGTTCTGTTGCTAATCATTCGCAATCTTGGAAGTAATCGATTACATAAGAAATGTAGTACATAAGTTATGTAGTAGATTACAGGGTATATTCGAAGTTCGTTATAGTTGCTCACGTTGTACAGATTTTTTTTAAAACTGTTAACTAGGTTACTTTTTAACTACGTAGCTCCTAGTCGAGCATTTTTTATTAGATAAGATTTTATTCCTGGGTTTATTTTACTTTGCAAAAAACCAAATTTTGTGAATTTTGTTTTCTTATCTCAACTGTTTCGCTCTTGGCATTTTAATCTATTGTATCGAATCTGATATCTTGATTTAAATAATAAAAATTGAAATAAATCAATACGGTATCAATAAATCAGTATCAAATCACGAAATACCCAAATTGTGCAACTAATTTTGTTAACAAATGATTTTCAAATTCTCATACACGTACTGATAAGCAAAAATGTATTACATTTGTTGTAATAATAGTATAGTAGGTGAATTATGTATAATCTTATCTTGGGCCTTTAAACATTTAACCGATGCTATTTGGAAAAGAGTACACAATGCAGACTTATTAGTCGTTGAAAATTATAGATCTGGGTGTGATAGATGTGTGATGAGATATTTAACTAATATGAGTATCAAAACAAATAATAAATATAGTATGTCGAGTGCCTGTATTAATTAAGGTGTATAGTTATAATAATTTTCATTAGATGTGGTATATTAACTGAAGGGTAACTAATAGTCGAAGAGACTTCAAATCTGCATTCTGTCTGGTTGCTATAGACGGTACTTTACTTATCATTTGCTTTTGCTTTATAAAATTTATGGATGAACTGAACCACAGTACTTAACAGTTACAGTCATAAAAGCATAATTATAATTTTGGTATGAGTTTTGGATATAAATGTCGAGAATGCTCAAAAGTATTCCCGGCATTGACAAGCGACCACGTCTCAAGAAAAGAGTTAAAAGTTGGTTCTCAAGAAAAGGATCAGCTGATGACTAAAGCAATGAGTGTTGAAATTGTGAATAAAGGTTAATAATACTAAGTACTAAATTATTTTATATTAAGGACTGTGAAAGTGTACCGAATGTGATTTAACAATTTAATTAATTAATTATGATTACTAATAAAATTATTGTTTTAAAAATTATTCGGAATATATTAAACATTAAAGAATGAAATATTTCTAAAATTGTGTTACAAAAATAGAACTATTAAAAGAATAATTAATGAAAATTACATTTCAATATGTTTTTGCTCCAACAATCATTTTACAAAGCGTAAACTGTTTTAAGATCTGTTTCGAAGCAATCGCTATCTTGAGAGTTATCAACAGTTTTACCATATGTTAGTTATGTCATATAGTATCTCTATTTAATAGGACCCATTATTGGCATTCGACACCTGCAGGCAGCGCTGCTTTTCTTGTGCATATGCGTCAACTATATTGGTCGGAACAATGTCAGTGTCGCTATTGTGGCCATGACGAATGCAGAGACTACAAATCCTGACTTTCCGGTAGTGAAGCTGAACTTGGATTTTTTTTCATGATGATTTAAGATGTACATTTAATTGCAGGAATATGATTGGAGTGAGGCCCAAAGATCTTACATTCTTTCCAGCTTTTACTGGGGCTATGTTGTCACTCAGTTTCCAGCGGGATTCATGGTGCGTCGCATTGGAGCCAAAATTGTGCTGCTTATTGCCACTCTACTGACGGCGGTGTTCTGTGCTCTGACTCCTTACTTCATCAGCTGGGGTGGCTGGGAGGCATTCTGTGCACTGCGTGTAAGTCTGGGATTATCCCAGGGCCTAATGTTTCCTGGTCTACTGGCACATATAGCCAAATGGTCACCGCCCAAGGATCGCAATCGTATTGGAGTCATAACCTACGCAGGAGCTGCTTGTGGTCTCCTATTGTCCATGGCACTAAGTGGACTGATAGCAGAGGGTCCAATGGGCTGGCCAGGCATATTCTATATGACTGGCGTGGTTTGTGTGATTTGGTGCATACTTTGGATTATTCTGGCAGCGGACAATGCACCCAGCTCTCGTTGGGTCACGAAGCAAGAGTGTGATTTCATCGAGCGTTCGATGGAGCGCGAAGATGGATTCCATGCCCAGAAGATACCAATACCCTGGCGTGCAATTTGGACTTCAGTACCTTTCTATGCACTGCTGGTTGTGAGCTGTTCTCAGAGCTGGACAGCCTCGACGGTAAATCAACAAACACCTGCATATATGCGTGGTATACTTGACATGGACATCAAGAGCAATGCTTTGTTCTCGGCATTGCCGTATCTTGCCATGTGGGGCATGTCCTTTGTCTACTTGATCATTGCGGATTTAATCATAGCGCGCAAGTGGATGTCGCTTAACATGATGCGCAAGTCGATCAATACAGTGTCTTCATGGGGACCGGCTGCACTGCTTATTTGGGTTAGTTTTCTGGACAAGGAGCAGAGTGCATTGGCCATTGCGCTGATGATCATCAAGTCGGGCCTTAATGCCGGAGATGGCATTGGCAGCATCATAACTGTCATTGATATGTCGCCCAACCATGCGGGCATGGTTATGGCTATCACAAATGGCTTGTCTACAATTTTATCTGTGCTCACACCGCTAGTTGTGGGCGTCATAATCACTGATACAGTATGTTGAACTCATATCAAATGTCTTTGCACAACTGTTAATATATTTCATTTCTTTGCAGAGCTCTCTACCACAATGGCAAATTATATTTGGCTTGACTGCGGCTATTCTATTTGTAGGCAATTTGGTCTACATTATTTGGGGATCGACTGATCTGCAGCCTTGGGATGCCCCGGACTTCTTAAAGCCCCGCGATGTTGAAAGGACTTTAAGTGAATCTTCAGAAAAACAGGAAATGGACAAGTTGAAAGCGATTGAAACAAAAACGGAGAAAACAACTTGAGTACGAGTATTAGCTTAGCAAACTCTCGATAGTATTTGTAAGTAGGAATTAATTAGGAATAACTTTATGCGGCGTATACAATATACTTGTACTTTGTACTTAGCGAAATGTTGGTCGAAATTTGGTTAGGCTTTGATTAAACGAATTGTAGACATTTTTGGTGCTGGATGATCCGTTGATTTTAATTAAAAATTCTTAAAACGTTTTTGCGTGTATTTTAATTTCTTGTTTGCGAGCAATTTCTTTTTTTCTGGCCGCAAAATGTAATAGAAAATTCTTACTACTATTTTCTTTGAATGAATTCATTTTCTATTTTTGGCCCCCGCATTTGCATGTCCAGCAGCAGTAGCCATTGCCATAGCAAGGCAAGCCAGCCTTCCAGTCAGTCAACGCCGAGCAATGGGGTAACAAAAAAAATGCAGAAAAAAAAAAACTTTGCACACAAATCAGAAAAATGGACACTTGGCGGAATTTATGCACGAACGCGTGCGCACAGTACGCTGGTCCAGGGAATTGTTTGGCTAGCAGGGCCGGCAGAGACGCCATCCCAACAAGGCCAAGCCATAACACCCAGTCCAAGTTATTTTACCTCCTCTCCCGGGACTCCTCTGCTGGGCAATCGCAGTCACAGTCGTAGCTCTTGTTCCAGCGGCTTACAGCCGCCAAGTGGCATGCGGCGGTTTTTCCAGAGGCGTGTGGAGTAAAGCCCGAAACCAAACTGAAACCAAAACTGAAAACGAAACCGAAACGCAACCAAACCAAAACGAACATGTTTTTCAATTAAAAACGTTGAGCAGCGGGCAAAAATTCATTTGAATTGCCCACAGCGGACAGCAGGCAAGGACAAGTCATAAATGGGATGCCTTCGAACCATGTAGGCGATTCGATATATATAGTAGTCTGAATTGAATGCAACGAACACGAATTTATCACGAATGTCACAGGAATTCAATTTTATACAATGTAGTTGATTTAGAAACAGCTGTTTGCTTGACTTTGCAGCACTGCTGGTTTAAGAATGGTCTTTAACAGTTGCAAGAGAAGACGTTTCTTAGTTCTTATTAAAGTAAAATGACTTCTGTGTCAGTTTCATAAATAAATATATTGAATAAATGTTCTTTATATATTTTATTTTAATATTTTCTAGTATTATATATCTATGAATTATTATTATTATATATATTTCCATTTTTTGTTTGGTCTAATTAAAGTGTATTACCTATTGCAAATTATTTGGCAAGCTATTTGGGAAATTTGTGGCTAAATCATTGCAATTTACGATTGGGTGCATCATGTACTTTACTTTAAAAGCTTTTGGATAATATTAAATGCTGCATATTATATATTATACTATGAGCAAATAAATTACCTTGAAGTATCAGAAGTTTCGAAATTGAAGGCAGGTCTAGCCAAGTCATTAGTTGAGCTTGAAAGAGGTTTATTGTTAGGTTGAAATTCACATTAATAAGATGACCGCAAGACTTGCAATTTGAATGAAGATTATGTGCACTTCATTAGACAGTAAGGGTGCAGCAAATGGATAGATAGTTAACAATACAAGCATATTGTATATTCTTAACTCTGCAGCATGTGGCAAGCTGTGCCCTGCAATGAACGGTTACTCAATTGGAGGTTTAAATTGATGCATGTAATTCGATATAGTACTCGTAACTTAATGTGAATATGGATGGAGATACTAGCACTTGTAATCGTACGTAGTACGTACTCTTACTTGCATTTCAGTTGCAATTATGATGCGAGACTTGCATTTTGTGCAAGGCGTAAATTTGCAAATTATAATTGAAGCAACTTGCAACGACAACAATGGACGGACAACAAGCGGTCCATTGTGGACGTGCCGGGGAGTCACTGTATAGTAATAGTCAGTGGATGGCACGATGGCATGATGGCTTGGTCTGGTCTGGTCTGATCTCGTCCACGCAACCACACAAAATGCACGTCAAAGTGAAGCAAGTGCCGTCAAGCACAGCACTTGCTTGAAAATTTAATTTATGCCCGGCGCTTTCAATTGAGCTGCAGCCACGAGGCAAGGGTAAGGGCAGGGGCTGGGGCAGTGTCGTGGTATGACCAACAATAGCTGGAAATTAACAGGCACAAAAGAGACATGTGGCACCATGGTTGGTCTCTTTGGTCTCTTGATGCTCCATAGGTCGAGACGTCTATAGCCGCTTACTGTGCTCTCTCACATCTGCCAGCTCATCCTTGGTCTTTAGTCGCCATTGCATTGGGACAATAAGTCAATGCCATCATGCGTTGCCCAATTTCCAATGCCGCATGTCGCTTGTCCAGTTGCAGTTGCCTTTCTTCGCTTAATTAATATTGCATAAGCGCAGGCGCAGACTGTGCACTGAGCAGAAGGCAGCAGCAGCAGCAGCTGTTGTCCTTTGCCGTTGTCCTTGCACTGCCCATAATTATGTCCATGCCCTCCCAGTCGGCGTTATTGTGTCTTGCACAACACCATCGAAATTTATGCGTTGGGCTTCTTTTGTGCTCTCTCCGTGTTTATGGCGCGCAATGAGTGATGTATTTTTTCCACTTCAGTTCCAAGTGAAAGGACACTCGGCATATTCTTATGCAAATGCCAATGGTCAATGTTCCGCAGATGCTTTACTGTTTTACAGCTTCTCTGCTGAGTGGTTAATGCTCAATTTTTTCCTATTGTGCGGGGTTACCCGTCGACTGCCCTTTGCCAGTACATTAATGTGGATTCCATGTCAATGGGGTGACAGCATGTAAAAATTAAAAGTCGAATGCCACAGATATTTGATGAGGCCTTGATCAAGTGTGAGCAATGAAGGACTATACTTAATATATTGGATAAACTGCATAAAAAAGCATTTCTGAGCCTATTAAATACAGATGCCCATCAGAGCGAGCAAAGAAAATTGACCATTTATTGGAAAATGACAATAAATTTTCATGAAATTTGAAATAAATATGCCAAAGATATTGAATTTGTAATAAATGTGTTCCTTTATTGTGCTTTGGCAAATGATAAACAAAATTTGCCAATAAAGTGAATGAAGTGTTGAAACTGGAATTTTTATTAAACACTCATCTTGAGTATTAAGTTTTGCTGGTGACTTTGGAAGCTATTAAAATATTAAATTGCTGAATTCTTGTGTGAGTTTTTTAAGCATTGCTGGTAACAGCGTTTCAATTTAATTTGCATTTGCATTTCTCCAATTTAGCATTCACCCTTTTTTGCCACACTTTTCTTACACTTTTACTGCCTCTTTCTTACTGTTTGACCTTGTTTCAGGAGCTGGCACTTTTTGCACACACACACACACACATACATATGTACACTTTCTCGTTTTAAATAAATGAGACCAGATCAAAGCATTGCACCAGCAATTGCAATGGCAACGGCAACATGCAACACTCTCTGTGGCGCCACATTATATTGTTAATGCGATGACTACAAAATTCTGTCGACTTGTCGTTTGGCAAATGCAGCACGGCCCGGAGCCAAAGTGCAAGCCAGCCAAATGCAATGCCAAACGGCGACGGAGCTGCAAAAGAATTTTTAGAATTCATTGAATTTTAAAACATAACAATAAAGCACTCAAGATCTGCCATGTACCAAATGGAGCCAAAGGTACCAACCAGACAAACACTCACACACAAACACACACATCAGAGCTTGCTACATACATCTAATATATACATAGACAGTTTAGTTGTGTGTGTGTGCTCAACGAGCTTGAAAATTGCGCTGAAAATTGAGGAAAGTTTTCCGCGCTGCTGCTAAAAGGGAAAATCACATTTGTAATGAATCGCAGCTGTTGCTGGCGGAGTTTGGAGCTGCTGCAGCAACAGCAGCAACTTTAGCAGCAAGGATTTGCAATTCATTGGCATATGCGACTCTCGCCCGCAAGTGAAGCAGCTTGTGCTTTCAATTTTGTATAAATTTAAATCAGCACGCAATGTGTCACATTTGGTGGCAACAATCCTGCTGACCGAGTAGACCTTGCTCTATCGGCCAGAAGATCGAACTGTGTTGACGGCAACATTGCGCTCTCTCATGCTATCGGGCCAAAATACGTTTACAGCAATAAACGTGTTGATTTATTGATTTTGCACGTCGCATAATTTACTTTACCTGCACGTTGGCAAAAAACAGCAACAACAACAGCTGCAACTGTAACCGTAACTACAACAATTGCAGGTTGTATCCCAGCAGCAACAACAAAGACGGCAACAACAAGCAAACCAAATGAAATCCAGTGCTCCTGTTTATTTCTCAGCCATGAACGTACAGGCGTTGCTTGTATTTATTATACCCTGTAGCCATAAGACTATCTAATGGGTATGACTAGCTGCGTAAAGTAAGGCAGCGAATTGTGATTTAGTGAAGTTGTCTTTTGGGCAGCTTTACAGGGTATTCAGAAGTACAGCACACTCTTTTATAACTCGCTGGCTTGCTTTATTTATTTTTTTTGTATTTCACTTCTCGCCATTGCCGGCTCTCACTGTCTGCCTGATTGTCATCTCGTTGGCTTGTTGTTGTTGTTTTTGTGTGGGGACTACAGCAACACAGTTGCTACTTTTTTGCAGCTGTCTCTATCTGATGGCTGCAGCAGCACAAGCAACAACGACAACAACATAAACGACAGGTAGTAACAACAACAATTGCAACAACAACAGCTACTAGCTAGAGCCAGTAGACACCATGTCGTGCGCCATTTTCAAGTTGTTTCTTGAAACGGAAACGAAAGCGGTTTTCATATGCATGTGCGCGCACACCAATACTAGCACACTTACATATCTTTCTGTCTGTGTCTGTGTGTGTGTCAGTATAGTACATCTGCATGTTGCAGTGTCGTTAAGCGGTTTCTTTGTGTAAGTGAGTTTGCTGTAGCTTGCACACACCTTACCTTACAGGTGCCGACAATATGAAATAGGGTTCCAGCTCGAGCAGATTTCTCGCTAACTGCTAACGCCAGCTTTGCTTACCGTATGCCAAATGCCGGAGACAGTGACAATGAAAAGTGTTCGTTCTGCAACAAGATTGCAGACTGCATTTTGATTGCTTAACAAGAAAAGTCTTCTCAAAAAGTACGACATCAAAAATGTGGTACAATTTTTATTAACTGTAGCTTAGATAAAAAGAGATATTTAACAAAGGTAAAAAAATATATTTTAATAAGAATAATTATAAATAATATACAAAACTTATATATTTAATTCACAAGAGAAACGATACGCAATGGTTTGTATACTTTTTTTTTTATATTAGAAATTAGTCTTAATCGGTAAAATACTAAAAAGATTTACATAAAACAAAATAAATTTACATGTATGATATATCTTTATTTATATATATTTTGTTTTTTTTTTAAATATGTTTTTAAATTATATATATGTATATTTATTGAAACCAATTTGAGCGAAATTGTTTTCGATTATTATTTAAACAGACATTTTTCGCACAGAGTTCAGTGTACATTGTGCTCAGCTGATTGTTTATCGTACATATAGCTGCATATATTTGGAATACTCAGCCTTCAGAACCCTCTGCAGTTCCCTTAATCCAAATACACACCCGCTTGACTGTAGACTGTGTCTGTGCAGAGCATGTTAAATAAATTTGCATATTTTAGTTCATCGTTAGTTTGGCAAAAGCTCAATTTTCTATGCAAAAATTCAACTCTGATGACAAAAAGTGAACGAATTACAATGCAAAAAACAGAAAAAAAATGGACACAGAGAACGATTGGGAAATGAAAAGAGACGAAAGTCTAAATAAAAGAGAAAGACCAACTGGAGGAAAACAACAAAAGACAATCTTGCTTTGCAACTTTGCTGTTCAGAATGTTTGGCATGTGTTCGGGGCAACTGGACTGGTACATTGTACTACTAATGAGGCATTTGTTATGCTGCATATTTGCAGCTCAATATTTATTTTTTTTTTGGGTTTTTTATGAGGCTTTGTCCCCAGCTTGTGTCCCTATGAATGATTTGCACAGTGCAAATAGCCAAAACCAAAGGAGAAAAAAGTAACACGAACTCGCATTCTGTCAGCTTTCTTTTGATTTATAAAGCCGCATTCTGTGCATTTTTTCTGAGGTTATTTCTCAGTTGAAATCTAAGCGTTGGCATTACCAGAGTTTTCCTTTGTTTTCCCTGTTTTTTTTTTAATACTTTTTTTTTCGGTTGTTGCTCCTTTAATGACACATTTAAGTGCAACCGCAACTCGTAACTACAACGAGGCATGGCCAGAATAACATAGCGAGTGTGCATCTGGCTCTCTGAGAGTGTGTTTGCATGTGTGCATTTTATGTACTACTATTCTTGTTTTACGCTGTGTGCATGTATGTGTGAGAATGCTGCTTGTTCGCAGCGCCCACCGCGAGTTGCTGGTGTTGTAGGTTGTTGGTGCTGCTGTCGGTGTTGCTTTGGCCCAAAACTGTGGGTTAAAATGCCGAGACACACGCTTGCGCGAAATTTTATGATAGTATTTTGGTGTAATGGCGTACCGCAGTGAAGCAGCAGCAGCAGCAACAACAACAACAACAACAACAACAACAGCTGCTGCTGTAGCTACAACCACAGCATTGCCTGTTTGTGTAATCTAGTGTTGAAATATGGTTTTAAGGTAGATTCAAGGCAATTTACCATATTGGCCGCAATACAATTTCCGCTCAGTAGCGGCAATAGCAACAACAACAACAACAATCACAACTGCCGCATAAAGCCACATAAATAGCCAACAGCAGCAACAACAGGCTGCAAGAAGAACAACACGAGCAGCTGCAACACCAGCGACATGTGTATTTAAATTTGCCGCGCGGCTTATGTTTTTTGTCCCCGTTGGGATAAATGTTGTTATTATTTTGGATCTGCCGCTGAAACAACAACAACAACAGCAACAATCTTACATGCTTCAGTTATAACAGTATATATTTTGTATGGCGAGTATAATGCCAATAAGCTGTGCGGCTAATTTAAGGTCGCTTTTAAATCAAGTTGGGGATTCCGCAAAAAAAAAGCGACTGTAAAGATAAGAATTATGTAAATAAAAATGTTTCAAGCTCATATATTGTATTGTAAATGCCACAGAGATATGTCGAGCGAGCGTTCGGCATAAGCTGCTTTAAATAATGAATAATAAATGACCAAATTTCAATTGGAATAATGTATATTCAAGTTCAAGGACTTCTTATTAACGAGTCAGACAAACTTGCTTACATAACTAAAATACCCTTCGCTGGTTAAAATAAAGAAGAGAGAACCTTCACTTGTCTAGCTAATTCGTTTTAAGTTTTTTGCAAATAACCTCGCCCAACTGATGCTTTTAGCGTCGTTGCCAAGCCAAAAATTCCAAGCAGGATGCAGTAGAAGTAGAAGTGGAAGTTGCTGGCATGACTGCATGTCTTGACGTTCCCTAGTCGCCTGGCCAGCAATTCATTTGAGCTTGCTCTGGCATTATTGCCACCCCAATAACAAGTCCACACTGTCAGATGCTAGCCTCAACTAGATTTTTGGTTGCCATCGCCTCGGTTGCGGTTGTGTGTGGCACTAGGCAATTTGTTTGTCATTGCTGCAAGCATGTGTGTTGATGTGCTGCTATGCTCTGGGTGTGTTGGTGTGTTGGTGTGTATGAGCATACACTGTTAGCATTTTCTTTTGGCTGCCACGTTCTGTCTGCAGCTAGGGGCAATCGTCAGCGCCTGTGTTCGCCGCGTCCAGACAGAAGATTTATGCGCTTGCCAAAGCTGCATGCAAGCAAACGGACAGCAATTAATTTGCATTCTGGTAATTAATTTTGCATTGCTGTAGTCACCCTTTTTTAGACACGCTTTTTCTTTGTTCTTTTCACTTGTCATTTGCCAAATTGCTGATTGCGTTTTAAAGCCAACACACACTCTCTCTCTCGACAACGTGTCATCAGACCTTAAAGCCAATCAATTGTAGTCGTTGAGGTAGCCTGTTAACCTGCTAACCTGTTGCAGTCCTTCGAATCAATCAGCAATCATTGCGTGTCATTAATTACCCTACCCTGTTAACAACTAGACAACTGCGCCTTTTCTCTCCAGGCAGCCCATCGTACACGGGGTAAATGTTTGCATTGCCATTTTACATGCTGAACACAGCAATTGAAATTGTCATCGTTTAACGCAAATGGCACGCCAAATACAATGCAATGCATACAATACAAGTATGCATCCAGTACGCAGTCAGTAGCCAGACAGACACAGCGACAGATGGGGAGACATGCCCTGACCGAGTAAGTGCCAGATTGCCGCCAAGTGCACTCGACAGGCACTGTTTTGGTCTTGGATGTTCAAGCACTACCCACCAGCTACCACCAGCACCACTCGCGCCTTATTATTATTATGGCGGCTACAAGACAATTGTTACAGCATGCCTCACTCGCGAGCTGCCACTCGTTGTAGTTAATGTGGCAGCAGCCCAGAGGGGCATGCTCAACTTGGACAAAGGAATGCAACTTCTTATGGAGGAAACTATGTCGTAGAATTTCATTAAATACACCCACGATGCAAACATTTACATTCTTGTTCAGCAATAGGTATCTTATAGTCGAACAATGCAGCAAAACTACTCACTTAATGTTAGTGCGGCAGAGAAATGCACTTGCCTCTGTCCTCTGTCCGTGCAGGCTGCAAGTTGTCTTTTGCTGCTGCAGTTCATAAAGCCTTTAGCAACAGCTGTGAACATGAACCTATTGCGAGCATTTTAGTATACGTGTGTGTGTGTGTGGGAGGGTGTTTGTGTTTCGTATATTGCCATGCAGTTCATTATTTTGCTCATTTCCTTTTAATGACAATATCAATTGCTATTTTACGCCCATTGTCTAGCATTTCCATTGTCTCAGATGTCTTTCATTTTATTTGATTTTCAATTACGTTTAATTAATTAAGTGTAAAAGCGTTGACACACACATACACACACACAGTCCACACCAATACCACTTTTATCATTTAACATGGACAATAGCAATAATGACCCTATAACTTCCTGTCCCTTCCGATGGCGACTTGCAGCAAATGGTGCGTGTACAAATTGTTCGATATTTCGTAAGCTTTAGCGAGTAAAACGAGTTGTCGTTACACATATGTACTTAAATATTAAGTATACGCACCCAATTAATAGCATATAAATGAGCTGAGATCAAAAGCACGAAATAAGCAAAAGTTTCAGTGAGCAAGTTATGGTTTAAGTCAGAGTTAAAATGAATAATTTATGTAATTTAAATTGGCACCAAAAATTTGCATTATACGATATCAAACGAACTAAAATGAGAATTAATGCAGAACTTTTGGATACTCTTTCTATTTCAAATTAGAAGCTATTAATGTTTTTTTTGTAAGTGAGTGCAATATTTGTAGCGAGTATTCTCTTAATATTTTCGCTTTTTCGCTTTGCTGTTTGGTAATCCCTTGGGTATTGCGAAAGCAATAACATATTTGATACGCTCAGTGCAATGCAAAAGCTGCACTCGCAAAAGTTGTGCGTAGCTTGGTTACTTGACAAATTTCTGGGGAAATATACTACTATCCTGTATTTGGAGTTGGAGACGGAGTCGGAGCTCTATATGTGTGGCCCATTGGCCCAATTTTCTCTTTTTAGCTGCTCCTTTATGCCAGCGGCGTGTCCTTTGGCAATGCATTGCAAGTTAATTTAAGTTTATTTTCAACAATTTTTGGGTGTTTTTTTTTCTCTCATTTTTATCGTTGTTTTTTGGTCGAGCTCTTGTAGTCGTGCTTTGCTTTATGCATTACCCTTACTGCATGGCATCGTAATAAATTCATTACAAAATTGTCGCTCTATAAAAAGATAAACAAATACTAAAGTGGAGGGTGACACTGTGTGCGTTTGGGGGGTGTTGTTTGGCTGGAAACATTTTTATTCGCTTGCAAACGTGAAGTCAAAACTTTGGCACAACGACAAAATGCACTCAAAAGTGGAACAGAACCAACTACAACATCAGCGGCAACGCGAGCGACAAGAAAACTCGCAAAATTTTCTGAAAATGCGCACAAAATGAGTGTGCAAAAATAATTTTAAAAGTTATGCTATTTGTATTGCCGCGTCACCATACAATTTGCTATGGAGTTAATGTTATTTATGAATCATTTCCATTTCATACAATGCGTATGAGTAATTTATGGCATCTGTGCGACATTTAAAGCTGCCTTCGGCTCGAAATATACTGCAGATTGTCGCTCAATTCGGTGTGAAAAATCGTGTTTAAAATAATATAAGTAAAGTACGAGTACAACAATAAAAAGGTAATGAATGTCTGCAAGTAAATTAATTTTTGGTTGCACTTTATTTGGTTTATTGAGTTTTATTGTTATGACGCTCAATAAAATTGGATCTGAACAGGTGCAGCTGCATCAAGAATATATTGTATATACAGCAGCATTAAGGCAAGTAGAAGCTGGAAAAGGTAATTAGTGTAAACATTAAATTTAATGTGGCGTTCTTGATGTAGACATTTTTAACTATCGGTGAAAAGCGTCGACAATGTTTGCTGATTAATTATTTGTATTGTCTTTTCATAGAATTTATTTTAAACAAATTTTTTAGAGAAATGTCAAAACAAATTCATTGAGATTAATTACAAATACTGAGGATTTCCATTCCAAATCTGGAAAAAATATGGTCTGTTTTAATAATAAAATAAAGTGACAAGTAAGGTGTAAACTAATTTTTTATTTTTGCACGAATAAGCTTATTATTTATTAAATACAGCTTCGAAATACTTGAATTTTTTCCACAAATACTAAGTTATATTATATAAAAGTATTTTTTTTATTATTTCACATTCAAAAAAATTTTATTATAAGGTAAATCTAGTCCTTTATAAACAATACTATTCCACATCGTAATAATTAAATTACGATTGAAATTTAGAATTTGTAAAAAATAATTGTGGAAAGCATCTCAAGGTTCACTGCCGCACAATTTGCGGGCATTTTTCTTCTATTGCTGAATTTGTCTTTGACTAAACCAGCATGAACAGTACACGTATGGCTTAACATTTTCTAACGCCTTTTAAGCCACACACGCTCCTTTCGACGCCTTCTTTTAAGCTGCTCAGCAAAAGACAAAGAAGAGAAAGGTGAGGTGCAAATAAAATATTAGGGAAAAGAATAAATACGCAACTCTTTGGCTGTGTCGGGTGGCACGACAAATAGACAAAAGGAGCCAAAAACACATTCGCATATGCGTCAAAAATATAATCATATAGCATTCACAGCTGCAGCCCATGCTCATCCTTTTTGTATAAGAGCTGCTTTTACTACTGCTGGCTAAAGCTATCTAAGTACTCGACACGCCCTTTGGTCTCGGTGTGGACAAATTCTGATTACGCTTCTAGGCTGGGATCTATGAGCAAGGCCCATTTCATGTTGAGGCAGCGAGTAGCTGTTAGTTCGCCCTAACTCTAGTTTGTCTGTTTATCTGTCAGTTAGTTAGCTGGGCAGCCAACCAGTCAACTGTCTTTTAATTACACGAGTTACGAGTGAAGTGTTCTACGTACTCAAAACTTGAAAATCATGCATGCGAGTGTAATGTGGAGTTGTTGTATTCGTATTCGTATTTGTATTCGTTTGTATGTGCCCCTTGACGCCCGGAGATGGAGACTTTGCCCATCACTTTTTGTGTGTTCAACGTTTATTGTCTGTACAACTAGACGTATACTTAACAAGTAAAGAGCACATACGTTTATAGCAAAATATGCCAACGGCTCTATTATGACTTCTTCAAAATTTACAGTCTGTTGCTTGGCGCAAAATGGAAGAAGCGTTTTTATATTGCATACACACACACACACACACACACATACACACAGAGAATTTTTCTCGTTTGCCTTTCTCTAGTTTCACGCTCGTTTTTCTGTTTTGTGGCAAACCGTAGCCAAGTTTGCACTGCAATTATGATTGCAGAATGCCCCCAATGCCGCAAACCCCCAATACACACTATCATGCAGCACTTCTCTTTGCGGCCGTTTACATGCCTTCTTCGCTCATTTAATGTATTTCGCAAGTTTTTTCTCTTTTTGTCTTGCTGGCGTTTGCTGGCGTTTTTTGTTTGGCAGCCGCCAACGTCGACGAAGCGGCGATGCTGACGGCGACGTAGCTGGTTGCAGCGCTTTTGTTTTTTAGCCGGAAGTTGCTCAAGTGTTAATAATTTCATTATTTCCGCAACGCAGCACCTCACACACACACACACACACACACATGCGCGCACATATGTGTGGCTTGCACGCTTTGCTCTTCTGACTTCGGACATTGCACGGCTCAGTTTCAAATACCCTTACAGCGGATTATCGCAAATTTGAGACAATGTTCGGGTCAATAGGCCATTAAAATGTCAATGAAATGCCAATCCTTGGCTTAATCAATTGCTCAAAATTAAGAAATGGCAATGATTGAATAAGCAATCATGTGGCATTTTTATGGGTTTCATTTTGATGTTGAGATTCATTGAATTTTCTCTTATTATTTGCACTCTTCCTGATAATTATTTACATTTCAAGTGCAACAATTCGTCGTTATATTTTATGCTCTGCGTTCTTTTTACTTTGTTTTTTTGTCTATAAAAAGGCCAGAAAAGTGCTGCATGTGTAATTTTTACGCTTTTTTCATATACTCGTATGTCCTAGGCGGCATCTAGTTTTTTGTTGCCCTTCTTTTTTTGTTTTTTGATTTTCTTATGTGTGGAAAAAATGTAATTACATACGCCAAAAGTAGTAGTTGCACGACTGCAGTTGGGGGTCTGTTCTCTAAGCACAACAACAACAAGAGCAACCATAATGGGAAAAAAACAACAAAAAGTTAGAGAAATGTGGGCGAAGTAAAGAAATGTATGCTTTACATCAAAGGATATAATTTAAGGGTCTTAAATAAATTAATACGCCGCCTGGTTTAAATTTCAAACTTTTTTAATCTGCTTGCTCTATCCACATGCACATGTGTGCGTATGTGTAAGTATCTGTAAGTGTGTATGCGTGGGTGTCTTTTTGGTGCCGGCAGATAGGAAGCGACCGCTTTTGGGCTTGAGGCCAAAGGACTTAGTTAACGTATTTTAGGCACATGTCAAAGGCTCCGGTTAACAAAGTTTTCGAGTAGTTACAAATTAGTTTTACTTTCAGCCTTTTATTTTTAGGTATTCCGAGTATGATAAGCCCTAGCAAAAGTACAACTAATGAGAACTCTAAATGATAAATCAACGACAAATGCATTTAACTTATGCGAGAAGTTAGAAATGTTGTAATTGGCTAACTTCCAGAGGCCATTTGTAAACCAAATATTCTTAGCACTTTCATACGTATAGTTTATTTGTGGGTATTGAACTATTTACTTGAGACTCGTTTATGGACTGATTTATCCTTTCGGCGATATAACAAAACATTTTTATTTTAATTCCAGAGAATTATAAAAATGTTTTCAAATCAAGAGACAAAACTTTACATATAAATTGCCCCGAGTTGTCTGTTAACTTGAAAGCTTGAATTTTGTATCGATCATAAACATTGATTTAAATATCATATGCCCTCAGTGTGCATTGCATTTTATTTAAAGGGATTTACATTCGACATAACGCTTTCATTGTTGCCCAGCGTTGACGCATGTCAAGCGAGTGTGATTTGAAATGCATGATTTTTATGTGTGTGTACGTTACCCGAAGAGTGGCCACATCAAAAGCCCAGCATAACGCCGATGCTTAAATTTGCTCAGCGAGCACATAACAACCATATGAACATGATGAATTCATAAATATAAATAAACCTTTCATTTCATATGCAATGATGCGTACATTGTTCCCGTTGTACGCAAACCAATGGCTATTGTGAATGAGCTACACTAATGTTTGTCGGCAGGTAGTCGGCTGGTAGATATCCTTTAACTGCTGCAGTCAGTAACTAGTTAATAATATATAATAATATATAAATAGTAAATTGATGCAGCTTCTATTATTTATTTTACTGATTATTCAAATATTCAAATTATCAATTTGTATTTTTTCTAATTTATTGATTGAAGGTAGTTTTGATTACTTTACCAATTTTATTTAAATATTAACCTGAATGCTGAATGAATTTTATATAATGCATTGCTATACACTCATCAACATATTCCATTAAAGGGCATTAAATGGCATATAGTTGACCCACGCAGCAGTCAGTTGGCTGCCGAGGCACATCCACAGCTGGAAACGGGCAATAACTAAACCTCACTGTTCACCCAAGGGTTGAGGGAGATTGGTACTAGCAGAAGATGGGTGCAGGCGTAGGGAGGGGTGGGTGGGGGAGGGGGGTGGAAAGGCAGGCATCAAAAGCAAACGAAGCAATCAAAATAATGGCGGCAAATGCATACAATGAAAATAATTGCCGGTAATCCTTGTCTACTAATTTGTGCACGCTTCGTTGCTGGTGTTGTTGTTATTATTGTTGTTGTCGCTGTGATTATTGCTAGTGTTGTTCCTGCTGCTGTTGCCGTTGCTGTTGCTTATTACAAACGTTCACAGTTTTAGCGTTCGCCCACAGTGCCACTTTTCATTATTTATGAAAGCTTATTTGGCATGAAAACAGCGCTAGTTGTTACGGACTCGAGTTGCCGCAAAACCACAATACACACACACACACACACACAAACACATGTATACACAATATTTGTAAATGTGTGCATTCATACGTTTCTCATATATTTAACTAGCAGGTTAGTTTACGTTTATTTATCCTGCCTCTGCAAGCAATCTCTCTCCTCCCTTTCTATCACTTTCCCACTGATTCTCCCCCCAATGTGCATGAGTGTGTGTGATTAAATGCGTATTTGTTTTGCGAAGCGTAATTGTGCGCAATGCATTATGCGTCAAATAAAACACAGTTCGCATACAAATGTATTTTGATAATTTTCATTTCAGACTCAATTTATGTAATTCTTGTGTTAAGCACCAGACTTAAATCTTACTTTGCCGCCTGCTTTCGTTGCTTTATACCTGGTAAATCATCTTTCAAGAATTTCAATTCAATGGCAAGTACTTTTAAATGGTCATTTCCAGCTATTCAATTTCTGTATATGTCTGTTGACTTTAAATTAGAATGCTCTTAGCTAAAGCTGCAACTTTATCAATGTTGTAGAAATTTAATATCAAATGCTATTTCGACTTTGTTATTCAGTTGCTAAGTGGTCATTTGATAAATGGTTAAACAGGTTAAGCATTTCGACATCTTTGAGTGGCTAAGAATATTTGTACAAGGCAAAAGTATCAGCATGATGAAGCTCATCACGAGAATATCCCTCTAATTAAATTTGTATACTTACATGACTTTTAAATCGCCTGCTGTCGTCGGGCATGTTAAATTTAATTACTGAATATGTGTTGCATAAACAAGTTACCAAAGAGTTGCAAATGAAAACAGTTGGGTAACTGTGACAGCAACACCAGCAACAACAACAAACAATTTGACAACCGCAGCGACTACAAGCGACTAATTTTAAATGCAAGCGTTGGAACACCCAACACAAAAAGGGAAGCAGCTTACAATTTTCCAAAAAAATTAAATCAGAATTTGCGGTCTAGCATAAAACATGCAAGGCTCGCACACACACTTATACATACGCATATGCCCATAAACATAGCAAGCATATTCAAATGCAACAGCATAGAACAAAGAATGCTCTATACAATACAGCTGGGACTATAGACAATGAATCGTAAGTTCCAAAACAATTTTAATATTAAATATTTCTATAAAATAGCTTTTAATAAGCTTTTCAACTACATTAAGCTAAAACTTTGATTTTAAAATTTTAAATCTTTTTGCAAGCTTATTGAAAGATGAGTATTTTATACAAATATAACCTACACAACAGTCGTAGTTATAAATTGAATATAAATTTTTTAAACAATGTGCAGAAGGACAGAAACTTAATAATCTAAAAATAATGAAAAAACTGATAAAAACTGCAATTAAGTTGAATTTGATTCAAGTGCTCTAACTTAATTATAAAGTATGGCAATTTCTATACAGCTTGTGCTGTTAACGAATCGAGAATAAGTTTTAACTGAATTCGCAATCAATTCGCATTCAATATACCCCTTAAGTGGTTTGGGTGCATGGTATACACATTTATAAACACTCGATACAAAAACGAAGCTCGTGTAGATAACAAAAACTTGTTTAGCAACCATTTTTGGTTGTGTGGTACTTTTGCCTTGTTGTTGTTGTTTGCTGTTGTTGTTGATGTTGTTGTTGTACTTGTTTCGTTTGCTGCTTTATCGTTTGGCAACGCTGCCGGCTGTCTACACATACGCACAGGCGGCAGCTTGCCGACATCCAGATGGACCTCGACATGGACAGGGACTCTCCAACTGGCCCAGACCGAGTGCCAGACTCAGAACCAGATCGTGTCCCAGGTCCAGACCTAGACTCCAACTTAATACTCATGCCTCTTTTGGTGTAGTGGCGGCGCCATGCGGGGCTGCTGTCTAAAACTGTTTACATATAGTATATACTATATTTGAGTAAGTAAGCATGTAAGTGTGTGCGTGTTGGTGTGTGGTATGTGGTGTGTGGAGTGTGTGGGCTACCCCATGGAGCATGCATGCACAGTCATGTCTGGCGTCTTCGTGTGGCCAGCTTTTGTCGCCATTTGGCCAACGGCTAGTGGTAATATTTATCGCACGTCAACTGAACGCTGCGTGTTGCAAATGATTTCAATTTTCAGGTTGATTCTCGGATTTAGTTCACAGCAGTTGTTGATGTTTGTTGCGTTCTAGTTGTTGTTGTTGTTGTTTTGGCTGCTGCTTCAAGTGTTCTCATTTCAATGGTCCCAAACCACAAAGCCAAATACATAATTCTCAAAATATATAACATAAATTTTCGCAAGTTGCCTTTGACTATGCTACTACTGTGCTGCCGGGCTGGGCTGCTAGGGAAATGGGAAAATGGGGAAATGAGGAAAAAACAGTGTAACTGCGCTTTCACTTTTCGCGCTCAAATTAATCCTTGGAGTGTTGCCTGGCTTTTGCTTTTGCTTTTTCAAATTATCGTTCCCAAGTTGTGTAGACAAATGTGCCAGGTCTCTAAACTACTTGCCATGAAAATTGTGTGCCACACTTTCATTTCGTTGTCGCTCTAGTCTCCCATTTCTGTGTCTTGTTACGACTGATTGCAGCAGTTGCATTCAACAAATTGAGTAATCCTTAGACTATCATCTTAGATAACTATGATTAGAACAAAGTTTCAGTAAAATCGTCTTGCAACTGCAGCTAACATTTTTATAACATTTTTAATTTCACTTGTATTGACAACAGTTAATTGCCTCTTGCTATAAAACACATTTATTGCCACTAAAATCAAACAAGTTTAATTTAAGTATTAAATTCAATTAATAAACCGCAATGAAACTTTGAATTGTGTAATTTTTTCACAAAGGCAGAATAGCCACAGTGAAAAAAATGCTCTGTCGCAATTCAATTTAGTCAAACATTATTGGATAATTTGGTTTTTTATGAATTCTTAATTAAAACGTCTACTTACCAATGAGTTACATTTTAAGGCATATAGTACTTAATAAATAAAGTTAACTGTTTATGTTTTTATTTATATTTTATTAAATTCATATGCTAGTTTTAAAGCTGAAGACTTTTTTTTGGCTCAATTTATTTCATAGCTTTTGTAAAAACTACAACACTTACTTGTATAACTTTTGTGACTCATCTTCACTTTAATCATATTTCATTTGGCCATTGCAATGCATTATGCAGTAGTTCAGTTGACCCAATTGCATTGCCTGCACTTCGATATTTGCTACTTTGGTAAAGTTATATACAAATGCATGTATAATTTACGTTCTGCCCCATGGCGCTTTTGGTGGTGGCTTTCTAATTAAGCCACATTGACAAAAGTGGCCAACAAATGCGTCTCCATCGTGTGATTAGCGCATAACTTTATGTAAACCAGAGTATATAGAATAAAGTACATGGAATATACGAGTATTTGTATTTGTATTGCTGCTGCTGCCGTTTCTGCTGCTGCTGCTGGTGGTGCAGTGTAAACGCCAATAAAAGTCAATTACATGCTTGCAATTTGCTAATGTAAATTAATTAGCAGTTGTAACCCCAGAGTCGGTTTCTGTGGTCACCAGTTCATTAAGCGTCAAAGTTTTTTCTTTTTCCCTTGTCGTTTTTTGTTTATTTTTTTTTTTTTTGTGGCTAGCACTAAAAGTTGGACAGTGTAAAAAGTTCTATGCATATATTGAAGTTGGTTTGTATTTTGCATTATCTAATATACATAATGAACAACAGCGAGGGCAACAACAGCAATTCATTAGCGTTAGTCGGAAGGTAGAAATCAGAAATACGAAAATCGCATTAAGTATACGACACGTGGACGAAAATAAATACGAACAAAGTATTGAAGGAGTTGCTCGAGGATGGGCAAACAAAAGTGAAAAGAATGAAATGCAAATAACATTAGCACCGGGGGATTGCAATAACAAGAACGACCACAGGAACACAGACGACATTAAGTCCCATTGTACTTGAAAGGGTTAAAGACATGAACAATGTTGTTGTTGTTGTTGTTATTCTTGGCATTCTTGTTGTTGTTGCACTTGTTATTATTGTTGCCGTTTCCCGTTTTAAGTGACACTTGCGTAATTTCGACAGGTGCTAAGAAAGCAAAAGACGACACTTCACACACAAAAGCGTTGAGGAAAACAAAAGGAAAAACGGCATGGAAAACGCTCAGTCAAAGCCCAAGCAGAAGCCCAAGCCCAAGCCGTAACCGAAGTTCAAGTAGAATCTAAAGTCGTAGCCGAAAACGAAAACCGAAACCTTGGCTGAAAACGGCAAAAAACGGAAAAAGGAAAAGTTCGTTGAACAACAATTACAATGAGCGGATGATGGGTCAACGGGTCGGATGGTTGCTTGGCTTGCCGGACACTGTGCAGCTGTCGCATTGTTCCATCAACAGCAGCAACAGTACTGGCAACCAGCAGCACACAAAAAAATACTTTTCTTATTACACAATACAATAAGAATAATAATAATAATAATAGTTACAAGCGTGGCGCACAATGACAGATATGTCTTCCCCTTTTTTTCGGTGTGCTGCCGTTATTTGTAGTTATTGTTGACGCAACACGTGCGGAAATAAATTGCGACTTTGCCATAACAACTACGAAAAGAATAATAACAAAAAAAAAAAAAAAAGCGAGGGAAATAACCAGCGGAAGCATTTGTTGTAAACAACAGCGATGGCAACGGAGGCAGCTTCCAAACAACTGACAGCAATACAAATTTTTGCAAATTAGTTGCACTTTAGTGTTATTTAGTGCATAAAGCGTCGCGACTCGGTACTGCATGACAAATTAGCAGCATAATAAAGTGGTCCACTCCTCTGTACATAAGTATTGCAAGGATAATACGCAGCATTTCATGCTTTATATTCAACTCTAAAAAAATGAGCTGTGTAACAAAGCTCAACGAACGCACACCCTTGCCGTTTCAAAATTGTTAACTTGATTTACAAGATATACTTTTTTTGACTGCGATAATGGGTTTCAATAGGCATGACAAAATATACAACATATAATTGAAATTTAAAATAATTTAGCATATGAATAAATAAAGATAGATTAGAATAACATTTAAGTCTTTATTATTGTTACTAGTTTGATTTGGTATTTAAAACTAACTGTCAACTCTAAGATACTTCTTTATGTCAGTTTTCATATACACTCTTCTGCCTTTAACAGAGCGAGTGCAGGTTCTATATTGCTCTGTTTTAGGGAACACACATAAGTATCCATATAGAGACCAACAACTGCCAGACATCTACACAGATTTAGAGAGCGCGCTGTATTTCAGTTACTGCTGTTTCTATTGCGTGGCAGACACAGTTGCCACTCGCACATTGGTACTGTATCTAACATAGTGTTTGTGTGTTGGTCTGTGTACTTATAAAGCGGAGCCTGTGTGTATGCTATATTTTCAGCTTGCGGTAGTCCGCAATCGTTAGTCGTGAGTCGTTTTGTCTGTATTTTTTTTGAGACTCTGCTTTTGGTGCTGCTATTGTTGTCGAGGCTGTTATGTTGCTGTTGTTGTTGTTGTTATGTTTTTCTGCGTTTTTTGAGTTTGCCACAGTTGGTTGCCCGGCAATTGTTTGGCCTAAAAGTATGCTACTTGTTTCAGTGATTTCGAACACATTCACATTCAGACACACTCATATATGATAGCTACAAAAACCGCACAGAGCTAACAAAAAAAGAAAAAAACAAAAAGCACAAACAACAAGTACGACATGCAAGTGAGCAAGCGTCCGCAGTTGTCGACGTCGAAGTTGCCAACGCAACCGCAGGGTTCCCTGAGCAGCAGCAACAACAACACAACACAAGCGGCAGCAGCAGCCAAGTCGTGTACACAAAAGTTTGACAAAGTTGCAGCCAGTCGTTTTATGCCCATGTCCATGCCCACAACAACTCCCACACGTACGCTAGCATACACTCTGACAAACACAGCCCCGCACCCCCGCACACCCATAGATGTATGTACATGCTATACGCAATGATGTTCAGATTTCATTATAAGCATCGCTTATGTGTATTCTTGTTAAATATTAATTAAAATATGTACAATTGTTGCCGTTGTTGTTGTTTTGCTTCAGCATGTCTGTGCGTGCTCGTCATAAAACTTGAAACACCCTGTAAAACTGCATACTTACTTAAGCTTCCACTCCCACTTCCCACTGCATACTTCTCTAAGCCAGGAATATGCATGCTTCAACATGCATGTGAAAACAAGTACCTGTGTTTGTGAAGCTGTTAGTTTTGGGTTATTAGACACCAAGGCAATGCTTTGCAGAAAATGCAACTGCAATCTGAAATTGTGTGCAATCTAAAATTGCATTGCCTACTTTTAGGCGTCAGTTGGAAATTGTATTGCCTACTTTTAAGCTGTAATTGCATTTACTTGTGCCAAATCAATTTGATAGATATTTGAGCCATTTATTTATGTTTCATTTATTTATGTATTTATTTAGATTTTTAAGCTTACATATTAGCATACATAACTTTTAGTTTGCGTACTGTTAAAGTTTATTTTACTAAATTACATTTGTATTGTTCTTGTTGTTGGCAAAACATGACGCACTTTTTGATTGCATTTGCATTTGCAGCAAATTTGTTTAACTCTTTTTAAATGTGTATATATGTGTGTTTTTATGTTGATTTGAATTTTTATTTCATTTATTGTTTGTGGGCCACAAAAAAATTGCAAGCCAAAACAATTGAATATCATTTTTTGCTCCTAAAAATGCAAACTGCAAGCGGCAAACTGCATTGAAAATAGTTGGATATTTTGCCCGCATATTCGTATTTGTTTAATAAAATTGGGCATAGAAAAAAATGCATATACTATATGTATACATATAGATATAGACATATAGATAGTTTGTATGTATTGTGGAATATTATTTTCAGTTTGCTGCACATCAATCTCGTATCAGTGCGACGAACAGGACACGGGATTAAGGCACAGCAATAAGGACATTAAAAATAGAATTAACTTAATTGCAGGCATTTTGCGAATTGGCAAAATAAATTCACTATTAATTGAAGTTTTAACAAAATTTCATATATGTTTGGCTTACTTTAACTGGGGGGCCGAGTTGTTTGTTCATGGCAGCAGGCGGGGATTGAAGCGACCCATGAAGAGTATCATGCCCGTCGGATTGTGGCGCACAAAGTAGAGGAAGGGCTTGTCGAAACGCAGCCGTGGTGCGTCCGGTACACGTGCCTGACGCGGACGCAATGGCAGCGGCAGTTCCAAGAATTTGGGATCCAGCAGATCATCGTAGAAGCCGCGTCCCAGTGCCGACTCTTGTACCAGCGAGCCAAAGTCAACAATTGCCTCGGACGAATCGTAGGCATCATCATCGGTGGCATCCACATCCTTGTTACGCTTTCGCAGCGGTGGTGCCGGATACATTTCCACATGATGGTGATCAGAGATCTTCTCCTCACCACAAGTGCTGAATGTGTTAATCTGCGTCATGTCCGAGAGGAAGATATCCCGATTGCCGGCGCCTGTCAATCCACGCAAGTCAGCAAAGTCCGACTTGAATAGTCCCTTCAGTCCCATCTTCTGCAATCCCAGCGAGGCGTTCACAAAGGAACGATGCGAGAAGCGTGGCAGCTGCACCTCCATGCCAGGACGATCCATCAGCGAGGTCAGCAGATTGCTCCAAGCATTCTCCTTGCCAAATGCCTGCTCCACAATGTTGCGTTCGAGTCGATCCAGATTGTCGGTTGGCGACACAGAGCTCTGATGTCCGGGCATCACATAGATAGTGCTAACAGTGTCCTGAATGCGTCCAAAGGCCACGATTGTGGCATCTAGCTTGGGCTCATAGCCAGCCGTAAAGCCAGAACGATACAGCACCGCGGGAATGGGCACAAGGCGACGCTGTCGTACTGTGGGATGTACCTGGAAGAACATTTCACCATCGCGATCCGTTGTCGAGCCACGAGAGCAATCGGTCTGGAAGAGATTAGCAGACACGGTGGCCAGCGGACCATTTACCCAAACGCTATTCGTACGCAGATATTCTAGGACTTTGCCCATGGTGTGACGTTTGACCAAGAGATTGGTGCGTCGGCGCACAATGTCGTTGACCACATGGAAGTTCACCTCCTCCACATGTCCGGCATACAGTTGCTGCGTCTTCTCCTTGAAGAAGGGCAGTATCTTGCCATTGGCACGATCGCTGAAGATTTCGCGTACAAATGCTGCGGTCGCAATGTCGCCCTCCATCGACTGTTCCACGGAGTTGGTTATGTTGCGGAAGATCAGGTGAGGATTAAAGGTGACCATATCGTCCAGCTTGAGTATCTCGTTCATTTCACCCGAGGTGCTGCCGCGTGCACCAAGGAATACCATGGACAACATGGAAGTCAAGGCAAATGGTGAGATGACCAGACTTCTGGCCGAGCTGATTTTCTCCGAGGTGATGGCTTTCCAGTAGCTAAAGGCGAGTTCGTTGCACAGTCGAGCAAAGGAGACGACATCTTCATCCAGACGCACTGTGGACGCCTCCAAGCCCTGTGAGCTGTGCGGACTTGGCTCCAGTTTGACGGGCGGACGCGTTGCTTGTGTCGAGGCGGCCATCAGATTGGTCAAGGATGCGGGACGATGCATAGGTCGCTGCTGCTGCTGTTGCTGGGACAGAGTGTTGGCATTGTAGGGCAGCCCCTTGGGAGGCTGTGGCTCCAGCTGATTGTAGCCGCCGAGCAGCGAAGGCTGCACATAATACGAGACTGGCTTCAATGTGTGCAGACGCTTCGTTGTCGTTGGAGCTGCTGTTGTTGTGGATGTGGTTGTGGTTGTGGTTGTTGTGGTGCTTGTTGGTTGCGCTGTTGTTGTCGTTGTGCTGCTGGGCAGCAAAACGGGCAGCTGATAGTTGTTTTGATCCTCGTCATCCTCCTCGTCTGGCTGCTCATTGCCGTAGCTGACCAAAGGTAAACTCACCTTGTAGTTCTCCTCCTCTTCTTCCTGTTGTTGCTCAGTGGACTTGACTGTGCTCTTGTCAAGCTCAACGGACACATGTTGTGGCCTCACCACACTGGCCGTTGTCTCGCCCAGCTTTACATAGGGATCCTCATCGTCTAGCTGATATTTCTGCGAGCTTGTAGTATCCTCTTCTGTCAATGTGGCGCTCAAATCATCGGTTATTTCTTCCATGGATTCCTCATTCAATTCCAGTGTCTTTACTGTGCTTAGCTCCAGCTTTTCCGTAACTTGCTCTGAACTAAGCGACATGTCCGACTCGGATGATACCACCGACATATCGCCGGGTATTTCCGTGATATTTTCCGTCACTTTTTCATCGCTTTCCTTGCTGCTCTCCGTCTGCTCCTCGGTCGTTTCTGGCTCTGGTTGGGCTGTGTATTGTGGCTGCAATTGGGCTGCATTTGTTACGCTATCCTCGACACTTTGCATCGCCTCCTGCCGCTCTGTTTGTGTTTCCTCCTCGTCCTGCTGCTGTTGCTGCTGCTGCTCCGTTGATGTTTGCTCTTGTGCGTCCTGGTAAACAAGCGTTGCTGCCGCTGCTCCAATTGAGCTTGTTGTTCTAGTTGTTGTCAACTCCTCTTCCTGTTCCTGCACCTGCGTTTGAGAAACATCAGACTTGGCTGTCGTGGACGTTTCGCTGGCTTCCGCGAGAATTTGTTCGTTGTAACCATTTGTCAACATTTCGGGCATTTGCTCCTCACTCTCCTCGGGATTCACGTGCATGCTACTGCTGTCCGGCGCATCAGGTTTTTCGCTCTCAACGCTCGTCGACGTTGTCTCCACCGTATCTTTGCTCTGCTGCTGCTCCTCCTCCTCCTCCGACTGTAGTTGCAGCTGCTCGGTGGCTGACTCTACGCTGACTGCTGCCTCTGTTGTCTGTGACAGCACTTGCTCCTTTTCCTGCTCATCCAGCTGCTGCTTGTTAACTTCCTGTTTGAGTGGTGCTTCGCTTGGCTTTGGCACGGACAAAGTTTCATGTCGGTGCAGCTCAAATTGCTGCTGCTCATCATCCTCGTCCTGTTGCTGCTGTGCATAGATTTGCGATAACGACAATACCGGCACCCTATAGGTGGTGCTCTCCGCCGCCTCCTGCTCCTCTGGACTGGGCGACAGCGTACTCAGATAGGCAGCTTCCTGTTTGATCAACTCCTCATTGCTGGGTATTATGCTTGTGATATCCTGGGCAGGCGTAGATTCTGTTGTCGTTGTTGTGGTTGTGGTTGTCGTTGTCGAAGTGGTCGTCTTCAGCTGCTGTGCCGGCTTCGGTAGCTTTGGTGGCTGCAGCAGAAAGGAGCTGTTGAGCTGCGCAAAGTTCGTCAAGCGATGTGAATCATCAACATCATTGAGCGCTGACTGACTGGGTTGATATTGTTCTTGCTGAGTGATCTGCTGTATCACATCGGACATAAGGAAGTCCAGTTCATCCTTTGTCTCATTGGAGTTCATGTGGATGTCGGAGATGAGCGTGTTGCTACCATCGACAAGCGTGGAGGCAACTGTCGCTGCCTGTGTCTGGAAATTGGCCATAGAGATTTGATCGGTTGGCTTAAGTACCTCCAGATTTAGCTGTTGTACCAGATTGGCAATCATGGGCGTTACCTCGGTGCTGTCATCTTCATACCCAGCCGCCAGGGTGGTGCTCTCCGTGACGGGCAGTCGCGCCACCAGCTCGGTGGTTGCTGCCTCTTCGCTGTCCAGCTCCTCTTGCTTATAGTAGCCACTGGTTGTAGGCGCTGTTGAATCCTCCTGCTGCAGCGTTGGCTGCTCGGTTAAGTCGGCTATCACTGCTTGTGGCACTTCAGCATAAAGTGGCTCAAACTTGACCACATGATTGGCACCGGCTGTGGGTTTGCTTGTCGTGGTTGCAGCTGGGATTTCAGCCAACTTCTCCATCTCTGTCTTTTGCTGTATTTCCTTCTGCTCTTCTGTTTCCGCTTCCATATCGGAGTCATCTTGGGCTTCCTCTAGCGGTGCCATTGGTGTGGTCAGCAGGAATTGCGTGTGGTAGGGCAGCTCTGTTGTCTCCGGCTCTTCCAAGGGCTGCTCCGTCTTCACAGGTTGCTGCGGGGCCAACTCTAAAGGTGGTGCGCTGGTCGAGGCAAAGTATTGTGGTCTTGCGGTTATTAACACCACAGTTGTCTCCTGCTCTGGCTCCAGCTCAATGCTGCTGTGCGTTGTCTCCATGATAGTCTGCTTTTGGTCTGTGGCTTCCCAGTGCTCCAGGCTGGTACTGGCATCCTCCTCGTCCAGCATTGTGGCCAGCGTGCTGCCGCCATAGTTGGCGGCCAAAGGCCTTGGTGTATTTATGATAGTTGTGGTTGTCTTGGGAGCTGCTGTAGTTGTTGTTGTTGTGCTTGTCGTAGTTGTTGTTGTTGTGCTTCTCATAGTTGCTGTTGTTGTGCTTGGTATTGTTGTTGGAGTTGTTCTTGTTGTTGCTGGAGTTGTGGTTGAGGTGGTGGTGAGTGGCGACTTCTTCTTGTTGGCCAACGTCTCCATCTGCTGCACGTTCTCTGCACTGTCGTACTTCACTGGCCCCGGAGCTGGCGTCTCGTCCTTTTTGTCACTCGCCAGCAGATCCTGTGTGAGGCTCTGCACAATCTGATCCATCGAGAGTATCTGGGCCGGCGACAGCTGTGGTGCTGGCGATGGCGAGCTGTGCTGCAGCTGCTGTTGCATCAATGCCAGCGATGGCAGCGGTTGCGGCGTCTTCTTCAGCTGTGATGCTTCGACAGGTGCCACAATGGCGGACAGTTGCTCGGTGGCTTCCGCATCGTAGCTGGGCACGGGATAGACAGGCGCATGTGTGGTGCTAGTGGTGCTAGTGATGCTGGTCTTGGAGGGCACTGCATTCACAAAGCCGTAGGATGGAATGGGCTGCTGGTGTTGTGGCTTCTGGTGGTGCTTGTGGTGATGCTGTGTTGCTGTGGTTGGCCGCTTGGTGGTGGTGCTTGTGCTGGTGGTGCTCGAATGCGCAGGCTTATTGTGCAGCTTCTGGTGGTGCAATGCGGGATGCCTGGTTGTGGTTGTTGTTGGCTCAGCCGTTGTTGTTGTTGTTGTTGGTGCCTCGCTGGTTGTTGTTGTTGTGCTTGCAGCTGGTGCTGGCTCAGGATCTGTCTCTGGCTGATGGGGTTCAGCTTGTGGATCCTCTGCTGGCTTGCCATGTGGATCCTCAGCAGGTTCTTCCTGTGGTGCTGGATCTGCTGGCACCTCAGGTGCTGCAGAGGTGGTTGTGGTTGCCTCTGTTGTGGTGCTGGTTATTGTTGTCGTGGGCTTGGGCTTCTTGTGTGGTCGATGTGGGCGTGCTGGTTTCACTGGGCTCACTTCCTGTGGCTGTGGTGCAGAGGCTGCCGCTGCGGGATCGGTGGTTGCTGCTTGTGGTTTTGGCTTGGTGGTTGGCTTGCGTTTGGGCTTGGTGGGTTTGCTTGCACCACTGCTGTGGCTGCTGCTGCTGGTCGTGCTAGCCGAGTGTCCTGGAGTGCGTGTGGGCTTGCGCTTCTTCTTCTTGGGCGTGGTGGACACCGGTGCTTGGGTGGTCGTTGTGATTGCCTCTGAGGCAGCTGGATCTTCCTCCGGAGCGGCTACAGCTGCGCTTGTAGTGGGTGCTGGTGTGGTTGTGGTGGTGGTGGTGGTGGTAGTGGTTGTCTTCTTCTTGACCTTTTGCTTGTTGCCAGTGTGGTGCGCGGTGCCAGCTGTGGTGCTGTTGCTGCCATTTCCATGGCCACCATTTGGTTTCTTCACGCGATGGGGCTGGCTGGGTTTGCGCTGCACATTGGCAGGTTTCTTGGCCAGCTGATGATTGTGCACGATCTTCTCGGTGGTGCTAGCAAAGCTGGCCGCACTGGTAGAGGATGTGGGCGTGTGGATAATCTCCTGGTTGTTGTAGAACACACGTCGTGTTGTTGTATCGAGCTGTGGTTTCGCTGTGCTGCTGGGACGCTTCTGGTAGATGGGCTGCATGTGCACCATATCAAAGTCATGCATGTTGGCGGCCGCCTGCTGATACTGCTCAATGCCCGCATAGACAGACTCCATGGGATCCAGGTCCTCCTGCACCACTTGCGGTGTCATCTCGGTGGTGCTCTTGGTGGTGCTGGGCTTGCGTTTGTTGCCCGGCTTGCGCTTAGCTGGCTTTGGCTTCTTCGTCACACGCTGTGTGGTTGGCGCTGCCCTAGTCGACGTGTCCAGCAGTTCCGATTCGGGTGTCATCACGATCTGTTGGGGCCGCTGTTGGGGGAAGATGTCGCCACCGGTGTTGCCAAAGATGGCGGGCAGAATGAGTGACCAGGAGGACGACACATCGGGGGTATCCAGCACGGGCAGCAGCTGCTCGGCCGAGTTGTTTTTATTTGAATTGCTGGCCACCTCCTTGTTCAACACATTCTGCACTCTGTTCACAATATCCTGCACATTCTTCTCTGGCTCATGCTCTGGCTGTGGTGCGGTGTGTATAATCGAAGGTCCCTCGCCATCACCATTCGCCACAATGCTCTGAATCTCCTGCATGGTCATCAATCGTTTGACCAGCTCGCCATGCTCATCGAAAGTGTAGAACTCATAGCGATCGGGATTAAGCAGATCTATGGGGCTGGCTACTTGCAACGAGGGCTGCGGCTTTGGCACCTTATGGCCCAATGCATCCGTAAACTGCGGCTCATTCCCGTCAAGCACCACGGACACCGAGGAAACCACGCTAAATGAGGAGAAGAGAGAGAGAGCGAGGGAGAGAGCATATGTTATCGAGTGTCAGACAATGATTAACGACAAATAAATGCGATTAAGTTGCTTGCAGCAAAAAAAAAAAACAATCAAGAAACCGACAGACGAGTATGCTTAACTGACAGATGCCCGCTGTTTATTTTTTATTTAATTAACAAAGCAATAAAATAGTTTCTGAGATGTAAGTATTCATACTGACATACCATCACCCTGAACACTTGTTTTACAGGTTCACAATTTATAATCAATTACTCCCTTATATTACCTTCTCGCAAATTGTTTGTATACTATGTAATATTCAATCAATTAATTATATATTTTGGATTGAATTAAGTGGGCTCAGAGGTATCAGTTTTATTATGTCATAAATAAATAAATATCGTTTTCAATTAAAAAAATAATGAATGAAATACGTTTTAGAACAAAAAAGTTCGGCGATGGAAATATTTGCATATTCTTTTGTCACTAAACATGTGTACCACTGTTCTTTCTGGCTACCGGGTATTAAAATGAACTGGCAAAAGAAATGTGGAAAGCAAGTCATGCTGCATACTTTGCGGCGCATTCACTTGGCATTTTAATGGAAATTGAATGGTATGCAATCGTTGCAAAAAGTCACTGAGTCACGCTCTGATGATGCTGCCACACTCCTCCTCCTCCCTCTTCAGGTTGCATTGCATTGGCAACTGACGCGCGCGGCAGTTAGTTAACATATTTACATGCAACGAACGGTACACACTCACATATGTACATACATACTCATACAATCTCTCATTGTGAATGACAGCGAGCACATCATTAACATTTATGCACGTGAGCCGAGTCGTGCCTCGTCATATGCAGCTGCTGCCCCAGTTGTTGTTATATCTAGCTGTGATCTAGCTGAATAGCTAAGTGCATGTCAGAGTTATGTATATCTGTCTGTCCGGCTGTCGCTTTTCATTATCCCAGCTCAAATCACAGCTGCCACATGAGTGGCAAAAATCGAAATAATTTGCCAAAATTATTTATAAGCATTCGCAAAGGGTTTTCTCTGAAAATGTTGGTTACAATCGGATTGGTTACAAAAAACACAGAAGTTATTAAAGAATTACTTTTATAAGGCGGAATCAGGTGCAGTTGCACCTGTTTACCTGGTATGTCACTCAGTACCATAATAATGGTGTTCAATAGACAAATTAAAATCCTACCAAGCTAATCATTTTGAACAAAGTTAATTTCGGTATATTTTTTGGTATATTTTCAGTATATTTTTAGTATATGTTTTAAAAATATAATATTTCGATGGACGCTCTTATTTATTCTTCTATTCAGTAAAATTGAATGGCGGGTATCTCACAGTCGAGCAAACTCGACACTAGTTTTTTTACTTGTTATTATTGTAAGCTATGAATTGTGTGATTGAACGGGTTTCCATTAATTAGGTGTATTTCAAAGTATCTGTTTTCGAATGCAAGCGCACTATTTTTGTTATTATTATTGCAAAAACAAAAGCTAGTAGTTAATAATGAAAACTGCATGTGTGGGTTGGAATTTAAGAGAAATGTATATTTCGATTGTTGGAAAATAAATAAAATATCAAATAAAATCTCGATAGGGAACACAAAGGATGAATGAAATGATTACGCTCTTCTTAATTGTGATGGGATAAATGTTTATCGCAAATTTAAATGCGGTAGTCTAGTTACATTTGCATTGTTATGACGGCTCCAAATTCAAAATAAATACAATATTTTCAGAAAAATGCAAATACTTTGCTTGCGTAAGGGTACAAATATTTGGCCGCCAAAAGCATGATTGTAATATACTTTCTGTATACATTTATGTAATATAATATTATATATATGAGTTTACTATTTGGCCGTCGAATTCTGTTGAAATTCAAAAGAGAAATTGAAACAGAGAGGGAGAGAAAAACAAGTATAATTTGAATATCAGATTTACATTTGCATTTCTTTTTTTTATTGCGTAGCCAAAGGATATTATTGTACGTAAGAATTTGTGCCAACGGCTGTGACAGAAAATGCATTAAATTGCCAATAAATTAAATACAATTTGTTTCCGGAGTTACGTAATTTATACATTTCATATCAAGTTCTATAGTGTAACCAGGGGCTGAAGGTTACCATACAGACTGCCATCACTCTGATTTTAACTTAACCATAATCAGCATTATCAATGTGGCAGCTGCTTGTAATCATTGTCTGACAGCAGGACTGGCGGACTGACGGAGTGAGTACCATATGCCACAGGCTGTGAATTTGTTTACGCGCTGAATTAATATGAAAGGACGAGGCAGTAGATTGACCTGAGGGTAAACGAAATTCATAACGAAAACAAAATATTAATTTTAATTTTCATTTTGCTTTGCCTCGGCCTTTTTGCTCGTTACTTTTTGCCTTTTGCATTTCAATATATGAATTTGATGTGCACAACTTTTGGGCTGCACTTGGGGTGTGCACCACTTAGTTGCCCCACCGACAAACAGTCTGCCACACTGCCACACTGATTAGCATTGATTTGAAGTTAATGAGCACTCAATTTGTGCCTCGCCTGCTATTTTGTTTATTTTTTTTCTTGGTTGTTGTTCGTTGTTCTATTTTCCCTTCCCTTCCCTACGCTACCATTCCCAGTTTGCCGTCGTTGTGTTTTAAACGTAACGCCGCAAGGTATGCCACGTGTTTTATTGGTGCTCGCCGTCAAGTGGCGTGATGCGGCGCGGGTGCCTGTTGAGCAAATTAATTAAAATACTAAGGCATTTGCCAACTGACCAGACCCAGGCCCAGACTCAAGCTCAAACCCACGCCCAACAACAAAAGAGAAATTCTATTTCAATTAGTGGGAGAAATTGCAAAAAGCTGTGCAAACAAAAGACTTTTTGTCTAACAACAGCGACAACAACAAGCACAAACAATGCCAAAGCAAATGCAGGGGGGGCGACTAGAGTAGGAATGTGGTAGATGCGGTGATGAAGGCAGGGAAGGGAGGGAAGGGGATCGCACTTGCAACCCCTCTATGAAAGTTAAAATCGCGCTCATGTCAGCCAAAAGAGTCTGTGCACTCACCTGGAACCGATGACTTTCTTTGATGCCTCATCCGGCGACGTTGCCAACGATGTGGATGCTGCGGATGTTGTGGCTGTGGCGTGCGGCAACTTCTCCTCCTGCTTGGGCATAACTGCTTCGTATACAATAGCTGGCTGCATGGCACCATTGGCAGCAGTAGCGGCAGCGGCATCATTCCCGTGGCTGGACACACTCGATGTGGTCAGATAGGTGTAGATAGGCTGCTTGGTCTGATGTGCTGGTGTGTTGGTCTTGGGATAGGCCGCGACAACGGCGATTTCGCCCAGCGCCAAGCACAGCAGCCCGAGCAGCTGTAAACTGCGCAGGGAACGCATTGTTTCCTGCCAAGTCCTTCTTCGTCCTTCTACAATTTTTTTTCACTCTCCTCTTGTGATTTTCTCTCCCACTCAGCTCCTGTTTTTCTTTTACTTTCTTTTTTTTCTATTCTTTGCTGTTGTCTGTTTTTATTTGAGCTTGAGTCTTATCTAAAAATTGTTCTTAGCCGTGTGACCTTTTAGGGCCGGACGAGTCGCCTGGTGTTATTGTTATTGTTGTTGTTGTTGCTGTTGATGTTGCTGTTTAATGTTGAAGCTAGGACGTCAGCGTCGCTTGCGTAAACATGAAGCGAACGGCAAAAGCTGCAAAGTAAAATGAAAAACTAATTAATGCAATGTTAATGAAAATGCTCTAGAAAATATTAAACAGACGGCCAGCCAGCTTTAGTAATGTATATTTTTAGATTCTACATGTAGCTAGCTTTAAAGTGCCCCACTAGTTGTAACAACAGGCTTCCTTACATTTGTGTGTGTGGGTATGTGTGTTTGTGTATATGTGCAGTTGAGTGTGGCAATCTTTTAGGCTGTCATAATCAGGCAACCACGCAAATTGCCCAGGAACCTGATGCCCAAGCCGCAGCTCGCTAATGCGCCTGTAATTATGCTAATAATAACGAGCCAGCCTCATGACTCTCCAACTGTGTGTGTGCGTATGTGTGTATACGTGTGCGTGTATATGTATGACGAAGGGCTTAAACTGCCTTTTGCCTTTTGGAGGCAGCTGTATCCTTCGTCGCATCGGCTTGCAGCAAAAGCATGCTTTCAATGCTCCAGTCTAAAGTGCACCACAATTTAGACATAAGACGCAAGGATCTGCTCTGCATTTGCCACATACGATTACTACGATGAGTATGAGAATGGCTACGTGTATGTGTACTTGTACTTGTATGTGTACGCATGTCTATGGTGCTCCTGCTCCAGCTTCTGTTAGGGCTTCTGCTGTGGTAGGACATGAAGTGGCATTAGTTGAGGGCTTTAAAGCTTTAGTTTGTCTTTAATTAACACAGCTTGCATGGAATATTCCCAGTTCAACTGTCAGGGTTTATCATTTGCACAAATCTTTAGCTGACAACTTAGTTTTTACATTGCATAAGCATTTTGATACCCTAGAAATGTGACACTAGAGTGGGTAAATGCAACATTAAACTTGCAAACAATTTTGTGTACTCCACAAAAGCAATACTACGTTGTAAATGTTAAATTCATGACATCAAATTAGTTTTAATTTAAGCAAAACAATTAAATAAATAAACAATATGAAAATAAATGAAATTTACTATATATTTTCTACTAGAGTTTGTGTTAGGCTAATCCAAATTAATGGATTAAAGTTTCCTAATTTAAAAATTATTCTCTACAAACTTTTCTGCAAACTTGGTGCAGATTGTCGAGTAGTTTATAACAAGGTTTATTATGTTTATTAATTAATAATTCCTTATTTTTTGTTTGAAACAATATCCTTTTGAATCCCATATTACAGGCCATCGCACAGTCGTGTAGTTGGCATAGTTTTTGGGTCAGGTTTTTGGGGTTTTGTTTTTGGGTTTTGTTACTAAGCTTTCATGTATTATATGTTGATAACAAAATGAATTGTCAATGACGCGACAGGCGCAAAACAACAATATGTTAATAAGCACAAGCGCTAACAACTACAGATACAACAACAACATCGACCGAACCAACAACAAAAGCTACCATAATACAACTAATAACAACAACAATAATATGGCTAAAGAACGCGCTGACAACTTAAAGCCTTTTCCTGTCAAAATGATAACAGAAAGCCACACATCCTGCCAATGTGTATGTTACAGTAACAGTAACTGTGTGTGTGTGTTTGTGCAATGAACCCCAAAAGTTTTGCCACAGCACGTACATTTGATATGTATCCCACAATATAAGCAGCTAAACAATTTCAGTTCAATGCGAAAAAAATCGCGCATAAATATCGACGAAGGCTATAAAAATATGTTGGCTGGCTGGGAATATCGCTTTGGTCTGATTCTTTTATGGCTAAACTGTGGCCAAATTAACATAAATTGTGCGTAAAAATTTCTTCTTCTTCTTCTTTCTGTTGGGAAGGGAAGGGGGCAAGCATAACGTTTAAGTACAAACGGATGCTGCTGTTTCAAGGATATCAACGCATTGACACGCGCTGACAAAATCCAGGGAGAGGGAGGAGGAGGGATGGTAAAGCAAGGCGTCGAAGAAGGCATCATGGCCATAACTTGACAATTGATTTGTAACGGTAAATTACGAATGCCAACATTCCCGTAGAAACCTGCCACCGTCGCCACCTGACATTGAAAATGTAAATGAAATGCAAGAGCCCAAAAAGATGCCCCTTGGGTGAATAGGAAGGGAAACGAGAGCTTTTGTAGATTGACGACTGACTGCCGGCTGCCGACTGGTGACTGGCCTGGCATTGTCTGCATGACAATGACGCTGAGTGACATGACAAGTGGACGACACACACACTCACACACATACCTAGACTCACACACACACACACACACACAATGTTACAAAGCAGAGCAAACACTAGAAGAAAGTGTGGTCGTTCAGGTTTCGGTTAAGGGCACAACGAGCATAAGATTGAACCTGACAGCTGTAGAGACAAGCAAAGGAAGCACTCTCTGGACGTTTGTTTAAACAAATCAGCCAGACATTTACATAGTATACACCCCACGCACACACATACACACACATATGTTACATACTTGCACCGCAAATACTTTGGGGCAAACAATAAATCAAATGACAAAAGGAAAAGGTGTATTTAGTCGAAATGACATTTTGGGCCATGTGGTTGACAGTTTTTGTTAAGCACAAGAGGCGAGGTTCGATAAGCGAGGGTGGCCTGAATAGTTATCAACACTTGAAACTTGGTCGTTGGTAAATAATACTTAAAAATATTGAATTTTATAAATAAACTGTGACTGTGACTAATATATGTACATAATCTATAAATATGTATAAATATTTAAATGGGATTAAACATCTGTTTTAATGTAAGTTAATGTTAAACCAGTATTTTTTGTTTTTATTTACAGCAACTGATTTCAACACTACTTTAAATATCACCCCAAGCTAACTGCAATATTTGATATTCAAGTCAGTGTTAATTGGTTGAAATAAAGGGTTTAGTTGAGAATTAACCCGAAATACAAATTTGATATTGGCTACTTAAGACATTTGGGGCAAAAATTCCACTTATATTACCTGAAAACAAGCAAGCAAAACATTTTCCATGTTGCGTGTGACGAAAATACAAAAGAAATTGGTTTTGAGGCTAACCCATCCTTGCCGACCAAAAAGCAAAAACAAGCGCCAACCAATTGAGTCGCACACACACTCACACACACAGAGATACGCAGCCCAATTGGATGTGTGTGTGAGTATCCTCTGTAAAGTTACGAAGCAGTTTGCCATGCGGTGACTGCCTCTCTCTGACCAGCGAAAATGTGTCACGTTTCTGTTGTGGAAAATTAAGATTTTCCCCAGAACTTATTTCGGTTTGTTCTTGCTTGTTAGCCATTGACTTTTCAGTCTGCCAATGAGGAGGGGAGGCGGGTGTGTGTGTGGTTGTGGTGGGATTGTATTTTTATTGGATTTTCTTGAACTTGTACTCAATCAGTCTTCATTTGCGGCTCAAAATTAAAGCAAATTGCATTAGACTTCTTCGGTCAAAGACTTTTAATGAAAGCCGTTTTACAATTTACGTTTTACGCTTGCCATTTAAAGTCGAGCAGAAATCACAGCAAAAATGTGCAAAGAACCGAAAAAAAAAACCCAATACTTAAATACACTCGTAATTCACACATTGAGGCGACTCTTCAGTCGCCTCTAGCCCCCCTCGCTGCGCTGGTGCAATTGTGTCTGAGTAACACATAAGCAAGCTGTTGAGTATGTTGCTTCTTCTGTTTCTTTTGATTTTTCCAACTATTTTCATTCGTTTTTCCACCGTCTTTTCTTTTTTTTTGCTTGCAGGAAACGCAGCCAAGTGTTAGCCGACATTTACACGCTGCTTCTACTACTGCGGCGCTGCTTCCGCTTGAAGCTGTTTTTGTGCTAGTGTCTTAGACGAAAAAGATGGAGATGGAGACGGAATCGGAGACTGAAACGAAGCGGGTGCCAAAGGCAACAGAACATGGACGGCACTATTGCTGCGATTGGGGCGCACTTTCGCACTTTTACGCTCCCGCGAGCCTCGAGTGTGGATTGCCGTGCTACACTAACAAAAGTTTATCGCTTTGTTTCCGTTTCCGTTACGCTGGCGTTACGTATACGCCATGCTGGCTCCCCCAAAGCGTAACCTCCAGACGCTCATAAGATGTAATTCCAGCGCTTTGTGCGTGGGTGTAGATGCGCTGACTCAACGGAGTGCGGTGAGGTGCGGTGCGGTGCACAGTTTTACCTAAGTTGCTTCGCCGAAGCCAAAGTTTTTCCACAGAACATTTGATTTTATTTATTTATTTCGATTTGTGAGCTTCTGCGCTTTTGTTCACATCCTCGTTTTTGTTGCTGTTGTTGCCTTTGCTCCTTTGCTGCGCCTTGGCCTACGTAACAATTTCCTTCCTATCGGTTTTGCCACCGGCATTTTGTGTGCCTTTTGGGCTCTGCCTTCTGCTAATGTGCATTTCATTTTCCGTTTTGCCACTGCCACTCAATTCGTTGGCCATTTTCCGTTGGCCCAGTCAACGCAGAGTGTTGTAGTTATGTGTGTTTGTGTGGATTGTGTATGACATATATTGTTTTGCAAAAGATTTCTTTTGGTTTCCTTGGCGCCGCAGGAGCCACTTAATTTCGGAGTTACATTCCAATCACGTGCATATCTATGCCAATCTTTATTTTGCTTCTTGCAACTTTTGAGCTCGTTTTCCGCGTCCTCCTGCCATCCTGCTGTCTGTCTATCACTTATGCCTGCTCGTATTTGTTGCTATTATTTCATATTTATTTTGGCCTTTTTTTGTTGGCATTGAAGCCTTATTATTGTTTTGCGCGTCAACACAGCGTACGTGAAGCATGTCTATTATAAGACGACTCGTATCTACTATGTTATATCTTTTTGTTGTGGCATACGTGTGTACGTGGGTGTGTGTGTGATGACGAGTACGACTGCGAGTATTTTATGGTTGCGATACGATGTCTGATTGTGAGTCAAATGTTGTGGGCGTTGCCAATTGCTGAGCTGGCTTGGCAGCAGGGCCAACTTGGCATAAGGTGTTTTTTTTTGGTCTCCGTCCTCGGTTTGGTTTGGCTTCCATGCTCGGCCTGCAACTGACACCTAAACTGTGGCCACAAAAGCGCACACACTTCAACGTAAATCCTCAATGAGATGCCAGGGCTTTCAAGTTTGTTTGGCTACAATAAATGTTCAAACTTAAATGTGGAAAGCATTGAAAGCAGCGCCAGCTTCAGCTCATATTGTCGCATTGATTTGCGCACAAAGTCCAAACACGTTCCATGGCAAGACTTAAAGGAGGAGCAAAAGCTGGAGCAACTGTCGGAAAGTTATGAGGCCAAAGCGTGCAGGGGATTAAACACGTGGCATCAACTTGGATGCAACGTTTTTAATATATAACATTTTGACATTAATTAGCAACAAAAAAGTTGCAATGTCTTAGCGGCAGCAATAGCAGCGCAGCGCCAATGTGGCGTATACGTGATCTGCGAAACAACTTGCTTCTGACTTTGCTTGGCGCAATATGCGCAGTGTGGATGCTGCATTTTTGATTGCCATCATTTGTGAAAATGGCGCGTGCACTGCTCATTTGCATTTGCATTTGACACTTGCCACTTTGCTGCTTGCCACAAGACCTTTCTACACTCTGCCACTACAATTGTGCCTTAGGTCTAGGATTTGCATTTGATTTGACACATATTCGTGTTCGTTTTCGAGTTTACCACTCAACAGCACAAAATTCATTCAATAATATTGCAATTTTAATTAATTGCGTTGAACGGCAGCAACCGAAGCAGCTGCAATCAGTGCCACAGCAGATGCGTTTTAAAAAATATTAATAAATCGCTTCAAATTAAGTAAAAACGCAAACAGTCCCCGGGGCCAACATTCGCTAGCTGCGGCAGTGGCACTGGCAGTGGCTTTAACTGCTGCAACAATGGCCTTATGCGTCATGTGGCATTCGCGGTTGCATTCGCATTTGCATTGATAAAGGCTTAAATAAAACGACAAACAGCAAACGTCAACGCCAACGACTGCCACGGCAACGGCAACTACGACAGCGACATTGCCATCGACATCGACTATCCCATCGAAAGAGCGGCCCGCTTTTAATCCATTATGCAATCGATACCATTATCACTTCTGTAATATATTTATTGTGTTCGTAAAAATATTAAAACAGCAAAAATATTTTATGCCAACGCTGACAACTGCAATGCTGCTTAAATTGTTGCTTTATTTCCTGATAAAATGTATAAGTATTTTATTCTCCCATTGAAGTTTTCTGTTATAAATAAATAAAAATGATTATATCCTTAACATGAGTATGTCAAAATGAAAACAGCAGGCCAAATTCTCTTCAATCATTAGCATTGATTAATATCTAGGATCGCAAGCAACCCAGCCTTTAAACAAGTTATAGGAGAACTTTAAACTATTACATCTAAGTCTCGAGAGGTGAAGATTGAGTTCTATTACATCTAAGTCTCGAGAGGTGTAGATTGAGTTCAGTTTGGTTAAAGGTCAAACGACGACATTTAGGTGTGATTGGGCATTTGAATCGTAAGCGACTTAATTCAATCAATCAGACAATAAATATGTTATTGTATTTGTTGCTCAATGAGTACCCAAGTATATTAATAACTAATCAACGAATTAATTATACTGACGATTATGGTTAATAAATGAATAGTTAAATGATATATCTTTACTATATACGACGATGGATGATGGTTAATCAATGAATAGGTTAATAATAGTTTATTTGCTTGAGAACGAAGCTTTTTTACATACGACAGTGTTTAAGCTAATAAAGATTCGTGATGATCTAAACAGAATAAGAGTAGTTAGTGTTGTTAATTAATTATTAATTAATTAGAATTCAGATAACCAGGATTAGTGATCGGTCAAGCAGGACAACTTTTCGGTGAGCTCCATTTGGGTCTTGATCATAGTGGAGAGTGTAATACTTAAAAGCATGTCCCGCACATTGGTATTGAACATGAGGCGAAAGCTCTCTGGGTCCATCATGGGTACTGAGGCTAAGACATCATGCAAAGCACGTCCCACATTGTTGTCAGGTCGACGCTTGCGCTCGAGTACATCATTTATATAGCGCAAGATCAGATCCAGCTTTAGTGCCAGTTCGCGTATGGATTCCACAACATGCACCAGTTCGGGCACCATGCGACCCACTTGCTTTGTCGGCTGCATGGCGAACTTCTGCATGGTTTGCAGAGCGACCGATTCGTCACCATCGGTGTCCACTTCCAGCAGTGGCAACTGCGTGAACAACAAGCCCTTAGTGCCGCCGGGCACGCCCATCATGACGGCGCAATAGAGAAGCGTTGTCATGCGTCCTCCGCGCACAGAGGTGTCCACTAGTAAATGCAATGGCTGAAAGTCGCCGCACTCACGCGAGTAGAAGGTATGCATGGCAGCTGCAGAGCGGGACAGAGATTTGCCAGTGCCGTACCAGCCTAGAATTTTCTCATGCGGGTAGGTAACATGGTTTAGATCATACATCTCGCTGGCATACTGAGTGTCCAGCTTAAATTGCTCTACGTCGCCGACAATTTCCTCCTTGTGCTGCACCGTGAAACTGTTTGTGATCTCTATCACGTCGGTGCCCTTCTCCCTGCGACCCAGCAGAGTGCCCACCGACATTTTGGCCGATTTGGGACGACGTTCGTAGGCTGAGATAATTTGGAATAGCACAACTGGATGCAGACGCACCTTGGTTTGCAGTTTATAGTTGGAGATCGACATTCTAAATAACTGTTTTTGGTTTTGTGAATAGCGTTAAATTAATTGAAAAAGTTCGCGACACTCGTTTGAAGTTGGCTGCGCTTAAATCGACTTTAGCCAGTGTTGGAAACCCGCAAATTATCAATGAATATCGACTTGTCGAGTGACAAAGCAATTAACTTTGTAGCTGAGCCAAAATGTGCGAAAATATTTATAAATAAGAAATGAAAGAAAACTTGTATTTCTTATTTATTTGTTGGTATATGATTAGCATTTTAATCTAGTGTATTGAAAAATCATCTTCAACATCTTCAAAGATCCAGCCACAATATGAACATTTTCAATGAAAAACTTGATGGAAATCGATTACCCATGGCTGCACACCTTCAGAATGGTGTGCGAACTTGAAAGTGTCAAAAACTTTTCTTTGCTTTTTGTGTTGGTTGTCATTGTTGCAAATTTGGTTACTAACAAGCATATCCTTTATGTCTCTACCAAAAGATCCCCTCAGTCCATACACACTACACCACACACTCATGCCACTTGAGGCAGCATTTCCACTTGGGCGCTCGGCCTTTGCGCTTGACCGCCTGCTCGGGTTGCGACATATGGAAATGCCATAAAAATGGAGCAGTACACACAACAACAGCATGCAAACTGGCACTGGGCAGCGGGCAATGGGGAATGTAAGAAAAAAATTAGGAAATTCCATGCAAACACTTTGATTTTCTTGAAATTTGCACAACAGCAAATTTTTCAATTTATAATCAAAACAAGTGAGGCACCGGGAAGGCTACAAAATGTCTACGACCAGCTGATTAGTGCTCTGACCCTAACACACAAAGTTTTTCACCATCTCCCATCACAGTCTATATCCTTTCTCTATTTTTTTTTTGTGGGCCTTGGCCCTGGCACATTCATTCATTCAATCATCATGCATTCATGCATTCACTCGGAGTTGCTTCAGCTCGGACTTTATAGAAAAAACTGTAAAAAAAGGGATTTTGAAAGGTGCGCAAAATCCTTTTACGTATTCAGCAAACAGCAGCAGCAGCAACAACAAAAGTCGTCGTATCCTTTCATGCTTAAATGCGTTTTCTTTGGTTCGAGTTAGTGGCCAAGTGTGTGTGTGCCAGAGTGTGGCCGAGTGTGTGTGAAAGGATTAGGTTCCACAGCATTTTTATGATTATCCTCATACTTTTTCGTTGTCCCTCCACCCTCCTAAGCTCGCTCAGTCATTTTGGTGGCCTGCGATGACGCCTCTGAATGATGGCCATAATGCAGACACGCGCTGCGTCCCATCTAGCGTCTCATACGCGTCCTGACGAGTTCCCTTTTGAGTTATGACTGGCACAATTTCTCTTCAGCTTTATCAGCGGTGTGTGTGTGTGCGTATGGGTAAGAGTGTGTGGTTCACTAAATTGGTTTCAGTTGGGCTTAGGTGAGTGAGATGGGCGTGGGTCTAGGCGTAATCGTAGGCGTAGGGACATGTTACAGCCTGATTAGCCACTAGCTCATTAGTTAGCGGTTAGTTTAGTAAGGTTTTTGTTGTCGTTGTTGCTGTTGTTGTTGTGCGTTTAGTTGTGACTCAGCTGGTACTGGTTAGTGCATTAGTCATGTTAATTAAGCGAATGGCCAAAAGCTTATCATAATGCATGTAGTCGTTGGCCAAAATTAAGCACATTACATGCGACCAACTTGAGTTGAATCTGTATTAAATGGCGTTTTAAATTTCCAAATTTCAGCAACATGAGAAGGCATCATCACTTGGCAGTAAAAAATATGCTTCACTTGGCCCAACGGCAGTTAGTTTATATACATACTGTGTATGTGTGAGAGGAACCCACACTCATTCTCGCATAAAGCAAGATAAAGTGAAAGGCAGGTGCAGGATGCGGGTGCCTGAAGGGTTTGTTTCCTGACACTCCTCCTTTGCCTTTGCCGCCTTGCTGTACTCACTATCAAGACAGCAAACAAAACCAAGGCAAAAGGCGCATGGCACACAAGGCAGCTAGGCAACCAGACCAGAGACCAGCAGTCGCCCAGCATCCGCATCCTGGCCATGCCCAGCCAACCAGCCAGCCAACCAGCCATCCAGTCGACCAGACCACCAGTTGGCCAGTCGAGCAGCCAGCCAAGCGAGCGTGTGAACAGTCAGCAGCTTTTGAGCCAAAGGCGAAAAAGGTATGTGCGAACATTTTTCATACAGGAATCTGAAATCTGCTGCGGCAATCGCCAGTTTCGCCTTAACATTCGGCTAAGTTGGCAATGGAGACCAGCGCTGGTCGACCACTGGGTGTCCTGGCAGTGGCAGTTAAACGCGTGCCACGCAGATAAGATTCTATTTGCTGTCTATTAGCGTCGCAGTCGCAGTGGACGTCGCCATCGCCGTCGCCGTCGTTGGCAACTGTTGACAAATACCCAGAGGAACTTTTTCCTCACCGCATATCATTTGCAATACAGATACGGAACCAACCAACAATGCTGCCAAAAGTATGTATGTGTGAACAGTTTTCAAGAAGATTTGCGCACCTGGCCTTAATGATGGCTTTAATGCCGCAAATATGTCCTTAAAGCTGTCACAAACTTGTATTTGATTCTTGGCACTTGGTGAGTTTGCCAGAAGTTTGCCGTGTTGTCTTTTAATTATGCCATGGTTTTGCTGCTCTTTGCTTTGATTTTGTTTGCCATACTGTGTCGATCCATTTAGCATAAGATTCTTGAGAGGATGTGTGTATCGGTGCAAATTAGACAAATTTATTTGCATGTTTTGCACAACTGACTTGCATGTCATACGATAGTGCTGGGTGCTCGTGACACGCCTCCTTCTCTAGCAAGTGTCTGTCATAGTTTTTAGCCGCGTTGCACATGAAAGCTGTAGCTCTTCTCCTGCTGTGCAAGATTGTGCCCTACTTTGTTTTGTGCTGTTGACTCATCGCTGCTGCTGACCCGCATTGACATTGCCGCTTAGGTAGCCACCCAACCGCCCAAACACTCAACCACCCAGTGCACACCCTAGCTCATAATTTACTGCTCGAGGTTGAGTTTGAGTTTCGTAAAAGCTGCTTTACCTATTTAGCATAATTTTTGTTATTTTCAGTGCTGTTGCTGTTGCTGACGTCCAACGTAGCAGCAGAAAGAACCGGCAGCAACATTAGCAACACCAGCAGCAGTTGCAGTAGCAGCAATGTGCTACAATAGCAACAACTGCAATGGCTGCCCCTGTCCTTTTGGCCACTTTTGTGCTGTGCATCTCTTTTGGACATTTGCTTGCTGTTTAACATTTTGGTTGCAGGTGTCGTGGTTTGTGTCGTATTTTGTCTTTTTTGGGTGCTGCATGCTAAATTTGTAGACGTGCAACACACAGTATGCCACTGCTGTTGACACAGTTAAACAGTTAAACGTTGCTGCCCATTTATTATGCGAATTTATTGCGGCTGACAAAATGCAGTTCTGTTCTGGCCGCAGTTTTGGCAACAACTTGTGAGTCAAAATGTCTTGATAACTTAATTAAGGTAGTTTGTGGGTGGCAGTGTAGTATGTGCTCAGGTGAGTGTATAAGTTTATGAACTTTTACCTCACACCGACACACATAGTCACATACAGACATCCACTCATGTGTACATATGCCTTGTTAGGCAAACAGACAACGCATTTTCGCACTCGCGTAAATTACCAAATAAGCGACGTGAGAATTTGCATGAGTGTTTGACTATACACACACAAGCGCACTCAAAATCATACACATGCATATGCATTTATACGTATACGCATAGATATGTATGTGCCAGACAAATGTCCGCCACGAGCGTTCAAAGTTTACCTTTGGTTTTTGGTGCAAATTTGATTTGGTTACGCCTTCAAGGAACTTTCAACTTGCATTTTGCAGCTGCATGCGTGATTTTGGCAATGCGATAGTGTGTACGGTCTGCGTCTATGTCTGTGTCTGTGTCTGTGTTTGTATGTACTCTGCTCTGCTCTGCTCTATGTACACAGGTACACAATCGCACATAGAAACATTCACTGTATGTGCATACATATGTATGTAGTTAATTTGCGCAACAATGCACCCTCTACTGCTGTTTGGCACGAGTTGCTGCCGCTCCTTCGGCTGATGCTGGTCTTACAGCAAACATACATATACACACACACACACACACACAGACATAGTTTATGCGTACTTGTGTTTGCGTGTGCATGCGCATCTTTGCCACTTAGTGGTGCAAAGAGCTGCTGTTGCACCGCTAACAGCTACTAAAAACTCAATTACCAGTCAACTCATTTTCCTGCACACACAGAGAAACACACAAACCTCTCATACCCATACACTGTCAGCTAACACCATTGTTTGAGTGTATGTTAGCGCAAATTGAATTTTCGGGTTAAAAATCTGCAGTAGCTTAATTCGGAATTAAAACTAATTACAACAGATTTAGCAAATCAAGACGAATAATTCAATTTCAAAACTAATTGAATATTAAATTGTTTTTATTATTATAGAATTTTTGAATTGATTTATTAAATTATTAAATCTTAAACATTTTTAGAAAATTCATATTTTGATGGCTTATTTTACAATTGGTAAAAATTTGAAAAATTTGCCATCAAATGAAAAGTTTCTTAAATATGTTTTAAGAATTTTAAAATATGATATTTGCTAATTATGAATTCCATGCAGTTTCCTGTTATCTCTCTCTCTCTTTCTCTCCTTTTGCCACCTTCTTCCGAAGCGTAAATTCTAAACTTTCCATCACGTATTATAAATTTGCGCTGCATACAGAGATTTAGAATGGACGAGTAGAGGTGCGAAAGGGAAGCTGATAGTGCAGCAGCTGATGCAACGTTCGCTTCATCTTTAGCGTGTGTTGTCTGTAACTAATTGCGAATTAACGCCGCCCACATTTCGCCCACAAAATATGTGCATGCGGTATTAAAATATGTTGGATAAACTTTTTGAAGTATAGTACGAATAATATGGGCCCGAGGCTGATATGCAATTGCATTTCAAATTCATATGCCAAAAGTTTGCTTGTGCTTAAATAAAATTCAAACTGAGTCGCTTTAAATCGCTATTAAAACGCGCACAACCAACTGACCCACATGCCACATACACACATCGACACCCACACCCACGCCCACAAACACACCCGCAATAAACACACACGCACACTCACTCAGAAAGGAGATTTGCTACTCGTAAGTGAGCATATTTTGGCAACATTTTGTGCGCACATTAATTTATGCAAATAGTTGAAAAATATTAATGGCTGGCTGGCAGCTGTTGCTGGTGTATGAGCCAGCCTCTTGGGGGCTGCTTGCTAAAGGGAAAGATGGGGTGTGGCTCTTGTGAAAGTTCAAGCACTAAATTGAACACAAGCAGCAACAGTTTCGCTTTATGTTTTGGGTCAGGGACTGGCATTTCGAACTTGTAGCCAGAAAACTGGCTATAACTTGAAACTTGCAGCGGGAGTCTTGGGCTCGTTGAAAGCGACATTTGAATTAAATATTTATATCTTTAAAAAGTTGAACAATTTCCGTTACATTATGGCGTATAAAAGGCAATAAGCGCCACAAAAACAAACTCAGTGCCAACTGTCGAACTCAAAACTAAATGTCCTGCTTTATTTCTCTAGCTCTCGGCTTATCTCTCCGTCTCTCTCGCTCTCTTTCTCTCTCTGTAGTTGAATGTTGCCTGAAAGCATGCTGCTGAAAATATGTGTAAACAAAATGGCGCACAAGAAATAAACTTATGGCGCACTTCCGCCAATAGTCAAACATTTTATTTTATTTCATTCCATTTGATTTCGTTTTACATTCTCGATGCGCCATTCTCCATGGTCAAAGCACTTTGAGTATGAAAATTAAAATGAAACACAACGGAAATGCTACAGAAATCAGCCAACTGCCATCAACTCTTGCCCCCCAAAGCAGTCCCTCATTTCATGTCGAACTTTCGGCATTTCGGTTATAGGTTCTGGAACTCGGCTCTGGCCGATAGCTGTGAGTTGTGAGCAAGCGAATCATGTGCTGTTGTGTTGTTGTGGGCTGCGGAAAATGGGCATTTCCCGTGGCAGTCAGTCGAATGGATAAAATGGCCAAAAAAAAAAGAAAAAAATAGAAAAAAAGAAAAAGAAACGACGTAAAGGAAAACGTGTAGCCTGAACGTTGACTGGTCAATAACAAGGCCAACACTAATAGCTTCATTAGCCACAATAACAACGAAGCTCACATTAAGCATGAATAGTTATAGTATGTATACTGTCGAATTTTTTCCAGCTTAATATGCATAGTTGTTCAGTTTATATGTAAATCTAACAGTTCGTTAGTGCATTTCCCATTTATGCGAACACCTTTTTTTTCTCGTATTTTTTTATTTGCGCACTGTCAATAGCAAGGATGCACCACAAGTGCTTAAATATGCATGCAAAATTCCATTGATTTGTTGTATTAGCTTTTGCATACAAGCGAATAACCGAATTGCTGAACAGCCCAATAACCGAACAACCGCAATATGCTGAATTTTGCCCTCAAATATGTGGACGCAAAATATGATATACTGCCTCTGGTTTTTCTGTCCACAAATTTAATTAAAAATCGAGAAACGCAGTAAAATGTAAGGGCAGCTCGTCAAATATTTTGGCACTCTTGTTCCACTCATGTATTGGTTAGTTATTGAATAGTATAAATTGTGATACAAATGATTAGAGAGGCTAGTTATGCGATCTGGGCAACTAGACCACTTTTGAATTTAGATATCAATCGAGCAAGACTTGGATTTGATGCTTGATTTGAACTTGGTTAATTACTGATGAATAGTAAAAGATCAAGAAGCGTTAACCCCTCTACTTATAACCATATTCTACAATAGGTAATGACCTATGTCGGCGTCACAAATGAAATAATTAACATCAGCTTTAATGCCAGGTCATTTAATTAGAGATTTCAATTCAATAATTCAATAGATTTAAATTCAATTGATGGAGTATAAGCAATTTTCAAATTTTTCATTGCGTATTTCAACACTCAATTCGGTGGTCAACATACAAGTACTATATGTTCATACATACGAGTATATCAATTACAGAGTCTCTTTGTTGAGAATTCAGTTTATTTTTTGCCCAATATTAAAAAGTCCTTTGCACATTTTGTACAATTTATATGTCAAAATCAAAATCACGACCATGAATGGTCGATGGTATTGTATTTATTTTGTTTGCGATGCTGGCACATCAAAGTAAAATCAACTGAAAAATGACATGTGCTCACTGTCATAGTTTACAAACTCTGTCTGTATTCGGCATGAGTTACTCAGTACTCGGTACTTAGCTCTTAGCGGCTTAAAAGCTCAATGTACGAAAATTGTTTGATTCTGTGGCACGTTTTTTAATTTATTTTATTTTATTTGGCATCAATGATGATGTTGTTGAATTTACAGTCGATAGGAACGGATGGTTGTTTCTATTGTTGCCTCCACCGGCTATTTGAAATAATTTTCGTTGGCAGAGTTGGTGCTCGTTGCTTTTATGTATACGGTTTCCCTAGGACTGTTGCCAATGGGCCCACAACTATCGTTAAAAATAAAATTTGGCATGTGCTAAACCAAAACTGCAAGCCAGCCATCCATCGTTCGAATATATTTCAAATTACAAATGTCCCCACAAACAACTAGGAACATACATATTGTAGTTGGCACTATAAAAATATTATGTTCGTATTCAATAGAGCTTTTGCAAATGTTATAAACCGTTGAACATATCCGGCTTTACTCAAGCTTCAACAACATTTAATTAATCTTTTAGCATGGAATTCAGAAGCAGATTTAATTAATGCAATTTCAGGATTATAAAGTTGATTTATGTCAGACAAATACAAATCGTATCTAAGCTACTTAATAAGTAACTGGCAGGAATCAATAAGTCCCGTCAGATATCTGTACCTGATCAATTAGAATTAATAACAGACGGTTTGAAAAGTATGTAGTTGCGAAATAACAGAGATAGATATTTATCTATCATAATTAAAGATAGGGCATTTCCCATTCCTCAAATTTGAAATTATTCCATGTTACAATTGAGTTCAATTTGAATGTCAATTCATATTCAATATTGGCAAATAAACTGTGATGCATGTTCACATTTGGCAAACATTCAATTCTGGCCAAAAGTATTGTCATATATGTAGGCTAGTTGAAATATGCATATTCATATATGTATATCTATATACACATATATACATACATATGTACATGTATTCCAATATTTGCCTAAGCTTGTCAGTTGTCAAGTGCAAATTAATTTTCATTGTGTACACTTACCAAATATGGTTAACTGTTAGTAGTTAATTGTCTGGTAGACCATTTCAATTGGAAATCACATGCAGCTAAAAATGAAGAGAATAAAGAGAAATGAAATTTCCATAAGTTTAAATAATGTGCATTTACTTGTAAAATCAATTTGTTGCCCGCAACTAAATGAATTAGCCACAGCACGTGTCAATCAACAGCTGACCGCTGCTCTTTATCATGCCAATTAATTTTTAATTGCGATACTTTCCAATCAAATAAAAAAAAGGAGGAAAAAGTTTCATCTAAACTGCTTGCGGAAATGCGACTGTCGGGCGTAACTAATTGAAGTTCAATGGAAAAATGGCCAAAAGTTAATGATGACATTAAGACTGACTGAAAGATACAGCCAACTGCCAGCCAAATCAACACACACAAATCATCGCACTCAGAAAAAGTAAAATCAAAAAAAAAAAAAGGAAGGCAAAAAGCACAAAAGGTAGGCGTTAATAAAATTGCTGCTGTGCCTTCAGCATTTTAGCTAAAATGAAAGCGTCAAATGTATTATTTAAAATTCCAGCCGGGTACGCGTGCAAAAGACGATCACAGTAAAGAAAAAAAAAGTCCATACGAAACACATAAGAATGCCTTGGACGAAAGTGCTCGAATAACAAATACTCTTTAGGTTGATTTACATCCTTTAGTACATCATTTATTTTGCTTTTGAATAATTTCGGTATTATTCTGTTTCGACCTATAAAATTCACAGCTACTATGAATTGAATTTTCTTTAGAATTTGTGAATTTATTATACCCTTTCTCGAATTGCAGTGCGTGCAGGGTATAAAAATAAAGCACAAAATAAATGAAAAGAAGAGGAAGAAAAAGTGTACTCAAATTGGGCAGCAAACAAACGAAGACCTGGCATACAAGAGTGAACCCGAACGGGAATGTGAATGGGCCAAAAAGAGATTGATTTCATGCCAAAATGAAAGAAGAGATTCGAAAAGCAACACCCGTCACAGAGGCATACAAAAAGCCAAACAACACCAATAACAAAACAACTGGATGCTAGTTTGATCTCTGCTTTGGCGTTGTTCTTGCTTTTGTTGGCTTGCCGTTTCTTAAAGACGGAACGAACATCGCCAGTTTAGAGCAAATGTCCAAGCCAAATATGTTAACTGACGGGAACAGAACATGCCGATGGCAAACACCAAACACGCCAGACAAGCAGCTGCTGCTGCTGCTGCTGCTGCTCCGGCTGCTGACCAAATGTGGGTCACCTGAACGCGTAGCTTTCAATTTTTATAACGTTACCGAAAAACACACACGAAAAAAATAAAAATCAACGAACATAATCATCGTGTGTGTTTCGTGTTTTGGGTTGATGTTGTTCTTGTTCCTTCACTTCTTCGCACTACTTTCAGATGCATGTAGATCTTCCAGAGAATGCTGAACTCGTATGTTTCTGATAATTGTCGACTGTCAAATTAACGACCAACCGAGAAGCAAATCAGTGGAGCTTACCCCCTTGCAACTTGCAACTGGTTGCTTGCTGCCTGCTCACTGCTTGCATCACTGTGGCACACTCGTAATTGCCACACTCGAGTCACTGTTCGAGCATGCTCTGCTGTTCTCAAAGCGCGTCAAAATCCACTAGAGAGTACACAAGAACAACAAACATGACTATTCACTTGACTATTCACTTGGTGGAGAGTGGAGCGTCGAGTACCCAAAGCGGACTAAATCAAGTGTACCACATAGACAAGCTCACACGCACATGCACACGCACACATACACAGTCGAGTACATTCACACACATGCAAAGAGTTGGCAATATGGTATTGGAAGTATTTGATACGCTTTTTATTATGGTCAAGCATTTGTTTATTGATATTCTTCGCAAGAGCAGCAAAAATGAAAGTTGCTAGGCTAGAAACTGAATACAAGAATGAATACGAATACGAGTATTACCAAGTATACTCATAAATCGTGTTGTTCACATTTTCATGCATTGGTCACGCACAGTCTGTTTGTCGTTTGTCGTCTGTAGTTTGTCGTTGTTGTCGGCCTCCGGTAGCTCCAGACTCCAGACACTAGCCGGAGGCAGGCTGTTCATCATCTGCTCATCATCCGAGACGAACTTGGTGAAAAGAAGTTAATGCCAAAAATTGCAATATCATGTTATTGTCACAAGTGAGAGTGTGTGTGTGTGTGTGTGTTTGTCTGGTGCTAATGAAGGCAGTTGCCGACAACCTACTGACACTTTGACCGATTTTTAGCATACTAAATATAGTAATTTTGTCATTATAGTATATTATAGCGCCTTTCGCCGCAAACTTCACTTTACTCCACTCCACTTCACTCGAGTCGAGTCATTCAATTTCACACACTCACACACACATGGAGAGAGGCACTCACACACTTAGGTGTACTGGCAGAGCTATGCGTGCTCATTTCAAGCTGCATTCCTCACACCTTTGTTGGCTTTAATTAGTTTGTTCTTGTTGTCGAGGGGGACACATAAATCTGCAGATAAACCGTGTGAAATTCTACGCACACATTCACACTCACAATCGCACACACACACAGGCATGTTGTTCAATTATACTAAAGTCTAAGTATTTGCAAATTTGTGGTAGTTTGTTGAGATGTGTTAATGAAAAGAATCTTCATCTCGATCAATGGGAAACTTTTTGTTGACCTATTTAACAAATGCCTCCACCTCGTATTTTCTTTTGTCAATCGTTCTAAACTGGTTTCTCGGTTCGTTTTGGCTTTTGATTTTGGTATTTCGTATTTGGTTCTGGTGCTAAGCATATGCTAATGACACTTGCTTTGCTTCGAGTGAGTTCTTGGATTGCGGTCAAAGTTATTAACTAAAGTGGCATTTTGTTTATTTACCCTGGAACTGTAAATACGCCAATGAGCTGCTGTTGCTGATGTTGAACGAGCTTGGCTGCAGTTACCTCTCTTATGCTGCATATCGAACTTCATGTTGTGCCCAAAAACTTGGCCCAATTTTGTGCTCATTAGGCGTAAACTAAAATGCCAACTGAGACTCCGACCAAAACCAAAGCCAAAGTCAAAGACGAAAGAAACACACGCACATTACTCATGCGTATAATTGAGTCATTTGAGTTGACCTCAGTTGTTTGTTTTGTACTATTGTTTGGGGGGCCTGTCATAAGTAGAGCATTAATTGGGCCATGTGCAATGCATTGGGCAACTGCCAAAGATGGACATCAATACTACGATGCGTATACTTAATTTAAGACCCAATGTGCCGCAACGCATCTAAAAAGTTTCAAAATCCATAAATAAGTAACCATTACAAGAGTTTTACATTTTCTCCCCCACGGCACTTAGGAAATACTCCACTTTTTTCGCCCCTTTTTATGATCTAAACTTTTGAGTTTTATTGTTGTTGTTGTTGTTGTTGATGCTCAACTAATTTCTGAGCTGTGCTCGCCTAGAAAATGTGTGTTTGCTTTATGGGAGTCGAAGGGGTCAAGACTTTTGCACTCAGTGTACGCTGCATACTTTGCTGCGCACACTTTGCGGCTTTCATGAATTTTTCCTTCGCCAAAAGTGCAATAAATCATAATTTGCTACTTTTTCTAATGGATTATGGACAGCACTCTTCGTTTAGCCTGGCATATTGCCGCTGCCATTGCCGCTTGCCGGACATGGTCGGAAAAGCTCTCTCAAGTGCTGATTGAGCTACTGTCAGTCAGTATGGATGGATAGACTGGCCTTTGAGTACTGGGATTATAGCGCACATTATGTTGGGGTCAACAAAATTAATCACTTTGTTCAGTTTCACAGTTTGTGTGTAGTTGCATGTTATTTTTGACTTGCAGCCGTTGCATTCGGTCTTATGAACTGGCAAACATGATTGTTAATTAATACTTGAAAGCTGCATTAAGCTTAATTATATTATTATTATCATTATTAAACATATGCGGCAAATATTTAACAATTGAGAACTACAATGGTCAAATCAATTACAATGATTAATTATGTTTTAGCGCTGAAAATTCAATTTGTATATTATGTTTCTGAACCTTTGATGGATTGTGAAAGTGATTGCATAAAATTAAATTAAAAAAACTGCAAAAGCGTTGGCAAAAAGAGAAGAATGCAAAAGAAACATAAATAATGTGAGTGAGCATACATCGCCATGGACGTCAACATTGACAACATATTGTTGTGTTGAAATTGTTATTATTTTAAGGCAATGAAAATACGCAACGTTTTTTCAATACGTTACAATATAAATATCGAATGTGGTATCGCGTAAACTGAGCTTCGTTTCAGTCGTAAATTAAAAATTAAAAATCAATTGTCGATGGTCGATGGTCGAACAGTGCGTGCCACATGGACAGCTAAGCTTGTGCGTCATTGTTGCATTAAATGAAATATTCATGTGGCACCCGAACTGTCAACAAGACTACGTGTAAGTGGAAAATATGTTTAACACTTAACAACATCATCATCGCAGTAATTGCTGAAGGTCAGGCCATAACTAAAGACATTACAAGATTAAATGTAGAAAGACAACACAAACAACAATGGCATCAATTTCTATTTTTGGGCATGAAAAATTAATATTCGTCTGCAAAGCTCATGTTTCTCTCCCACCCTGACAAACTATGACAACCGAGCTGCCAAATGTGTCAAAAGTTCAAACTTGTGAACCTACAATTTGTGAACATTCTGACAACTGACCCGGCTCCTTGTCTGGCAGTCTAATGGTTAAAGAAAAAGGGTTAAGACGGCGCCCGACGGCATATGACATTAACACGAGCATTGCGCATGAATTATTTCAAATAAATAAAAATATGTATACAAATGCTTGTGTTAAAAATGTTATTTGCATTGCGTATACGCCATGAGGACAACAGACAAAGTCAGAGTTCGTTCGTATCGGGTTCACGTTTCTATCTGTTTGGCTGGCCAAAAGAGCCAACTTGGCCCAAACACGCGATATAGCAACAAAGTATTAGCTCAAAGCGCCAAAGAGTCGTGCAGTTTGGAGCCAATGTAATATATAAATTAAATTAAAAATTCTTTAGTGGCAAGTGCAATGTTGAAGCCGTTGCTGATGCTGAGGCTGATGCTGCAGCTATTGCTGCTGGATGCAAAAATTTAGCTGAGCAAATAAAAAACAAAAAAAAGAGAACAGAAAATCTTTATTAATAAATGTGCAATGGAACAAAGTAAAATATTTCACTCCCATGATTTCACAACTTTTTGGCTTGCAAGCTGCTTGAGCGGCGTTTCGAGTCGTCTAAAAGTTCCCATGACATGTGGCACATTGACTGACTTCTACTCTTTGTGCATGGGTGTATATGTCTGTGCATACGTGTGAGTGTATGTGTGATGTTTGTTTGCTGCCAGCAACATGGCCACAAGTCAACGTCAGTCAACGATGTTCGTGCTGCCGTTGGTGAGCGGCTTTGGCTTTGCCACAGACCGAACACTCCGCGTGGGGCTCAGTGCCCTGTGCATATCAAAAACTTAGATGCTTTCAAATTAACCTGTGCCCAAAAACTATGTGCAACCAACTGGTGCTCGTTGCAACAACAAGAGCAACATACTTTCATTGCTGTTTCTGTTACCTGGCACTGACGGGCAATGAAAATGTGCTGGAATACAAGTTGCAGCCACTTTGAACAAAGGAAGAACATTTATTGAACTAAAGCCAGGTCCCAACTTCCACGCAAAAGAGTGTCCTCTGTCTCTGACACATTTGCAATGAGATTGGCTTTCTACGAAGCTGCAGCCTTAACAAGTGGAGTAACTAATCTTGGCTTGTAACTTTAAATGTGCAATCAAATTTGAATTTGAAGAGAACTTCAATTGATCTGCCTCAAGTGGCAGCTTACGATGAGTACAATAAATATTTTATTTATATTTTATAATTGAACAAATGAATTGCATTCTGTTTTAAGGCAACTCAGCTCAGGCTTCCTGGCTACACTTGAAGACGCTCGAAAATCTAGTTTGTGATGAGTTAAGACATTGCTTCATTGCATAAGCAGCTGATAAACTGGCGCATAACAAACTTATGGCAAATGTGCACGCCATGCAGGCAACGGAGGAGTTGTTGCCATTAAAAGCTGCTGCATTTTAATTAATCAAGTTAACAAACAGCTGCAACAGCAGTGGTGGCAACTGCCACACTCATCTGTCAACAACAATGCGAACCACAAATTAATTACACCACGCTCCACGAACGTGGGCTGTAAACAGGGGGGAGGGGGATGGATGAGACCAAAACCTCCCCTCGAAAATAAACCAGAAATGCAACATCCAAATACAAAATCCCAAATGTAGATGCAGTGCATCATTGTTCAATGCTCGAGGTTTGTTTGCATATGCAGAGCGTGCGATTGGCAAATTAGATTTAGTCTAATTATGGCATTGGAAATGCAACAATACTGCCAGAAATTGCTGCCAAATAAACAGGCGAGGCTATAAACTGGCAGTAAAACTTTTTGGGCCCAAAAAGACAACATCAAAATAAATGAATGGAACAAAAACAAAACTCGAGGCAAGAAAACAAACGAAGTCAAGTTAAGCCAAGCCAAACCAAGCCGAACTATACAGTCATGGCAGAAAAGTTGTTGTCTCTTGTAAAGCCTTAGCTCTGGACAAGCTGCACTTTATAATAATTAAATAATTTTCGCCAATTATGGAAACAGCACATAGCTATCTAAACGGACAGTCTTAGTCACTGTTCTTCAACTCCATCTCATTCGTTTATTAACTTGCTGTCTCTGTCTCTGTCCTGTCGACTGTCTCTTGCTCTTTATCTTAATCTGTATCTGTGTATAAAACACTCTGCTGCATAACACTAATAAATAGAATTGCGTTTAATTAACAAAAAGAAAATTTCTGCAGCCGTTGAAGTTGTTCAGCAAAAGTTGCTCCATTTGCCTTCATCACAGCTACAACAACAGCAACCAGCACGGCAACGACAACTACAACGACAACTACAACGACTACGACAACTCAAACGAGGCTGCAACACAATATTTAAGTTGGCTCATATAATAGAAGTTGGCCGAGTCAAAGGAAGTGTGGCACAGAACGAAACTACTCACAGTCGAAGTACTTGCAGTGCACTCACTTTATTAGCATTGCTCCAATTGCAATCTATATTCATTTGACTTTATTATAAATTACATTCATACCACAAAATTCATGCAGTTCATTTAAGTGAAACGAACATAAATATGTGTGTTTTAATTTGAAGTAAATTTACTTCAATATATGAATTCTCTTTTTTTTAATGTTCTTATATCTGAACATAGTAGCTCATTTCCAGCCATCCATATAACTAAAACCGAACACTTAACTTTAATTGGCTTAATAAATTCTCAAAGGAAATCTTTTATGTTGCTCAAACATCAAATGCAGACATTCGCTTTACCACTTCCTTAATATAATTGAAATTCCAAAAGTGTTGACTTCACTTGCACATAATAATCATTTAAATTTTACTTAGGTAGTTGATGATAAAGTTTCGTTATTTCTTTATAACTATAGCAGACAACTAAACTTCTAGAGCACAGACTCTCTTAGCTAAAGCACATATAAAAATGCAAAATTAATTATTTGATTGTTGAATTTGCCAAAGCAAACGGCAATAAACTGCCTTCAACAGTTAGTTTAACTTTGACCTATCTGAGAAGAGGCAAATGTAACTGGTTATTATGTCATGAGAGCTGGAAAGGCAAAGTCGTCAGTATTGCGTGGTCAGTTTTTTTTTTTGGGTTTTTTTTTTTGGGCTGGAATGGCTGGCATATTGGGCTAAGTAGAAATGGTGAGGCCGAAAACACTTAGATGCGGCTGTGAAACGTTGCACGTTGCACGTTTTGCCAATAATAAAAGATATTGCTACAGCTGCAGCGGCAACATCAGCAGGGTGCAGCTAAATAGATAGATAGATAGTAGATAGATACTCGTGCGAGTATCTGAAATTACAGATGCGCCGCTATGTTGCGGTTATTACATGTTTGACTTGATTCAAGCAAAGCCAATTGACTCGACGTCTGTCTGTCTGAGTCGTTCTGGCAATTAATAACTGTTGCAGCAGCAGAAGATGTGGCAAATGGTAGCATTATCATTTAAGTAGTTAGTGTGCCAAGCTAAAAAGGAAGTGGGCTGGAAAGCGAAGAGAATGAACAGAACTCATCTATAATTTCATTTCATTTTATTTGTGCAAGTCACAGCAGTAGTAGTAGTTGCAGTTGCAGTTGCAGTTGCAATTTCTTATTTGCTGAGCTGTGTGGCACAAACAATGAGCACGTCGTTGCCTTATTTATTTAACCGCAACATCAACCGCAATAAGAACAACGGCAACGGGGCAGCACTGCAACAGCAGCTCAACAGTGCAACACAAAACTGCACTAATCTGAGTCGCATTTAGAAAGTATCTCAAACTGAAACTCAAACTCTGGCGCTGTCAGCTTAAGTTTGTTACCAAACTGGCCATAATACCATACCCTCGTCCCTCATACCCAGCCCCTTTTTGGCTGACTGTGGAACAGACAGTTAGTCCAGGCTTTGCCTGTTAATGCTTGCATAAATATTGCGCATTGTTTTCTGCCTTTTATTATACGTTTTTGGGAGAAACAACAAACAAAAAAATCAAAAAAATATTTTAAGACTAGAATGAAAAAAAAGCGAGTTGAATAGAATATTATGGCTAAGCCAAGCTAGTTTATGTTTCGACTGGTTGGCCAAGTTCTTAGTAGGTTCATTAAAATCACATTGCTGCCACACACAACACACATAAGTATGTACATACGTTCGAGCAGAGGCACAGTCAAAGCTGTTGGGGAACCTGCAGCTCTTGTGTTCTGTTTGGTTCTGTTGAGGCTTTGGTAAGTCATGTAAACTTGACCAAATGTAGCTGAGGCATTTTAACTTGTTTCCAGTTACACACACGTTCCAGTAAACGACTGTGTGTATGTGGTACTTGTTTTTGCTGCACTTGTTATTGTTGTCGCTGTTGTTGTTTTCGTATTTTTTATGCTTGTTCTGCGCTTTGGCGGCGGCTGCCTTTGCCTTTGCTTTTGCTCCTTTTCTTTAATTAAATACAAGTTTTCATTTCATTCTTTTCACCTGTGTGTATGCGAGAGTTTTGTTACCGCTGCTGGTCTTTAACTATTTAGTATTGAGCCACAAAACGTACATTGTTGCTAGAACGCGTTTCTTGCAACCAGCAGCAATTGCAGCAGCTGCAGCTGCATTTCATGTTGCAGGCTATTTGAAAATAAATATGGCATCAGCAAGAGCGAACGGCAAGCAAATATGAAAAAAGGACATCATACACAAACATCCCACACATACACACACATACATTCGCAATCATAATGTAAGGCTTGTAAATATTTTTATAGTAATCCGCTTTGTCGACACTCACAATACCCCCCTTGTGCCTTTTGCCTGATTTTGTTGCACTTTAGTGGCCCTCTGCTCCTGCATTTGTTGTGATTGCCGGACACTGGTTTTGGGGTTTAGGGTTGAAGTTGGGATTGGGCTTGGGATTGGGGTTGGGGTTTGGGTTCTGGTCTAGCATAGTGTTATCTGGCTGTCGCTTTCGCTGTTTCAACAGTTTAAGCAAAGTTAATCCTTGCTGAATGCGAGTCTTACCTGTTGACGCTCCGCTGTTCGTTGTGGCATCTAGCAAGCTGTCTGCCACTCGTGATTCTGGCTGCAGGCAACGTGCTACGTGTTAGAGTGGAAATGCATAAAATAAAATACCAGCAAATCCATAAACAATAACTGACGACAACAACGGCAACAATTACAACTCGCGAGCCGCAATCTGAAATCAGCAAACGAGCTGAATTTTTCCTTTTTCTTTTTCCGTACTATCCAATTCGATTAAACTGTTTCGTGTATTTTATATTTTTTCATTTGTTTATTGGTTTTTACTCGTTTTTTTTTTCTTTTAATATTTTGTTTCAGTTGTTCGTTAGTTGTTTGTTATTATGATTTTAAAATTGTATTCAATTACTGTTGTGGAATGGCTTTTAATTAAAAAATCTTGTTACTTTCGGCACGCACTTTTGCATGGCACAAAATCAGATGAGCTATTCGCAGTTATTCGTATCCTTTTTCGGCCTTTACGTATATTTCATTGGTATGGATTTTAAACACTTCCGTTACAACGTACCAAACGCTTGCAGCGCACAGAGCGTACTGACTGCTGTTGACTTGGCGCTTCCAAAAGACTTTTAAACATGTTGGCAAGAAAGTCCAAGAAGTTAACCAAGAAAGAAAAGTTGAAGCTTCCAAACGAACCGAATACTCAACTCACAACTCACAGCACTCTCGCACACAAATGGTCAAGATGATCATCATGATTGCTATCATATTGATGATCATGACGATCATTACGATCATGACGTTGACGATGTGTAACCGGCAGCCAAAAGAGCGTAACCAAATAAACAGAGAGCGAAAGAGCGCAAGCTTAAGCGATCGTCTTTGCCGGCTGCGCATGCGCACAGCTTTCTTGCCGTCGCTCTCTCGCTCTTTGCTAAGAGAGAGAGAGAGAGAGTTCGCTGCAGAGATCGTCATCAATTGACAGTGTTGTACAGCGTACAACTAGCATGTATTGCTCAATAGTGTTGTCAATGTTTACTAATGATGCGCATAGAATGGACCTCTAACTAACGAGCCAAGTCAAATGGCGATGCAAACAAGAACCAATTAATTAACAGTGAGAGATAAAAGTTTACGCAACCCATACAGTGTATGCAAATTGTATGCAAAACGAACTTTGACATCCATCGATAGTTTAAATATCAACACCATTATCTCAGTCTTGAGCAATAAACACATGAGGCCAAGACACTACAAACTGACGGCCAATTATGAAATGAAAGCACATTCGGCCTGGTCCGAGTATGAGTATGAGCATGAGTACGAGTACGAGTACGAGTAATTGCACCCGGGAGAAATCTAGAACCGAGCCGAGTTTAACCAATTCAAGGCAGCTCTGTGGAGCACTTTCTTTGCCAGTTTTCAATTTAATGCATAGTTACAGGAAGAAGACACTTTGGTGGCGCACAGACAGCCATACAAAGCTGTGTACAGCTACACACAATCACACATAGCAAGAACATGTGTGGCGTAAGCATGTGTATCTTATAGATACATTTCATTTCATTGCATCTGGCAAATGCTTCTTGTTGTTCTTTGCTCCTCGAGCGAGGAGTGTGTTGAGTTGTAGTCGTCTGTGCTCGTCGTATTTGTATTGCGACGACAATCGAGCCCATGTGCTTAAGAGTCTGGCACGTCCCCGACTGGCAATGTACATACTCGTGGCAACAAGGATGCAGCAGATTCAGATACGGCAACAGCTACAACTACATCTATAGATACAGATACAAATTCTGAGAGATACAGTTAGAGATACTACATGGCTTTGCTAAATTACTGCCAACTTAAGCGCATCTGCGGTAAATTCAATTAAACAATTTAGCATTGCTGTTGATTTTGTTACCCATAACATTCCCCTCCTCTTCCCGTCTCACCCAGCACACTGCCTCTCTGCATCCCTCCCCTTTGGCCAACTGATGGAAATAAGCAACATTTAGCAGATTGCTGCTACTACTGCAACTTTTAGCATTAAGTGAGAGCACATCTGTGTGGTTCAAAATATGTATGTACATCTATCTGCATATGTGTATAGTTGTGGGCGGGTTTGTGTGTGTTTGTGTGAGTGTGTGTTGGTATGTGAGTGTTGCTTTGGCATTTGCTAAACATGAAGTGTTATGCAAATATTTGTGTATCAACTTTTTTATTTGGCTTTGTTTCAATTTGCTTTGTATCTAGATGAAAATTTTCACATCATTTACACATATCGTCAGCTCGAAGTAAATCTCTTTTTATTTTTCATAGACACAAAAATATATATGCATATACACATTGTAGTTTACATGCTGTAAGTCTTTCTTAGGGTATTTACAAAGAACTTTGCTTGTGATTGATTTCCCATTCTACAGCAAAATATTGTTAATTATCTTGAAAAACGGACTGAAATACAAATAAAACCTATTGGCATATGCAAACACTAGTTGCAAGTTGCAAGTAGCAAGCTCACTAATTACAGGTGACAAACAACGTTAACTCGCGTTCACCTGCATCTGGATTTAGATTGTATTTGTACGTCCTTGTGACCCACAGTCAACAAGTACGAGTTTTCAAGATAAAACTTACGAAATTTCCCAGCTCAAACAACAATTTTTTTTAAGTCTTTTTTACACCCAAACACGAAATATAATTAATTGCAGGTTCTTTGAGAGTTAACGCGAAATTAAAATACTCTATCAAAACGGTTGCTTATAGAAAAAAAATCGTTTAATATTTTTAAAAAAGAGTCTGTCAATAGAAATAGTTAAGATGATATTAAATTCTACAAACTGTAGAATGATAACCTCAACTATGGCCAATGGTAAACACATTCATTTTGAAATGAATTTTTTTATTTATTTTTGTTTTATCATGCATAATTAAATTTTAATCAACAAGAAATGGTTTCAAAACAAAAACAAATAGAAAATTGAAGCCTTATCAAATGTTGTTTTATGGTACTTCAGAATTATTTGCATCAACATTTGTTTACCAATTTTATATGTTGAGAAACAAGTACCAAGTACCAACAATCTCTCCTCTATCACTCTCCCCCTTTTTCTCATATGTATTGTTTCTCACTCCCTATAATTATGTTTCTTCCGGGTCCCAGGCTAGAGCATAGTAAATGATGTGGTATCTGTGCCACAGGCAGTTGCAAAGATTATAATTAAGTTCTTCAAATGTGATCATAATGAAATAATAATCTCGTTGATATGGTTAGCAGAACCAACTGATTTGCATAGGGCATAGAAAAGCTATGATATTTGGCAATGGTGCTCAATTAATTTATCATTTATCAAGTGGTTATTGCCACAACGGCAACTTAACTGCAACAACAACAACAGCGGCAGCAGCAGCAACACAGACACTGAGAGAACGTTGACAGTGGCAGGCGGCAAGTTGCATTCAAATGTCGCATCGAGTGTCCGCAACGACGCAGTGTCGACAGGCAGCGCCACCAACGTTGTTGTTGTTGTTATTATTATTGTTATTGTTGTAGCGCCTTTGGTGTTGGCCAGTGTCAATTTGGTTGCTCGCTACATTCGTGCAACTCTTGTTACCATGCATTTTTCGGGCCATCAGCGAAGGGGTGAAGGGGAAGAAGGGTGTGGTAAGGCAGCCCATATTTCTGGCAATTTCGCAGCAATGTGATGCTTGTTTTGGCCATTACCTCGAGCTGATGTTGATGCTGTTGTTGTTGTTATTATTGCTGCCGTTGGACGCGCGAATTTTGACATTTTCAATTGTCATTGTTGTTGTTTTATGTTGTGGTGGGCTGTTGATTTTCGGTTAATTTTTCATTCTGACATTTCCATTTGTCAATAATAACATGTTGACCTGACCAAACAGCAGCACTAGCACCGGCAACACCAACGGCATCAACCAGCACCAGCACTTGCCTAATACCCGTTGATGATGTCTATGCTGGTCGCCTCTTGTGGCTAGTAATTGGATTTTTAGCCGAAGGGCATTTGCACTTAATGGATGTGCATTTAATATGTAATTGTTGTTTTTCGACTATCAACTGTATTTCTCATTTTAAATGTACATAAAGCACAAGTGACCGCCCACACGAATGCGGCCCTATTACCACAAATATTGAGCCAAAGTAGTGACAATTCAATTACGCACCGTTGCATGCACCGTTATGGTCAGACAATGATTGCAACTGCTAACACAGACGACCGCTGACGTTGCAGCTTCAGTTGTATAATAGAACAACGGTAAGTTCTAAGGAAACGCTCAAAACTCTGACATAAACAGCATGGTCATCATTATCAGCAGTCAATGCATTCACATCTTGTGGCCGGCCAGCATAATCGGCCCAGAGCACACACACACACATACACACACAAGCCCAGATGGGGCACCCACATGCTAATGAGACATATAAACAGACAAAGCAGATGGACAGTCGGCATCGTTTGGGTAATCATCAGGTATACTGGTCTATAGCGGCAGAAGGAGCGAGGAAGAGAAAGAGACTTCTCTGACTCTCACATAAATCGTAAATCGGCTTAAGTTAAATATTGGTTAAACATCAGCAACAGCAGCAGCAGCAACAACAATCATCAACATCAACGTCAACATCAATATTATCAATGCCGTGGGGCAGCATTGAAGCCATTTAATTTGCAGCAAGAATACGCGTTGAAGTAGAAGTGAAATGCACTTGTATCGACGCTACACTTCAATCACTATAACAACAGGCCGATGGGCGGACAGAGACAGACACATGGATGTTGATGGGAAGAAAGAAAGAGACAAATACTGTGAGAGAGACAGTTCCCGACTGGCCACTTGACGATTGCCTGTTGAAGTAGTTGCAGTCAAAGTCAGTTAGCCAGCTGGTTAACAATCTCTAACACTGCTTGCAGCAAACAGTTAAAGCGAGCAACGTTGTTGTTGTTGTTGCTGTTGCACTTGCAACGCTGTTGTTACAGTAAACTACTGCGGGATTGAGAGACTGCGAGACTGGCAATGCCACTTGCCACTTGCCATTGACAGCTAAAAAATGAAACGATGTTGCATGCTGCGCCTGCGCATTGCTTGCCCCGTTCTAAGTGGCAACAACAACAACAAGACAATATCTTAAAGAAACAGATACAGTTAAATAAGCAAAAGTTTCCAAGCAACTTGTCCCGCTTGTGTGACTCGATTTCTTCGGCAACTCAAATGGGATGCAGACTCCCAACTCCGACTCAGACTCCGACTTCAACGCCATCCCCTTCAAATCTCCATCGAATGCAACTGCAACTGGAGGTCGTCCCATGTGAGCACGCATTTTACCGTTTCATGCAACTGTGATGCGTGTTTGGGCCGGGCCTTAAATAAGTATTCTCACCATGCCTCTTTAGACTCTTCTTTTATTTGTTGTTGTTATTGCTGCCGCTGCCTCTGCCGATGCTTTTGTTGCCGCATGTTTAACCGCAATCTGCGTGTGCAACAGAACAGAACAGAGCCGAAAGAAATATGCCATCGTATCATAAGTAAAAATGCGCAACAATTGCATTCAAGTTGTTGTTAAAGCTCTTCTGTTTGGTGTTGTCGTTGTCGTTGTCGTTATTACTCTTCTCCTTGTTGTTGTTTTTATTTTACAACACTTTCTGAGAGCTGGCTTGCCACAAAGTGTGTCATGAGAAGGAAACATTTGCCGGCTCTTGAGGTGCTTATTATTTTGACATTCTTATGCAGAAACCATTTAGACTATATTTAGGGTAATTAAAGAACATCAATAAGTTGTAACAAATGAAATATAGTATCCAGTTAAGGACCAATAAATCCTATATATTTGAGAATAAGTTCATAGTATGGAAGTGTAAGGTAATTAATATTGATACATGTCTAAAAATACACTTAAGAGGGGTAATTATGTGTTTATTAATTATTAATAAGTAATAATTACAATTTATCTTTCAATTGTTCCAGATTATACCTTTGTGAAAATCTCATTTAGCTAATCATAACTTATTCTCATTTAATTACAGGGTATTTCGATGGCTGTTTAGTAATTTGCTCTTACTAATTGTGCCTGCCATTGGCTGGGCTATAATTTGATTTATCGTTTCGAAATGGCTTTGTAAACATTTTATGCATTTAGCGCTGAAATTTATTGGCGGCAACTACATAAACAACAACGACAACCAGAATAAGAACAGCGATAACAACAAAATCAATGACTGCGATGCAGCAATGCAATTGTCAACATAACGCCCACATTCGCCCAATTGTATTGATCAACGGGAACAAGAACGACGATAACTGGAATAACAACAGTAATATTAAATATTACAGCTGAATGGGGAACATAATGGTCAATAACCTTTTGACCAATAAATCAAATTTGGCGTTTGGTTTAACTATAAATTAAATACACAGCGAGTACTGCTTTAGGCCGAGGCTTTTAGACATAATCACAGCCAAATGGCAACTGGCAATTGGCAACTGGCAATTGGCAGCTGACGTGAGGCAAGCGGGAACGATAAACATGAATGGCAACAACGACATCGGCCATAAAAACCAACAACTAAAATAATCGCTCGTAAATGCCTAGTGACAATAAAATTGATGATAAACCAAATCAACAGAACCGACGACACAACTGAACAGAAAAGAACAAAAATCAAAGCAAAGGCGAAAACCGAAAAGCAAAAAGCAATCGAAATGAGAAACGAATCGAAATAATGCAAAACGAATTTGCGTTCGCCTTGTCGACTTTTAGGCTGTAATTCTGCTAAGCAGTTTGTTGTTAATACCCTGTAATACCCACTTAAGTAGTGTATGGTCAAATTGGTCTGCTTAAATGCATTTTTAGGTTCTCTTCCCTTTCAATGCTTAAGCATATATTTTATGTGCTTCCCATTGTGTGTGGGCAATTAGAGGGTATTACAAGTTCTGGCTGCTTTTAGTTATGCTGTGGCTTTACCAGGGTTCAAGTTGCTGTTGTTGTTGTTCTCGGTGGTTCTTGTGTATAATGCTACTTGAACGTTAAATGAAATTAAGCTGACGTTCGGCTTGATTGGCTCTCTAGAGGCCAAGCAATGTCGGTTCACAATTGACTTTGTCTTTTTCACTTAATCATTTTTAGTACCATCTGAAATCAAATACACACACACACACATCTACACACTCACACTTACACACAATGCAAGAGCAAGAGACCCCCTAATCAAGTTGCTTCTAATGACACTGCAAGTTCTGGCCAAGTCCCCGCCCCGATGTCGATGTCGATGTCGACTTCGACGTCGATGCCGTTCCCGTTCGATGGCAGCAAGCACACAAATCAACTGCAATTATGCTGAAAACTCAAAACTGTACTTAATTTTCAATTTTCAATGGTAATCAATTTTGTAATTGAACATTCGGCTAGAGATTTTCATTTACTGCTGCCGCTGCCGCTGCCTTTGTCGTTGTCGTTGTCGTTGTCGTTGTCGCTGGAGGCTGTCAGTTTACGAGCACTCGTATTGTCCCTCGAGTGGTCGTATCAGAAGTTCGTTCAATGGACAAATGGAATACCGAATACTCAGTGCTGGGTACTGAATACTGAATAGTGAATGCTTAATACAGAAAAAGTGTACGAGTATACTAGAAACTGTGAAAACAAATTCAGTTAGCCCCAGAATGTTTTCGTTTTGAGCAACTACTTTCCCTTCGACCTTCCACCGCTTCTCCTTTGCTTCTCTACGCTTCGTTTCACTCCTCTTGGCATTGCATCTTCATTTAACAGTTTTGTGCTTTTAATTCTTATTTAAAATTGCATGCTCATCTCTTAAGTGGGTATGCTGCATTTAATTTTATTTATTCATGCTTCTTTTATATACTATAGTATCTTTTTATTTTTTTTAATTCTTATTTTTTCTGTCGTTCTTGAAAGCCAAGCGGCTTTGCTGTCGTTGCTTGGCTTTAACATTTTTCCGCTTTGCTTTTGCTTTTATTGTTGCTGCTACTGCTGTTGTTGTTGTTTCTTTATTTTCCAAGTGGAGGAAAATATGCTTCTATTAGTTTTCCTGTGTGTGCACTGTGACTCGGACTACGAATGCGAATGCGACTGCGACTTCGAATGCAACGCCTGACTGCGCCCTGGGCTATTATTTAATTATTTTGTCAATGTGTTTTTTTGTACAGTTGATTCGACCTTATAAATAAAAAGGAAGCCCTGATTTGGCCAGAGTTCTTGGCTTATACAGCATGCCATTTGGTCGTGTCTGCTCTACTGTTTTTTTAGTCCTCTTCTTCATCTTAATTTCTTATTGATTTCGTTGGCATTCGATTCAATTTGGCACGCTCCGCTCTGCTCTGTGATCAGCTTATTTCATTTTCTATTTACCAAATTCAAGTTACTTGGCATTAATCGCCGCCAAATCTGCTACTTTTTGTATAGGCCAGACCTCAGACCGGAGACCCCCGCCAGTTTCAATTTATTTTTTTTTTGTGTTGTAAATTCTATTCAATAAAAACTTACAATGACTCGGCTATACAAAGTTAATTATTGCAAAAGTCTTATAACTCATTTCTTTCTCTATGCATAGTTTTCTTTTTATTATTTTTTCTTAGTCTTTTGCGCCAAACCCATTCACATTGCCACCAAAAATCATTTGACAAAGAAAGTTGGCAAAAAAAAAAAAAAAACAAAAAAAGCATAATAAATAATGTGCTAAGAAAAGCCGCTAACAAAGGCGCCCAGCCAAATGCGCTCTATGACGACGATCTATGAGTTTGTTTGTGTCCGTGCCCTGTGAGTCGCGCGGTCTTACAAAAAAAGCCAAAAGTGGAAAAAGTTTATTCTGGTCAAACTGCTTCCGTTTGCGGAATTGACCTAGAAAACGCGAAATTAATAAAAAAAAATCGCATGGAGCAACAAATAAACCGAATCCGAAGACACAGGCGACAACGTTGAAGCTTAAAGTGTCATCGAGTAATAACAAAGTAATCAAAAAGAAAGAAACGAACGAGAAGCTCAAAGAAGCGAACAAATCTCACAACGAAGCTGGAATGCTCTTCGAATAATTCATTGAATTTCCTACCTTTAGGAAAACAATAACTATTGTTAAACTTTTAATTACGAAATTTATCATTTAATATTTGAGGCAATTTGTTAAATACTTTCTTAATTTAATATTATTTAACCTCCTTGTCCGCACGGAATTTAAAGTGTTAAAAAAATCAAAGAAATGTTTTAAAATGAAATTAAAACCGTTGTAGTCAAAAGAGGTCGATTACGATATACCCTATACCCATCCGAACGACCCTTGTAGTTTCTACAAGACTGTACCAGGTATAATTAAATAATACTCTTAACTTATTTACTATTTTCTTCTTTTACTTACGTAGTCGATATTGTTTCATTTCAAATGACTAAATAAAAACAAAATTTAGTTATTGGACTTCTATATTTAATTGTAAGAAATTGTTTAAACACAGTTTCACATCGAATATAAGAAAAAAATATTTTTACACATTAATTATTAGTTACGTATGAAAACTTAGAATAAAATAAATAAATGGATACGTTAGTATAGATTGGAATGGATAAATTAACTAAATATGTATTCAATTTAAATTTAGTAACAGTTACTACGACCTCACAGCTCGACTAACTTTGCTATTCACAAATATCCGTTAGCATTCAAAATTTGGCATGTTCGAACAGCAATGAGTAAAACGTGGCACATAGACAAAGTCACTTGCGACACGTGTTTTTCGAGTCCTGTTTTTAGAATCCATCATGTGCCTTTATCCTTTCAGGACCCACCATATGCTAATGCATATTTTGCGTGGCATCTTGTCGATATTTGTGTAATATTTTATTACTTGTTGAGTGTTTAAATTAAATTTTTTATTAAAAAGCTGAAAGAAACATTATTGAACATTTCGCATTTATATAAATAATAACAATAGTTAAAGAAATACACAAAAGACAGTAGCCCATTTCCGAAACTCGATTATAAGTGTGTTATATCCTTGCATAATTTGAAGGGAAATGCTTAATTTGCAAAGACCAAGTTAATCGATTGGAGTGAAAAAATGTACGTAATCTTCTTAGAGTCTAGCACTTTCCATTTTCCGCTGTTACATACATTTGCACAAAGCTATTATACCTTTTTTGGCCATTTTCAATGGGCCCAGGGTATAGAAATAGAAATAGCTACAAAATGCGCTGCTTAAATGAACGACAGCAACAAAAACTACAACGAAAAGAATCTAAACCGTATGAAAGCTGATGGCCAAAAGCGCAGACTGGTTTAGTGTGGTTGTTGTTGTTGTTGACTGGTATTCTAGCCAAGTTTGTCGCCGGCCTGCGAATTTCGTTACTGTTAAATAAATCTTCTTCAGTTAAGTTTTATGTCTTCATGCGGCATTAATGAAGCCAACCCGACGCTTCATGTCGTGCCGTGTAGAGACAGTTTCTGCCGTTCTCCGAGCTGGACAAGCTTACCGGCCAGACGACCCGACTGACATTGTGACGGGACAACAACGTTTTTAGCCGCAGGCTGTTGACATGGCGCATTTTTTTTCTTTCGATTTGGCATTATGAAAATGTTGTTCGTGTTGTTGGCGTTGTTGTGGTGTGAAGAGTGAATGTGCGACGGCGGTATCTTGGCCATGTAATTATGTTTTCATTTCAGCAGCAAAACTCAAAGTTAATAGTCGAGCATAGAACTACTTTCGTTTTGTTGAGCCTCTGGAGTTTGATTTTGATGGAGCAGCACTTATAAAGCACTTTTCTTAATTCACACTCACACATTCAAACTGGCGCACACACGTTGCGTGTGTGGGCAAAGACACCAAATAAAGATCCAAACTCAAGTTGGCAGCCAAATAAATTGTCAATATTGCCATTTGGCCGTTTGGCTGTTTGCCTGTTTGTCGTTTGCCTGTTTGACCGTTGTTGCTATTGCTGTTGTTGTTTTCCACTTTGGCACTGATTTGATTTCTGTCTAACCGTCTCATCCCGTCCCGTACTCTGACTGACCACTGACTTTTCCGTTTTGCCGTCACTTTATGGCCAACTGTATATTTCGGCCAAAATGTCACTTTTTTATTGTCTTTTTATGAGCGCAGCGTGTCGCTGGCCTTCCACACGGAGTTGTTAAACGTGCGTCGCTACTTTCGATTAACGAAAATTATTTCACTACATTAGTGTTTCAATGTGTGTGCCCAGAGACAACAAACAAGACAGAAAAGAACCAAAAAAAGCTGCCAAAAGACCAAGACAAAAATTGGGATTTCATTTTTATTGAGATATATTTTCGTTTTTATGACAAGCGTCTTATATGAACATCTGCCGAATTGCCCAAGTTATCTACTTTTTTTTTATACTCGTATACTCGTATACATATATGCACCAACAGTACCTTGATGAAGAGAGCACACCATCATTTGTATACAGTGGACGTAGTAGGTACCTGTAAATAGTATAAAAAGGAATTGCTTTCAGTATTTATACGACTGCAGTTGAAAAATTCCAATTGAAGCAGTAGTAAACTAAGCACTGGGTGCAAGAGCTTGGGCACATTTTAGAACACCATTCAAATACAGTTTCTCTCTTACTTTGTCTATATGCCAAATAAAAACAGACTTGTGCTTGGTCAGTTATTTTTTGCGCTCTCGAGAGCACATTTTATGTTTCCAAACAACCATTATTAATATTATCTAGAACTGGTTAACTAAACACAATTTTTTTTCCTGAATTTTAAAATTTGGTGTAAAAATTGTGATTCCTGTTTTCCTTTATCATCCACTTTTATAAAAATATTTGTATATCATCATTATTCAAGCGCAATTCGTTATGCAAATTTAATTTGAATAACAGTTGAACAGTTGGAGCATTTTATAGGGTATCTCTTGGTCTGGCTAGATTTAATATTACTTGGCTTTATTAAGTATGCGCTGTTTTCTAAGTCAAATGCGCTGGGCATTTCAATTGCAGCTTTTGATAAATTGCCAGCAACTGAGTGTCAGCATTTGTTTGCTGGTATTGCTGCTGCTGCTCTTCTTGTTGTTGTTGTTGGAGTTGGAGTTGTTGTAGTCAGCGCTTTCATCGCTTAAGCCAGACGAGCACTACATTTGACGACCGTGGGTGAAAATAACCAAAAATGGCATACAGCTTTCGCCCATTTCAGTCAGAAATCCCCACATAAAGACTCCAGTCTGAGTAGCAGACATACCATACAGTGCTTGGAATGTACCTTGCTTTAAGCCACAAAATATAGTTTTTTTCTTGGTTTCGTTTTAGCACAAGGTCAGCGCACAGTTCTTGTGTTGCTAACACACAAACTCATATTCATAACTAACGTTCGCTTTTTGGAGCTTAGTTCCGTTGTGGCACGACTGAAGACGCAAGACGCAAGGCGGCGCTCGACACTCTGCTCCAGCGACACAAATTACGTGCCCGACGGTTTTGTCATGCGCGTTTCAACTTGCCGCATGCAAAAGCCGAAGTTGTTAGTCACTCAGTGTTCATTATACTACAAAATGCTGCACGCCCCAACGAATCCCGCAAACAACAACAGGGCTCTCCACAAATTTTCACGCCTCTTTCTCCTGCAGCCAATTTCAAGCTCCAGTCTACGAAACTTCTTCAAGACGTTAAGACTCCCAGACGCATGCGCATGCGTCTCACGTAGCCAGGCAGACGGTTTGTCTGTCCCTTTGTCGCTATATCTGTCTTTCAATTGTAGCTGCTGCTGCTGTTGCTGCTTTGTGAACTTTCTGTGAAAGTTCTGTGGCTCTGGCGACTGCATAAATCTTCCACACATTTTTCTTTGCATTGTATCTTTTTCTGTTAGATACAATCTTCCCTCTAAATTTTTTTCTCTGACTACTTAGCGGCTTCTGCAGCAATTTTCCCACAATTGTAATTATTTTAATAACAATAAGAGAACTGAAATACATTTTAATAATACGCAAAGTTCTTCACGACTAAAATTGATGCCAACTGCGTTTAATTATTGGGCAGTAATAAAGTTAATTACAAATTATTTATTTTTGCTGCAATTATTTGCAAGGGATAGCATTCTTTTGACCACTTACAGCATATTTGAAAGTAAAATTGGCAGACAAAGTCTCTCAAGCGAGTTTATGATTTGTTTTGTCTATTTATAGTTGCCACACATCTTTATGGGTAATTTGTTTATTTTATAACATTTTTGGATTAATGCGCTACCTTCACGCATCTATAGATGCTGCTGTTGCTGTTGCTGTTGTGGTTGCTGCGACTCGCATAATGATAATGCCACATTATGAACGCGTTCGTCGTCACATTAAAACAAACATAACAACTACGTGACTAATTATGTTGATATCAAACATGTTTTATTTTTTCCCTTCTTTCTTTCTGCTATTAAAACTGTCTGTGTGTCTTTGTCTCTCTGTCTGCCTGTCCCAGTGTGTGTGTGTGAAAGAAAGTGAAATTAATGTTAAGTGCGCATATAAACATGTTTGCATTTCAGTTTTGCGAGCATTTTTGCCGTGTTTTGGTTCTACCAAATGCCGTTGGAACGTGTTTGTATTTTCATTAAAATAAATTAACAATCTGCTGTGAAACTGGCTGTATAAAATTAGCCAGTTATTAGCTCGTTAAATGTCTCAAACACTCATATTTCTTTATCCACTTACAGACAGTGCCTGCAACAAAAACTATGCCCAGAACTTTATCGTTTTTACAGTAAAGTATGTTCCCTTGTCAAAGTTCAGTAAACTCTGGTGATGAAGCTTTCCATTTCTATATGTAGACTTGTTCAATTTATTGCCACATTTTTGGTCTTTTTCCGTTTTCATTTGCTTTTGGAACCCATTCAAATGAAAGTGATAAATTTTGTTGTGATACGCAGTGAGAATTTTCACCAGAAACCGCACACAAAATGAAACAAAGCCAACCAAAATACGCATAAAAAATAGTTGCACGTAATTTAGTACAAAACAACAACCCAACAATAACAATAACGGCAATGACAACTGCTACGGCTACGGCATTGCCAACGGCTACCTGAACGGTAGGTAAATGCGAGTCGACAATAAAAAAAAGTGAAAAACTTAATGCAAATGCGTTGAGTTTGTTACTGTCGTGGGCCAAGTGCATGAGAAATATACAAAAACCAAAATTAGAGTCTACGAAGTGGACATTGAAACCGAAAGTGCATAATTAATTTCGCTTTTCATCGTCGAAGTCCCCAATGAGAAATGCTAAACACGCGCCAGCCCCTTTCATTATTTCATTAGCACGTTGCGTTTTCAAGTGTCATTAAAGTTTTAGCAGATATGAGAAACACTTAGCCAAAGTGCTAACCGTCTAGTTGCTGGTTGGTGGTGCGTTGTGGCAACAGGCTATTGGCAAACTGGGCGTATGCGTAATATTTATATGCGAGTGTATTTTGTCTAAAAATAATATGGACAAGTGCTAGATTGAATAAAAATCGTATATTTCAAACTGTCAAAGGCAATTTAAGCTGAAACGCAAACAGAAACGCACACAAATATCCATTTACACACACACCCACACACACACATTGTGGCAGGCACCAGACCAAGCAACAAAAACAACACCCAAAGCTACAAACTGATGTGCGGTTTTGGTTTCATGGCTTACGGTTTTGATTGCTGCCATCGCTCAATTGATTTTCCACTAATGCCATCGATTGGCACAACCGAAATAAAAGTGAAATGCAAAGTATTAAAAATACACACGCACACACACTCACACCCACGCTCACAGACATTGGCAAGCTGAAACTTAAACATCAAAATAAACAATTTGTCATGGTTGTATTAAAAAAAAAACAATAGAAGAGAAAAAAGCAAAATTAAACTGGAAACAAGTCCATCATTTCACATAAAATTGAATCGCATCGGTTTCGGATTCGCAATCGGAAATAACAATACTCGAACACTCATTCAATTTAGGCCAAAACATTTAAATTTAAATAGGATTAGTTGCGGTTGTGTTAAATAGTGGAATGAGCTCCAATTTTATGTATGTTTAGTTGAGTGAAAAGTGAAAATCAGCATAAGAAGCATTAATATAAAATTTGAATTATATCTAAGCAGCACACAAAATTCGTTTTCAAATAAAACCCAAAGTTCTGCAAATAGAATTAAATAGTGCAGCGAAAGAGAGAAACAAGAAACAAAGATACCTATCGTCATTTAGAAAGCTGCCAAAAATTGTTGCCAGATTGTTTAAATTGATATGGCACAATTCTCATAAATCTTCTGGCCGACAGCTGAATCAACTTATAGATGCCATTCAATACTCTTGGCACTAGGCATGCTGATTTCATTGCCAAATGTGTAACAGGTGTATTCAATATTGTTACTAGGGTATTTAACCTTCTTCATCTTGGTTGGCTTTCTTCACAAGTGTGTTTATGTCTGCTTGCGGAATCTTACGCCCACATATTTACTACCAATGGCTGGCCACAGTTTTGTGGGCGTGTTTCGTTGGACAGAGGCTTGAGGGGGCGAATCTGAACTTTACCTCAAAGCACATAAATGTCAAATGCAACTACAATAATAATTCATTTCAATGAAAAACGGACTGCATTTGATCTGTGTGCAGCCGTTCGCTTTCTCCCTTTCTCTCTCTCTCTCTCTCTCTGTGCCTCCCTTTTCACTGTGTGGAATTTCCATTCCCATACATAATTTTGTATCATTCTCCTGTGCAATTATTAATTAGCAGATTTTAAAGCAATTCATTTGCATATTTTGTGCAAGTTGTTAATATTTAAACAGTCATATTTGATTGCACCATGTTGTGCATTTTGTATGAAGCCCACAGAAGCTCATAAATGCTTAATAGATTTATTATTTGAATTTAGCCTTATTATAAATACTTAATTTCAACGCTTGACAAGCAGACAAGTTGCATTTAAATTTTAAATTTCTGCATGCTATTCGATTTCTTTCAAGACAGAACTTAATATAATAATTTAAGTGATTTTTCAGTGGAGTTGCAGTTGAGCTTACTCCTTAGTGCTTTCTCGGTTAATTAGCGTTAGTCAACATTGAAAAACCGCAGAGAAACGTGTGCCGTGTGAGAAATTAACGCAATAAGAAAATGAGAAAAATCTGTGCTAATTTGAAACTTGAAATCACAACTAATGAAGATTTAAGCAGCTGCATCTGTGCCAAATGAATGTGTCTGTGGCAGCCACTGTCAGTGCTAGTGCTAGTGCTAGTGCTGGTCCTGCTGTTGCAGTTGTAGTTGTTGCTGGGTTTTGCGGCTCAACTGCAATTCTCAAATGAAAACAAAACGCACACGAAGCGGAGCCCAAGGAGCACGATGGCTCCTGGCGGGGGACCAGAGCTCGCTTTCAGCTTCAGCTTCAGCTTGCAGTGGCAAATGCATTATTAATAAATGAAAACGCTGCGCGTGTAGATTGCAATTTATGCAAGAGTGTGTGTGTTTGTGTGTGTGGTTGTACTGGTACAGTTCATGGACAATAAGATGTCCTGCTCGATGTTGTCAGTGCAAGCGAGCAGCGAGCGCGGCCATCAGCTTGTGCGTCGTTGCTTTCCGGTGTGAATTAGCGTCGAGTGCCACATGCAATTTCCTGTTGTTGTAAATTGCAGGAGCAGCACGAGAGCAACAACAGTACCAGCAGTTGCAGTTGCAGTCAGAGCAACAGCAGTTCTTGTGCTGCCTTTAATTGCCGAACATGGCGCTGTTTTATGGTCGATGCTTTAAATTGAACGCGTTGCGAGCACTTAACACACACTCAGCGCCAGTTTTGGGCAACTTTTAGTGGCCTCGTTCTCGTGATGTTGATGTTGCTCTGCATCAGCATTCAATTTGCTTGGTTTTTAGCAAATGTAACAGCAGAAAAGAGCTCGAACTTGAGCTGGAGCTGGCACTGGAGCACACAAAGCTCAACTAGCTGCGGAAATTTGCTCAGTTACTTTTGTGCAATCCCCAAATCCCAGTTCAATTTTATCTATGTATCCATCTGAAACTACTTGGCAAATAGCAGCGGCAGCAGTACCATCAGCAGGAGCATCAGCATCACCAGAAATGACAGCAGCGGAGCAGGAGAAGCAGTAGCTTTGGCTTTGATTCGCCTGCTCGTGTCTCACATCTGTATCTGTATCTGTATTTGTATTCGTAAATGTATCTCTAGCTGGATCTATGTGTATCTGTGATTGTGTGTACAGTTTCAATGAAATTGTTGACGTAAATGGACAACAAAGCCCGGCACTCAGTTGCATTTTTCTTTGGCCTTCCAATGGCATCCCTTTCCTTTTTGGCATTGCCTTGGTCGGTTCGTCGTGTTATAACTGTTTCTGTCCTTTGGCCGTTGTCGCTTCACGAAAATGCATGCTTCGTTTAATGGCAACGGGACTGAAATTCATGTTTATTGCATTTTGCATGCTGGCAAATAAACGCCGACCCTTTTGATTGTATAAAATGTGCAAAATGAAAAAAAAAATTGTATATATATAGAAGAAGAGTCTCTCTAGTCTCAATGCTCTCTCGGCTCAATTCAAAAGCTAGCGCTTGCTTAATTTTTTGATTTTTTTATTTTCCTTTTTGCTTTTTGCCAGCCCCCCAAAGAGTTAGCTGACCACAAAGCCGCAGCTGCAGTGCCTTGAAATTTACCTTAGCTTGGGCAAATAGACTTGATTGGCTAGCTGCTGGACGTGCAATGGGAGGGCGAACGGATACAGCAATGCCAACTGCAAGTTGAAGCTGACCTCTACGCTCCAGTAGCAATAGCATCCATCCATCTATAGTGCTCGTAATTAGTGCATGCTATGTGCAATTCAATGTGAATACGACTACCTGGTTTTATGTGAGGAAGATCTCTCTGTATATACTATATGTGAACGGGAAGCGCGCTTTTGTTTACTTGGATTAATGGTTGCTACTCACCAAATGTGGCAGATGTGAAGGGTCGTCATTCAAGCGTTCTTCATGCCAAGCTTTTTATTTAGTAGTGCACTTTATAGCCAGCTGTGGCCAGACCGAATGCAAATGTCTAAATTTCTGCATCAGCAATAGGAAAAGTTATTGCATAGAAAGGTGAATAGCATATGGCAAATGGCTGTTTAGTACGGTGCGTATACGCAATGCATCTCCATGCCTCTCAATTAAGCCTGCTGGTGCCAACCGGCAACTGTCTAATGCAGCTTACAGGCACACCCAATCGATTTGTATTCCTGCTTCATTCCTTTTATCTTCAGTAAGCAATTTACTCAGTTACTAGCAAGCTATTTGCGTGTATCGTCGCTGAGTTACAATCTGCCATATTCCCTTCACTTACCAACATGTTTCCTTTTTATCATCATCATCATCATGATCATCGCCGTCGACTTCAGCTCGTTGTCGTAGTCGCAGTCACTTTTCTTTAGCTGCATCGAATGCACATTTTCAGGCCATCCCCAGGGACAAAATGATTCACAAAGCGAGCGTTTCTCGCACAGTTTGCCTTATTCACTTGCATACACTTGTGAGCACGATAATAAGACGCCTTTTGTGTGTGCCGCCAGTGAATTTATTTAGCATTCGCTCAACTCTAAAGCTCACAATCATATCTCTTTCAAATGTATATGTGTATAGGAAGTAGATATGCAAAATATTGCTTAAACTGCAGAACACTTTTTCTTTGTTTTAAATGCAGCCAACAGTTGTTTAAAATATAGTTTGTATAGTTCTTGAGTGCAGAACAGCATTAAAGAATATATTTGTCTGTGCCTGCATTTTAATTGCAAACTAGTAGTTGGATGTTCGAACAAACTACATATGAATTTTTAGGAAATTTAGTCTACTTTGATTTTGAAATTGATGTGGTCTATTTAGTAGGCTGAAGGGAACATACATACATGTACTCAATTGCAAAGAGACAATAATAAAATTCAGCTCAACATGCTAAAAGAATCTATTAGTTCAATTAACATTGAGCAATTGCAAATCGACCTTTTGATCGTTTGAACAAGATCTCTGCACAATATTCATCTGTTGTGTAATAATAAATACTCCAATTACTACCTATGTATATAGCTTGTTGTGGGCAGGCAATGTTGTGAGACGTTCAAAGGACGCATCGCAATACGCAATTTCATCGATGAAGAGGATGAGAAAATGGACTGGCAGCTGGATTTTACTTTTTACTACAATTATGGAAACCATGGAATATTGAAGCCGGAATTACGCATTACACTTTCTCATTTCCTTGTGATAAAAGGGAAAATGTTTCCTTTGCTGTGGCAGGTCAGCAACTGCACAAGAAGCTAAAGAAAATGCCACAACAGCAGCGACAGTAGAAGGAGGAGGCTTAAGGGAGCAATAAAATTCATTTTAAATGTAGTTTGACAAAGGATATTGAGCGCCTTTCATATGGAGAATACACCTCAAGCACAATTAAAAATGGAATGGATAAAACGCTTGCGAAAGTCAAATTATTTTCGATTGTTATCCTTGGTCGAGAGGACTCGTAAAATATGGCATTGAGCAAGAATTGTTAACATGGGAATTTGGGCTGATAAGCTCGCTTGGAAATCAACTTGTTTTGTTTGATGGCTCTGCCATTAAGCTGCGGCTTTTATGTATTATAATTTAGAATTTTACGATTTGACTTGATATTAAAATACGCTTACGCTTACGAATAAGCTGAGCACCAAGGGAAATAACCAAAAACATTGATCAAGAACTGGAACAGAACTGAAATTGCCATGAATATTGTTATCGGTCAGTTATTCCCAAATTTGCCATGAAATATAATAGTTATAATATATTTTTTGAACAGTTTAAACTTTGTCTCCTACTGCTGAACAAACTATCGAGTTTCAAGCTAATTTATATAAAGCAACGAGTGAAATAAAAGTAAAAAATGCTGCTGGAAGCAGTAGAAATGCAGATAAATCCATTGAAATGCCAAGAAATAACTCAATAAAAGCCATTGGATGAATGACAAGAAGTTGGCAAACTTTAAGATATACTATAAATGCCCTTCGATTTCAGAACAATAAATTAACAAGGCACGCGGCGGATGCAGGCGAGCAGAAACAAAGGAAGGAAGTGCAGAGTAAAAGCGCAGCCAAGGAATTTAATTTGAAGCGTTGTCATTAAAGAAAATGCTAAAGAGCATTTCACAAATTGCTAAGAATAGCGCATTCATGAGCAGAACAAAACTTTGTGTTTTTGCTGCTCCTGCTGCACTCGCATATTCAATGGAGTTGAACAAGCAAATAAATTCGATGTTGCTACCAAAAAAGCATTCAATCAGGCCACAGTGGGGACTCTAAACTCGCGATGGGAAGCATGGGAACAGTGTAAAAGCTAGGACATGGACTGGGCGAAATAGTGAGCAGTTAAAAGTCAAATGGCGCGCACAAGAGCAATAACAATGAGCACTGTTAGCAACAACAGCGAGAGTGACAACAAAAGCAGCTGCTGTCCCGTTCGGCTATACTACTCCCATTCCCATTCCGAATCTCAATCCCATTCCTATTGCCAAAAGCCATACCCATACCCGAAGCCGGACATAGATCCGTTGGTCCTTTGGGCCATTGGGGACATTACACAAAATCGCTTGTAATCAATCAGCAGCAAATTAAATTTCCAAGCGGCGGCAGCGCAGATTAAGTATGAAATTGTACGCCGCATTGCAGTCGCATGGGGAAATCCTTATTGCAGCAATCTCTGTTTCTGTATGTGTGTGTTACATTACTGCCGTTGTTGTTGTTGATATCTAGTGGCAAACGAACATCTAAATGCCGAAGAGCAGTTCGCCTCATTTAGCGCATCTAAATTCAGCTAGAAAATTAATAACTTTAGCCAACGTGCCGCTGCCGCTGCCTCTGTCGCTGCTCTGCTACTGCTACGTCAGCTGACAGCCATTTCTCACACGCTGCCATAGACGTCACCATGGCGGCCATCATTGGGAGCACCGAGGCGCTCAAGTGTGTGCGTGAGCTGAAAAATTTTTATTGCATACATTTCAGCAGTCAGCATAATTTCTCACTTCTGCCACGAGTCGAGCTCAACTGAGTTGAGCTCGCTGTGAGTTGAGCTGTGCGTGAAGTTTATTAGGCGCCGGCACGCACCACAAAATGTCGTCAGTCCACACTTCTCTCCAGCTGCCGCTCGTCAGACAGTTTGTGGCTCAATTTTGACAAATTTCATATGGCACACGTCGCATTGATGTGGGTTATTTCCAATGGGCGAACACAGTTTTGGATAGATTTTTGGACTCAAAGCGATTAGCTCAACATCATTTTAAGAAAATCTAATTGAATGACAAAATCGCAATGTGAAATTTTAAATATTTAAAATTTAAATTGTAATTAAAAAATTGTAATAAAAATAATGATATTTTATCTCTAATGAAATAGTATGTCTAGTATAGTCCACACATTAGCCAACTTTGGTTTCATTGTATTTTTTGTGGTTCAATAGAGCAAAACGCGTACTCTTTGGGCTAGTGCCCTGTGCCTAAAGATTGAAGCATAAACCGCTTATTTTACGCCGTGCTACTTAAGCATTCACGCCCATACTGAGCCTATAAGTTCCTGGAAAAATCTTTCGCACTGTTAAATATTTTTTGCCTGCCTCTTTGCAGAGATGATGAATTGTGCTGATGACTCATTTGGGAGCATTTTTATTCATTTTTTCTCTCTTCTTTTGTTTTGCAATATTGTTTATATACATTTTCGTTTTTTTCCGCTCACACTTGCTTGCCTCGTATTTTGTTATCCGTTTTGGGGCTTGCTTTGGGTCTTTGCTGTCAGCTGGCTCAGTTTATTGGGTAATTAGTCTAATTAACGCGCAGCTTTCAAAGGCTTCAAATGAACCTGACTCTTATTACGCACTCCACTAATTAAATGTTAGTATTTGTGCTTTTTATTTTAATCCATTATACGATGAGTTTCGCAGCTGTTGAATTGAAAAATACAAACCTTTTCTCTTCGGTGGGGCATGCCATTTAGCCTGGCCTGAATTCAAGCTAAATCAAAAGGCAACTTGGGTGCTTGAACTGTGTTCGCTGTGCCCTATGACAATGGCAATGACAGTGGGTTGGGTAAGGAAGTCATGGAGAGGTACAGAGTCGAGTCCAGTGAGTAATATAAACCAAAAGGCTTGATTTCTTTCAAAATAGTTTCCCAGTACTTGAGAGAGGGAGATTGAAAAAGAGACATCGAGTCGAACTTGGCTATCCGGTTGCTGAACAATGCAGAAACTAATAAAACTTTATTTGCAGCGCCATATACGACACACACAAACCTACACACACACATTTGGTGAGTAGTGAGTGCAACTAAAAAACTAGAAGAAGCCGTAAAACATACTACAACTGCAACTTCGACTCCAACTCGACACTAAATCAAAAGTTAAGGAAAGCAGCTCAATGTCCAGAGCAAGCACTTCGACTCCTGCCTGCAGTAGAAACGTGAGAAAGTAGTGCTAAGAATTTATGCACTCCCCGCATGCCAACACACGGACACACTTGTACACACACATACACAGTCAGGTAGAGCGGAAGTTCGTGGCCCATAATGGCTGAAATCTGAATTATGCGGCAAAAGGTAAGGCAATGTGAACGAAGGGCGCCAATGGAAGATTCAGAAGCGAATGGAAATGACAAGCGGACATCCGACATCAGGTCAAAAATCAGCATGCTAAGCACTTTGGTGCCAACTCCTGCAACTTCTGCAACTCTTGAGTGGAGCCGAGCCTCCTTCTGACCAGCATTTGGACAGTTTAAGGCTTGACTTGCCGTCTCCCTTCGGCCATCAAGTTTATCAATTATGCAAATGGCAAATTTAACACCTCAGCAACGTGCCACACATACGACTACGACTGCGACTGCAGTAAAACAGCGGAGGACGATGACCAGCAGCCTTGTTGACTCCTCGCTGGTTTGCCCATAAATCTCGGACAAGCGAATTGCAGCGAAGCCAAACCGAAAGCCACTGCAATGAATTTAAACTACTTTGAAGCTCGCGAATTTTTAAACACCTGCCCGACAGTCGCCAGTCGCGAGTCGCCTGTCGCTCGTTGCTTAATTTTACAACGCTTGCCGTCCGGATATCACGGCAAAGTGGATTTTTCCGTCAAACATAAAAGCAAAGTTCGCACTCGCAATTAAGGGGAAGGGCGGGGGCAAGGCCAAGCCGTTATACTCGGTAATATGGTGAATACTCAAACTGCAGTTTTTTATGCGAAAATGAAACACAAATGCCCGACGGCCTATTAATTTAAATGTGAGACCGAACGAGCAATTTACAAAAAAATAACGAAATGAATGAAACAACACGAGTCATTTTTATAGCCAGCAAAAAATAAGCTGGAAGCAGCAGCATTTGCTGTTTTCCTTATTTTAACCATAATTCTTGAACGCTTTCTGCTTGCATAAGCATTTGTTATACTCAGGCAAATACAGCACATATATATATACATATATATGAATTATACTCCAAGCTAAGCCCAATCACATGCGATATCTTGCCAAATGACAGACTTGGACTGCGTCTCTGACTCCAAATGCCGTCAGATGGTGCTGCTGTTTCTGCTGCGCTCAGCATAAAATGCCTTTGCTTATAATATTAAAATAGCCGGAAGCGGAAATTCGAAACGCCATTGCATGTGTGTTGAACTCGTATAAATAATCCTTCTCTCTCATACTCACTTACCGTCTATATGCTTTTGCATATTTGATTCTCTAACGCAGCCCCCTTGCATGTCACAAAGTATTTGATAAAAGTTGCATGCAACCGCCGCAGGCTACTTGGACTGCGTCCACCTCTCCAAGAGTTGCTCAAAACACAAACATATACACAGGGAATCAGAGTTATTGTTGTTTATTTTCAGACTGTAACAAATTATAAGTGCCGCATGTCGAAGGCTTCCTACCTTTCCTTCCTTTTGAGGGTGGTTGGCAACTTTAAATGTTGCCATCTTGTTTGCATAACAAACACGTGTAGAGCCTCAAAAAATAAACAGCAAGTAAATCGTTTCACGTTCACCTCGTCCATTTGTTGTTTTATAATGAGCAGAGCCCGGCGGGAAAAGAGAGTAGGGGAAAAGAGAAAAGGGCACGAGGCAGAGGTGCCTCAGCGGGTAGTAGGCAGCAAGTTCAATGACTTTTTATTGGTCAACCAGACGGGAAGCGTGCTGGGCTAGCTTTGTCGTAATGGAGCCATGTTTTTCCAAGGCATGCAAGCAAGTACGCTTTGCATTTGCAACTAGCTTAGAGTCCAGGCAAGGTCATTACAAATGTCAAAAGCTACCTAGCGACCTCTGAGCTGTGCTGTGACATTGATGTTGAATTGATGCCAAGCGTGTCAATTATGTTGCATTGCGACATGTATTCTGCAAATGTGTGCCACATATATACACACACACCCACAAGCCCACACCCACACACATACGCGAATGCATATGCAGATATGGGCTGCACCCTGGAGACGCTCATTAGTTGCCAACGCAACTGAGTGAGTGCGGAATACAAGTATTCCCAATGTGAGGATGTACCTACAATATCCTGTTCATTAAAATTAATGATTTCGATTTAGCCTACCCACACACACAAACACACAGAGAGACACAGATATGAACTTGCAAGGTTGACACACTCAACTTGACTCTAATGAGAATTGGATATTATCTAACAAATGCAAGTAGATATAAGCATAAATGCATCCGGCGTAAGCAAATAGTTGCATTATATATCATTCAGTCAAGCTCTGGGTGCGCTGCTAAGTATTTGATGCCAAATGTTCAAATGTTCACTTTGACATGGCCTGCATTTGCAATTATGCTAATTGATTCAAGCATTAATTTAATTAACATTACTTACATTTCAGTTGAACTCGCTGGGAGCCAATTTCTTTTCACAAACAATTCAATTGCAATCACATTAAAAAGAAAGTAATTTTACGCATATGGCTTAGAGGAAAGTATGCCAATTTCAATAAGAGTTGAATTAACAGAATTTCAATTATTAATTATCAAAATTGTTAACTACAAGAAATCTAAGTTAGTATAAACTATAAGCTTGAAGTTGCGTTCACTTGAAGCGCATGTTTTCATTGGCGTAAGAGACCAGAGTTGTAAGACATAATCGACTGTAGAACATGGAAAGTTCTTGCACATTTCCACTTTGATGCTATGCAACAGTTAAGCAGACTAACGGTAAAAGTGATTAAACTTATACTGCATTTTGTTCAAAGTTGCCAGCATCTTGCCACAAAATAAAAGAGTTAAGTTTAATTAAATCTCACACTTTTAAATTACGTATTTTTCAACTCCATTGATATACTTTCAATGATTTAGAGGTCATTTAGAAATCGCTTTTTACACCACTATTAATAATTGCTACTAATGTGGCTTAGCTTGTTTAATTGGGATATCAATATAATTGAATTTCTAGATATTGTGGTAAGAAAAGTTTTGTGTTTTCCGGCTGAAATAATTTATATAAATGCATATGGCATATCTAACCGGAAAAAGGCTAAGTTGGCAACACTGGCGCTGGTTGCTTCAAAGTTTGATCAAATTAAGAAATACTTTTGAATTTGTATGTGTGCGCTAGAAATTAAAAAGTACTTCCGCATTACCGCAGTTAAGTGAAAGTTCTATCCAAAGCCCTCTGCATATGTGGCTAACTTTTTTAATTATGCCAGGCAAAATGAAAATGCAACTTACTCTTATACTTGCACTTTTTTTTCGACCTTCAGTGCCTGTCCACAAGTGCTACTTGTGTCCGAGAGCGAGTGTGCGACTCTGCCTGTGTGTGTGTGTACGTGTAAAGGTGAAGGATGCCTTACGCTTTGAGTGCATTACAGCGTTTGGGACGTGATGATGCACTTGCGTTGCGTTTCCAACATTGATGATAACTTTTTTCACCACTTGCGCTCAATACACAAATGTGCAATAAAATATGAGCAAAAATATTTCTTCAATGGGATGTCGGAGCAGCACGTAAATGGCTTTTGGCTTTATTTTATGGCGTGCAGCTGTGGTTGTTCTTGTTGCCGATGTTGTCCTTGTTGTTGTTCATGTTATTTTGCCTTCGCCAATGCTGTGCACGGTTGCATCATCAATTATGCTTATCAAAGCACAGAAAAGGGGTAAACTTTGGCCACTGACCAACACTGCACAGCCCTTTGGCCTCCGTCCCGTTCAGCTTGTCGAACAGGCAGAAATGGACAGCAACGGGCAGCGAGTGCAACTGATTTGAGTGCACTCGACAGGTAATAAATATGAAGTGCTAAACACGAGATACGCGCATTTTTCTGCCGCAAAAGTTTTGTTTTGTTTCCCCTCTCCCTCCCCAATCCCGTTCTCTGGCTGCAACAACGAAACATTGTAGCCGCATATTGCAAAAGCTTTTAAACAATTGCTCTGTTTGGTTTGAGGGCAGAGAAAGTGGTAGGCTGATGGGGGCACTCGATGTTTTCCAATCAATTACCACAAATGCTCAGTCCTGTGAAATGACACGCCCACGTGGCATAGATTTCCACAAATGCACAATAATTTCTGGCAGCAAAGAACATGACAGCGACAGCTTAATGCCACCTTCACTTCTGTGACTTACCCCTCATTTTTTGACCCCGCAAGTGCTATGTCGACTATGTCCACGAAGCGTATGCGCAATGTGCGCGCCATTTGAATGATTGTTTTGCGTTCTGTTTGTTTGCACGGCCCTCGCCGTGCACTTGCCATGTATCTGTGTGTATTTGTGTTTGTGTGTGTACCAGTGTGTTGATTACAGTTATTTCAAGTTATTTACAATTTATTGTGTGCACTTTTGGCATTACAACTTTGATTGATGTGCCGAGGCAATGCAATTGCAATCGAATGTTCCGATTGCCACAATGCCACGCTGCCACATGCTACCAAGACGACGCCTCGTTTCTTGCGAAGCCTTTTCCATAAGTTTTGGATAAGTTTGATTAAACTCGACAGTTGCTTATACAGTTTGCATAAAGGATTTCATGATTGAAATGCACTTTCGTGTTGGGCTTAAGCATAAATTATTAGAAAGTCTTTCACTAAAAGTAGATCTCAATTATCTATTATAACATTTATTTTATACTATTACAATACCTAACTCGCAGATGCCATCTTGTTCACTAATATTGAATCAATGTCGAATTTTAACCCATGGTAAGCAAACTCCTCTCCAAATTAACGATCCCAGGGTGTATCGAAGAATTTGTGATAAGCTGATGCTAATGCGTTCTATGGCAATTTTATGAAATTATTAATTTTTGACACATTTCCATGGTGGCAAAGACAAAAATGTTGCAGTAGCCGAGAGACGTCTAAAATTAAATTGTTTTTCCTTTACCTACATAAATTTCATAATCATTTTTGATGGCTCCCATGCATTGGCAGTACACGTAATATTATATCATTAAAGTTAATGCATTGGAAAATTCGATTACTTACAATTTTCAAAATGTCGCACAAATTGAAGCGAATGGTCTGAGTTGTCGTGTATAATTGAACTGCAAGCAAGTTTGACTTTAATACACATACTGTTGAAATGCTTATTAGGCTGATGATTTAGGGCACAGGACACAGGTTAAAATTAGTTAGCTATTTGCGTGTTCATAGTGTAGTTAACGTGTCAAACTTTTTAATCAAAATAGCAAATCGAAAATAGAAATCGCAAAGTTTTCAATCTTTCAAATGTCGAAGTATTTCGACACACTCAACTCGGAGCTGTCAACAGCCAATTTCGGCATTTCGGCTGCTTGTGCAAAAATAGAGAGAAAACTGGAAACGGAAAGCAATTGCAGCAAGTCGCAGTATTTATACTCTTCTGTAATGTAACGTTAAATCTATGTCATTAGGATCCTTGTTAAACTATATAGATTGTGTTGCATGCCAAGCCATTGTATTGATCATATAATAAAACAGTTATTGGATTTCAAAATTTGTTCATGCTGAAGTTAATCTAAAATATTTTATCAATTTATTGGCTTGTCTGCAGCATATAAAATCCTCTTGCAGGGTATATAAGTTTCTTGGCAGAAAACCGGCCGCTTTATGTCCAAGTTGCGAAGAGCTCAGTGAGTATGTGTGTGTGTGTGTGAGTGTGTATTTTATGTGGGAGTGTGTGTACAGTATAATTTCTTGTTGAAATTTCCCCATTACTTTTGCAGTTGAATGTTTTACTTTTACGCTCTTTGCTGGCTGCTACTGCTGGCCCCGCCTGGCACTTGTGCATGGAAAATTTACTCGAGGTTCATTTGATTTGCCCGAAACTTTAGTGGCCACAAAAGTTTGCTTCTTGGCTATGGCAGCAGCAGAAACAGCAGCTGCGGCGTTCAATGCATTTGATTTTGTACGCGATCCAAAGTTTTCCTTTAAGGAATGTGAATTGGAGGTAGGACGGTTTGGGGCGCAAGTTGGGGCTTGTGTGTGCTTAAGTGCAACATGTTTGCTGATGAAATGAACGGCGGCTCGTTGAATAAAATGTTGACAGCAAGCAAACTGCCAAAGCTTTCTGAAGAATGTCGAAATATAATTGGCGCGTAGTTGAAAAATGCTTCTTATAACTGGCCTGTGTTTGTGTGTGTGTGTGTGAGTATGTGCGTTCTGTGTGTCTGCCTTGTTCCAACAATGGCGTCCAATTATAGCGCAAGTATAGCACAATGGCCGTCGATTTGACGTCATTTTGAGAGCCTCAATTGCCGCCAGCTGCCTGATTGGCGGTCACGAAGTCATCATCGACACGAAATTGTAGCCTACTTTTTGGCAATATGCCTTTCTCCAGCCACCCGACAAAGAAATGAAAGACTTGGGCTATTTTTAGTTATTTAAATTACATTTATTTTCTCATGATAATCACTTGGTTTATTTCAATGCATTCCATATTGGTTTGGTTTCAATGCAATCTCAATTAATCATTGTATGGCTATTCCGTTTTTGGTTTCTTTATTTTCGTTCATCATTTACTTTTCTTGTTGTGAACAGTGTGTGTTATTTGTAATTTTGTTAAATTCATATTCATTTGAAATTGTTTTTAAAGTTAAATTTTACAGTTATGCACAGGAGCATTTACATTGAAAACTTTTTAAATGATTTTTTCCCTCGACTTCGATCTCGCCCTCATCCATATGGTTGAATGTTATTTGTTGTTGTTGTTGTTTTTTCGAATAAAGTACATACTTATATTAATTTCTGGCTTTATTATTTTGCATGTTTTCCATTAATTAGTTAATGGCTATTATCGGCCATTTCAATATGCTTTAATTAAAATATTTACAGTGGAAATGCTTAACAGTGGAAACCAAACGAATATTTGTTCATTTCATTTCATCCTTTGTATGTTGTTTAAGTTTTATTTATTTATATATCAAATAAAATTAAAAGTGCTGGCTTTAAATGGGCTTTAGGCATAGTACACATACACGTTCACATCAAGGAAACTGACATTTGGTATTATTGGATTTCTTTTTGTTTTGTTTTGGAATGAATTCGGGTTTGTTTTTATATTATTGTAATAATTACTTTTATTATTATTATTATTATTATTATTAATTTCTTCGTATTTTGCTTTTCACACTAATGAATCTATTCAAATATCATGAAATTTTTAACAGTTGTTTATTATGGCTTAAATAGGTTTTGTTGTTGTTTTCTTCGTATGGCAATGAATGTACTTGTTTTTTGTTTATTTATTTATTTATGTTGAGTCTTTTTATAATTTTTTTTTTGTTGTAAACTTTTTAACACACAAATATGTTTTTTATTTGGGAATTTATTTAAAGTCTATATGGGTGTTTTTGTTTATGAAAAACAGTCGAGAAATTGTACATGTTGGATTACGTAGATGTTTATCTAATCTTCAGGTGTTTTTGAATTGAATGAAGTTAGGAAATGTCATCGAACTGGCGTCTCTAAATTTGTATGTTTTCTAACTGTTTTCATTTGCTATTTGTATTTCTAGTTGAGGTTAAGCAGCAACATCTAAAGTAAGCCTCTTTGCATGTCCTTCTGATTTGGCTAATTGCTGAAACTTATGCTAGATTCATGGCTATAGCTACGATCTGTCTGGGCTCCTCACCACTTTGTTTGTCTGTTGTTAATGTTTCACTTGGGCAATTTATTACAACTTGCAAATGACAGCTGTCCGCTCTCCTAATACCCCTACTTGCGCAAAGCTGCTGCTATTTTTTTCAGTTTTTCATTCAGTCATTTGTGTCTGTTTTGGTTGTAGTGTGCTATTATGTTTTTTATGTATTTACACTTAATATAAATAATTTCCCATTTTTTCTTTGCTGTGTTTGTCGTGTGTGCTATGCCATTTGCAATACAATCTATTTACAAACTTAATAACGCATTTATTTACTATAGGTTTCTCCCATAATATTGTTGTTGACTTTTGCTCTTTTTGTCCAATTGTTTTTTTGTTCATCTCTAATGTTTTGTTTTATTCAATTGAAAACTGGTAACAGTTGCAATAACGATTGGTATGGACTCAAATTGGCTACTTATGCAAAATGTTCATATATGATTATATATATTCATACGAGTACGCATATATGTCTGAATGCATGTGGTCGCAAGTTTGATCCTTCGAGATTATATCTGACAGCGATGCAAACATTTGCTTAAGTCCTGAAAACATATTGAATGCCAATCAAGTTGTTGCAGCGAATGGCCATTGATTGTTTATGTTTTTGGCAATGCAAAGCATTAACTATGTATAATGCAATTTAATTAAAATGCGTAAATCAATATTCAAAAATCAAAGTAAATTTCCAACAAATTGTTTACCTTGAGTTGCACATGTGAAAGATATAAAAAAACTGTACAAAATTTTGTTAAATGACATGAAACTAAACTTAAATTAAGACTTATCAGTATCTAAACTTGCTGCTCTTAAACTCTTTAATGTTTTTGTTGTTGTTGTAAATGCCTTGCATACATACACATACATTGAATAGATTGTGATTCGATTTAATATGATTTTTACACAGTTTCTATTGGTCTTAGACTAAGATTTATGCTAGTTTCTGTTGCGATTTCTTTTATGTTTTTATCTTTTGTTAATAAATTAATTATTTGTATGTATAAGTATTATATAATTTTTTGTTATTTTCCATTTATTTATTTAAATTCTAACATTGAAATAGCTTAAATAGGATTTTGTGTTATCATCATACGAGTACTTTACTAAATTTCCATTTTTGTTTCGCTTGCGCCATGATTTTGTATCTGATTTAGGGTTCTTAGGTCAAGAAAATGCGTCTGCAGCAGGAAATTAAAAGAAACCAAGAAAACCATTAACGTTACGAGTTAGATATGATATATGAAGAGAAGGGGGAGAGAGAGTGCAAGGTATGGGAAAAGTACTTACCTAACCACGACCGTATTTAGCAGGAGACAGGGCGCCAACATCGACCTAAATATGTGCGTAATGCGATCGGCCGAAGAGGTTTTGCGACGTGAGATTGCCGCCATATTGTCGCCTGCAAGTGACAGTGAAAATATATAAATAGAAAAGTATATATATAAATTTTTAAATATAAATTTGAAATAGAATTTGTATAGCATTATGCGGGACAGACTGCAGCGCCCATTTTCATTATCATTTTAATAAGCTGCAGGCGTTGCGCCGTTTACACAATTTGCATATTTTCATTTACACTTCTTATCGTTTGGCATCAAGTGCGCGGGATGGCTATTTAAATGCTAAAATCACAAGAAATTCAATTTAGCCGCGAGGTGGCCATGCAAATTGCATGCAACTGTAACGCCCTTGCTTTAGCCCTTCCCGTTGCATTCACACTTGGCCAACCCGTCATCATCGAGTGCAATGCCGTAGCGTAGGGTTTTCTTTGCAATTTTCGCGCTAATGCAAAATTTGCAACAGCAGCTGTTTAATCCACCCAGCAAGCATTACAATCGCTGCGAGATTCTCACCTTTTGATACGAAGACATAAATGCTAGCTGGCTCGGTGTTGCTGGCAGAGCAGGTGTAGTTGCCGGAGTCGGTGATTTGGGGCTCTCGGATGATAAGACGACTCTGTGTGCGTGGCCCCGGTGTGGTCTCAATGGAGATGTCCCGCCTGGAGTCATAGTAGTTGATGAGACGATCGTTCTTCTGCCAGTACACGTACTGCGGTGGTGTTGGACTCTGTTGGAAAGAGACAGATGGCCAGATAGCAGGAGAAGTGAGTTGAATAAATGATATGCAAATATAACGCATACGCAGAGTTGTATGCCTTTAAATGCAAATTGGTTTCATAACTGCAACACAGCATTTTTTCAGTGGCTCTGATTGAGTTGTGTGTGGCATGTTGCATGTGGCATGTGCCATGCAGTATTGGGCACGCGGAATGCGGCAAACGCATCAGGCTTTTTTACTTACCTTCTCAATAATGCAAACCAAATTGATTGTTGAGCCCATGTCGACATGTAGTTCACCGGAACCAAGTATGAATGCCTCGGGCACAACCACTTGAAGATTCACAAAGTGAGAAATGATACCAGTCGGTGTCGAGACCTGTTTAACGAAACGAGAAAATTTAGCAATTCAGTCCGAGTGGAGTACAGATCGAAGTAAGTAGTACGAGCTCGAATTTGATTCATACTCCCATTCGCATTCGTATTCGTTTATGCATTCGTCGTAATCAACTCGAATGTTAATGCATCAGTAAACTCCGAGTTTGAAGGCGCCAGAGTCAATCTTAGTTCCTTTCCCCATCTCCTAGCCCACTCCATTCTCGTCTGCTGCTCTCGACAGCCAGAAACGTTGCACTCATTGAAATGCAAATCAAACAATTTCAATTTGGCACGCAAAATGAAACAAAAACGAGTATTTTCTATATAAGTGGAAAAGTGCTCGGCGCTTCCTACACGTTTCATTCCGAAATATCCGGCGGACAGCAGCTTCAACGGCCAGGCACAGCAATTGCAACTGCAATCCTGAAGGAAAAATAATCATTTTGGCATATTTGCATGCAGTGCTCGTAGCCCGACTATCCGGCTATCCAACTTTCCGACAGTACGACTGTACGACCATCCAACTGCCAGGCACGCTGACTAACTCTATATAACGCTGGTATGTGGACTCTCCATATTGAAATTGCATGCAAACAATTTTGAAATTGAAGCTACGTTTTTGAAGCTGCCTTAGTCCTTATCCTCTGTTCAGCTGCTTAGCTTGTAAGTATGAATCCCGGCCAGCCGCAGTTGCAGCGCAAGTTGTCTTATGGACTGCCCCAAGTAGCACTTGTGTGGCTGCTGCACAAACAGAGTTACTGTCAAGTGTCCATTTCAGGCGATTCTGCAACATTGTTGCTTTTCGGTTAGTTGTCTTCCTGCTTCCATCTTGTCACTGACGCAGTTTGATTGTTTTCTTTCCATTTCTCGTTCTTTTTTTCTTTTATGTTTGTGTGGGAAATACGCCCCAAAAGCATAGCAAACGTATATCTGCATGACTTTCGGCTTTGGCTGTTGTCTATTGGGTTACTTTTGCATTACTTGGAACGCATGTCAGCACACACACATCCTTAGTTACTGGGGCGTGTGTGCAAGTCACTGGCTAAATTTGTCAATGTCCAGTTTATCTGGCAGCCTTGGCGTCTGCGCTTGACAGCCACATGGTTTCGGCTGGCCGACCAGCCTGTCAACGTCAGCGAGCATGTGGCACGGCAGACGGCACATGGCACACGGCACAGGGCACTCGGCACACGGCCCATGGCATTTGGAGTAACCAGTTGTAGATGTGCAGAAACCCAGTAGGCGCCTTAAATCGTAGCCTTTGCATATTTATACGTTTGTATATGTGTGTACGAGTAGTAAAAATGCATTTGCATATTACAATTAAATCATGCGCCGTGTAAAAATCGACAGTGATGTGAAATCAGCGAAACTGTAAAGCCCCAAAAACCTCAATATTGCGTATACGATGCATATACACAATAAGGACGCCCCAAACGGAGCATATGCAAATGCACTTTAGTTCATTTCAACTGCATTGCATGCATAAAATATGGAGTTGCCAAGCCCCGCTATCTACCCTCCAACTCTTCCCCACGGTTCCCACACTTACCTGGCACTCGTACATGCCATGATCCCGGCGTTGCACAAACTTTATCTGCAGCGTCCACATGTTGGAGCCAGGCGTGTGCAGTATCGCGAAACGCTCGTCGTTTGTATAGAGCTGGGCGCCGGAGGATAATATATGCCAGTCCCGTCGGCGTATCCAAGAAATTTGATTCTGTTGCAAGGTATGAAATAATGAAATACAAAAATACACACACATGCGCGTTTTATCGATTTCATAGTGCCTAAAGAGAATACATACTGTTAAACATGCAAACAGCAAACAGCAAACGAATTTTTTTTTTAAATGAGATTTCTATTTATTTTTGGATCCAAAAGGAATCGTTCAGTTTAAACCTCTGAACTTAACCTAATGTGTATATAACAGGTATATGAGACCAAGTAGTTTCTTAATTATTTAGTACAAGAGGAGAAATTTGTCTATTTATTATTTACTTAATGTGTAATGTATTATATAATCCTCCGGGTAGGGAGATCGCTGGGGTGTACCCTCTTCAGCCTTCGGAGGGAGATGGGATTAGCTAGCATGTTTGCCAGTCGGTTAGGGTGGATCACAAGCCTGTCGGCATAACGGCTACTATGAAAGTTGATTTGATCCCCAAGAAGGGTAACTTTCAGATCTCTTTCGATGACCTTGTTCGTCACGTACCAGGGGAGCCCAGATGCGTGACGTGCAGCTCTCGACTGGACCACTCGGAGCCTATTGAGCTGGGATTTGGCGGCAGTTCCCCACACCTGGATGGCATAACTCCACGTTGGAGCAAGTATGGCTCTGATTAGAAGAGACTTAGAGCTCATTTGTAGCTTACTGGAGTGGAAGAGCCAGTCGAGCTTTTTTAGTTTCGCCAGGGACTTAAATTTGACCGACGTGATGTGGGCCCTCCAGGTCAGTCTCCGATCCAGGTGTACGCCTAGGTAGCAGTGCGATGTGACGTTGATGATAGGGTTTCCATCGAAAGTCAGACCTGTGCAAATTCCGGGCCGCAGGGAAAAAGTTACACAGGCTGACTTTGAGGAGTTAATGGCCACATTCCATTTGGCAGTCCATTCTTCAACTGCATGCAGCCATTCCTGGACTGCATTGGTGGCAGTTTGCAGTGAGGAATGAGACGCCAGCATGGCGGTGTCATCGGCGTAGGTGGCCAGGAGCAACTGAGCCGGGGGAATTTCGGTGTTGTTGGCGGGAGATGGTAAGTCGGCAGTGTACAGGGTGTACAGGAAGGGCCCAAGAACACTTCCCTGTGGAACTCCAGCGTGTATCTCTTCCAGGCTGGACCGAGCATCACGCACTGCAACGTCGAATGTCCGATGAGAGGTGAAGGATCTCAGGATCGCATAGTAGGGAGCAGGAAGGAGAGCTTTCATCTTAAATAGAAGGCCCTCATGCCACACCCTGTCAAACGCTTGCTTCACGTCTAGAAAGACGCCGACCGTGTAGAGTTTGTGCTCGAAGCCATGCGTCACCTGGTTTACCAGTCGATGTATTTGTTCAGGGCAGCCATGGGACTTCCTGAAACCAAATTGGTGACGAGGTAAGTGGTTCACTACTTGCGGCAATTCCATCAGACGGGCTAGGAGTATTCTCTCAAAGATCTTGGAGAAAGTAGATAGCAAACTGATTGGGCGATATGCATCAATCTGCGTTGGCGGCTTTCCGGCTTTAGGTATCATGATGATACGTGCACGCTTCCATTGCCTTGGAAAGTGCCCTAGTCTTAGCATGGCATTAAATATTTTTACGAGAGCTAGGACTCCTTTGCGTGGCAGAGACTTCGCAGCACGGTTGTCGATGCCATCGTAGCCAGGGGTTTTCTTGATTTGCAGCGCCTTCAGCTGCATCATGACTTCCTGCGGTGTGGTATGCCTAATGGGGCGAGCCGGTGCAGTCGGAGAGTCCAGGAAGTTATTGATGGCTACGCGGTTTGAGTCATCAGTTAGGTTGAAGGGCGTGAAGGTGGAGATCAGGTGCGAAGCAAATGCCCTCGCTTTTTCATCGTCCGTCTTGAGCCAGAGGCCACTGTGACTCAGGACGGGTGATTGAAACAACGGCTGTCTCTTAATTCCTCTTGTGAGCCTCCATAACGAGAAATTGCTGTTGTTGTCTGGGCCAGTACCCTCCAGCAGGGTATCCAGATTTTCTCGTCGGGTCCTGGCTAACAAACGGTGCAGTCTGTTGGTGGTGCTAGAGTATAGCTGCTTGATGCTAAGATCTCCTGTTGCGATGTACTGTCTCCTGAGGCGCCTTTTGTGGGAGAGCAGCTCCCTAGCCTCCAAGGTCAAGATGGGAGCCCTCCTTGCGGTCGTGTGGCGAGCTTGGTGTGGGGGTGGTGTGGCCCTCCGTGCTGCTTCCGCGATTGTAGCTGCGAGGTAGTCTACATACGCTTCCAGACTATTGCAGGTGTCAATGGGGATGTTGAGATCTACTGTGGCCTCGATGTACTCCTTGAAGGCCACAGTATTTGCAGTAGGTGACAGCATTTTTGTGACACCTTTGAATAGCTGGGCGTCTTCATCCAGCTCAAACAGTAGGGGGAGATGGTCAGAAGACAGTTCTGTTAGTAATTGGACGTTGATTTCTTGCTGTCTGAATCCTTTGGAGATCCCGAAATCGATGGCACTTGGAGTGGCACTTGCTCTGTAGGGATAGCAGGTAGCTTCTCCAGTTGCAACGATGTCGATACCTTCGCCCGCCAGAGCAGAGAACAGCACCCTGCCTCTACTGCACATTCTGTAGTTTCCCCACCATCTGTGCTTTGCGTTCCAATCACCTGCCGCAAGGAACTTTGTGCCAAATTGAGCGATGATCAGCTCAACGTCAGCTTCCGTCCACCTGAGGTTAGGAGGGCAGTATACTGAGGCAATGTTAAAGGTACCCCTGCTTGCCGTCAGCTGGATAACTGCTGCCTGGATGTGATTTTCCGACAGGGTGGAGAAATGTTGATGGGAGATGAGTGATCTGATAAGGATCGCCGCACCTCCGCGTTGGCTGTCATCCGGGTGGTTGGCAGTGTGGAGGGTAAAGCCAGGAACTTTGAAGGTGGACCGGGAAACGAAATGGGTTTCCGACAGCAGGAGAATGTCAATTTCGTGAAGCTCGATGAAGGCGAGAATCTCATTGGTCTTCGAGGAGGCCCCATTGGCATTCCAAGCTGCTACCTTAAGAGGACCCATTTTGAGCAGCAGAGGGGAGAGTGCGAGTTTGCAGGAGAAGTTGCATTAGCGTTTCAACTAGTGACATCATCCTGTCAAGCCTAGTAAACAGCTGCTCCAGCTTGGACTCTAGGTTAGCGCTTGCATGGGGGACAGTAGCGGCAGGCTTGGCGACGGGCTGACTTCCTCTGACAATATTTGCGAATGAAGGCTTTCCAGACATGTGGGCTGGTGGACTGGGTTGATGTGCTCCTCTTGCAGGACCAGAAACAGAGGGTTCATTGACCTTCCGTTGGTGTTTGCGGTTAGAAGCTTCTAGCAGGTACTTTTTGCAGCCTTTAAAGTTGGCTGCATGGGGGCCGCCACAGTGAAAGCAGAATCTGGCGTCGTCCTGTTCCAGCTTACACTCTGCAGTGGGGTGATTGTCTCCGCATTCCCTGCATATATAGTGCCGAGAACAATATGCCTTGGTATGACCATAACCTTGGCACCTGTGGCATTGTATCGGCTCCGATTGCTTACGGGGTTTCTCCCATGTTACTCTGTGCCTGCAGACAACCGGTATGCCCTTTACTTGGTTGTTGTTCTCCGCCTTTTTGAGGTCAATGAACCTCATGTTAAGAGGAAGAGAGGTTGCCTTGTTGCGCGGGGTATAAATACGTACAACGTTGTGTCCTTCGTTCTGGAGGGTTGCGATGATATCCTCCGATGGGACTCCGTGGTGAATATTGCGCATGACTATTTTGTAGGGTCGGTCCTCCGGTAGCTGATGGTGATGAAATAGGGATCCTTTGTCAAGAAAGTGCCGGGCCACCAGCCTGTAGCTATCAGGGGTGTTGCACTGAACAGCGCAGTCTCCCGAATTTAGGGCCTTGACTGTATAGGAGTCTCCCACAAGGGCGTCCAGTTCGCTGCGAAAAGCTGTGAAGTTCACCACATTGGGAAACATCATTCTAGGCACCTTAGAGTGACGATTTGGTTTCGGGGCGGCTGGTACTGTTTGGTGAGCACCATTCAGCTGTTGTTTTGGTCCTGCTTTCCTTGCGGCACGGTTGTGGGCGGTTTTCGAGGAGCATGGCTCGTCGTCGTCACTCGAAGATACTTCGTCCAGGACCATATCTTCCTCGTCGCTTAGGACTTGGAAGCGATTGGCAGAGATTTTTGCCGGCTTATCAGATGCCACCTTTTTTATCATTTTAGGGGAGAGGACTGCGCCTGCTCTCTTTTTGATTCCTCCATTTCTTGATTTAAAGGAGACATCCTGCCAGCCGGTGACAGATTGAGGCTTCGCGATTGAGCTGACAGATGCACTGTTGTGGGTTGTACTGGCAGCAGTAGAGCATACGTTGCCGCTCAAGGAGGAAGTGAAGATGTACGCAGACGAGATAGTCGAGCTGGTGGAGGTCAGTGTGAAGGTCGAACCGCAGTAGGTGTTTGGAGGACTGGTAGTAGCGAAGGCTGGAACTTCACATTGCCAGCTCTTCTTCATTTGCTCCCGTATCTCCTTTGGGCCCGCGCCAGCAATTAGCTTCATCGACTCGTAATCGATGGATTTATGCTGTGGACCGTTATCCATTTTCAAAAAATGTTTAGCGACGACTCGAACCAGCTAGAAGCTTAAAGTTCTAGCGGCAGAGCATCTAAGACACGATCCAGATAGAGCTTAAAGATCACGCCTTGTAAGTAGTAGTGTACCGTTGACACGAACCAGCCGGGGCTTAAAGCTCTTACAGCTTTAAGCTCTCACAGCTGATCGCCTCGTGAAGTTTTTCAGTGAGGCTTGAGCCAGCCTCACCAAAGTAAAGAAAAGCGACGCTGGCCAGTAAAAGTCGCCACACTTTCACCTGCCAACACTTAGTTTGATTATGTTATCGTTTATTACACTTTGTGCCACAGTTGTGGACTTGCCCGTAAGTTTTTTAAACTAAACTGTGTCACTGCACCAAAAACGCGTCCGGCTTAAATAACTTCGGCCTAACAAGTGAGCAAACGAATGAAATGTTAATTGGGAGAGCGCACAAAAGTATGCAATATAAAATTGTTAACTTGGTATGTGGTTAACGACCATGCAATTAGCGAAACATATTGTCATCCAAAGGCCGCCATTTTATAGCTAAAGTGATTATAAAAAGAACTTCAACAGGCTGTCTGTGTCGGTGTGCCTGTACATATGTATGTGTGGGTCGATCAACCATACCACAACTACATATAGAAATAAATTAAAATGTCGCATAACATAACTGGCTGGTCGCGGCGTGTTGAGGTCAAAATGAGTCGTTATTTAATTGCAATTTAATAGCCAATCAGCTGACCTCTGACCCCTTGGATGAATAGCATGCAGTTGCTGGTGTTGCCGTTGCTGATGAGTCGTTTCGCATTGCATTGAATGAAGTCGTTTGTCTCGGGCTCTGTTTACACTATTGAAATTAACTAATGAAGAGTATTGCAATGCATCTGTGCTTTGGTCTTGGCTTTGATTAATTGATATTTTGGCACATGCCTGGCTCAATTATGGCCTCATCCGTTGCGTTGTGTTGCGTGTCACATTTAGAGCATTTAATTGCTTGTTAGCAAACGCTGAATGTCAAACAAAGTGTACACAATGTCATGCTGAAACGTTTTCTGGCTTTCAGCTGCAAATTAAGCTCGTATTTGTAGTTCGTGCTCAAGTCCGCCAAACAAATTGGGCTTTTGCGTGCTTTCCCCATCATTTTCCACAAGAAATAAACTAAACTGCAAAATAAGCATGGACTAAAAAGCAAAGTGATTCAACTAAAATGCTATATAATTAAACAAAATTTAGCTCTAGCTCCAAATGAAAATCGAAATGAAAATGCATTTAAAATGGCTTCAGCTGGAGCTCAAAACTGTACCAGCAATTGTAGCTTTAGCTAAAGTGAAATAAATTCAATTTTCAGTGACTAAACAGAATGTTTTTCCATTTGCCTGGCAAGCGGAATATGCCAGACATTGCGATGTGAAGCCATAGTGCGGTGGCGGCCATTGTTGCATGCAGGAAAACAACTAGGATGACTACGAATACGGCTACTACGTTTAATACAAGTGCTCAAGGAATGGGGCAAAGCCGCGTACACTATGCGGCACAATTAGAGAGACAAAAACAAACCCAATTTACACCCACTCTATCCACGCCAGAGACCTTGCAGACCAGAAAGGCGGTGCCACCCAGCTGGACGGTCGTATTATGCGCCATCAGCTGTTGGAAGAGAACAAAGAAATAGAGAGAAAAGACAAGACAAAAAGTTAAAAGTTCATTTTTTATGTGTTGCCTGCAAAAAAATAGAAATAAAGGAATGGAAAATAGCATAAAAAGCGAACATTCAAGCCAAATGCGAGCCACGTCGCACAATTAGTCAGCAAAACAGGAGGACGCCATGTAAAATATATTAGGATACGCTCGATCTAAGGCAATATCTACATGGCGGGGAGGCAATTGCGGTTGTGGCGTGCCTCTGCTATTTGTGTAATTAGATTGGAAGACGAAGTCGACGCGAAGCCGAAGCCGAAGCCAGTGGGAATGAAATATAAATAAGCACTAAAGATTAATTAGACGTGGCTCGTCTTCATGTCGTATGGTAATTAGCATTATCCTGGCCCACTATTTGCATGTCCTTCGTGCGTTTTTCGCTTCCCATTTCTGGGTGCCATCAAATTAACATATTGATAAACTAAAAGTTTATTCTTCACTTTCACTCCGGCCAACATCATCGCCTCGCCAAATGTCCTTCTGTTGCCACTCGGCCTGGATAAAAGTGCACTTGGCACACGTAGTTGCTGCAATGTAGCTAAAGAACGGCAAATGGCTGCTTTGAAGTCAATTCAATTTGAATTTAAAATACACTTCATTGCACTTCGTTGATGCATCCAGCATCCAGTAGCGAGAATGTTGGCCCTGTCTATTTGAGCAATCTGTCAGGCTGGCATTTGACATTTGGGTCGACTTACCTCGCTATCCTCGAACATAGGGCTGTCACTGGAATCGAGATTATTATCCAATTTTGAGTCTGCATTTATACCGCCGCGCATCCATAGCTTCTTCCAATCGTTATCTGTGAGTATTGACTTTTGGTCTGTAATCAAAGAGAAGACGACGAGAATGTAAGACAAAACACAAAAGACGGACCAATAAGCTGTAATCACAAATTGCGTTAAAGGTCACTCGAGGCACTCAGCTGTGTTTGAGTTTAAGATTGAGAGTTGTGTGTTGGGTTTGAGTTAGAGTTGGCCAACACAATCAGCAAATGCAGGCTGGCAGCCACTCCCAATGCACCCTCAATAAATTGTAGCTAACCATTTGTAAAGACTGCAATTGCATTGCCAAATATCCGTGTTCGCTCACCTGCTACCCCAGTCTAAAGAACACGATACTGTTGAAATAATAAAGCATTTGATTGACATCACAAACTCAGCGTGTTATTTACGATTATTGCCTCGACATGGCATTTATTGATTTCACTTGTCGCTTGTCATACACACAGACACAGACACAGACACAGACAGACACGCACACACCCTTAACCCCCAGCAGAGTACACATACTTGAGAACATCCTCAGCAGTACACACAATAAAGTAAAGACAAAATGCTGTTCAGTGTCCTTGTCTATATTGTTGATCACGCAAGGTCCGTTCTCTCCCTCTCTCTCTGGTATAGCATACTCCAATAATTACATTAACCAAGTTCAAGCAAACTTGAGCTTTTAATTAATAATTTTATTTGATTTAACAATATATTGTGTTAAAAAGTTTGACAATTTCCTCGAAATACTCCCAAGAGGTTGCTATAGCATTTTTATGTTTGTTATTTTCAAAATAAATTGTTATTTCTTTGAATTTGTGGTCATAAAATGGGAATCCTTTGAGGAAAGAGACCCGTGGTGTCAAGTCCTGAAAGGTATGTTGAACTTTCGTCAACAAGAGAAATACTTTGGGTGCGTAATACTTGGGCACGGCTTGGTAATTAAAATCAATAAAAATAAAGGAAACGTTCAATTTGTGTGAGCCAACAGAATTAACCACAAGAATGACGCACCCAGTTAAATATCAAATAGCAAATCAAGCTCAAATCCAACTTCGATTAGCTTGATTGAAATGTAGACAAAGCAAAGTGGACTAGGAGCTCATGCTAGTTATGAAGAGTAAATTTGCTAGTCGAGAGTATCTGGCTGTCTTAGTAGTTGTCAAGTACTCGGGCACATAGCGCATCGTCGCTGTGCTCTGCTAGTCCATTAGTTTACAATTTCAAAGAGAAGGGCCAGTAAGGCAATTTATTAAGTATACGCCCCATGCTAATTTTAATCAGGCAACTAAAATGCTCAAGTCTATGTATACGTTAATTAGCAAACTTTGATTGCCCTGGCAACCCTGCTGAGCGGCCAGTCAGCCCTGAAGCTAAAATTGAATTTACGCCACCTTTAACTTAAAATACAAGTATACGTGCAATACAGTTTTAATGCGCTGCGTGCTCAAGCAGCTGGAATATGACTAACCAAACGATTGGCTCTTTATCGCGGGCTATATTATTAACTCAGTAACTCAGTAGTAGTATTTGTAGAGTGAAACGTGCAGCTGTGAGCTGTAAAATGAAATTTAATCAATCAATCAATCAGCGGTGCGTAATGCAGGAAAACTTTCAAGCAGCCAACACATGAGTTTGGCCTTGAGCGTCATCCCCTCGTACTTCCTCCCCACAGACTATATACTACATACCATACAGACATGCTTCCGCCCTACGCTAGGGCAATTTGTTTGTGTGAAAAATCGAAGCAAGTAGAAACAGAAAATGCGCAGTGTCTACAGCAACTACTTGCTCTACTCATCCTACTATTTCCATCCTGTCTACCATCCAGTTCCCATCCTCTATCCTTCCTGTGAGCCATAAAACACAGCGAAGCGAGTTCGCCTCGCACTTTTATTGCCTCGTAAATTTTTATAGTTCATACTTTAGGCATGCGTATGCAATCCGAATCCCTATAACCAAACCCAAGCCCAAACCACATACTTGATTCCCTGTGTGTGTTGTGCCATGTCTGTGTTAACGTCTTTGCAGCTGTCCTGCACTTGTATTTGTTATTGAAAATATATTTTTATATTTGTGTTTGTATTCGTATTTGTATTTGTATTTGTTGAGTACATGCGCATTGTCCTTTGTTAGCGTCGTATAATTTATGCGCCTGATTTGGCCGCTGACGTCAAAGTTTTTGGTCACGCTGCATTGAGTTTAAATTCGCTGAGATTCGTGTTTGGTCGCCCGTGTAGTATTTATCTGTGCCAGGATATTAAAAGCATACAGACAATAACAACGCGCCATTAATAACAAACAAAATATGCCAACAGCACAACAAAGGCAGCCACTCAAACACTTTATGATGGGTCAGGTCGATTTTTTGTGGTCAAACAAACAAATAGAGAAGAGCAACAAAACAAAAAGAAAGAAATATATGTATAAATAAATACGAATATATGTATATGTTATCGCTATAAACATATAATTCTGAAGTGAGAAGACAAAAATATAAATTCTTTATCTTTTGCATTTGTATGCATGACAGCAACAGAGACGACACACACACACAGACACACACACACATTCACACATGCACGCGCAACTGACAAGTCAAAATATATTGCGCATGTTAAGAGGAATGTAAATGCTCAGACAAAAACACAAATACAAACACAAAAGCCAACGTTTTGCCCCGCCCAGCGCCAAGTAACGTCTAAGGTCAAGTGGCTGCCTCCAACATGACTCTCAATGTGTGTGTGTGTGCGTGGGTGTGTGTAAGTCTAAATGCGATAATAGTAAAAAAACACGCACAACTAATAAAATGGCTAAAGTCGCGTATTTCAACGCGTTGCTCAGCTTTCTATGCTTTTGGCTGCTTTTGGCCAGTTTCTACGTGCGCATGTCAGTTGCCAGCGGCTTAGGCGTGTGAATTATATTATGCCTGAAAGTAGGCAACAGTAATAAAACTTGTGCAAAAAGCAATAGAAAATGGTGACCGCCCAGCGACGCCTTCCAGCCGACAACAGTCGACCGGCCACCCGCATCCGGATGTATTGCAAAAATAGCAAAAGCTAAAGAAAAAATATTGTTGAAGTCGCTTTTCGTTTTTCATTTAATTTCCCTTCACTCTCTCTGTCTCCCTTCTTGACTCGGCCCCACTAAAAAGCGATAAATAATGAAGTCAGCAAGTGCTAGTGGCGTGGCTTGCATGTTTATTATTAATAATAAATATTTCTTGTCAATCTTGCGAGCGTTTAAGTTGTATGACCTCTTGACACGATACATGGCCATGGCTGCTGTTGTCGTTGCCCTGCTGCGTACATGTCATGTTAATTTATCTGTATTTTACTCGTCCGCAAAACACTTTTTCACTTTACTGGCATCCCTCGTTGCTTGTCTGCTTTGTCTACTCTGCAACCCATTGACACCCCACGGCGTATGCGTAATATTTTAATGCGCTGCCAATATGTTGGCGTTGTCTGCCACCAGCTTAGCTCGAAAGCTGCTTAAGTCGATGCTTCTTTGGCAGCGTGGCCAAAGTGCTTAGCAGTTTTTAAGCTGCCTGGCTGCCTGGCTGCCTGACTGCCTCAGTTGGAGTCGCGTCGCAGTCGCAGTTGCTGCTGTCGCCACTTGCTCGGTTATAACCTGAGCTCAACCCCGTAAGCTAAAGATCGCGCGTCTAGCGTTACAAATGCCATGAGCTTAATATTAAAACCACTAAGAAAATTTGCAAAATTACTGAAATTTTACGACGCATTAGAAGAGCATCTCGGCAACAACAGGAACGGCAAACTCATTTGCACTTGAAACATGAGCGCGAACGCAAATACGAGTGGAAGCCAAAGGCGAAAGAGCACAAGAAAGAAAAAACAAAACAAAATATTGCAAATGTGAGTTGTTTATTTGCACATGTGTGAGTTTTGTCTCTTTAGTGTGTATAGTGTGCGTGTGAAGCTGCCCTTGCGACCTTGAAGTAAATATGCAGAGAGACATACAGTTGGACGGACAGACAGAGAGTCGGACCGAGGGAAGCACAGAGGAGTTGACACGTGTATTTTAGCTGCTCTTGTTGCCTGCCAGCTGGAAAGCGCTTAGCTGACTTTACTCTTTTTGTTTTTATTTTTTTATTTTTTTATTTCCACTTTGGGCGCTTGCCATAAGTCAACGCATAGAGAGAATTTGAATCATTCCTGACATTTGTTGCCAGCTAAAATATTTGCCACATAAAGTCGAACTCCAGAGTTTTTTACAAAACAAAATAAAACATTTAGTTTGCCTTTGATATCATTCTAAGAATTATTTCCATAACTCGCAACGCACTTTAAAAGTCAATTTAAAAAGTTTGTCTTTCATTCTTGCTTCTTGTTGTCTTTTTTTTTTGCGGCTGCTGCTGTCGCTGTTTTTGTAAAGATTTTTTTAGACCACAAGGCGTGGCAATAAATTTTCAATTTCTGCGCTGTCACGCGAGCTGCACTCACTCGCCGAGCTCGCTCAGTTCCCGGAGGCTGCGTAATGAGTGGCCCGCGACCCGATAAGGTGTCGCCGTTTGCTATGTTGATAATTTATGCGTAACGCGTTTGTCCGGCCAACAACAACAACAAGTAAAAGACAGAAAAAATGAAGAAGTGGCAACACACTCTAACTCCGCGTTGGGCTTTTAGGTCAAAACCAAAGCCACAAGGGCAGCAGTAACAGTAGCAGTAGCCCGAACACCACCGACAGCAGCAATAACAACAACAACAACAAAATCAACGAGTAGCGGTGGGGTCGCCCTTAACGCTAATCTCTCCCCTGTGTATTTTTCATTATCCTTATTATTTGTGAATGTTACGTGTTGGCCATAACTTAGAGGGGCTAACGATGCGTATACGTGACGCCGTAGAGCACTCTCGCACTCTCGCACTCCCACACACACATACACATTCACACAATAAACAATAGCGCTTGGGTGTGCCATGCTTTTAGGCGCCTTCGTCCATTTAAAGCAAATTAGCAGAAGGTCAAAAAAATGTACGATGCCGCGAGCTGTGAGCTGTGTGAACTGCAAGCACCAAGAGCTGCGAGCTGAGAGCATCGCGAAGGCTGCGAACTCTGATGAAAAATTAATAATTGTTTGCCAAGCAATTGCTGTTGCGGCTTTAAAATGTTTACCTGCATTGTTTGGCGCCAGCACTGTTCATAAAATGCTAAAAACTTGTGCCCAAATATAAAAGATACTCGAAAACGAAAACGGAAACGAAAATGTAAACTCGACAAAACTGAAACGGAGCCACTTGAGATCTCAGATGCTGCTTCCCAGTCTGCCTGTCAGCCTGGCAGTCTGGCAGTCTGGCAGTCCGTTTAGCTGTTTGCCAACGCATTCCATTTACAAAATGAATGGCAAACATTAAAGTATTCTATAATATTTCAACGTCTTCGTCGTCCTCGCTTTCCTATTAATATAAATACGTAGATTTTGAGTGAAAGTTGTAGCCGCAGGTGGATACTTAGCGCCGAAGTAGACTGGAATTTAACGCGCTGCCAGCATAATAAAATGTTCTAGCATAATAAATCCGTAAATTGGTAAAGTTACTTCTGCCCTCGCTGTCTGGGATTAGGCTTTTAATTGTGGGGCGGTGGCCCTTTAGGGCATTCAGTTTATTTTAGTTAAGCGAAGAGATCGTTGAATGCAAATAACAAAATAAACTGCTGCATACTTTGATGGGGAGCGTGAAAATTTCATTTGCCATTCTCAATTCAATTGCGAGGCCACTAAAACGGAAGCCCAACCCATTGGCAACAACACTCGACAATAGCATGGATTAACTAAATAAGTGCTGTAGTTGATGTTGTTGTTGTTGCTAACACTTACCTGGCTCCAATGTGGTGGCCAGCAGCAACGTTGGCAGGCAGAGCAGCAAAATGCGCAGTTCCATTAAATGCAGCGGCACATGCAGCAGCCGCTGTCGCAGCAGCCGTGGCAGCAACATTTGTGGCAACCCTCTGTTTACGTGTTGAAGCAACTCCTTCGACTGTGACTGCGACTTCCTCAACTTGTGCTGTGGCTTCTTCAACTACAACAACAACAACTAGAGCAGACAATGGCACATCGATGCCATGCGTTCCGTAGCGTTCTGATGATGTTGATGCTGTTGCTGTTGCTGTTGCCGCTCTTAGTGCTGCAGTTGTTGCTGTTGCTGTTGCTGGTACTGCTGATGTTGCTGTTCTGTTGCCTGCTTATTAGGGTTAATGGCTTTTTGAATGAACGCGCTGTTTCCTTTCAGCAATGGCGACGCTGTTCACAATAGCACAGCACACATATGCTATGCCTGCTTGCTTGTCTGCCTGATGCGCTGATAAATGATGCTGTTGCTTATGCTACTTCTACTTCGATGTGCAGCGCAGCCTTTTATTTATTTTTGTTTTGCTTTGTTGTCGCCTGTCAATGTATTGTTGTCGCTCTTGCCAGTTGCCAGTTGCGAGTCTCTCGGTGTGGTGCTCGTTTTCTATGGCCCCGCGACAGCGATACACACTACTTTCTATATGTATCAAATTTGCAGCTTGTTGTTCGCTTCGTTCTGCCACTTTCTTTTGCTATAAGTTGGCTAGTTTGTTCCTTCTGCTACTAGTGTTGGGCGCCAGGGCAAAACTTGCATGTTCTCCATCATTTTTCATGTCACTGCGCATTAGCACATTAAGCCACGAGTATGTATTGTTGCTATTGTGGGAATGTGGCTGCTGCCGTTGCTCCTTCTGTTCTTGTTGCTGTTGTTACTGCTTCTGCTGTTGCTATTGTGTGTCGCACAGCAAAAAATTAACACTCGCTTTTTATGAAATTACATTCAATTTGCTGTAGTGGCTCTTTTTGCTTTCAATGCCTTTGTTTTTTGTTGCTCTCCCACAACAACAACATTGACGACAACCGCGTCACGTCGATGATGAATCGCTTTCAATGTGTAATGTCTTTTCGAGTAGCAACTTTTTCCGGTCTGGCTGTTGTCTTGGGAGACCTTCTCTTTACTTTCTTAACGATTTCTGTAAATAAATGAATATAAGACAATTATTTTATAAGTATACTTCATATTAAATGTATTGTTATATTAAAATGCATTGGTAATAATTGAAATTAATTAAAGCAACTCATGTTCATATTAAATTTTTTTGCAATGAACTTTAAATATTATATATGAATTAATTAACTTGCTTATAGTATTTATTCTTGTTTTCGATATGAGAATCAATAGCGTTTTATGTGTAGCATTTACAGCTGTTTGGTAGAGACCTTAAGCTGGCAATTAACCCAATTCGAATGCGACAACAGCTTTCTGATGGCAACAACATTTTCCTAGAGTTGTTTGGTCCTTATGAGTCCGTTGAGCGGATTTGTTTTTGCTGAAATTAATTGAATTGCCAGCTGGTCTAAACGTCTAAACAACATTTCTATTGTAATTGGGCATCTTTGGACAGTTGCTCACAGATCGCAGCACATCGACGTCAATGTCGACGTCGACCTAATTGTGTATACAAACTGTAAGCTTTCCATTCATTTGCATACAAAATGGAATTTATTTATTGTACCAGCAAATTTGCCACATTATTTATAGGTCAACAAGAGAGCCATAGACACAGTTGCCACAGTTCATTTTATGCAAAATAGTCAACATCGTAGATGGATTCTTCAGTTCTACAGAGGTTCATTTCTTTGTTGTTTAATGAATAGCTCAACAATTGCTCTGGCCTTGTCTTCAGTCTTCTGTGTCCAGTTGCTTGGGGAGATGGTTTATGTGTGCTGTGAGTTCAGTTTGTTTTTCACAAATTTTTATTTATTTTTCCACACGCACGACCGAGTTTAGTATTTCGCATAAAAAACACAACTAGCAATTTTGGTCAAAAGTTTTCAGCAAACTCGTAATTTTTATCAGCGTTCTATGCTATTTTTTTATATATTCCGTTTATATGGTACTTATAAACAAGTGCGTGAGAGAGAGGACAAGAGCAAGTCTCAAGCCGCAGTTGACGTCAATGAACCCCAAATCGTTGTCTATAATTTAAGTGCTGTGACAAGCGACTAGACAGATACGGCTATATCACAAAAATTGCAAATTTTGCGGACACTTTTCATTTTAATTGCATAACACAATGAGAAGTGTATGCGTATGCGAGTGTGTGTGTGTGAGCAGCTTAAAAGTATAGCATGATATTTAATTAAGCTGCGCATCCAAAAGGCAACATTAGCAAATGTCATGCGGCAAGAATTTATGACACACTCGTGTGCAATTCATTTAAATTGATAAAAGCAACTGATGGCGAATGCAGGGCTTGTGGGTGGCTGGGCGGATCGGTGACTCTTACGATGAATTGTTGGAGTAGTGCAATTGTGCGGTGCTTGTAGTTGTTTGCTACTTTGCTTCTTTCGTATCAAATGCTGCAGTTTAGAGTAATTCGCTGGCAAATGTCATGCAAGAGGAATGCTATTTAATGTTTGCCAATGTCTCCATGCGCTCTTTCACTCTCTTTGTGTTTGTGTACAACACAACTATGCACTTAAATGCAGTCACGTATACACCCGCACACACACACACACACACACACAGTCATAGTCGTAGTCGTACATATTATTATCTTGACACAATGGTGCCATAAAACTTAAAGACCCCCACAGCAGTTGCTCACCCTGCTTGGAACTGGGCGACAAGGGCGACAAGGGCAAAAGCTCTACGAAGGACGTCGCAGCTGGCATCGCACCGCCTTCTACTTGCGGCTCTCCTTTGCCTCCAACTAGTACTGTTGCTGTTTCTGGTTCTTTTGCTGTACTTGTGCTCATTGTGCTTTCCTTTCATAGCTCTCACAGTGCATATGCACATTTGTTTGCATTTTGCTGGAAAGTCCCAAAAAGGAGAGGGGGCAGGGAGGCATCGGGGCATCGGGGCTGTCCTGCTGCAGGCTCCTCGGGCGCGTTGGAGGTTATATGGAAATTGTAATAAGTTGAAAACCAAAAAGCTGATGTCATGAGGTTAGTTGCTGTGGCTCAAGTTTCAAGCGACAATCATGTGCTTTTCTTTTGTGTTTTGTAGTTCCCTCTGCTGCTGTTGCTGTTGTTGTTGCTTTTGCTTTTCATGTGTTATTGTTGTTTGTTTTGTTGCTTGCTGACCTCATACTTCATTTTGTAGCTTTTGTTTGTCATGGCATGCGACTGTTGTTATTATTGTTGCTGTTGCTGTTGTTGCATAATGCACTGAGCTTGGGCCGTAGTCGGTTTCGTTGTCGTTGTCGCTGTTGCTGTCGGAAATGTAACGGCATGCCACATGGCACGCATACATACACACAAACACGTACACACACTAAGACAATCATAAATATTTCATATGCAACTGTGCGCCATATTACTGTTGACAGTAATTGAGAGGCCGTAGTAAATTATTTAAATGTTTATTTGGGGATTTGCAGATACATTTGGCGCGCTTATAAGAAACTGTAACTGTAGCTGAAAATGAAACCCGAAACAACAGTCAGCCTGTCTGCCAACTGCCAACTGGACCACAGGGCGTATGATGGATGCCCCCAATTGCATTGGGGAGTCGTTAGCTAAAGCCAAACAAATAGCTTTGCCTTATTTATATTTATTTCGCCAGCTTTCGCAGCAAATGCTTGTTGATTAAAAGCATGTGTTGTAGCAGCAAATTGCTAATGGTATTTGTGTTTGGTATTTGTGTGAGTGCGTGGTAACTTTTGGCTTAGGTAAGCCCGCACATGTGAGCCAAAAGTTTCTATTGTTAAATGCTGTTGCAGAACTTTCTCTGTTATCAATTTCATACCCGCAGGTGTTGGCTGGCTTTTTAATTAGCCATGCTAATACACGCAATTACAACAGTCGGTCAAATTAGATAACAAACGCTGCACACACATACACGTATACTGCGATTTGGCATTTGGGCCATGTTAAGGGCCTGTCATTAGCCATAAGTTAAATGCAAAATACAATTCGATTGCACCAATGCAACTTTGGCCAATGGGCCAATAAATAACATAACAATGTCCTCTCTGTGGCCTATATTGTGGATGCCCTCTTCCGCTCCTCCTCCTGCTCCCATTGCAAATGGGAAATTGCGCGTAACGCATTTTGATTGCACTTGAGTGCCAGCATAAAAATGCACATTATAGCAATTCACTTAAAGTGCTGACCAGTTGTTGTTGTTGTTCACGCTTTTGTAATGGGCTTGTCCCTACATATGTTGCTGCGTGTGTGTATTTGTATGTGTCAACTTACATCGCCCTCTCACGCTCCGCTTGCGTGCGCGATGCATATTTGCATTCACCTCTCCCCTCGCATGCTGCAGCCACGTAATTGTTTTGCGCACATTTCCGTTTCCGGTGCACTGCACTTCAATGACTTTAATTTGCGCCATTTTTATTCACAGTCTTTGGCCACACTTTTTATTCGTATTTTGAATAATTGAGCCATTGTTGTGCGGTGCGTACAAAATTGTCATGCATTTTGCATCAAAGCGACTTTAAGGCCGTCAACGGAAGTTAACAAGCGCAAAGTTTTCTTCACTTTAAGGTTGATCAACAAAAGAAAATATAATATTTAAAGCAGCAGAGTTTCGCTCTTTATTTGCGCCCATTTGCATAATATGCGCTGCTTTTATTGTGTCCTTTTTGTTCAGAAAAATAATACTGTTGCAAGCGCAGGGATTTCCAAAGAAAACTATTAGTTTTAAGAGGATTAAAAGCGCAGCCCAATTAAAACTAAATTGAAATCGTGCCATTAATGCTTTCTATTCTATTTGGCTTATGCTTCAAATCTTCATTTGTAAAACTATCATTTTCAATCGGAAATAACGAGAAAAAAAATAATGAAATAAATATAAAATGATTTGGAATGAATTCTCTTTGCTTCTGTTTCTCTCTCTTTTAAATCAATTGCTGACTTTATTTTTAAATTGCCTCTTCTATCAGACATGTTGCAGAGCATTAAATCACTGGTAGCCTCTGCCTCATTTGATAAACAACGTGATGCAGCTCTGCAGTGCACAATTAGTTGCTGTTGCCTGTGCTTGTCACGTTAAGTATACGCAGCGTGGACGAATTTTTAAGGAGGTTTAAGCTGCTTAAAATGGTCTGATGCCACGCATATGCATTTCTTACATACAACTTTACATCTTTTTGTTGACTGCGTGTGTGTGTGTGTGAGAGTGTGGTGAGCTGCAATGAATCCCTGCCAAGTTGTTAGCAGCGTGCAACAACGAGAAAAACAGGGATTCAAGAAAAAAACTTGCAAGTTTGCAAAAGTTTTTCAATTTAAGCCAGTTCTTACTCCTTCTATCCCTCCACACGGATTCAGCTCATGTTGCAGGCTATGTGTGTACAGCTGGTTGTGTGTATGTGTGTGTATATCGTGTATGTGTGGGTGTGCGTTACCAGGCGACGCTTGTTAATTTACTACTAAAAAGTACAATGGCATTTGAATTATTCGATGTCATTGCATGCCACAGACGGTTTGTTGAACTTGACTTGCGTCTTGCTAGAAAAATGTGGCGTGCTCGTTCTTAATTCAGCCATAGTCGCTTAACTGCAAAGGGTAGACGAAGGGCTTTAATTGACACAAGATTCGGGCAGATTGGGCCGCAATGGCCAAAACGTCAACAGCTCATTAAGTTTGCAGTTTACTTTGCAGGCCATTCAAAACGTTTCACCAAAATATTTAAGACGTTATTTGGTTAAGCTCAGCTCCCTTTATTGCCTCCCTGCGAGTCCTTATTTTCTCTCTCTGTGTGTGTGTGTGTGTATGCATAAAGTGAAATGGTGGCAGTAATAATAAAAATAAAACCATTCTCGGTGTTTATTTAAGTTTAGAAATTGTACAAATTTTCGTAAATTGTTTTGTGCTTTGCCACGCTTGTTACACCAAACGAAACTTTTTCACACATATACTCACACACACACATGTAGGGGTGTGTGTTGCCATATTTACACCCACTGCGCAGCCATGCCGTTGTTGCTGTTGTTTTTTTCCGTGACTGCAGTTTTAGTTTGGCAATTTTGCTTTTCCGTTTCGTTTTCCTTTTTTTTTCTTTTCAAATTTTTATAGCTTCTTGTTGTAGCTTTTTTTATATTATTTTATTTATTTTTTGTTGTGTGTGGCATATTTTTTTTGTTGTCGTTTTTGTTTTGTTCTTGCCTTGCTCGTTTTGTGCTTTGTTAGTTCCGTTTCCGCTCGGCGCAGGCCACTCGCACCACCTCTGACCCCCCCCCCCACCTTTGGGACTACGTGCACCACCTCGATATTCCATTTAGGCAGCTCGCTTTCTCGTTTTTATTTCATGCGGTGTTGTCAACTTATTTCGTGGACTCGCTGATTTATTTTCTAAACAATTAAAGTAAAACAACAACGTTCACATTCACAGTCACGTGAGGAGACCAAAAAAGAGAGAAGGCAACAGAATAAGAGATACGACAGGTACGTGGTGCAGCTTTATGAATTTTTCAGTTGAATTATTTACAGGAAAACGCAGGATAACAGTTTGCCGCGATGGCAGGTGAATTGAAAAGTAAAAACAGTGCAAATATTCTGCGCAAAACTTGCAACTGTAACATGAAAAATGTTTGCTAAATTGGCACTACATTTATCTGGAATGGCCAAAGTGTTGGCCGGATTACAGGAAAAACCAAAACTATATTTGCAGCTGCTGATGTTTGAACTGCTACAACTACATATGCCATTTAAGGTGTGCAACATTGAAGAGAATTTACAGCCCAGCATGACTAATAGTGCGAGACAGCACTGTGTGCTCGTACAAAATTAATTTCCACCTTTGTTCTCTCTTTTTTTTTCCCTTACCGTAGTCAACTAGCTCATAAATCCTGGCAGGTATTTCATTAAACTTGCGTCAGGCCCTGTCGCAGCGCATCGCCGCTCATAAATACACACAGTGCCAGTGACACGCCCTCCACACACACGTGTCGCTCAAACACACACATACATATACATACTAACTTATAGTCACCTATAAAGTCATGTAATCGTCTTCATAATTCCGCCAAGACAACCCAGCTGGCATAATGTTTAACGCGGCGCTGTGAACAATAAAGCACAGCAGCAAGAGAATATTACATACACCCACACATACACTCACACACACACACACATTTACAGGCACGTGAACTACTTCAAGAAAAACTACTGAAATTATGCGCATTTATCAAAGCAACAGCAGGAGAAAGCGGAAGGCGACTGCAACAACGAGTGCACACAAGCGCAATTATATGCACACACATACACACACGATAGAGAAGTAGAGTGCATGTAATTTTGTGTCAGGAATGGCAAACTTCACAGAGAGTGGGAGAGGTTGAAGTTTTGGCCGCAGAATTGGAGCTGCTGCAGCGGTTGCAGTTGCAGTTGCAGTTATAGTTGCCATTGCACTAACAATTGTTGTTGGAGTTGCCGTTGTCGTTGCCTGTTGTCGTTGTCGTTACCGTTGCCTTTGCTATTACGTTTACTGTTGCTGTTGCGTAATAATAACGCAAAGAATATTTCTCGCGTGGTAAATAAATCAGTGCTGCAGAGTTCCACAATTGTTGCAAGTCACTGCGGCGTATACTTGATATTCCTCATGCTTTCTTGCGTTTCGCGTTTTCTTAGCACGAAATAATCTTTATGGAAATTGTCGCCTTTTGCCGTATGTGTCATAAATGCATGAAATTAATTTTGCCACTGCGAGTCGAGTCTTTTCCCCCACTTTTCCATTTCCATTTCCTTTTTGGCCATACGCCCAGCACAGTGCTGTACTGCTAGCTCTGCTCGGCTTCGCATATGCATATTTTGATTGATTGTTTTCACTTTGCGGTAAAAGCTTTGGGCCAAGTTTTTGGGCCTGAGCTCTCTGGGCTCGCTCGGCTGAGTCACAGCTGCCATAGAAATGCATTTGAATTTACAATGTGTCAGCTCGAAGCACCATTAATATGCCTCTTCGTCGACTACTGAGTGTGCGGGTGTGAGTGTGTGTGAATGCGTGTGCCTGGTATGTATGAAGAGCCTAAATTATGCTACGCTTTTTGGCCTTTGGCGCATATTTATGATAGGCCGAGACTGGACCGGGGCCAGGTCAGAAGTTTGGCAATGCATAAATATATTTTCACACTCCCGGCCCAGCCCGGCCAGATAATAATGCCCTGAATTTACGATAAACGCTTTGCCCGCCGGATTTCTTTTTGTTTATGCGTAATATTTTCAAGGACAATACGCTGTGGCCGCATAATGTGAACCGGTTGCCATTAAAAAGGGTCCACTGCTCGAGACCCACCCAAACGCCACAAAGGTTGTCCGGCCACAAATGTTTCTCTTTCGTTTTCGTTTTCGTTCTCGTTTTCGATTAAGCGGCGGAAGTCTGTGGCAGTCGCTGGCGCTGGCTATGTAGTTGGAATTGGAGCTGGAGATGGGCAAAGTTGGCCATGTCCGCGGCCGAATCGCTGTTTGTGCGTGGTGGACATCATTGCCGCCATTAAGCCCTAATGACCGTAATAAATAATAATTTATTTCACCTGCAGGGCAAGAATCCGTTTTGCCTGCCCCAACGCTTGCATGCATGCGATGACGGGGGATTGGGGATGGGGGCGGATTTGAAGTGGCTCGCGGACGACAGCGCTGTGGTTGCCACTAAAAACAAAAGGTTATTGTTGCATACGGCAATATTAATTGTTTTTCTTTGCCTGCCAAGCGGACAGCCGGTCAGTTGTCTTCATCTGCGACCCCCTCGCCCCACTGCGCTTGTCGTCTGGCGGATTCGGCTGGATTTAAGTGGCATTTTATAGGCAGCCGCAGAGCCGCCAAGTACGTGCCAGGGTTTGGCAAGTGACAGGGTTTGGCAGCATGGCGAACCCTAAAATCTCGCTCGTTTAGATAAACTAAAGGCGGCTTCCTGCCGCTGTATTTTGGGTAATTACAAAACACACACACACACACAAGCACAGGATAAAGCTAACTTTTGGGTTACATTTTGGTTTCAGCTTTGGCTTTCGCTTAATGCATGCTTATTAAAATTTTGGCTGTCATTACAATAAAATGAACGGAAATTGGGTCTGTCCAGTCGCTTGTTGCGTTGCGTGCAGGTGTTGAGCGAAGTTAAAGCGATCCTTACCACACCTCCCTCTATCACTCATCTCATCGAATGCCCATTTAATTGCACGCTCGGCTTGTCCTTGGCTTTTGTCAAATTAAATTTGATGGCCATTTGACATGAGAAAATCATTTAATGAGCCGCATTATTTGCTCGCTTCCATTTGCCATTTGGTGTGAAATCAATAAAAGTAGCAGTAGCAATAAACAGAGTGCTCAAGGAGTGTCACAAGTGTGGCATTGAGTGTCAAGTGTGACAGTCGATGCAGCGTTCGAGTGACAAATTTAATTAAATCAAACAAGCATCACGATTTCCCACTCAAAGCAAAGCAAAACGAAAACTGCACAAACAGCACAAACAGAAAAAAAAGTTGGTTAAAAATGTTGGCTTGGGTTTGGCTTCGTATTTTCGCTTAGCTAAAAAAATATAAAATCAATAGTCTAGGATGATGCCAACAATGGCAACATATGTGCCATGCCGCCTGCAATAAACATGGGCGTGAAAACCACAAAATTTTATGCAAACTCATAAAATGATTTTTACAACGTTCGGCGCGAATGCTTCTCCCCCATGCCGCTCCCTGCTTTCTAGACGCCCGCCATTGGCTATTGGTATTGTTGTTATTGTTATTGTTGTTACTGCTGCCAGCTTACATAGACAACAACAAGCAGTCCATAGATGTGCCTCGTTCATAAAACTCGCAAACAAAAACTGCAGTAAAACATGGGCCAACATGTTTGCGCTCAGCTCTGTTCTAGTCTTTGCTTTGCTTGAATTTTGTTTGTGTTTGGTTATTGCCCTTGGTTTGAGGGCAAAAGGGCATGGAGCATGGGGCATGGGGCATGGGGCATTGGGCTTTAGATTTCAGTTTCGCCAAAAAGCTGGTGGCATCAATATTTTTCCTAAGGCGATTTCCGTAGCAGCAGCCTCAGAAACTGGCAAATAACCGCAAAACATTCAACGATTTTTATACATTTTGCCAACCGCAAAAAAAGTCCGAAAAGCGAGAGAGCGAAAAAGCGAAAAACGATCGTCCCATTGCCATCCAAATCAGTGGAAAACCATAAAGTGGCCTCCATATGCACTGCGGCTGAACTGAACTCGACTGAACTCGACTCGACTCGACTCGACTCGACGCTGAAGCTGGAGCCTGAACTGAAGTACGCTTCAAATAATAGAAATCCAAGTGGGCCACACACAACTAGCATTTACTCATGTATGAGTGTGCGTGTGTATGCGCGTATGTGTGTGTGTTCATTTTGTGGCTGAAAAAAGTTTTGTCCAACATTTTGGCTGACCTCAAAGGATTTGGCATGAGGGAGACAGTGTGCGGGCTATTGAACTAATATTGCAGCACATGTGAGCTTAAGGATTTCCAATCGGATTCGCATTTGGACTTGGAGTCGATTCTTCGCCTGCTGACTGAGGATGTAAAGTGCTCCCCAAGCGACACAAATTTGTGCACTTTATGACGAGGCTTTACCTAAGGCCTGTCATATTTTAACGTAGTTTCTTTTTGTTTGCCACATTAGCCCACGGCAATGGTAAGACCTGGACTAGGCGATGTCAACAAATTCAGCTTAATTGTAGCTGATGTGGAGGATTCAAAGTGTTGACTGCTTTTAGAGATCTCATTGGATTTATGGCCAGCGTTACGGAGTGAGCTTTCAGGCATTTCAGACTTCAGGCAGAGAGCAAACACTAAGTAGACGACGTTGGCGACCATCAAAGCAATTTGCGGTGCACACATCAAACACAACTGTCACATAAGCATTCCAGCCATATGTGACTAACTGGGTTCCTCTCTCACTCTTCCACTCACCCCCACATACTGTCTCGCTTTCCCTCCGTCGCTTTCTCTATACTATTTGCGTATGTGGGTCACACCCACTTGGGCGCAGCTGTTGCGCCGGCATTTGAGTGCCAGTTTATTGGAGTTGTCATTGAATTTTGTGAAGTGTTTATGCAGAACTTTGAAGTTCAAAGCGTCGGCTGCTTTCAGCCCCTCCGGCCCATCGGCCCATGTGCCGCAAATGCGCAAAACAATGCGAAGGAACTGGCAAATATTTGCATTTTATTGATTGACTGACAAGTGGCCACAACCTCAATTTGCATGTGCCACAAAAAGATCAAGCAAACTGAGAGCTAAAAATGAAGATGAGCATGAAAATGAGAATGAAAACGAAAACGAAAATGAAAACGAAATTCAAAATGAGTATGCTTAAACAATGGGCCAAAAATGTTATGCATACGACGCGTGTGACGCAATTCCCATGGCACCCATAAGCTGACTTGATGTCGAGGGCAGAGGCAGAGGCAGCATGGCATGTTGAGACGTGGTGCTTAAATTAAGCAAATCCCAGCTAAGCAATTCCTTCAAGCATGCAAGCATTTATGAGCCAAGGGTTTAGTCTTATGCAGGGGAACTGAAAGTGGCAAGCCCAACTGGGTGTGAGTGTACTTGCAATAGTCGTAATACTTGTAATTCGAGTACTCGTATTCCATGTGCAAGCATGCCAAAGTTCATTAAACTCCTACTGCCTTTCCTTTGCTTCAGACGGGATGCTCTCACATACATTGCAATTACCCTCACCTGCTCTCCTTCTCTCTCTCTCAAGTGCTATGCGATTTTCTCAAGGAGCAGCTGCAGCTTCACCCTAAGAATTTGAAAACGTGTGCCACACACGCACACTTATACGCACTCACATACACACACTTGTGTCGTGGCAAATGCAAACTTTGAAATTGCTTTTGCTGTGCATCGGAATGCGCTGTCAATGCATCGTTTGAGGATTGCCATTTGCAAAATTTATAATTATTGCATGACAATAAAACAGCGTCAAGCATTTGGCGTGCTCCTTTTTAGCCATTTTGCAAATAGTTGGTCCAGATACGAGCACCGTCATCTCGCATTAGCAGCAAATGCAATTGGCATACAAATGAGATGCCAAACACGAGAAACAAGCGCTCAACTTCGACTTGCATCTCCAGGGCTGGAAACTTTAAACTCCACTTCCATTTCCATTTTCATTTACATGCTTATTACAAGTGCAACATGGTCATATTGGTAGTCTGAGAGGGTTGCGGATAAAGTGAAGTGGGGAATGGCAAATGAGAGCAGAAATATTACATTTCTCGCTAGTCATTGCCGCAACATTATTTTCTTGAGTTAATTGCGACTGGGATCATGATGAGCACAATGGCTGAGAGACAAAACACACGAGTCGGGTCGAAAGGGGGGGGGGGGGGCTGCAAGCGGCACAAAGCAAGAGTTTCATTTAAAAAATAATGAGTTTTCCGGCAAGGGCGCATGCAAAACAACGCTCAGAGTTCAACACAGCTCTGGAGAAAGGAAGGGGAAGGGATCGGGAGGGGGTCACACTATGGCACAGTTGAAAAAATTAACTTTTGCTTTAATTATAAAGCTGACAAAACGCTTGGGAGCAGCGCATGAAAATTGCGAGTGCGCTAAAGGGGAGAGCCCAAAAGTCACTTGTCAGGACATACACATACACAGACACACACACACACACTAACACGACGCCCACACAGATAGAGACCTAAGCCAGAAGTAGAGCAGACATACAACAGAAAGAATGAGTAGGATGGGAGGTAGAGAGGAAAAGAAAGTGCTCAGTATCTGAGGGCCGACTGGGACTAAGACTGACAGTGGTCTCTTGCCAAAAATAAGAATCCTTTACGGCAGCGCCAAACATTTTTGAAGAAGTCGTTCTCATGGTGCGCAAATCATGATAAACTCCAAGGGTCAGCAATAAACCGTCCTAAGTGCCCCTGGGACGGTAACAGCGACTAGCAAACTGGCAACTGGCAACTGGTAACTTGTAACTGGCAACCGTCAGGGCCAGAGAGTTCTGCGAGAAGGCCACGTTACGCATACGCCCCGTTGACCTTTGAATATTTTAATTAATTATGAAGTCTGTGCCGCAATCGCAATGCAAATGTCTAAACAAACGGCACAAATAAAAGCTGAACTGTGTAATTATTCAAATGCAAGCAAGAAAGAAAGGCAAAGAATGCAAAAATATTTCAATCCTCAAAGCAAGAAATCATTTCGATTTCAATCGCAAAACCCATGGAAGTCCGAAGAAGGTCGAAAATCGTTTTGACTTTAGTATAATAAATGCTGAAATTCCTAATAAATAAAAATAAGAAATTGGTTATGTGAATGAAATGAATGAATGCCAACAAATAAATGAATGAGTGAATAGCAAACACAAATACAACCACTCGACAATTTCAGCTGTCATGGCAACCGCACATTGAAGTTGCACGAGCGGCAAAATTGGCACAAGCTTTCAACTGCTACATGTTGTCTGAGTGTGTTGTGTGTATTTTCTGTTGATACATACTCGTATATATATGTGTGTGTGTGTGTGTGTGTGTATTCTGTGGGTATCCTGCTGGTAAGGATACGCACGATGATGCAGCCAAATGCCAAAATTGCGCAACTATCATAAACGGAAATAATCACAAGTCAGTTGTGCTTATATAGCGGAAATTAAATATGTTTTGTTTTATTTCCCCCCTCCTCCTGCTTCTCACACACTCACTCTTTTTGTCATATTCCGTATAATGTTGGTTTTATTTTTTTTTTAATTTATGTATTTGTTTTACTTCTTAAATTGGAGCACTGATTGTGCTCTCATTTGTTTGGCAATTGCTTCGCAATTTTATCTGTGGCTTATTTTCCAATTGAAATGCTGCCTTCGTTTTATGAGCTTTTAAATGTAATTGCGTCACATTATGCAGATGTGTGTGCTTACACACACATACAGATACACATTCGCATACTCATACGTACATAGTTATTTGCTTGCCATAAATACTGTAAAGGGGCAATAAATGAATTGCCATTTCATTTGCAGTTGAAGTTTGCTCATTCTTCTAATGCCCATTTAGCATATGTGTTTCAATTCCCTTCGAGTCTCTCGCCCGATCTCTGTGTGTATCCGCATTTGTAAATTTATCTTTTGTGCATCGTAAATCTTGCTGCCTTTTCAGCATTTTCACAAAATTTATTTCCTTATTAAAACTTTTTTATTTGATTTAATTCAGGCGCATGTGCACAGTCAGGCTGGCAGCCTCAACTCCTGATCCCAATCCCAATTTCGACTTCTGGCAAAGCCAATGCATGTGGGCTAGGTAAATGCCCCTACTCACAAACACACACACACACGCACCCACATAGCATACATAGCATAGTAGTAGTGAATTGTGATATATGTAACGAGTGTTTGTGAGTCGTCAGTGAGGGCAGCTACCCTTTGCTCAAAGTCAAATAGTTTTTCGAAAAAGCATTCAACTTTATCGTGCGTTTCCTGGGAAATTAACATGCTGCCATATCCCTCACTTCCCTTCCCTACGAGTGTGTAAATCGTTGCTGGTTCGTTTACCTCATCGACAGCACACACACACACATGCTCCCATAAAAATATCGCTTCTGAACTTAGACCTCTGCTACTTCTCCTCCTCTCTCTCTCTCTCTCTTGCAATGGCTGAGTGTGTGGCCCAACGCACTAAACTTTTATTTTAGATTAAGTCAATTTGCCCAACCCACGAAAAGTATTTTTCATTTGGCTGACTGGCCTTTTTATTAACAAACTCGTTGCCTATCCAAAAGCAGCGCATCAAACTATGCACGTCTGTTCTCTTTCTGCTTCTTTTCTATTTTTTGTGCCCATTATTATGTATATGTTACGTATACGCAACGTGGTCTGGTTTGTTCTGTTCTGTTCTGGTCTCGACGGTGTAATCGGCAAAGTTAAATTTCGCACTTTTACAGGCAAACTCCAACTTTGTGGCTGTCTCTCAGCTTCAGTTTCAGCTACAGCTGCAGCCTCTACCTCAACCTCTACTTTGGTTTTGATTTTGATTTTGCCCAGCCGCATATTATCATCGTATTTTTTTCGTGTTTTGTTTTCTGTTTGTTTGTGCGCCAGAGAGTAATTTGGGCCAGCAACTTTAAAGCACTTGCCATAAATTATGTGTTCAAAGCTGTCGGCACAGCCCTTTTCGCTCTGATTGCTTGATTTATCAGCTGTCTTTAGGCTAAAGACTTTATTGGAAAAGTTTGATTGGGAGCTGATGCTCCCGCTCTCCCGCTCCAGCACTTCACTTCACTTCACCAACGCCCACTGCTTCCACTCTGATTACTTCATTTCGCTTTTTGCGATGTAAAAAGGAATACGACAACCACTGAACCTGATTGACGTCAACTTGCTGTGCTCATAAATCAAAAATGCATATGCCAAAAAAGCGCAATTTTGAAATGCTTAAAAATGAATGACCCTGCTTCGAGTAAACTCAATCAATAACTGATATACTTGGTCATGTAAGCGTACCTGCTACAAAAGATACATACGTGTACATACACAAATTGCCAGTAATGAACATGTGCTGTATATTAATGTGCTTTACTAATATGACATGAAAGCAAACTGAGTCCGAGTCTGTATTCGCATTTACTTTCACTTTAATGATATTATAGTTAATTCAAGTGCACTTACAAATGAAAATAAAACAAACGTAGAACAATAAATTACTTGTAATCTTGAAAAACATCATACAAGTAAGAATATTTAAATATTTCAGCAAGCAGCTTATCTGATTCCCATTATGGTTTTTGTCTTCCGTCGTGGGCGACGAATGTGTATGTATGGCAAGAAATTGGATTATTAAAAAATGCTTTTAAGCATCGTTATCGAAACAGCGATAAAATGAATTCAACATCAAGTGCTGCATATATTGTATGTAGAAACAGACATTCATAAATAAAAAAAAAAAATGTATATGTCTATCAAAGGGGAAGGGAAAGGGAAAGGGAAGTGGCTGTGATGCACAGTAGCTGTGGCATTGTTGAATTTATTATCTGTTGCATAAATCAACGTTTTAATTATGTGGCAGCCAAGGCAGCCAGTCCTTGGGCCAGTCAGATGAGGCGCTCAACTGAGAAAAAGTACATAAAAATGTTAATTACCTGCAGAGAGCAGCTCCTAGAGTTCTTGTACTCATCAAAATGAGTGGTAAACAAACGCCAAGACAACGTCTTGGCAATGGCAATGGCAGTGGCACAAAGAGCTCTTTTAATTAGTGAGAAGCGCCAAAAAAAATGGCCAGAAATAACAAATCCTGACTAAGGAGTCTCGACGCAGCTCTATCTTTAGAGACAGCAGCAGCTTAGCTACTAAATCTTTTTAATTCTAGCACAATTATCAACGCTTCTGGCATATGCAATTGAATGTGTTCGCATTCTCCTTAGTCTGAATCTTGGTCTGGGTTTCGGTCGTTTAAGGCGTGGCAACAGCTTGTAGCCAAGGCACTTTTTGGGCCATAAGGTTGCGGTTGCCCCCAACAACACGGCAGGCATACTGTTTACTTGTTACGGCTCTTGTTTTGTTTGTTTACGGCCTTTTGTTGCTAATGATTGCCGCCAGTCGGCTGGCTGTTGGCTGCTGGCTGCTGGCATCCCTCCTCTCTCACAACCAGCCCTAACTGTACGAGTATATGTGTGTGTGTTTGGCAGTAAGCATGTAGATGCCGGTCTATGCCGTGTGGCTTTTATATGAGATTTGCAAATTGCCTTTTATAATATTTAATAGGAGTACGAGAGACCACGGCAAAGGCAGTTGACTTTGCACAGTTTTGTACTTTCATTTTATGATTTTTACAACGCTTTTATTACTTAATATGGCAAAGCAAATACTCTTGTCGCAAATTGTCGCCTTGACTGCCAGTTGGCCTCTGCAGCCAAGTGCCATTTTTGGCAGTTGAAAGCTGCCAGCTGCTTAAAATGTTTTCCGGGGCACTTTTAATAGAGGAAACTGTTTATGGCATTTTTCGGGGACGCAGATAGTGTTGGCTAATGTATCCTTAATACGTTTTAATATGCAATTAATGTGCTTTGTACACTTTAATGACAGCTCGGCGCATATTTATTTGTTTTCATAAATATAGAGCGACAGTTGCGGCATAAATCATACGCCCCATGTGCCCCAAACGGCATATAAATCAACATGAATGTCACTATGTCTTCACACTCTGCTCACTCACATTCTCCTGCCAATGCCAATCCTTATCCGTTATCCTTTTCGGCCCTATTTGAGTTATAATTATCACGGACCAATGCCTTTTCTTACCATACCATACTCTTCATGCGTGCCTCCTCCCTCCCTCCAGTTCACTTGAAGTGCGCTAGAAGGTCTTTGAAGTGTGTGTGCGTTACTTTCGTGTAGTTGACACATTAATACAGGGAACGCATTAAGATTTATGGCTCCGAAAGAGAAGAGTACAAAAAGTTGCTGCCCAAACTAAACAAAGTCATATAAATAATAGGTCAGTGACAGCTGTTGCCCGGGCCTGACCAAATTGCTTTATCAGCCGACCTATCAATACCAAATTGCACTCACTTAAAATGTACCCCGACTCAATTCTAAAAAAAACACAAAGTAACATATATATTATATATACTTGTGTATATAATGTACAGAGTTGGGTCTGTTTTGTCAGCTTGATTATCCCGACAAATTGGTCCCCTTTCTTAAAGCCAAAGTCAAGCTAATGTGCACTCATTAGAGCCAGTCCAAGTCCCGGGCTATTGTCCCTTTTTGCGTTGTCAATGATGTTTTTATTTTTGTTGCATTACTTCACGTTTTTGACGATGGGACGATGGGACTGGGAAAATGCTCGTAAAAAGAAAAATGAAAATAAAATAAATTTGAAAAACAGACAGCAAATTATGCAGCGATGCGTATAATTAATCTGTTAGCATTAATTGCGGCAAAGGCTGCAAAACCGCAACGCTAGCATGCCAAATTATAAAGTGGGGTAAAAGGAGCTCCAAATGAAAAGAAAGCCTGAAATTATTTTAACGCTCAGCCAGCGAGATAAACTAACCGACCGAGAGAGTACCACTGGCTGCACCCAGTCCGCATTCTGAGTCCCTTCTCTTCCCTCCTTCTGTCCCTGCGCCCACAATTGCTGTTGCTGTTTTGCTGTTTGGCTGTTAAGCTCGCACTTAACTGTCATTCGTAGCCAGTGGAGTGTGACAGCCAAATATAAATCTGCGGCAAGGACAACGGTCTGCTCTTATTGAGAGCTCAGCTCATCTCAACTCAGCTTGGCGCCGCCTGATTGGCTCAACTAAATTTGCCTTAAATGCGCCTTTAAACTTGTCCAACGACTGATGAACTGCTGTCGCTCCCCTTTATCTCTCTCTCACTCTCGAAGTGTCAGTCGTTGTGTGTAATTAATTGCTGACCAAGTTGAGCACATGCCAACAGCCAAACACATTCTCATGCACACAGACACCACATCAGTTCACCTGGTGGACGGGCAGAGGAGAGCTCGAGGAGAATGGCTGTCCAGGTAAGAAAAACGACAGCACAATTTATAAAAGTCAACACTTAAGCACGTTTCAGCATTTGAGAGTAAGAGAACTAACGTCGCCAACGCCGTCTCAGTCGTCCAGTTGTCAGTCGTCGTTTGCCAGAGCTTCACTTCATTTTATTATCAAGCGTATTTCTGCACGTAATTGTTTTGACGTCACTTTTGCAAATTGTCCTTTTTTTGTACTCTGTTTATCTGCGCCATGGCCATGTCACGACCTCGCTGCCTCCTTGGTGAATTGTATATCCATTTTTTATTTACTTATTTTATTATTCTTTTTGCTCAACTAGTTCATTAACAATGGTATTGCAATTAATTGCAAAATGGCCAATCTAATGACAGACGGAAGCAGTGTAAGTGTGACAGAGACAGCGAATGTCATTGCATGCAAACGACCGAGTAACACGCGCGACAACAATTCAAACGTGCGACCACCTGGCGTATGCGCAATGTGACAAACAATTTGTAGAAAACCACAGCCAGATACAATTATCAGGTTATCTGCCATTGTCAATCATGATTCAGATCATTCAACTGACATTTTCATCGCGCCGCTCGACTTTAATTTCAACTTCGATTAGCTCGAACAAGGCTAATGGTTAGCGGCTAATGGCTAATGGCTGTTTGCCAAATAATGCCCAACTACGGGCCATTTGAGCGGGTCGATTTATTTAATACTCACCCTCTTGCTGCTGGTGCTGTTTGTGTTGTCAATGTTAATGACTGCAAAGATTGGAAAATTTTAAAGATATTATTAGCATATTGTCAAAGCATATGTATGTATATATGGGAATATGTGTGCAATCAATAAAGCTAGACAGGATTCTCTTTAATTTACTAGCAGTTCAAAGGATCTAAAAACGTAAATAAAAGCCGCGTGCTTTGCAAGTCTATCGTTGTGTCTGTCTGTCCTTGTCTGTTTGTTTTGTATCTCCAGCTGTGCCTACAGAACAGAGAGAGGGAGACAGATACCCACATACACACACACTCACTCTCACCCACATAGTCGCATCGCATACGCATCAATTGACATTGAACAGAGAACAGTTCGTTGATTGCCGCCTGCTGAGTCAGCCAAGTTAGCAACAGCATCCACAACAGCATCAACATCAACATCAGCATCAGCATCAGCAGCGGATCGCATGTTATTGACATTAGAGACGGGAATCTCAGAATCTGAATCTGAATCTGAATCTGATTCGAAATCTGTTTTGTGCCTTTGCCTGTGCCGAGGCTTAAGTGCAATCAACGCTGCTAAAGTCACGCGAACATGAGACTAAATCAACGTCACGCCCTCATCATGCCCATCATTCACATCATTTCCATCATCATCATCGTCTGCTGTCCGGGAACTTGAATGGAGTTTGCGATGTCATTGGATTTGGATCTGAGAATGAAGGGTTAATTCCTCTCCTCAAACTCAAGCTCAGCATCATTTTCAATTTAAGCCTAGATGAACAAATCTTATGAATTAAAGAACGTTCGAATTTTTAATTAAATATTAACGATTGCAGCTTTTTACCGAGTGTTTCAATTAATTATTGGAAATGTTCTAGGCCTAATAGCAACAACAATAACAACAACAAAGAGGATGCAGAATGTGGAAAAAATGAAATAAATTAATTATGCTCGCCTGGCTGGCCGAAATGAAAGTGAAGTTTAGCGACAAGCCCTTGCAAATAATTAAAAAGGGACGAGAGCTGGCCAAATCTCAAAAAGTAATTATTTGGACCATGCCTGGGCCTTACATCTTCACCCAAGCCCTTGACTTCTATTTCCATCTCCATCAGCATCACTACCTCAGCTGTGTCCACGTTCAATGTATACAAATGTCGAAAGGGGAACGCAAAAACTTTTGCTGCGAATTAAAATTAATGAAAATAAATTTTCAAAATTGTTTTTCCAACCCCTTTTTTTCTTGTGTATAGAAGAGGCCGGAGTTGACTCTTGAAAATGATTCAAGTGTAATAAAGCAAAGCAAAGGACGAAGGGTCGAAGGCATTTGTAGCCATTGCCAATTGAGGCTGAGACTCAGTCCAAGACTTTGGCTGAGACGAGGCAGAGACGAAGTCGAAGGCAAGTCTGTTGAACTGACTTGGCACATGAAAGCACTTAAGAAATTTAGTTCTTGTTCCCAATCTTGTATTTGAGGTCATTTTGGGATACGGCGTGGGAGCTGGTAGCCCAGGTCGACCTATCCCAATAGCTGCCGCTGCTGTTGCTTCCCTTGCCTTTTTCGCTTTTGTTTGTTTGCCCGATCAGAAATCTCGGCCATTGGCTTTGTAAACAATTTTGATGCTAATCTTCAAGTTCATTTGCAATCGTATTAAACTAATTAAATATTCGATTAGCAAAAGGCAGAAAGCAAAACGAAAGACAAAAGTGCAAAGCGCACTTAAGCCTACTGATAAATTCAAATCCATTAATATTATGTGTACACTTTTATTTCTTTTCCATTATGCAGAAGTCATCCAAAAGGTCGACACACTTTTTCTATACACTAACAAAGGGAGGAGTGTGAAGCGTAACAAGTACAATTTTTTTTTTTTTAATAAGCATTTTTATTCAATAATATTCCATTTTGAAATTAAATTATTGTTTTATGTCAAATAAAATCTACTATAAAAAAATCATGTGTTTATCTGAAAGAGTATTTTTTTTGATGGTTCAATTAGAGTTCCAGATCCATGAACTGTGTACTAATTGGCTGTCTGATAATCCCGTGTGTGTTACCTTACTATGTGTGTTGAATGTGTGTGTATGTGTGTGTTACATGTGTTTTAGTTTATTTCTCATGAACTTTTAATGCGACTTTGCCAAAAACGCATTGCCATTTGTTTATTTAATTAAGCTCATTAAATGGCCAATGCTTTCGATAACCCTCTCTCTCTCTCTCTCTCTCTCTCTCTCGTGCTCTCTCTGTCTCTTTCTATTTATCTTTCTGTCCATATGTTGCCAGGACACAGGACACATACACTCCGACACTACATATGCATAATTAATGACCGGCTTTTGTATCTTTCTGTTGATTATGAGCATATTGAGCTTTGTGGCCATATTGTTAACGGAGTCGGAGTCTGAGTCGAGGACGGAGATAGAGGCAACGTCCTGCTCGGCAATTCTTTTTGGGTGGCTTTTTGGCCACTGACAAGATGCAGCATATGTTACCAACTGGATTTTGTATCCAGGCTGACATTTAAAACGCCTAATTAGCTGCGGGCTCCGTTGACCCCAATGCTTTCGGGGGAGGAGCTCGTTGTCATTGTAATAAAATTATTGGAGCGTGAGACTATGGCACATCCCACACAAGGGACACACTTAAAAGTGCTTATTATGCCAAACTGCAGGGAAATTTAATTTATTCAAAATAACACACATTGTGCGGCATCATGTCCTTGCCAAACTTTGACCACACACACATAGAGACACACATGCCAGCTCAGAGGACGCCCCAAAAATGTGTCCCCTATTCAAGAGACTGTGAATGTGAATGTGAATAGGAGTTGGAAGTGTGAGTGCGAAGGTGCTCCCCATGGCCAGCTTCTAATTTTCACGCATGAGCGCACTTTTGAGTATAATATTATTTAAAAAAGCAGCAGCCCTCAACAGACCAGGATAGGACAGACCAGACCAGATCCTTGACCATTCGTATCAGCAGCATGCTCAATTTAATTTGAATTGTTGCTCCGCCCCTCCGGCTCCAGCACCTGGCATCGAAATGCCAGCAGCGACCAACGTTGGCTTGGGATATTTGATATGCGTGTGATTATCTTATTTATGTCGACCACGCCCATCCAAAAGGTTAGCCCGAATGGATAGCGGTTCAAGTCCAAGTGCGAGGGTTTAGACAGTGAGCCATAAATTAGTGCACTTCCTGCATGAATTTCCTTGAGGAGCAACTCAAAATTATTGTAGTCCAACTGTTAGGCGCAACTATGTTAGCTTAACTTGGAGTTTATTGAACTTTATGAGCTCGGATTACCAGAGACCCAAGTTGAGGAATAACAACCGCAGATTTGGGTAAGGGCAACTGCTTGGCTAATTTATGGGCCTACGTGTGACTGACAAGTTTATGTTTTTATTTTTTGACCTCATAAATTCGCCAATACTTTCAGATTTCAAACTGAATGCCACTGAACTGGGTTATAAATTTTACGTGACCGGACTTTAAGACTTTTTCGACATTTCGACCATTTTAAGGTTCTTTTTTTTCAGCAAGGGATTTTGACTGGACTTTCACTCAGACTCTCAATTTGCTGTCTGTAATAAACTAGACGCAACTCGGCATCCTTTTGCCGGGCAGAGTTATTAGGCATAAAGTCAGTCGTGCTATAGAAACGCGAGGCAAATTAAAAATATTCCCCTTGGCCCCCATCTTGAGGGGTTGTAACCACAACGCCCACTTTGTGCTATTTATATGTAATCAGCGTCAAGTTAACTTCACATTTTATGCTCGTTTTTACTCAGTCTCTTTGAAAATTGTTTGTAATGGCATTATGAACACTTGGCTGCATGTTGTATGTTGTGATGGCCAACGCCAAAGCCAAAGCCAAAGCCAATGTTAAAGCCAGCGCTAAAGCTAGCTGAATCACTCGCCGTATACACAACATCGATTTTCTATGCCACGTATATGTTGTATGTGTTAATGTAGCTCTCTCCTGCTACTGCAACTGCTATTCGGCTTTTGCTTTAATTTTTATTTATTTTAGAACAATTTATTCTTTTTTTTTTTGGTCTTTTGTTTACTTTACGTTACAGCCATTAAATGAATTAATGTGTGGCTCTCGCTCTTACCTAGCTCGAGCTAGAGAGTGAGAGTGTGTGTGCCAGTGTGTGTGCGAGTGTGAGTGTGAGTGTGTGTACACAACATGCCAGTTCTAGTCGCAGCCGGAATCAACACCGGAACGTGTCGAAATGGCCACGCCAGGAATGGCAGCAGCATCTCACGCTTTGAGTTGTGTTTAAAAAAGTTTCTTTTAGCCTTTTTTGTTTTTGTATAAAATTTGCAGACGGCCGGAAAAAACAGACAGAGTTAAGTAAAAAGTGCGAGTGTGTTTTGCTTAGCCAACTTTACTTAACTTAAGTTAAATTTACTTCATTCTCCTACACTCATTCGCCCCCTCCCCTCACTGTCTGCGGCAAAGTGAAAGGCTTTCAGTAGTCGAGGCCGAGACGCAGGCCTTAAAGCGTGCGGGGGAATTGAATTTGTCGGGGTTTGTTTTTATTTTTTGTGTGTTTCCTGCCCTGCACTTTGGTAACATTTATCGTTGCCGGCTGCCAAGTTGCTTTGCTCATTGTGCCGGAATGACCAATTTTTGTGATTTTCAATTAAGTTAACTGAACAAGTGCCCAGAGTGAGTCAGCGAAGGGAGCATGCTGCAGACGCCTCCTGTCAGGCATGCTGTATTTTTGCAACAGTTTAAACAGCTGCCGGCTGCAATTGCCGTACGTATGCAACATGCACATAGCCACTCTCCCTCCCTCCATTCCCTTGCCCACTTAGCCAAATCCCAATCACAGCCATAGCCTTAGTCCGAGCAGCGTCGGCGTCAGTTGGCTGGGCCACGTTGCTTTGCGGCTAGCCGAGAGCTCGGCACCATTAGCTTGAAAATTTATCTACATGCACTTGACAGGTGGCCAGCAGCTAGAAAGAACCGCTTGATTTAGTTGGGTTTAGTTGAAACTATACCAGCCCCAGCCCCAGTCCCGGCTCCAGCCAGAGCTGCCACATTAAATTGGAGCGCAACAAACGTCGGCGCCACTTGACGTGCCATCGAGTCGAGTCCAGGCATAGTTTTCGTTTCAGTTTCTGCCTGCACACGGACATGCAACATATCCATAGCTCACGGGTAATTGCGCTAGAACTCTTTCCTCTGCCTGTCCTTTCAGCAAAGTGTGCTCGCTGGTAAATTGGCTAAAATTCAATAAGTTAATGCCTTGTCGTCGATTCGATTGACAGCTGCAAGCTGGGCCGAGACGTGACCCGCTGTCAATTGCAGTTAATTTGACTTACCATGTGGCCATGGCCAGACCTGGCTAGCAGTCGCCATCAGCTCTGATTACATTAACCATTAAAATGTTGTGCCTTTGCAGTTAGTTTTCTTCATTTTTATTCCCGTTTTTGTTTGACAGAGAATGAGTTCACGTTGTGGTAATAATTTCTGTTGGACTGTCGTAAAAAACAGGTTCCACTTCATTTGCCACAATCGGCAGAAAATAAAATCGACTTCAAATGCCATTTGTCCTTGTCAGCACACAATTTACGATTGACAAACGATGTGCGGCAACAGCCTCGCTTCTCGAATGAAGCAATGCTCATAGTCGTAGTAGTGGTACTGGTACTCGCTCTGATACTCGTGGTAATTCAATGCCAGCTGGAACATAACAAATGAGGGCTGCACACACACACATACACACACCAGCACCAGAGCCAGCAACAGTCGGCTGCTATCAAAAATAATACAAATTATGCGCGTGTCATAGCAACAGGGGTCGCCCAGTGGCTTTGAAGAGGGGCCAAGGCTATAATGCTTACAAACTGATAGACCCGATAGACTGAGCCGCAGACTCGGGCTCAGACTGAGAGACACTTATGCATCAATTCATCAGAAAGCTGCTCCTCTGCCCACTCGTACGTTTTGGTTACGCGTAAGTTGCGTTGACACACGTGTAGCCAGATGGCTGTAGAAGGAAGGCCAGTCGGGTGACGACGGGGAGACAGGCTAAGGGAACCCTTTTAAGCTGTCAAGTGGAGTTTTTGTTTCCGGCCGCGTCTAATGAACGATGACACTGATTCAGAAGAAGAATGCTCCACATGGAGTTGTCCCAGTTGCCTCTCGCGACACGCATGTCTGGGGCCCTTAGCCCTGTTTTTTTTTGGTTTGCATTCGCCTTTAGCTTCAGCTTCTGCTTGTTTTCATACTCAATTAGCCGTGACAGTGATTAATATTGACTGTAATTTCATTAAATCGCCTTTTGATATGCCCCAAACAGAAAGTTGGCTACCAAGCTAGCAGCCAGCTGTGCTGGGCTGTGCTGTTGACCACGGCTGAGATCGTCGGTTCAGGCCATGACATAATTTCGTTACGATTTCGGCCTTTTGTACTTCAGTGTACATATAAAGTACATGTGTATGGATGTGTAAGTATATGTGTGCAAAAAGATATACGAGTATGGCAGGCTCTTTGGGTTAAAAACCACTTGGGCTTGTGCCTGTGGTCATCATTAATTCGCATTGCATGCGCCTCAATTGAGCTCACTTTAAATCCTTATTAATGAGACGGCTTAATTATTTCAGCAAAAGGCACAGTAAGCACAGCCGAAAAGGTTTCTTAAACTTTATTTGGTTTATAATATTAAACAGTATCATTGAAAATATAGTATATGTAATAAGCTCATTTTATTTCATTCATGTTGGCATTTTCATATTCATGCAACGGCAACTTAATTGGCCCCTCTAGTCTAAGCTGGAACTTGGCACTTCCCTATCGTCTTCACACTCTAACCTGCCGCTAATGGACGCATTGAGTGTGATATTATAACTGCGACCTGGCTGCATACATACGAGTATTTGCGCTTGTGAGCTGTCAAAATAATTGACATAAAGTGGCATGTGTCTTCGCAATGGTTATTTACGAGCAAACACTAGCTAAATACGCACACAGCAAGCAAAGGCAACTCACAAAGAGAGGTGTGCTGAAGAAGAGAAAGAAACTGCCACGCCTACAACTATAAATAAATGACAAAGGTGCTGATGGCTTCCCTCACATCCCCAATGCCAAGTTGAGACAGGCATTTTTTTATAGCACCCTCCTCATTCACACACAAATTCACATTCACACTCGCACACACAATTTATTAGGGGCTTCTTTTAATGCCGTAGAGCAGCAATTGAAATATGTTGCATACTTCGAGGCGCATGCATAATAAAGCACAAGCATAATATATAGACTAATTTGCCAGATATTTGCGCGTTGTCTCCGTCTCTATGAGCAAATTTGTTGGCCCGTATAAACGGCTTGAATTATGCAATGAAGTTAACCCAACCTTACAAGGATTTTGGTACGTAAATTATGAATCGAGCCACTGAAATATTTATTAATGAAATTGCTCGAGGCTGTTAAATATTTAGCTGCTGCTGCTGCTGCTGCCGCTGCTGCAAACGTAAACAAGTTTAAAATATGTGGGTGAGTGTCAAGAAGTCTCCTTAATATTCATTATCCTAATGCCCAAATCTAACGAAAGTCAGCAATGGGTACCTTTTCTGTTCTGTTTGCTGTTGGGAAATTCGCACAGTTCAATGTCATTGGCAATTTTGAGTTCATCAAAAATGTACGCGGCAGTCGCAACGCCGAAAGATGCCAAAAATTCCAGGGCACAAAACTCCGTTAATGGGCATAAATGTGGCAACAGACGCTGACAACGACAGAAGAATGAAGTTTAATGGGCACCCAGCACAGCGAAAGTCCTTTCTAAGCCACACACTCATATAAACATATATATACATATATATGAGGAGCTGGGACATGTGCGCGTTTCCTGGAACTTAATGCACTATGGGAAAAAAACTGAAATTCAATTCGTAAAAAAAACATGATGAAATGGTTCATTCAGAGCGAACCTCTTTTTCAAAATTGAGGTCAACCGATAGCAGGAACTCTTTGGCCATTAGGCTAGTGGAATTGCCAGAACAACTCATTTTCGGTTTCGTCTTTGCGTCTTTGAGTCATCTTAATATTTTTTCTGAGTGTATTTCTCTTAGTTGCGTATGCTGCTGAATGTTTTTCTGCACTCGCTTGTGAGATACTTTGTGTAGTGCTTTTGAGGCGGCGCACAAGCAGCATTATTAATAAGCACAGCCGAGCAACGTTGCGTATACGTGACATTTACGGAAATTTGATTGAAAAATATCGAACATACTTTTCGCCACTTTCTCTGCAAGCTTTTCACTCTGTCGGCGCAAAACATTTTCATTTGATGCGTAAAAAATGCGACGCGCGATATGCCAATTTCTGTCAAATAAGGAACAGCCGATGTGGTGGCTGGGATGCTCCAAAGTCACGTAATGCCCGAGTTCTGTATGTGTTTTTTTTCCGGCTTGTCATATTTCAGTGCACACCTTTTGTGCTTGCATTAACAAATGCCATTGATATGTACATGTCCATGTGCGTGTGTGATGTGAAATAACGTGTTTCAAATGCGAAAAGGGTTACCCACTACATGGCATCATGAGGGCAGCTCTATCTCCATGCAGAGGAGATGTCAACGTCACTCGGCAGCGACAGTGGCTTTTGTTTGGCCAACGAGAGGCAGCTTGACCCAGCAATAGTAGCTGTAACAGCAATCAGCAACGACTCCTGCCCCTTCCTTCGGCAGCGTTGCCAAGCGTGTTGACAGTTCACAGATTTGCAGCAGTAGTTGACATTGATTCATCAAAAATTAATCGAATTCCCACTAGCAGCAGACGACTGAAGCCGAAGCTGAAGCGTGCCTCCATCCACCTGTCAATTGTCACGCACAACACTCCACCTGCTGGCGAGTGTATGTGTGTGTGTGACACCTGGACCAAACGTTTTCACAATACACCATAGTGCCTACTCTCTTTTGCATAATCCGTTTAAACAACAATTCGTAATGGAATTGACAGGCCGAGAGACAGAGGTAAAGACCCGAATTCATTGGCATCCAATAGACCCAATAAAGCCGTGCACCATCGTCATTGCCAACACCAACAACCTAGCAGGCTTCTACCTCAGTCGGCATGTCCTACGCATTATTATGTGGCTTGCGGTACAAAGGCGTGGCAGATTTGGCATTCAGCCGCATTAATACGAGCCTGGCCCCCTTCACAAGTTCACCACTTGAATGTGATGCAATTGTGGGTTGATCCTGCAGCCGGCGTATGCAATTAATTGCATGTCCTTTGTGCCACATTCCAGCCTGTTGCCCGACATTGTGACAGCAACTTTTATATTTTATGCCATGTTTAAATGTGGCTTTGTAATTTCACTTTTAGAAAAATGAAAGCCTTCCTTGTCTGCCAATGTCCCTGGCCCGATGCCAGGCAACTGACACCCGAGAAACGCCCTAAAGCAAGCTCACCCACTAACTCACTCATTTATCATCATTTGAAAGGCTGAAGGACTGCACTCTATTGTACATCAATAAAACTATGGTACTTTTTGCCAATCAAAATGAGGATTTAAAACATTTGGAGGGATATCTGAAAGCAGCTGCGCTGCCATAAACAGATGGAAGAGCTATTAAAACCGCAAAACTGAAGTCTACAATGAGCACATCATGAGGTAGATTTGCTTGATTTTAAGCAACCACTAAGCTGGGCAGCTTTGGCGACCACCGTCTCCATTTGCCGTACACAAGTTGGCCTGCCATGGCGAATGGGTTTTATGCTCTATTTATTGGTAAATTGCCAAAGTTTGCACCTTGGCTCCATTAATTTCAAAGCGAGGGATAAGGAAAAGGAAAGTGTGAGAATAAGAGTAGATATATGTGTGAGTGTGTGTGGTATGTGAGTCTGTGTGGCTGCCATTTGATAAGGTGCGGCCTTGAGCTCATAAATATTTGTCAAGCTCATTCGCGACTGCCAGCCATAACCCACATGGCGGATGAGTGTCGTCGGCATTGCCGCTGACGCTCATAAATTTTTGTCATAAATCCTTCACACTTTTTCGACTGCCGTCTCTCTCTCACTCTATGTGAATCTCTCGCTCTTTACACAGGCTCAGCAGGTGAGTGTTTCAGCCAGGTGGACTGAGTTAGAGCAAGAAGCACCGCAGGACCGCAGCACCGCAAATGAGCTGTCAGGGCTAACAGCCTGTCTCTGCCTCTCTGTCTCTGTCGGATTTATGCATGCAAAACTTTTGCCACCATTTGACCAGGAGACAACCAAATGCGCAGCCAGTGTCTATGAGTCTATGGCTGTGTGTGTCCTTCGGCTAGGCCCATCATCCTTTGTGCGTGTCAATAAATGAAGCGTGATTGATTACGTGGTAAAGTTTTTGGGCAAATTCCATTCCATGTTTATGACAAGCCAGTCAGAGTGGCAAAAACAACAGCCTAACTGCCTTGCCTTTGCCTTTGCCATGCCAAAGCACTGGAAGCGATCCAACTGTCAGTCAAGCTACCAGGTATGCGGGGGGATTAGACAGCATTGAGAGCGGGCGCGAGAGCTGGTTGGTTTGAGGCATTCTGTTAAGGTTTATTGTTTGAATTTCGTGTATCTTTTTTTCTGGTATCTTTGGCTATGGTCGGATGGTTGGGCAGAGTGCACCGCTTGCCACACCACCTGGCTGGCTGGCTGCCCTGGTGGTGCTGATGTTTCTGCTGCTGTTAGTGGCCGTGCCTGTCAAAATATTTTGTCAGCCATTTTTATGCAAATGAAATAAATTTTGCATAAAAAGTCAAACATCAACAGAGATTTATGACTTGTTGAAACTTTGGCATAATTTCATAAATATTTAAACCTTTCCATGGGCCGTATTTCAACAAACGGCACAAATGTGTTGTGCACGAGTGTGTTGGGCCCCCTCGAAAAAAAGGGATGATTATGATTATGATTATGTGCAAATATTTGCGCTTATTACGCAGGCTGTCACGACGACATCAGGACATCAGATTGTACTCGTAATGCAGCAACGCAGCAGGAAGAACAACAAAGAATTGGCTTATTTATGTATTATGTAACCCCAGCCTAATTAATGGTCAACAACACCAGGGTTATCGGCTAACAATTTCCGCTACATGAACAAGCAAGCACAATGACCTGTTTCCCCCTCTAATTAACCTTTAGACTTGATGAAGACATCCTTTCAATTAGCCGACCAGAAATCCGATGCATCTATTGACAACAAGCGACAACTCAAGGGTATTTTGTGTTTTATTAGGCCGTGTACATAATATTCCAGCTAATATTGCAGAAAAGTGTACTAGCATAATTTCGTATTTATGTATAAAATTAAATTACATTTCGTCGAAAAGTAGCTAACATATTATTCCTCATTATTTTCATTTTAGCTGGATCGATATGTTTATAATCAAAGTAAATTTCGTTGAAAAGTAGCCAACATTTTGTTTCCTCAGTATTTTTTTAGCTAGAAAAAAATTGATATATACTTTAATTACAATAGCAATTGCCTAAAGGCTTCTGGGAATTGAAAAGAATAACAATTTTTCTTGGAACCTAAAGTCGGGTAAATAATAAATGAATGAGTAAATAAGGAATGAATTTGTAAATCAAAGCCATGGCCTACAAATGTCATACCGATGTAATTGAATCATGGCAACATTTGTGCAGAAACTTTTTGTTCCCAAGTAATGATGATTAAAAATTAAAGGCTAGAAAAAATAGCGATTGTTGGCCTGGCTTACTAGTTGAACTCCAGTTGGCGTGTTGGCATGACTCATTATCGCAATTAAAAATGCGTTTGCGAAAGAAAAAGTTGCAATTAAAACAGGCGAACAAACTGATTTAAGCCAATCGGCAATGGTTGTTCGCTTAGTTGATTTAAATATTAAGTAGCCGTCATTTGAAAGGAGGCGTGTTCATATATATTTGTGTGTGTGTACGTATATACTTATGTGCTCCGTTTTAGTTACTTCAATTAATGAGTGGGACGCTAATTGCGGACGGGTTGCCAGTTGGCAACGGCATGCAATAACTCAATTGCAGTAAAGGCAGGCAGGACTTGCAGGAACTGCAGGCCTGCACTTTGCCTTCACTTTGGCATAAATACGAGGGTTATGCATTCGCTGGTCTACAATTAGGACACGCCAAGGACACGCTACCAGAAGGAATTGCGACACGCGCTTAAGCTGCCGCAGCTGTTGTTCAGAATCCGCTCGATAACAACGACGAAAGTTGCCATGAAGCGTAGCTTATCGGTCGTTAATTTATTTTGCTACTTTGATCCTCGGCAAAAAGGACGACAAGCAGCCCAAGTAGCGAGGCAGTAAGCAAAGCCACTAACTTTTCATATAAATTTCACATTTTGAGCGACAGTCAAGTAGACAAAGAAATTTATCTGCTCAATAAATTGCGCAACTTGCGATTCAAAATATTTTCGAAAAACTGTCAGGTTCAGCAGAAGGACGCATTTTCTTTCAATGTATTGCTTTGTATTTGTCTTGAGCAACAAAGCAATAACTGCCGAGTGTTTACAAATAAACAAAACTCGCTGAGTTTGTGCCACCCCAAACCGTCCAAGCCGTCCAAGCCGTCCAAAAGCCCGTCCGCAATAGTGTACGGATCCTGATGTCGAGGCTGGTCAGAGCTTAGCTGCATGACAAGTGATTACATGATTGCCGTTCAGCTGCTTCGAAAAGTTACTCCATATCCATGAGAAACGCTGCTGTTGTGCTTTTTGTCGACATCAGATGTCGAGATAAGCATTTGGCGTAACTACGACAACATGGATAATTTGAGAACGAAACAAAGGACTATGCGAAAGTTGTTGGAAATACGCTTAGCAACAACTTGTAATACTAAATGAAAATTAATGAATTTACGGCATAAGCAGGCAGTTTATTATAAAGGGATTTTCGTAAAAATATATTAAAATAAAAGATCAATATGATTGTAATAAATTATGTAGAATTACAGTCCAAATGATTGTGGCATAATAATTCAGCCGGAGTGAAAGTTGGAGCCGTTGAAAATGTTTCGATAATATTGTTGACTATCAAATTTTTAATTTGTTGGCAGTTGACAAATCCGCTTTATAATGTTTAATCAGTTTTGCAAGTTTTCTTTTCTCGAAGTTGCGCTCTCTAATTTCGCATTTCAAGTTAGTAATTTGCGAGACTTCGAATTTGATTTCAGAAATATTTCCGTCCTGTGCCATGAAATTGTTTGCACAGCTTAACTGCGCGAGTGTGTGTGTGTGTGTGTGTGTGTGTATTTGAAACATTTGCCGATGGCAGCCATTGCTCTGCTTATGCTACAAATACAAATAAGCAGCTCTGGCAGTCCTGACAGTCGTCCTGCTTATTCTGCTTGCTTCTACTTTCTGCTTCCACTCTACAAACCCCTATTTGACATTCTTTTACCCCCGCTGGCATTACGCTTTGTAGCTGTTGAGATTTTATAGCTTGCATTTGTTTCACGCTCACTCGACGTCAACGGCATTGACACACATACAAACAAACACACAAATGCCAACATTTGTGTTACTCACACACAACACTTATACACACTCTGCACACTAGCACACCAGCACACCAGCAAACTCGCACATACCTAAACATACTTATGCTCACATGTGCATTCAATTTACGATGCGCTGTAAATGAAATTTTGTTTGTTCGTTTGTCGACATTTTGAACTTTCGTTTGGCCCCGTTTCAGTCGTTTCAGCCACGTTTACTGCTGCTGCTACCGCTGCTGCAATTTGCTCGAAACTTTGTTGGGTACTCGCAATCTTATGCATTATTGTTATGATGGCCCAAACAGCGCTAATGCAATCTTATGGCTCACCAGCAAAGTCGGAAATTATTGCAAATTGTTTATGCCAGAGATTGGTTCATTAATTTGCACTTAACTCTTAACTCTGTAACAATATGGCACAACTGCAACGCATGTGTGTTTAACTCAGCCACATGTGTGTGTGAATTTTAGAAATAAGCGACTATAACAGCTCTCATTATAAACTAATTCTTATTATGGAAAGTAGTTATTGGCTTTGACAATTGTCTTCAAAAACGAATTAGGAATCAATTTGAGTCAGTTAGTTATATGGACTTTAAAATAATTCTTATTATGGAAAGTAGTTACTTGCCCTATTGCCCAATTGCGGGTAGAATAAATAAAAATGTTTAGGAACCAATTAAAAATCCAATTGAGCAATAAAAGGATAAAGCACTCTGCGGAAATCTACAGCGTTGGCTTTGTTTATATCTCTGGGTCTCGTAAAGCTTTACGCTTAACTTCTCGCTTTTATTTAGCGAGGGATGAGCGTTCTTACTAATGGAGCTCAGTTAAACATGGTCTTTAAAGCAGTTGGTGTGTCAGTTCTCTCTTGACCAACTGCAAGTGCAAAAGTCATGAATAAATTTCAATAATATGCATAAGTGAATGGTCGCTGTTTCGCTCAGACTAAGACATCGCTTGTGTTTTAGCATTTTATTTGTCATATTTTATGCGCTGGGCTGCCACTTTATGCCATCTTTGGTGGCACTTTAACGGCCAGAGCGCTTTAATTTATTGCTGCACGTCTTCACGTTGGCCCTGAGTGTCGTTTGCCATCATTTTTAGTGCCGACAAAATGCTGACGATGCCAGGCAACAGCATAATTGATGCCAATGCCAATCCCATACCCCTAATTCGAGTACCGTCTAAGTCGGCCTCTTCTGCAGTTGATATATGCGCCCCAGCGACATAATTGAGAGACCAGAGACGAGAGACGAGGCCACCTTCTCATTACTACTATTTTGTGATGGTGCTTGTCATTCTCCGGCGGAAGTATCTCATTGCCATTTGCATGGCCTCGCGTACGCATTAATCGCATAATTTACGCAAAGTGTTTGTCGCTGTTTAACCCGCTAACTGGAAAATGACGAAACGCAAAATTCAATTAAAGCTGTGCGACAGCTCGAGTTGTTGTTGTTGTTGTATATTGTTGCTGCTGGTACATGTCACTGTCAACCACAAAGATGTTGATAAATTAAGTGCGGTGCAACGAAAGCCATTAACAAATCCGAAGGCTTTTTCCGCTGTATCCATTGTAATGATAACTTTTGCTCCCCTCATCTTGCCCTCCACTTTTTTCTTTTTGGCTCGCCTTGTCAGCGACACCTGCTGTGTGCGTTTGTGTCTGCATTTGAGTTATTTATTTTTTTGGCTTTGGCTTTGCCTTTGACCAAAAATAAACTTACCAACTAAAAGCCAAAATAATTGCCTGCCTACTTTTCTCGGGGCAAAAGTCATCACGTGAGGGCCAAAGACAAATGCCAAGCCACATGCTATGAGTATGTGTGAATGTGTGTGTGTGTGAGTGTGAGTGCATAGGAATTGTCAGTTGTCGGCTGTCAGTTGTCAACTGGCATGTCCTTGATGTCCTGGCTATGGCACATCAAAACAATAAAAATAATGACAACAATCATGAGAGTCAAGTCAAACTGGCATTCACGGCCTCCACAAATATTTGTTAACATTTGTGGAAACAAAACTTTGAATTTTTTCCCAACAAAACGCACAATTTATTTATTTATGTCTCCAGCCAAAGGAGCAAAAAAAAGAGCTTCATCAAATATGCAAATGGCACATTTGGTGCTGCAGGTGGACGGGAGGAGTCGGTGACAGAAATTAAGCATCATAAAAACAACACAAAGCACTCCGAGAAGGGGAAGGAAGGGAGAAGGGAAGGCACGCGGAAAAATTAAAAGAAAAACTTGTCATGCGACTGGGTTGAGGTAAAGCAGCACGACATCTAGCGGGCATTTGGCAAGGTGCGTGTGCGTGCCACAAGGAAAGCTACAACAACAAAAACGATTCCTGCCACACACCTTCCTCGCATAATTGCCGTCGGTTAGGGTCGTTCCGTGTCTCCCCTTCCAAAATTGATCAAAGGAATGCGTGTGGAATGTGGCTGCTTTCCCTCAGCTATGTTGCATACTCTCAGCTTTCATGTGGCCATGCGGCAGGATCTGCATAGACTTGTAGCTGTGGCTTTCTCTGCATTAGACATGCTCGAAAGGGACAAATAACTTAAAGGCAACTTTAAAGCTCGTCTCACACGTGCCACATCTGCTTCAATATATGCTATATGCTATACCAATAAACTCTCTGCCTATACCAAATCCCCATGGGCTATGCACACACGTCTTTCCTTCTGCTCGGTAGAATCAATGGCACACAAATAATTTCCGCCCCACAGTTCAAACGCAAAGCGGCAGTAAAATTTTCCAAATCACAACAAACATGTAGCTCCAACTCCAAAGGAAATGCTCAAGACGAAGCCACAACGTGGATTTTCCTCACGTTGTTGCTGTTGCTTTTATTCTGTGGTGTTTTGTGGCCCTGCGGCTATTTTTATTGAAAAATTTTGGACTCTAGATGCGGACAAGTATTTTAGAAAAAAAATAAAGTACTTGTGATCGAGAGTGCACAACACAAGGATACCGTATGGTTTTCAAAGACATTGTAATGTTATACAAATCAGCTATTTCATTGGTGATTGTCTTTGAGGAAAATACCCAATGATTATGACTAATAATGCCTTGCAATCAGTTCTTTCCTTCCCCCACATTATAGCATGCTCTACACATGACCTATGTATTATATTACAGGGTATATAGAGATGCTGTAGCTGGTGCTGTTATTGAAGCTGCTGTGGCCAGGAATTCAATTTTGGCTCGGCTATATTTTTAGAAATTTTCATGCTCTTCTTGGGCCTTGGCACATTTTCAATATTTATGCTGTCAAAGTCATGCAAATCCTCTTTCGAGCTCCAGGACAAATGTTGAGTATGAGACTGTCTTTGTATATAATATATTGTGGGTATGTGTGCTGTATATAGATGCATTGTGAATTAATATCTGATTCCATTTAATGAAACCACTCAAACGTACAACAATTGCTGTTAAATCAAAGGCCGTTTCAGCATTCTTTTTATGCCCGCAGAGCATAAAAATCGTGTTGTGGAATATCAATAAATAACACTTTATGCAACCTGTAAAAAAAGCATAGAACAAAAACAACAAAAAATGCGCGAGGAAAAAGAAACGCCGGAAATTGCTTAATAAGCACCGCAGCTGTCAGCACTTTGACAGCCACCAAAAATGTGACAGCCAGCAAGTGCTGTGGGATTCGGTTGTGATATTCGGTTGTGGTTTGGGGGCGACCATCAAAAGTAATGGCCGGCATGCAGCGCTATCAATTTCTAGTTGAGTGATCTAAGCAGCCAAATGGCGAGTGCTATAAACAATAAAAATGAACGAAAATATAAAGCGCAGCTGGAGAAGCATCAAGAGCGCCATGAGCACCACTTAAAATGACCAAAAATCAAGGTAAAACGAATTCATTTTGTTGCGGCTGCAGGCGGCAGGCAGGCAGCAAATTAATTCCGAGTTGCTTCCAAAAGGCTGCCCCTGGCAGCCATCGGCCAAGATCTTGATGGCAACGGACTTTTGTATTATCGCCAACGCAATTTGCGCCTCATGGAAAATTGAATGGCAGGCGCCACGCAACGCACATAGCACGCTCGTCCTGGCCAATGACGAGGAGTCGCTTGCTCGTTTATGTGTCCGCAAATTGCAGCTGCTGCCTCGGGTTTTTGACAATAATCAAAACACAAACAGCAGTGCCAGCAACAACAACAGCACGAGTTCAGTACGACCAAAGGGGTGGGGGAGAGGGACACGATGCGACAACATCAACAGCTATGGTTGGTTGTGAGGCTTTGGAGTAAGCGTAACTGAAGCCATGTCAGCTTGCTGCCTGGGTCTCATACTAATTGCTTTCAATTTAATGAAAATTTTAATAGAAAAGCGCTTTGGCTGCCAAAAATTGTCACTAACGTAGACGTTGCCTCGTGTTGGCAGCCAAGCGGTGCCCTAAGCTGTTGTCGTCTCCATCGTCGTGGCGTGCATAAAATATGTAAAAGACGCAACCTAGGACAATTTGCAGAGAGAGTGCGAGAGCAAGAGGGACAACAATTGCGGCAAAACAATTTGCACTTAATATTGTGCATGGAATTTATTTGGCACACACAAAAACACAAACACACACACACTTACACTTACGAGTTGATAATCAAAAAGTTTACATTTTCGGGAATGTGAAAATGCATTTCATTTAAGTTTCGTATTTGCATTTGGTGTGCAAAGTTTTGGCCTCTGCCAAATGCCTTAAAGCAGGACAAAACACAACACAACATTACACAACAGCAACGACAATGACAACAAGCAGATCCAGCACGACAACGACTGCCATTCAGTTGCGCAGCTTATGTCTCGCCTGAGTGTCCCTGTGCCTGCTTTCAGGCGCTTAAGCGTGATTGAAGGCAACGCTTTTTGCAGATCCTCTGCAGTTGCTTTAGTCGACTTTAGCGAACTGCCAAAGCGTTGCAAAACTGCTTTCAAATTGATTCCAATTGCTGGCAGCACAGACACTCAGAGACTTCGACAAACAGTATCTCACAATGTACTCGCATGTGCAACACACTCTTTCCTTCTCCTTCTGCTCTTTCTGCCTTTTTATCCCCTTAGTCGGGTGTGTGAGTCTCAAATTACATTGCATGCCCACACGTGGCAGTTTTCACACCTCGGGCAACACCTCGGTCAATTTGTTGCTTCGCTCAAAAGTAGGCAACAGAAATCTGACTGTCCACTCAGCTAATGAAGAGACAACAATATGAGTAGAGAGAGAGAGAGAGAATGATACCTCAGAATGGCCATTGTGATTTGTTATTGTTGATTTTCGAATAAGGCGAGTCAAATTGTCAGCCATAATTCTTTGGCATGGCTCATTCGCGCTTCGATGAAGCCAATAAACAATGACGAATCACTTATAAATTGTTGCCATATTTCTGGAATGACGCAAGATATTTGCTATAGCCAGACGGCACCCTCAGCGCCCTGTCCTCACAAGTGTGAAAATTGAAATTGATGTTGTTGCTGGCGCTGGCGCTGCCGCTGCCGCTACTTCGATTGCTTTTGACTTGTCGCAGCTAATGCTAAATGGGCAACTCCCCGTACACCCCCTAAAATACCCCTCAGCGTGGTTGTTTATTTACGAACATTAACAAAATAAATGGCATGCAAATAACAAAAAAAAAAACTACAGCAACAAACGCCATAGGAAAAGTTTAAATAGAAATTATTGTGCTGCCAAAGGAAGTGAAGCTGGAGAGTGAGCGAGAGAGAGAAGTAAAGAGGAATAGGCTGGATTGCTAATGGTATTGAGCTTCCGAGCCCACAATTGACAAACGCTAAACGCAATTCATTCTCAAGTTTACTTCGTGAACTCCAACAAATTGGCTGCTGAGGTATTTTTAATTTTGCACCCAAATGAGTTGAGATTCTTGTTTAATTTTCTGTTGATTGCTTTTTGCAATTCCTTTTCACTCGGTCAGCCAGTCAGCAGTCTGTCATTTAGTCCAGTTCAGTTGAATTCAGTTCGGTTCAACTCAACTTGATTTGATATTGGCTAAATGTTGACGTTGGTCACGTAATTAACGACAAGTTTATTAATCGCCATTTGCCATTGAATACTTTTGCTGAGTTTGCAAGCTGCCTAATTAAGTCAAATTGGCCGCACAGTTCGAAGCGTTATTAAATGAGTTTTTTTTCATTTTATGTTGCACGATTTTTTTTAAATATTCGTTTTATATACGCTGACGTTGAAGCACGTGCAAATGAGGCAATGCCAAACGCAAAACGCAAAAGCCAAGCCCCAAGCCCCAACCCAAAGTCAAATCCCTTTCCCATTTCCCCTTGGCTTCGACACTCAAAGTGAGAATGCGGCAAGTGTTTGTTGCCTGCTGACGTTGACTCGCTCTCAGATTGCGGCAGAGAAACGAAGGGAAGCAGCTGGTGAAGCGAGTTTCCTCTCAATGTTGCCGTTTGGCATTTGGCTTTGTGGTAAAAGTGTTGAAGACCTGCCGCTGCCGTTGACAGCCAGCCACGTTCTATGTGGCCCAAGCATTTTCCAAAATTTCATAATAATTATAATTTTGTGTGTATATTTGCATGTTTAGTTGATAGCTGAGACCAAAGAGTGTAGTCGAGGAGGAGGAGAGCTCTGGCTCTGTGGCAGCTGTGCGTCGCCAGCATTGCCAAAGTTCTGTCAGGCACAAAAAGTTGTGGAAGCTAGCTTTATGAAATATTTGTGGCAGGATGCGTGGCAGGTACCGTTTACCGTTAGTCTCATACTCTCGCTTACTAACTGACGCCTTCTCCTTCTAATGCTCAGTGCGTTTCTTTCGGTAACATCATTAAGCTACATGTTCAACAATTTTAATGAAAATGTTAACAATTTTAAGTGCGTGTGGTGCACACTTTCTGCTTGACAAGCTCAATAATTGTGCACACAACCGTACACACACTAAGGCATACTTTTGTTCTGTGAATTATTTATGTTTAGGTTGCCAGCAGATATAATTAAAATCACAAGAAAGCTGCCAAGTCAACCACTTGACTATCGACTTTCACAAGCATATTCATTTCAAATTCATGCTGGCCTAATCACCAAAAGCATTTTCCCAATTAAATTAGAGTTTCCCTCAAGTTTGCTGCATGTGCTTGTGTTGTTTTGACCTTAGGCCAGATTATTTGCAACATGCACACATGCACACTAGTTTGGCAACATTGAAACGATCTAGATAAATCTGTATAAATTATGTTTTAATAAAATATGACACGAAAATACCTTAAAATTCTTGCGACAACAAAGATTTATTGTTGTAAAATCTGTTGGCAAAAACTTTTGCAACACATTTGGGCATTATGAACATTTTTGGGCAGGCAAGCGTGTGCTTAAGATAAAAATTAATCGCTGCTGGCTTCCAGTTTGCATTTGCTCCAGTTTGGAATAACAGTTTTAAGCTGGCCAAAGTAGTTGCAAGTGTTACGGCAAATATACTATATATATGCATATTATCCAATTTCTAACGTTGTTGCCAACAATAGAATTTGTTTCATTCATTTCGATTTTGTGTGGCTAAATAAATGCTTAAGACATATAGTATTTGCCATAGATTTTCCATTAATTTCCCATAATCAAATGCTCGCACATTTTGTTCTATCCGGCAAATCGCAATTGTTGTGTGAGCTGAGAGCAAGTGTAGCTTTTAATGCTCTTGCACTGCAATTGACGTTCTGTCAAAGGGCAGAGCACAATGCGAAACTCATGTGTGAGCATTGTGAACAACTATAGTACTACGAGTACTAGTGGCAGTTGTTGTTATTATTGTTTTAATGTTGAGTAATAAATTGAAAAGTAAGCAAGCGTAAAACACAGTCAACACAACAATGGAGTGAGTTACGAGTGGTAGTACAAGGGCCCAACATTGTAGGCAATGCCAAGGCGACTATCAGTTGCAGACAGTCGTAAATGGGTAAGTTTACAATGCCATCTTGTAAAATACTATGGCAAACAAGAAGAGCTCGTACAATAGCAATAGCAATGGCAAATCCTTGTCGCACATTTGGCCTGGCTTTATGTGGGCAGCTGCGATTGAAAAATTCGCTCGCTTTGTTTCGTTTCATTTCGTTTTTATATTTCAGAGACTCGTAACCCGGCACTCTTACAACAGCAACAGCAGCAGCAGCTCAACACACAATGTCACAATGCTCTCTCAGGCATTCGCAGTACTTTTCATTCAATTTTCAACATGCTTACGATGTTGTTAGTTGCCAGTCACCGCCCCGAACCTCCCTCCGCCCCTCCGCCTCAGCTGGCCGTGTTTAATGTCACGTATTTGATCAGAAAATTAAGGATCAAAAAGGCATTTGTGTAAGCATCTGAAAATGTTGTGATTTATTGCGCTAAAGCGTTTGCAAGTAACTCTCCTGGCCAGCACTAACTGCACACATACATGCAAGTGTGTGTGTGTGTGTATACGTATGCGGTGTGTATACACATGTGTGTATGTTGTGCCCGTCCTTATGATGTACGACTCGAAGCAGCTGCTGGCTTGAGCTCTTCTCTGCTGCCGCCTTTAGTTTAAAACTGGGACGTGTACAATTTAATTTAATCTTCGGATTTTCTTTTGTGCATTTTCCCTTATCGTCCCACTGTCTGCTGCTGAGTTTTTCCCTTCTTAGACGACACACATAAATTTTGCACATGTCTTGGGCGCAACAGCAAAGAAAGACAACTATAATAATAAGAGCTTTAAGTAAAAAAGGGACACTGAAACTTTTCATTTTGAGCAGCAAACAAACTTGGCTTATACTCGTATGTACATTATGGTAAAATTGAATTTATTATTCATGCTTGCCTGACTAATACAATGTAATTTAATTACTTACTCTAGTTTTTGGCTTTGTCACTAAATGTCACAGCTAATTTACTAATTATGCAAGTCAACTTACCTGCAAAAAAAAAGAATAGATATTCAATGATATATTTATGTTATGTATTTGGCATTTAATATTAGTTAAGCTACATTCAAAATTTTAATTAGAAAATTAATTTAGCAGCACATGCACATTTATACGCTTATGCACATGATCGGAGTCAAGCGCTTTCAACGATGAAAAGTCAATTTAATTTGCTGAAAGCTATTGCTTTCCCTGGCACGTACAACAATTTGAAATGAGACACGTGATACGGCGGCAACAACAACTGTAAGTGATGGCTAAATTTAATAAATGTTCCACGTATCCGACACACATTTATAAAAAATATACTTATATTTAATATGATATTGAACTAGCTATATGGCAATCGAGCTTATTAATAGCGTCTGTCAATGTGTATACGCCACGTGAACTTGTCAGCGAACTTTCAATGCACCATTTATGTGGCATTTGAAAAATGGTTAATGAGTTCGGTTCAATTAAATTACAGCATAATTGTAATATTCAAAAAACTTTCATTACTTTGTATAACATTTTATGATATTTAGTTTATTAAACTTTTGAATTACACAAAATATTTTGTGATTACATTTAAATGATTTAAACGCTTCACACTAAAGACTTCCCGCAGACTGCAATCCGTTGGAACCAGTTAGAAATTGTTAGAATGCTGTTAATTGAGCTTGAAGTTAGTTGAAATACAACTGCCATATTGTTGTCCAAATTGTTGATGAAAAACTCTAATTGCTGCAATTGTGTTTCAAATAACGTAAGAGCAAAATGATGTTGAATGTGCCGGCTGTGCTATAATTTGAGCTTTGCTTACGCATTATGCACATTATGAGTTCTGACCACAATTCAGCGCACAAATAAAATGCTAGCGTTATGTGGGGAGAGCGCGCTTTAATATGTGTATATACAAAACAAATACAGGGCGTATACTTAATCTGCGAAACGGTCATGGTTCTGGCCAGTCACCCAGATGCCGCACAAAAGCGCTGGCGGTTATTTTTGCTCTTTATGTCAAATGAAGCGTGCAAATGCCACAAACGCCCCCAAAACAGAGCGCACATTAAATGCGCAGCCCAAAAACATGCGCTGCAGGCGCTTGCCAAGGATCAGGATAGAGCCAAGGACCAAGACCACGACACACACACACACATACACACTTATGTATATTTATGTACATGTTTGTGTGGTATGTTGCGGCGCTTAACAAGTGACCAGGACAAACGCTTCTTGATAAAGTCATCAGCAAACAGCGGCAGGCTGGCAAATCGATGAAACGAAATGAAAGCGGAAAATAAAAATATAATTTTCGCAGACACACAAATCGCTTAAGAATGGAATTCTTAGTGAGAGAGAGCATCCCAGAAAAAGGGGGGTCGTTCATGGCTGAGCATTGCGATTTCCGACTCATTTGCCAGCCAGCCAGCCCCTCAATAAATGTAAAATTCATTTACGTTCCTTTGTGTACGTTTCTGGCGTTGCCAAACAGCGAGCAGCTGCCTCTCCTCACTTCCCTACCGCCTACACCCTACCCCTTTCTGGCATTTCGATTGCGGTTAATTAATTAGACGCACGTGACGTCAGTTTCAGCGTTTATGGATTTCAATTTGAATTTTATTTCAATGCCCCGTCCAGTCATTAAGTGTGTGCTGCGCTAAAAATTTATGGGCCGGTAAGATGTATAATATAAGCATAAATCAAATTGGAGCTCAGTGTTTAATAACAAAATAACGCGCTTGAACTATTTTTGTTTTGTTTTATATTTTTTTAAATTTTTTTTTATATTGCGTCACATAAATTACGCACTATACTTGCACTCGTAATTGCGAGGCAGCAGAGCAAAGCAAAGTAAAGCCCCCACCCATGCAATTTAACAATGCACAAAGGACACTATTTGTAGTTGTTGTTGTTGTTGTTGGTCTCGTTATTGATGTTGATGTTGTTGCTGGTTTTGTTTACGTGCATGTTTAGCATGAGCCATGGGTGGTCCGCTCATAATCGAATTAGTTGCAATAAAGCACAAAATTAATTTCCGCACTGCGGGCCGCTAAACAACAGTGCCAGCTGAAAAGTATGCTACGCCCCAAATGATTTATGCGCCATGCACAGCAATGAGCTGGCTCGTTGTTTTTACTGTCGCTGTTGTTGCTTTTATTGTTGTTGTTGTTTATGGTCTAGCAGACTGGCCATTCAACTATTTGGTGTAGTATCACATTTATCTGCGTGCCTTTTTTCCAGTAAATAAAATCAGGCCTAGCAGCCTAGTCTATGCAGAGGGTCCACTCTAATGGCAATCAGTTTACGTTGAAAGTGAAAGAGAGATAATAAAATGAAAGCATAAAGAATGCAGCATAAAAGGATAACGGCATAAGCACATGATATACGCTTTTATCTTGAATGAAGTTATTTCTTGGGCAAATATGACAACAACTGTGAGAATGTACGAGTCGAGTCGAGGCGCTCTGGCAGACAGACCGAATGCCTCAAAATGTTCCGACTGCTTCCACTGGCAACAAACAAACAGACCGCCAGATCAGATAAAACCGATTGCCTGACGATACAAGCTGGGAAATAAAAGCACACAAATACGTTGGCGTCTTGTGGTCTGGCGTTAGACCAAAACAATGCTGCCTTTGACTGGGAAGTAGTTGCAGGGCCCATGCAGCAGCATCCAGCATATTCACAGTTCACAACTCACAGCACACAGCACACAGCATACAGCACACACACAGACACATCTCGCACTTCACACTCGTCGTGGGCGTCGCACACAAATTCAATTTTCTTGGCCTAGTGCTTGACTCCCTGCGTGTGAAGCAAACTCATGCGGCTAAGCTTTTGTCTAAGTGCGCACGTGTATGAGTGCGTGTTTGAAATACTCTGTGCATTATATGGCAGCGTATTTATGCCAAAAAGCTTTGGCATGCCTCGTCTACGTTCAATAGCATCTTTATGCCAATGCCAACACCAACGCCAACGCTTCTCAGACACAGTTCGCATATTTTCAAAGTTCCACAGCATACTTTCGGGCGGCAGTCGAAATTGCTGAGTAAATGGTTGGGGTTGGCAGCTGGTACATGGCAAATCCGGCAAAGACATCGACATCGCCACCAGCATCAGCATTTGGCATCTCGATAACTCGACTCGACAAGTCACCCACTGCTGCTGCTACTGCTGCTGCCTATTTTGTTGAATGTTGAAAACTTTCTCCCGATTGCATGAAGTGTATGAAGCTATATACAGTATGTGTGTAGTGTCTGCCATCACCTACAGTTTATTTCGCTGCATAACGAAGCCGAAAGCCAAAGCTCATGTGCTGATATTCTCGCAATCACATTTCTCTCCCTCCATCTCTGCATGTGTATTCACATGCCAGAGGCACTCAAATGTATTGCCAACAGTAGCTGTAATGTTTTCTATTGCTTCAGCTTAATAGCCAAAGCCCCTGTGGGCAGCCATTTGCCATATTTCTTAAGCCTTTTTGCTCTTGTACACTCGCATAGTGTCTATCATCATCAACAGCACTGCTGATCAGTTCAGTTTAGTTGCGTTTGAGTGCCATGCATGCAGTTTGGTCATTCACCGAGACTCACCCAGTGCCAGAGTGCCAGAGGCTGTACCACACTTTAAAATCCACCAGGCAGCAGTTAAAAACTTTGGGCCAAAGGGGTCTCTTTTAAGCTCCCCATACAAATCCCATATGCCCCAAAGTGCTATTACTGAAATTGAAGACATCTATAAGTTTTCAGCCAGCTCTCATTTCATTCTTCATCTCCTTCTTTTCTGTTTTCTTTGCTTTCTTTTTCCATTTTCGTTTTGCGCCCGCCTTTCAGCTACTTTGGCCGTTCATATGTGCGTGCCGTCGCTCTCAGCAACGCTTTTATGGTAATGAGCTCACATTACAAGCGGCAACGGCAACAACAGCACCAGAAATGGCAAAGACCGAGGAAACATTTTGACATGACGCCTTTTTGATAGACGCAAAAAAAGTGTCACAGAGAGTCGTTCGATACGTTCAAGGATATCTAACTAATTGCCAAGAGTGAGGAGACTATCTACATGCATATATAATACATCACAAACTTAATGCACAACCCTCGCGACTGGTAGGCTTGTTGCTAAAGTTTCTCTTACGCGTTCCGCTTTTAGCCTTATCGCATAACAGCAAATGAATCGCACTCTACGCCATGGTGGGAGTCATCCATATTAAAGGCGCTGCATGCGTGTAAATGTTTATTTCCGTAATTTAACTTAAGCATAGCTTCCTTCTATCTGTCTCGTCTCTTTGTTAAATTGTTTAATGGAAAGATGAGGCGACTGAAAACACATCTTCAGCTTGAATGCGTCCTGCACTTACTCACACATACCCCGACTGGGTATTTGTCTACGTAAGGGGGGCTGCCTTGTCCCTGAGCTGGTGAACAGACACGCCCATTACGCCCAGTCACACCTGCCTGATTGTCAAGTGCTTTAGGCACAAGTACTCGCTTATTCTTTTTGTTTTTCTCCCATGTTTTTTTCTGTTTCTAGTTTTACTTCTATGCATTTCATTTGTGCCACTTCATGTGGCAACTTTCTCTATGGTTTTTTTTTTGCTTTTTGTGTCGCGCCGCGTTATGTCGCCTCGTTGAAAGTGTGAGGAGGAAAGGGGAAAAGCGTGGAATTTAAAATCTTGATGTTGTGCTCATTTTGGCTGGGCTTTGTTTTTATTATTGTTGGCACTTACATGTTTTTATTTGTGTGCCTCTCGTACAACTTGATCCTTGCGGCAAAGGACCTTGAACTCGCTGTGGCGCTAACGAGTTACAACAACAACAGCAATAAGAATAAGAGCCATAAAAACGTGTGGGCTGCAAATATTTCATATTTATTTTACGTATTTTTCTGAGTGCCCATAAAATGTACGAGCTTGACTGACTCTGTCTGTATTGCTGTATTGCTCTGTCTCTATATCTGTGTGTGTGTGTGTGTGCAAGTGTATGTGTGTATTACATTATGCCTGATTTACTTTGTAAGTTTTAATTGAATTTGTGTACAACTTTAAATGGCAAAAATTACCCTGCCATTCGGTATCAAGAGTTCATTTAAATGCTGTCAACAATAATTGTCAAGTGTCCTGTTTGGTCAGTTCACTGTGCTGAAAATTTCAATTGAAAATTCAAATTCATTTTTGCAGTATTTTATGCAAAGCAGAGTGCCCAAAACTAGCACAGAAACTCGATTACGCACGAGCGAACAGCAAAAGCTATAAGCCATATTATACGAGTCATGATCAGCTCAATGTCGATGCCATTGCGTATGGCCATTATGTGTGTCCGCTTGGCAAAGCAAAATTATAAAAAAGGAATTCTGTATATATATATACACGGATATAAACAGAAAATCAGTGTCAATCAGAATATGTATGTGAGTGTTAGGTTTATATAAGCATATCCATCTTTATAAGTATTTGCTTCACTGAACTGGACGCTGAAAATAAAATCCAAGGCGCATTTCTATGTAAAACATTGTGGGGCAACAACAAAGGAACAAAAAAAGGAGCGTAGAAATAAGACAAGGCAGACAGTTTCAGTTGTTGTGCTGTCGTTCTGCTTTGCCCGAAAATGGCATCAATAAAAACACAAAGTAACCGAAATGCAAAGACACACAGAAGGCAAAGTGTTTTGGCCAGGAGTCAGGTCGAGAAAAAAAGCAAAACACAACAAAAATACGATGCATACAGATGGAAAAATGTATGTGTGTATACGAGTGTATGCTACATGGGGTAATTCTTAGTTAACGAGCAAGCAGGAACGTATTCACGCTTTGCTTAATCCTCTAGGGACTGGAATCGCCGCCTTCCATTCTAGAACTTTGTTGCTGTGTGCTTAGGACAACGGCAATGCAGTTAGCTGTCTCTCTATGGCCATACAATTTAAGCCCTAATTGTGGGCAATTACTTTTTGCTCGGCTAATAAAAACGTTAGAGATATTTGCGTATTTTAACTAATGATTTTCTGCTTAAGCGCAAAGCTCAACACCAACAACTGAGGGATACTCCACCTCTTGCAACTCTAACGCCTAAATAAACAAACCTAAACTTTTACTACTTGCATGTGTTCGTGTGTGTATGTGTGTGCATGTTAAAGGTAAGCCCAAAGTTGTCCTGTTGTTTCTATTTTCATGTCTGTCACAGGTTTTAATGACTTTGCACAGTCTGTATACAAGTTTGTATATTACGTATACGCCCCCTTTATGTGCGCAATCGTTTGACGCACACAAACACACACCTTGTTAGCCAGACCACCACTGACACACTTATTAATAATTCATTTTGTGCTAATAGAATGTTCGGATTTCAAGGTAAAACACAGAGAGAAACAAAAACAAGCAAACACACTCACATTAACATTCACAGATTGAGATACATATAAATCACATAGAGACTGCGACACGCTCTTAGCATAATTAGCTGATATTCAATAATTAAGGTGAATCGAAACAAAACTTGACTGTCAAACAAGCCTAACATAAATGGCAAATGTTATGTGTATTACAACAACAACAGACCAGCAGCTGTAGCCTGTAGCCTCGCCGACCTATTCGACCTGATGCTGATTGATTACCTGCATTGGGGACCAAGACATTCGATACAAGACAAACAGGACAAGACAAGACAGGATGGAACAAGAATGGACAGCACAAGGCCAGACTGGAGAAGAGCATCGATTAAATGTCATCTGCAGTGTACTACATCTGTATCTAGTTCGGGTTAGATGAAAACACGGCTTGATTATGCCAAACCCTTCATTACGAGCTTAATTTGTTAAGCGCGATGTAAATTTAATTGCCTCATTATTCTATAAATGTTTATGGCATAGTTGAAATGCTGAAATGAGTTTCATTTCACAAGCGAAAATAAGGCGAGTCATAAAAGCCTGACAGCCGCACACTTCTCATTTGTACATTTTGTAAGCTGGCGCACTTTTAATTGACTCGCTGGCTGGTGCTAAGTGGGCATTAAGTATACGCCACGTTTAAACCGTTAACTACACGATTATGCTTTCAATTGTATATAAAATAAATTTTTGTATGGACACTTAAAGTGTGACCCAGCGCGTTTGTAAAATGCCATGACAACCCTTGCATTTAATGCTCGATAAGTCTGCCAAAGAGAAGAAGCATGAACAACAAGGGCAGGGGGTGGGAGAGTAGTACGAGTGTAACTGCAACCAATCAAATGGAAAGCATTAAAGGCTGCGATATATATCTGAAAAGGACCGGGAGCACAAGCACAATGCGGGCACCCAGCATTGGCGTTAGCGTCAGCTGCAGGGCACAATGGAAACATTGGCCAAATGGATGCAGCCCAGCAGATAAGCCCAGCATCAGCTTGGCAAAAGTCACCAAAAAATAAATGGAAATTAAAAGTTGGCAATCGCGATGAAAAGCTGCAACAGTATAAGCCAAGCCATGCATATGGGAATGGCAATTGAAATTGAAATGGAAATGGAAATGGAAAAGGCCATGCCAATGAAAATTGAAAGCATGGAAAGGCCGCACCTAAAAGTATGCGAGCCAAATCAAAACGTGCAATTGAATAAAATATGATATGAGATTCATGTGTGATCTAATGCTTAAATGCCTGTGTGTGAGACAGGACTAAGACAAAAGACAGCACAGAGTGCCTGGCAGTCTTGAAACCCATATGCTTAGCATAATAACTGGTTGTACGTGCACGACAAGAAGCGTTGTTAACATGACATCATCTCGTGCAATAAGCGAACACATTCTAATGAATAAAAATGAATTTAAAAACAGCAAAACAGAAACAATGGCTGGGACAGTGTATGAGCTAGGCAAAGCGGAAGGGGGCACGATGGGGAAGGACTGTATAAAATATGCGGCAACAGAGACAGACAGGACGCAGCGGGCTGCCAGCCAGTCTACACAGTGGCTATGATACTATTCTAGACCAGCGAGCAGAGAGCAGCTGGAAGGAGAGAGTGCTGACAGGCAGCTAGCCATGGCAAGTGAAGCCAAGAAACGACACAGTCATAAGCAATGTCCCAAACGCTTTTCCATTTTCATGTTTTCTTTGAGTTGTTGCTGTTGTTATTGCTGCTACTGCCACTGCTATTGCTGCTATGTGGATGCTTTTGCTGCAGGCAAAGTTGGTTGGCCTGTCTTGATAATCCTTTATTTAAATATTGTTTGCTTTTTATTTGCCATTGTTATTATGCTTGTAGATATTTTGCATAAATAACTAGACAAGGCAAAAACTGTCAACTGTCCTGAACACACACACACACATACGCACACACACAAGCGCAAACGCAATCAAATCAAGACAACAATCTGTACGGAAGTTAAGCAAAAAGTGTCTGCTGCTTGTTTTTCTTTTTACAATAGTTAAATTTAAATAGTCACCCGAAGATGTTTAGTCAGCAAGTTGACTTTTAAGCTTTATCTATGACGTCGTTTAAGGCCATGGAACGTACAATATATTACGCATACGCCTTTTGGCCCACTCATTAGCAATTACATGAGCAGTCCCTACACTCGACACATACACAAGGAGTACCTCCCCCTCTGCCCCACCCTGTGAGAATATAGCTTGGCTTGCCACTAGAAATTTGTGTCAACGTCCAGACAGAACCACTGGCAGGCACAAAAACAACTGACAACGGTACCCGACATGGCCCAAAGGCGTCGCCATATTTAGCATGTTAACGTGGTGAACCCTCAAGGTGCTGAAGCGCTTTGACGTTCCGGCAGGAGCTGGGAGCTGAGGAGACGTCGACCATTTTCAATGAAAGGTTACTGCATGGCCTCGTTAAATGCCTGACAGCCAAGCGTTGACATAGCCAGGCATCTTGTCAGCCAGCCACGCCCAGACATGTCCCAATCCACCTCCTTTATTTCCGCTTCGTCTGTGCGTGTCCCTGTCCCTGTGCGTGCACGCTTTCAAATATCAAAATCACATTAATTTTGACATCGAAGCGGAAATATATTTAATTGCTTTTTTGCCACACAGCGCGCTGCCTTGCCACATTCACCTCACATACGCACTCACACATTCGCACACTCCCACACTCGCACCATCTCTCACACATTCCACTCACACTTGGATGATTCGCTCATCGCAACTGTCGCCGTTGCCAGCGACCGGCTCGATGTCTCACGTAGTCGCCGCCGCGACGACTTTTGCCATTAGCGTTGTATCTCCTGGGCATACGCAAATATTTGGCTTTTTCCCAGCGATTTTCCCGTGTTTTCATTTTGTCATTTCATTAAGAAGCCGTTGCCTTAGATGCGTATGCCATCTGCATATTCCTGCCATCTCCTCGCTCTAAATGGCGCTTAGTCGTGCGGCTGTTCTGCGTTAAGTTGCCATAATCGCATTGGCCTTGTTTATGTCACGTTTCGACCAAAATAATTAAACGCCAAAGCAAATGTTGCTGATTTTGATTAACTCAGCACAAAAAAAAAAACGAACTTCAATAATTCCCACCATTTATTATCGAAATGCACTCGAAACTCAAGTATAAAATATTCAAATTATTCCTTGTCTCATGGCTCTGTCACAAAGAATCTCAAATGAGTGAACGAATTGGTGGGAGTATTTATAATTTTTGGCAAACAATGATGCTGTCTCGTAACCAACGAGATTGAAGATAAAAATAACTCTAATAAATGGCTCACAAATAATGAAAATAATTGGCAAATAATTAGTGAATAATAACTCAATTCAGAGCTGTTCTTTTCGTTTTTATTAATATAAGCAAAGTCGCGTGCTACACGTAATTATAATAAGCTTTTAAGTATTTAATAAGCAGCAATCAGTAACAAATCATTTCAAGTATCAAAAATATTCAAATTATTTAAATATTTATAAGCAGAGCGAAATGTCTCTATTGAAATAAAAAATATTATATTTGGCAAATACCGTAAGGGAAATTTTAGGTAATTTGCCGGATTTACACTGGCAAAAACATCAAATGGCATGAGACACTGAGAAACACTGAAAGCAGGCTTAAATGTGTATAAATAACTGGGCATCTGGGCAACCCAATGACCCTAAAAAGGATTTAAGACCATGGCAAGGGTCTACAGCAAACAACAAATAACGATAAAAGGAATGTAGCATGTGTTTAAAGAAAATTATTTATAGCTTTTAATTTTTGTTATTGGACTCAATAGAAAAATAATTACAAATGCAAACGATGTATCTTGCAAATGGTTAACCATTTTTATGGCCTACAGCTGTTGAGTCTACAATTTGCATGGCAATGAAAACAAATGATGTGATCCAAACAGAGACACACTTATTTATGTAGCCGTAAATGTGAAACGTAAAATGCGAAATGTGAATGTGAAATATAAATGGTAGAATTGTGAAATGTTTGTGGCTGTGACAGGTAAGCCAAGTTAACATGTTGCCGTTGGCCATATACTAACGGATGTCAAAGTTTCAAATCTCTCATAAAATGCTAACGGATGAGAGCTCTGAGTAAAAGGATGGCTGCAAAATAAAAGTCATACGTTTTACAGGTGCCAAACTCACATGTGAGAAGCTGCCAACTGCGAGCGTACTCCTTCCTGTCTGTTGTCCTGACTTCTGACTTCCTTGGGCCCAAATGTGGCAGCTGCTTTTGGGGAGACGCACCTAAAGCCTTGTCAGCAGAAACAACTTTGGACGCACGCCGTTTGATACAAACAAAAGTGCGAGAGCACAAGAGTTGATATATAACAGATTTGGTTTATCTACGTAGTATCCTTTAATCCTTGTTTTTCGCCCTATCTCTTTCTTACGCTCACTGCTTCTTCTTTGCTTTGTCGCTTTTATGTTTAAGCGCTTGGCGCGACTTTTATCTGTTGTTGTTCGCACGGAACTTTGTCACGGCAATGACACCTGCGCTTATCGGTCATGCATTTCACACACACACATACACAAACACACGCACACACTCACACTCGCAAACTAACACAAACAAGCGAGACACGCGCGTTGCATGCGATTTGGGTCAAAGTGCTAACAAAACAACAATGCAGCAGCACATTGCTGTTGCAGCTGCCGCTTCTGATGATGCGCCTGATGCCGTTGATGCTGCCGTTGCCTTCTGGTCCCTTTCGCCTTCCTTCCGTTTCCGGTAATGCGTTTCGCTTTCGCTGTCGCTTTCACTTTTTTTTTTGTCGCTACTCCCAACTGCCAACTTTTTAGTAGCGTTCACAGTTGCTCTGACAATTTCTCGAGCAGCAGCCGTAGCAGTAGCATCAACATTTGACGCTTACGCTGAAGCTGATGCTGTTGCAGTTACTGTCTCTTGTCTGTGTGGCAGAAGTCGCGAATGCGTGTGTTGTAGAGAGGAAGGCACACACACACATAGATAGAGAGATAAAGAAAACGCTCGACGCGTTGGCGAATTTTCCGCCTTGTTGCTGGCTTTCACTTGCACAGTAATTTTTCAGCGCGCACAAATGCGTTTTCAAGGATAAACAAGGATATTTGAAAGCGCACGCACACTAACATGCACACACACATACACAGAGGCACACGCGCGCCGCCTTTTGTTTTGAACTTGGGGCATGAACTTTTGGCGGCTCTATTGAAATTTATTTTCAGCTTTTCCTTGCTTTTTCCTTGTTTGTATTTTTCTTTATGCTTTATTTTTTTGCTCAAAATAATTTTAAACGCTCCACACTGAATATATATTTGCCGGCGGCAAAGGCGCTTGTTATTGTGTTGTGGCAAGTACTTATTGTTGTTGTTTCAGAAATTGTTGCTGTTGTTATTGTTGTAGTTATCGTTGTTGTTTTGATGGCAACCGTTTTTCATACAAACGCTGTCGCTTTCCGTAACGTGTACAGCTTTCAACGAGTATACGAAGTGAACTGAAAAGGACACTGGCGCTGCCACTGTGGCCACAGTCTGACGATGGCGCAAAGGATAACGAAGTTGATGACAACCACGAGGAATACGACGACTACGACTCCAAGCAAAACGGTAACGGTGCACGCCCGTGCGACAGCCACCAAGCTTCGTGTCTGTCTGACAGCTGGAAGCGAGCGAGAGGCATGCGCACGTTCTCTCCAGAGAGATAGAGAGACAGCGAGAGAGCAGCGAAAGCTTTGCAAGCTTTGCAGCAGGTCAGTTTCGTTTTCGTTTTCATTTTCATTTGACAGCTGATGCGCGCCCCAAAGTAGGCTACAATTTCCAGTGCGCACTCATTTCCAGTTCTCTTTGGCTTCTCTTTGGGGGCAAAGTCGGCGCTCTTTGCGGCCATTTGCGTTGAAGGCGCTCAAAGTGTGTCACATTTCTAAATTGCGTTTACTTTGGTAATGTCACGTGCTTATTGCGTTACCCATTTAATTAAGCCAGCAAAGTAGACAGACAGACTGACGACTGCAACAGCTGCAGTGGCTTCAAAAGGCCCACAAATTAATGACCGATTTCGATATGAAGGCACAGCGGGTCACAGAGTTAGAAACTATGGCAGCGACAGCAAATCAGTGCTCAAAAGAAATTGATCCTGCAATGCTGCAGGCAGGACAAGCTGAGGCACGCACAGGCAGGACAAAGTAGGGGGCTATGGTCTGACAGGACCATGCCGCAACTAGCAGCTAAACTTTTGCGGTGACCAAACCCAAACGCGAAGTAAACTTGAACCGCAGTCCACAGCCCCCAGAGCTGACAACGACAACGACAACTATCGCTCGGCAACATCCGGCTACGTGTGAGCAGCGGGTATGGAAACTAAGAAGATTGCAACCACTGTGATGCGCTGCGATGCGATGCGGAGTCCTGAGGAAGCAGGAAAAGGCAGGAGGCAGTGTGGCACGGAGCTCGGCAAAACGTTTGCCCACATGCCGCTTGTCGTTTTCCATTAGTGTGGCGACCAACCTCAATGATTTCTTACTTACAGCGAGCAATTTGTAAGTTTGAGTATGCGCGCAGGACGCGTCACATCATCCGTACAAACACACACACACACACACATAACGGACACGTACGCACGAACTTACACACACGTACACTCATAGAGCCGCATAATCGTAGTCGTATTGGTTTTCGAATGCTGGCGAGTGTCGTGCAGTCAGCGCCAACCAAGTTGGCCAATGCGTTTCAAGTGAGGTCGCGTCCTGCGTGCGTTAGTTTCACTGTCTGTCTCCCAGTATCTTTGTATCCGAGTGTATGTGTGTGCGGTTGTGTGTGGTGAGTAAAAACTTCAGGAAATTGCTTTTGCATGAGCGCTTTGGCGGGCACGGAGACCACAACGAAGGCGGCACACACAGAGCAAAGTAGTCGTAAAAAGGAAGCTGCGGCGATTGCAAAAGAATTGGGCAAAGACGTAAAATGTATTAAAAACTTGCAACATTGATAGTTCTGCCACAGGCAGCAACGACAGCCAGTCATGACTGAAATGGATGGGAAATTATAATGCGACTGCAATTTGCCAGTCACTCAAAATGCATTCTCATTTCGTTTTATTGAAATTTAATCATTGCCGCTGCTCAATAAATAATCCCAAATATACAATCAAACCCAAACAAATTCACAGATACAAATCCCATACACACACACACACATACAGACTGACACTGACACACCCCGCCAGACAGATGGAGAGTTGGCATCGCTTTTGGGTCTTTTTCTAGATGTAGTTGTTGTTATTGTTATTGCTATTGCTGTTCCTGGCGATTGTTGGCTCGCATGTTTGCCAGCCATTCAGTCAACGGTCAATATGCTGGAATCGGATTCATACACTTTGACCTCGTTTAACTTTTGTCGTCAGCCACGTTCGAAATGATTTCGTGTCTGACACCCCTCATCCCAATTGCAATCGCTATCCCAATGCTCTGTCTGTACTCTGGCCTATGCCTTGGCCTCACCTCCTTCGCCAGTGTACCATACGCCATTCGACACTATCAGTGTAATGTTTTGTTGTAGCCGAATGTAGTTTTTCTTTTCAATTGAAAAATGCTGCCTACTTTTTTGCAGCCATACTACAACTACAACTACAAGTAGAATATAAATCCCAATACCAAGACCAAAAGCAATTGTGTACAAACGTGTTAGTGGACAGGAAACAAACTGTCAGGCTCGGAGCAAGCCAATCCTGGCAATATCTCAAAAGACCTTTCTTTGTATGTGTGTTTTTGTTGGTATTTTAATATAATTGAAATAAACGAATGAATAATAAGTGTATGTAGCAGCCAACTGTCTGTCAGACTGTGCAAACATTAACTAAAATTAAAGTCAATGCCAGTAAAAGTTATTCTAAATTTAATCTTCAACTTAAATGTACTCTTAATGTATACATAAAGATTTCGACTGAATGAAACACTTACCACAATATTTTATGTCAATAAAAGTTTGTTTGCATTTTGCATCTTTTGTTAAATGCACATTTGTAAGATTTAAAACTAATTAAATACTCTATAGTAAAGAGTTGCATGCTGATATCAATATACTTTATGCATTACATTGTATTTAAGGAATATTCATTCAAGACTTCATAATTGACCAATTAAAAAAATAATTCTTTTAGATCAAGTAATTTAAGTGCTAGTTTAAACCATTTTTCTTTATATCTCATAATTAAAATATGGATTTAAACACAATTCTCATTTGGTGATCTGAACTCAGTGAATCCACTATTCAATTAACATACGTAACATAATTGTTTGCCACAAAATTAAAGTAGCAGCTTATGTATGTGCTGCACATACGTAATTTATCACTTGAAACAAAGGATAGCAGGCAATAAAATGCAATCAAATTCACATGCCAACGAATAAATATCATTTCATGGAATAGAAATCATTCGTAAAATCAAAGTCGTTGATATGGAAATAGAGAAACAAATAGAACAAGTGGATATATGTGATAATACGCGTGCATACAAATATATTTACTTGTTATACAAAAGAGTCAATTAATACGATTTAAATATAATTTATAATTGTAGAGTTACCAATGTGAGAGGGCGCTTTGTATTTGATTTAGTTCAACAAGCAGAAACATATTGACAGGTTGAACAATGATTTTGAAATGATTTTCTCCCATCATATGATATGAGTGTGAGTATGTGCTTGAATTGTGCTTGTGGCATGAGGCATAAGGCTATGAGCCGTGTCTATACATGGGGTTGTAAGTAGGCATGTTGCCCGCATAATGTAGGTCTATTAAATCAATTTTGTTTGTTGCTCTTTTGTACTACTTTCATTGCTGTCTAAAGCCGACTGACTGACTGCCTGACTGCCTGACTGACTGACAGACTGAGAAACGGACGTACTGATTGAGCGAGTAAGCGAGTGAGGTGCGGGCCTGGCTGGCTGATTGGCAGCCAGCACTGAGGCTCAGACTAAGCATGCAATATTTGCACAGCAGTCAATGCCCGCCCAGGGCAAATCAGTGCTAGGCTGAGGTGTGCTTTCACACACACAGAGGGCAAAGGAATGAATGCATGTGTGTGTGTGTGGCAGCTGTGTGTGTATTTAATAACTTACAAAATGGTTATGAACTTCAAATATGCGAGAGCGAGTCTGCTGTGTCAATATTGACAGAGCCGAACAAATTACCTGATTACATTTGGGTCAAGCAATTTTTGGCACCGCAGCGACACTAAATGTTCATGTTGTTATTTGTTTATGTATGTCAAAGGGGAGACATATGCGCACACACACACCACAACAGAACACAACACGCATACGTACACTCGCGAGCCACACAGACGCAGAAATAATTAAAAGTTTGTATGTTGTCTAGCATAATGTTGCACACATATCTGCGAGTGTGTGCGTGTGTGTGTAGATTTTTATGCGCCACTCTTGTTATTTTTTTGTGTTTGTTTCTCTGTTTGTTTGTTTGTTGTTGTTTTTCATATGTGTATTTGTACGCGACCTTGTAGCAAAGTTAACAATTTGGGGCACTCGCTGTCGCAATGTTTACAAATAATAATGGCATTTATGACCCTGGTCTACACTCGCTCTCACACACACACACACACACCCACACGCATCTACATATGTTCTCCTGTGCGTGCTTGTCTCTGTGCTTGGGTGTATGTGTGTGTTTGTACTTCAGGGTCGCTTGCTGCTTCGGGGAATTTTGTTCATCATCATTTTATTCGCAACACTCCCGCACACTAACACACACACACACACACTTAGCGAAAGCAGCAGCTCACCAAAGTGCATTTATGTTGTTATTTTATTTTTTATTTTTCATTCATTTTTTTTCTTTTTCTTTTTCGTCCTGACGTTTAGTTGGAAAAATACAAAAATTAATTTAATGCTTGGCTGCGAAATTATTCTAAGCATTTTATACTTATGCTCTGCATTATGTAACATTTTATTTTAAGTTTGGTTTTCGCTTTCGACGCTGTACTCGGCAATTATAAAGAGTCTGCCAAGTTTCTCGAAATGTAAACAACATAGAAAGAGACTATAGTCTTCTGCCAAGTCAGCACAGACAGTAAGAGCAGGAAGCATCTAAAATGATTTTATAATTGTAGTCATCCTTATTGCATTTGCTCTAAGTAAATACAGGGTTACTGATAGCCGATTAGCTGAGTATTTTCCTTTTGTTGCTGTTATTTTGTTGGGTAGTCTCTCTTAGCACATTTCGGTTATATGCTTATGATTTTGAATAATTTGCCAGAGCAACAGCAACAACTACGGCTTGCCACAGCTATGAGCATATGTATATGGATGAGCTTCTGGACTTGTATGCAAATACAAGCAAACTTGTTATCTTTATAGCAATAGAAATAGAAAGTAGCCTAAAACTTTTTTCGCTTTTGTGTTTAGCAGCATATTTAAGGAAATTTTTAAAGTACTTGAAAAGTTATATAAAAGTTAATCAAGAGAAAAGTAGAAAATAAACATTAGCTAATGGTAAACAAATAGCTTGGTTGTATTACAGTCAAATGGGAAATGGGAAATGGGAAAAATGAATTCCCCAGGCTATTCCCAAAGCATAGACCACTCGATGTTAACTCCATTAATTTGCAACATATCAAAAACAGATTGACACTTCTTCATCTGGCTGTGCGTGAATGTGTGTGGGTGTGTTGGCTTCTCTGTTGAGATACGAACTGGATATCCTTTTAGAGCCAGAGTGTTGCGCATTCATGTGTGTGTCTGCCTGACTGCCTGCCTGACTGCCTGCCTGTCGTCAGGTGTTTGCCGAGCTGCGAGATGAGAGAAAAGCCATGTCCCCGCCCGAAATGTGTGTAAGCAAGTGCAAACATGTTCGCACAGCTGCGCAGTGTGGCATTAATTTCCGTTAATTAAAATAAATACGTCAAGCGATAATAAATGACTCGCTGATGATATTAAATGCACGCAGAGCGTTGCCACCTCATATACTCGTATGTGTACATGAAAGGTATAAAAAAAGACACACGCCAACTGCAATTAGGCAGAGAGCTGTGAACTGCTGCTGCCAATCCTGAGAATGGCGAACTGCGAACTATGAACTGCAGACGCAGACGCAGACCTGTGACACATTTAAAGTGAAAGTAATGTCAAATATGCTACTCTTGGAGCAGCATAGGCAAATGCCACTTGCGCCACATTAAATGGCTAAATTGATTCGAGTCGAGTCCAGTCCGAAATTAATTTCTGGCCCAGACAGATGCGGCCAACAAGCGCTGACCGTTGGCCGAAACCCCACTTGGTTTATTACACTGCATAAATTCTGTTCAAATTCTATAACACGTCAGCACGTAAGCTGCGCTGTCAGACATAATGTGTACAGAACCCCATGCATGTGTGTATGTGTGTGGGCCAAATAAGTAAAGCAAAACAAAAATATATGTTGTACCCCAAAATGGCAGCAGCTATAGCTTCAGCTACAGCTGGAGCTGGAGCTGGAGCTGGAGCTTCCAGCATATGCTTACCTGAAGTTGAATGCGAGCAAAGAACTGAAGTGTGAGCTGTACAATGGCAAACAAAAGATTATCCTTGCCCTTGCTTCACGCGCTGCTTTGGTCACAACACAATTTCTTTGTACACACACTTACATGCTCATACAGCTGGCAGCTGGTTGCTGGCTGCTGGCTGATGTTGCTTCTATTGAAACGTTGAAGTAATGAAAAAAAATGTCAAGTTGTATACGAAGACAGCAGGAGTAGAAACAGGAGCGTCACCAGAAGCGATGGCAGGAGTAGTGGCAGGATCAACAGCAGCCGGCACTGTGGCAAGTCTAGAGGTATGAAAAACGACAAAAGCAACAAAAGCAAGAGCAACAGCAACAGCAAACAGCGACAACGACAACAAAACATGTGTCAAACGCCAGACATTCTGAGGAATATTAATAACACTCTGCGAACATATTTTTCATTAAAGCTGCACTGAAATGTCAAGCAGCAGATACCCAGATACTACACACAACGCACAACACATGACACTGCCACACCCATACCCACAACACACACACAGACACTCTGGTATTTATTAGCTTTAAAACTGATTATGCAAAATGCCTGTTCGTTATCATCCAGGCAAATTTAATAACTGCAGTTGGAGCCAAAAAAAACAACTTGAAAGCCAAATGCGAATTTGACTTGGGAGCGATTAGCGTCCATTTCATCATGTTGTATTGTTTGGCAGCATACCCCGAGGACAACGACAGCCTTGAATATTAGATGGCTGCTAATGATATCAGCAGAATGAACCGTGGGTCATGCCGGGCACACTGGTGCCACTCCTTAAAAGTTTATTGGCCGCACATGCAAATGAAATTTTTTGGCCCAAAGCCCCCAACGCGACGATGGCGAGTGTTGTGGTTTTTGTGAGTTTCAAAAATTATTTGCTACAATTTAGATGCATATCATGCAGTCGGCCCACGCTGCGTATGAGTATTCAGTTAGTTTTTTAGAAATGTCGCAGTTTGATCAAGTTTTCGAACTGTGAAGTCGCACATCATTAATGCAGGCCGGAAAGCCAACATGTGGAAATATGCGCCTTGGAAATTACACAAATTAGTCGCAGTGCAGCACTAATCAAGCCGCTCTGTTAATTAAATATAACGGAGCCAAGCGAAGCATTTCTCAAGTGAATAATTCAACAACTGGCAACTGCTTCAAAACTTGATGTTACAAACTTTTCCACTGAATTGAAAACTTAACTATGACATTTTTGCCCAAATATATCACTTACCTTGTCCTAAGACTATAAAAGTCGCTGCCAGTTGACCTACTGTGTCACAAAACGGATTGAATCCTACTTGAGATGGTCTTCAAGCTCATTAAGCCAGCGCCTTTAACGGAGCAGGTGCACTCCAAGGATGGCTGCATATACTTGTATCGCGCCATGAAGTTTATTGGCTGGCGACCACCCAAGTCAGGCATCTGGCGTTATGTCTATCTCAGCTGGACACTGACCACATTTGTGTGGTGCACCACATACTTGCCACTTGGCTTTCTGGGCAGCTATATGACCCAGATTAAGCTGTTCTCACCCGGCGAGTTTCTCACCTCGCTGCAAGTGTGCATCAATGCATATGGCTCCTCCGTTAAGGTGGCCATCACCTATTCACAGCTCTGGCGGCTGGTCAAGGCCAGGGAATTGCTGGACAAGCTGGACTTGCGTTGTACCAGCGACGAGGAGCGCGAAAAGATCCATCGGGTTGTGGCCAGAAGCAATCATGCATTTCTGATCTTCACTTTTGTCTACTGCGGCTATGCGGGCTCAACGTATCTCAGCTCGGTGCTGAGTGGACATCCTCCATGGCAGCTGTATAATCCATTTATTGACTGGCACGATGGCAAACTGAAGCTGTGGATAGCCTCGACCCTCGAGTATATGGTCATGTCTGGCGCAGTGTTGCAAGATCAGCTCTCAGATACGTATCCTCTGGTCTACACCCTCATCTTGCGTACTCATATGGACATACTCAAGGAGCGCATTCGAAAGTTGCGCACAGATGACAACATGACCGAGGATGAGAACTACGAGGCGCTGATAAACTGTGTACTCGATCACAAGCTAATCTTGAAGTGAAGTAGTTGAAATGAACTCTCCAATAATATATTTTAATACATTGTTCAATTCGCTATTTCTGCAGATACTGCGCTTTGATTAGACCTGTCATATCAGGCACAATTTTCACACAGTTCCTGCTGATTGGCGTTGTCCTGGGCCTCACATTGATCAATGTGTTCTTCTTCTCGGATCTTTGGACTGGCATTGCGTCGTTCATGTTTGTCATCACAATTCTGCTGCAGACATTCCCCTTCTGCTACACCTGCAACCTTATTATAGATGATTGTGAGGCCCTGGCGCATGCCATCTTTCAAAGTAATTGGATAGATGCCTGCTCTCGATACCGGTCGACTCTATTGTATTTTCTACACAATGTGCAGCAGCCCATCGTCTTCATTGCCGGCGGCATCATTCAAATCTCAATGAGCAGCAACATAAGCGTAAGTACCGCACAAGGCCAACCCAACTGCTTCCTATGCCAGCCACAATTTAACGAGTAATATGTTATCTACACTTGATTTTAGGTCGCCAAATTCGCCTTCTCGGTCATCACCATCACCAAGCAAATGAATATTGCAGATAAATTTAAAACCGATTAAAATTTATTGGGTGCAGTGCTAATAATTATTTATTGATATATCTTAGTGAAGTGATAACATAGTTACTCTGTACACGTAGTGTAATAAATCCTTGCCTATATCTTATTCTATTATTAAAAATATTGTTGTCAAATTATTGCAAAAATGGCTAAAGCAGCTTATAAATATTTAGGTCAAGCCAAATATCATTTAAGAAAAACACAATATTAGCAATATCCTCTTTCCATTTCAAAAACGAATGCGCTTGGATTAAGACTGCCCAAAATATGTATCGATAACCAATTGCGATATAACTGTCTCCGTCACTAAATTTGTTGTTGAATTAAATAAATATGTACGAGATTTAAAATCTTTAAATGAACATGCCATTTATACATAATGTATTGTATGTTGCACAACAAACACAAACAATCTTCATTGTACAAGCATGACTAAACATGCAGGTACTAAGTACTGTATGTACATGATAAGATTTCGACGGAAACATTTTTATACATTCTCAATTCGTATATTTATTTAGTTACTTAGAAAAAAAAAGATTTGAAACAACTAATTAAAACAGACCTTTTCGAGATAAGGCTATATGTTGGCCATTTGCTTGAATAGTTTTGAATTTGGTTGTAATTCGAGTGAAAATGCAGGTAAGCCGAATAAATAATACAAATTTCATTTGAAATTGCAATTAAAACAAAATTTGAAATGTATGTGTTTAATGCAATTTTATGTGCTTTCATTTCTTGTAAAAAGACGGCCAAACTCTTGTTGCTTAGAAAATATAACATTTTCAATAAAAAACAAGTAAGAAAGCTACAGTCGAGTTTGCTCGACTGTGAGATACCCGCCACCCAATTTTACCATCAAAATATTATATTTATACAATAGTATAAAAATATACTAAAAAAAAATATACTAAAAATACCAAAATAATATATCAAAATTTTCTTTGTTCGAAGTTATTAGCTTGGCGGCACTTTAGTTGGTTTATTGAACACCATTATTATGTCGCGGAGTGTCATAGCAACTAGCTAGGCAGCACTAGCAGTTGCACGTGGTAACGCCTTATAAAAGTCATATCTTAATAACTTCTGTGTTTTTTATCCGATTGTAACCAAATTCGCAGAGATCATTAAGATGGTGATTAGTATTGTGCGTACCAAAATTGAACGTTATAGGTTTAAAACGACGCTTGCAATTCGGTTTTATTCGATTTACGGGGGCGGGAGGGGGCGTGGCCAAAATCAAAAACAAACTTGATCTGCGTGCAACAATAAGACATACTGTCGCGAAAAATTTGATGCTCTATCTCTTATAGTCTCTGAGATCTAGGTGTTCATACGGACAGACGGACAGACGGACATGGCTATATCGTCTCGGCTGTTGACGCTGATCAAGAATATATATACTTTATGGGGTCGGAGATGCTTCCTACTGCCTGTTACATACATTTTCGGTCGGCACAAAGCCATAATACCCTTCTACCCTTTGGGTAGGCGGGTATAAAAATATTTAACAAGCTTTTGGGTGCCAGCTATTTTATTTCTGCTTTCGATATTGAATTAGAAGTCAAAAAGTATTCCAGGTGCTTTTCTAATAATTTTCATATGAATGCTAATCTAAATTATTAAAACGTCTTGACATAATTTGGAATATTCCTTAAAATACAACTGCAACTAAAATATTTTTAAAATACTAATATTCAGTTTGTAGTTGTAGAGTTTAAGCTTGATGCGGTTTTGAATGCTTTGCCAGTTTTTCAGCAATATCCATATTTTTAACCAAGGTAAATACAGAAAAGGAAAATTTACTGGCCTGCAAAATAAAATGAATGTACGAGTAGTCGAGTCAATGCATTATCCAAGAGTTTTCAATTTCATTTGCAACTAATTAACTTACTGTTAAATTCGTTGCCACGGAAATTGTAAATACATTTCCGGCCATAAAAACAATTGGTTTTTGCAGATTATGCAAAAAGTGTGTCAATGTTTTTTTGTAGCGTTTCTCCTGGTCAATCCAATTGGATTCGAAAAGAGCATCCGCTAGCTTCAGACTGTCATCAGTGAGATAGTTACAAAGTGTACAAAACGGCGTAGTCTCCAGCAGAACGGCAGACATGAATGAGAGGGCTGCAACACGAGAACCAAAGTCTGCGAATTTCACAATATTGATGATAGTGAAGCCCATGACCAGACCCACAACCAACAGCTGCACAAAGATGGTGCCGCCGATCATGGGACGCAATGTATCGCAAAAACTGTAATACAATGAATGTGTGCTTAATCATAGATACAGTTAATCTACGAAGTAGGCGCACCGCAATATGAGTTTGTGATCCTTAATGCATTCAACCAGCTTCTCATAGCGCTGATCAGGAGTCTCGTCAACATCGTGGCCCAAGTTACGCAAGCGATCCGCAAAGTTGGCCATGTGAGCTCGTAGCGGCAGCACAAAATTAATCGGGTAACAATCGACACAGACGTCTTGGAAACAGGCGCCCAACATGGCAAAGTACTCGAGTCCGGATTGTAGCCAATACTGCCATTTGCTTGCCCGCCAATCCAGCCATGGATAATAGTTCTGATATGGCGGTCTGCCCATGACAATGGCGCTGATGAATGTGCTGGTGGCGTAACAAATGTACACTGTCATGAAGAAGAAGAATATGCGATTGCTGAGGGCGACAGCTCGATGAACTATTCTTCGCTCTCTGGGCTGGACGAGCATCTTATCCATTTCATCGAGTATATCGCTGGCAACATCAAAGCGCTTGACGAGTATCCAGACAATGACCACTTTGGTGGAACAAGACCAAGCATTGAAGGCCACCTGCAACGATGTGAGAAACTCACCCGGCGTAAACTCTGACAAATGGCTAATGTAGCCCGTCATAAAGCCAATCGGTTGATAAAATGTTGAACTCAGATTCAAGGCAAAGGACCACACACAGTAGGCCACAAAGAATCTCTTCGGTGGCGTCCTGATGCCCATCAAAAAGACACATCGCAACAGATACAGCGTTGCATTCCTCGACTTGGCCGGCGCAGTATCATTCGCCGTGTACATGCTCGGAAAATACTTGCGAAACACCATTCTGGCATAGCAGTTGTCTGTTGCTCAATGAAATAGCTCCTGACAATCTTTGGCTTTATAAGCCACACAAAATTGCCAAAAGGTGTGATTATAAGCTCATCAATGCTTCTGTTGTTGTGTAAAATTCATGAATGACACTTTTAAATCAATTATAGCTAAAGTTAGAGCATTGGCAGCCACAGGATCACGACTCACGTAATGCTGAGAAAAGTGTAAAAGCTTACACTTGCCAATAATTAATTAATTAATTAATGTGGGGACTCAGTTACCTGCACTACCTCTAAAGCACACTTCCCTATTTTACTATTCATTTATTATCCGTGCAATCAAAATGAAATTTTCAATTAATTACATGTACGGTGCATACAGTATATTCCACAACCTTCACTCAGCAGCTTAATATGCAATTTAACATCAGTTAAAATAGCAATAACAATAACAATAACAATAACGTTTTGTTAAGGCAATGTATTAAATGTGCGACAGCTCAATACAACGTGAAAAGTTAAATAATGGAAGCCGTTTAATTGATAAAACGAATATAGTAATAATACATATGTATTTACAGTTTAAAGAACAAAAACGAGATTACTGCGCATTAACCACACCTCTGATTATTGATGTCAGTTTAAGTGGATATCATACAAAGCGAACACTTAAAATACATTTAAGGTCCTAAGAAACTCATCTTCAATTGAGCCTTCTCAACAATAGTTTATTTAATTATGAGCAAATTGGAAACAGGAAATAATTATTGTCGGCAACATGCCACTAACAGTTGGCAATATGAGCATTCCTTAAACATTTCAGCAAATTGTTTTACTGTCATGTGCAAATTAATTAACTTATTGCTTGGGGTGATCCAATTGAATATTACATTTAATTTAATTTCAATCAAAGTATAATATTTGCAGTTCAACCCAAGCATCTATGATTAATATCTCATTTGAAATCAAACAAAATTGTTAAATGTTCCATTTAATTGAATTTTTGAATTTTATTTGGTCTTCTGTTTACTTCTTTAATTTATATTTTATATTAAAAGTCTATCTATCTATAATATATTCTTAATAAATGATGAATTAAATTTCTTTAAAATGCGAATCAATTTCCGGCAAACGCTTCAATTTAACTGCTGACACTTCAATTCCCAAATGCCAATTAATTCTTCACTAGTTGTTGCCTAGCATTTGCAACTGTAACAGGTGCAAATGCGTGGTCGCAAACAAAATTTGATTGACAAGCATGGGAAAGAGATAGGTATTGTCATTGCGTCAATGGGCTCAGCTGCAGTTGGTTCTTCCTTTAATTAACAAAGTGTGACAGACCTGAACTTTACAGAATTCAAAAAGGTATCAGACATAAACGGAAAACTTTTTAATGAGCCACTTTAAATGCTCAGACTTGTATTCAGCTGGAAAATAATTTAAAGAAGCTGCTACATAGACTGGTAATACCCAACTTAATTCAGTTAGCCAATTTAAACTTATCAATTTAAGCAAAAATATATTGACACGTAAAAAGTAAGTAGAATTTTAAAATTAAATCATTAAGTTATTATTGTAACATTGTAGTGTGTACTCTGTGGCAATTCTAGTAACAGTAACATTAGATATACATACTTATGAGGCATACTATTTCAAAGATTGTCAAGTAATTGCCTAAAAGCTGTCACACAGCTTTCTGTTGATTCGCAGATGAAATGTGTTTCGTTCTTAACAACATGAGTGAGTTCTTGGAATACAGCGAATGAATTGAATTATGATAAATCTAAATACCTCTATAAGTATGTGCATAAATAAATATGTCAACTAGTACTATGGCATCAATTGACGCCCTTTGATAAGGGTTCAAGTTGCGGCAATAAAAGTCCAAAGGTCCAACAATAAAATTGAATATATCAATTCAGCTTAATCAGCACCGATAATTGAATTGTTTGGCTGCGTGTGCGCTTTGTGCGTGTTTGAGAATCATATAAAATAACATGAATATATTATATTGCGTCGGCATATTCCCCTTTGCAACTGGATGCAGGGTATCATGTTGACAAACAAACACGGCTACTCGCACTTGCGTCTGCTTTTTTGGATTTAATTTTTTGGTTTTTTTTTATTATATTTTAGGTTGAGCATGAGCAATCAACATCAGCTTGGATTGTCACACGCGCAAATATTTAATTTCAGTTGACTGTTATTCTAACAGTGGCTGCTTCTCTTTTTTTTTGCCACAGCTTTGGCGGGGACAACAGGGGGCAACAGGTGGCACATTTTATTGCCAAAAGCAAACTCATTTGCACTTGAAACCTCAGCAACAAGTTTTAGCAGGAGGCGCAGTCGGAAGCAGTCGATGCCAGACCGACACCAGCAGCTAGCCAAATGTTGATATTAGCCAACCCGAGTTGTCTCAAATCAACAGTTGGCTTTGGGGTCAACTTCAAAACGGCAGCTGCTGTCGCTCGAGCATTTGACTTCAAAGTAAATAAACATTGAGTCGCATTTCAGTTGAACGTATTTGCTTCTTAACCTTCAAGAGAAAAAGAGAATAAGAGAAACGAAGAGGATGGCCAAACTGCTTTCCTGCTTCTACATATCCTCAACTATTCTGATGGAGGCCAACATGATAATATTTGCCCTGGGCTGTGTCTTTCTGGTGGATCTCTTTAATCAATTCACATTTATGCAGGAGACTTTGCCCACCTCAAGCTTGTCCTTCGTAATTTTGGCCATAAGTATGCGACTCTACGTCAATCGCCTGCTGACCGCCATCAGTTATCAATCGTGTGCCGTACTGGGCATAATTATAGCTAGACATCCGGGAATATTTAAGTGTGTCAGCTACGTACTGCTTACCATCATGACATTGATCAGCAAGTTTGCCATTGCCATGTCACAGTGTATCTATAAGACCGATCGTAAATATTACTCGGACATGATGTTGCGCGAACTTTGGATGAACGAAAGCTTCGAGCCAATAGAGGCAATGTTTGATTGCTGCGGCAAAAATGGTGCCATCGATTATGTGATTGCCAATCGCACTTGGTCGAAGGCATCCTGCTGTGAGTTGCCTAATTGCCATGGCTGCATGGATTTGTTTTTTGAGTTTATAAGCGACATTGAAATGGAGATTGCACGCAACAGTTTCATATTGTTTGGGTGTCTCTTTATCGGTTTGGTACTTATGATTTTGCACTTAAAGGACTTGGAATTGAATGACGATCCATATCTGTCTGAGGATGAGGATGAAATTGAATTGGGAAAGTGGGCAACTAACTCCAATCATAATAGAAGCAGCAGCCTTGACACGCATAATAAACTCTCATCCGCACCTAAATAAAATCGCTTGCTTGTACGTCCTTTCTTTCTTTAGTATCCTGCAGCCTTACGAGTACTGTGTACTCAGTCCTGACATGGCGGCTATTAGTAGCTTTATTAACGACCCTTGGCGTGCTTTGGCCAATTGAACTTTAATTCAATGTTGATGCCACGCCTCGGACCTGTGATTGCGTGTGTGTGTGGGTGTATGTGTGTCTGCTTGTTGCGCCTCATTAATCGAACTTAGGGTGGCAAGTCAGCCAAGCCAGTTGGCACAGCAACGCCATCGTCCGCCACGTCTAATGGCCGCACTTAATTAGCTTTCAAAATAAAATGCCCTCAAAATATATTTTAATGGCTTCGATTTGAGTGTGATTATTGACTGGATTGAGCTGGGTATAAACAAACGATTATGGCTTTGCTGGATTGCAGCTAGATTTATTTGCGATTATCCGTTTTAATTCCCAGCTCCGTCACATAGCGCGTATGATTAATGTGCTGTTTGGCATTTGTTTGGCAACTGCAGGCCAGCAAAAAAAAAAGTACAGTGAAAGCAGTAAACGCTTCATTTGACACGACCATTAGGAGAAAACTTTAATAGACTTGTTATGCCATAAACACTCGAAACTTTGAAATGCCATCACATCTGAGGCACATCTGACTCACACAGTCGCCATAAAAATATAATATAAGTTGAAGTACAAGAGTACGAGTATTTTCATCAAATGAAATTTTCATGAACTTCTTACTCTCATTGTCTGCTTGTACATGTTTATGTGAGTGTTTGTGCGCGTGTCTCTTTAAAAGAAATAGTTTTTGCAACTTGATTTGTCATTTCGTTGTCTCGGCTTGCGGTGGGTCGCTCAATGCTGCTTGCTGGCCTTTTGAGACTGTCGAGCTGCCGAGCTGCTGGTTGCATCCGCAGTGGTTTGTCTAAAGGAAGCGTCGCCAAAAAATAAACAGCCAAAAGGATGCGAAATGTAACGGAAGTGCGCGAAATTTTTGCACATTTTAGCAAACGGCGCTTCCCTCTCTCTTTCTGTCTCTTTAATATACTTTCGCTACTTTTCTCTTTCTCTATACATACATATATACATATATATAACAGTGCCGGGTGGGCTGTCTGGTTCGTGTGCCGCCCGCACAACTTTATGACATTTTAATGATGTCGACATTTATGACAGTTGGCTTGAAGATTTTGCAATGCTTTGACAGTTGGCCTGGCCTTTGGTAACTGAGAACAACTGCAAATGCAGTCACAAAATGCGCCACCGTAAATCGAATTGCTTTCTGTGATTGACAAGCACAAAATTTAATACCTGCAACCGATGAGTAAATCCCTGTTTGGATAAATATGTTACATGTACTATAAATACAGAACTGTATATTGAAATTAATATCGCACTGTTTGTAAATCACACACAAACGCACAGAGACTGAGGTAATGAATTGTTACCTGTTTGCTTGCCCAACAAAGAGTCTCTGAGAGTATTTATTGCATTGGCTTTGCCAACAAATATTGTGACATAAATCAATCACATTGCCAGCAAACAGCATGCAAAGCATGACATTTATTAAAATTCTTGTGACTTTTTGTGGGTCACCATCCGAGCGATATTTATCTCCCACATCACGCACATTTTGGAAGTCACTTTGACTAAATTTTTGAATGAAAACCTACAGAAAACAGTCATAAAGTCAGAGATTTAATTAAATATTTTACATGTTGACAGCTGCCAGGGAAAATTACAGGAATATTAATATTGTATGAAGAAGGCTGCAGTTTAATGTATGCAACAAACTTACAAGGTCAGTCAAAGGCTAATGTTGTCCTTGACAAATGGAAAGCAATGGTTGTCGTCTCCTTTTCGCCTTTAATTAAGTTCTGTCACGACAATGGGACAACATGCAGCATTGACACAACAACGAGAAACTTTCGCAACCTTTTGCTTTTGCATTTGCATTTATTTGTTTTTCCTTCCCTCCTTTTTTTTTTTTTTTTGCTACTCTGGTTGAGTTATGTGCCGCACAGAGCTAAAATTATTGCAGTGACCCCGCCTCCCATCACCAAACAACTTGAAATAATTATTTTCATTTTGCAGTAAAATACAACTTGATTGTGCAACTTTGCGCATAAATAAAACAGCTAACAATGTGGTGTCATAAGAGGGAGGGCATAAAAAGGTCATCAGTAGACAACTTTTGCTTCGAGTCTGCAAAAAGCATTGTCGCCGTTGTCATAGGCTCTTTACCTGGCAGGATCCACAATTAGACGCACATATATTATATTACCACGACAAGGACAAGTAAAATGTCTGCAAATTGGAGTTGAAAACAAGTAAACGAACATTTAAACACTCTACTACACTCTACCTTCTTTAAATTGACTTGAGAAATCATAACTCTCAAATGCGTTGCAATGTTTGAACTAAATACATATGTATTCCTCTTTAAAGCATTCACTCGCGTAAGGGATCCACGAGAGTATTTGAGCAGTCTTCATCTGAGTCTTTCAACATACGTGTATTCATTTGAAATTTTGCCACCCAGAGTTTGACAGCGAGGGAAGAAGCACTTTGGCAGTTCATTTAAGCCCCCACAATGAAAACTGAGGCTCAGACCAAAAACGCGTAAAAGCAAAGTTGAAGCATTGAATTCTTGTTATTTGACATCAGGAAGTTTGGGGAGCAAAAGTCGATTAGATGATAAGATTTGCATGTGCGGCATGTCAAACGTATTAGCAGCTGAAATGAGACATGCACACGCGCCTCACACTCACATAAAATCATATGTATCAGGTGCTTGACGAGGCAAATATCGAAGTGACATTCAAGCACTGACAGCTTTAGAAATTTCAGGACAGCAACTTGAAACTGAGCTACGACTGAAAGCTTAAGCTACAGCTTAACTATAATTTCTGCCGATCGATTTCGTATACACACTCGTATTTTGAATAGCACTCGCATCTTTAAGAACTTTAAGCGAATATTGAATATTAAAATGGGTCACCTCGCAGTCAATTCATTTGAATTCTGCGAAATTTTTCATACGCAATACCAAATTTGACATTAAATGTATAAAGTAAACTTGGATACTCTTTGCATGTCACAACGTTTGACTGACTTTGCACCTGGGGCGTCAAACGTGGCGTATGCGCAACATTTGCATAAGCAAACGTTTAAGCATTTGCGCTGCTCTTTCTGCAATCTTCGACGTACGCTCGGCTCAGCTTATGGTAGCTTTTATGTATATAATTTACAAAGTTTAACTCAAAGTTTATTTGAACCGAGACCACATAAAGTTAAATTAATGCTTGGTCTGAGGCTGACACATAAACGAACACACACACATACACATACACACATTCTTGTGCACACATGCTGTGATGCGTTTGGAAGCACTTCGTTGGCTGAGTTTTTTGTCGTTTTCAATTACACTCTTAAACTTTAAGTGTTTAGCCGTTTTTGGTATTGTTTTTTCTCTTTTCTCATTTTCTTTTCGCCCGGAAAATTATCAACTTTTCGTGGAGTGCTTCATAATTTTATTAAGCAACATTTTGTCTGCTGGCTGCTTACTGGTTGCGTTTGCTGCTGGGATTCTTGCCACATGTTGCAAATATTTCGTTGTGGTATTTAACATGATGTGTTGCGGCTTTTGGTCTTGCGTTTTCCTTGCTGTTGGCCGCAATCAAAAAGAATAGGCCCACTTTTCACATCGTTCGAAACGTGGCTGGCATTTAAATGGCGTATTACTTTATTCCATCCATGAGTTTATTTGCTTTGCTGCTCTGTTGTGACTTTGATGCAAAGTTTTGCATTTGCTTTGCTTCGTTTTTCGACTTTCTATCTTGAGTTCATACACTGGTTAATTTAGTTTTCAGACAAGTTCAGAGTTTTTCTCGACTGTGTCTGGCTGAGTAATTTATCCACAGACGTGCTAGTTTAGCTCTTTTTGGTTGTTTCTCAGTTTTTTTTTACTTTGCTGCTAACTAGTTTTTAATTTGAGCAGCATTTGGCAAAGTTCTAATCCACTTAACTTGTCTGAGCTGAGAGCTAAGCCTGTCGCAACTGTAAGCTATTAGGTGCAAATCAATTTCAGTTCATTCATCCACTCAACCACTCAAATTGTTTGTGGTTTTTGTGTTAATTTATGCCCTTCATTGCCAAGCCCTAACCCAAACCTTAACCTGACCAGAGCAAAGCAAACGCAAACGCATCAAGTTTGTCAGCTGCGGATTTGCGCACAAATCTCACACAAATCACAAATTGAGCACTTGATTAAACGCTGAACATTCGACTTAAATGGCCCCAGATCGTTTTATGAGTGCGGCTGGCATTAATTATACTCACGCCACTTTGCATTGATTGATTGATTGATTGACTGACCGTTCCCTAAGAGGGCATCAACTGAGCAACGCCTTCAGCCTTGCCTTGCCTTGCCTTGCCTTTAACCCGCATTCCTTTCAGCCCAAAATAATATAGAATTCCTGTCGAGAAATGCCCAAGCACACACAACCTCCACAATCGCATGGAAAAATGCGCTTATTTATAATACTAGCATATATTACATCTGTCCAGGGCCACAGCCGAAGCCAGACCAAAGGCTGGCTCCCAGTACGGCTTCGGCATGGCAAACATTTACATTGTTGGGCAGGTGTAGAGGTGTAGAGACAAGCTTGCCCGCTGGTTGTGTTGACAACGTTACCAAAAGTGAGCATAACGAGCATAATAATAAAGCAAAATATCTACTGCACCGTGAAATGCAATAAATGATAACAGTCCACTGAGAATTCACAATTGCCATGCACATTGGCCCGCACTATATGCAAAGCCCAAAGAGAGATAGAAAGCGATAAAGAGAGAGAGAGCGAGAGTGAGAGAGCGAGAGTGAGAGAGAGTGAAAGAGACTCACCCCGAAAAATAAAGCGAATATCAACTGTCCCAGCCAAACAGGACAGATATAAATCTATGCAGTTACAAATAGACTCGCATATGTATGTACGATTCAAATATGTGCAATTACGCATTGCTTGTGGCAAGTATTTTTGACAATTTGGAATTTCGAAAAAAGCGTTGCAAAAGTAATTGTGGGAATTCGCATTGGCAGCTCTGTTATTTGGGTTTGACATAAATACGTTTGAAAATTACAGGACAATTGAATTCCAAGCGATATTTATATTACAAATCTTATTAAACAAACACGATAATATGAGAAAGTGCAATCGCTTTTCTTAGACTCTCGAGTACGAAATTTGGCATATGTAAATTTTAAGTAATCCTCAATTTTTTGTCCACATCTAAAATTACCTTTTTTCAAAAGAATTTTATATCCTTTTCCTAAAATTCCCAAAAATAACGTTGCAAAAATTTTGTGATGTCTGATAAATTACTATAAATGAGCATACTTTCAATAATCGGCGAAAAAAGAAGCAAGTCTGCTCCAACTCAATAGATTACACATGCACAAGTTAACAACACTTTGCTTTGGTGTTAAACCTGTTCTTGTGCTACTACATCCTTTGGTAGTGGTCGTCCTTGTCGTCAGGCAACTTGGCTGTCAACAAATAGCAAACAAATCGACAAACATTTTCAAGTGTTCAAATGCTAAACACAAAATGCTTAACTTGACCAATAAAAAGTAAATGGCTAACACACACACACACACAGACACGCACACCCCAAGCTGGCCGCAAGTTAAACACAGGCACACAGCAGCAGCAGCAGCAGCAGTGGCAGCAATAGAAATGGCCCGAATGAATGGCAATGGCTTCTGTTAAAAGCGGGTCGACAAAGGAATAAAAGGCGAAATCAGTCGAAAGCAAGCGGTAACAGCAGCGTCGGCAGCAGCCCTGGGCCAACCAAGCTATTTGCATAGCACTTAAAATAGAAAGACACATTCGAAGTAAAGATAGAAAAGAAGAGAGTAAAAGTACAAAAGAAAGAAAAAATACAGCAAATTCGAAGGTAAAAAGGAAGTGCAAATCTGCTGCAGAGGCAAATGCTGAGTGATAATTCGACATGAGAGGCTCGTGTACAGACGCTGGTAATTGACATTGTTGCTCGACAGGCCAGAGCAATGCTGTTTATCAGCAAATAGTCATCGTTGTCGTTGTCGTTTTCGTTGCCGTTGACGTTGTTCCAACGTCTGTCGCTCGTCTCATCATCAGCAATGCAGCATGTGAAATGGCTTTGCCAAAGGACGCCCTAATATCGTGCATGTCAACGCAGCAGCACGAGCAGAAAAAGTGGCCAGGATGTGTGTGAGTGTGTGTGTGTGTGTATTAGTGTGTTTACCACCGCTGACAATGACATTTGGCAGCCAAAGTGTTAGTCAGAAACGACAGACTGTTTGTCAATGTGGCAACAGCAGAATCGAGGCCCATATATCTCGCACTGAGAGAAGGAGCGAGAATGCGCCACCTCAGCTGTTGAACAGAATGAGCAGCACTGACCTAATTGCCCGAGGGACTTGCCAGGCATCAGTGTCGGCATCAACTACGGCATCAGCGCACACCTGACGTATGCGTAATTTGTCTACGCTGCATTGCATTCCCGTAGGCTTGAAACCGTATGCTGTAATTTAACAGCTGTAACAACAACTAATTAACTTTAACAACAATACTGAAATGCCACAGCATTGGCACATTGTAAATCAAGTTCAACTTTTCCAACTCAGATTGACAGATTTGAAAATGCTCTTCTCATTAAATTTATGACTTCTCTTTATACAGCAGATGCAGATGTTGCAGAAGCACAAATACAAACACACTTAAGCACTAATACAAGCAAAACAGACTAAGCAGCTCAAGTGCAGGTTCAGCGAGTGTCAAGAGCTACCGATGCGCTTTGTGTATCCCACCAAAGATGCTAATGATGGTGAGTGTTGTGGCCAGTGTTGCCTTAAGGCGTGGAGCGCAGTAATTAGCGGTTGTGATATTAGTCAGCACAACACAAAAGGCGTAATCACAATCAGCCTGTCATTTCCCATGCACGCAGAGACGCAATCGCATGCAAACACACAGACAAACATAAAACGACAACTGAATTGAATTTGCAATTTGAGCCTGAAGCGCTTAAAGTAGCTCACGACAGTTTATTCCAATTAAACAATTAACTAAAAACATTTATTTATGAAGCTAAATTGGGCATGGTATCGTATTTAACTATGTTATTTTCCCGCCATTTTTTCCGGCTACATTTTTCACTCAATTACAAAAAAGGGAAACGACACACAAACGCGCTGAGTTGGCATTTGTTTTGTTGCCCATTTTATTGCATACTTTTGAGCGCACTTATTTATTTGCACGTTACGCATACGACGCGTAGCCATATATGTGTGAGTGTGTGTGTGAGTTAGAGCTGACGATTCTCGTTTTGTGTGTGCGCAATGAAAACAACGCGTGCTGTAGCCATGCTGTATATTATTTTGTCTGCACACATTTGCTTTTGGTTTCATTCCTTGCCTTTTTGTTTTATTTGTTTCATTTTGCGTAAAATACGCGCCACGCCTTGATCTACGACGTACGTACAAATGTGGGCCGAACAGTGGGCTGGGAGGTGTGCAATATCTGCATTTTATACTTGGTGCTGCTGCTGCTGGTGATGCTTTTTACTCTTTCGTCAGTTTCCGCTCGTCGTCGTCGGCGGCGGCATCCGCCGTCATCATTGCTGCCATTTTGTGCGCACTGACCCGCTTTTTGCGCTTTTCCCCATTACATTTGGTTTGCTATTTCGTTTTATTTTGTTTGTCTTCGTTTTCGTTTCCTCCCCCCTTCCCCGCTCGGTTTTTATTTCTTTTTCTTTTTTTCGCCCGCTTGCTTACTTATTTATAGTATAACTGTTTCATTGTTGGCTCGCGGGCATGAACTATCTGCCTGGCATGAGTGTCTCTGTCTTGTGGGTATGTGTGTGTGTGTGTTTGTGTGTGTATGGGTAGCCAATGTTTGTATGGGGTGCACGAAATCAGTTGTGCCATGTAGTTTTCATGTTAAACGCGCTCAAAATTAATGGTCACACATAGATGCACTCTCTCACACACACACACACACACACACATGCACATATCGCCGTTTTGTAGTTTGAAATAGAAATGAACGTTATCGTTACAAATGTGCTTTCCGCTGCCTGTCAGCATGGCTACAATTCGCGGCCGCATCCTGCCGCGTCCTCGCCAGTTGCCTGTTGGTTTTACTGCTGCTTCTCGTTGATTTTGATGTTGTCTCGCTCTGAACTGCGAACTGTGAACTGTGAACCGGGTCTCTCTCTCTCTCTCTCTGCACATGCATTTAATATTTGCCTGCAGCTAAATCAAATTGTTTTTCTGCTTCATTTTTTCCCTGTTTCTGTTTCTGTTGCAATTGCTATTTCTGTTTCTGTTTCTGTTTGTTGCCCACTCTGTTAGTGTATGCGTGTGTGTCTGTGGGGTCACATAAAAAATTGAAGATAAATGTCGGTAAATGTAATTTTTAAAAGCTCTAATATCCCGCGTCCATTTGTGCGCCACACTTGTTATTCCTGCTGTGGCCTTAGAGTTTTGATTGGATGCGGTGCGAATGTAAGCGGCAAAAACAATTTTTTTTCGCTGCCAGCTGGCAATTAAATATAATCTCTCATCTCTCCGTGCGCTCTTTTCACATATGAATCAATTTCAATTTCTTAAAAGTTCACATATCATTCCCCCACAGCCAACTAATAAATATACTTATGTGCTAAGTTGTATACTCGCTCACTCGTGCAAGTTGGCAGTTGGCAGAATTTCTTGCCAGCGTCCAACATGGCATTAATATTTAAAAGTCAGCTTTGAAACTTGTTTGACAGCCTGTCAGGACATGTTTACCAGCAAAGGGTTGCAATATTATCCAACTGACGTCAAATTGAAAGCATGCGCTCACAGCGCTCAAACTTCATTCCATTCAACAGACAGTTCTTGAAATTAGGATTCGAAAAAAAAGCCAATGGCAAGCATTAAGTGAAATGGGAAAAAATATAATACTTGCATTGAGTCGCCTTTAAGATTCTTAAATTGTACCCACAGCCAGGGACATATATTCAATGTGCAATATGGAACACGTTTCGGCTATTTGCGAGACCGCAGACAATGTCAAATGAAGCGCATATTTCGAGGGCTAGCCTGGCGTCGGCGACAAGTCGCAGTCAGAGTCCTTTAGCTCCTTTTTGGGGATTCTCTTGGCTCACGTGTGAGGCGCCAATATCCACAACAAAAACAGGGACAACGACAACGAGAACGACAGCAAGCAATGTGTACGACAAGAATCTTGCTTCATATTTTGATATTTGGATATTTTGCATAAATACGAAATACGTTTCTCTCCTTTGTCAGCAATTTTAAATTAATTTTATTTTTTTTTATATGCCAACCGAGCTACAGCAGCTTCAGCTACGGCTAGCGGCATACGGCAAAGCAGAGTCTCAGCCGCCAAAGTAAGCTTTTACTGTGGCCTGGGGTCCCGTCAGTTAGACATCAACTAAGGGGCTGCTCCCTACCCACTAAGTAAAATATAAAAAAAAAAAAAAATGAGGAAGAGGGAAAACCACAATCTAGACATGCTCGGCTTTTTATATACACAATGTTTGATGTGACTTGTGATTTTTTGCTCTTTATGCAGATGGATTTGCCTTGGCACAACATACACACATACTCGTAATACTTATGCGAAAAGTTGAAGCAGTGAAAAAAAGGAAGAGTCTCTCTCACACATGCACATAAACATATACACACACATTCTAAATCACAATCTTCTTGCATGAAGCATATGAAAATTGCGTTTTGAGTAATAAAAAGTCGAGTTTATCTGCGCTGCGTTCGTTCAGAAAACTGATTTACTTTGCAATTTTATGACTTTATTAAGAATTATGCGCTGTTTTGTATATATTTACAATACACAACACACACACACACGCACACAGCCTGTGAAAGGCTGCAGGAAGTTAAAGTACCAGGAAACTCAACTTTGTACACACATAAGCCAAATGCAAGCCATGTTACTGCAATACACACACACAAAGAACAACTGAACAACTGTGCGTGTGTGCGTGTGTATGCGTATGCTTACTGAGAGTCACTTGACCTCCAGTAAATGACATGAAAATCCTTTGATAGAGTTGCACACATTCATTCATATCAAGCCAAGCCCTGGACACAAGTTATGAGTGCATATTTTTATGCAACAAAATTCGACTCAACTCGACTCGACTCGACTACGGGAAGAAACCCTGGCCAAGTGTACGAGTTCCTCAGTGCCAGCAGAAAATGCAGATTACTGCAATTGCAGTATGAGTGGAAAGCTCGTATTTGTTCGCCAGATTTAAATACAAGCCAAGGCAAACCCCAAGACCACTCGACTTGCCATTGTGTCTAGCCAGACCAGACCAGACCAGACCGCAGAGAAAGAGAGAGAGACTAAGGGAATGCAAGTGCGAAAGCTGACAAATGATAATGTTGTGCGATATGTTTGGCATGTTAGTTGCCGGATAATGTGTTCTATTTATGTATGTTTTTATGGCCAAGCATTGCGTAAATCAGCATTAGAAGTGTCACCGACTGCAATCCTTTTGACCAGATTGTATTTCCCCTTTTTGAAGCAGCAGCAGCTGCTGTCCTTTTATCCTTAACCCATTCCTCACTTCACCACTAGTTCAGTTCTCATTTTGCTCGACTGTCTACCTGGATTTGTCAGCTACGTAATGGACTTTTATCAGCAGTGACCCATCTATGAGAGCGTGTTATGTATTGTGAAATTTAATTAATTTGATAGAAAAGTCACATAAATTCGCTGCGTTATTGTGCTGTTAATTGTGAAAGGATGTCTGCGCAGGACACGCACTTGGCCCTGACCAACCAACCAGCCAACCAATAATCTAACTAACCCACGAACGAACCATTCACTTCAACAGGTACAAATGATTCTCGACTTCTTTTATGTTCGTTCATATAATCTCAATTTAATCTCAATCTCATTGTGTTCTTTACTCACCCAACAGTTTACAACTTGGCATTGACATGGATGGCAACGACACCGTCGTCAGCGGACTTGCCAATGGAGATGTTGGCACGTCCATCGGAGCCCACAACGATGGTCTTGCCGGTGCAGCTGGAGCCGCTCTTCGAGCCAGAGATGACATCGCAATAGCTGCCAGCTGGCAGACCAGTCTGCAGAGAGCTGTTCAGATCATAGTTGTCGTTGTTGAAGGCGACAAAGCCACGGTTGCCACGGCTAAAGGCGATCTGGTTGCTGCCATTGTCCCACCAGTTCTGCTGCTGGGCATCGCCAACGGCGTTCCTGAAGGCAACCATGTTGTAGATCTGGCGCCAACGGTGCTCGCACACCCAGCCGTTGCTGCAAGACAAGTCGCTGTTGAATCTGGGAGAGGCAATGTTGTGGCCATCGGTGGTGGGTGGTCCCTGGTCGGTGTTGTCGAAGGCGAACGAGGACATCACGCGTGGTGTTCCGAAGGGATGAGCCAACATGAAGGCGGAAGCCATCTTGTACTGCTTGGGCACCTTGTAGGTGAGCACATCGGCGCCACCAGCACCATGTCCACGCTGGTTGTCGTGATTGTCCACAAAGATCAGAGAGCGATCAGAAGCAGCGAAGCCCCAGGCAGTGCCCCAGTTGGTCAAGTAGCGCAGCTGATCCTTGCCGCGGAACACCTTGCCAATGGAGTCGGAGTGACGGAACTCGGTGACGGCGCCCATGCCAGTGTACTCGGACTTGCTGATGGACTCGCCACCCAAATCGATGACCTCCTGGAAGATGTAGGGCTTGGAACCCGAGCTGAAGCCGTGGGCAGTGTTCAAGTTGTTGAGGCGGCCATAGATGACAGCCAGATCTCCGGGCCACATGTGCTTGGCGGCGTCCACACGGAAACCGGCAACACCCAGTTCGGTCAAGTGGTTAAGGAAATCGACAATCTTGTCGCGCACCCAGCTATTGCCCTGGTTCAGATCGCGCAGACCAACCAGCTCGCAATTACGCACATTGGTGGGGTCATTGTAGTTGGTGATGGCGCAAGTGGGATTAAAGTCCAGCGAGGAGAAGGGCACAGCCGGGTAGCTCTTGGAGCCGGGATCAGAGGTGCTGCCACCAGTGCCTTGGCTGTTGCCATTGGCCGACATGTGGTTGAACACCACATCCACATAGGTGCGCACACCAACAGCATTGCAACGCTTGACCATGCTGGCGAACTGCTGCTCGTTACCCGAGCGGGTGGTCAGCTTGTAGGAGACGGGCTGGTAACGCTCCCACCAGGGACGGCTGCTGATGACGGCATTCTCATTGACAGGGGAGACCTAAGAGCAGCACAATTCAATGCCATTCATTGAGCCAACTAAATGAGGCAGTCCAGCTTACCTGCACTCCGGCAAAGCCGTAGGGGCCGAGGAAGTTCTCGCATTCGGCGGCAATGTCATCCCATTTCCACTCGAACAAGTGCACCATGCCGTTGCGTCCACTCGCATAGTTGGGAGAGAACTGGGCATTGGCCAGCGCCAGGAAGGCAATACAGATGAGACTTTTGGTCAGGAACATGTTTCTGTTGCTTCGTTGAAACACACTGAATCCAAAGCGGAGCCGACTCGACCTTTTATAAGAGAGAAAACTACTTGGGTGAGTGGAAGTATGAATGATTTGTGATGCAAATTCTTTGCTTATCACAATATCAATTCGAGAGGGTAGTGGGAAGAGCAACAACCACACTACAGTGGGGTCTAACGAAGTGGACAGTGTGTAGAGATTAGATAACAGCACTTCAAGTCGTGTGCTTACCGTGTGCTTATCAATCGTAGTCCGTCTGCCGATGGTTTCAGCTGATTTTGGGACTCTTGGCACTCGCTGACGCTTTCGATTATCACAAGTGGCCAATAAATGCCCAAACTCGTAATCGGTGCAATTGCTCCGGGTGGTATGTTGCGTCGCAAATCATAGCATACAAATCGGCGGACATGTCAAAAATTGTTTTACAACTTGCGATGACTGTTCACTGATTTCCCATAACTCCCGTATAGTCAGACAAATACAAAAATAGACAAGCAAATTTGTCTCAATGCCAGCATTATATTTTTGCAATCAGGTAAATCAACAAAACAATGTCATTTCTTATCAGAGCGTACTTTACTCGCCAATTTATCGACCCACACACTGTCTGCAATGAAAGTAAATATATTATTTTGTGTTTCGTTAAATAAAAGCAAAATAGAAATATCTCGAAGTTCTAAATAGGAATAGACATAGGTTATCACGTAGTTGAGCTCTCTCGACTAAAGACCAAGTATTCTATACATAATTGTTTTTTTCAAAAACATGTTGAACCCTTTGTTTACTCCATGCTTTGTTAATGCCAATCGATTGACAAATACAAATCTTTTGATGACCTAGCTATAACCTAATTTTACAAGTGAGCTACAGTCTATCCTTATTAGTTGGGACATTTCAAAATATTTGACTAGCGTAACTAAAATTATTAATTATATAAATTTAGAATGTTTAAAAATGTTTATTAAAGCACTTCATTGTGAAACTCAAACTACAATAATTTATAAGAATAACCTAACAAAAAAAAAATTGAAAATAATTTGTCACTTAAAATACAACAACAGCAATGATGTAAGTAAAATAATGAAAAGGTAAATAAGGTAAGTATTTAATTTAAATTTGACATCATTCATGTAGGCAATTATTAATTAGCCGCCGTTATAATTTGCTTTTTTTACATAGATTTCCGATTTTAAAAACTGATTCAAAAAATTTAACTACTTATTTTAGAAATTGCATTTTCATTCACACTGAGCACTTTGAAGTAATTGCTGCAATCACTCGCTTAAATCGTGAACTTTATGATTGCCCCTCAGATTAAAGAGTATTTCACAAGCTCTTAAGATTAAAACAAAATAATTTTTAATTGACTTGACAAGTGGCTCATAAAGTGCAGGTAAACTCAATTGGGCCACGTTTTTTCCCAAATAATCACGAAGTGCAACCAAATGTGAAAGACATTACAATGTAAAGGAGAGCATGGACTGCAAAAGTCGTTAATCAACTCAAAAATACTATGTTTTATAGTTTGATAGGCAAACACATTTTTGGGATAGAAGAGTATAGAATGACGTTATGGCTAAGACTATTCCAGTCGGCGGGACGGCAAAGGGGAAAGTCGGATGTACTTAATGAGAGCACAGAATTCAGATGTGTAACATGCATGTTGGTTATTATTTATGTACTTTGAGAGTTGCTAAACAACGAACGTTTAACTAAATTGAACTAGAATGAATATTTTAAAGAATTTAACGACATAATAAGTTGGTCGGCAAGAACGTTTGGTGAGTAAAGCCAACAACCCTAATAGGTGAAAAATTATTAAATTATAAAAAACTTATTGTATTCGTTCGATTCGAAATACAAAAACTCTAAAAATATTTCTTGGTCGTGTTTATTGTTAAACTAACTATAAATAGTCGATGTAACGTCAAAATTAGATTAGATTCGCGAGTACAGAAGGTGGCCGTGTTCTTAAACAAATTTGAACTACGTTCAATAATAATAAAACATGTTCCAAATTGTTAGTTATGCTCGCAATTATATTTAGTCTTCGAGATCTAGGTGATTACAGAATTAGATAGGAGCATATTGCTGTATCTAAGTATACTTATCTGATATGAAGCATATATTTTTGATAGACAATTAACAGGTAACAGTTAACAGTTAACAGTTATCTTCAAAAGGTAGCCGACTAGAATGAAATTCCAAATTCCTAATTGTAGTAAAAATTACTACTAACTTGAAACAAAATTATATTGCTTTCGCTAAAATCAGAATAAAGAATAAAGTTGTTTGATTTCTGCTGATTGAACCAAATATACAAGACATCCTCAACGAAGTCGTGCGCTCATTTTCTGCGCAGCTTTCGCTTTAAATTAGACGAGGCCGCAGCAAAGATCCCTTTGTTCACTTTATTTATAAAAGATTCAATAATTATTAGCATTTCTTTTATTGTAAAACCAATTAAGCTGTTTAACTCATTTTATTAATTTCTGTATACGACGATAAAATTCACGATCAAACCAAAAAAAACCGACATTCGCAGATAAGCAGCTTACTTTGATGATACTCAAAGGGAATGGCAAAAAAAAATAAATAAATTTGGCGCAGTACGCTTTGATGATATTCAAAGGGAATGGCAAAAATAAACAGTTGAAATAAGGCAATTAAGTAAGAAAAACTGTTACCTTGAATGCAGCAAACAATTGTTTTCTTAAAAATAAATGGTTGCAAAAAAAAAATCAAACTAATGCAGCCATCTAGCTAAGTGTCATAGCGCATTATACAGTAACAAAACAACTCATATGTGACTTGATTCATAATAAAGACGACAAACATTGAAAATAATGTCCTAAATATCACCACAATATATCAAAGAAGTCAGAAAAAATGCTGCCTATAATAAATAGGCTAGATCTGTAATTGCTCCAAAGTCACTAAAAATAACAACTCAACGAAAGCAGTGCACTTAAATTTAAAATAAACTATAACTTAAATTAAACTTAGGAGAAGAGTTATAACTTATACCAATACAACTTTTACCTTAGGTCAGTAATTTCAAAGGCTTTTAGAAGAAGCGTTACTCAATCCGGTAATCACAGTAACAAATTAAAATTAAGTATTGAAGGACTAACATACCAATCACTTCAACAGCACAAATTAAACTCAATTTCTTTTATGTTCGTTCATATAATCGCATTTTAATGTTAATAACATTCTGTTCTTCACTCGCACAGGAGATTACAACTTGGCATTGACATGGATGGCAACGACACCGTCGTCAGCGGACTTGCCAATGGAGATGTTGGCACGTCCATCGGAGCCCACAACGATGGTCTTGCCGGTGCAGCTGGAGCCGCTCTTCGAGCCAGAGATGACATCGCAATAGCTGCCAGCTGGCAGACCAGTCTGCAGAGAGCTGTTCAGATCATAGTTGTCGTTGTTGAAGGCGACAAAGCCACGGTTGCCACGGCTAAAGGCGATCTGGTTGCTGCCATTGTCCCACCAGTTCTGCTGCTGGGCATCGCCAACGGCGTTCCTGAAGGCAACCATGTTGTAGATCTGGCGCCAACGGTGCTCGCACACCCAGCCGTTGCTGCAAGACAAGTCGCTGTTGAATCTGGGAGAGGCAATGTTGTGGCCATCGGTGGTGGGTGGTCCCTGGTCGGTGTTGTCGAAGGCGAACGAGGACATCACGCGTGGTGTTCCGAAGGGATGAGCCAACATGAAGGCGGAAGCCATCTTGTACTGCTTGGGCACCTTGTAGGTGAGCACATCGGCGCCACCAGCACCATGTCCACGCTGGTTGTCGTGATTGTCCACAAAGATCAGAGAGCGATCAGAAGCAGCGAAGCCCCAGGCAGTGCCCCAGTTGGTCAAGTAGCGCAGCTGATCCTTGCCGCGGAACACCTTGCCAATGGAGTCGGAGTGACGGAACTCGGTGACGGCGCCCATGCCAGTGTACTCGGACTTGCTGATGGACTCGCCACCCAGATCGATGACCTCCTGGAAGATGTAGGGCTTGGCACCTGAGCTGAAGCCGTGGGCAGTGTTCAAGTTGTTGAGGCGGCCATAGATGACAGCCAGATCTCCGGGCCACATGTGCTTGGCGGCGTCCACACGGAAACCGGCAACACCCAGTTCGGTCAAGTGGTTAAGGAAATCGACAATCTTGTCGCGCACCCAGCTATTGCCCTGGTTCAGATCGCGCAGACCAACCAGCTCGCAATTACGCACATTGGTGGGGTCATTGTAGTTGGTGATGGCGCAAGTGGGATTAAAGTCCAGCGAGGAGAAGGGCACAGCCGGGTAGCTCTTGGAGCCGGGATCAGAGGTGCTGCCACCAGTGCCTTGGCTGTTGCCATTGGCCGACATGTGGTTGAACACCACATCCACATAGGTGCGCACACCAACAGCATTGCAACGCTTGACCATGCTGGCGAACTGCTGCTCGTTACCCGAGCGGGTGGTCAGCTTGTAGGAGACGGGCTGGTAACGCTCCCACCAGGGACGGCTGCTGATGACGGCATTCTCATTGACAGGGGAGACCTAAGAGCAGCACAATTCAATGCCATTCATTGAGCCAACTAAATGAGGCAGTCCAGCTTACCTGCACTCCGGCAAAGCCGTAGGGGCCGAGGAAGTTCTCGCATTCGGCGGCAATGTCATCCCATTTCCACTCGAACAAGTGCACCATGCCGTTGCGTCCACTCGCATAGTTGGGAGAGAACTGGGCATTGGCCAGCGCCAGGAAGGCAATACAGATGAGACTTTTGGTCAGAAACATGTTTCTGTTGCTTCGTTGAAACACACTGAATCCAAAGCGGAGCCGACTCGACCTTTTATAAGAGAGAAAACTACTTGGGTGAGTGGAAGTATGAATGATTTGTGATGCAAATTCTTTGCTTATCACAATATCAATTCGAGAGGGTAGTGGGAAGAGCAACAACCACACTACAGTGGGGTCTAACGAAGTGGACAGCGTGTAGAGATTAGATAACAGCACTTCAAGTCGTGTGCTTACCGTGTGCTTATCAATCGTAGTCCGTCTGCCGATGGTTTCAGCTGATTTTGGGACTCTTGGCACTCGCTGACGCTTTCGATTATCACAAGTGGCCAATAAATGCCCAAACTCGTAATCGGTGCAATTGCTCCGGGTGGTCTGTTGCGTCGCAAATCATAGCATACAAATCAGCGAGCATGTCACAATTTGTTTTACAACTCACGATGACTGCGTGCTGATTTCCCATAACTCCCGTTAGACAGACAAATACACATAGAGTACAAGTAAATATCTCACTAAGTCTGCCATATATTCTTGCCATCGCTGGAAAAAACAACATTGCTATGGCGACTTATCGAATCGCACTTTGCTCGCTAATTACTCTACACACAGTGTGTGCAAAAACAGAACATACATTCGTACGGTTGTTTTTATTTTTAATTTTTTGTTTTGATTTCCGATTTTGATAAGTGATACAAGAAATCGAGCGACGACTTATTTTTGGAATACGTATTTGCATTCACACTCAGAAGTAATTGCTGCAATCACTCGCTTGAGTCGTGAACTTTATGATTGCCTCTCAGATTATGGAATATTTCAAAGGCTCTCGAGATTAGAATCAAATTCTTTTTAATTAACTTGACAAGACTCTCATAAACTGGATGCCAAAAGTTATGCAGTTGAACACAATTTGGCCACGTGCTTGCCAATTAGTCACAGAATGTAACCAAATGTGAAAGTAAAAGAGAGCAATGTCTTTTAGGGTCGCTATTTAACTAAGATATACCCTTCGTTGTGCTATGATTTATAGCTTTTCATTTTATGGTTCGCTTTGAGAAACTAATTTGATATTAAAAAATTAAGTTTAATTCACAATTAATTAGTCTTAATATCAAATTACATAGTTAGTCATTTCTTAACCAATAGATTTGTCAAATACATATTTAAGAAATCAATATCAAATTTGCTCTTGAATTTTGTATCCTCAATGAATTTAACTTTCTTATCTAACCATCGAAACTCCCGTCATTTAGCCTACTTACATTTACTGCTGGGTATTCTAGTAGCACATGGCTAACCACTTGAATGCTCTTGCAAATTTGTAAGAGTGAGCAATGCACCCTTAATACACAAATGCAACAAATACTTGTATTAATTTCAATTTTTATCTGCAGAACGTAAGTAAAACGCAATCGAAGTGGAAAATGTTTGATAAGTTTTCAATTAAAACTTTGCACAAAGCACTGAAAATCTAATTGTTATTATTTACAAAGTCAAAACAAAAACAGAAGTCTGTTCTGAGTGCCAGCTAGATAAGAAATAATGCAATAATTTCTGTAAGGTAATATAGCATGTTAGTATGTTACGTATACCATGTTATCTCATATGGACTTGTATGGCAACAATTTCGGACAAATTTTATATTGTCAGCTGGGACAGACGAACAATGAAGTGAACTGGACTGATGCATTTGCAGTTGGACAAATTTCAAAACACAAGACCATCTTTTTGCTTATGAAAAATCTATGCAAAAGTTGACAAAAACACATTGAAATTGCATGAGGCAGAGTAAGAACGGTGCAAAAAGTGACACTTGTGTTGGGCATATTGATTTGCATGGCAAGCAAATTTATATTTGCATACAGTACGAGTTAGGCTGAGAAAGCAGTAGAAATACAGTGAGAGCGAGACAGACTAGCAGTCTAAAAGTCAACGCTATGTACAAATATTTGCTTTAAAGTACGTAAACGTAGCCCGAAAACTGAATGTGAGCATTTCCGCACATTACACCTGAAGTTGCTAAACTTTGATGCAGTCCCTAAAGTCAGAGACCAAGAAAGATGGCATCTTGCCGCACACTACACTCTCCTTCTCCTTCTCTTTCCCTCTCTTAACGTACTGAGAAGCCAATTTGAATAGTAAGCAAATGCCGGATATGGCAAAGTTGAAAACGGAAACGTTTGCTGCACTTTCAATGCCAAAAAGCCAACAAAAAACGTTACGTTGCGTTGCCAACCAAACTAGACAGCCATAACTTTTTCTCAGCCAGTCTCGAAAGGTGCCCAGCGTAGGGAATAATACAATTGCCTAACGCCAACCCAGCTGGCAATCATCTATAACTGTTAGCTCACTGGCGTCGGACAACAGACATCGGACTTTTCATATAATATATGTAGTTTGGATAAGTAAGCTTAGAACTTTGCAATTCACAGTCGACGCTCAGAGAAGTGCAGGCAGTATCATGTGGGGAAAAATTAATTTACATTTTAATGAAATTTATGTCATTGCGTAAAAGTTGTTGATTTTCATAGACAGCTGCCACAGATGGCAAAACATTTGGAAAACTAACTTATTATTATTATTATGATTACGTATTATTGCAATGAAAATGAAAAACTCACAGTCCCCAAACGTAGCATCAACATCAACAGCCCGCAGACAGTTGCAAAATGTAATGAATGTGAATTGAATTACTCATACGCAGTGTTATCTGCCACCAGACCTTTCTCTTTCACTAACTTTATCTAACACTCCGTGCTTGCCACTGTTGTCGATGCGAGTTTATTATCATGACCAGATCCATTAGAAGTCAACGCAACCTTACGACTAATGTGACCCTTAGCAGCACATTTTTTCATTATTTGCAGGTGGCAAACGAATTACTTGAGCGTGTGTGTGTGCGCCATAAACCCGTTTACAGGCAGCACTTAACTGCATCCACATCGATTGATACAACATATGCTCTGGCATCTACATATGCATATATGCATGTATGTGCGCTCGTATGTGTGTTGCCTCGCCTGGCAGCCACGTAATGCGTTTAACGTAACTTTGTTACATTTTCCATTTTGATTGCAATATGCTAAGCATTCTATGGCAAATACACACATACACACACACACTTGAACGACATGCGTCACACTTCTCGTTTGTCGCTTGTTTGTCGTTTAGCGCATTGCACAAACATTTTATAGCATACTTTCAGGCGGCTTTAAGGAATTTGTCATTGAGGAGCCAACGGCTTAAAGTCGTTTAATAACATAAATTTGCTAGCAAAGCTAATAAAATATAATACACTGCCAACTGCAGTCTGGCGTCAACAAAGCTGCTGCTCTTAGTAATTTCGTTGTTCATGTTCTCGTTCGTGTTGTTGTTGTAGCCGCCTTTTGCTGGCAGCAAAATGCGAGTAAAATGACCAAAATAGAATGCAAGGCAAGAAGCGAGCTAATAAAAACCAACTTTGCCACTGCAACAGCAGCAGTGGCAGCAGCTACAGCGACTTTGACTTTTCGCTTCCTTTTTAGTGTCACACGAAAATAAAACTGAGAATAACGAGCCAGTTGAAAGCGACTGGCCCGGCCAAGCTATAACAGTGCTGTGCAGTGCAGGAGTGCAGGACCAGGTCCGTGTCCGGGCCACGCCCCCGTCGCCAAACGCCAACGCCCTCGCACAGTTGCACAATGAAATGTAGTTGAAAATTATGAAAATTATCTGCCACGCCATTTTTATGCCAGAAACTTTGCATCTAAATGTCCATAAAAGCGGAAGCGTCGCGTCGCCAAATAGTATAAAAAAAATTAAAGAGAGAACTCTACGAAGCGGTATAAAAATAAAATGGCAACTGCAGCGGAGGCAGCGACTGAGACTGAGACTGAGGCAGCCACATCATTCGTGTGCTACGTGTGGGCATTTGGCTTGGCCGCTTGGGGTTATGGGCGTATGGGCGTGGCAGCTGGTGGGCAGCCTCGAGGAGCGACTGCCTCACAGACGGCATGTCATCATTATAATAGAAATTAAGTGCAGTTCCAGTTCCAGTTGCAGCGGAGACAGCATCAACCAGTACTTTAGAACGTGGCTCCTTTTGCAGCATTTTCTCTTGTAATGGGTAATAGAATTAAAATTACTTGGACGCATGCCACGCCACAGCCAAGGCAACAGCAACGACAACGACGACGACGACGTGGTGAAAACTGAAAAGTAGTGCGAGTAAAAGCCAAACAATAGCGTCGAGTCATTAAAAACAAAGAGCCAAAGGCAGAGCCCAACTACTTGCAGAGCTACTGGGGCCAGCCTTGGTCTGTGCTACGCCTCTTTAAGCCGATTGCCTTGACAATCTTGTATTAAAGCAAATGCACAGTTTACGGCCGCTGCAGAAATAATGCCGTGTTTATTGACGCGCTTAAAAGTGTGTGCAACACATCATTTGAACAGTTCCCCTTACTGCAGTGCATTGCATTGCAATGTTGCACAGCCCTGAGGCAACAGCATCGAAGTGCGGAGTGCCACATCAGAGATTACCACCACAAACGCATTGCAATATTGCAATTTTTGCACATATGTGAAACCATTTGACAGATGATTTTCCACATTTAACATTCCTTTCCTTTTGCTGTTGCTGTTCTTGTTGTTGCACACATTGTATATCGCATATGCAATTTATTCAAATAAATTAAACAAAAAGAAAAAGCATTCTGTTTATATAGCATTAAAATGTAAAAAGGACCGCAATGCAAACGCAAAAAGATGGCGTAAAAAAACATAAAATACTACTGTTCAATTGTGAGATTCAACAGCAAAAACTAAATGCACTTCCTTATTGTTCCATAATTCATTATATTCGATATTGTTTTTAGCATTTCCCGTAAATTTTATTAACGTAGATAAGTATAGAGTGTTCTATTGAATTAATTATGAAATTTAAAGTAAGAAAAGTATACTGTAGAAAATTAAATATCAGTTGTATTCAATTCTGTATATGCCCAATTAAAGTATATAGAGTAGCTCCAAATTGGGCTATATAATTTCTATTTACTTCAATTTATTAAACTAATTTCAACTTGCTTAAATTGTATTTGATCAATGTGATTTTATTTAACGAATTGGATAAATTTATTTTGGTTTTAGTATTAAATTATTCTGATATTTAAAATTTTGCTTTGAGTCCACAACCAATTACAATACATAAAGTTTTACCAGTCTAGTATAATTAAATATAATGACCATGGAACAATATTTATATTATCCAAATCAGAAGCTTAGTGCTCAGTTTTTAATGACGATTGCAAGGCAAAGTATTTAAGCTAGTGCCTGACCGCAAAGTGTAACCGAAAATTGCAATACCTGCAAGCCGAAAGTGCAGTTTGGCCGATAACGCAGGTCGCATAAAGAGTCCGAACTCCGACCGCAGCCATGAAAGGTGGTTAGCCACACACGCATGCGAGTAGAGAGGCTAGGCAGGAAGAGGGGGAAGATGAGGTGGAGGTGGAACACATCATCGTGTCGGCGATGATGACCATAAAACATGGTAACATTTTGCGTCAACAAAAGCACTCAAAACCCAAATGGGAAAATAACTGGGAAAAATTGAATTTACGCAAAAGAGAAAATTGAACATTGAGGTGCAAATGCAGGCGGAGAGTATGAACTTGTTTTTGGTTTGCAATTTTTGAGTGAAGTGCGTGTAATTGAAAACTCGGTTGTTGCCAATGCTCGTTTGTTGTTGTTGAACTTAGCAGTTATGTCTCCCATAACATTCTGAGATCATTTGGCATGAGAACTTTAATGTGCACTGGGGCTGCTTTTATAGGCAATGATATCAGGGCCGTAAGCATTCAATTTGTCTTAATATCAAAGCAAATTGCATGTCATAAGTTCAATTGTGCCAACGACCAGCAATTTTAGTGCCAAAAACCGAGAAAGACAAAAGGAAACAATGAAAATGAAACTGCAGCCGCTAGCTGAACGCTGAACGCTGAACACAAGCAAAAATCATTGCAAAGACACGGAAAGAAAAAAAATGAAGAGAAAGAATATATAAAAAACAGTGGCAAATCAGGAATTGAGAGCTTGATGTTGGCTTCTGTCGCAGCAGGACAATCAATTTTATGGCCAAAGCCAAACAGCGACAACAACAACAACATCAGCTACAATCGCGTTATGAGCATCAAATAAACATAAAGCCACGCTCGTTGCCCGATTTGGGTTTATGGGTCGCAGTCGCATCAGCTTTATATATAGCATACGAACGATAGTTACGACAATAGTGCGGCTCTTTGTCTTCCACTTTTGTGACATCTATTGATAGTACTTGCACTCGTTTCTGGTCATCCCACCCCTTTGCACCCTCGTCAGATGCCTTGTTGGCTGCCGTGTTTCGTCAGCGTTTTGGGTTGACACGTGGACGCCATTTTCAATTTATGGCACACTATTTGGACATGGATTTACTTGGGTCGCCGCCGCCCTGCTGCTGCCATGTCATCGTCATCATCATCACCGGTGGGCGCAGGGCGGTCGGACATGCAGTTCGGTAAATAAATCAAATCAAATCAAATGAATTTGATTTGTGTACACAGGAAATTGTCACTAAAAATAAGAAACATAAATGTAATTTCCTGCAAGTGCCTCTAAAAGCCTCCTAATGCAACCTATACCAAAACAAAAGAAAAGCGAAACGAATTCTGATTTAACTGCGAGTAACAAACCAAATGCTCAAGGTGTTTTATCAACTTTCGCATAAATATAAATCATTTCCGGTCGTTGACCCAGCTGACAAAGTAAATCAAATGAATTTTCAATGACAGTCTTCAAAAGCATCAGCAAACATTTGATTCATCCACAATACAATGAATAATGGTCACGGCAGCGATTACCAATCGACTCGTTTTGCTTGAGTGTTGTTTGTTGATGCTTATTTTGGTAATCGGACTATGAATGTCTTTATAAACCTCTTCTTTAATCACCATTATCAAAGCTATACAAATAATTATATCAATCATCTTTTTAAAGCTTCAATAATTACAACTACCAACTTTATTTGAACTCAGTTATTAAGTCGTTTACTAGAAATTACCATAGATCATTAATATCAATGCAGTGACAAAAGCGTAAGCTATGCCTGTCAAGTGTTAGCTATTTTCAAAGTTATACGATAATCAACGCTGACATAAAACACTTCTAATGCGTCCAGAGTAGTCAACCAAATGTGCTCAAAAACCAAGCATACACACTTTTGGCCCAGTTTATTGCGCTTTTGAAAAAACAAGTGATGGAAATGCTCATAAACTACTGCAACTGTGCTGACAGATGAAGAGTATTCATCAATGAGTTTTTATCGAGAACTAAAATGATTTAGGTCAAGCATCGTGTTTTTATGGCTATTCGAATTATGTGAGTAAAGTTCTTGATGCCTAATGGGATACCTATCAATGCGAGGATATGTAACAATAAGTTGATTATAATGCAATGCAATGCTCGAAATGCTTGGCAAACATTTGTCAATAAAGTGTGATTTATGCATTGGCAGCATGGCTAACAGCCGTCTGCATGCAAATCACCGAAAATAGCCAAAAACTCTGCAAAACGAATTATCAAAGCCGCTTCGAGACTATGAATGCAAGTCCCTTGCACACACTCGTATACTGGACTCATATCCTAACTGGCAATCACTAACCGCCGACTCATTTTTAAACGCAATTGGTCAACACACACCGGGCTAGCCAGACGTGACAGTTGGAGCAGTTGAAGTGAGGGCAGGCAGGCAAGGAACGCTTCATGAATAAACGATGAGCGTCAACACCAGTTAGCAAAAACAACAGAGGCAGAGACAGAGGCAGAGGTAGGAGCAGAAGCGAGAGCAGGATCAGCAGCATAAAGTGAGCCAGCTGCAGTCGTATCCGCATCCACATTCACATCCTTGGCTCGGTCAGAGCCTACGTTGCACAAAATGCAGAGTTTCGGTTTGCACATAGACCCTGAATCCGGTTGCTGGCCTCCGCCAGCTCCCCCCTCTCTGTTGGCACTCTAAAGTGCTTAGCATATTTTGCACTGATGGCGGTTTTGGCACGTAATGGCCAGGGCAGAGTTGCAGTTGGAGCACTAAAAGTCTTAATTATTTCAAAGGTATTTATGGACCGTTGCGCATACGACTCGTATGCCGGCATATACGAGTAGTACAATCTAATGGTTGAGCAAAATACAAACATCTGACTGCCACGATCTTAAACAGTTGCCAGAAGAGCTTAAAACTCAAGTTGCAATCACACCACACACACATGCTGCTATCAAACAATTGCACGCATGGCTGCAGCAGCATTGAAATTATATGCACATAAACTAATATATCGTATATCTAACTTCTTATTTCAAGCGGAGAGTGGAGGTGGGGCGTGAAAGTTGAATCTTAAGGAGCTATAATGGAGGAGAGGGCAGGACTGGAGTGTCAGCTTATCAGCTCAGCCACACTGCAGCTGGCAAGCACAAAGTAAACAGAGTGCACACAAAGGGGCAAAAACAAATTTTGGAAGAAGCTGCAGCAGCTCGTTGCTTTTTACTTTTTGCTTATCCGCTTGCAACATGCAGCAAGTGGCAGCATGAATTGCAATTGACTTGAACGTTTTATGAAATTTGAACACGAATTAAAAAATAAATGGACAATCGACAGCAGCAACACCAACATCATTGCATTTGTTGTAGTTGCGGCAACTTTGCCAAACAGTTTTAAGTGAAATGCCTCAGTACTCATACGCTGTACGGGCCACGGCAATTCCGCCAATTCCGCACATCAAATACACAAATACGGCCAATTTTCGAGTTCGAGTCTCGAGTCTTAAGTCTCGCTCTCCTCTTCTTGCTTGCTGGTTGCATTCAAGAGTCGCCTCAACTTGCCGCGTGCTGCATTTTGTGCTAAAAAAGTTGATCGTTAGCAGGAAATTTCTGCTAAAAAGTTCGCAACCAACTTTCCACAGTCTTTTCATGCGCCGTTATAGTTTATCGTTAAAAAGTTGCAGCCCCCCGCGCTAAAAAATAAACCAGAAATATGAAAGTTGTATTGGGATTTACGCAATACACTTTGTCTCCTTCTCTCCGCTTCCATTTCCGCTTCCGTTTCGCCTGTATTTCTCTTCTCTCGCGTAGGTGAGTGAGTGGCCAATACTTGTAGTTCTCAACAGCCGATGATGACGGTAAGCCCCACTTTTGGCTTTCGATGGGTTTGGTTTTTGGGGTTTACCCATAAAATGCTTCTACTGCGCTGAAGTGTTAATAATGCACTTTTGCCAAAAGAGACAGAGAGAGAGAGAGAGAGAGAGAATGAAAGCCGTGGCATATTTTCGAAAACCAGAATCAGCGTCAAGTGGCACGCACAGCTTTAGTTTTATAAGCCTACTTAGATGGGAGTGTGTCGACTCAAGTTGAGTCGACGTTCAGTACAACGACCTGTAGGCGACCTTGAGTTGGCAGTTGTCGTGCATTAATTTCAAATAGATTGAAGATTGAAGCACCGCCTAACTGTGTTCGTGTGCAATTTATAAGAACGTGCTTCACACATACATACACACAAACACACATACACTGTCTCACACTGTCATTCGGCAGGTATCATTCATTCTAACGATTCCAGCCTTTCCACCTTTCAACTAGTCTTCGCCTTACGCCAGCTGCCAGACTCCTGCCAATTTCCTTACACACCCAAGCACGCACGACTCGCACACACACACACACACGCACACACACACACACACACTCACGCATAGACGCACACACACACACCTCGGCATTTATCTGTGCCAGGAAAACGTTTAATTAAGTCACTTGAATGCGCAGCCAGTTGCTGTGGCATTTATTCTCAATGATGTTGCTAATGCTGATGACGATGATGCCTGCCCCTGGCCATTCGAATGGGGCATGTTGAAAGAGATGAGGCAGCGCCAACAAAAACACCTACTCAATGTGTGTGTATGTCGTGTTGATGTTGATGTTGATGTTTTCTTTGCGTTTGCTAAGCAGCAAACCAGATAGCTGGTGACCCTATCAACCATGTCAAGTTCTCACATTTCTCCAGCACATTTCAAAGTGAGCATTGTGATTTTTATGTGTACTCATACTACACGTATGTATGTATGTCTGCGTCTATTCATTTAGATGGAGCATGAAATCGGGTTAGAGCTCAATATGAAAATGCCTGAGATCTGCTCAAAAGCACAAGCGTACAGATTACCTGCTGTCATCTTGTTAAGAGCTTTAACTAAACATATTACAACGTAATGACATCAAAAGGATGTACTATACTAGTTAATGTGTAATTTAATAAACAGCAAATTAATGAGAAATAAAACCAATTAGATATGAATTTAATGATGAATATGAAAGAGAGAGAATAAAATAGATATTCAAAGAGAAAAATATGGCATACGTAATATGAAAAAATAGATAACGCATAAAGGGCAACATTAATAAAAGAATTTATATATAAATTAAAAAATTAGAAAACACAAATACGTTTCAGAAAATGGGCAATCCAAAATGAAATCACATCAAAAGAAACTAAATCTAAAAATATGCCAGAGCTATTAAGAATATTTGCTAGTAAAGAGAGCAAAAACATAGAGATAAATAATTTCGGCCACTAAGAAATTTTGAGGTAAGAAAAACATAAAGAAAAAAATATCAAAATAATAAGTGGAACAATGTGAAAAGATAGAAAGATTGGATACCCAAATGTTTGCAAATGTTTGCAATAATGGTATAATGATATAAATAAAAAATGTATGTTTTATTATTTTTCATCTGAATGAATCACACTATTCAAATGAATATAATTAAAGTCTTGAATACGAGATATGAGTAATTGAATAAGAATATAAAGCACTTCAGTACAATACAATTAATAGAACATAACGGAAGTAAATTGGGTGCTAATACAATAGATTTCAATTTGAATAAAAAGGAAGAGCGTAGATTAAAATAAAATGGAATTAGGAAGCATAAAATAATCATAATTCCCTTATAACAAAAGCGTAAAAGTTCATTGTGTTCTATTTCATTTTGCAGCTCTCATTAATAACAGGCTTTCCCTGCCATTTATTGTAGAACATTTGGCTAGGTTGTTAAATTCCTGCTGGTAGCATTGCAGTTGTCCCAGTACTTTTATCTCAAACGAAAACACAGTCATTTAAGTGGAGTACGGTTATGAATATTATAGTAACATTTAGTGTACACTCGCATTTATTATTAACTACTCATTTGCCGACCTGCTCTGCAGTTGGACGAAACCACAAAACGACAGCAACCACAGAGCAAGCACATAGCACAACATAAGTAAAATGCATTTTGTGGTCAACGTTTAACAATGCCTACATACATGGAGTCGGAGTTGTTGTTGTTTTTGTTTTTGTTTTACTTGAAGTCTGGGCTGTTGCTTGAGCTTAACATTATTTATAATAGCACCGATAATTCCCATGATTAATGTCCAGCTTGCAGCTGGCTCTGTTTGTAATTAGTGCAGGCAAATGTTTAGTTAAGTATATCTCTGTATGTGTTTGGCTTATTTATTTTTTGCCATGCGCCATTTATTTACTGCGGCTGCCTCAGAATCAACGTGCACTCAAATATGCTTCAGTCAATATGAGAGGAGCTAGTGCAAACACATTATGTTTAGATTGAGTTACATAATTAAACAACCTGACATTTGAGTAAATACAAACAAGCTCTCGCTCTGTCACTCGGTCATTGAAGGTAAAGCAGCAAGTAAACGAAAAAAAATAATAGAGTAAACCTACAATTGCACACGAGTACAAGTGCGAATGCGACTATGTCAATAATTATGCAGTCTCTCCTTTGGGGACCCATTAAATGATCGCTTTCAACAGATATGTTACAATATTATTGCACACTTTATTATAATCTATTGGATATTGAATTTAATGGCCTAGTCCAAACACCACTTGATGCACAATTAAATGCAACTATTAGTAATGAAACCGCGGGTGCAAATTTGCTGAACTTCCACATATGGTTAAAACAATTACATGTGTGTTTTGATCCACATTTAAGTAAACCTATTCTGTCTGGTTTGTCAGCTGATAAAGGGCGTGCTGTGTTTTAAAGTGTTTAATGAATTCACTTTGAACAGGGAGGCGACAAGGCCAAAAGGCCAAAAATAGCAACGAGCGGAGGGCGTGACAAAGCCAACAAGTCAATTTGTCAATTTTAAAACAAACTACAGGAAAAATCCAGAGCGACCCGCTGTGAGAGCTGTTAACTACACAACCAAACAGCAAAAAAAACAAGAAGAAATGATATGGCTGGCAGTTGATCAACTAGCTCATACCCTGTTACATAAGTTGAACTTGCGGAAATGCGATGATCGATGTGAAGTAGAAGTCCGATAATTGTTGAGCTGGGTTTCTCTACATTTGTGAGAGAGTATGTGACTAGAAGATGCCCAGTTAACAACTTAATAGTCGACAAATAGATATACTCGTTTTTCCCCAGCTTGCAGGGTATAAAATGTGAGGTATAAAAATGTATGTGAGAAAATCTCTCTTGGATTGTACGAGTGCGTTCTTCTCAACATACATATGTATGTGTGTGAATGCGTGTGTTCACAATGTGCAAAATTCAACGTACCAAAAGCCGCACACAAACAATCAGCCAGCAGCAGCAAGAGACAAGAGGGGGGTCAGTCAGGCATGGACGAGTCGGCGACGTCGTGCATCGTTTGGTGACGTTGGGGAGTTCGAGTGTCGCTTCCGCCGAAAACAAAATCAAAGTTAAGCACTCAATTTTCAATTAAGCTCACAAAATGCACACGAACGTACCACTCAACCACTCTCACTCTCACTCACACTCACTCGCGCATGCACACCTATGTACAATACATATACGCATTCACACACACACAAAGCTAAGGTCTAACGTTCTCATTCACCCATCATTGAGCAGGCGAAGAGAAGCAACAGAGAAAAAAAGAATAAGAAAAAGTGAAAATAAAATGGTTTGGTGTCAATGAAACACTCACGTACCAGCAGCAGCAGCCAAACCCCAGCCCTCCCCCTCCCCCATCCCAATGCTTCTTAGGCTTGTCCTATCAAACGGGGATATATCAAGTTTGCGATGTCATTAGAGTACACCCTTTCTTTGAAGAGGATGCTGAGCAAATCCAGTCAAGAGACAGGCGAAGTGGATCATTATCAAAGTTCTCTGAATTCTATTTAAATAATAAAATAATTCTAAGTAACTTCGTTTCGTAATAATTGTAAGATAATCACCTGATGCCACTTAATACACAGAATATAGAACAAATATAAAAGGAAGAAAACATCTTTTTAGCAGGAATCAGCTTAGTTAAGTAATATAATTATGTAAAGATTGGCTGCGTTAAGAAAGTACAAATAGTTGAAATATTGAGATAAATAAGTGCACTCTATTTTGTATTTGGAAATGTTATTATTTTTGGAAAAGTTGTTAAGTTGAATTGAATTTGTCAACAAATTAAATAAAGACTATAATCATTAAATAAATATATGAGATTAAAAAAAAAATAAATGTGTTTTTTGTAAGAAAAAATTGGCAATCAATTATATGTGAAAGTGAAATCGAGTTTCAGCATATTTTTAAAAGCCTAGGACTATTGGAAGCCCTTATTTCCATTAAAGCCAAAATAAACAAACAAATGGAGGTATATACTCGTACACCAATACAGGCGCATAATCGCAGACACAAAGAGACGCAGCCTCAGCGATTCACCGTCATTGAAATGCTCAAGGCACTTTGTATTAAATTCACTTTGGCTGTCACCTGCCATACCTCTCTTGTCTCTCTCAGGCCGCTGCAGCTTTGTAAACCCGTCTCAAGCCCTAGCTATAGCCAGTGTTACCTTTAGTGTCGAGTATGGCCAACACATGGCACGCACACACACTCACATTCACACTCACACACACACATACTGATAGAAAGAGCCGCATGATATTTTTACCATTTGTACTCAGCTTTTTTTTCTTACTGTGTGAAGTAGCTTCTTGATTTCCTTCGTTATGCGGCTCGATGATGTTTCCGTTTGTGTTGCTGTATCGCATACTCGGTACCTGTATGTGTGTGTATCTGTGTGAGCTGAAGCTGTTAGAGCTCAGCAGGTTGCGAAGCCGAATAACTGGTACCTGGTCTGGCTGCGATGTGTGGTTTAAGTGGCATTCATGCTCGTCGACGTAATTTGTTTGCTTTTCTAATTACGCGAATCTACGTTACGCACATGTGTGTGCGTGTGTGCGTGTGTGAGAGAGTGTGTAAAGGTATTCCTCTGCGTTTGATAGCAGCTGTCATTTACCCATGCGATTAGGTTCACAAGCAAAATGTTAAATATTTAATCTGAGCTTCATGTTTGTCAGTTATCGTTAACCTGCTCAAAAAACACAAATTGTTGCTTAGCAATCAGTGAAGACGCCCACACACGCTCACGCTCACGTGGCAGCCAGAGACGGCAACAAAAAGTCAAGCCAGCCCCCAAACAAACGCAATCAACAACATCATCAATGGTAACTGCGGCGTCAATAGTTCAAGGAAAGATAAACCTCGACAGGCAGACTGCAGACGGACGGATGAATGGATGGATGGATAGCCACGGTGTAGTCAAGATGCTAACGATTATTTAAAATGGGTGGCAACGCCAACGAGTATACAAACAGGCAGGGCGATTAGGGAGCAGCGTTTACGGGGCGTATGCGTAATGCTAAATGGAGTAGGCGCTTGTTTACCATAGTTGGGCGGTCTAAGAACTTGCTTAAAAACTTCCAAGAAATTTAATTTATATTTTCTATTTAATTTTCCTAAATATTTCACTTTGCGGTTTACGTTTCACGTTCAACGTTCAACGTGTAACTAAGACGCACTCTGTCAAACAGGTAGCAGACCCAGCTAAACGTAGACGTATACGTAATCTGTGGCATGCCGTAGCCGCAAAGTTAAGAGGGGCAGCAGCTCCACTTGAGATGTACTTTTCAAGCTGGCAACAATTTGAGAAGATACGAACGTTGGCAATAAGTAGCCAGTTTCAAGTATTGTGATTGGCTGCCTGTAACTTAAAACCAATTTCTCTTCTTTATTTTTTCTACTCGACCTCGTATCTGTGTCTGGCATCTGCGTTTAAGCTGCTCTCTCATATTAATTGAAATCTTATCGTTTTAGGGGCATTTCACCGATGAAGCGTAAACGTTTGCCATCAATAGAGCCATTTATGGCTAACTTAAACTGTCTACAAAAAAGTATTTTACGAAATTGGCAATACAAATATCAGTTTTCACAGCCCAGAGCCTGTATAAATTTAGCTCTTAGATTTCGGATTATCCATGAGATCTATGTAGAAATGTATTTGCAAAGAATGCATCTCAAATGTGAGTCTGCAATTTGAAAGCATTTTACACACAGTACATTAAAATTGTTAAACAAACTCTCAGAAGTTATATGATTGAAGTTCATTTTGTGATTTTTGCTACTTTGCATAAATGTACATATATGTAGGTACAAATTGAAGCCTATTCAGTCTTTTTGAACTTGCAGAACTTATACAAGTTTGATTTAAATTATTACGAGTATTAAATGATATCATTCCTTTCATTGAATCGCTTATTGCCCCCTATTGCCCCATATTAAAAGCAAACTCTTGTCAACGTACAGGCATATATTATATACAAACATATAAATACCATTTGATACCCACTTGCAAATTGATTTATTTTTAATCATAATATTAGTTAGAATACTATAATTATATAGCAAACTAATTAATGATATGAATTGTAGGTATTTCATTTCATTTCATTAAGTCGGTTAAAAACACAGATGTTGTATCTGAACAAAATGTAGCAGGTTATATGCTAATCAATTATTCAGGATATTTAGGGCACATATGTATGTACGTATGTAGATATACGATAAGCACAATTAAAATTACATACACTTGACTTGCACAAATGCACAATGCAGAAATTACGGTGTGCTGTAAATCAACAGCTGCTTGGGTTCGCATTTTCCATTGTATTAAGTATGGATGATTTGTCATGTATTTTTTTAAACTAAGGAGCAGAATGTACTTGTATATATGTAGATTATATGTATATAAACATGCATACACAGAAAAATTGCATACAGTTTTGGCATGCTAATTAAAATTAGCAAGTCATTTGCAAATGATAACATTTAAAAAGAAAAGTCACTATCTCATAACTTATAATAAGAAACTTTCGATAGCTAATAATAGCCTCAAGGGCCAACCGATGTAACTTTTATAAGTACTGCTGATTAATTCCGTAAAAACATTTGTGCATTTACGACAATCCTTATCATAATTACCTAAATAATCTTATATGCACTTTAACAGCAAAAAAAACAGCACCAAACTCTTAATTACAAAAGTTGAATGCAGACTGTCGCTTCAACTGATCTTGCTGAGATATGTATGGGATTCCAATTTGAGTGAAAATGGCGAAAGCACTCAAAAGGCAAAAGCACTCAACGATCTGCTGAGCTTTGGGCGCTTGATGATTAACGTAATCAGCGACGAACAACAAGTGTAAAATATGACGTAGACTGCATACATGTACACACACACACATACTATTTTAAATACTGACGAATATCAGCACGCGGTGCTCGCTCAACGCTCTCCCTTTCTCTATTACTTGCTCACCACAGCTGGCTGTTGTTCTGCTGCTCTGTCGCTACAGCTGCTCTGCTGCCTTCAGTTGAACTTGAAGCGTCGCTGGCGTCGAGCGCGTTTGCAACGGTAACAAAAGCCCACAAATATATGAAAAAACGGCGTGCTAACGATCTTGACAATACACAAATATGTACGTAATGCAAAGATAATAAAAAATATTTCGAAAATTGTGGTTCAATATTTGTCAAGTAACAATGCGAAAATCCATTTGTATATAAATGGATAAAACAAACGAAAGGTGTTAAAACAATATATATATTTTTACGTCATAAAATATTAAATGTTCATGTGCGCTTACACAAAAACAAGAAATGTGCCTATAAACCGTGACAAATTAAACGGCTGGAAAATTGCAGCAACAACAAACAAAAAAAAATGAAGTAAATAAACACCAAAGAGTAGAACTGTGAGAACAATTCATACACCAAAGTGCTAAATAAACAATATAATGCTATAAAGAATTGTGTGAAATACAAATATAAATCACGTGAAAGAGGCGATCCTATAGACTCAAACAAACAACTTAATTTACAATTTCATTGGCACTGATAACGTCCACATTCAAGTTCCCTGCGCTCCCTCTCGCTCTCTTAATGAGTGTAAAAAGCTCACATAGGTGTTCTCTCGCTCTCAAGTTCTTACTCTCTCCAGTTTGACCGGCTTCACGTGCTATGCAACAATCGTTTGAAGCGCAGCTTCTGGAATAACAACAACAACAACAACAAACTAGTTCGATATACATATTACAGAGCAAAAACAAAAACCTGTTGATAAGGTCAACGTACAGACGTAGTATGCTAACTGCAAAGCATTGTTGTTGCATTATTAGTTCATTCACCAAATGATATGAATAAATACAACGCAAAACAACGCAAGATGCAGGCAAACAAAAAAATAATAATTAAAATCAATTTCATATTATGTTAAATATGCATATTCTTGAACTTAAAGTGAGTAAATATGGCATTAGCAATTGACTAAATATAGCCGAGATTCGGGAAACAAAAGACGTCAAGAGAAGCCCCATACGCAGTGCAGGCGGCCATAAATAAACTGATATAAATGGAAATCATTGGAAAAAAGCAACAAAAAAATCCCAATCAAATAACAAGAACAACTAAGTGAGGCAAACACACACACAACCACAAAGAGCAAAGAAATCGAACGCTAAATTTGCGCCGCGCTGTCAACAATAAATTCATTTCAAATCAAATTCCCAGACCTTTTCCAGAGTCCGAGTATCGAGTATACTCTTGGGGGGACTGAAATGAAAAGTGCGCCAAGCGCACGTACATTTTATCAATATTCAGCGGTTCTTAGCCACACATCTATATTTATATACGAGTGTACATTGTTGCTTTACGTATAAGCGTAAATATTTCAAACTGACAGCTTATTAAAACCGCAACTTTAAAGTGTAGATTGTACTCTCTTTTCCACAACCACACGCCAAACGTCAAATAACCAAACAAACAGCATTTACTACAAGTTGTACTTTAGATAGTTGAATATGTGCATTGTATGTTAGACATTCATAAGTGAGATTGGAAGTGTTTGTAGGGTATTTCTTATATAATTTTTCAGACTCTAATCATTTTATAACTTTCGATATGAATCGCTTCAAATTGTGTTTCGATAAAGTTAAACAGTTAGATCAGCTTATGCGTTGTCATTAATTTTTTATCTAATCTAAGCACAATTTGAGTTTATCACTTCACTTTATGAAATTTGTCACAAAGTATCGCCAAGAAGCAAAGCAGAAGTGGAGAAAAGTGGTCAAAAAACATGTCAAAAACGTTTATGAATCAAGTGCTAATTGTTGTTTAGTCGTTGCCAAACTGCGAATTGAATCAGTTGTGGCATTTCAAGTGTCTACAAGTATATTGCTGCTGTCAAGTGTGTGAAGAGAGTGCGTGCCTGTATGTGTGTGCTCGTGTGTGTGTCAGACAGCTTGGATAAGTTAATCATGGCCGGCAACAACTGAGGCAGTTCCAGGGGAACTGGGAACGGGGAACGGGGGCGCTTATCGCAAGTTGAGGTCCCCAAGGCAACGACACAATAAATGCGTGCAACAACGCAAAGCGAACGGAAAGATAAAAATAAACATAAGAAAGAAAAACTAAATACTAACATGCAAACGACATAACTATTATGTTTGTTGTTGGACCCTGTTTGTTGTTGTTGATAAGAAAGAAATAAATGTTGGCCAAGAGACTGTGACACATCGTCTGCGTAAATAAAAATGATAGTTTCGTATGAGTGAAGAATTACCCAGAAGTGCCGATGATTAAATACCCTCTTACTGTTCATCGAATAATTATGGATTTTTCAAAAATAGCAATAATGCATAAAATTATATTCCTAAAGCTGTGCCATTCAATTCAATTTCATTTTAAATTGTAAACTATAAAACGATTTGAAATGCAAAAGTATTTTTAAACTATGAATCACTGTTTAATGAATGAATTGCCGAGTCCACAATTTAGAAATATAAATTGAATGCCAAATCAATGTCGGGTTTTAATTCAAAATGAAATTCCAAACTAAATGTGAAAATGCAACAAATGCACTAATATTGATTCAATGAAGCGCTTTAATCTATCAAGTTTATGGCAATAAAACATTGAAAATTCAGCAATTAAAAATAAATTGTATCTCGATTTAATTCAACAGTTGTCAGACACATGGATTTGTACTTTTAATATTAATTTGCGTATTTAACTTGCAGTCTATTTGTTTTTCTAGATATTAGGATAATCCTTAAACATATACTCTGTGTAATCAGCCCACTACAGAAACATAGTAAACACTCTACTTCAAATCAAAGTAAGTCAATGACCCCGCACACATTTTGATAATAAAATACACACACACACACACACACTTACCAATAAACACACTAATTTCCAACAATTTTCAAATATCACGCATAGAGACTCGAGGCTAGGATTCGATTAAGCGAGCATTTCCAGTTAACTCGAATAGTTTGTTGTAGCCCTAATGCTCCAGGCCAACATAAAGATGATGATGATGATGAGCATAACGATGATGATGATGGTAATGGTGAACATGACACATGCCAGTGCACGCGCACACTAATTATGATAAATGCAATGTAGATGAGCATCAGAGGGGCAACAAGCTAAAGCTAAAGCTAAAGCTCAATCAAACATACACTTACACATACACACAGACACAGACACAAAGAGGCGAAGACAGCGCACAAAGGACCCTCGCTGAAGGAATCTAAACAATAGGGAAAAATAGGAAAACAATGTCAAAATATCAAAAACTTGACAGCGCACTGGCACCCACAATGCACGATGATGATTATGATGAGAGTTTTTCAGTTTACTTGGATGACAATCGACAACAACAACAACAGCAACAACTGGCACAACTGGAGCAAGAGCTGCAAAACGAGACAAGGCTGAACATTGTGGGGTCAAATCGTAGTAAGCACATGCCAAATGGTCATCATAAACACAACAGCAACAACAATGGCAATATCTACAGCAACAATATTGGCAACAACAACATTGACATTAATTCGACAAGAGCAACGAGAGGGGTCTCCGATGCCATGGAATTGGATGAGCATACGTGGGAGGTGCCGCTCTTACGCAGCGGCAGCAGCAACAATAGTTGCAACAATTTGGCAAGTTTCTGAAAGCGTTCAATAAATATAAACAACTATATGCATATACATATATGTTATGGCTTATATAACTCTGTAATTGTTCAATTAAAGCACTGTGCTGCACTTGGCGCCCCGTTGTATGCTATGAAAATTGCACAGCTTACAGTCCCAACAGTCATTTATATGCATACACACAAACACAAGCACAAGCACAACCACATACGCTCGCACTCACACATAGACAGTCATATTTATAAGGCAATTATTACGTTACTTGCAGCACTTGGAACATGGAGCAGCTGCTGGCACTGGCGGGGATGGAACGGAGGGCAACGGCACGGGCTGCCGCAGTTTGCAGCCCGGTTTTGGGGCGAACCTTAAAAGCAAATCGGCGCAAGAAGCGAAATTTAAAATTCTGCTCGCAATTTCGCTCTGTTGCATATTCATGGTAAGTACAGTGAACACACGAACACGCCGACCAACACTTACACACGAACACCCTTGGTTGATTCATTTAATTATGATAAATTTGAACAACAATAAGAGCAAAGCACACTTTTGTGGCATCCTCAGATCATTGAATTCCTTGGCGGTTATATGGCCGGAAGCCTTGCCATTATGGCAGATGCCGCACATTTAGCATCTGATTGCATTAGCTTCGTCATCGGTCTGGTTGCAATATGGTTGGGCACTCGACCGCCGGACTCACGCATGTCCTTTGGTTACAAACGCTTCGGTAAGTACCCAATTATGGCCAACACTATGCTAATGAGTGCACGACCAGTTGACAGTCCAACCACTCACTCACTCACTCACACACACACACACACACACACACTCTCAGTCGCACGGTAATTGCATTTATGGCAAGCCAGAGAGTACACGTTAGTTATCAACCAGTCTATTATTAGGCCATCTCCTGCTCCTTGCCATTTCGACCGACCACCATCTTTACTTTTCACTTTTTTTCTCTCGTTTCTTGGCAGAGGTTTTAGGCGCCTTGGCCTCTATACTGGGCATTTGGCTGCTCACCGCAATGCTGGTCGTTGTGGCCATCGAACGCATCTATTCTCAGGAGTTTGTGCTGGATGTTAATGTTATGATGTGCATTTCAGCCATTGGCATTGGCATTAATGTTATGTAAGTACTCAAAATTAGTTACTAATCTGATAACTGAAACACAGTATTGCCTTCGGTATTAGTCAGACAATTGATCCTTCAATGTAATGCAACTTGTCAGTGCTGCGCACAGCAATCAATCAATAGCCCCCATGTTGTTTAAATTCAATTGAAATGCAACTATAATATTATTTAATTGAGTATGACTTAATTAGCTTATATAATATAATTTTAGCATTCAAATTTTGATTTCGAATGAAAGAATTAAATCATTTTAAATCGATTCACTCAATCGATTGTATCACTAATAATATGTTTAATTGCATTGCATTCAAAATGAGTTCAATTGAATTAGCTAGAATTATTAAATCAAATTGCAATAGACTTATAGTATTTTTCGATTTTTTATGTTTATCTATAGAAATATAAAATAATAAAAGTAGTGATAATATGTTTGATTATTATTTTTTAAATTAACCGACTTTTAATATTTTTGAAAGAGAATTTATTTAAGATTTAACAATAGTAAAAAAAAAACAAATACATTTTAATTTAAATATAACTTATCTGCCTAGGGGCCGTGACAATTCGCAGTTCATTCATAAATCACCAAATAATTTCGCTAGCTCTTTTGGCCCACTTGTAATTAAATATAAATATGATATATTATATGTTGGCCCGCAGCATGATGTTCGTATTGCATGGATCCTGGTTTATGGACAGCAATGGTCATGGGCACAGCCATGGTCACAGTCACAGTCACAGTCACAGTCACAGTCACAATCATAGTCACAGTCACGGATATGGACAGACAAATGCTGGCAGCGGCTGCGAGGAAGGCCGTAATGTTGTTATAACAAATGGCTTAAAGGCGAGCCAACACAACGGGTAGGTACGATGGGTGCGAGGGCTGTTTTATAAGTACACATATGTTGATTCAAATACCAGTTGCAATTGTATGGCCTGCGGTTAAAGCTCTACAGAAATTGGTACAAAAAACAAATTACAACAATGGCATAAACACGAAACAACAATTAGTAACAAAAACAATAATCAGAAACAGCAGCTGTGGACTGCAGGCAATTGTTTGTTTGATTACATATAATTGGAATTTAATTTAGTTGCATTTAGTATTGCTCTGATTTACAGTTATTCATTTGTAGCCAAAAGTTAATATTGGTTTATGTTTACTCCCTTACTTGCCCATGCTCCCCGCTCCCCTCCATCATCTCCACAATTAAGTGCAACGGAACGCAATTTGAACCTGCGCGCGGCCATGATTCATGTCATTGGCGATCTGGTGCAGAGCATTGGCGTCTTTCTGGCGTCCGTCTTAATCAAATTCTATGTGAGTCTAGACAAGTCGATTTATAATTCAATTAACTGACCTCTGCTCCCGATGCCTCTCCAGCCAAGTGCCAAGTATGTGGATCCACTTTGTACGCTGCTCTTCTCCATTATTGTAATTATGACCACAGTGCAGCTGTTCCGAGAGTCCATATCCATTTTGTTGGACGCAGTGCCGCGGCATGTCTGCCTGAAGACGCTGCAACTCGAGCTGGCCAGCATAGCGGGTGTCAAGTAAGTCAATGAACCAGACACAACGAGACAACAAGACTCATTCAATTGAGTGTTCATCATGTATTCATATTTTTGAACTTCCTGACAGATCGGTGCATCATCTGAATGTCTGGCAGCATACGAGTGAGCATAGTGTGCTTATGGCGCATCTGGTTGTGGGTAAGCATTACATTTACGAACGTATCCATTCAAATACTCATACACTCATACACTCACTCCAACTCCAACGTGGCAGACCTGACGTGCGACTCGGATGCGGTGCTGGAGCTGGCAACGCAATTGGCCTGCGGCAACAAGTACAACATCAAACATGCGACTATACAAATCGAGCGTTTGACTGAGTAATTCAATTATAAAGTTAGTAATAAGCTTAATTAAGTTTTATACCTTTAGACATTAGCAGCAACAAATCATATTTTCTAACCACGCCAGCAACATTATATTCTGATCGACCAAAGTCTGTGTGCTTCAATTATCAACAGCACCTTCATGTGATTATAAATACTATGTGTAGTGTATATTTCCTATTGTATTCGTATTTATATTCGTATATTCGTAAATTTGTAAATTATTTTTATGGCATTTAAGATAAACATTATTATTATTTCCCCTTGTCACGGCTCTCTCAATTACCCCAGCAATAAACTTCCAAGTGTGTACGAAAGGAAAATAAAAGAAATAACTATAAATTGTTAAGTACAATAAATGTGCATATCTTTTATTATAAAGTACTGTGTATCATGATAAATTGCCATAATCTTAATTACTTATCAGGCACTCCTCAAACTCTGCGAATTTTATGAGAATAATTAGAATTTCAATTAGCTGAAGAAAATGTAAACATTTTAGTTGTAAAAATTGTGCGGAAAATTGAAACGAAAGCCAAATGTGTATCTGCTTGTAATACTATATGCCTGTGTGTGTGTGTGTGTGTGTGTGTGTGTGAGTCATATGACTGTGTAATTAATTAGAATCTGCAGCATCAGCTATAGAGGAAGAGAATCTGCGAGTGCCGAATAAGCTGACAGCTGAAAACAAAAACTGTTAGCAAAGTGTAATTGATGTCTTTATCTTTCGCTTCTCATTTTAATTAGAAAGCCAGTCGGAAGTGTATCTTCTGCACATTCATTAACAGGTGCAGCACTGGCAGCCGTTGACAGAATGAAATGAGTTTTCATTTAAATTTTATTTGCAAATACTATACTTAATATTTCAGCAAATACAGTTGACCAATTTTGTTGTTATAAGCGAATTATTAATAACATTATTTGCAATTGTTTAGTCACAAATCGCACACCGAATATTTATTTATGCATTTCGATCAACGAATATTTGAAATTTACTTGCATTTATGCACAGTCGAGTGTATTTTGATTATACATAATTATTTTTTGGACCAACTAATTGTTGTTTTAATAATTCATTTGCCAGCACACAGGCAACATAGGCACTGTCATCGATATATACAGTGGCTCACAGCATTTGCCGCACATAATTCAAATATTGGGTAAACACACAAATCCGATTAGAATATCGCAGCCCAACACATTCGGACACTCACACGCCGGCCGGATTTCAATGAACCGGAAATGAGCAAATCAAGCATACAACACACACACACACACACACATGCACGCACACACTCGTAACGCTTGCTGTATAATGTTAACACATGAATGAAGTCAAGCCTAAGCATCTTAATCAATAGCCACACACGCACACTCATATTTTCTTGAATGATGCCTAGGCATTTGTCAGCCCTTAAGTCGCGTCAACTTGAACCAACTTCTCGATCCTTGAGCCCATTTCTTGCACTCTTCTTGATGGGTATTACAACTTTATTATGAAATATAATACGCAGTAGTAAAGTAGAGCTGTCACTTCTAATTGAAACAGTTGGCTACAAGTACCTTAACAAATTATTTGTTGTCTTGTATTTTGACTTTCGATAAGGGTATTATGACATATGCATACCCAATGTAATTCTTTCCCTACTACCATTTTAATCTGAGGAGTCGTACAGCTCAATACGCTCGGACACGATTAAGTTATTTATAATTTATGAAGTCGAGCAACAACAACAGCACAAAAAAGGGGAGTGAAAACATATATATAAAATAAAAGTCAAAATGAAATGGAAATTTCCATTTCACTGCCAAGGAAATTGCGTTAAAATGATGAAGTTGTAGCAAGCAAAAAGAGCCACCCACTCACACACACATACTCAATCGTATAGGAAAGCTTATTCCAAAAGTTAAACTACCGTCAACCAACCTACTGCCGGCTCGTCTTCTGTGCCGCCATTAAGGTTAATAAATCAAGTAGATCGGCCCACAGTGCAATGGTCTACGCTCATTAAATATGCAAATGTATCGAATGCAGGCTCAACTAATTTTATTGCTGACCCAATTGCCTGCTGCAGATGCCGTTTTAAAACTAATTAATAACGTAAGACAACAGCAACAACAAAAAATATGAATCAACTTGGAAGAGAGCATGGGCAGGGAAAACGTGAATAAAAAAGCACGGTTTTTTTTTTGCCAGCGCCAACTGCAAAGTACTTGCCTCTTTTTTAAGTGGGCATGGGCGTGGCACACTTCAAATGCGCAAATGTAAAATTAATGGCATACTTGACTTGATGCTTTTCTAATTAGAAATGCATATAACAAAAATCGTAGCATATATTCCAGTTGCAGCTGCAGCTGCAGCTAAAAAGCGCTTAAAAATTGAGTACTCGACTCGACTCAACTTGACTCAGATTGCACTTAACACATTGGCAGACACAGTCGCAGCAAAGGCAAAAGCAAAAGCTGTAGCAAACGCTGAGCTGCCCCAGAAGCCAGAGTAATTGAAGTGGCTTGGCACGTGCGCTGCAGCAGCCACTCGTCTAACGGAAATTGTGGACACTGACACCGCCAAACCCGGCAGAACCAAGCCGACCAACCCGACCACCCCGACCATCCCGACTACTATGAACAAGAGCAGCGCAAAGTGTATTTTGGCTTTTTACTTTTTCTCTTTATTACAAAACAGTGTGCTAATATTTAACAAAATTTTTATATTGTATTAAATAAATTATTGAAATGATTAGGATCAATCAAATCTTTTTGCTTATCTAATTCATCGTACTCTCTAACTTAAATACTTTATACGAGTATATACATAAAGTGCCTTTTACATACCTATCTAATAGTTCACATATATTATTATGACCGAAACAACTTAAAGGGTTAGATTGATAACTAAGCCTGAGCTTTTTTTTATGTCCTATTTTTAAGAGCTAAGTTAAGCTGCTTTAGTTCAAATCAGTTCCTGCAACTTTAACTAATTGAATCGACGCAAATTTGCATTTCTATTAGGAGAACTCATCTGAGGACTGCCATAGACAAAAGACTCGTCCTCGTGCAAGCGACGACTATGCGAGCGGTTTGAAATATCTGTAAGAAAAATCAAAACAGTTTAGCGAATCGCATAAGTTTTGTATATATGCACAAGTATTATATTACCTGCTCCGATAGAGTTGCTGGGTGATGAATTAAAAGTGGTAGAATGTGGGGAAAGGTTGCGAGATATGTTGGACTTTGCTTGAAATACTGTAAGGAAGAAAAATATTTATTAGCAAAAAACAAATAAAGATAGATTTTGCTTTCGTATTTTATTTAGACTTTTATTGCGAGATATGCTGGACTCTGCTTGAAAAACTGTGAACAAGAAAAATATTTATTCACAAATGATAAATAAAGATTGCATTTGCATTTGTATTTTATTTGGACTTTTATTTATTCCATTTGTCCCCTCTTCATACTGCATAATTAGTTTACTTTAACTCTATGAAAATGTCCACCTTTAAATACATTTCAGGCCCTTGCGCCGAGGCGTTTACTAGTCCTGCTACGCCCCCCGCGTAAACCTTGTTGTAAGTAATTAGTAAAGCATTCTTAGAGCATAAAAAATGAGAGAAGTAAACAAAAAAAAACACAGAAAACATTTTTGACCAACACACAACAAATAATTTAGCTATTAAAATTAGCTGTAAACATTACGTGCGGATGGGCGAGCAAACTTGCTGACTTCGCAAACAGAGAGAAAGAGAGGGACGGGGAGGGAGATAGAGAACTCATTAGGAGAGAGGGTCGGGGGTGCTCACAAATCTTAAGTAATTAGACTAATTTTGTAATTAAGGTAATTTGAGTGTTGCCAAGTTGTGGCCCATTGCTGATAAAATGCTAAATACGCTGGAGACACGTGCGCTTATCGGACACCTCAACGGCATTGTGAACAACTTGAGAAACTGTTGACAAAATTTAAAGTTTCTCAAGGTTTTTGGCCATCGTTCGATTTATGCTTGCTTCATAAACATCCAGCGACACATGGCGACGTCTCTAAATAGATTGATGTCCTTGAATGTTGGATATTTATGGGCTGGCAAGTGTTGTGTGTGTTGCGCCATTGATTGCATTTCAAATCAAATCAAATTGATTTGCAAATCCATGCTGTTAAAGATGCCTGCTACTGCACATCCTGATTTGCATTCTGGCAAAAGGGTATTTATGGCTTCGTTGAGGGCCATGCCAAGTGGTCAGCTAAGGCTCAACCCCAAACCTACCATTTTTGTAGTCACATCACGCTTCGCGAGTCCCCAGAGCTAAAAACTAAAGCCAAATGTCGACCACTCTGGCTAAAAGAAAGCAAAAATCCATGGCAAGGAAGACATGGGGGAGGGGATGCTTGGAAAATCAAAGTTTAAGTCATAAATAAGAAATTTTGCTAGCGCTGCCTCGAACTGATGATGATAGTGCAAAGACTGCGGCCTGTTATCGCTCCCAAAAGTTTTTGGTATTCATGCACGAAATGACTAAAAACTTAAAACTAATAGAGAGAAGTGTAGCAAAAGTTGTGCGTAGCACTAGAAGATGCCCCCCCTTCTGATACTGCAGCTGCCGCAGGGTCTGCTGCTGCTGCTGCTGCTGATGCTGTGCACTCAAAATTATTAATTAAACTTACCCTCGGAGTTGACTTGCACGACGCCCTGTGACTGGAAGAAGGATACATAAACTGCAAGGAGAAAGAAAAAAAAAAAACAAATATATAGTTTGTACATATGTAGCACGGAGAAATAAAAAATACTGCAGGCGATAGATACGCATGGCGCATATACACATGCAAACATACATATATAATATGGCCAGCAGTTGTTGCAATTAATCAAGTTGCACTTGCAACATTGCAAGTTGCTTGTGTTGTTGTTTACATCTACAGCAGGGTCAACTGTGTATGTGTGTGTGTGTGTGGGTGTGTGGGTGTGTTGCACGTAGCACAACAAACTGAACAGAATACAGACAAAGTTCTTATCAGCTTGCGGTTGGCAGGCGAACAAGGTAAACCCTCTAGTTAAGTTTACCTTAGCTACACCTTCTTTTTTATTGGGTGTAAAGTGTTTTCGAACCGATAACAACAACCGAACAACACCGAAACTGTACCGAACCGAATCCAAACGAATCGAAAAGACAACACTGAAAAATGGCAAACAAACTGTTGCGATGCGCTCGCTCACTAAAAAGCACAAACTTTTTGCCACCAACTATGCCATGAAGATGGCGATGGGGACAACTCGGATAGCCTCGACTCTAACTGTCACTGCGTGTAAAAATGCAAGAAAATGGCAAAGTTTAACGAAGCGTTCTCCTAAAGCGCAGGTCGCATGAAGCGTCACTAAAAAGGTCTGCGTCAAAGGATAACACTAAGGATGCCGCCAGCCTGACTGCCTGACTGCCTGTCCCTCACTGCAGCTCCTCTACAGGTAAGGCTCACCTTTCGCGCTCGAGTTGATTAAAAATTCATGGAATTTGCGATTAACTGCAAACAAGAACGACTACTACAACAACATCAACAACAACAACAACTTGCAGCACTTATGATTTATTGCCTTTGGCACTAACAACATTTCGTGCCGTTTTCTTTGCCTTTTGCATGATTTATGCGCCAATTGAATCATATAAATATTATATTTTTTTGCAAAACACTTACCCCATATCGATACGACAATAATGATCATCATGGTCACAATAAAGTTTAGATTCTCGATCACCAACTGTAGCAGCGGTCCTGTCGATTTAGTCGAGCACTTATCCAGCATGGTCGCATCACCAACGATGGGTATCTGCAAATGTACAGAAGAGTTGAGGAGTGTTAAATACAAAGCAGGACAAAAACTAAAAAAAGAAAACTTTACTAGATTTGCCGACTTAAGTTTGTCGCCCGCCCAAAATGAAATGAGGTGTCCTTGTAGTGTCCGTCCACTCATCTCATTCTTTTTCAATCCTTTTCTGCTCCCTCGGCTGCTGTTTGCAACGCGCACACAAAATGAATAAATAAAAAAAAGTTCACACAGAACTTGGTAGAGAATTTGGCCAATGCCAAAGCCAAATAAACGCAGCAAAACGCACAGAAATCAATTATACGAAATTGCTAAAAGTTTTTAGCCATTTTGACCAATGCATTTGACATTCACAGTTCGAAAACGAGTATACGTCGTACACTTATAATTTGCAGAGAGTTATCTTGAATCAAGTTGCGTCCTTAGGCCAACAGTCAGTGCAGACTCATGACCAGCATGGATTCAAATGTAGATACAACAAATCCGTAAAGCAATTACTAATTAATTGTTTAAACACAATTGCGTAGTCAAAAAAAGCGATTCCAAGTTGCATTTTCGCAAGCGCAAGCTACGAAATAATTAATGGACCATTTGTAGGACACAATAATGATTCAAATTCTCCGTATTGTTTTTAAAATGAATCTGAAATTTTGCAGAGCTATGTTTTGTATAATTTTTTTCTTTTGCATAGTATTTGAATTGAATCTGAAGCGTTTTAAGAGAAAATAAGCAAAGCTTAAAATGGATTGGCTTTGCAATAATCACAACATAATTTAATTTGATTGCATTAAGAATCTGATCTTTAATTAACGTATAGACTTCATAAAAGAGTCGTGTCTCTTGAAAATATATTTAAGAACATAATTTGTTGATCGCTTTAACACAATCTCAAGTAATTCAGCTATAAATATCAGACATTTCTGAATTAAACACGGCAAAAGTTTTCTGTTTTCTTTGCAGAATGACAACTGCATACGCGGTCAAGCATTTTGTTGTTTATTTATTTGGCTCGTTTTGGCCTGACCGCGTTAAAGTTGCAATTTAAACGATGCCAATATTGAGTTGGCCAAGGAAACAGCAAACACGTAACTGTCCCGTGTCGAGGCTGGAGTGCTGGCGGGCTTTGGGCTAATAAATGAGCATTCTGAGCTTCCGAGACGCCGAACAAGCGATCGACTTATGGAGCTGAATTTATTGACATGATGTGTGTGTCCCCAAGCGTTGGATGAACACACCACAGATGAAACAATAGCCATGTGGGCAGGTTGGAGGGGAGTGTACCACAACGAGCACATACTTAACGACTTTGCCTTTGTTTATGTGCAGCTGTATGCCAGATAGCGTTTATAGATGAACCCAGGACAGAACAGGACACCCTGCACCCATACCAACTACCTCCTCCTCCTCGCCTCCTCGCACACTTCACTCACTTGCTGCCGAAATTTATGCAATTTGGCAACGGCGAACGGCAAGCGGGCAGGCCAGAGATTGGCCCATGTAAAGAGTATACAACAACTGCCTCGGCAAGGGGCAAGTTATACGCCATTTTGGTGTTGCCACTGCACTGGACAGCTGACCATTCAGTTGTGAGGATTGGGGGAATAGGAGGGTCGAGTTACATAAACGAAACTTATTTATGCAATTCCGTTGGCTTTATATGTGCAGCAATTTTTATTTTTCGTCTACTTGCGCTGCCCATTTGGCTGCCTTAAACGCAACAACTGCAACAGAAACAGCAACAGCAACTTCGGTGGCATCGTGCACAGGATGTTAAATTGCATGACTCTGACAGAGACAGAGTCGAGGAATGTGGGGTGTTGAAACTTTAGCAACAAATTGATACGCGGCTCGGCTTCTCGGTTGGCTATCAGTCTGTTTGCCCTATCTAATGGCATCAGGTAACCAATGAAAAATGCCAAATGGAAGCGTATTTACATTTGTGCTTATTGCACTTGCATTTTTGTTTGCATTTTGTTGTTGTTGCTGGTTTTTGTTGCTGTTGCAACTGCAAAGTGAAAATAAACAAAATTTGGCGAAATTGAAAAACGCAACCGAAAATGTACACAAAATGTTGCACTCGAAATTCTGCTGATATATTACAGGCAAACGTGTGGCAACTAAGCATAACAACAATCGCAAGTGAATCGAGAATGCCACGAAATATTCGTACGTATACTTGATATTTAATTTTGTAAATATACAATTTGATAAACAGCTCTGGCTTGCAGGTAATTGCAACGAAGTGCCGAATGAATTAGAATTAATCTGAATTTCTGTGCATGTTTAGGAAATACATAAATTAACCCAACTTTTTGCACTCATAATGATTTCAACATTTCGCTTTTCAAGTTTATGAAATTTATTTGCATTCTTTATACAACATTCAATATGTTCACTCACCTCAAGGCTCTGATTCGTTTCCGGCGAGTGAATCAGTACAAAGAAACGCTCATCCGGTGGCAAATCGCTGGAGAAGCGTACACGATATTTAGATAGTCCATGCGCCTGCTCAATCAACTCGATGGAAAAGTATTTGGGATCTGATGGTTTGACCTGCAATCAAATAAAATGCAAATTAAAATCAATTAAATTTAAACAGAATTCTATAATTATTTTGGGCGATATTTAAAATCGCCAATTGACTGTTGAGGACAAAGTGAAAGAAGACTGAAGCAGGGATTGCTTTATGCACATATTGCAATTGCTGAAATATTTGCACATTTTCTCGAGCGAAGCAGAGAAAGCAACAACTCGTTGAATTAAATGAATGTTGTTATTAGAGTGGCAATGTTCTCAACGTGCCTGCTGCACAATCATTTAATTGAAATGTACATGTGAAACACTCACACACACACACATACACTTACACACAGATGTATGTTGTTGATTTTTATTGCAGACAAGCATTTTTGATACGACACAAATTTGACAATTCTCTCATTGTCGCACGGCAGCAGCTGCCATTTTAATGTGTGTATTTTGTTATTTTCTTCTTAAATGTATTAAATCTATTTATTTATTTATGTAGTTGCTTGCTTGGCTGCTGGCTTGTTTATTCGACAAAAACAAGACTTATTTCTTACGCAAACAAATTTGCTTAAAAAGTTACATTTTACCCATATTGATTAGCTTAACTTTGGTGCAAGCTTTAATTTAATTTCATTTTGCAAATTGCCGCAAGTATTCTCATAAATAATTGCAATAAAGTGCAACAATCGAACCCAAGGGAAATATTCATTAACAAAATGTTCAAAACAACAAAAAAAAAACGCAATAAACAATTAACAAAGTTTACATACAAAGTGTTCCCGGCACTAAAAATACCCAGCACAATTTATAGCTTAATATATACAATAAGGCAATAAATATCTGTAGGTTTTCAATGCAAATTGCATTAAATTAGTTTGCTAGTCGAGCATGCTCTTCCTTTGGTCTATTTTCAGGCTGTTTTTGTTTGCAAAATTAATGTGAATAAATGAAAAAAACAAGTTAATATTGGAACGGATACGCAGAGAAAGAGCAATTGCTGACATATCCGAACACATGCTGACAAAGGCTAAGCATGTTCGAGTATCAGATACCCTGCTGTTTGCAGTTCTATATATATATATTAACTTACACACTTGGCAGGGTATCAAACTGCGAATTTCAACATCAAGTTAATATGTAATACCTATATACTTGAAAAAAAAAAACAGTGAAATGTGTATGAACAATGTTAATAAACGGAAGTGTAAGCATATCAACGACAACGACAACGACAACAAGAATAACAACAAGCATTCTTATTAGTCCATCGATAATACACGAAGGATATTTAATTATTAATTGAAAATTATGCAGACCAATGCACTTTTAACCAGCCCAAAAGGTTGCACATTAATATTACATACAGAGCTGTAAACTGCACGAGTACGAGTACGAGTGTGTCCAATATACAGACAGTCAGATATACTACACACTGTATATATATAACTTGATATCTGGCATGCGGTTGCAGTTGTTGTCCGTATGAAATTATTGTGAATTTTAATAAAATTGCCGAGTGCTCTGAAATTGACAGCCGCATAATTTGCCTTTTTGTGGTCTCATGTGAGTGTCGGTGCTGCAGCTGCAGTAACTTTAAATGATTAATTGTTAATAAACAACATAACATTAATGCTTTAATAATGAAAGATCAGACAAAAAAAAATTGAAAAATTGCCTTAGGCCTGGCAATCGGATCAACAGTCACTTCACTTCACTGAACACTCACTACACTTCAAAGTTTACTACATTGCATCGATACGAGTGTGTGGCATGTGGCATCGATTGAATTGAGCAATCAAGTATCATGTTCTGCATCGACTGGTATCATTGCCCAAAAGGGCCATTCTGTTTGGTCAGTCGGCGGGCACGTCGACCGCATTTACTTAAAGCTGCTGCTTCTGTTGTTGGCCAAACAGCAAATTTTCAGCTAATGCAAATTATGCGGCATATCTCAAATGGTCGGCCACTTCACTGTAATTAGAGTTGCTAAAATGCAGCTAATATTTTAGTGAAATGGTAAGACAGACAGACAGGCAGACCGGCAGCAGGGAGCAAGCAAATAGGAATTGAAGTCGAGGAGAAGCAAAAGCAAATAATGCCTCAAGCTAGCCGGAAACGGAAGTCAAGCAAAATGCTGTCATTTTGCATTTTTGAGACGCAGCAATGGGCCAACATCTTATGGCCCAAGGAGAGTCGAGTGTCCTGAGGGTGGAACATTGACATTGCAAGGCAACAGCAGCAGCAGCAGCTGCTACTGTGGCAAGTAGCAGCCACAACTACTTGCGGCGATTCTTGCGGCACAACAACAGCATTGGCAACAATGGTTGCCTGGCTGGCTGGCTGGCTGGCTGGCTGACTGGCCAACTGAATGGATGGTCTGATGATAGTGGCTGACTGGCGAAAGACAGACAGTCCATAAGTAAGAACTTTCGAATTCATGGAATACTCTCCGAGTCTGTCGTTCTCAAACACACACAGACAGTCCGCACTCTCAACACTTGTCGTACATAATATTGTACTTTGGTCGAAGCCAGTGGCACTGCTTCTGCCACTGGCTTGAAACAGGAGCGTACATTGTAAAGCAATTTCCTGTATTTTATTACCGCATAAAATGTGAAGTCCTTCTGTTTTTGCCGCTACTCCTACTATCTTATGATTGTCTCTCAGGGCAGCAAGGCAGGCGAATAAATAGATACAAGTCTAAAGTGCAGCTCAAAAGATGACTTTAAAAACGGATATCCTTGAAGCCCACAAAGCATGATCATGCAGAAATAACAAAAAAAAAACGAAACTTAAAAAGAACAAACTCCCCCTTTCGAAGCTCATCAATCTTCGGTAAGACTGATAGTCTAATAGTTTTTCCTACCATTACATATTTGCCAACTCACCTGCAGCTTTTGAAGTGCCTTGTCCAAGCCACTTATTTGCAATTCCTGCGATTTTAAATCGCGCACATGCAACGACTCCACCGACACTTTAATGCCCGGCACAAGTTTAAGCGACATCGTATCCAGTATGCCATTGGGCATTGAGGCCTGCAGCAAACGTACAAAAGACGCAAATTAATAGTAAATGTATTTGGTGAGGTTTTTTGAGGAAGACCCGAACTCACCTCCACTTCGAGGTATGCATTGTTGGACTTTAATGTGGCAAGCAGCTCATTGAATGTGGACGTCAGCTGCAAACTGCAAGCATACTGATGGCTGACTGTATCAAATATGGGTTGCACTTGATACAGCTTGAGTAGCTTCAGTCCAAACTCATCCTTGGCAACCAAACGACAGCTGAATGCTTCCACAGCGACCTTATTGAGCTGATTTATGCATTTAGATGCGTTTTGGGCAATCTGCAATTATTTCACAAGTGTGCATCAGTATGTATAGTATACTAGCATTGTTTGCACAAATACCACTCTTACCAGATTGCTGTACTTGTCCGTTTGTATGTGATTGCGCAACACCAACTGAGCCCGATACTCCGATCCGCTGAATATGTCCAGGGATTTGGCAAACACAATCTGCAACAACAAATAGCATAAATGGGGTTGTAGATGAGTTATTGCCCATTTAACTGGGGTTACAAGTACCCCCTTCCCCATCCCTATGTGCAGTAACGTACCGCATCCGATTCACGCAACTCCAGATCGTACTTGAGGTAACCACCACGCCGCATTTTATCGCCACATGTCACCGCAACCTTCTCGCCGAGCTTGCGCTGATGATTTAGGACTCGTGCGACGCCTAAAATAAGTAATAAACTAAACATTAAAATCAAAACTTAATTACACAAGATAAAGTAAAATTTAATTACCCGCCTAGACTACCATGGATGGCGAGGGCTGTTCTAAAAACTTTTTAAAAAACTCTTACAGAGAAAATGACTTAAAATTTTACACTTTTTAGGCATTAAACGTTGAACATGAAAAACAAATTTTTCGATGTCCATTTGCCTTAAATGCATTCTCCAAACCAGGCAGGGTGCCTCTAACCCTTAAGATCTAGTCTCAGAATTGAAGAGATACCAGCAGAAGCGAGTCTTGTTTCAAAAAGCTTTCGTCGATTTTTATTTCGTTGGAAAACTTTGCTACATCAATAGCCAACTTTTCTTTGATCTGATTCGACATCTGCCCCATCAGTTTAGACATAAACTTGCCGTCTAGTCAGTTGAACTTACAAAGCTTATACTATATACTATATGCATATAATTATTAAACACAAATCGAAGACTTTACAAAAGTTTATTAAACTAAGAAAGACAACGTTAATGTTGTTTAGAGTACAAATATAAATACGATTTGCATTGAACTTGTCCACACTCACACACACACAGTGGCATAGGCACAGAGGCACACACACACAAACAAAAGGGCAATAATTTCATGCCTTGCTGGCAAATATTCGGAAATTCTTGAAATATGAGGAAAGGTACCCAAAATGTCTACGAGATGGCCCTAAAATATGCAAGCAATGTCGTCGAGTCTGCGCGACGTTGCCAAACAAACAACGATATTAATATTTGATGGCATTAAATATGCTTCAATGATTTTTTACCTGTACCCCTGCCCGTATCCACCTCTATCCCACTCTCCTCGGGCTATTTGGAGCTGCTACTCCTCCTCCTCCTCCTACGGCATGTCAATGCAAATGGTGCGCCGCATTGAATAGTAAATAACATCGCCCAGCGAAGCATAAATGCTGTTCAAATACTTACAAAATGCGAGCAAAGCTGAGACTTGTTTAAAGTGAACTCCCGACAAGGAAAATGTCGCAAAATGGGTCAACTGCTTGGTTACTCAAATGTAGCATAAATGATAAGCGTCTGTTTAGGATGAGCGAATGGCGTTGGCTTTAAATGTTGAGTAGGAGAAACTAAGGGTAAATATTTGGTATTGGTATTAATGCAATTGCTATGTTTAATTAACATACTCGTAGCATAATATAATAGAATCTGACACTTGCTACACAGCCGTAGCTTGCGGTTGACTTTGATGATCTTTCGAGTTTTTATCGAATATCATTGTTCGCATATTGCATGTTGTTAAATTAAATTTGAAACACTGCAGGCGACATCAGACTAATTGTTTTGGGAATTTTCTTTTGCTTATGCCATGACTGAAAACAGCTTTGATTTTCCACTTTTCTCTTGCACTCATTCTGCAAGAGCAAAAGGAACAACAAGTAAAACTAATCTACAGCTTCCAAGAATATTGGCTGTATAAATTGCTTGGGGATTTATTGTTGGCCACACAATGATGACAATGCCAATTGAAAATCTCGTAATAAAGCAGTTGATGAGTTTACTCGATTCTAACAACACTATCCCAGTTAAACTATATTTTTTTTTGTTAACACCATCGATAATTTTACAAATTTTTGTAATAACAACTTGCTACACTTTGTAAAGCCAAAATACATGAAAGGTCGTGTACTTCCTGTACAGGGTATGATGTATTGGGAATAATAAATAATCACACACACAGACTTGTCAACATGTATGCGTATACAAAGGGCATTTTAAAACAAGTCAAGAGAAGTGTGTGCGAAGACTTATGCATCTAACTGTTGACCATGTCCATGCACCCCCCAACAGTGATAAGTAAATGATGGTACGTAATCTAAGATTGATATTTTCTTGAAAGGTTTGTGGATTGACAGAACAAAAGAGCGTTGTAACTTTGTGTCCATTGATGACAAATGGCACACCTTGCGACCATAAAACTATCATAGTTTTAGTAATTGAAAATGCAGTTTATACAATGCTATTAAACAACTATGTATAAGCATGCTATGTAGGAACATAATTGAAATGCTATTTCCAGTTGTGGAGGCAGTCTGCAATCTAAGGCACAGAGACAGAGAGAAAGAGAAGCTTTTAGAGTTTAGTGCCAGTTCGTGTTGAATGTTCTCATAATCTATCAATCTATATTCACTTGTGCCTCTATTTTCGTCATCATCAATGCTTGATGACAGAAATACAAGTACGCTTGCACTCCCATCTTAAGCTGTAGCTAGCTGCAAACAGCATAAAAAGGCACACAGTTATGGCAACTTTTTTGTACACACAGTCAACGCATATTTGTATTGATATTTGGCAAATATATTGATGCTACTCTCGCAGTTTATCTTTATGCTTGGCTGCAGTTTGCCACTTGCAACACGCAACACGCAACACACAACACACAACACGCAGCATGCGGCACTCGCAGTTAACGCCAACAAATACCACGAGCACAAAAGTTGCATAATCGAGATGGCTGTTTGCCGCTTGTGTCCTGCCTTTATTTGCTTTATCCTTTTGCTTTATCCGACGCCAAAGTATGCGACGTGCAAAGTGTGAAAAATTGTTTTTCTTCACTCACGTTTTCTTTTTTTTTTTGTTTTATTTTTTGTTTGACTAAAGATTGGGTCTTGTGGCTGGGTGGCTGCAAAATAGCGGGGGGCAACAGCGCTGGGAGTGTGGCGCCACTTTATGAATAATGTATTACGCTTAGCTGCGCCGTGTTGTGCTGTGTTGTGAATTGAGTTACAAGTTTATTTTGCAATTGCTCAACTTGAAATGTTGTTGCCTTAACAGCCAACTGAGAAGATAGTGTGACTTAGTGTTTATTCACTGTCGAACTTAGTGAATGTCTACTGTACTGTAAGCGTAAGAACACTGTGTGTGTTCAACACTTTACACGACACTCGAAGTCTCAAGGCACGCACACACTTCAACAACCATTTCCCTGTTGAGCCCAACGATAAACAAACAGCAAGCGTGCGCGAACCGAGTGTGCCCAACTGGCAGCCACCCTGTACAAGATTTATAAACGCCACAAATTATGTTTGTAGGGTATTAGTTCTGTTTGCATATACACAGCCAATGTTCACTGATTCTAGGGCATATTGAACCTGATCAGCCACAACTTGAAGCACTTGGCATTGGGGAAGCGTAAAAAGAATATCAAGCGCTGTATTTCGAAATGCTGTTAGAGAATGTAAATCTAATGAATACTCAAAAACGGTGCCAATAGTAAATGAATGCAAAAATTATACATCAAATTGTTGCAATAGTTTTGTAACATTTTGTTGTTGCCTTCGCTGTAGTTTTATTGGTTGTTATTGTTGGCATATTTACAAAGCAGTCAAAAATAAGCCTAATTGGGTTATCAATAAATCGTACGTAAAATATAGGCCAATTTACAGGATTTGTAGTTCAATACACACACATATGTGTGTGTGTGTGTGGGAGTTTGCAAATTAAATTGGGTGAAAACAAACGGCAGATATCAAACAAAGCGTCTGTCTGTGAATTTGTGAAATGCAGCGCATAAATTAGCATTAAAATGCAAAACTGAGAAGTGTTTGGTCATTGAATTATCGAACTAACAATTGATCGATAAATATTAATTTGCAAGAACAAATCAACAAATTGGTTTTCCAATCAAACCGAAACCCAAACCCAATTAATATAATATTAATGCACGAACTAAACTATTATCAGATTAGAGATTTGCAAATATGCTGACAATTGCAAATTGAAAGTATTTAATTGAAATGTTCGAATTTAATGAGATATTAAAGCAATCAATAACTTATCTGGGTCTTGAAACTGAACTTAAACTACTCACCTGTATGCTGGTTAATCGTTACCATCTGCTCATTGGAGCTGCTCCAAATCGATGACAAAGTTAGCGGTGAATCGAAGCAAATGATGTCACCTACTGACAAAATTGTCTGTGGGCGTGGCCGATTGGTGGATCCACAAATGTTCACATTTATTTGGTTGACACATGCGAAAATATAAAACGAAAGCGAAACGAATTTGATTAAAGTAAATTGCAATTTCAAAGTTGAGCAACTTAAGCGCCCAAATAATAGCAATTATAATCAACAATATCGAAAAAGGCAGCACATCAGTTGCATGTATGAACTCACCTTGGTGGGATAAATGAGCTGAGAGTCGGCCACAGACAGTTTGATGTAATCCTCGGCATGCTTCATTCCAGTTGTATCCTTTAAGCTGATGGCAATCATGTTGCTCGTCTCGCGTGGCAAACTCAACTGTGTACGAAATGAAAATCCATTTGAGTTTCCCGAAATTTTCTATTCCAGTTTAGAGGTTTTAGTCCGACACATTTGAATTAAATACATGTTTTTTGGCTATACAACTACAACTACAACTATACTACTACTACTATCACTGCTCCTTGTATTGCCACAGCAGTTGCAACTTCAAGAGTTTTGTGTTTGTGGTCTGCGGTCACTCGACAGCCGCAATTTTTAAGAGCCAAAGCTTGCAGCATGTGCGACAACGCATCGTTGCATTTTTATGTGGTGACATCAACGTGCCACAGCTCAGTAAAAATATAAAAAATAGCATATATATTAGGGTATACTCGACTAGCAGTTACTTAAAGCTAAGTACATTTATTATTTGCTAACTAAAAACTATATTTAAAGGCTAACATTTACTTTTATAAATATTCAAAATGCGCTTGTTAAATAGTTTAAGAAAGTGTTTGCTATGCTGAAATCACATAAATTATGTAATAAGCCGACGGCTTAACTGTAGGCTTTATCCACCTTTACCATAAGGCTTTTGCAATTGGCACAGGGTATAATAAAACGAAAATAGTGGTGACCAGGCCAAGCGACGTGCCATGCGGCCGGACGCTGAGATTTTTCGTTTTTTATTTTCTTTTTGTTTCCTTTCTCCGGTTTTTGTTTTTTTTTATTTCGAAAAAGTGTGAGAAAGTTGTGCTCAGCTCAGGTGGGAAGGTAGAGCTCTTTACGAGTGCATTAAAATGCAGCGCTTTTGTTTTTAGCAGGCGCACAAAAATGAAATTGAAATAACTTGCTCAAAGTTTAAAGTTCACATTTACATATAAACGAGCAAAAGCTGAACTAACTGGACTCTGGCGAGAGAACACCTTGTTACCAAAACTAAATATGACAGGCGAAAAGTTTTTAAGTTTTCAATGGTGACGTTGAGTGGAACATAAAAATTGCAGAACCTGGCAAGAGGACTCGAGAGAGACTGGAGTTTAAACCAAATGGGCACTCACCGCAATTGTCAGATTATTGCCAATCTGTGCATCGACCACATCCTTGGTTGCCAAATCGTAGCGAAGTCCATTCACATCGTCAATGTTGTGAGAGAACTCGTTGCCTAGATTGTCATGCAGCGAGACTTTAAATACGAAATTCATGCCGCGTGGTATTTTATGCTCCAGCTGTTTCAATTTTATGTCCGGCTGCAAAGTCACCAAAATGTATTGCACATTCTTCACTTCGATGCCAATGGGTAGCGTCTGGTCGACAGTTTTGGCCTGGATGGATGGGATAACACACACAAAACGTTATATCATATCAAATGCAATGCGAACAAAGAAGAGGAATCGAATGATGAGGATGAGGAGTAGGAGGAGGAAGTGGAGTAGGTAAGCGGCTTTTTACCACAAATCCAAAACAAACACATTCGCTCGCTCACTTTGCCCGCACGAGCAATATGCACACACTTACAATTATCAGATCACGGCCGAGGGTATCCTTTGTGTTGACAACACCATCTGGTGACACACTGACAATGCCGCTGCTCTGTCCATCCAATTTATAGACAGCATCATCCATATTACATTTCAACTGAAGCGTGCTTCTCGGCGCTGCCAAAATCCAGTCCATTGTTATGGGCTTTGGTGCGAGTAGTTCCAGTGTTTTGAAAACTGCGATAACAATTTCAATTTGCGGTTACTCTTACCCGACTCTCGTCTCTATCTATGCCACTTACCAATTAGCTCCACGCTCGTCGATGGCAGCTTCACGCCATCTGCCAGTTGCACGGAGGCGGTAATTGTGACCTTGCCAGGATTGAGAGCCCGTACACGTACAGAAATTAAATCGCTGCTTTGGTATTCGATGCCTGCGTGAGATACAAACAAACACGTACACACACACACATGTATAATCGTATTTAGTTTAAAGTTTTATACACAACATTGATTGAAGTTTTAATTACTTTACGCTGCTGGCATCATTTCGATTCAATATGCATTTTAATTGTAATTTATGCAAAACAAAATTGTAAATAAATTTAAAAAAATATTCAATTCGAAATTCTTTGTTGAGTTATCGAATAAGTTGAATATTCACATGTGCATCATCTAATAACATAAATCTTTATAACAACTGACAACTGTGCCAAAAACTTAAACAAATATTATAATAATAAAAATCTGTTGCACTTCTATTTCAGCAGATACTCTTCATAAAGTATTCCAAACTAACAATATGTATCAATACATACAATGAGATTGATAGCCATACAAATTATTAAATAAGAAATATGTATAATTATCTTTTTATCGATGTATGCCAGTATTAGCATTTTGTAACATAAATGTTACTAAATGTGCAATTCTCAGTTAAGTTAACAAAGAAAATAAGCTAACAAGTGGGCTAGAAAAGTAAACATTGTTATTGCAAATAAAAATAATAATATTTTATGTTACAACATTATAAATTCTTGCTGTTTTGAAATAGAAGATACTTTGCATATAAAATTCTAAACTATCAACATCTATGTATAATAATGAGGTGAGATTAATTAAAACTTTTTATGTTGTGGATTGCTAGCTATATAAAATAATAAATAAGAAATATATACATATATTTATCTAATCAGCATATTATTGTATGTTCCGTATCTGTTCCCGTACTGAAACTCAACCGTACAAGCTCATCGAAGAACACTTGCTATGCGTGCAACTTGTGAGCATTGAGCTAAATTCTTTGCGCAACAATGCTGTATCTGTGCACACTTTAAATAGCTAGCTTTCCATGGCAGAAGCAATGTCAACTCACCTGCTGTGGAAAATACATTGAAGATCTCGACAACATCAGGTTGACTGACTGTCCAGGTCGCACGCATATTTTCCAAAGTGCCCAGCACCATGGGCGACAGATCTGGCTGACCCCAGAGGGTGGCAGGCATAACAGCACCACTGCGTATGCGAACAAGGGGCGTGCGTATTTGCACTGCAGTGAGGGCAACGACGCGAATTTCCACTGAATCCTCGGAGACCACTTCATCCTTGCCACTAATTGGGTTTTTAAGCAAACATCTGCCGGTTATTTTCGTTGTGCCCAGCTTATGCGCGGTGACAATGGCCGAGCTCATGGCTGTGGGGAATCGGTAAAATAGGATTAGGTGCAACTCATAAATAGCCAAGGAAAATGATCCAACTTACTGGCCACTTGTTGCTTCTGCACACTGTACGCAATGTTGGTATTTGGCTGTGGTCCACCCTGATAATAAATTTGTATGCTGGAACCGACGACGAGCGTTGAGTTACGCGGATATAGACGAAGTGGAGCAAAGACCTGAATGTTGAGCGGCTCACTGGACACCTGCAGATCCTTCTTGCCCGTCTGGAAGAGTATCTTTGTCTCGCCAATATTATTGCCAGTAATGGTGTACCGAATTTCACCAAAACCCAAATTGTGCTGCTCATCTAGCTTTATGCTCAATATAGTTGGATCGTAAACAAATTCCGACAATTGGTAGACGCTGAGCATGTTGGAATCAATGTGCAACAGATTGTCATTTGTATCGTAAAGTCGTACGATAGCTTCAATGGAATTGGTACGTTCAACGCGATCCAAAGCCTGCACACTGATGGCACCTATGCCAACCACAGATATGGATAAGTATGCGGGATCATTCATTAAGCAACGATCCGTGAGTTCCAAACGCACATGACCAAATCGCAATGGTGTCAACACCAATTGATGATGCTTCTCATCGTGCGTAACCTGCACGATGCCATTTTCGGACAGTTCCAGTTGGAAGAAGCCACTGCCCTGAGCAATCGGTAAGCGTTCGCTGTGAGAAGGAGCCAGAAAAATGCTGACATGATCCTGTGGCAGTAATGTTCGATTGACCGTGTGAAAACGAATTTCATTCTCAATATCAGGTTTAGTTACTTCACCTGTCTTTTGCTGCAAAAACAGATAAATGTCAAGAGATTGCAGCACAATTAGATAAACAGCTACTCACGTTTTTAACACCAAAGGGTGGACGTTCTTGGGTGATGCCCAGCTTGGCCAACAACTTGTCGTTATAATGGACGACGGTGCCCTTGATGCGGAAATTGTGTGCCACTTCACTAAGAGTCAATACCAACACGTCTCGAGCCGGTAGCCAGACGCCTTGATAGAGCTCCATCTCGGCCTGTTGTTCATGGGTAATACTGTCCGTATGATAACGCTCATCGCCAGCTGCAAACTCCCAATCCAGAGACAACGAACTTATGTTCATCAGTTTGCGATTCTTGACGTCCTGCACCTCAATCTCCACCTCAAATTTGTTCTCATCGTCCTTGAGATAAAGCAGCGAGGAACGCAATTCAATTGGGCAGGATTGGCGAAGTTGTTGACGTGCGTACAGCTTAAGGAAGCGCGGACGCACACAGTGCACCTTGGTGGTCACATGAGCATTGTAGGCGGCAAAGTTGGGTGTGTTCAGAGTGTTGTGCACCTTGTAAGTAAACTCCGTTTCTCCTAGTCCCACACATAGCACCGTAAATGCTGTGATGGCATTCTGGGTATCAAACTCAATTTCCGACACTTTAACAACTTTGGCATTGAAATTGGTTGATTTGGTGAGCTCGGCTTCCAGCGTAAAGATCCGTTGTGGCCCATGTGTATAAATAACATTACGAGATGCTCCGATTGGCAACACCACCTCGTTTTCTAGCGGATTCAAAACACTTAACGGCTCAAAGACATGCAGATCGACCGAATCTTGCAACACTTTATCCTGGAAAGTGTATGAAATTCGCAACGAGGTGCTGCCAACTGCTGTGCTACGTAATCTCAGCACATGACAAGCGTCCGCAGCTAGGCCATCGTTTGGCTCAACTGCAGCGCCGTTTTCCAACTGAAATATCTGATGCGTAAAGTCCAACTGGAAGTGTAGATTATCGCATTTGTTGTAGGGCACATAGCTGCCATTAACATGGGCATAGACGGCGACATGGAGATGCACATAATCCTTCAATGCAGTCTCAAAATTATACTGTTTAACCTCGAGCCGTTGCGGTGGCAAAAAGTAGATCTGCGCCTGGCGAGACACTTTCTGGTTTTTGGCCAACGCCACACGGACTGTTGTATGTGCGGCGACATCAAAGCCGGACTCAAACAAATCCTGCGAGCTGGCAGGCAATCTCGCATCACGAATCTCTGTTGTGGCAAGTCCCTGCCCATCGATTTGCAGTATCTGTGGATTGCCCGAGAACCACACATAGTTGTAGTCGCCGCCAGTTGCATAAAATTGAAACTTCTGCGGCTTGATGGTGTTCGGATCAAAAGGCAAAATCACTTTGTAGGGCTGCAAGAGCAACTCTTCAAAGATATGCATCTCTGCCTGCACTGACAACTGTAAGAGACGGAAATCTAGAGAAGCACAATTTAAATATAGCTTTAACTTACATCCTTGTAATGACCATAGACTTGAGTGACGCCCTCCTTAATAGCTTCGCCGTACAAGCGACTCCCATTGTTTGTCTTTTTATGAATAGTGAACAAATCTTCGTTTAGCTCAGAACCAATTGCATAGCGAGTGCCAAGCGTAATCTTTTGGCCATCACCAGTGTACAAATCAAAGGCCACCTCATGACGCTCGCCTTGTACGGTGACCCAATTATTGTGAGGCAACAAACTGATGCCCAGCTTCAGAGGCTCCGCCACGGTCAGCAGAGCACTTGGTCCTTTGGGTTTTTCGAGCCCATTGTCGCTGTTATGCGGCATGTTGCGGTCCCTTAAAAATACTTGAGTTCGTCCTAAACGAGAGCCTGTGGCGCTATTGCCTTTAAGGTAGGCTACATCAGTATCCTCTACCTCCAGATAGTATTGCTGGTTGGAAGTTATCTCGTACAGTCTGTCCATTTTGAGCTGAAGAATGCGAAATTTGATGGTATCACCAGCCAAGACAGTGACCTCGGATGGCTCAATAATGATGTTAGCCAGCACACTGATATACACCTCAACTGGCGGCACATTGCGGTATTCAGGCTGTGGCATACTGATTGCCACTTTGGAAGTACCCGTATTGATGCCCTCCAGCAATATCATATATCCTTTTATGCCGGCTGCTTCGAATTTCTCTAGGGCAGCAGGCACCACATGAAATGGACTGTCGGAAAATGTAAGAAAACGTAATGCTGGCGGCATATTGCTTGAAGACGCTGATATTTCCCAATTGAACTCAATGCCCTCCAGTGTAAAGAACTCATTGCCCTGGGAGTCAAACGCGTGCAGCTCAAATGTAGCCGGCGCCTCCTCTAAATAAAGTTGGCGTGTGGCAGTGCGCACATTTAAGCGGTCAATCGTATCGACAATGACATCGCAGCGCAGAGTGGCCCCAGTGGCAACCTCCTCGGCAAAAATAATTGCCGTGTTGCGGCGCTTTTCCCGCGTCTGCACTGTGACTATTGCCTGGCTCGCGCATTCGCTGAATCCTTTGTATACTGGCGTCACAGTTATTAAGTCCTGACGTGATGAAGTCCTAAAAACCATTAAAATAACAATAATTACAATTTAAGGTTATAAAGGCGCCAAAGGCGGGCGCAGCCGGCAAACGAACCATTTGTAGCAATTGGGATCAACAACTTCCAGAGTGAAGTTGATTGATTTTTCTTGAAATATTGGTAACAAAACACGCGGGTGGTTTAATTTAGCCGATTCAACGACATTTTTAAACACAAAAATAAGTAAAAATAAACAAAATTCGCGTTTCATTATGACATGTGCTAAGCGTGCTTGCAATTGTCGCGAATTTCAACTATGAACTAGTTCTTGCAACTCGTCTCGCTTAACTTATCAATTGCATGGCTATCGGAACTTATTGGTTCACAAAGTTATCGTTATCGATATATTGAAATGGCGCCATGTATTGACATGAATTAAAAATAATTGAAAAATCAGTGTAAACGATTTTATATTTTATTTACAACAAACAAATTTAAGCAATTTTACAAAATAACAAAATGTGCTAACATCAATCATAGTTTTGCAAATGGACCTCCATCATCCAAGAAGATATCCAATTGCAAATTGTGCATATTCTCTGGATAACAAGCATACTTGCTAAAATCTTTCACTCCAACGTCCAATAATACCTCGTCATCGATAAAGAACTTTCCCGTATACCCTCTGGCGTCGCGACAAATTATAGCATATGCTGCATCTGCCATCACCTCTGGTTTCCGTGAATGTAAAGCACCATCTGGACCAGACAACATATCAACCGCTGCGGTGTGCACAGTAGTTCGGGGCCATAGAGCATTCACAGCAACGCCCTGGTCACGGAATTCTTCGGCCATGCCCAATACACACATGGACATGCCATATTTAGCTATTGTATACGCGCAATGATTAGAGAACCAGTGGGGCTTCATGTTTAACGGTGGTGATAAGTTCAGAATATGAGGATTATCGCTCTTCAGTAGATAGGGTAAACAAGTTTTCGATCTATGAAATACAATAATTATTGAGATTAAATAATCTGTTTAGCTTGTTAAGATTACAATCTCACACTTACACCAAGAATGTGCCCCTTGTGTTTATATTTTGCATTAGATCGTAACGTTTCATTTCTGTATCCAATGTTGGAGTAAGAGAAATGGCGCTTGCATTGTTGATCACTATATCAATGCCACCAAATTTGGCCACCGCAGCCTCAACCGCCTGCTGGACTTGCTTTTCATCGCGAACATCAACAATGCAGGGCAGTGCTTTGCCACCGGCCTTTTCGACTAAAAGTGAAAATAAAGATAAGCATTATACTCAATTTTACCAAAGTTCAAAATTCAATCGAGGGAAATACAAAGGGCAACACTTACTCTCCTCCGCGGCCGTATAGATAGTGCCAGGCAATTTTGGATGAGGCTCAGCTGTTTTAGCAGCTATAACGACATTTGCACCATCCCGAGCCGCCTTTAAAGCAATCGCTTTTCCAATGCCTCGAGATGCACCCGTAATAAACAGGGTTTTTCCTTGTAATTTTCTAAAGGAAGGCTTTAAATAAATTTGTTTCGTTTGTGCTATGTGGCTGTCTTACCCAGTGTTCTTCATTTGCAGATTGTTAAATCAAAACTGTGTTTTCGGTTAGTCTTCTTCTTACTATATAACAAGTGGACATTAGAACTAGAGATGGGCGCTAGCGAACTTGTTGCTGAAATCGTATTTTCCAGCACTGAAATAACAAATACCGCTGTTCAATTGTACTTGCATATTTGTTAAGATGACATTCCGTCATATCACAATTAAACAATTGTTGGTTATTCACGATAAAACGTATACCATCAAAACATTTGTATCACTTGGGTGATATTGAAATTTCACCTCTGAAAAGTTTAAAGAAAATAATGTTAAGCAACTTGGGTTAGGGACATCCAAAGAATATTTAAAAAATGCAGGCACAGCAAATTTTCCCGCCATCATTTGCAATTCTTAATACGTACATAGTTCCCTAATAGATCGTAAGAAGTTGTATTATCAAATAATATATACCGCTGTACGTTTGCATCAAATCTCAACATTTAAATATTTATTAAACAACACAGTACGCAACAATAAAAAGCAACTTATAGCTTTGCTGATAGGCATTCTTCGTCCATATATATTGCCCATTTCAAATTGTGAATATTTTCGGGATAGCAAGCGTAGTTACTAAGATCCTTCACACCAGAGTCAAATAAAACATCCTCATCGATAAAGAAATTTCCTGTGCAATGGGAAGCATTGCGACATATTATAGCGTATGCTGCATCTCCCATCACCTCTGGCTTACGCGAACGTAATGCACCTTCCGGACCATATAATAAGTCAACGGCAGCAGTGTGAACTGTTTTGCGAGGCCACAGAGCATTTACAGCAACGCCCTGGTCACGGAACTCTTCCGCCATTCCCAGAACACACATGGACATGCCATATTTTGCTATTGAATAGGCGGTATGAATGGCAAAGTTTTTGGGTTCCATATTTAAAGGCGGTGACACGGTCAAAATATGAGGATTAGTGCTCTTTACCAGATATGGTAAACAAGCTTTTGAGCTGTGAATAGAAGTAAAGTTCAAATTAAATTGTATTATAAATTGCAAAAGGAAAAAAAGTAAGCTCGCGTACACTAAAAAAGTTCCTCTTGTGCATATATTTTGCAACAGATCATAGCGCTTCATATCCGTTTCTATCGTTTTAGTTTTCGAAATAGCGCTTGCATTGTTTATCACAATATCTATGCCGCCAAATTGAGCCACGGCGGCCTCAACTGCTTGTTGAACCTGCTTCTCATCGCGAACATCGACGATACAGGGCAACGCCTTGCCACCAGCTTCTTCAACTATGTGATAATAAAGATAACAATCATGCTAAGTCTAAACTCCAATTAATATATAATGCAATACCGACTCTCCGCCGCAACCGTGTAGATAGTGCCGGGCAATTTTGGATGAGGTTTAGCTGTTTTGGCAGCTATAACAATGTTCGCCCCATCATGAGCCGCTTTCAAAGCAATCGCTTTTCCAATACCACGAGATGCACCCGTTATAAAAAGGGTTTTTCCGTGCAACTTTCTATAGACAGTAATTTAAATATTTACATTTTCCACTTATGCTGTTTGTACGTGACTTACCCAGTGTTCTTCATTGTTATTATAAACTGGACTTCTTCAGCGTGACCACATGTTGTATCTCAAAATATACTATTTTAAATACAAAAAAAAATTGTCTAAACTTTTCAACCGTTTTTTATGTAAATTTTTATTATAATTCGAATGACCGACAAAGTTCGCAAAATCATTTTTGTTGTTGACAGCATCCATGAATAACATTCCCAATGCATAAATATTAAAAAGATTTTCTTATTTATCTTAATTGTTGTCAAACGCATTTATGAGCTATACAATTATGTTCTATAATATAAATACAAGATTTTAATAAAAATTAACGCTGCTGCAGTCCATGTATGCCAAATTCTTCATAATCCTCTCGCGTGTGAATGAAGTCATCGAAATTTGGACTGGTGGCCACTTCCCTGCCGCCATACCATGCGTAACTCACTGGATCTTCGGGACAAATAAGAGATACCTCCAAGTCATCAGGTATTAGGGCACGCAGGTCACGTTTAAGGCGGGGAAGAAATCCAGGAAATTGCGAACTCCCGCCAACAATTAGAATGTTCAGCAACAACTCCCGATGTGCCTCCCAAGGGCACGCTTTGAGTGCATCGGCTACGGCTTCAGGTATGCCCACTTGTGATATGCCGATATCCGACGGATTGAAGAGCACCTCGGGCACAGTAAATCGTTCATTGCACAGTGGTACCATTTGCTGTTGCTCCTCATCGTCACGCGGGTGACCAGGGACGCGTATATAGCCACGCTTTACTGTTGTAAAGTCGGGAAGCACGTATTCAACAGCGACTTCCTTTCTCTTCGCTTCATTATGATGTACACCCATCATATCCTTGAAATCCTCAGCGACAAAACAAACATCCTCCTTGATTTGATTCACCACATGACTCTCATCCATAACGTTTAGATGGCGATAGGAGATTAGTTCCTTTAAATGGTTGGTCAACGCCTTACCACCTACATCTATTCTTCTTATACCCTCGAGCACTCGACGGCCTAGTACAAATGGAACTATATGGGTGAAACTGTAGCCGACATCAATTATTATGCAGTTCAGAGTTTGCATTGTTGTACGTTCCTCGCTATCCGCCACATAGTTGAAGGCAGCTAGATCCGCAGCTGTAGCTTTGTACATGCCTGCCACTCGATACTCTTCAAAAAGCATCTCAAGCATTGCCTCCTGCACGCTCTGGAAGTTCATTTGAGGCTCAGTAATGACAATATTGCGATTCTCCAATGTACAACCGATGCCTTCTTTGCTGAATATGTAATCCCAAACAGTTTTCTGAGTGTCCCAGTTGAGCAAATATCCACGTTGAAACGCCAGGATGTAATAGAGCGCTGAGGTATCACGGCACTCATCGATTTGATTGCCAACAAAAGCCCGGCGTCGTTCGCTTTTCGCTTTCATTATACAGTTGGGGACAACTTGAGGCTCATCCTGTGTGGCAAGACCCACTTTGGCTGTGTAAGCACCATTGTCAAGCACAACAACAGACATTTGATTGTTTATTAAATCTTCTACAAGTTACGGCTAGCGGCATATATACGCTTTTTCAATTCCAGCTGTTTTGGATTGTTGGGAAAATATGTTATCGATAAATATAACAGCTGGCTTGTCTGTTGTTATCAGTAAGGAATATCTGTCTCATATTATATGAAATTATATATATGAATTAAATGAAATTATATTTGTTAACTGGTGAAAAGGAAACGTAATTAAAGGATTTATTCAAACTTAATTGTTACAATCAATAATTAATAACAGCGTTATTTGAGATAACAGTACCATTTGAGCAACAGTTACACACACACAGCTTCGAGTTATATAATTGTTGTATTTGTTTTTTTTTTTACATTTATCGACACTATCGAATTCTGATGACCCGTTCAGACATCCAGCCCAAAACTGTGTAATCCTTTCCTGGCCTATGAAGGAGCAGCATAGGCCGCAGAGCGCAGATTCTGAGATGGCCATGTTAACGCGCCTTACAAGTAATGGCACAACCACAGTGGCGCCGGGCTCGCCAAAGGGATTACAACGCTTTCAGAACTACCTTACTGCGTTTCTTTGGCCAGGAGCTTCAAATAAACAGCAACGGAAATCTTCGACTCAGCTGGATGCCATAGATTCTTTTACTAACGAGCTGGTTAATCGTAAGGCACAAAAATGGGGAGAACTACGAGACAATCTGATGAAGCCCGTTGCCGAGGAAGCCAGTAATGGTGGAAGCTTTGGTCAGAATGTGGGCCTTATGACCAAAGGCATGATGAACGATTTAAAACAGCTGCGGTCACCGCAGCTCGGCCTGGACATTCGATCTCTGTCCCAACCGCAATTGGACAATCTTTTACTGGCCACACTGGAGATAAAGAATAAAGTGGATTTTCTCTATTTAATACGGCAGTGCGTGCGTTGGCAACTACTGCCCTGCAACGAGGTGTTAGTAGCTTGTCTTAAGTACTTAAGCAGCTTGGGTCGCATGCAGCAATTGGAGTCATTAGCAGAGACATGCCGCCAGGTCAAGCATCCATTTTCCAACATCTATTCGGATTTGGCACCATTTAAGGCCATCGCCTTGTGGCACAATGGCAATGCAGATGTGGCCCTAATGACGCTACATCGCAGCTACGGAAGCACCTTTAAGTACGATGAGGGCCGTCGCATGATGCGCACAGCATTTCGCACTATTGCTGAGGAGACGCTAGCCCAAAAATCCGAAGCAGTATTGATCTCTCTGACGGAAGTGGCACGCGCCATACAACGTGAACACAACGACATCTTTGTGGTGGGGTGTGTGTGGAAGCAGTGCTTTGCTAGTACCTGGTTTAGCGATCAGAAATCTGCCGGAGAACTCTTCGAGCAATACAAGGAACTTCAACAATTGGTGGAGCGCAGAGCCGATGCCCTCAGTGTATCGTTTCTGAATCGTCACAATGTGGACGCAGTGCATCGTTTAATTGAAGTATACTTGCAGCACAATCAACGCGAAGCATGCGCCTTATGCCTCGCTGCTCTCTTTGACTATCAACGTACGAATCTTTTACATTTAAATATTTAATTAATTGACTAATTTTTGGATTGTTACAGATTTGCGCAAGGATCTACGTGCTTGCGCTGAGATTGTGAAATCTTGCAGTGAACTTGAAATGCCATTGAAAGAGGAGCAAAACGAAAAGTTCCTTTGTCTGTTCCTTGACCGTTCCGATCCCTTTGAGACTGGCAACGGTAGCAGCAAAAACAACAGCAACGCAATTGGAGCTACCAGATACAAGCCCAAATCTTTTCAGTACAAATTTTAATGGTACTTTTGTTGCCAATTTAATTCGTTGTAGTTGTTGTATTTTCATAGCACAAAGGTAGTTTCAAGAGATTCATGGTAGTAATGTGCTAGCAAAGAAACTTTACCATTTCAATAAATGTTGTGTATTTTAAGGTAGTAAACACAGTTGGTCATCTAGATCCGATAAATAATTTTTGTTTTTATTTCATAATTGAATTTACTATGGTTCGCTGTTGATTTTCATGTTGCCCTCCGGCAGCTGAGATTCTGTCAGACCCATGCATTCATAGCAGCGAGATATTAAATGATTCCCACATCGATGCGCCTGACACTGTTGGCAACGAGATCGTGCTTTCGTCTCGCGCTTATTACGAGCGCAAGGCTTGCAACGACGATGCTTTTCCCCGTAGCGACTGACTAATGTGACGTCTTCGGGTAGCATTGCACGTCCCAAGCTGATGACTCCTACTCCATGGTGTTGCTTAGATTCAATAGAAGCTTCATTCAACAACCGCTGATTTGACTGACCTAGAATCTCACAGATTTGCAGTCGCATCACCAGCGATGTCGTCGTAGAACGGCGCTGCAAACGACGTTGCAATCGTTGCTGTGTTAGAAAGAGTCCCAACTGCCTCTGGAAATCACGTTGCTCAATGTTAGCATTTCCTTTCGGTGAAAGTCGGAGCAACACCCATGCATTGAATGCCGCAATATTCAACATTAAATGCAACAACTGCAGAAACGGATATGGCTTTTCGTCCACATTACGCTTGGGGAGTGAAAATGCTGTGCTGTATCTTGTCGAGAGTTCATAGAACTGTGTACAAGTCTGTGTGGTATGCAGTTGGATTTGGAAGGCATCCAGTTGCCTACTTAAGCCGCAGGTAAGTAAGGCAACATCCGACCGCTGGGTCAATCTCTTAGCACCACTTAGGAGTGGGCCACCTGGCCAGTTCTTGGGGTAATCCGCAGCACTGGGCTGCAGTCTGCAAATACTGCTTAAATTGCATTGCAGAAGCTGCTCGCAATGTTTGGCTGACGCATACCGAGATCCGACTGTTATATTGCGTCCTGTGGTCTTGTAATCACATATGAGCTGCTGCAACTCTTTGCTGGGCGTTGTTGACTGTTTAACAAGCAAAGCATTGGTCAAGTATTGTGTTTTTGCGTCACAACAGATCGCCAATTGCATATTATCCAAAGCGGAAATGTCGTCCACACTGAGCCACCCGCTTGGACCGTAATACGAGCGGCAGTTGATGAGCAGTTTTTGCCACAGGCGTTCAGTATCTATGCAACTGCTATCGGGCTGGCTACTTAGTATATCTGTGATGAAGACAAACCTTGCTAGAGACATTGTGGCACGAAAGATCGCATTTCCTAACTCCAGCGTCCAGAGCTCCTCTGCAAGAATACAGAGTATTTTAGATTTAACCATAAATTTATAATAGATAGCAAATACCGAGAGGTCCATTGTGCTGCGCATTGCGAAACACACCACACAGATAATTTAAGCCCAACCAGGAGCGCAGCTCTGTTAAATCTAAGAGACGTTCAACATTATTTCTGCTCCGCCTTTTGCGTATTTGCTCATTAACAATTCGCTGCAACATCCGCAACATATCATCGTCGAATAGTAGCATCCACGATTCGACAGCATTGGAAACTGATCGGACAGGTCCTTTTCCACATGCTTGCTGCGTAGGCAGCGACAACTCATGGGTCGCAGGTTGAGCATAACGCTCAAAGGACCAGGTATTTCCGTTGCTGGAGATAAAACTATCACTTGTAGCTGGAGGTCGTCCACGCTTGCCACGACTTTTTTCAGGTTGCTCCGACACTTCAAGCAATTGTTCATCATGCAAAAGAATGTCATCGTCTTTAAACAACCAGACAAAGTTAGAGACTAAAGCAGGTTCTTGGAGCGGATCAGCATAAGCTTCAACATCGTCTTCAACAGAGACTTTAAGGTCGATATCCTCTTCCTCCATTCGCTGATCATCCATAAGCTCATCGTCACTGCTTTTAATATTGCTCAGCAGTTGTTTATTTAGAACGTACTCCGTTTCACTGCTGTCATTCATTGTTTACAAGATTTTGTTTACAATTTTTGTATTGCGTGAAGTTGGCTGCACGCATATTTTCGTCTCGTGTTAAGTTGGCCGCAACCGCTGACTTTGACTCATTTCAGTGTGTACATTATGTTTAAAAACAAATGCATAATTAAAATTGCAGCAAAACAAAACATTGCTAATTGTAAAAGTGGCTAAACTGTAATAGCAGTGTAATTTATTAAGCAAATTAAGTGAATTAGTGTTTGCGGCAATGCCAAGTACACACTTTTGCATATCTATATCGACATTATGCATTATCATGCGTTAAACTCTGCGCAGAAAACAATCTAAGTACAGCTACCTCGCAGAGGTTAGAAGTCTGCTAATTATGCCATTTAAATTTAAACGTAAAGTATAAAAACAGTTAAGTGCCAAAAGTGTTTACATTGTGTGGATTCCGCGCGCGTATTAAGCTATTTGTCAAAAATTCTTCTTCGCAATGTCAATTTGACATGTTATACTGTCACGTCTTGAAAAGTCTTATAATATAAGTTCTCGATAAGCGATAACACTCATATTTGATAACGAGCCATTTGTAAGGCGAGTATTTTAAAAAAAATTATTGTGCAATAGGAGGCTTTTTAAAAACTGGCCGCCAGAAAAAAATGTCGTGTAATGAAAGTTAGTCAAATCTCAAAGCTTGTGCTGTGAACACGAATATTTGGAACATAGAAAATATATACTACTATTTTATTTTCTATTTATTTTCTTGTGAAAGGAAAAAGTTTTTCTGGGGTGCAAGTCATCCTCCACTAGTACTTCATATTTTTTTTATTGGTGTTTAAACTTGTTTTACAAAAATGATATCGCCTGAGCAGCATGAAGTTGATTTGGTGCTGGATCGCCAAGTTCGTCAGAATATCCAGGATATGATGCACGAGGCTGATGTACATGCGAATCTTCTGGAAAGTGAAGGTATAGGACACCCTTTTTTAATATAACATAACTTATAATATATTGATTCTATTTAGCTGTAGCGGCACACGACCGTTACAATTCAGACTCTAGCATTGAACAGGATCAGCTACAACAAGATGCTATAGGAGTGCTGGGCTCTCTATCTGCAGATGAAATTGTCGAGGAGGACCAGGACTCTGAACAGGCAGTGAGCGAGATACAGAACTATCAATATGTAGACACGCATATTGATATCAATGGCTCTCTGCGCAAGCGTAGAGGCAATTTGCCAAAGCATTCGGTAAAGATCTTGAAGCGTTGGCTCTACGAACATCGCTACAATGCATATCCAAGTGATGCCGAGAAGTTTGCATTGTCCCAGGAGGCGAATTTAACGGTGCTACAGGTCTGCAATTGGTTTATAAATGCCCGCCGACGGGTCCTGCCAGATATGATCCGTCGCGAAGGGAACGATCCCTTGCACTTCACAATTTCTCGGCGCGGCAAGAAGATTAGTCCAAATACCACGGGCACAATCGGCATGACTGCTGGCGGTGCACCGAACCCCATTACTGGCAGTCCTGCTTCCGAAGTGGTACGGTATTCGATTTATAATTCCACTTCAATTTTTATAGAATGTGTATTCGTTTTAGATTGTTGGTGCCACTGAGGAAGTTAACAGTGCGGCCGAAATGCATGAAGGAATCGCCAATGTTCTGACGAATTTTGATCAGTATGTGCGAACAACAAATGGTCAAATGATAAAAATGGAACCAGAGCTCGATGAAAGCGTAATTTATAGGTAATGCCTAGCCGGTTCTATTTGTTAGCCTGTAGTCTAGTTAAAATACCTTCCTTAAAGTTGGCAACAAGCAATTACAAACAATCCGCTGGGCTTTCAAAGGCTGCACGCCTCATTGCAAGCCACTATTATTGATAAGATACAAAGCTTTCAAATGCGCAAGTCAGCCACCGATGATGGAATTAGCAGCAGCAGTAGCAGCAGCACCAGCAGCTGTAATGAACCTAGTGACTCAAATAATCCTCATGAGCAGCTGCCATTAGAATTAGAAGAAAATTTAAAAAAACGTGAATACAAACGCCAGATCGATCAAAACAATGCGGCGTCTGTTCCACACAAAATTGTTAGGCGGAATTCTGATCCAGAAGAACCAACAACAACTCAACCCGATGGATGTAATAATCAGAAAGATTGTAATGGCTCAGTTAAAGCGCTTAGGTAGATTCGTACATTGACTTTAGATTTTCATTTTAACATAAATCTGGCTGATGGTTTTACTTATTGTCGATTTTGTTTATCCCTAGGTCCGAAGACGAGGAGAGTGGTCAAGATTATGAGTCCTGTGAGCAGGGCAGCGAAGGAGAAGTGCGCTTTGAGACTTCGGACGATTGGCAAAGTGTTATCAAGTGAGTTGCCGATAAAGACAGAATTTGTGTTTACTTCTACATTTCCGTTTTAAATCCTTAAGGACTGTTTTCACAACTGAAGAAGTGACGACTACAAAAAAGAATGCCAATACCACTGTGTCCAATCAGACTGAAGGTAAATATATAAATTCTATTTTATTTGATGCTCGATTTTAAAGGCGCGTGGTTTCGCAGGCAATCAGCATTTATTGGACCATATACTAGGTGCTGAGGCTACCGTTATGACCAGTTCCGACGATGTTGACGTTTCGTCTGCGCAGCATGAACTAATCTCTACAATGACTGAAAATAATCAACCACCGCAGACTCCTCCGCGTCCAGGTGTGTAAGCCTTTTGTGGTATTAATTGCCTAAATGATTTGAATTGATTTAATTTCAGCCTTAACTCGGGAGGAGCGCGAAAAGTTTAAATGCTTTTATTATCTTGTGGAGACGGCAGTGGCAGTGCGTCAAAATGATTGTGAACAAGAGGAGGATTTGGCCTATATGGGCAACTATTTAAATAATTAACAATCCACCAACAACGTAACGATTGTACATATTTATCTAACATATACTATTATTGGAGAATACTAGCGACTACCGTTGTTGCTATGCTTTCAAATGACGGTCAATTACATATCAAAATATTTACAAATGAATGTAATCCTCATTTGCAACATTTAGATGAATTTGATTATGAAAAATTCTGCAAGTCAGCAGATATCGTACATTATAACTAAGTAGCTTTTTTTTTTAGCGCGACAATTGAATTGCCGGTAATAAATTATAATTACGCCTAAGCTAAGTATTGTAATTTATAACTAGAAGGATACATGAGGATGTACATTATTTGCAGGAGAAAATACATTATTTTAACATCAAAATAAATTGTATTGCAATATTGACCAACGATTTTTATTTTACATATAATCGTCGCACAAAAACTGCCATCACTAAAAGCAGTGCAACCAATTTAGCACTTCTGGTTATATTTTCAGTATATTTTGTAAAACGACATGGTATATTTAAAACTTCATCTTGCGGTCACGCTGGCACTAGCAAAATGTGTAATTTTAGTGTAAATAAATATGAAAACTAATACAAATTTAAGCCTATAATTAGAGATATTAAATGCAGTGAGGGCCTTACACACACGCACAAAGCAAAAACTGTGAACAAAACGCACTGCGTTTGTATCTAATCTGATTTTATTCCCGACATCGCCGCCGCACTCTTAACCTGTCGCGCTACCTCCACCGCTTGCCTACCACAAAAACAAAACTTACGCTTTTGGGATTGCGGCTCAGCCGAGAAGAATCAGTATCGGTGTCACAGACAAAATCAGGACATGCGAAGAGCATTTCAAATTGCGGTGTGGGTAAGTATCTTGAATTGTTAACTATGTTTCTGGCTTCGTTCCCCTTTAATCTTTAATGACTTTGAAGTGATTGTGTTGGTCTATCTTTTTGGCTTTTTCGCCTATTCACAATTTCATTTTCAGTTTTTTTCTTTTGTGCTCATGCTTGCGTCACATGTAAGCTGTACTTGTTATTATAATCTACACTCATACATGTGTACGCTATGGAAGAGAGTGGGTAAATTCACTCAGCTGTTGTTTTGGTTTAAGCAACTCTTGTTGAAGTTTCTGCCGCTTTGGTTACAGTTACAGCAACTTCAACGGTTTTTGTTTTGCTGCTGATATCATAATCGTGCGAAATACATACATACATACATACATACAAAACCCGTACACTTGCAAACATGTGCAGGTATGTTTGATAAATTGCCTGTTTAAGTTTCAAATGCACAGTTGGTTTTTTTGTTATAGATGTTTATTCATACTTCTCTTCGAAACAGTTAGTCAATTAAATATGTTAAGCACAATAGTCATTAATTTTAAGGCACTTTAAAAAATAAGGGGAACGTATTTGCTTTGTTAGGGTGTTCCTCGGTTGACTTACACTTTTTAAAGTAATTTTCTCTTTTGTTTTCTCTCAATTTTCGAGTCACATAATTTGCCTCTTTGTTGTTGTTACCGCCACTCCCCCTCCCCTCCCCTCCCCCCACAATCACCATTGGCTATTTTTAAACACATCCCGTTGTCACTCTCAGACCTCTTTTATGTTGGGTATGATGAGACACACATGCACACCCTGACACACACACACACACACGCACACGCATAATCGCAAAACTAAATCACCAATTTTAGTTAGAATTACTTTTTGTTAGAAGTTCTTCACATCACGGCAATTGGCAGCAATTAAAAATGCCACATCGCACTTCGGTATTATGGGGGGTGGGGGGTGGGGGAACACGGCATCCATATCATAGAAATTGTATTAATAAATCGAAGCAAGCGAAGAGTGCCAGCCAACCCAAGAGTGTCAGAGTGACAGAGGGTCAAATGGTTGTCGATGCCGTTGCGCAGTTGGTGCCGCCAGCCTCATGCCGTCACTCGGCTCGTTCATTTTCCACTTACATTTATAGAGGCCCCAAGTCGACCGACGCTCTATTTTGTCTAGGTTGCATATTTAGCACCGACGCCGTTGTTACTCTTCTCTCTCATTCTCTCTCTCTCTCTTGGTGATGGGGCGACATGCTGCCGGCTCTGTCTACATTCAGCAGCAGCGTTGGCTGTATGAATGCCTCACTTGTTGTGCCACCAACGCAACGCAAAGCTTCATTTTCAGTTGCAATTATAAGCTACACGCGTTCCAACTGAATATTATGTGCATTTGCTCAAACACGTTCGGCGGCAAAATATAAATACAAAATCATAATAATAAATAGAAATGGAATAAGAAATGTTATAAATGGTTTTGTTAATGTGTAATTGTGGAAATATTCTTGATTGAAATGTTGCTGCTACGACGGTATGTGTAAAAGGTGTTTCAACAATAAATTCAAAATTAGTTTTCTCTTTTTGCCATTCGAACCGTCAAAAGAGCGATTATTGAATAACTGCAAATGAAATTGTGCATACGTTGCGATTTAGGTTAAGCATACGCCCTGTTACCAATGGATAATCCATCTACAGTGTGCTGCATTGTCGGCTCTTGATCCGCTAACCAAAGCAGCCTGTTAGACAAATAGGCTATTGGGGTTGTCGGCATTTGGTTAACCCTATTTTTAGCATCTCGTACATGAAATATGAAAATAAAAACGAATAAACGCATAAAGCACACCCAAAATGTTTTGAACGAATGAATTCTCTTGACGAGTAACGAATCTGGGGATCATTTATGGCTCATTAGAAATGTGTGGAGAAAAACTACTTACTAAGTGGAATTCCTGTTGATCATTTGAAAGTGAATTCCATAGCACATTAGACCGTTTACCACCCAATGCATGCATAATTACATTCATGGCATACATATTACCAGAGCTGCCTTCTTCATCATTCCATGTCTGCCGACTGCCAACTACTATCCCCTTACACTTCGCCACCGGCAAGTGTGTGCTGGCCTGGCCATTCAAGGTTACGTTCTAAGCGAACCCTTTTTTTGAGCAGACCATAAAACTGAAATGTGAAGATGGCTTAAAGCGTGCTTGCTCGACTACCAGATACTTGATAAGCTCAACTCTGCTTGCTCTTTGATATTTGCTCGATTTGATATACCCCATTTACATAATTTACGGGGTATTTGCAAAATGATGAGAGCCACTAACAAGTTGCTTGTTACCATTTTTTTTCGTAAGTGTTATGCTCGCTATAAGGCCGTAGTCCAAACCCGGCTTCACATTACGTGCGATTTGTTTGCGGTCTGTCATTCAGTTTGTCGCCCTCGTGGGACAGACTAAGCGACAAACGAGGTAGACACAAAACATTCGAGTGTGTGTGCGAGAGTGTGTGTGTGTGTGTGTGAATGTACTTACATAATTCCAGGAATAGGAGCATTCTTTGGTCTAAGTACTTGTCAGTGCAAACGTCACTTTCGCTTTTGCCCATTTGTTGTATTTAATACAAAATCAATCGGATTGTCTTTGACGAGGCGTGAATTAAGGTTAAGGTAAGGTTCAGTGGGGATATGTTTGAGTACATTTCATTTATTGATATTTTCTTAACTCGGTCGCAACAAACATTTACTTATATTTGAAAAGAGGGTTAGGCGGAGAGATATGTGAGCTTACAACTAGCAGCTAAAAAGTAGTTATGTATACATATTTGTTGTGGGTTTCATTAATTAATTGAAGCCAAGCTCAATGTTGTTGCAAATGACATGCTCTGGGCAACAAAGCAACAACAACAGTTGGTTTACTCGGCTCATTAAATGTGTTTGTTTTGTTTTCATTGTTTGTTTTGTAAAATAAAGCACATTCGTGATAGATTTATCATTTGGTAAATTTGTGAACTTATCATTCATTCATACATATCCGCTCGATTCGAGCTTCAGCGCTCCCTCATATGTGGGCAGCCCCGATACGTCAATTATTTTGCTCATGTCCAGACTGATGATGCCATTCTCGTTGATGTTGTTAATATCTAGGGTGGCGGCTGCCTCGCCTGCCTCAGTTGCTGTTTCTGCTGCTGCTGCTGCTGCTGCTGTTGCTCCTGCAGCTGTTGCATTGTCATTTTCGTCTATGTCAGCGATGGCTTCGATAGTTACAGCTGCAGCAGTTGTGCTGTCCACCACATTTCCATTTGCAGCATCAGCCACGGCTTCGGCATCAATTTGATGGCCATTTACGCAGAGAGCAGCTGTCGAGGTCATTTGTGGCAGCTGCTGTTGCTGCTGCTGCTGCTGCTGATGATGATGCAGAGTCTGCTGTTCAACACTTGCCACATTGTCATTGTCATCGCACTGTTCCAGGCCGCTCTCGAGGGATGCCGCCAACATTTCGGTGTCGGCCGCATAGCGAAACTTGCCGCACAAGGGGCAGCCGCGCCTGTAGTGGCTGTGCTGTTGCATGTGATGCTGACTCTGTTGCAAATAGCGCCTCCCGAAGCTGTTTAGTCGCATGGCCGCCTGTGCATTCTTGCGCGCCTGCAATGCCAATGGTAATGGCGGCGATGGCGATGCCATATACATCTCCAATTCCTGGCAGTTGCCATTGCTATTGCAGCTGCCGCTGCCGTTGCCGTTGCGTGCCACAACAGCCGCCGCAGCCGCATTCCACATGCTCTCCACCTCGGCCCGTTGCAGCGAGCAACAGGATTGGGCATTGAGAGTGCGATGCAATTGCTTGTGCGCCAGGATATCGCCGCCAGCTGTGTTGGCGCCGCTGCTGCCAGCAATTGCATCAATGCTGCCACCGGCACTTGCCACAGCAGCCGTTACTTGCTGCACGCAGCTAATGTCTAGCGTGGAGCGATAGCCTGGCGGCGGCGAGACGCGTTGCAGGAGCAATTGCTGTTGCTGCAGCTGCAGTTGCTGCTCCTCCAGCTGTTGTTGCTGCTGTTGCAGCAACTGCTGCTCGTGCAACACGACCGCATCATACGAGGGCGGCGGCTCATGATGCAGGGGCGGCAACGCAGCCAACCCATCCGTGGAGTCGCCCAGAAAAAGGCCAGAGGTCTCGTAGCACTGCAAATGGGAAATAGATAAAGCAAAAACAAATCAAAGTTGTCTCTCAACTGTGGCATGTTGCATTTAATTGTGCCTGAGCTGCAGCTACTAATTGAGCCAAGATAATGGAGCAACAAGCAAGGCCAGCCCAAAATAATAGCTAGATAAATAAGCAAAGAAAGCAATAGATTGTGCTTATTTAGTCCGAGAAGTAAAATTAACGCTGCACAAATAAAAAAGTTTAAATTGCACACATAATAAATTTATTTATTTGTGAAAGAACGATACAGTCCTGCGGCTCCTTCTAATCCACCCATCCACCCAACCACCCAAGCAAAGCAAAGCAAAGCAACCGCTTACGCCCGTTGACAACATCGGCTGACATGGGCCAGGCTAACGTTGATTTACGCTTCAGCCGGTTGCTGCCGTTTTCCCACTGGGCCAACAAACAACAATAAGGCACAGACGGTGTGAATGTAAGTATGGTCGACGACCACAAGAGGGCCAACAACTTAGTATTTAGTCGTAGAGCCCACGTTGCAAAGTGATGTGCCCTCCAATGTCCATTTCCAACCACGTTGCAAGTTGAAGCACCATCAGCAACAATTGCGGCAGCCTTTTGTGTCTTTAGCCTTTGCTCTGAGTTATTTATGCATTTATTTTCTTCTTTTTCCTATCGCACCTGTTTAATGCATAAATTCTCATTAGCTAAACCAAAGGCTGTGGCAAACTGAAGTCACCTTCAAATATCCCATTGCCGCAATGAACAATCAATTGGCCACATTAACCCAACACCAATTGGTCGCAACTTGTGTTGTACACAATTGATTGATAACAAAAAAAAAAACAATAACATTAACAGAAGCCACCCAATTGTGTTTCCATTTCTATGTTTGACAAGAGCTATTCTCACACTAGATAGCATTGTGTTCACTCAGTTGTAATTATCTTCTCCACTTCTACTTTTATCATTCATCATTTGTGTAGTTAAATTCTTGCTATTTTAACTGTCGGGTGTGTAGAAAAGAAGTGCAGAATTTTAAGAATATATTAACGTATTGTGAAAGATTAAAATTAATATTAAAAATGCAAAAATGTATAATATATTGTATTGATAGATTGTACACTCTGAAAAACTGTGCCCTGCATAACAAATTCTATTCTTAAACATTTGTAATCAAATTAATCAATAAATGCACTTTAATCAGCTGCACTCCTTATGCATATTTAATATATATTTGGATTAGAAAAATACTGTGTACGTATTCAATTAATCCGCCCTTACCTGCTCGACGCTGTAGATTTCCATATTGGGGTCGTTTTCCAGCCATTGATGCTGCTGCTGCCTGTAGGCGGCCTCAGTTCGCTTTTTGATATTGCGATGACAACAATAACAAACTACACATAAAATTGTAGTCACCAGACACAGCATCGACCTGCAATATACAAAACGACAAGTTAGTGTTGTGTGTGAACTATAAAATACTCTGTAAAGACTTTGATACTAATAATAAATAAGCAAATCATGGAGACGATCAAGTAGTGAATTTATTTAATATTAAAAGTGTTTTGAGTGTGATTAGAGCTTGTTATAAAAAATGTACAGGGTATTTATTACGTGCACTTAGTTGCCGAAATGAATGAAATTGAATTCCGATTTGGCTCATATTAATTTTTGTTTAACAACTCACAAAGTCGCGAACCTACAATGTGAATATCTCTGTGAATACGTACGAATGAATAGAGCTGATTTCATTGTGTTTTTGCCCTGAAGGCAGCTGCTCGACAATATTGGCCCGCAAATAGATAAATGGAATGCATAACACGAAATGTTTTTTATTGAGACTTTTTTTTTCTTTCTTGTCTGTTTTGTGATAACAGACAACAATGTGCTTTAAGTGCTATTTTTAGCATGTCTCCGAAATGTCAGCAGCATCTTCAGTTGCAGTTGTAGATATAATTGACACTGCATATCAATTGACAATTGTTGTTGTATTGCAAGATTGGTTTCCTATTTAAATTGTAGTAATTGAGTTGTAGTGAAATTAATTTGAATTTAATATTATTTTCAACTTGTGATTCGATTTCTCGTTATTGCATTTAAAATTATAGAGTTAATTTGATATTTTAATTAGCGTGTTTAGTAAAAATTGAGTGAGTGTAACAAATTTCAACTTCAACTCTTAAACATTATTTGTAGTTGTTATTCATAGCAAACCGAATAATGTCATTTATTTTCACTTTCTTGCTTACACTCTTGCCCCAAAAAGTATACTATGCTGCCATTTAATTGGCTCAGTCTTTTTAACTTGCTCCCCCACATATAAGTAATAATAATAATGATAACAACAATTTTGAAGCATCGTAACCTCGTTTAGTGAGTTCCTCAAATCTGTTACACATTACACAAATCAATGATGTCACTTAATCCGCTTTAAATGCAACATAATGCGGCACTTGTCGCCCTCTGCCCCTTGCCTACTCTTTTGTTATCCTTTCAGTGCCTGGCTGCCAACCATTTTCCTGTGCTCGCTTTGCTCATTTTCCGTGGCGCCTCACGCAATTTCTTGCATGTCAACGGTTCATTAAAGGCCCCAAAAAAAGAAAAAATGAAAAAGTTAACCGTGAGAGAAAAGTATGGGGGCCAAGGAGGCGTGTCTAAAACTATCAGCGAGCGTTGGAGAGGGCGGGTGGTGGGGGGGGGGTGAATTCATTGACATGCTATAGACGATCGATAAAAATGTAGTTAAAATAAAGTTACGAGATTCAAACGAAGCGCACGCTGTTTACAGACATCAACATTTTTGTTGTCAATTCTGGCGTTTATTTCGGCTAACCCATTTTGTAGTCCTGCTTTCATTCATTCGTCTCTCTTGTGCTTTTAGCTCGTGTTGCATAAAAATAAATTTTAATAAGCGAACCATGACACTTTCGTGCCCAGCAGGGAGAAGAGCGAAATGTAACAAGAAGATGAAGCAGCGCAATTATAAATATGTTTACTTTATTATACGAGTACGAGCTCTCTCGTTCTCCTGCTGTGAGAGATGGAGAGAGATGTGCAGAAAAAGAAAAGGACTTCCCCAGAAGACTTGTATGAATTTTTGATGCTATTAATTTGCAGCTGGCTAATAAATCATCCGAAAGGCACCAAATTGTGCATGATCTATGGAAGAGGAGCAATGCTCCAATTCTGATGCTGATGATGGAATATCATAACATATGCAAATGTCGAAAATTATGCACAATTAGGCAAATTACGAAAAGTCATTTCATTCAATTTATGACTAGAGCAGTCGATAACGTACAAGCTAAGGTCAATTAACAATTTTATTGGGTAAAATGTTAATTTGCTCTGCAAGTCACAGTTATTTTATTAACTACTTAAGCTTTGATATGTCAGCTATATTATGTGGCTAGCAGTTTGTTACATTAAAACAATTGCTTTTACATGCTTGGCCTACTTTTTGGAGTATAGTAAACAATTAAAAACTAAATTTAGGTCAGTACGGATTGACAATTTTAAACATAGAATACTCTTCAGTTTGTAGCACTTTTTCGATCACATCATCTATGCATATGGCGAGACCTCATGGGCACATCGAAAACTGTTCATTTATATTGCAAAGTTTATAAGTTTGCCTGTGGCAAGCAGTCGACTTGACTCGTATTCCCAGTTTCGAGTGCAAGTGCCAGTTTGAATGCATGTGTGAGAAGAGCATGTCAGTCTTGGCTGGCGAATCGAAGCGAAACGCAATGCAATGGAACGCATAAGGAAACTTGGCTAACTGCACAGCTTATAAATTAATCATAGCAAATTAATAAAGCAGCTGCCTTGAAATGAAATGAAATGATGTTGGCAGCTAAGTTGGCGTCACTCACCCGCCGAGCAAGAGATTCACGCTCCCATTGACAACATGAGCATAGCTCTGCGAGCCACTACCACCAGCTGTTCCATGGTTGATGCCACTGCCACTGCCAGTGCCAGAGCTAGCGCCAGCGGCACCATTAAGTAGTGATATGCTGCCTCCTCCCGCTCCTAGTGCATTGCCACGTTGCTGATTATAGAGACCTATGCCGCCTTGATGATAATGTAGCGGTGGCTCTTGCTCCTGCTCCTCCTCCTCCTCGTCATCATCATTGTCATCTTCCTCCTGCTCGCTGTTGCTGTTGCTGGCGGGCAAAGATGTTGAGCCCATTGTAGTAGCTATTGCGGATGTCGTCGTCGTTGTCGTTGCTGTTGCTGTTGCTGTTGACATGACTGTTGCATTGTGTGGCAGATGATGCAGCTGCTGTTGCCTCTGTTGTTGCTGGTGCTGACTGACCGCCGCGAGGATTGCATAACGTTTCAAAGACATTTCGACTTATAGCTTCGAGTTAGACGATTGCATAACGATTAGCCGACGCGTATTCGAATGCCAATCTAGTACCATAGACCCAGCACACAACGCACACCTGGGCAGGTTGTTAAATACACATAACAATCACACACACACACACTCACAGGGACACCAGCAGGATTCAGGCTACGTCGACATTACCGTTGCCACACGCTGCAAGCGCTAGACTAAACCAAGGACAACGGCCCTGCCTCCTTAGGCCTTAGTACCGTAGTACCGTAGTGTCGTATACGTAATGTACGTCAGGCTGACACGCTAAACACGCGAACACCGCGAGGCGCGAAGCGCGATCGATGGCCAAGGTAACCAGCTACCTGCTACCAACTACCAACAACAACTACAAGTGTTACTATTTCTATTTTTGTTGCCTATTTAGTGGCTTGTTTTGGTTGCGCCGCATCGCAACGTATGGCAAGGTATCGCGTCGCGCCGAGCCGAGTCGCGTTGTACGTCTTGACAAATGCGTAGTGCTGCTGCAACTGAGTCCCGGCTTGGCTTGCTGACTAGCTAGCAGTCTGTTTTGGCCTGGCCTGGTCTGGTCTGGCTGACTTGGCTTATCCTTTTGTTGTGTGCTCTGTTTGTTGCTGTGGCATGCGGCAGCACGACGAAGTTGTTAGGCAACCCGACTGCGTATCGTTAGCTTCGGCTGCCTCGGCTGCTCGTCGTCCATCAAGCAGCCAACCAAAGCAACTGCTTCGGCTTGCGACTGTTCGACTGTTCAACTGTCTGCTGTTGCCATTTGCTGTGCGCCTGTTACAAGTTTTGCCGCCATTTTGCTGTTGCTCTTTGCCAAGCAGTTTTCCCTTTTCATCGACAATAACAAAGGCCAGGCACAGCTATTTGTATTGAGCTTCCTTTTTTCCCACTGATGTGTGCGAGTTGTGTTGTATGCTCATATGTGTGCGGTTCCTGCGCGTTTCATATCAAATTGAGCGCCAACTGCTTTTCATATCCTGCAACCATAAACGGTCTCAAAAGGGTATAATAAACTAGCAGACAATTAAGCAAGAGCGGAGACAATTTCAAAAGGAAAACGCATGTTACATATTTGTGTATTTATTTGTATACGAGGGTCGTTTGATAAGTCCGTGACTTTTTGTATTTGCCGCGCACCTGCTCTAAATACAACACTGCTCCTGTCAGCAGTTATCGATTAACAGCTGACTGTAAAATTTTGAGAAAGCTGCGTTTTTTGGTTTGCGTTTTATAGGCATTGAAAGCAGACGATCTCGTGAATTTTAACGAAAATGGAAAAAAGTGAATTTCGTGTGCTAATTAAGCATTATTTTTTGCGTAAAAAATCCATCACCGAAACCAAGGAAAGACTTGATAAATATTATGGGGACTCTGCACCATCAATTTCAATGGTTAAGAAATGGTTTACTGAGTTCCGTTGTGGTCGTACCAGTACAAGTGATGCCGAACGTTCAGGTCGCCCAAAAGAGGTCGTCATGCCAGAAATCGTCGACAAAATCCATGGAATGATATTGGATGATCGGAGAATGAAAGTGCGTGAGGTAGCTGAGGCTGTAGGCATCTCAACTGAACGGGTACATCACATTTTACATGAATATTTGGACATGAAAAAGCTTTCCGCGCGATGGGTGCCGCGATTGCTCACACACGACCATAAGCGCAACCGTGTGACCATTTCAAAGGAGTGTTTGGCGATGTTCAACCGCAATCCAAACGAATTTTTGCGCCGTTTCGTTACCGTAGACGAAACATGGATCCACCACACCACACCAGAGACCAAAGAACAATCAAGACAGTGGGTTTCTCCGGGTGAACGTGCACCAAAGAAGGCCAAGGTGGGTCTGTCGGCCAACAAGGTCATGGCCACAGTTTTTTGGGATGCACAAGGTATCATTCACATCGATTACCTTGAAAAGGGTAAAACGATCACCGGCGAATATTATTCAGAGCTTTTGGACAGATTCGATATTGATTTGAAGCAGAAACGACCGCATTTGGCGAAAAAAAAAGTGCTGTTCCATCAGGACAATGCACGGGTGCACACGTGTGTAGTCAGCATGGCAAAATTTCATAAATTGGGCTACGAACTGCTACCCCATCCAGCATATTCTCCAGATTTAGCCCCCTGTGACTATTTTTTGTTTCCAAACATGAAGAAATGGCTCGGCGGTAAGAGATTCGGGTCAAATGAAGAGGTCATCACAGAAACAAACGACTATTTTGAGGGCCTTGAGAAAACCTATTATTTGGAAGGAATAAAAAAATTGGAAAAACGCTGGACTAAATGTATAGAGCTAAAAGGAGATTATGTTGAGAAATAAAACGCTTCTTTGACGAAAAAAATATATTTTATTCAAAAAGTCACGGACTTATCAAACGACCCTCGTATTCAGCTATTGTTAGCAATTAGTAGAGAGTATCCTTCAAGTCATTCTCTTGCTCACTATGTGCTCTTATTTGTTTTGTGTACAGTGCATGATTGTTGTTGTTGTGGCAACCGTGCATGCCATTTGAACAACACTTGTCGCCAACTGTCGTTTTTCACGGCATGCCACCATAAATAATAATGCGATTCAAAGCAACAGTCGACGCACTGCATATTGGGCAATGGAATTGAGAAATTTAATCGAAAAAGCTTAAAAGAATGTTTTATTTTTAGCGTAAATATTAAATTTATAAATACCAACATTTTGCAATAAAAACACAAATAAACAAAATTATATTTGATTGCTAAAAATAGCACACGATTCGGAAGCGAAAGTTTCAATTTTGTTTATTACAAACGATAATTAGGGGCGTCTAAAATTATTTAACTCATAAATAGAATTATATTAAATAAATTGTGGCAACAAATTGTATGCTCACCACTTTTACAGTGAATTCAATTAATTAATTGCCCATTTGCTTCAAATAGCCCGCCAATGCGTATAATTACCACACTAAGCTAATTGCTATGCATGACCAATAGTTGAATAAATGGGTCGGCAGGTGTGCACAATATTTTGGACGCGCACTGTAAACGCGTCCAGCAGCTCAGCAACAATGGCAGCTGGTTCAAGAACATATGTAAATGCCTGCACGCCATTTTTTTTTTTTTCGGTTCAGCCAAGCTGGCTAACTAGGAAAATATTTTGAAAGTAAAATAGCTGAATGAAAATCCGTGCGAGTCGCTAGGCTCAGCAGTTGAGCTGATAGTAGTTACTTACACCTCGAGAGTTGCGCGCGCCTCGAGAGTCGAACGTGCAGCACGTTTTACATTCCACCAAACTTGTCACAATTTTAGTTTATTATTATTTGTGGGCGTGTGTTTGTGTGTGTGTGAATTAAATTAACAATTGTGCGGTTAGAGAAATATTCAATTCGAGAGCAGCTGCAGCTGTTTCTGCTCCTATTTGGTTTTGTTTTTTTTTTTTTTTTTTTTTTGAGACCGGGAACAGTGACAGCTGCCTTTCAACAGTTGCTCATTTGTCGTGGTCTTTGTGTCATCATTGAGACAGATGAGGCCCGTACCCTTCGATGATGGATAGTTTTTGGCGCTTTTGCCCACTAAGTGCAGCTCTGCGCACGCGCTACGGGTAAGAGTTGAGTTGAGTTGGCCAAGCCCGCGCTTGAAAGTATGCTACACTTTTTGTCGACTCGCAATTAGGTTTAGTACAAGCGTAAAGTACGATTAATTAATGAGCCAGACAAGCTGCCAATACGCTCACGTTTGTTGTGGTTTTCTGTTTAGTTTGTTAGCATTAATTATGCATATGCGCTCTTGATTTATTATGCACACAGACCATCAACAGTATGGCTGCTTTCAGCCATCGAAAGGGTCTTTGTAATAACACGTCTTTTTACTTTCTATTTTTGCTGTTGTTCTTGTTGTTGTTGTATTGACCATTTGGCATCGACGGGGCGCAACAAATTGTAGACTTTGTGGCACGTGTTACGGCATCTGCCACGTATATTTCATATTTTTTGAATTTGTAACTCAATGGCAACTCGACGAGGCAGCACGCAAGCCTTACTTGCAACACGGCACCACAGGGTGTGTCCATGTACCGTTGGCGTTGGCTACATGGATTCAGCAACCACCTACAGCTATGATACACCTAGTGTGCTCAGCAAGAGCATTAGTCATCAGTGTGCAGACCTGTCCCTGAATGTGCTCATAGTCATATGTGGGCGTATTGCTCAGTGCTGTAATTGACACACTTTAAAGTCGCACATGCCCGGCCAATGTTAACTTAATTTAACTAACAAATCGATAAACAAACAATGTCAGCGCCCTGACAATCTTGTTGGCAACCTTTGTTTGCTTTTGTTTCACGTATAATAAGCAGGTTTTATGCGCGTTAAACAGTCTATTTATTTTGGCATATTTTCCATTTTCAATTTTCAATAAAGACAGACTATAATTCTAAGTGCTTACATATTAAAGCATGCTCAGGGGCTGTCAAGTTTTCAATAGATAAATTTCAATTGCGAATCACTTTTAAAACTTACATATCTTCAAGTTTTTGTGGCACACGCCAATGACGCCAATTACAATATTGTTGGCCAACATGCAATACAAGTTCCGTCAATTTGGTCAATCGCATCATTGGTAACTATGTACAAGTGTTGTAATATCAATTGTATTAAATGGGGCAAGTGTAGCAAGCTGTATATGCACACATATTGATATTTAAGCAGCATTATGCGCTGGCAAGCAGGACAAACAAAGGGATAACCGCAGCTAGCTTCAATTTCGAAGCATTGCGTGTCAGGATTTATATGAAAGACAAACAATTTTCCTATGCGCTTTATGTGTCATAAATGCCAGCCAAAAAAGGCTAGTCGAATGTGCTCTGGGCTCAAATATGGGGGAAATGGGTTTCCTTAAGATTTTATCGCCTGTTAAGCCCAAGCTCAAGTCGTCCAAATCGCGAACATTGATTAAAGTTCGATGCGTGTATCGTTCTCTTTTGTGGGTCACCCGCATTGGACGTCGACATGAACGACAAGAACGACAAGAACGACAACGACAACGACAGTCAAAAGACAGTCCTTTGTTGGTCCTGTCTTGATTGTTGTTTTTGTTTGCGTTATTGTTTGCTTAACTGTTTAATTTATTTGAGCAGTTGGCCAACTTGCCTGCCACTGCTCGCCTCACCTGCCATTTGATGATGTCAACAAATAGCTGATAAAAAAGCAAAGTCTCTGCTTCAATTTACAAATTGTCTCTCTCTCTCTCTCTCTCTCTGTTCTGTTCACTTCTGCAGCCTACGGTACCTCTATAAGATGTCGCTGGCCGTCTCGCTGCGCCGTGCTTTGCTCGTGCTGCTCTCGGGTGCCGTCTTCATACTAACAGTGCTCTATTGGAATCAGGGCGTGATCAAGACACAGGCATATGGCGAGGTTCAGCTGCGGCCACACAATCACAAGGATCGCAATCACTATGCCATGTAAGTGTAGTCCTGACATGCGATAAATGATTACTAAATTCAATTAAATTCCTTTGGCAGACCCATCGAAAAGTCATGGACATACAAGTGCGAGAACGATAGATGCGTGCGTTCCAGTTATCACAAGAATACGGGCAACCCGAAGCGTGTGTCCTTCATCAGTTGCTCCATGACGTGTGGCGACATCAACATTTGGCCACATCCCACTACCAAGTCGTTGATCAGCGCCCACACGTTGCGCTTCTCCGTCGAGAATGTGCAACTGCGTTTGGATACGCCGCATCGAGAGGTGTCCAAGCTGCTCAAGGTGGCCTTCGATTGGTTTGTCAAGGATTTGCGTCAAATACAACGCTTGGATTTTGCCACACGCAACGCTGAGACTGCCGCGGCATCAGCTTCTGTTAGCGAGCCTACGTCTAAGCTACGACGCCACACCAACGATGGTGAAGCGGCTGACACGCCACCAGCTGCTGCGTCGCTCTTTAGCTCCACATTTGGCTTGCATCGAGCTGGTGACTTGGACAGCCTGCAGGTGAAGCTGTCGGTCCACGAGTCGAGTGAGCTCAATTTTAATCTGGACAACAATGAGAGCTACCATTTAAGCACAACTTGTAAGTAAAAGGAATGGGCTTCATCTTTTAACTACAATCTCTAATTCACACTTGCTCATTTCCACAGTTGAGCATCGACGCCTCGTAGTACACATCACAGCGCATTCGTTCTTTGGCGCACGACATGGCCTGTCCACGCTGCAGCAGCTCATTTGGTACGATGACGAGGATCGACTGCTGAACACTTATGCCAGTTCGCTGATTACTGATGTGCCCAAGTTTCGCTATCGTGGCCTTATGCTGGACACCTCTAGACATTTCTTTTCCGTGGAGGCCATCAAGCGTACCATTGCAGCAATGGGTTTGACCAAGCTGAATCGCTTCCATTGGCATATAACAGATGCGCAAAGTTTTCCATATGTATCCCGGCATTATCCTGAGCTGGCGGAGCATGGCGCCTACTCGGAGAGCGAGACATACAGTGATCAGGATGTGCGGGAAGTGGTGGAATTTGCAAAGATTTATGGTGTTCAAGTGCTGTTGGAGCTAGATGCGCCGGCTCATGCGGGCAATGGCTGGGACTGGGGACCCAAACGTGGCCTTGGCGAATTATCGCTTTGCATCAATCAGCAGCCATGGAGTTTTTACTGTGGCGAGCCGCCTTGCGGCCAGCTGAATCCGAAAAATAACCACACCTACCTCATACTGCAGCGCCTTTACGAGGAGTTTCTCCAGCTGTCGGGGCCCACGGACATTTTTCACCTGGGCGGCGATGAAGTGAATCTGGACTGCTGGGCGCAATACTTCAATGACACTGATCTGCGCGGTCTCTGGTGCGATTTTATGCTCCAGTCCAATGCTAGGTAAGCTCCTAAACGAACCACATGTTTTTGCCTTACTAAATGATGTCCTTTTTGCATAGACTGAAACTGGCCAATGGCAATGTGGCGCTCAATCATGTAGTGGTCTGGTCCAGTGCGCTGACAAACACCAAGTGTCTTCCGAACAGTCAATTTGTGGTGCAAGTTTGGGGCGGCAGCACATGGCAGGAGAACTATGACCTTTTGGACAATGGCTACAATGTTATCTTTTCGCATGTGGATGCGTGGTATTTGGATTGCGGCTTTGGCAGTTGGCGGGCAACTGGTGAGGCTGCCTGCTCGCCCTATCGCACCTGGCAGAATGTCTACAAGCATCGGCCATGGGAGCGTATGCGTCTGGACAAGAAGCGACGCAAACAAGTAAAGTTCAAGTTTAAAGTAATTCATTGTAAACTTATTAATGTATTGTTGCTTTTGACAGGTGCTGGGCGGTGAGGCGTGCATGTGGACCGAGCAAGTGGATGAGAACCAATTGGACAATCGGTTGTGGCCACGGGCAGCGGCACTGGCCGAACGCCTGTGGTCTGATCCAAATGATGACCATGACTTTGATGTTGTGCAGCCGGACGTCTTTCGACGAATCTCATTGTTTCGCAATCGTCTAGTCGAGCTGGGCATCAAGGCTGAGGCGCTGTTCCCCAAGTACTGTGCACAGAATCCCGGCGAGTGCATTTGATATTATTATTAAGCGAAGCCAAGAAGAAGGAGCCGCTAGGACCCAGCCAAGCTCAGTCAGGACCCCGCCCCTCCCCACTCTGTGCGTTAATTAGTTAATAGTGTAATTGTTATTTTTTTTATTATTATTATTACCATATATTAACAATACATATATTAAGCGTCCACTAGATCAATGCGAATCTCGAGCAAAGAAGGGGCGAAGAAGACGCCTCTTTCCATAAATTTTTTTGCAGACCAAATGGTTTCCGGCAGACCAGCCCCGTATGAACTTGTGAACTTGAATTACAATTTCAATTTCAATTTCAATACGTTTTCCTCCTTTTTATATATGATATACATAAGTGCATAATTTAGTTGTAGTACTCACACACACGCGCACACATTCACACTCAAACATACTACTTACATACATACATACTATATACATACATAAATTAGATTAACATGTAGGGACAAATTCACACACAGTGACAATGACAGAGACGATGCCAATGCCAATGCCCCTGCCGCTGCTATAGGCTTTGTGGCGCTGACAGTGATAGCTTTAGTTAGTAGATAAATAATGTATTTGCAGATTTCGTACTCATGCACATGACAGGTATATAATTTGTAAGGCCTAATAACGATTAATATCTGATATATAATCTGGTGACAATTTTGATATTTTAAAAGCTTTATTCGCAATTGCTTATTAAACATACATATGCATCTATGTGCGAGTGTAAATTGTTTTAGGTTTTTTTTGTTCTTTCTTATTTTTTTTTTAGTTTATTTTTTTAGTTTGTTTTTTGTTTTAATTGAATTACATTTATCAGTGATACAAACAATGTGACCTTATGAGAAAATAAATTAATAGCAAGCAAAAAGAAAGAATAAAATTATAAATGACAAATGATGAAATACCTAGGGTTAACAAATATACATAAAAAATGTAATTATAATAAACATTTTTTGCACGCATTGGCACATAATCGACTAACACAAACGTAACAGTTAAAGTAAAATCTAGCAAATCTATAGCTAATTTTTATTAATATTTATAGTTGTAGTGTGCACAGTGCAACTGAATACTGAATACTGAACAGTTTCCTTTCATCTATTTAATCTTTTCAGATTGGTTGCGCTATGCACAATCCTAATGTTAATTTACTCAAAATAAATTATAAATTATGTTTACATTTTCGTTGTGTACTTAACTTAAGTGTGAGATTTTACAACTAAACATACGAGTATAATACAAATACGTTAGTTTTAAACATTTTTCCTGTAACTTCAAGTCACTTTCAACAAGAATAAATTTAAAGTCGAGTCCAAGCAATCAAGCAATTTCCATTTAACCTTTGTTTGGACCGTACACGCTGCAATTACTTACAAACAATTATGGATTTAAACAAAATCAGTTAGATCAATGCTGTGATAGCGTTTCAATGAGCCCAAACGAGTATGGGGCGATGGCCTCAAGCAAATGACACACTCCTCGGTACTGCAATAGATCGAGACGAATTTCAAATAGTTGACGGCACATAATACATACAGAATATATGGCGATATTTGTATGAAAATAATACTTTAATAATGTATGCGATACTTATGTATATACAAAACGGTATGTTTAATATATATATAAAAGAAAGTAAATCTCGGTGGTTTTCAAAACTATAATAATCATTCATAGTGTCCAGTAGGCACGGGACTTGTCGAAGTCAGTCTACAATTGGGATAAGAAACACAAAAATAATGATAAATAAATAGTAGCAAGTGAATAAATAAGTATATTAAATAATCAGAGCATGCAGTTGTACGTCGTTAAGTTAGTTCGAACGAGACGTGGGAGATTTTGTTAGGGGGCAGGTGGGCGACAAACTGCAGCTACATGAAAAGTAGCATTACATTGCGTATACGCACCGTAGACTTTCAGTACGCGAGCGCTGCGAGTAGTCTTTGGATGCGCGATGTCTGAAATGGAAATTAATCTGGTTAAATGACAACAGCGAGTCGCAGCAGCAACAATAACAATAAAAACAATAACAACACTAATGATGCAATGCTTAAGCCACAAACAACAACAAGCCCAGTTATGTCAGTAATATAAGTTAGCCCATTAAACGAATTAATTGCCATGCAGACGAACCTGCGATTCTTCAGTGAACTGCTTCGATGTATATTTCGATTCTCGCGCCATCTCATAAACCGATGTCGTAGCGTCTGTCGCACTTCCGAGTTCAGAAAGCAGTAGAACAGAGCTACAAAGAAGCCCTAAAGGAAAGCCATACTATTAGTTGCATTGTGGTAAAATCAAAGTGATTTTTGGCTTGCCTGTGTGCTGAGCAGAAATGCGCGAATGGCCTCAAAGAGATTCCGACTGATGCCCTGTTCGGGTCCGGTTAAAACCAGCAGATACGTAATGCCAAAGAGCGGTATTAGCACAAGTAGTGCCTTGGAGGCCTTGTAGTATTGCCGCGTCTCTAGTGTGTGAGCCGAGCGCAGCTTGGTGATGAGTACCTGAAGTGGAAGTTTGCTTAGAAGCGGAAACCCAAAGGAAAATGGTGCTGCCAACTTACCCACATGATGCGTATCAAGAAAACTAAATTAATTAGTATTGCAAATGAGGCGGGCCCCTTGAATATCCAATCAATGTGAGATTCACGCATCCATCCGCATTCAATTTCCAACTAAATTCATAAATAAGTTATCAACAATTACAAAAAGCGGGCCAGAGGCAAACACCGATGACGCACTTACGCCATTGAAATGCTCATTCTCCAGATGCGAGGCGAACGCCTTGGCTATGGACCACAGCAGTATACAAACAGCCGGACAGCCCCAGCCAATCAAGGCGTAGATAACAAAGCTAATGTTTTCGCTGGAGAACGTTTGCACCACAAGCGTATAGAGATAGAGACCTGCAAATAATTAAACTCAAAAATCTTTATTTATTTTGTAATCAAATTAGCGATACTTTTGATTGGCCAGCAATACAGTTTGCACTCTTGATTGGCATTTGGCTTTTATAATTGAAGTATGCTATTTATAGTCCAATCAAGTATATACATATTTAATATTTAATATTTTAAGGATGCCATGTGCTTACCCTCCACGAACATCCAGAAGAAGTTGGTCAGGTAAAAGTATTGAAACATTATGACCAGCGTGATGCAGCCAGCCTGACTAGATTCGGTAGTTTTCTATGAATTAAAATGTTTTATAAATATGTCATTCATATGTATTGTGCCATACTTACGACTTGCAGAAAAAGTGTAAGAATCCACAGCAGCGCAGATGTGATATAGGTGAGGAACAGATTTGCATGTATTGTATTTCGCAGGCAGCGTAAATCTCTATGACAAAAAAACATAATAAATTGAATCAAGTCATCACTTCACATCAGAGAGCACTCACTTGAAGCTTAGGAATATAATGAGAGCCACTACCAATGTGGCAAAACTTATGAAATAACCGCAAGCATAGATAATGGTCGGCAGTTCAACGCTGGCTGAGAAGTCTGGTACAACGGGCACCGAGCCCGATTGCTGATGGCAGCTGGTGTAATTGGAGTAGTAATTCCAAGTGCCGTTCGCATGACAGAAACGTGTTGCATTCTCTGTGAACGATTGTTAATTGTTAATTGATGTGAACTTAGTTGCAAGTCCTGCATCAGTCCATCTCATACACACCTGTTGGGTCGTAGTGCACGCCCTTGAACTCCTTGAAGCAGGGTAGAATGGCCCAGCTGCCTGCACTTGTTCGGGGCCAACAGAGCACTGTATCGAATAATGTGGGACAGAAGCTCTGGAAGTCATTGAATAAATATTTGAGCATATACACAATAAACTTATAAACACAATTAAATGCAATTATTATTTGTTAGCTTTTCCTGTTTGCTTAGAACAATGCAAATGTAGGTTTGTCTATTTATTTTAAATTATTAAACAAAAATTATCGGTACTTTACCTTATAAATATAGCTGGCTCTATTTATGATTTCTATGGCTGCACCATGGAGTTTTCAAAAATGGAGCACAACACCAAAAATACCTGATGGAACGCGAGAGTATAGGCTTCCAGCTATGCTAGAACCACTTGGGAATTACAAGACAGGCTTTGTGTAAAAAGCAGACTTTGGTAATATATAACCATATTTTTTTCAAGGCAGTGAAGAATCGATTAAGGCGGGATTCGAATTAGCCTATTTAGAGGATGCCTTCACTCGTTGCTTTTTATCAATTGTTAAATCCATTTAATAGCAATACAAGGTCGTCAAAAAGATAGACAATCTTTATTTTACGTAAAATGTAATTAATTTATAATTTTAATTAATTTTTTAAATTGCAATATTGATTGTGCCATTTCCTGAATTTGATAGAAATGTTTCTTTATTCATTTGCAAATGACTAATAATGGCTTATTTGAAATTCCAAGAATAGTGTTCATAATATATAATATATTTGTGATTGCCCTTCCACTCAATTTCGTCACATTTTGTCATATTTTTTACATTCATAAACAATTATTTGACGTACATAAAGCTAGGCCAGACACAGCTGAATGCAAGTGTGTAATATATGAGTGTTATCAATTTAATTTATAATTTTGTATATCTTTATAGTTGCACATATAAGATGACCAGGGTTTTCCCCATTGTCTACTTCAATTCATGTGCCACTGATACCCATAAATAATTGTACATTTTTATAAACAATTGTTTGTTAACTTATTGAATGCAGCATGCTCAGTTGAATGACTCAAATTTTATTCGATGACTATGAATGCTTGAATTAAAGCAGACGTAAGAAAACAGCTGAGACATTTTCTTGAATCCTTATGCCAAACAAATAATGCACTAGGCCAATTAAAAGAAGATTAAAAGACTTACCGATGATTCGGATGCTGAGTTGATGCTGGTGTTTTTCATTTCAGCCTGGTGCCTTTGGATGCACTGTTCTTCCAGGGTGCGATTGATGTATTGAGCACCGCTGTGTGGCTGCTGGGTGCCAATTAGAGCGCTGGCCCGCTCCAGCATGTCCATTGAGAAGTTGGCAATGAAATTGGCAATGTTCTCATCTGAGGCGGCATCCAGGCTCTCCACCAATGCCCGCAAATCGTCGTCAGACATTGTGCCAACTGAGGATGTGGGCTGCAACTTCTTAGTAATTAACTTGGATGTCTCTTGTTATGTGTTTGTGTGTCGATTATTCTGTTTCAGGTTCTTATCATCAGCTGTTGTATGTCACAATGTTGCAGTGTCGCGTTGCACATTGGTAGATGTTGTTATTGTTGTTGTCGTCGTTGTCGTCTGCTTGTTACCAGCTTATTGTTCCAAGTATACGACGCACTTTTTATGACACGCTTCCCGTCACTGTCTCTCCATGTATCTCGGACGGGGCACATGTCAACGGGACGTCATCTGTGTGAGACTTGAGTGTGGACAGGGTACGGCTGCCGCTGAACCCGAGACACACTTTCACATTCCCTCTGCGATGCGATGCGCAATTAAACGGATCACCTTAGACACAGACACAAATTGCGCAAATATGTATGCTCACAAGCTGGAGAGAAGAAAGAAGTGATAGAATCGCTTCGTTGATATCTTTTGCTTTTTATCTGATAAGAACCGGCGATGAACTTGTTCACGCAATGTCCAAGCCCCAAAAAATGAAATCAAATATACGCCCAGTAAACTCACAATTCCGCACCCGAAAGTCTTGCAAGGTCGGTAGGCACCCAGTTGGCAAATACTTATATACAGATATATCTTGATATACCGCTGAGTTGTGCCAGATACTCGTACTCGCATTCGCATATAGAACTTATAAAAAAAATCTGTACAAATAATACATGCTTAAATCACGTGGCTTTCCCGCTCTTCCGCTCCCTTCTTGGCTGTGTGTATTTGAAGATAATATGCAGATAAATAATAAACAATAATCTTTATGGCCTCTACACTGTGGGGCGGGGTTACTGTGTTACCTGCCAGTCGTGAATCTGGCAACAAACCTATGCTAAACACAAGTACACTCCGATGACAATGCGAATATCGTTAATGGAAAATCATTTATAGTATTATCTAACCGGCATTTCGTTTGTAATGCCGATTGTATCACTCTGTGAACTAGTTGTTAGTTAAGTAGTAGCTGTTGCAACAATTGGCTATCGATTATAAATTAAATCATGTCATTTCCTTACAGATGTAGATCCTAAAGCATTTATTGTATTGTTAACAGATGCGAAAAAGTAAAGCGGATATGCACAAGAGAATAATCTCGTTCCACTTTTATTTTATTAATGTCGACATTAAGAGAGATTCTCAAAAATTGTTTACTTCTCACACGTCAATAAAATCTATATTTATAATATTATAATCAAGAAAGTGAGCTTTTTTTGGACCAGTTTATGGCTGTGAAAATTCTAGAAATTTGCATATGTCAATTAAAATATTTTAAACTAACTTATGCAACAAATTGGTAACAAAAGAGCGAGCCATAGTGCACAAGAACTCGGTTATTATTTTGAAATGATATGCTAACTGCTAACAAACTCGTGCACTTTCAGTTTCAATTGTCAGCCATAAAGATAAATCTACAGAGTGTTATTAAATGTTATTACGTATACGCACTGGATGTCAGTAGTTATTATACAAGCTGATGTTTTGATAATACGCTTTTTAATGGAACCATCTTGATATTATTAGATTACGCATACGCACAGAGTGTCAACTAATAGTTTAAAATTCATATACACCAATTATTTATTAAATTCCATTTGTATTCCATTCGGAACTAGCTAAACAATTGTTGATTCACATCACGCATACGCAGTGTATGCGCTAGTTTACATCCATTGTTTCACTTTCTGATAGCAATATTCTTCGTAGCATGTTATCGCTAGAAATGATTCGTCACTGTCAACACGCTGAGTTTATAATTTCATTCGGCCAATCATTATCTTTTATATCTATGTATATCCAAGTGAGTTGACAAGCACGAGAGCGAATGACCGAAACTATTGCCAACATTCAGTTGATTGTGATAAAAAAGATGCTTCGAGTAGGCAATTATACGAGGCGCGTACTTAATTATATCTTTGCCTTATTCGTATTTACATTTGGCAACGACATTGACTCAAATGTGAGGACAAAAGCGACTGAAGCAGTTGCCAAAGCAACAACAACAATTGCAGCGAGAGTAGAACAAATAAGAGTTTCGCTGTTGTACGAGGGTCGCTGTATACGGTGATTAAAACAAAGAGTGTCAAGTTATTTATTAATGAATAAATACCAGTGAAATGCAAGTACACACACACACACACACACACACACACCCATACACGCTCACACACAGTTTGTCATTGTCAAACTGAAGGTACTTGTATATGTACTTGGTGTTTATGGTGATGTCCTGGGCGGAGCTCATGTCAAAGGGCGCATGTCGAATATCAAAGCTGTGTTGTTTGTGCTTTGCGCCCAACATGCTTGTTAAACAAGGTAATGATGCCACAGAAAAGTCAACCAGCAAACTGTTAATGAGGCTGACAGCATTAAAGATGTTACTTGTTACTCGCAACGCATTACAATTGTCAAAAAGATTGATGAGTTGCGGCTTCTTGTAATCTTAAAGCAAATAAATATGTTTAAATATTTATGTTGAAAGAAAAACGATCCTGATTAAATCACAAATATAAAAAAAAAACAAATGCCAAATAAAATGTGCATTTCTCCTAATACGCAAATGGCCAGCATATTCGTAATGCTAATATTTGTTGGCCAGCCAGTTTGCCAATTGACTTTGATCTTGGCCAACTTGATAGGCATAGGCCAAAAATAGCCATGAATTATTTAAGTTGATAGCTCAGGGGTCATGCATTTCCGGCCACCTAATATTCCACTAAATGCCAGGCAGAGCCAGCGACAGAAACGGAAACGTGGCAACAGGGGGCAACCAGACTACGTCCAAGTCCACAGTTGTAGGCCAAGTCCAGACGGACAAGTGCCACCAAGTGGCGCATGCCGTGCTCAAATATTTGACTATCTGCGATTTATTTATGATCTCGGTCTCGGTGGCAAACAAACGCAATATTTGCACCGGGTGCGTTAGATTATGACTTTTATACTCGCTGCCTGTTGCTTGGTTGCTTTGCTCCGTTGTGGCCCTCTGTTGCTTCCAATTCCATTAAAGAAGCGGCTAATTTGCCTGCTAATGCGCACAATTAGCAGCTAAAGCTCAAGCCAAATAAACAGACAGTCTCTGGCTGCTGGCGTTCAATGTAAATACTGCAAAACATTATACTGCTGCTCTTTATATTTGTATTTATATTTACCAGACTGCCGCTGTCTGCTGCTGCTGCCTGCCGATCTATAATTGATTTATTAAGTATTAAAACAAATGGAAAACCAAATTGAAAACTATACAGATATACGTACATATATAATCGCTGTAAGTTTTATGAAGCATGCACGCATATGGGAGAGCTGTATAATGCGGGGGGCTTACGATAAAGAAAGTCGCCAACGAGCGTTCGCTATCATATGAGACCCTATCAATTATATGTCTTTTTGCGGCTATTAACGGCCAATGTGCTGCCATATGTGTATAGTCCCGAGTGTATGTCAACTGCAGGCGTGATAAAAGCCACGTAAAAACTAACAGAACCCACACACAACAAAACACAACACAACACACAACTCAATTTTATGAATGAATGGATGAAGCGTGGCCATCTAATGCGATGTGATGTGAAAGCAATTGCTGGCTTTGTGCTGGAAAGGGTGCAAATCAAAAGCCAGATGCAGTCAGGCGCTATGATGATCGATATTTATGGACGCCGGAAAGCAAATAAATAGCTTGTTTGCACACTGGACAGGCGACTGTCCAACTGTACAACTGTTCAACTGGTCGGGGATTCTGACTGCCTTCCTGCCTCAACAAACGCTTTGTTCATTGCCAATTGCGAATTGGCTCGTTGAGGTCGACACAGACAAGCAGCGTTAAGCCAAACAAAACATGCTGTATGCTGTATGCACATATGCTTGCTTGTGTGTGCTTTTATATCCACAAGTTTACAAATGAAAAGACCAAAATATATGCTGTAACTTCGGCATCTGTCTCTATCTGTTTGCAACCCACGCGGCGTATGTGCAACATCATCAACAGCAGCAAGCGAATTAATTTCATATGCGACAGCATAACAAATCTTTAAAATATGCTTTGAACTTCCAGAATCTGTCCTGACCTCCCAGCCAACCCGACCCGACGACCTGCAAGGACTCTGCTCGCAGCATCTCACTGTGTAAAGTTTTTTCATGGGAAATAAACAAAAAAAAAATCAAATAAAGGAAGAAAAAAGTGCGGGCGAAACAAAAATTTCATTTGCAATTATTATATAAATTTCAGAAGAATAAATTAAAGAAGAAGCTGCAGACATTTTATGGCCTGCTGGTTGCCCTCACACATACACATACACACATAACACATACGCATTTCGATACCAAAGCTGAAGTTAAATCCCAACAAAAAAAATTGCAAGGAATCCATAAACAATCTGAAGTTTCTTGAACAAAGTTTGTTTTTTTGTGTGGGCTCCTGTGTTGTTCATGTGCGAAGCCTCTGGTTGTAACCTCACGTCGTTTTGTCGACTGTATCTTCGATACGAGCTATTAACAGTGACGCAGCTAATGGAGTATCAATTAGCTAACTAAGGGGCGTGGTTTGAACATGACAACTGCTCTTCAACTCTCAACTGGCTACCTGCAATGTGTTTGAACTGATTGCACTTCAAAGCGAAGTGAATTGCAGTTAACGAGCACTTGAGAGTGAAGGCTAACTATTATGGACCATGGGTCAATAAATCACAAGCAATCTATATATAATATAATATATACATTATGCACATTATTAATTCAATTGATTTTCGGGTTATTTAGCGCAAATTCTAAACAGCATAGTGATAATATTAAAGCTCAAGCATGAGGAGTTTAATGGAGTGAAAGGAGCTTTATAAGCCGAGGAGCCTGTTGACGTCAAGGAGCTGTAGCCTGAGGGAACTGTCAGACCTTTTACCGTACTTAGGATGGAAATCAACAGATACACAAATATATCATGTTTTTATGTACTATTTACGAGTACACAATACATTGAGTAAGAAATTCTCTGTTATTTTCTGAATGAGTCTCATTATTTAAATTTTGTCTATCATTTTACTGGGAATTTATAACACCAGCACCTAATGTGCAAAATTACAACTTATAAAGTGTCTTGCTAACCCAGACTTATTAACATAGTATGAGGATGTTTATTTAAATTATTTTACGAGTATATCCGCTTACATATAGTTAAGTGTCTAGGGTAACTTACAGTCAAGACGCTTTGGCCTTCACCTTCTCAATTATTTTAATGCAATTTTTTCTTTATTTTACTTTTGTTGGGGTTGTATATTTCAACTGTTGTCTATTTTTTATTTTATGTTTATTTTGAGATCTGTAGGCAAAACGAACGCACTGCAAAATGTAACAATGTTTATCTTTGGTCAACAACAACAACAGCAACAAACAGCCAAACTGCAAGCAAGCGGGTGGGCTGGCCGATCCGATAGATAGATAAATCTATATGCATATGCAAATAGTATAATTGGATGACTAAGGTTCTGCAATCAGATGCAGAATACATGAAATTCAAAAGGATTACTCAGGGTGAAGAATAGTTCACTTCGACTAAAAGGCACTGAAGAACGAGCAATAAGATCTTGAATTTGTTTATGCCTTTTATGTTTTTTGTTCAATTTGTTCAAGCGCCGAGCACACCTATTTAGTAGCAATCAAATGCTTATTCTTCAATTTAAAAATCTCATTGTGAGCCAATGGAGCGAGCTGCTAAGTGATCAGACCCCCTGCCCCGTAACTTGCACGGATATGGACGCCTTTGAGAAAAGATCATTTTTATCGGCCAGCTTATTTGCGCAATGTGTTATGCAGACTATATCCAGCATTGGGGCAATTTATTTTCATTTTTTACTCTTGCTCTTTTTACAATTTAAGTGTGAAACCAGTCACATACAGATGTACATAGATACGTAGTTCTACTTGAAGAGGTGGAGGTAGATGCCAGAAGCGTGTCGTGGGTGCAACAAATGTTTAAATAATCGTCTCACCCATCGGGACAAAGTGACTTGTGCACATAGCCCTGGCCATGGCTTTTGAATGTTTATCGCCTTTATCATTTTTATTACTTAACTAACACACACACTCAACAACACGCACATTTAACTTTTGATCACAAGCTAGCAATCGTTTACGTGTAATTTCTGATTACAGATAGTAAATGTATAATTATAAAATATATACCCAAACTCATTAATTTTCAAACTCAAAATAATCAAGATGCCTCAATTTATGTGTTGTTTTCAGTTGTTGTTCTTGTTTTTGTTATTTGCTTCGGTTATTTGAAATCTATAAATTTATTAAGATTGCGGAGGCTGCGACATCAACGACGTATCTCGCTCTAGAGATAATGAATCAAAATCCGACGGCGTTGTGCTAAATTCACGTCTAATAACGGCAAATGACAGCGTTAAACTACGAACGGGAGGAGAGCTTTTACCCAGCGTTGTCTCGCTTCGCTTAGCGCGAGAGAGACAGCGGAGCAAAGTCCCGCACACAACACGAGCAAGACTGACGACGCCCACAAACAACACAGGATGTGTTGGACCATGCGACGCATTGCTTGCGGCAACTTGTAGCTATGGCCACCTGCTTATGTGTTTGTGTGTGGTCGCGTGCTTAAGAGCGTAAACACTGAAGAGAACATGAACACCGAAGAGAGCGAGAGAATAAAACGAAAAAGAGCTTTCGCTTAAATGAGACCGGCATTCTTGTCGTTGTTTGCACTTGCATTTGCATTCAATTGGCACTTGGAAAAAACGATGTCGTCGAGTACGCATTTACCTGTCAATTGCAATTGACAATCCATTTGAATGGGCCGTTAAATACATTTTGTCTACTAGTTATGACTTTGAAAACATTTAACACTCTCTCAGTTATAAGAATAACTGAGAATCGATGGGAATATTGTTGCTATATTTATTACATTTACTATTTTCAAAAAAGCAAACAAGTGAATGTAAAAATACACAAACAAACTGTAATAGTATGAATACTATTGTATTTATAATACTATACATTTTGCTTAAACTTTTGAAAAGTTATCTGTCAATTTGTGCGTTTCTTTTTCATATTCCATAGGGTATATTAATGTTTATCACTTGCACTCTTACTTTTTATTGCCCGTCGGGTCGCCACATTTCACAGTCCATCGACTGCGACTGCGACTGTTGCCGGCACTTAAAATCGATGGCAAATTGATGCAAATTCCTCTCAGCTTCATTGACTCGCACATCGTCCATGTCATGGCCAATGGCCGGCGGCAGTCGCCCACAAAAGAACTGTGCAAAGTTCAAATGGAACAACTGTGGCGCCAAAAATTCGCGCTCAAAGCCATATGGCTGATACTGCAACTGCTGCGAATTGTGAGCCAACCCAAAATATGCATCATATGCCAACTGTAGGCCATTCACATCCGCCACGCGCTCTTTAAGCGACGCAGTCCGTGTCCGTTGTACACATTGTATAGCAGTTTGAAAAGTGGCCTGCTGGCGTATACGTAATCCAATTGGAGATTCATTGCCAGCTGCATCGAAGAGTATGCCCTCCTGCTCGAACGCGTGGCTAAGCTCATGGCCTAATATAAAGCCCATCAGACTGTACCGGAAGATCGAGTGCTGACGATAATCGTAGAGGGGGAACTGCATGAAGATCATTGGCACAGTAAGCGTATTCCGCTCATGCTCAAAGTATGGCGCATTTCGTGCTTGAAATACATCATCATTTACGTAGTAGCGATCCACTGCCAAGGGAGCTGCGGGTTGCAGCAATGGGGCATGCTGCAGATGCGTGCGCAGGCGCAAAGCTTGCCACAAGTTTTGCTGGAAATCCGTGCTCGAGAAGTTGGCACTGTCATAATGGCTGTCATAGAACTCGGGAGGCGTTGATGGCTCTGGTAGATTACCAATCTTAAGTTTAATCGCACTTAGCTTGGCACGCACATAGTTCAGCTGGTCCGGTCGCAATTGCAATCGATTTGCATTTAAATACTTGCCAAACATGCCACGCAGGCTGGCAAAGATCTCACCCAGCTGTTGCGTATCCTGTGTCCTGGTTCTATACACAAATCGATCGTAAATGTAGTTCATGCCCAGAGGCAACAAGGCACGCATATGGTGAATACAAGCAGCAGTTCTTCCAGTTGCTGTTGCCCTGGGACTAGCCTCTCGTGCCAAGCTGAATAAATGGGTGCACAAATACTTTTCTATATGAGTTGCATTACTCCGCTGAAGCAGTTCGCCCACGGCACGCAAGTATTCCACATCACTGACCTCCACACGAAGTTCGCCCTCCTTCAGCTCAGTTGCCAGGAGATCCTTAAAGTAGTTTTGCCAATTGATTTGAGGAATCTGTTGTTTCAGCTCGACAAATGTCCAAGACTTCAACGGAGACTCTTCCCTGCGGTATTTGACGAGCAGAGCGACCAGCTGTCTTTCGAAATTTGTCATTGGCTGCAAAACTAAATTTATAGTTTCTATGATTGGTAAAACTATCAAATTCCTTCACACACCTGGAAATTTGTTTGCTGCTCCGGCATTTTGAGCTGCACAACATAACGCAAGGAGTCGTTGTAGGCCACATCTACCGTCTCATCGAAGAAAACACCATTCAATCCGTATTTTCGCAACTTCCCTACAGCTCCTGTCCAATCGGAGTTAGCTGAACGCAACTCTAGCGGCAGCTGCAACTCTCTGGGCTGATTTCTAACACAAGCCTTGTAATAATCTGACATTTTTTGCAGCAGTCTTGGTGCCTTCTTTTGCTCCACAGGATAGTTGCCGTCCACCAATGAAGCCATTGCTTGGACATAACGCTCCTCCGCTAGCTGAAAGTTGTCCACATATCTGAATGACCAATTACCACAAGCATATGCCCAGAAATTTGTGCAAGGTGATACCCGACGATTGAGATTTGAATGAATCATACGCATCGTGGTCAGATTAACATCCACTTCAGATTGACCCATGGCGAGCACAATGCCCAGAGTAAACAGAATCAACCCGTACATTGCAGCTTCACTTCGCTTACTGACCATAAAGCGTGACATTACTTCCATCCAAGCTGGAAGTGTCTTATCTTCACGCCCGAATAAGCTCGTAATGTTTACAGTCAGCACGCTCTATAAGTAACTTTAATTTAATTAGATTATTATATTGTACTTAAAGAAACAAACGAATTAATTACAGACATTTTGCAACTTTTTTTTCTTTGCAAAAATCTCTATCCAGATGTCTCTTGTCAATATTTAGATTCCTATCCGGTTTCCTACAGAGAAGACTTACTGTATTATAATTGTTTTGTAAACATTTTGTAAGATGTTTAAAAATAATATATTTAATCTTTTGCATAATTAAACCGAAATATTTATGTTATTTGTCATTTGTATATTTATCAATAGCAATTTAAAAATGGTGACATGAATAAACTTCATTACATTGAATTTAACGAAATTGTTTATTCTTCAAACTTCAACAAACAAACAAATTGCAAGTTAATAAAAATAGCGAAATATTCGCCAATTTATTTCGCATTAATTAAAAAACATTTTTTTCGTTGAAAATATCTATATTTATAATCCAAGCGTTTATTTATCATAAAAAATTAAATAATTGTTTACGATTTGTTATGCACAGATGATGTTTATGCTAAGCTTAATTAGTTTCAGCTCTAAAACGTATCCAACAATTTATTTTAGTAAAATTCTATATACTAATTGGGGATTTGTGGGATCTAAGTTTACCTTTTGAGCTTTTGCTTTTTACCCGCATTCGGTTTTGACTTCTTTAATTGTCCAATCTGCTTGGACTTATTTTTAAGGTTGTTTTGCTTTTTAATAGGTTTGCCCTCCAGCAATGGAACATCATCCACGTCCACACGTTTTGCCTTTGCCAGCTTATCAGTTAGTTTAGTTTTGGGTTTCTGTGGTGCCGATGTTGTTTTTCTATTCTTTTGGGAATCAGACTGCTGTTCCACTTTCTTTGATTGCTTCACGGATTTGGTGCCGTTTGTTTGCGTCTCTTCGGTAGCAGGCGCAGGATTGTCGGCTTTGGGTTTTTTGGGCACTTTTACGGGTTTCTCAAACACTTTAGCCACATATTTTGTCTTGCTCTGTTGAAGTTTCTTCTTTTTCAGATCCTGCTCCACATCGGTGAGGATGGGCTTTCCTGCTCGCTTGCCTAGTGCTTTGCGTGGTGCATCTGACGCACCTTCCTCAGCAGCCTTCTGCGCTTCCTCCTCATTGTCTGTTGCTTTGCCTGATTCGGGTTGATCAGCTGCAATCGCAGCATCTAGCTGTTTCTCATCCGCCTCCTGTTCCTCCTTGGTCATGGGTATAGTGTTGGAGAACTTCTTCAGTTTGGCCACATAGAAGCCATCCATATTGCTAGTGTGTGGATAGAAACGTTTGCTTAGATTCAAGCTGGGATGATAGCGATGTTGACGGAACTTGGTAAAACCAGGCTCGCCAAAGTCAATGCCTAAAGGCACAAGTTTAACGTTGCGTTTCTTTAGCGCATAATCAACGACCCATTCGTTCTCCTCGGGCAGCACGGAACAAGTGGAATAGACAATATAGCCACCAGTTGAGGACTTAGCGTCCACACAATCAATGGCAGTCAGCAAGAGTTTACGTTGCAAATTATAACAACGTTGTACATCAATCTCTGATTTAGTGGTCTTTACACTTGGATCCTTGGACACGACACCGGTTCCAGTACAGGGCGCATCGAGAAGCACACGATCGAAACCGGTCATTATATTGCGGAACTTGGTGGCATCTTCGCAACTGACCACGGCATTTACAATGCCCAAGCGATGGAAATTGGCCACAACGGCCTTGATACGATCCCGATTTGAATCGTTGGCAAACAACACTCCCGTATTCTTCATTACGGCCGCAATGTGTGAGCCCTTGCCACCCGGAGCGGAGCACATATCCAGCACTCGTTCATTCTCCTGTGGAGCCAGTGCAATGACTGGCAGCATTGAAGATGCACCCTGAATCATATAATGTCCAGCCAGATACTCGGGTGTTGCGCCCAGTGGCACAGTTGAATTGAAAATGACAAGGCCCACATTGGTCCACTTGCCCAAGGGATCCAAATTAACGCCCCGGTTGATCAATGCGCCAGCCAGATCACGACGGCGAGTCTTCAGCGAATTTGTGCGAATGGTCAGAGGACGCGCCACCTAGAAAATAAAATAAAACAGTTTACAATGAGATCTATTGATATTTGTCTTGGCACCCACTTCTGAAGCTTCTAGATATTCCAGCAGATCGCTTAATTTGAATATATCCATTAGCTTTTCCATGAGGAACTCGTTGTAGCTGTAGTACAAGCACAGATCGTGACGCAGCTGATCCACATACTCACTACGTGAGCGCCCTTCCTGGCGGAACTTTCCAAAGTCAGTGAGCACCTGTGTGATATCTTTGATGCGCTGCTGCACATCTTGCAATGACATCTCGGGATCAATCTCTTTGCCGGGTTCTGGTAATTGAAAGACTTCCGACTGATCGACGGTCATTTGCATCTCTTCATCGGCCAATTTTGCCTCTTTGGCCAGACGTTTCTTAAGTTTTTTGTTTGCAAGCTCTATAGGCAGCTTATCATCATTTTCGTGGTCGTCGTCGTCGTCGTCCTCGTCATCGTCATCGTCATCACTGTCTTCGTCTTCTTCGTCACCCGATGCATCGTCTTCCGAACCGGCGTCCTCATCATCATCATCGTCAAATAAATCATCCAATTTACCAACTTGTGCATCATCATCATCGGCATCGCTAGCTTCTTCATCGTCCAAATCTTCCATTTCTTCTTCCTCTCCATCTACTTCTTCTTGGTCATCAGAGTCTAGTTCATTTTCGGTCTCATCATCTTCTAGCTCTTCGTCAGAGTCTGGCTTATTCTGTTTCTTTTGTTTTTTGGATTTGACTTGTAACCATTCACTATTATCGTCTGTGATACCGTTTGACTTTCGTTTCTTGATTGGCACAAGCTGCGGTACTTCTTCATCTGATAACTCCGCCTGTTGCTTCTCGACCTCCTCCTCTGGTTCACTGTCGCTATTGTACTTCTTTTGCTTTCGCGGCTGTTGTGCGCGCTTCTCCTTTAGTTTTGCCTTTTGTACAACCTTCTTTTGCTCACGCTTAACCACACGTTGCTTTTGACGATGTGTTAACTTCTTGTCCTCATCCTCGAGAGGGGCTATAAAGATGTGAACTTCAAAATATGCTCAAGTATTGTGACAGTAACATACTTACCAAATGATTTCTTTGGAAACTTTGGTGGCCCCTGTTTTCGAGCCTTGCGCCCTGGTCCCTTCTTTTGTTTTTCACTATATTCCGCCTTACGTCCCATTTTTTAATTTAACTTGGCACACGTTTTGCTGGCAGAAATAAAGTTTTTAAAAAATGTGTGCCTCCACGTGTGGCGACTCTAGCGGTGTTCGTTAACACTGACAAGTTATCAGCAGTGCGATGTTTGACTAATATCGAATATAAAATTAAAAATCGATAGCGAATATTGCTATCACATTTTCCAATAAAATTACGTCCCATAAACTAACGAATATTAAATTATTCATTTCAAACAAAAGTCGGTATGTCTGGAAACTGCAAATAATTAAGTTTATTCATCTAAATGTTGATATATGCAGTAATCGTCAATCGATTATAATCACCAATTGAATTTGTCCAGCTGATTGCTGAATTTTTCAACACTGGCTTTAATTGGCCAGGGTGTTCTATTAAAAATAAAACAATAACACGGAAAATGTAAAGCCCTCGGGAAATTGCTGTGAATTAAAATAACAGTCTGTGTACAATGGATATTGCCCACATTGAGCTAAGCGTGGAGGCGCTAATAGGCTCGCTAGTTGCGCTGAGCGTGCTCTTCCTGTTTTGTCGCAGCATTCTGGCCGAAGATATTGTAATTTGCATATCGGGCAAAACACGTCACAGTTGGAAATCAATAAAAATTCTCGAACAAGTATGGTCATTCATTAAGTAGCATCACCTTGTACCCAGTCAATATCATTTATTCTTTTATGTATTCAATAGGCGTGCTTCTGTAATGTGTGTGAAATTTTGTTGACACCCTCTGCTGGTCTCTTCTGCGACTGTTGCGGGCTTTGCACGCATTCGGCGCCGGCGTGTCAGAAGAAAGCTGACGCCAGTTATCACTGCAAGGATAAATGGTTACGAAACGCGGATTCGGTGTCTCATTTGTGGGTACGCGGCAATTTACCAATGAATTACAGCTGCGCAGATTGTGGGCAGGAGAATGAACCGGATCATCACACCAGCTCAGCCGGTCCAGGACTATATGGATGGCGATGTGCTTGGTGTCAGCGTTGCTATCACGACAACTGTTACAAGTCAGTGGACACGAAGGCCTCGTGTGATTTTGGCGAGTTTCGTGACATGATATATCCTCCATACTGTATTGTGGCCGCCAGGACGCGTGAATCCGTACGACTGCACTTGGCAGGCATTAAACCACCAAACATTGAAAACTGGGAGCCGTTGATTGTTATTGCAAACACAAAATCTGGCAGCAGCACTGGCTCGAATGTTTTGTCACTACTGCGTGGATTTTTGCATCCGATGCAAGTCATGGAACTTGGAACACGTGGTCCACAAGACGCACTCCAATGGGTGGCAAAAACAAGTCCACGCCCTTGTCGCATACTGGTGGCTGGTGGCGACGGTACAATTGGCTGGGTGCTCAATACCATTTATACACTGAACATCAAGCCCCAACCTTCTGTGGCAATAATTCCACTAGGGACTGGCAATGATTTGTCACGGGTTCTTGGTTGGGGCGCAGAACCACCTTCTGTGTTAGATCCTCTGCAAATACTCCACAGCATTCGACGTGCCCGCTCCGTGAATCTCGATCGGTATGATCTACAAATAGAGAAACTACACTATCGCCTGCCAATTCAAAGACATCCCATAAGGACCATACATGTGTACAACTATTTCAGCGTGGGCGTGGATGCCTACATTACCTACAATTTCCATAAGACACGAGAATCTCGATTTTATTTGCTTAGTAGTCGGATATTTAACAAGGTAAGCATCATGTCGGAGAATTCTTTGAGAATCATTCATAATCCCTCCAATCTCTTTTACTTTACAGTTGCTATACTTTACTTTTGGGACGCAACAGGTTATGCAGCCAGACTGCGAACGAATAGAGCAAAAACTAATACTTCATCTAGATAATAAGCTAGTGGAGTTGCCTGAGTTGCAATCGTTGGTCTTTCTCAATATTGATTCGTGGGGAGCTGGGTGTAAACTATGTGAACTAAGCAACTCCAATGGTGATGTACGTATTATCAATTCCATTTCCGATGGCATGATGGAAGTTTTTGGAATTGTATCATCCTTCCACATTGCACAGTTACAGTGCAATATAAGCAAACCTGTGCGCATTGGCCAAGCCAAACAGATAAGGGTATGCTATCAACTACATCCTTCTGCCAAGTATTCCATATAAATTATTTCCTTTTAGCTACAAGTGAATGCCACGGTACCCATGCAAGCAGATGGCGAACCCTGGATGCAGGCGCCGGCTGACATTCGTCTACAGTCACGAAGTCAAGCTCGAGTACTAAAGATCGAGCCAACTACTAACACCAAACAGCAGTAACAGACAGCTATACTAGTCCTAATATAAAACACCTGTGCCACATTGCTGGTAATAATTTAACCATGTACTTAATTCTTGCTAGGATATTAACTCTTCCATTGTCCGTCTGTCTAAATCGAATTTATTTTTAAGTTTTTAAATTATTGTTCTTAGATTATAGGTATCAAATCTCCATACATTTCACGTCGTCCATCCATCAATCTTCTCATTACATATAGGATTGGATACCGGACATAACTTAATAATCCCCGAAACTATCGAAATTGTGCAATTGATTAGCCAAATATCTGATAAATGTACAAAAAATGCTAAATTATAAGTTTTGTCACTTTATTCTTCTCCTGATAAATTGTTAAATGTTCGACTGGTGTATTTACATGCAGAGATGCACGTACATAACATTTGGGCTTGGGGGCATCTTTGTTTTTAATTGTATCGAAAGGCGGGTAATCAACGAAAGCAACGAAGTTCCTCGGTAAAGCTTTAGAGCATTGTCAGCTCCATAATGGCATTTACAATGTCGTTGTTGTTGTTCTTGAGCGCCTTGATGGCCTTTGCACGCGTCGTGTTCGCCTGCGTTATAACCAGCTCAATATCCTTATCATCTACGCCAGTGTCATCAATCTCTTCCTCATCCTCTTCGGCAATTGGTGCCACCGATGTAGTGGCTCCCACACTATCGGAAGCTCCAGCAGCCTCTGGTGCCTTAAACTTCTCAGCTGCAGCCACCTGGGCTTGCTGGGAAAGATCCTCAATCTTGGCCTCGCCGAAGACAATGTATGTATCGCTGTGAGGGTTCTTGTACACATCTGGGTTGTTGATGACGAACAGGATGTTCTTGGACTTGCGAATAGTGACACGGTTGACGCCCTGGATTTGCTTCAGACCAAGCTTCAGCATGATTTTGCGTGCCTTCTTCTCACCACGAGACTGCTTTGCCTTAGAGACCATATCGACGGGCAGTCCGGTTTGGCCACCTCCCAGCTGTGTGGTGCCAGTGTCGGCTTCCTCCAATTCGGGGATTTCCGAATCGCTCTCGCTGCCGTCATCCTCGACGCGAACGTCATCCTCAGTTTGCTTCGCCTCAGCGGAGGTCGAGGGTGCCTCGTTTTTGATTTCAGTCAGCTCTGGCATGATTACCTGTCGTACAAACAACAAAAATCAACATTAGAGTATGTTCTAGAAAAAGCCGCAGATGGGGGTCATTTTGCAATCGATTTTCCAACAACAATTTTGGATAAACAATTAAGATTCCGATTGCAATATATGTAAAATATTTTAGTTCAAGACAAGCTCTACATTATATAACAGTAATTTTCTACCTTTATAACGTGATGTCACTTAAAAACACAAATTATATTTACCTAAGAAAAGCGGCTGCAGCACGGAATCGCAAAACGTTTTTTGTGAAAAGAGAGTGTTGCCACATGGTTAGAAATAGAGATGGAAGTTGAAGTAAACACCAGATTAAATTTTTTATATATTAAGCAGAATATCGATGACACAGTCGTGATTCCCTGACGTTGACAGCTGTTGTAAACTAAATGATACGATACTCGGCGCGTTAGTTTCAAACGAATAAATTGAAATGCATTGACATTTTTAAATTATGTCTACGTATAGACATAGGGAACCCTTTATATATAATACAAATTAATTGGTAAATAATCCATGTCTACACATAATAGTCGTGTAATTGACAACTATAATTACTTTCCAATTGCATATTTAAATTGTATAAACAAATGGTGCACTAGGCTTAATTACAGTTCTACTAACAAGGCAATCGAGCTTGGGCCAAGAAGAAAGGGTTAAATAACACAATTATGGCAAGCAGAAGCAGGAACAGGAGCTGTGACCGCGCACAGTCCTGCCCGCAAATTGTGAAGTAGGCGTGTCAATTGTTGGGTAAACATTGGACAGTTTTCGTTGTGTGTTGCGGTCAACAGCGAACACATGTTCAACTTCGCATTTCGTTGTGACTGAACGTAATGATTATTAAATTTTTATTAGCTGAACGATATAATTTAGGGGCTGGTGAGCAGAAACAATGTAAAAAATGTCTGACAAACGTATTTGGTTGTCATCATATCATTGATATCGATGTACACTCATGTCTTGCTGCAATTTTAATTATTTTTATTTTATTTTGTGCGCATTTTTAAATGCTGCAAACGAGTCGCAAACTATGCGAAACATTTGCAACAATTTGTCAGTAAATAATTTCGATTTGAGTGCGCGTCGTTCTGTTCTTTATTGGCAGCCACAATTGTATCTGTGGCTGTGCTTGCATTGCATCTGTATCTGTATATGTATCTGTATCTGGGACCCTCTGTAGACGTCTTGGTTGGGCCACATCCCGGGTGTCAACAGCGCTCTGATTTATTTGGGCGCATGAAACGCTTCGTTGGCTTTCGTTAATTTGTCCGTTTTCCGCTAGGGAGACTGGCAAAAACAACATGTATGTATGTGTATCTATAAGAATGAATACAACAAAAATAATGAAAATTTCATTGTACAACTTATTGCCAAGTATAATTGACACAGCGCCAAAAACTGACATGCTTTTATCATCATAACAATAATCGCCGACAAGGCGCATAATTATATTGTAATTTATGCTCAAGGCGAAAAATACAATAAAAGCGTTGAAAAAAAGAAAACTTAAAATTACTCGTATTGCAATTTTAAATGCTCGTAAAATATTTCAAACACCCAAACGTGACCGACTGCTAATTAATTGCTTATAATTGTTTGTGTATGAATAAAATGAACACCAACAATATTATTGATTGCCATAAATGTGCTCAATTATGGCCAAATTAAGCCATACTCACCTTATAACTATGCAAATTGGCAAAAGTGCAAAGAGTGTACCGCATAATAATATTAGGCGTGAACTTCAAATTTGCAGTCTTATGATTTACTCAAATCTGAATGGGACGCCATTTACCTAGGATTTAAGACCTGTTACCATGGTATACATTTTTATTATTCTATGTTTAGGTCGCTTCGGTTAAAGCCAACCGGAAATTAAGACTTTTTTTTATACCCACCTACCCAAAGGGTAGAAGGGTATTATGGCTTTGTGCCGACCGAAAATGTATGTAACAGGCAGAAGGAAGCATCTCCGACCCCATAAAGTATATATATTCTTGATCACCGTCAACAGCCGAGACGATATAGCCATGTCCGTCTGTCTGTCCGTATGAACACCTAGATCTCAGAGACTATAAGAGATAGACCAACCAAATTTTCGGGACAGTGTGTCTTATTGTTGCACGCAGATCAAGTTTGATTTTGATTTTGCCCACGCCGTCTCCCGCCCCCGTAAATTGAATGAAGCCGAATTGCAGGCGTCATTTTTAACCTAGAACGTTTAATTTTGGTACGCACAATACTAATCATCATATTAATGATCTCTAAAAATTTGTTTACAATCGGATCAAAAACACAGAAGTTATTAAGAAATTACTTTCATAAGGCGTTACCACGTGCAGCTGCTTCTAGTTAGTTGCTATGACACTCCGTGACATAATAATGGTGTCCAATAAACCAATTAAAGTGCCGCCAAGTTAATAATTTCGAACAAAGAAAATGTTGATATATTTTGGTATTTTTAGTATATTTTTTAAAAGTATTTTTTCAGTATATTTTTGAAAAATATATTTCGATGGTAAAATTAGGTGGCGGGTATCTCACGGTCGAGCACACTCGTCAGTAGCTTTCATACTTGTTTTTTGGTTTATGCAGGTGTTAAGTACGTGTTAAAGTCAGCTAATAATAGTTATGAATTACTCATTTTAAATCTAAAATCCCTTAAATAAATCAATATCCTGTTTAAATATACGTACTCAATATATAGTCCGAAAAAAAGGATTAAATTTTGCACAAAACCAGACTTTATGTTGAAATCTCGATTTTACCGCCGGAAAAATGCAAGTGGCTCTTGACACTGGATGAGCCGATGGACTTGCATACAGAAAACATATTTATACACTATTAGTGTTTAATATAAATATAAGTTTAAAGAGAAGCGTTTGCTAATGATGCAAAACTGAAGCCTCGATCCAAGTGTAAAGCTCCATTGCACTAATGTTTGAATTTAAATTGGTCTGTAATATGCCACGGGAGACCAAGCAGCACAGCCCCCAGCTCCAACTCCAACCTCATCAGAAGCGGCACAACTCAAGAGGACGGCGACAAAGGCGGCACATTAATGGTTGCGCTGTGGTTAGTTCGAGTCTGTGTCTGATTACCGCACGACTCGAGGAGAAAGCAATTAGGGAGCTGCTCTAGCTACGTACATATGTATGTACATGTACTAGCAAAGAGATAGGCAGGTGTGTAGCTGTGTGTTTAGCTCCAAGAACAACCCCAATACCAACAGAAGACAGACAAGTGCAACCGGTTTGGCAGCAATTAAGATTCAGCCAATCAGAGACGCTCAAGAAACCAACACTCGCACGCCATATTGGCCATTAACGAGGCGGAGCTAGCTCTCGCTCTCTTTCGCTCTCACTCGCGCTCTCTCTCGCCTTGTCTTGCCGTGTGTGTTTGTGTGTGCCATGGTGGTTGTTTCACGTCTGGCAGCCGTTGGGTGCAATTCGTTGGTCGTTGGCTGTCGCAGTACGTGTCGTGTTGTGTCTGCTTTGGGTTTCATTTGCGCGCAGATCTTTGAACGGTTCACTGCGTCAACGTGTCGCGCCTTGTTTAAACCGAAGCGAGTAGCTGAATTGGTGTCTCAATCATGCAAAACGAGCACATGGCGTTGCTGCCGCCGGCGGAAAACAGCACCAAATTGGTCAGCAAACCATTTCCTAAGCCCTTCTCCATTGAGAGTCTAATTGCCAATCAAACACCAGCCGTTGTTCCGGAACAACCGGAACTGGAGCGTGAACAAGATCGAGATCGAGAGCGGGAACGAGATAGAGATCGGGATTGTGATCGGGAGCTTAATGCACGTGCCATTGTGGCCAGCTCAGCGCTGGGCCTCACACAATTTCCCCTTTATAATCCCTGGCTGCACGGCTACTTTGCCCAGAACCATGAACGGCTCTCGCATTTAATTGCCGGCGGATGTTACATGGGTCCGCCATTTGCCGGCAAGGAGCCGCAAGCACAGATCGGACCACCGCCGTCCCAACCGCCACATGCCTTGGATAACCTAAGCCTAAGTCCGTCAAAGCACAACGATGCCGAGCTGGCGCATCGCCTGCCATTGCCGCATCCGCTGGACACCCGTTTCCTGCCATTCAATGCCGCCGCTGCGGCTGCAAACACGCCATCGGATCTGAGCTATCGCCGCCTTGCGGAGCTCATGAACCAGGATTATGTACACAATCTAAGCATGCATTCGCGTCTCCAACACATGGTCACAACGCGCGCTCAGGACGGGAATCAGCATCAGGCTCTGGCTCTGGTTCCATCTCAACAGATATCGCCTCCACAGTCATCGCCCTCGAAATCGCACAGTCCCATTGAGCCGGCGGTGGATGTGGGCATGGATGAGGACTACGAGTGCAGCGGTGATTCATGCAGCGACATCAGCCTCACCATGTCCCCCCGAAACTACACAGCGGAGTTGGACAAGAGCCGTAATGGAGGTAGGTAGACACACTCAAGGGAGTAATGAGGTGGTTAACTTGTTAAATAATCGATTACCTCGACTGAAGGCAAAGAATATTGAAGCCTTCTAATTTTCCATTCATAGGCAATTGATTCTATTAATTATAGACACTAATTAGGTTTAACCTTAACTGTGTTAAAAGTTATATAGAGAAGTTTCACCTTACAACTATAAAAGGGGAGAATTTATAATTAAGAATAATTTATATTGGGAGAAATTAGAAACAAATCAATCAATATCAATACTAACTACAAGTTCTAAGTCCATCAAATGATGTAAAGAACATGTATCAGAAAGAAACTGATATATTTAATGTAATGTGTAAATTCTTTCAATGATAGATATTATTTTCGAAATTTTCCATTTAATTCTTATATCTGCTTGTAGAAAATATTAACTCTAGATTGAAGAGAAGACATAAATATAATTTATAAAACAAATAAGATATTTAATTGTTTATATAAACTCTCTCTATGAAAGCTCGATTTGCATTCTTTTGTTAATATATATTCTCATTTTATGGAAAAGCAATTAGAAATTTTTGGGAGAGAAAAAAGTACCTAAATATAGGGCCAAATTAAAGTACTTACTATTATGTTTCCAACACTCAAGTATCAGTCCATTTGACCAATGCGTATTCAGATGCGGATCCTTGAGCTCTCCTCGCTAAAGTGCTTCTGTCATGGTAATTAAAATGACGCTGGCAAGTCATAGATGAAATTAGCATAAAACGCATTAAGACCCAATGTTTGATGTCAATCAAAGCTACCAAGTTCTCAACTCTTGCTCAATAGAAAAACATAATGAGAAGAAGAGTAGGAAAATGTGTGTGTGAGAGAGAGAAAGAGAAGCTTAAATGACAACAAAATATGAGCTGACATTTTGACAAACGTAACGATTAAGTTATTGAAATGAAAAGCGAAACGGAGAGAACTTTTAACAAACCGCATTGAAATGGGACCTCAGCATGTCCTCATGGTCTGCATAGCATTCATGGCTCCAGAAATGGGTCTCCAGCTCCTTTTGAAATCAATTCCACAACTGAAAATGCGAAACGAATTTTCAACAAATGTATTCATAACTGAAATTCTTGATGTTGTTGAGGTTGTTGTTGATGGGGTGTGCAAAATGATGCGATCTACCCCCGCCGCCCGGGCATTTAGCCAGGGCAGTGCGGGCAGGGGGTGTTAATAAACCGAAGCCAGACGATGATGAGGACACAAATAAATCAGTGACAGCGATAGCCAAAGGCACATCTGAAGCGTGTAAGTGTTAAAAAGCGCTTAAGCGTTACCCAAAATAATCAGACATAGCAAGGCGAGGGGGATGAACATGATGTCCTCACCCTTATGCTCAATCTCAGCCTCTTTTGGTCTTTTGGGAACATTTAACATTCACACTCAAGTTGGGTCATCATGAACCACAGACGCGTATTAAGTTTCAAGTGATGTCTTGTTGCCGGGAATGGGGCGTAGCTGGGCCAAGTCAAGTGTGACGGCCATTTGGACACATGTATCCAGTTATAAATAAATATGTTTGCCACAACTTATGACACAGCCCATTTGTGCCAGAAGCACAAGTTGTGGCTCGCAACTCGTTAGGAACACAGGATGTACGGCAACTTAATTATACTTCATTTGATAAACAATAAACATTGCCCAATCCTTGACTCATCTTGCAGCTTATACCAACTCCGACAGCGAGGATTGCAGCGACGATGAAGGTGGCCATTCACGGCATGAGGCCGGCGGCAAAGAGTCTCAAGGTGGCGGCAGCAGCAGCTCCAAGTCGCGTCGGCGCCGCACGGCATTCACATCGGAGCAACTGCTTGAGCTGGAGCGCGAGTTTCATGCCAAAAAGTATCTTAGTCTTACAGAGCGCAGTCAAATAGCCACAAGTCTGAAACTGAGTGAAGTGCAGGTGAATCCGTTGGTCCCATCAAGTGCCTTAATATCCAACTAATCTTCCTGCCGTCTTTTGGTTTAGGTCAAAATCTGGTTTCAAAATCGCCGGGCCAAATGGAAACGTGTTAAGGCCGGACTCACGTCGCATGGTCTGGGGAGGAATGGCAATGCGACTGGCACGAAAATTGTGGTGCCCATACCAGTGCATGTGAATCGGTTTGCGGTACGCTCGCAGCACCAGCAGCTGGAGAAAATGTGCCTCAGCGGGCCCAAACCGGATCTGCGCAAGAAACTATCAACGGAAGCGATTAGCGGTTTCGAGAAGTTCAATGCTAGTGCTAGCAGTGCTGCTTCAGCCGTGGGTGTCGGTGTGGGTGTGGGCGTGGCCATGGGTGTGGGTATGCCGCCAATCGGAGCATTGGCACCCAGTCCCGCCGCCTCAATCGCCATGGCGCGCAGTATTTATTAAGCTCGAGGAGGAATTGATGTTTTTATCTGAGTTATCTTTGTATATAAGCAATCCCCACTCCCTCAAAAATACCCCTCGCACACACACACAAACACACTCAATTTGGCTTAAGCGTAGCAAACAGAGTTTTGTAAATAAACAAAATTAAATTCAATTGCGTCAAACATGCAGTTTAATCCACAGTTCAAACAGCAGCTTAAATACTATCTATTATTTATAGGTACATACATAGCTAACCACGACTATAAATTCCATGCTGACTGTAAACGCCAAAATCAGCTCTTATTGCCCATTTATTGTGGGCCACTCGAGGGGCACACAAATTTTTGTGTCAATTGGAACAATTAAACTGCCAATTTGTGCGATTTAACACGCAGGCCCTGGAGGCAAATGTCGTACCAGGGACGATGCTCGAGCAGTGTGACCAATTTTTGTAATTTAACGCACCAAATTGTACCAAATACTCGAAAGGGGGCGCCGTGAGAGAGTCACTGTGAGTCGGAGTCTGGGCACATCAACAACATCAGCTAGCAATCACTCCAGGTGTCTCACGTGTCACGCCTCTTGACGTGGACTGGGCGCACACATGGCAAGTTATTAAAGGACTCTGCTGCTCAGCCCCTTTCACATTTCCCCCTATGATGGTTTGTGTGTGAATTGTTAATTGCATTAGCGACTTATTGGCTACGACAATTGACTTTTTGTTTGCAGAAAAAAAAAACTAATTGTGTGTGTGTTTGCGAACGAAACCACCCTATGACTGCCGCCTGGCAGAAGGAGCAGCCTCACCCTTGCTATCCTGCTGTCCTCAGCTCGTTTCGTTTGCAGTTTTATGTTGAGACACGCCTCCAAGCATGAGTTTTTATTATTGTAACACTTTGCAGGCAATTTGCTGCCGGCTGCCTGCCGTTGCTCTTTTCATTCTGCTTTGTATTTGAATCAGAATTGCGGCAAGCGAACAAAGTGCCACTGGATGTTGGGATGCTGATGTTTATGTTGCCTGTTTCCAAAAGGCCAAATTTTGTTAGGGTACGGTGACTACGAAATACACTATCAATCAAATTAAAAAGGAATTTAAAAATTGAACAACAAAAGTGCTTGACATTATGACGATATCATATTGATTAGTAATTGATTACTTACGATTAAACCTCAATTTATTATACATATTTAAAATTAAAATACAAAACTATAATAGGTCATTTGTTAGATTTTATAAAATAGTCTTGATCCACCCAGCTAGAGGTAACTCTTAAATAAAATTAAAAATACACATTTTATTGACCTTCTGTTTATATGTAGTGCATTCGCAATTCGTTGCTGTCTGACTGCAGCATGGAACACTGAGCCTCATTCGCATAGGTGTGGCCCATCTTTGGCTTTGTTGTAAATTATATTGCCATTAATTATGCGCGGATTTGTGTATGTCACGTTAAGCTGTTAAACAACCATAATGGAAGACGTTAAAAATCACTTTAAAATCATTAAAAGTTTGAGGGCAAAAAAAACTAACCGGAAGGATAATTTCCTTGTGGATTACAGATGTTAAGCTGAGGTTTCTGAAAATGGTGAATATATTTTCAATTATCATCACTGTAAACTACCTCGAAATGTGCTTAGACCCGCAGCTTGGTGTAGACAAAAATCAGGGACTGCAAAAGTTTTGCACTCGCGGCAAACAGGAAATCTGTTAGCATAGTCCAGGCAAGTCGACAAAAAGGGGGTCATAGCTGAATGCAAGAGCTCATAAATCAAATGGGTAATGCTCGCTGTCATAATTTGTCATGAGGCGTGGCCACGCCCTCCATTTGCCAGCAGTTTCTTTAGTAATATGTTGAATTGGTTGGACCCAGACTTAAAAGCGACACATGTGACAAGTAAGTTCTAAAACTCAAAGAGAAATTGTTGCAAGTTTGTTGTTTGCCCGAGCTTGATATTCAATATCAAAGAGTTCCAGGCCGACTCATTATCCGATGCACTTGTCAGTAAAATCATTGCACTGCGGCATGCCAAATGAAGAGGTGATCGAGGAGGAGTTGAAGTAGCCTGACCATTGGGCACAAACAGACAATCAGCAGAAATCGCAAACCTATGTAAGTCGGCTTGTAAATGTTGGGTCCGCCCTGGCAATCGCTGTCCACTTTTGTTCATATTGTGGCATGCGATCTGTCAATTGACAGACAGTAGCGATTCGCCCTCCCCGCTGCCTGCTCGTTTTGCTTCCCTTCTCATCACTGCCGTCGATCGAAGCACCCAAGGCTCGTTGCTCGCTGCTCGCTGCTTGGGTCTGTCACGGTTGCCGTTGAAATTCTGTTGAAAACCGAAAAATGCACTCACGCACCTGAATCCCTAATCAGACGACAATCCATGTCCAGTGCTCAATCGCAGTCGCAGTCTCAGTCCCAGTCCCAGTCCACCACGACTCTCAATCAGAGCCACAGACAGGCGGCAATGCATTTTTTATCTTTTTGTTCTTTTTTGTATGTGCTTGCTTCTGTCTTGTGAATTAATTAATTACATTTTTATGATTTTATTAATTTCCAAACAAATATGAGTACTCTGTCTGTCCGCTTGTCGCTTGTCTGCTGCTGCGACTCCAGCCTGGCTCCGGTCTCGTCTTCTCTCCCATTCTCCCCGTTTTCGTCCATCCATCCGTATTCCAATTCCCATGGCTTATGGGCACGTACGACGAGCTCGTAATAATAATGAATGTAAATTGCCTCAATGAACGATTTAATGTCTTAATACATTATTTACAATGCATTTTCATTATTGTTTGGCTGCCGCCGATGCACTTATACTCTGCCACGCCTCCACCCACACAGTACGCCCACTTCAAGTGACCAAACGGACAGTTGACAGTTTCACAAACAATTTGAATATAATTATTAACTATGGGCGCGCATTTGTTGTTGTCATTTTACAACAAGAACAGAAAGTGCCGACTGCATGTGCCCAGCTTAATAATGAATCATAAAAAATTAAACTATTAGAAAAGAATTTTTGAAACTTGAGAAAATATTTGAATAACTTGCATTTCACAGCTGGGCGGCTGCACATTTGATTCAGTTCGCTTTTCGGCCATAGTCACGAAGGAAGACATTTATCAAAATTTGTCAGCTATTTCGTGCAAGCTAATTAAATATAAATATTTTTATTTTCTGTGCTTGGGCAATTAAATTATTATAATTCATGGTTGATATTTTGATAATGGTTTTCTCTTTGTCTTTGAACTAAATACCGACAGCACTTGGGAGCTATATTCTGACAACTGATTTTTAGTCTTTTGGAAAAGCTGGTGTCACGAGAGCTATGCAGCTCGATAGATTTCGTCAAGTCCCTGGGGAAAAAATGTATAAGTTGGTAAAGACGTATTTGCTTAACTAAGTTAAGCAAACGATTTTGTAAGATTTTTTATATTATTTGTTTTAATTGAATCTTTTTTTCTGTACTGTATAAGTTGACATTAGTTAAACCTCACTCTTAAAAAGTGTGGAGAACACTGCAGAAATTCAATAGTTCTTTTAAGTGTGGTTCCTCTTTAAATTCCTAAGCTGTAAAACCACTTCCTTCTTCCTTCATTTCATTTTATTTTTTTGTGCACTCGATCAGCTGCCGCAATCCTCCATCTAATCTCCCACAAAAGTGTCTTTCATTTTGCATAATTTGGCATGTCCACAATTTATTACTGAGCAGAGTTATCCAAAATCGCTTCCGTCGCTGGCCTACCACAGTCAGAGGAGTAGGTCATGATCATGACCGCATAATAAAGTAAATCTGGTCGTGTGCACGTACTCCCCGTTCCCGTTCAGCTCTAAATCGTTGGGTTTGCTTTGAGCGCTGTGTGTGGCCTCTGGCCTGCTATGCCGTGCTCGGCGAGAGATCGTTTAGGATGAGTTACGAGGCCAAACGTTGAATTTACGTGTTCACTGAAATTTTTATAGACTGTGTTGTGTTTGTGGCCAAAAGGACACGTGCAGATGTCAGATAATTGATAAAACAGCTTAGATAAGATGCGAGTTGTTGCTAAGTAATTGATATTCCTGTCGATAGGCTGCCTACCCGGCTACCCGGCTACCCGCTGTGCACTGGTCGCAAAAGCAATCAGCATGAGGATGTGGCGACTAAAAAACCGACGGACAATTTATGCTACTGCTTGCGGAACTGGCAACACCCCCCCACAGCAAGAAATTCCGAGTGTGAGGGAGACAGTAGAAGATACACTTTGGTATGTACATACATATATGGTGAGATGGCAAAAAATAAAACTAGCAAAAATTTCAACGTAATAAAAAAAGGTTGTTTGCAGCACAAAAAGCGCATCATTGTCATCTCCCGGAGCAGTCTTCATTGTAACGCCCACCGACCAATGCACACACATACAGCTGGCCCATGTCTGTGTCTGTCTGGACGCGCTCTAGTTCCGCCCACAGGCTTCCGGTCACATAAGTGCCAACTCTCTGGAAGTCTTCGATTTTTTGTTGTTATCATTTCCAAGCTGTCGTCGCTGGCTGCCAACCGCTAAATGTACCGAAATGTGACGGAATGGGTGGCGCATGTCCATAATTACAAAACCACCCACTGAGCGTCACCGCCACTGGCCCCCTCAGGCAGTAAAAAAGTGATGACGTAGTTTGTGCCACAACTGAATTGTTTGGCAACGCCCACCGCACAGCGGGCGATCAAATTTTGCGGTAATCATTGCCACGTAACGTTGTTAAGTGTTGCCGGCGGCGGCTGGACTGGAGCTGGACCAGCCAACAGAGTCATAAAAAACGCAAACAAACCAACAAAACAAAGTATCATTCGCACGGTAATAAACTATGATAAGTTAATTTTTGAATCTCAACAGCACATGCCATAGCATGAAGCTTTTGTAAGGGAGAGTGAATCTATCGATAACACGCTGTGAATTTTCACAGTTTCCAATAGATGGCGCAAAAATGTATGTCAAAGATTGTATTTGTTTTTGCGCGCGTAATTATCTGCGGCAATTTGCTTGAGATATTTTACAGTAAGGGCATCATTTTGGTTAACCAGCTTGAGCAGTGCCCCATCCTTGAGCTGCAGCAACTCATGCGGCGGTCCAAACTCAATAATCTGTCCAGCATCCATTACCAGGACACTGTCATTGTCCATCACCGTGTGAAGACGGTGGGCAATTGTAAGCACCGTGCATTGGGCAAATTTGGTTTGTATTGTCTCCTGTATGAGTTTGTCGGTGCTGCAACCAAACAGTTAAAATGTAAAGTTAATGGTTACTTACAGTTGATGATAAGACAACTTACTCGGCATCCACATTGGCAGTAGCCTCGTCCATTATGAGTATTCGATTGTTGCGGAGAATGGCACGTGCCAAGCAAACCAATTGCCTTTGGCCCATGCTGAAGTTGGAGCCGCCCTCTTGCATATGACAGGAGAGTCCGCCCTCCAAGCTAGCCACATATTCCTTTAGTTTCACATCTTGCAACGCACCCCACAAAGCCTCGTCACTCTTTTCGCTGAATGGATCGAGATTGAAACGCAGTGTACCAGAGAACAGCACGGATTCTTGTGGAATGATTGAAATGCGACTACGCAGATCATGCAAACCCAGCTGTCCAATGTCCTGGCCATCGATTTCGATGAGTCCCTCGTTGATAGCCAGCCGAAACATTGCTTGTATAATGGAAGACTTGCCAGCTCCCGTTCGACCCACAATGCCAATCTTCTCCATAGGCTGAGTCTCAAAGTTCAAGCCCTTCAAAATCTCGGTGCCGCCTGGAGAGTAGCGCATGTGCAGATCGCTTAAACGCAGATGCCCTGCTTGTGGCCATTCAGTGGGAAGATTCAATTGCTTTGGCGTCTCCAGTGGAGGCTCCGAGGGTGTCTTTGCATACTCCAAGATGCGCTCTACGCTGGTCATTTTGTTCTCCAACTCGGCAGTTTGTCGCATGCCCCATTGACACATGAGAACCAGTGTCATCGACTGTGTGATGGCCAGACCCACATCACCGCTATAGAAGGTCTGGTGGATCACCAGGAAGCTGAATGTTACGGCAAATATATAAACCACACAAATGAGATCGGTCCAGAAGGAGAACGCTCGGTTGGCGCTTGTGTAGAGAAACAAGGCGGAAGAGTTAATGTTCTGGTGGCCATGAAAAGTGTGCTCCAGTTGTGGCATGGCATCCAGAGCGCGTATTGTGGTCAATCCTTGGAATGTCTGATTAGCATGCGAATAAACTGGACTGCGAGCTGCCAATTAGTAGAGCAAAATGTAAGTGGGATTAAGATAAAAGGTCTTCTTTAACTTACTTAAACTTTCAATGCGTTTCAGGCTGCGACTAGCGCCGATGTAGAATGCACGACAAAGGTACATTAGGAGCGCCATAATGGCAGCCGGAATGAGCAGCCAATAGTTGGCAATGGCCACAATGATCAGCACTGCTATTACATCCACAAAGAACTGCAATGAACAAAGTAATCAAGTTAATGGTGTTCGACTTAATAATCTTTTGACTTTTACTCACCTGCAGTGAGTCCATCATGGCCTGTGGCAATGCTACATCCACGTTCTCAATGTCGCTGGAGAAGCGATTTAGCACACGACCCGAGGGATTCGTGTTAAAGAAGAACATGCGAGCACGTATAATGCCAGCAAAGAGCAGATTATGCAATCGCAACGAAATGCGCAGGCACAACAGAAAGAAGCCAAAAGTGCGCAGCAAATATAGTGCCAGGGTGCACAGCAGCAGCGAAGAGTACCAGGTGACCATGTTGGCACGTATCGCCTCGAATTCCTCGACGGTATCGTAGTTGCGATTCTCCTCCAAGGTGGCCCAACGCGAGATGAATATGTCCATGAAAGCCTGACAAGCGCGGGCCAGCACAAAGAGCACAAGCACAAAGCACACCAAGGTGGGTGCGCCCAGTGCTTTGAAGTAAGCCTTGTAGGTGTCATAACTAACTGCACCTTGTCCTTGCCCCTCCGCAAAGGCATTCTCATTCGATTGCTCCTCGCTCGCTGAGGTGGCAGTGTCCTGGAACTGTTTGGAGTTACGATCCACTTGACTGAGCACGCGTTTCACCAGCTGCTTGTCCGCCTCAATGGCCTCCAAGTCTGGCGCCGCATGCTTCTCGATTACATCCCGTAGCTGAGCATAGGTGCCCTGATGTGTAATGCAACCAGACTCGAGCAGCAGCAAGTGATCCACATGCTGTAGCAGCTGTACATGGTGAGTGACCAATATGCGCAATTTGTCACCGAGAAATCGATTAAAGCACTTATCCATCAATAGTTTCCCCACTCGGGAATCCACTGCAGCAAGTGGATCATCAAACAAGTAGATATCCGCCTTGCGATACACGGCACGCGCTAGACTAATCCTGGCTTTCTGGCCGCCGCTCAAGCTTATGCCACGTTCGCCCACAACAGTGGCGTCTCCTTGGGGCAGCATGGATAGATCACAGTCCAGCTGGCAAGCATGCACCACAGCCCGATAGCGCTGCTCATCGTAGGGCTCCACAAAGAGAATGTTGTCCCGTATGCTGGCCTGAAAGATCCAAGGCTCTTGCGGCGCATAGCTCAGCTTGCCATGCAACTCCACGCGTCCCTGCATCAACTCCACCTCACCCAGTATCACATTCAGCAGAGTACTTTTGCCAGATCCAACGTTGCCCACAATGCCCACCATTTGCGTCGATTGCAGCTCAAAGCTGACATCTTTCACATGCGGACGACGTTGATGCAACGTGCTGGGTTTATCCCAGCTGGAGCTAACATTGCTAAAGACCAATCCTGCTGTGCTACTCTCCAAGCAGTGCACACGTCCTGCAATTTGCGGTTTTTCCAATTGAAATGTGGGATTATCGTGGCAGCTGGCACATTCTTTTCCGGTGGGAGTTTCAATTTGTTGCAGAAAATCCACAACACGTCTAGCGCTGACCACAGTTTGGGCCCAAGTGGTGATGGCCATTGGCCAAAAGTGAAGAAGTGAATCATTCAAAAGGCTGTAGTACGAGGAGAGTATAAACACCTTTTGAGCAGTGACCACATCCCCGGTATACACATAGGCGATGAGACTGAGGAAGAGCGAGATTTTCGAGATCATATTGGTGCACTGCAGCGCCGCATAGATGCTCACGGAGCCACGTATGGCCCTCACTTCGCTCTGGCGTACAGCGGCTATCAACTTGGCAAAGGATTGCTCCCAGGCATACATCTTGATCACCTGTATGGCACCAATGATCTCGTTCATCAGCTTGACGCGCTGATCCCGATGCTCAGCAGATGTTGTACGAAACTGAGTCGCTGCCTTGGCTGCCCAGGCCTGCAGTGGAATCAGCAGCACAATGAATGCAATGCCTATGAGAGCCGACCATCCAATCTGAGTATACATAATGTATCCAAAGATGCACGCCTCCACGGGTCCTTTCCACAAATCGTGAAAGAAGTAAAATGTCAGATCGAATTGCGGCAGATCAATAGACATTACAGATATGGCCAGAGCTCCCAGTCCTTCGCCGGCATTAACTGCTGCCCGCAGGCACTTCCGGTAGATCAGCCCGGCGCAGGCCAGACGGATTCGTGTGCCCACAGCGAACACGTAAAACATGAATGGATGAAACACCAAGGAGTTGACCAGCGAGCACAGCACTATACCCATGGCATAATAATAGGCGCTTTCTTTCGTTATGGTAGTCTGCCCCTCCGCAAAGTACGAAATCAAACCACCCAACAAGAGGGGCTGAAAGGCACTGTGGAGGGAGATTGATGAGCATCAAGTGGAAAATGATCATCAATACTACTCACTGTATGGCAATTTCCAGCGCGGAGTAAAGTACACAGATGGGCACAAACTGGCAGCCATAAAAGGTGAATATTAGATGCAGCAAGCTAGGTCGCTTGCGCTGAGATTCGCGTGTCCAAGGTTGCTGCAAATCCTCCGTCAGCTTTTCGCTATCGAAGCTGGGCAGGTGAGTATACAGCTCATTTTCAGATAACTCTTCACGACGTCCTTTGCGGAACACATGACGCATCCAACTAAAAACAGATAGAACAAATGGTCATTCGAGCAGACGTATCTTATCGCAGGAGTTTTAGATTGACGTATCCAATATGGTCTGGAGCAACGTGCCGATTTTCAGGAAGTCGAAGCACTTATCACTTATGACAAGTACCCTAATCTAGCTGACCACTTTATCTAGACAACCAGACGCCGCATAGCTTAAATGGGCTTTAATAATCAATCGATATGGCAGTTGAAACTCACACAAAAAACCACTTTGATAAAATGTTTGCCTCCAGAAAGGGATTCGTTTCGCGTTTTATACTTGTATTCAAATGGGTATTCATTGCTCCATTCGCAAACTTTTACTGCCTTCGTTGGCTGATAATTTCAGAATGAATCGCACAGTTCCATGTATGTTTCTTTTAAACAATTGCTTTTGGCTTGAAGTACTCATATATTAGCCAGCAGGTCCGTCATAGTTTCATTTTGCACTTGGCACCTGCCAATAAACGACTGATTAAAATGGCGATCAATTGGCTAATGGAGGTGCGCACAATTTGTTGGCTAATACGTAATCATTAAGTCCAACAAACTAAAAATTCTCTGTCATTTCTTACAGATTGCATTTCAGTTTGTAGTGGGCTAAGCGCACTCAGTAAATCTTTACGATATCTGGGTATATAACCAATTATGAGTCTTTGTCTGCTGCTTAGGCTGATGCTTAGATAGCATATTTTCATCTTCAAGGGCAACGTCCGAGACAGTTCGAGGTTGTAGAAATCTTATCTTAATATTTTTGAATGTATTACGTCTAGCTGTCGTCACTGATAAGTAACTTTAAACTATTTCTGCACAATCAATAATAAGACTCAATTGTTTTGACAATCATTAAGCTCTAATAACATTTAAAATATATACTTGAAACAGGCACAGCCAGTGAAAAGGCAATAAATACAATCAAGCATTGGAATGCAATAAAAGGATAAATAAATAGACAAATACACACGTAAAATAACGATATTGCGTTTAGCTTATGATAAATAGTTTCTAAGGCAAATTGTGCAGGTCATGTAACAAGTAAAGCTCGTTTGTGCGATCATATGCTGAACGCATATGTTTTAACATATTCGGCAGCAGTTCCATAGCACGCGTCGCATCCACATTATTGCAGACCCGCTTGAGTAAATCACCACGCGTGGGAATAGTGAACATTGCTACTTGGGCACCCTTCCTTATGAGAAACGGATGATGCTTGGCCAGTGTATCGCTGTAGGCGGACTTGCAGACATGGTGCGCTTTTTCATCGTCTGCCACGTTTTGAAGGCGATTCAGAAACTCGTATACAAACTCTGCAATGACAAAAGTGTGAGATAACAACAACCATCTTATCTGAGCAATATTGCAACCAACCCAAACCGCGATGTAGACGCAATAAGGTACGACTACCTGACACGTAGCCCTTTTGTTGAAGTAAGCTTTCATCTTTTTCATATAACAACATCGTTTTGATGGTATCAAAGTGCTTCAGCTCCTCGACATCTGTTTTTCGAAATTCGTAAAGTATATCCAATTTGTTGCGCACGTCGCTGCTGACAAAGGTGAATACGCTCCCCATCAACAAGAAGAACCTAACAAAACATGGGTAAATTTATTTTTCATATTGCAAATCTATAGGTGGTGGGCTCACTTACTTCATGATTTCCTCATATGCTTCCAGATAGTCGTCCATGCCAACATCGTCTTCAACAAGCAAACTTCTTTCAAATATTTGTGCTACTTTTTCAATATCAAAGCAATCTTCTGAACCCACGGAATCGCTGGTGTTTGACATTGTTTCACTTTTGGTAAGCTGGGTGTCTATTTTTGTCAATAAAAGAATATATTTGGTCCAATAATTGCGAGTGCAGGTAATAATCGTTTGACGAATTCTATCGATACTTCAATTTGTTTGAATGGGCGATAGTTTGGATATCGAAAATTGGGAAATAGTTGTATCGATAGCCAACAAGCAAGCAATAAATACATTTTAAAAGAGCAAAATGGAATTGGAAATTGTACCTAAGATGCTATTATCCAAAGAACAACTTGAAATAATACTGAATAAGATTCCCGTAGCTTACGTTGAGCCAACAAATCCACATTTAGCCACAATTCGACCACCTTTTCAGAAACTTGGTGTTCTGGTGGATTTGGATGAGATTATAGATGCTGCCGAAGTAAAAGACGAACAAAAGAACATTGGAAAAATCAAAGTGAATGCAAAAACGTCACATTCACAGTCCTACAGCTGCATTCAATGCCGACGACAATTGCCCACGGCACACCTGTTAGATCTTCACATCGCGGAGCAGCATGATTTGTATTTTGCAGCGAGCGTGGAGCGCAATGACAAGCCAATGTATGCTTGTTACATCGAAGAGTGCTCTATCAAGTTTAAAGGCCCTAAAGAACGCAAGGATCATTGCATTTCTGTGCACAAATTCCCGACTAACTACCGCTTTGACCAAGCAAAGGTTCCGAAGGACAAGAGTCACGTGAAGAAGGTACACGATGACTCAATGGATGTAGATAGTGTGTCGTCATCCAACGCCACTCAGTTACCTTACATAAAGGCTTTCAGTTTTGGGCATCCTACACAGCGCACCTTCAACACTCGCAAGATAGCTGCACCTGGTAAGGCATTGCAAGATGTACAGGCAATGAAAGACGCGCTTGAGGAGATGAACTAAATTTATACCATTTAATTACGTTTAGTCGAATGCCATTGTATATAATATTTGAATTAATTAATTTGTGGAAACCTTAAAGATCATTTGGTTTTTATGCTGGATCTAAAAAAAATAAAGTACAGGTTAAATTGTTAATAAGGGGTTGAGTTTACTGTGTACTCACTTGCCGGTGTTGGCATTGATGTAGTGATATGCAACGACAAGCAGGAACAGAAAAACACCCAACACGTTGGAGAAAATTGCCAATTGTACGTCGGTAATCATGTTATTGCCTGAGCTTTAATAAGACAGCAGTAGTTAGAAGTATCTTTTCATGGGCGTTCGTGACACGTCATGCGTTTAGAACCTGTGTTGCACTTTTAGTTTAACACAAAATATATGTTAAATTAAAAATATTGAACATAAGGTGCTATTATATTTAGCAATTGAGTTCACAAAACTTTAATTTGAATGAGAAATTTACCTTTTTTATTTAGAAAAAACAAGCCGGCTTTGTTTAGGTCTGTATTGTCGCCTAAAAGTATCGATAAATAAATAAATATCTAAAAAACGCACTGAAAATCGGTGTTGGAAAGCGTAATTGCCATATAATTATAATGTTAAGTATTTAATAAAACTTTGCTTACATTTCAATAAAATCATATTTTTGGGGTATTTTGGGGAAGAGGACGTCTGAGAAATGCTTTTATTTAAATAAATGAGCTGTATTTTATGATATCATATTCTTTGATAGCCCTGGTATTGTGCTGCCCTGAGTAATACACATTAAACTGTACAGTTTGAAGTTCTAAAGACGATTCCACAAATAATTTATACTTAACGTACATATGTATATCAGATAGGATTACCACGAGAATATGGCAATAAATTAAAATTGGCGAATTCAGTTATATATAAAATTAATATTTATTGTATGAAAGTACAGAATAGTTAAAATATTTTAAACTAGTTAATTGCACACTATATAATTCTATTACAGTTTTAGGAATAAATAAAATATCTGATTTTATTTTACAATTCATATAAATATGTTTATTTATGTTTAAGAACTTAAAAAGAATAATTATATATTGCTTTAAAAATTAATTGATATCTTTTTTTTATTTAATTAAAATAGTATTCTTCAAATATAACTAAACAAACGCATTTAATATAATACTTATTGTCGATTAACTTGACAGTGTTAATCGCATTCTATATAATCTGAAGGTCACTTTAGTGAGTTTATAGTCATCAGTGTTAAGCAATTGCTGTGCGCCAATATTACATACGAGTATATTATTAAATTACGTGTATTTGCTTTCACAATCTAGTAAATAAGTTCTCATGGTGTTAATTGAAATATACAATTAAAATGATACTTAAATAACTAACATAATAATCAGATAATCAACAATTAACCTACAAATAAACGAAAGCTTTGCTTCGTTCAACCGGATATATCAAAAGATCCCTGTTTGCCTTATAAATTATGGAATTTGTGTCCTAAACGATTACTAAAACGGGTATTCAAATTAACAATGGGCTAATTCGTAGTTACAACAACCGTTGATTGTGTTTGGCTCACATCCTGTGAGCTGCGAGGCAAATATGACTTCGTACGGGACTCTCGGGGGAACAAATCGGACACATAATTTGCCTGAAATTAAAGGAAATAAAAAGAAAACTTTTAGTCGAATTGTTAGTTAGAATAAAGATTGCAGATTAGATTTGCCCCTAAAAGTATGGGTTAGTTCTCACTATTTTTTGTGGAGGAGTAGAATTTTGAAATGGCCTATTCTAGTTTAGATAATGAACTTTCAAAAAAACCCGTATTAAGTAATCCTTCCTTTTCTCTATGTTCAATCGAATAAACCTAATGAAGCTGCACATGCAGCCTGCAGAAGGAGATTTGTGTTGCGATATAAAAGTAGCAGTTGCGTGACAGCCACAACTTGACTTGGTCAAAACATGCAACAAAGCGGCAGGAAGGTGTTGAAGGTGAGCCGATTAGTTGCACGAATATGAAATTGTGACTCTAGGCTGCAAAACACTTAAAGAGAAACGCCATGTTGTGTATGTCAATTAATGCAAATATGTTATTTTAATAGCTAAACTTGAGCCGACTTTACAATCTCATGGATGAAGCAGTGATTCTTTGTCTCTCTGTCTCTGATTTTGTTTATGGACCACGTTTAATCACTGGGTCTTGCCATCTTTGATGGGCCAAACGGTTTCAAAGTTGAACCAATTTTTGGGCAAAACGTAGCTCTAAAAAGATGATCAATTGATGTAAATGTGACTTGGCAAAATGGACAAATGGCGAAGGGATTTCGGTTAGAATGGAGTTTTATGCTCACGATGTACTTACCACAACCAAAGCGCAGGTGGCGCCAATTGCTGAGCCGGCCAGCACATCGGACCAGTGATGCTTGTAGTCCGAGACGCGGCTCAGTGCCGTATACCAGGCGATCATAATGAATAGGAACTGCAGAAAGTGGCGCAACAGCTTCCCGGTTTGCCAGGTCATGCGAGACTGCAGATACAGCTGCAAGGTGCAAACAATTGTTCAATATGAGTATTTGAGTGCGAAACAAACAAGAGTTGCAACTGTAAACTATTAAATGGTTAACTTACCGCCACATAGACCATGGTGTAGAACGTGAAACTGGAGTGGCCACTAGGGAACGATAGAGTCATCTCTTTAAGCATGCGCGGCGTGGAGCCAACGCCTCGACACTTGAAGTCCGTTATGTATGTGCCAAAGTTGAGTGGATTGTTGCAGTCAGTGCCATCTGGCATAAGCGGCTGGCACACCTGCAGATCACAGAAAAATAGCAAATACTCTGTTATTGACCCATTCGAAATGTGCACAACATAAGCGGATTTATTATTGGAGCAGGCCGAATGTTGCCCCCTTTCGCACTGTGTGCAACATGTGCTACAAATTTGCAACTGTTGCGACTGCTACGCATTTTATGCTCAATTTTACCGCGCTGTTGCCGAACTTCACTTAACAATAGGGCGGCTCTGTGCTGCTTTCTGGCCGAAGGGGAGTCTTATCCCCATGCCTAATAGGGCCTTCTATTTTATGATGTTGTTGGCAAACAAGGCGGCTAGGGAAAACGCGAGGGTTGCTTAATAAGTTTACTGGTAAAATTATAATTATAATTAAAATATTATAAACATTATTAACATTCTATCGCTTCAATTGCCGTCATTTCTCGAGCACCTCACCCCTAAGTGCAACAGTCAGAACAACTTAAATAACCATAAATATATTAAAATGATCTAAATTGTCTTTGGCAGCGACAATAAACTCGAAATGGCCATAAAGCCCGCCCGACTGCACATGTCAAAGCGGGAATCGGATGCATTTATTAATAGGCCTTGGCTTTGGCTGTGGCTTGCTTTTGCTTGACTTCGTGTGTGTCGCTGTCAGTGTCGCAGTTGTTGTCGTTGTCATTGCAGCCAGTTGCATATGTTGCACATGTTGCATATTAAAATTAATTGGCAATGTCATGTCTAACGGCAAGCTCGACATTTGCTTCACATTTGTCCAGTTTCCTTGTTCTTTTCTTGATTGGTATTCGATTACACAACTGTAACAGCTGCGACTTACCGTCATGAAATGTGGACGCAATCGGCCAATCGAATACTTGGCAATATCCGTGGTCATTTGACTGACAGCGGCTCCAAAGGCAAACACGCCAACCTTCTTATAGCACTCGACCAGCCAATCCGGTATCTGATATCCCTGAAAGATATAACGGCGAGATGTGGCAGCTCCACTGAACTTCGCGTCCCGTGAACGCAGCAACTCCACAATCAGCATCTGTAGAGAGATTTAAAATAATATTGTTATTATTTCACACCTCGAGACAAGTTTATTTTTCTCAAGAACAACATAGTTAACGAGGGAAAGGTATGCAAATGTTTAGAGTTGTCTTGAGCGCAGCATACCCTGTAATTCTTAGAAATTAAGGGCGCAGTTTTATGACCCACATGTTGCTCAGTTAATATGCTGTTGCCACATCTGGTCAGCGGGCCAACCAGTGTATGCCAGATGACTCGTGTCATTGCGTCAGCCAAACAACTGGAGCACATTAAGAGCATTGTTTCAGTTTTTTTTATTATTTCAACAATTTTATCAACAATTTGTGAACTTGAAATGATTGTGCAATGGGGAGTTGCACTACATATGTATACTCGTAGTGTGGGAGATGCCAACTGACAGATGCTTGACATGCTTTTGGCTGGGTGGCCACTTGGGAGCACTGACAACAGCTTCTCCACTCGCCACAGCCCGCAGCTCATCACATCGCAAGCAATTCAATTCAATTGCGTTCAATTCAATCGCATTCAACGCAATTTTACGAGTATTGCCCAAAATGTCGTTTGATTTATGAACTGACACTTACCGTGCCTATGGGAACAACCAGACCTATGAAGTACAGCATCCAGTTCCTCACGGTGGACTCCTTGAAGGGATGCTTCAGTGATTCATCGTCACAGAAGAAGCCACGCTTGTACGAGGATCCCAGCAGATAGAACAATAGTATGGGAAAACCGGCTGAAAGTGGATAAATAAAGTGCAAGATTTTAATAAATGTCATCTAAGAAGAAAATCAGCTTAGCACTCAGCGCTCAAAGAGTTATTGTTATCCCCATTCATCACATTTGTATGAAAAGTAAAAGGTACCTCAAACCAGCAATTATTGTTAATTTCAATATTCTGTAGTTGTAGCAGCAGCGATTTATCAATATTTTATTAGTAGGTCATTGGGACTGGCGTGCAGCATTATGTGGCATTATCAACGATTTCTCCCCTCTAACAAAAAACGAAAAATTGGTATAAATGACACTGTTGACTTACGATATGTCTAAGCTATTGATAAGATTACGCTATGCAGACGGATTGTCATCGGACGTGTGCGGCGTTGAACATAGAGGGTGAGGAGTGACGGAGTTCGAGCGGCCAGAGGGAGGCAGGCACAATAAGCAGGCCTCCAACTATTTTGGGCACAAACAGCTGCACACAACAGAGCGTAGAGTGCACGTAGATAGGGGTAGAGAGGGGATCAGGGGCAACTGAACAAGAAGAAGAGAATTTACTCTACACTCGACTCTCTCAGCGCTGTCTAATTAAGAATGCAGTGCCATTAATAATATCAACTATGCGGCATACAAATTGCGCAGACGCTAGACAAATGGGCATGTGCAAAGAGTATTTTGATTGATTGATTGATCAAATGCTGCAACCGGCTCATCAATCACACAGTTGCAACTGCAAATGGCCATCGAAAGTGTCACTGACACTTGAAATATGTTTGTTTTCCAAACAGACCACGACTTGGGTACAAGTCTCCTCAGAGTGCGTTGACTGCCTATGCAAGTATCTAATTAAAAGTGCATTAAGTTTACTCAGAGCGGTAGTTGCAACCGGCCAGGTCATGGTTCCAGTTACAGTTCGGCTAATTGCCATTGCAATAGCGCATAGTACCTGCGCATAAGATCTGATCCTATGCAGAGCAATGCTCGGTCAACGATGCGTTCGCAATTAGAAAGTCGGAGCCCTTGAAGCATTAGCATGTTATATTTTGAGGGCAGGAACTGAAGGTCTTTGCACTAGATGCTATCATTGAAATGACATGCTGAAAGTATTATTGCAATTTATAACAACTTGGTGGTTTCCCGGAGGTCTTTACTTCCGCGTTTATTATACAAGTACATATTATATTTATTATAGCTACTTGTAACTATAACTATGACCCTGAATACAAGAGCTCACAATTTAAAGTGTCTCAGTGACGCGACGGAGTTCCTACTGCACTTGAGATCTCTACAAAATTGCTTCAGAACGTTGGCTAATAACTTTCACAATAATAAAATGTACATTGAAAAGGGATATCTACAGAGTTGGGCGACATGGGAAATGGGAAAAGCAAATGCGTCTTTTCTCTTCGACAGCAGCTGCAATGGGAAACAGGTTCCTTCGTTTGCCCCAAAGACAGTCTTGACTACTCATATCTGTGCTGGGAAAGTAAGAGCCATTGTTGCAAAGATTAGCGTCATATTACAACAGCAAGTGGTCTTTGTATGCGGGCGGGTAATCCTGCCCAAAACGGTAGCTCGACTCCTATCTATAGCATCTCTCCCTCTATCGATGGCTTTCCTCTGTGGTGGTTGGTTTTATGACTTTTTGTTGCTTCAAAAACTAGAGTATCTATCGGTTATTAAAGAGCCCAGCAACCTAAACTAGTCTGGCAATAAAAAAAGATACTAGATTGGAGCACATAAGCTGCTTTTAACTAGCTGGAACCGAAAAGGAAAACATGAAAATGTAAATTGCGTGCTGGTTTTTTGTTGTTATTTTTATTTAGGGAGACATTAAAACAATGGCATGCGGGTGAGTACGTGTTGTAGGGGTTTCGAAGGGGGTTTGGGGCTGCCCAACGTGGGGCGGAAGTGCTTCATTTAAAGGCAGCGAGAGCCACCGAAAAATGTCGCATTTTGATATCACTGAAATGGGTTTGCGTCCATTTGGTGTCAAGTTCATTTCAATAATACTTAAAGCGATGCCGCGTTGAATTCAAATGGAAAGATGGCCCTCTTCAAATAAACAAATTTGTTTGATAAACAAAGAGGTAAACGCTCTGTCTGAAGGCAGAGGTAAGTACTCCTGAGAAACAAAAGAAAGCCGCTCTTGCCACCGGCCTACGCCACACTCCCAACTACTACACTCGGTATCTGTAAATGTATCTGTATCTCGAGTTGCAACCGCAATCTGTATCTCTTGGATGCTGTCACTGTGGCGCACACTTTTAACTTATTTGTTTGTATTTACAAACACTTTGTGGGCCACACAAACAATGCGAGCGGCTCGTTAGAAACATGCGGGTAGCTTTATCTCATGTCTTTACCTTAGCCGCAGCATGCAACAATGGGTTGCAACTATGCCCAGAGCAAACTAAAATCTGATCTCATAGTTTGCTTTGCAGGGCAACTTGAGTTGCAACTGAGTCTAATTAAAAACAATGACCGTCTGACAGTTAAATTCTAACAGTATTAATTAAACAAGACGGAAGTTAAATTAAAGACAATTAATGCCAAAGATTTGCACTCTCAACCTCTGGCCAAGTGACAGCAGACTTCAGACTCCAGACGAATCATCTACAGTCTGCAGTCTTCAATCTTTAAACTCTGAGTATGAGTGACAGGCTTTAAATTGATTCAGCAAAACAAAGGACACAGCTAACTGGAGCAAGACACATTCCCTTCCTCATCACATCGCACGTTGCAAGCAGGTTTAGAAATCCCAGACTCATTGGGAGGCGACACATTAATTGCAATGTGCAATGCACATGTGCAGCAATACCTGGAATTCCGCCGCAAAGGTGTCTGCCCTCTCGCTGTTGGTGTCACACACAGGTAGAGCCCTGCCCCTGCCCTTGCCCAGCCCCTGCCGCAACGTCTTTGTGTGGGAAGCTACCCTATAAGTCATGACGAGGCTCGACCTGTAGATGACGAACGAGGCATAACCGATATCTCACAATCGGACACAGTCTGAACCAGGTAATTACGCATTGTACGAAATAGTAACGGAAAACAAGAGTGTTGTAAGGGATGGGCGAGAAGATACCCTAGGGAAAATTAAAGTACTTTCTAATGAATATGAGCTGATCCTCAAAAAACTTTCAGCTTAAAAAGAAAACTTTGCACCATCAAATTCCTTATAACAAACGATTAATCTTATTTAATAATTCACATTTTAATACTCCTGTCCAGGCGCTTGAAAAATACACCCTCCACACTATCAGACAGCTTAAGGTATAAAGACGAGAGTCATCAATTGTCTGTGCGCTGCTCTCAGTATGTGTTTGTTGTTGTGGCCTTTTCGGGTGGAAAATAAACAAAAATAATGAAAGATACAATTGGAAAATGACAAGCAAGCAAATGCATTGCATAAATATTTTTATTTATACCCGCCTGCTCATAGGTTAGAAGGGTATGCTAACTTTGTGGCAATCGAAAATGTATGTAAGAAGCAAAAGAAGGCATCTCCGATCCAACATAGTATATACTATATATTCCTAATCAACGGTAACAGTCGAGACCTAGTTTGCAAAGATTATAAGTGCTAGAGCAATTTTTGGTGCAATAATTATAATGACTACCTTAACTAATCTTAGTTTTATTTAGTTACGATCGGACAATAAACACAGAACATATTTAGGAAATACTTTAAAAGGGCGAAATTAGAATTAGCACCTGTTCAGTTGTGATAAATATTGATATATATGTACCTAATGCAGAACGTATTGTACATCGGCATATTTTGTGATGTTTTTAGTTTTTGTTGCATTTAGTAAAAATAGTTGACGGGTATCTAACAGTCGAGCAAAACGCGACAGCAGCTTTCTTACTTGTTCAACTTAGTTCTTGTATATACTTGTCTACAAAATTCAATTCCAACCACACTCACGCACAATAAGTTATTGAAGTGCGTGCACTTTTTTTCTATCTTTTATGAGTTTAATGACTCCTCCAAGTTCTACCAAAACTTCAAGTCGGATTTTTCCAGCTCGTTCTTCGCATTCAATTAACATCAGACACACGTTGAGTTCGGTACGCTTCAGTCTAACCATCACAGGGACCTATCGTTAGGTAGGTGCCAGTGGCACACCCCTCACGTCTTGTTGAAATACTTAAGCAGAGACAGAACTATCTCGGTATATCACTCTATCAGCGACTTGTGTCAGAACTAATTTCCACACAAATTAGTCGGCATGAGACACAACAGAAGTCCATCAGATCGAGCCAAAGAGAATGCCACAACAATTTTAATAGGTGTTCGATCTACTCTTAAAAGGCCTCACAGAAGAATCTGTACAGCCATTTTCTTACAAATTTAAACTAATTGGAATTTATTTGGAAAAAAAGACAATTTGTGTTTTTACATATTTGATTAAGTGTGCAGCTGATAGAAGTTTTGTATTTCCATCGTTGGGGACACTAATTTACGCAGAGAGCACTTATGGATGGGGCAATTTCACTTTCATGGGGGCTAACAAATCGATATAGTATTTTGATACGCCTAATGCAGAGAGCATTATCAGTTTGTCATCAAATATGTAAGACGCATTTACATACACGTATATACATACATATGTAAGGCCATTTCAAGTCATAAAGTACTCTACAGTACACATATTTTATAAGGTCAGTTTATATTGTCATTTGCGATTATTACTGCAATAAGAACAATATGCTCGATTATTAAATCTTGAATTTAAGAGCAAGTGAAAGTCGTAAAACATGTTTGTTCATAAATGTATCGATACCTTATCGGTAAGATCTTGCGATCTTGCCTAACTTTCCACTTCAGAGAATAGTTACTGGTACTAATAAATAGTGTACAAAAGGGGGTTTTGCATGATTGCGGCAAACTGTTAGATGATTACTTTTATGCCATAAATGATAAGCAGCCGCAGACCAAAACTGATTCATCAAGGATTTAAGTTTATAGCTTTGCTTTTCTCCTGGAATCCACAAAGATTACGCACAGCGAAAACTTGAGATTTGACCTAACAATCAAATGAGTCAACCTTTACGTTGACTTACCTGATCCCAATCTACAGTTATTTATGTGGAGACAAAAGTATGGGAATGTCAGTGTGTGTGTGTGTGTGTTTGTGTGAGGCAGCTGGAACCCAAGTCAATTGACTAGCGTGACATTCAGGTACGTACGCATGTATTGCATATACACAAGTTTAAAGTAGTAACTGTTAAATAAGCTTTACCTCAAAAGCTAAAAATATGGCAATGTTCGTGTTTACCTTAGACAAAATGTGCTGTTGTCAAATTGGCAGTTGTTAATTGAACAGACGTACGATATATAGAAACAGGTAACGCGTATTGTCTTGAGTGAGTCACATTCCATGGGGAGAGAGAGAGTATGACGAGCTAACAATGCTATTGAAAAGCAAGTCTGTTGGCTGAAACACGTTAAGACATGCGATCCGGTTCAATAATAATAGAATATATAAATGTCAGGGGCATTTTTTTTGATAATGACTTAAACCCGATTCTTCCAATTGTATTCCATACACTAAGGAGGCGCCCTCCCCCTGAAAACAGGGTGTGCTCGTATAGCGTTTGTGTGACACAGTTTAGCCACTGTTGAAATTGTAAAGTAAATAAAGTGCATGCAAATATTGGTATAAAGCGCAGGTAAGATAAATGAAAACATAATGGAAATTTAAAGCGTCATCAGTTTTTAGGTCTGGCCAACAGGAAATTGCTTATGGGGGTGTCCGATATATTTAAACACCAGCATATGTATGTTTGTACATGTTTATATTGGTAAAGTAATGCCAAAGTTGTTTAAACTTATTCATTCACTGATAGCAATATTGTTTTTCTATTATGATTAATAGCTCTTAGGTTGCTATACTCGTAAATGACCAAATCCCCGACTGATAAATATAAATTATTTCATATTCCGATTATCAAATTTTAACTCGTTATAGTTGGGTGCTCAGCTGTTTTTGAGTGCCGCGAAGAGAGAACGAAAAGAAAGAGCGCAAAGCTTCTTTGAGAGCGAGCTCTAGCAGCAGATGCTTACACACACAAATGCCGAAAATTACATAAAAGCACAATACAAAACAAACCTTGCAACAACAAATAGGCGGCAAATGTGTGTATATACATGCATACTAAACTATCAAAACGTACATATATTCGTGCGTACGTATTCATTTTAGTATGTATGTTATATTTAAATTACAAATACAACTGCATGCTGCACTTACCACATAACAAAATAAAAATATCGATAGCCACACGGCACAAAATTCGCTTGTTTGTGTCCATATCTTTATGTTGCTGTTGCTGCTGCTGTGCTTGTTGACTACGATTGTTGATGTCGTTGTGCAGACGCTCTCCAACGTGGGAATTGTTCAAGTTGTTGTTACGGTTGCTATCGTCGCCGGGTATATCCAACTCGGTCTGTATTGTATTAAAGCTGCTTCTGTCTACGTGGTTGTTGTTAGTAGCCACGTTAGTGCTTGATTTTGCACTTAACTGACTGTCTGGACGACGCAGCGGTGTTGTCTCGCTCGCAGACGATTCGTTACTCATTTTTAATTTTCTTTGTAGCTTTTAGGTGAGTTTAAACGAAGCAAAAGCTTACGCAAAGCTTTTCTCTCTCACGCTCTGGCTCTCGCTTAGTCGATTGCCCACTTGACAATGAACTTGGGCTTAAGCTTTCGGAGCGTCCAGGCAACTCAGTTTGCTCTGTTCACCTTTTCGCTCGCTTTTGATGTTGAGTTTAAGATTTGAAGTTTGAAGTCTGAAAAGGTGTAAATAAATTTCAATAGGAGCAAAATTAAAAATAAATTTTTGATTAATGCGACGTGTGAGTAATGCTGCGGATTCCCTAATGATTAAAAAAAAGACAACCATGACGATTTCACATGGAAGTCCTCAAGCCGTGATTCATGTCTCAGACATTATACATAAATCATTGCATTGCGGCAATTTACGATGAATTCCGGAATTCAATGAATTCAAACCATTCTTAGACAAAAGAAAACTGGTTCTATTCGGCAATCGCTCATTTTTACGGCTAGTTGAATTGTAATGGCACATAATCATCACAGGTTGCTGTGAGTCGCATTGCGGATCAAAACCTATCATTCTTAGACTGTGGTTAGCCTAGGCTCGCGGCCATGCCCCTGCTATAATTTTATGCAATTTCGTTAACTCGTTTGACCATAAAGGGGAGTCGTAATAAGCAGCTGCGAAGAAGTTCGCGACTTCTTACTTCATTGAGTTGCTCATTGAAATGAGCCATGATTTGCTGAAGAAGAAGAAGAAGAATAAGCAGCACGGATGGCTGAATACATCAACGACATCTAGGCATTGTGGCAGGAATGTTTTGCAAACACAAACGAGTACTGCGCCAATTTGGGATGACTAATTGGTCTGGGTGACAGAGGAAGAGTTGACGATCTGCCCAAGTTTGGTGTCATTGCTTGCATTGTATAGGGATCAGCTCGTTGAATCAAACTTAGCAGTCAGGGCGGAGTTGCAATCACCCCAGTGCTGTTCATTCCATCTGACAAGACCTATTTATAGATAGCAAAACAAGATTCCGAAACCATCAGTGTTGTCGCTTGCGCTTTTTTCCCGTCAAATTGGCCTTAAAGCTAAAGTATTAGCTATTTATTTTTTTTAATACGAGTTTCAATCAGAGAGACAAGATTTTATTGCTTGTTTGCCACAAAGAATGGTTTGCTTTGGCTCTTATTAGTTGGCAACATTGGAAGCTGTTTCCCCTTTCGACTTGGACTTGCTTAGATCCTTCCACTGGCAACCAGTTGCCTTGTCTGCTGTAATGCCGATAATCAATGCCTCCTTGGGGAGTGTTGAAAATGTTGTAATGACACAACATTGACTCAATTAAAAGCTGAAAAATACTTGTGCGATTGTATCTTAATGGACGGCATGCTGCCATATTAAATACGCCACTCGGAAGGCGGTTATTTTCAAATGGGACATAATTATACCCGCACTTATACCTTCAAAGTCGCTTTGATTCATCAGCCACTATAACTGTATACTTGCTGCTTACTTTGATTAACTTATCGATCAATTTGTCTACTTATCTTATCGCTCACTTTGTTATAAGCACAATGGCTACTCGGAAGTTAGATTTTGAACATTTTCCAGAAATCAAAATCGCCAAAAATTCCGCATAAGTGCGCATCAAAATAAATTGTTAGCATCTAAATTGAATTTGATCAAAGGGGCAATAAATATATCTTGTTAATTTTTTAATGCAGATAATCAACACTGCTATAAATTAGTTTCCATCAAGAACAATAAATGCTCAATTTAAATGTTTATGTTTTAACAATTTCGATAAGGAAAGTGATTTACAAACTGAGTAATCGTGCAGTTATTGTCATTAATTGAAGAAGTTACCAGGAAAAGTGACAAATTTCTGGTGAGTTGTTGAAAATGTTTATAAAAAATAAACTATACTAAATTGTTTACAAATGTTAAGCGAATGTTAAACTCAGCACTCAATTGGCATAAATGTCAAGTTCAAGATCTAGACAGAACCGTTAAGGATTCGCATTGCGGTTAAGCGACGTCTCTTGATCACTTTGAACTTTGCGGCATTTTATCGATTAACTTTGGGGCGGGCAACGACCACAAGCTGCGTTGACCTCGCTCTTACCAACCTCCCCCCCTCGCATTTAGTAATCAAGTGTCATTTTGAAGTTTTGTCTTGATTTTTTGTATCGTTTTGTTTCAGAATGCACATGCTGTGAAATAAGGTCAACACGCTGCGTCTGCTTCCCATTGAGCGGATGAAAAATGCATATTCAAATTAACAAAAATATAATTGTGCATAAATAACGATAAAATGGAATGTAAGTAAATTATATATAAACAGCATGAATTGGCGGTCGCGGCGCCAAGCGAAAGTAACTTAAAATAACCCAAATAAAAAACAAAAGATCACTGAGCGTACTCGACTATGCTATACTTCGCCATGTAGACATATGTAAACACATTATTTGACAAGCCCTCTTCGATCTGTCGCATACAATATACCCTTTATGACTGCATTGCGGCATTTAATTTCAGCAGTCTGGTGCTCCGACTGAGGGCTGGTAATGGCAGTGTTAAGAGCCGCTTCCAGACATGTTGACGACGACTTCGACTTCGACTTCGACGACGTTGGCAACGGAAGGCGAAATGACACCCAAAAGCAATCGCCTGTCCATGTGCGGTCGTTGTACTTGTGTAAAACGATTGTTTCATTGTGTGTACTCATACATGTATTATTAAAAGCAATGTTTTGGCCTGCAATCAGCAATTTGATGGCACTCACACGCGTCTGACATTGAAATCCAATACGCCCTGCAAATTGGCCATGTCGACTTTGCAACCAAAAGTTGGAATAAGAAACAAACGGATATACAAGTACACTGCGCAGATTCTTAATACCCTTACACATGTGTTGAGGATTCGCAATTAGAATTTGATGAATGCCAAGTTTTGTTATGGAACTTAAAATTGATTGCTCTACAGCTAATTGCACACACTGGCGCATAATAAAGAAACCAAAACCAAAATAAATTCATGATGAGATGCAATTGTTGAAACGTATAAAATTTTTTGAGAAATTATTAACATTGAAGCGTGCGTAATGATAAGCAACCTAAACACCTGCTCTGATAAGGCGAATGAATCAATTCATTTAAAGCTGCGCCACAATTAATCAGCATTTTGCCATCCCTACTGGCCAAGAACAATGCTAATAACAATAAACATGTAAGCGACCTTGACCCTGGTACAATGCAAACATCCTTCGTTTGCAAAAATCGATTTTCCGATATGTGTGTTTCATAATGATAATAGCAGCTGGCTTCCGTTTTGGCCATTTTTCACGCAATGCCTTTTAGCGGATAGGTGTGTAGTTGTTGCAATTATATTTATTCATTTTGTTTGTTTACACGGCAATAAATTCGAATTTTCCGCAGGTATTTCGGAATCTCACTTTCCTAACATCGAGTTCTGGACTTTCATATACGAATAGAATCGACAGACAAGTAATAAATTTATTATCTGCTGATAGCACACACACAGGCAAAGACTCCCACACTCGCACACATGTAAACAGTAGTATATTTCGTTGCGAATAATTTACCTTTGCCAAAAATCAATTGAATTCAAATGTTTGTGTGGTAATTTTATCGCCTTTTAATATCTTTCCGCTGTTGTTGTACGCCGATGTGAGATTTTTTTGACCACTTTGCTGCTTTGTTTATCACGTCATTGTACAAAATTATACTATTTATTTCATTTGTGCATAAACAAATACGAAAATACAAATTATTCAACGTATTGAGCTCTCTTTATATCCGTCGACAACAGCGACCGAACGCGTTCACAGTGTAAATCGCACTGAATGTAAAGGCAACGGGACAGATAAGTCTTTTTTTTTTGACAAGCACCGAGTGGAAGAGAGAGCGTGTGAGAATGAGAGACTGTGGACTGCGCCATGGTGCTCTTGTCAAATGTTCTGAGAACAACAAAGAAATTGAGCGATGGCCTCCCCCAGGTACACTCACACCCGGTCAGAAAAGCATGCATATATTCTAAGCTTAGATAAGAATATGTCAAAGAACGTTAGTTATTCTGGGTCAAAAGATAAAACCAAGTGCGGTAACAAAATATTAGAAAATCATATTCAATTTACATATGTCTATACTACGATACTGTTTTTCTACGGACTTTGAAATTCAATACAACTTCAAACATGCTCATCTACGATGCCATTCAGTGAAGTTGCATTAAGTTCATACTATGTTAAATGCCGCTCTTCTAAGATGTTTACAACAATGTAGCAATGTTCTGATCCAAAGAGATAGAGCGGAGAGATCGCACAAAGCTGAGAGAAAGTAGACACAAACATATTGCTCTCTTTCGCTCAGCGGTGCATTAAAAGGTAGCTGCTCTATTTCAATTGTGGCTGATGTCAGTTCTTCGAGGTCTGTTGAGTGGAGCGGTCGCATTCGCTTCGTCTGTGTTGTCGTTGTTATTCGTCGCCATCGGCGCTGCGCATGCGAAGTCAGAGCGCGTAAAAAGCAACGGTCGGAAAGTGCAAGTATAAAAGTGCGACAAAAGATAGAATCGAAACATTAAACAAAATAAATAAGAAGCAGAAGTATTATGGCTAACTAAGCAACCTCGAACTGCACAAACGGCTGCATATAAAAGTAGAAACGCAAACGCAAATGAAAGCAATGCAAGTGCAAATATAAAAAACAAATTGAAGAAATTTTATGTGCGTCGCCAGCAATATTTGTCCAAAATTTGTGACTTCTCACTTGCGCAATTTTCCATTTTCCATTCCCGCCCCGAGGCACACATCCAATTCGTTTTGTTTATTTTACATTATCGATGCTCGGCATTTATTTACGCAACTCGGTCGGCCACCAACGCCGACGCTTATCACTGCCAACCTGGAGAAAGGCGCATTCGTAATACATTGTAAAAGTACCCAACAAAGCCAAAGTAAACCGAAATTCCAATACTCAGCACCTAATCCCGTGTCTGACTATCCATTAGCGTATGTCCAAAAAAGAGCATTGCTTCATTTATTACCCAGTCGCACATTTCAAATATTTGCTCTTGGAGTTTAACTGATAAAAATAAAATGCCCACACACTGCGCAAGCAAGGTGCAATAGTGCCACGCCTCCTACGCCCAACTACCATTAAATATCACCCGAAAATGAGTAGCCTGCGACCAGCGAGTGTTTGCGATACAACGCCACTGCAACGCTTCGAAAGCCAGAGCAGTTCCAGCGAGGAGCCATCCTCGCCGACGGCAGCCAGCATCATAGCAGCCGCCACTGCGGCCAACTCTACGCCCCAACATTCACAACACCCACAACAGCAGAGTCAGCAACATCAGCACTACAACAACAACATTAACAACAATGTTAAAGTCGACTTACAACTGCCGCCATTTGTTGGGGTCGCCACTGGCGGCACTGGAGGCGCACTTGTCCCCAAGCCGACGGCACGCGGCACAGCGCACATCTTTGGACGCATCGCAGTCGATCTGAGTTTGCTCAGCTGCGGTAAGTTTTGATCTTGCATATTAAAAATGAGTATGGTAATTCGATCAGGCTGCAGCTTTAATTGAAGTGAACGCACAACGCACAGTTCAACATTGGCGAAGTAGTGCAAAAGAGAATTGAAATTTCACTTGCTTCCAGTGGGAATTTGTAATGGGAAATTATGGAACGAGTGCAAAGTTGAACTGAACCATTACTGTAAACTGGAAAGAAAGTCAAAGCCTGCCTAGAGATGAACTATTGCTTCAAGCTGCGAACTACTAAAAAATGTCACACTTTTCTTCGATCTCTTGGTTTACGATCTGTTATCACTTTCTACCAATTGAATTCTAGCAGTTCAGCTTATGAAGTGGATTCTTTTATGACCCAATAGCTTGCTCAGAATGTGCCCTATCAGGGTTTCACAACTATGTGCTAGTATGAGCAATATCTGGCCCCCAGTTGGGCGCCTCTTGTTCACGCTTTTGTATCATTCATTGTTCGCATATTTTCATTAATTTAATGAAAACATGTTGTTTTTTCTTTAAATAATGAATAAGCATTTTCTGCTACTGTTGTTGATGTTGATGTTGCTGATGGGGCGGCTCATAAATTGGTGGTCAGTGTGGTGTCCTCAATCAGCGCCCAAATATTCGCGCAATCGAGTGTTGTGTGATTTATACACGGCAGGCATTTGACTTAATTTACGCAAATGTTTGTGGGGTGAATTTATTTATTGTCGCTCGTTTAACAAAAAAGCAACAATAGAAAAAAATCATCATCATCTTTCTCAACTGGAACTGGAACTGGCACTGTTTGTTTACCCACATCCAATTTAGGCATCATCAGCAGACCTTGTTCCGATGAGCCTGTGCGTCAGCTAGAATCTGACACTCGAACCACACAGCAATGTTGCCGATCATCATGATCATCATTAAGCCACCCTTGGCAAGTGTTCAGATTGCAACTGACCCACTTGGCTTGGAGTTTACAATGAATGCAAATACTCGTATTGATGATCTAGGGAATCTAGATGGGAAAAGTTCTGGGAGGGAAATTATTATTGTTCAAGGCAAAGTAGACTTCCATCTTTGTTGTTCTCTCTGTTTAGATGAATTTGATAGATTTATTCGTCGTAATGCTTCAGGTTTCTTTACAATTAATTAACACATTGAATTTGTTATGGAAAAAGTTCAAATCCTATTAATTAAATATTGAAGTGTTTGTTTCAAACATTTCACAAATATCTCAGTCTCAATTTAATATGTATTACATATTTAGTTATGCTATAATTTATACATATATTTTTTGAGCCGGTTCAGTTTATAGGCCCCTATCTAACATAACTACTTGCACCTTTATGTCAAATGTATAAGAGTCGCTGTTATTGTTTAATTTAATATTCTATTCAGTTAAGCAACAAGTCCATTATTCCATTCTAAAAAAGGATCACAGTCCTATTTACCGCCTATTATTATATACCCTTTTGTCATTGTTCTTTCCCCCTTGACAGTTGGCTTGACCATGCTCGGGTTTTCGCTTTGGGGTGAGCCCAATAAGCGAGGCTTCTTCTGCGATGATCTCTCCCTGAAGCATCCCTACAAGGACTCGACCATACGCAGCTGGATGTTGTATCTGATCTGTGCAGCACTGCCCGTATCCTTCGTAAGCCAAAAACAACAAACAACTTTCCTTTTGAATTCCATGCTAAGCTATCTATTCTTTGTGCAGATCTTGCTGGTGGAGTTCTACAGGTCGCAGGACAAGCACAGCCAGAAGCAGACACATCATTATCACATTCAGCAGGAGGGCAGTGGTTACTATATGTGCCACATGGAGTTGCCACAGTGGCTGCTGCAATGCTATCGTAAGATTGGCTCGTTTGTGTTCGGCCTGGGCATCGAACAGTTAACTACGGATATAGCCAAGTATGCTGTTGGCCGACTGCGACCACACTTTATTACTGTAAGTCCAGGCAGTTCTCTTTAAAGTTCCAGTTCCAGCTCCAGTTCCAAATGCAACTCTTTTCCTTTGCAGCTCTGTGAACCAGTTCTTTTGGATGGCACCAATTGCAGCAATGCCGTCAATGCGGGTCGTTATATCGAGGACTTCACCTGCTCGGCAGTTAATGTGAGTGGCAAGATGCTGAAGGATATGCGTTTATCCTTTCCCAGCGGACACGCCAGCTTCGCTTGCTACTCGATGATCTATCTGGTGGTGCGTATACTTAATAAATGTGCATTCTTTTCAAACATATCAAATGTGCCACTGGCCTTCCTGTCTTCAGATCTATTTGCAACGTCGCATGCAGTGGCCACGCCTTCGCATGTTCCGCCATCTGCTGCAGTTTCTCCTGCTCATGTTCGCCTGGTACACGGCGCTGAGCCGCATCTCGGACTACAAGCATCACTGGTCCGATGTCTTAGCCGGCTCAGCAATTGGATTCACCTATGCGGTTGTGGTGGTAAGTTATGGACTTAACTATGACCTCATTCGTATGCTAATTGAATTCATATTTGCAGACCTCAACCATTTGGTGACCTGATCCCAGCGACCCAACTCCAAAAACGCTTCAATCCCCACCGCTTTCCTGTGCATGAAGTATCCGTTTTTAATTATTAATTTATTATTAGCTTCTACCTGTACGACTATATACTTACCTTCGAATGTATGCATATATGTTAGTACTACATATCTACATCTATGTATAGATTTATATACATTCGTATTATACGTTACGTTTTATGTCTCTTGTGCTTTACTTTAGTTACTCTTAATAAACTTTTACTAGTGTTTTATCTTATACAGATACCCGATCTATTACTTGCAGGAAATTTAATACTTTCCAGAGTAAAATGTGATAAATTTCGCATTTGTTAACATGAGTAGATCATTAATTATTAATACTAGTTTCTGCTATTTGCTTCCGATTTATATTATTAACTAGTTCAGTATGCAATTCATAAAATACTAAACTAAGCTAGTTGTTGACTTCTTTGTTAGGGTATTTGTCAGTTGGGCATGCACTTGCTCAGTCGAAACCGGCTCAAAATAATTGCGACATTTTACAGGGTAATGATCAGTTTGGCTGACCCGCAGCTAAGTCCATTGTTAGCTTAATTTAGGCAAAATCCTTGGCGCAGATTTGATCCGAATGAGCATGCGGGTCGCATTAGCCAAAAGCTGTTGACTGAAACTGGTAGCGTGGCTAAAACTGGCTGAAGTGTTGTCTGTCGCACTGTGAAGTGCTCAAAATGCGTTTGGCAGTTGCCGTTAGCCGGCAGTTTGGCGTCAGATAGGTGCATGACTTATGGCCAACCAGTTGGCCAGTTGGACAGTTGGCCACTTGGCTATTTGCTTAGTTTAGACATGGCCACGGTTAATGGCTAATTAACAATTAGCCACAGTGGCAATTTGATTTGGGTGGGGGCCAATTTGTTTGGCTCTTTTAATTAGTTGAACCCTCTCTGGCTCTGTCCCGCTCGCAATTTGCATATTAATCGAATTTATTGCTCGAGTTGCAAGGGCGGATGGAGGAGGAGGAGGAGGAGGAGGAGTCGGGAGTCCATCACTCAATCAAGCTGCAGTCTGGCCACGTCACTTTATGCGGTTAAGTCAACTATCAGCACTCAGGCAAAGTCATCTGCTTGTAGATTGATGAGTTTGTTAAATGTCGCTGCTTGCCACAAGTCGTTGCCACAGATGCCACTCGAGATGCCACAATTGCATTGCTGCTTGTTCTATATTTTGGTTGCCAAGTCTTTTGACAATTAACACAATTTTTTATATCGCTTTTATCGCAACAATTACATTACATTTCAGTATCTTCTCCCCTTTCCCCTTCCCCAACATTTTCCAGCATTTCCCCATTTCTTTTGGTGGCTTTTCAATTGCCCCGCCTGCATCTGGCGTTGTCAATTGGCCGGTTTTGGTGTCGTGTCTGTCAATAGCTGCAAGTTTATGTGGCAAGCTATGGCCAGCTGTTGATAGACCCAAATCGTGTGGCTGCCACCCGAGAAAAGAACTTCTTTTTTACGACTATGACAAAAGCCGGAGGGAGTTGAGTTGTTTTACCATTTCCATTTCCATTTCCATTTCCATCTCCATTTCCATGCCCCTCTCATGCCATCAAAATTGGCAATTTCAATTCAGGCGCTAAAATTAATTCGCAGCATGAAAATGACGTCGGCACATTAAGGTAACAGCGAGACACACTCCGCTTTTTATTTATGACGAAAACTGTGGAAAATTGCATTTTAGGGGAGGCAGCGCATCATCCATATCATCCATGTTCGCACCATTAAAATGCCAGTACAATGCGCAAATCTCGATTCGTATCGGCAGCTCGTGACGGAAGTTATTATTGGCTGGCATTCTTACAAATACCCTGTAAAAGCCTTTAAAGAGTGTATGTTTGAGCGCACGGAACTTATGTATTCTATTTAAAATGTATGCGTATTTGATGTTCCTTTTAAAATCATCTTAATTTCGCTTCTAGGATAGGTGACGATCTGTGATCAAGAGATAGAAGTGCTTTAAATCTCAGTAAGATAGATTCATAATTAAGAGGCTAGTGTACTTAAAAACTGATGAACAGACGGACGAAAAGGAAAACGTATGATTTGCTGATTACACAGGATATCCGCTAGTTGGACAATCTTGTTTCTTATCTACTCATTTCTAGCTTAATTACAATATAAATCGCAATCAGTTTAGCTGCTCTCTCTGCCTTCTTTCTGTCCAACTGGCCAATCACCTTAGTTACAGGGTATATATGCCAGTTGAGCACACACTTGCAGAGTGCTCTGCTGTTCCGTGTCGCCGCCAGGCAAGACCACATTTCATGCCAATGCCAAGGTCCAGCACAGAAAGCGTTAAATTTTCCACATGCAGCAGCACTGGACGTGTAACAAGCAGGGACTGCCAAGGATGAGGGTGAAGATGTGGCTGTGCATGGCAGGGAAACTGTACAGTCATAGGTCGTTATGGCGAACGTGGGCCAAGACTTGCGTGGGCAACATTTTATTTATAAATCCGCGTCGTAGATCTGAGTACGTGTCGGCTGCTTCGGATTCTGTGGGCAACCACACACAATGCCTGCTGCAACATGAGGCAACAAGTCCCGTATCCTGTGGCAGCGATGTATGCTGAGTATGTGGGCTCTTTGTGGAGCAGCAATTAGTTGGGCCTCTGCCATTTGTGTTGGCCCTAAACGTTTATTAATGAGCCCAAGTCAATTTTCAGATACGCGCATTATTTATGGCGCCTGGACATTGCCTTCAAGTGCAATCTATAAATCTTCGCTAGGCTTTAACAGATAGCACCATTGGAGTCTGCACTGCGGCTGAGACAAAGACTGCGTCTAAAGATTACGAGCGCATAAATCCAAGACGAGGCGTGGATTCCAAAAGCGAATTTATGCGCACATTAGAGAGTATTTCAGGTAACGCCTTGTTAACCCCCCCTTTGCAGTCTCTCTCCCCTATCTTGTGAAAATCAGCGCTATTTTCCATTTGAATGCATTTTGAATGCTGCTAAAATTGTTGTCGTGTTTAGAAGTGTCACATAAATAACTTGCAACTGGCACCCCTTTAATACTTCGGTTCGCTTTGGCTTGCCTTGCAACATTGTTGCACCCCTTGCATGCCGCACAGCAGGACCTGGCAGCGGGCGCCTCTTTTGACACTGAAGGCTTGAAGTGAGTGAATGATCCATGAATACCCGTTTGCCGGCTTAACTTGCTTTCAACTTGCGCTAAACAAACTGTTAACGTGTTCATTTTGGACAGTTGACAAACGTCGAGAATGTCGAATGTCGTCGCTCTCTCAATGTCTCACCTGGGTGGACATTGCAGTTGTGCTCATCTGCATAAATGCATCAAATTGAACTGGTCGACAGCTCTTCAAGCTGCCCTCGCTTAGCTTACCACATTTCCTGAGTGCAGCTTAAGTAGAAACTTAAACACGAACTTGGACAAAGCACAGCTTGTAGTCGTTGATGAATTTTCCCCTATGGATAAACATGCATAAATGGACAGGTAGTTGACTCTTGGCTCTTTTTTATTTTTTTGATGAGCTGCTAAGTATGTGGGCGTGGCAGATTAAGCAATAATGTAATCCCGACAGAAATTGACCATCAACCATAACAACTACAGCCAGATTGCTAGACAGCAAATTGTTGAGCCATTTCGGTAATCACAAGAGAATTCCTTGATGGAATTACAACGTGACTGCAATTTGTAGTAGCTCAGATGAGTTGAATCAAATCAGTGCGTTTTAATTGAATAAACGCAGCAGTTATACATGTTTACATTAACTCTGCGTTGTACTCCGTCCCGCCTTCAACTACTCCTCGAGCTGCAAGAGCTCTAATTAGCAGCAACAAGTCGAGACAAGGCAACTAAATGAACAACGGATGCGTACAATTACGGCCAACATATGGCAGGAGGCAGTGTGTCGGCGCCATGTCCAAGCAACACTCGAGGAGTACCCCCCTCCTCGTCCAACTCCAACCCCACCGCGAATGCGATCTTGATCCAGAGCTGGAGCCCGCGATGGTGTCGGAAATATTGTCACTGGCCTGCGGGCAACACCTTTTGCGCCATATGAATTAGCAATTTGCATATGGCCAATTTGCACAGGTCGCCGTTAGCCAAGTTGAAGCTGAGCAGCCAGTTGGCTGTCTGAATCCAGTTGCCCACTTGTCAATCATCACAACAAAGCGTCGATTGCATCGCTGGCGACGCGTGTCGCATATGCATAAATTTAATGACTCAGGTGCGTGTTTTCTTATCGCTATGTTGTATTATTTATATCAGTCATAAATATTTATTTATTAAATATTGAAGGTGTGGTATGAATTCTTCAGCCCATGATTGTACGTTTAAAATTGCGTAATCTTGACTGTACGTTAATTGATTTAAATTGGTTTAACAGAGCAGAAAATTCGCGCCATGTTAAGCTATTTTCTGTAAATTAAGTGCTGCCAGACATATGCGACCCATTATGTTAACTCAAAATGGAAATGTTAAATATATATATTATTTGTAGCTGGTCACACTAATTTTAACAGCCACCTACACACAGAAATTTTTGACATTCACTAGGAACATTAATCGAATATCTATCGAAGATACACACTTGACCATTCACCTCACATTTCAACCTGTTACTCTAAAAAAATCAATGATTAATATGACTGCCAACAAATAATCAATTTTGGGTTAGATTTAAGTTTAGCTTGCGAATACTTTACACCAGTGTGACTATTAATCGAATATTATATTTCTTTTGATGTTAAAATACTAAAAGAAAGCAGTTGTACATTGTTGGTATATTAAAATTGTTTAAATTTTTAAGTATAAGTACTTATTTATTCATTTTCAGGTTTGTCTTTTTCCAATAAGGAAGGACAATTCACGAAGTCGACCCAATTTCAACGCACTGTTGAAAAATACAAATAAAGTGTTACCAAAATAGTAATTAGGAAATGGTATATTTACAACGGTAAATGGTATATCTTTAAATTCAACTACGGTCACCTAGCGCTACACCTGAAGTCGCGTTCGCGTTGTCATCATCGCTTCAACAAAAACCTCCGTTGTTGACCAATTTGTGCCGTTTTTACACATGCAAACGTGTGTTTTATTGCTTAAAATACGCATTATATTTGCTACAAAATTCCTGTGACAGCTGCATTCCGGTGTGGTGGTAGATAAAAATTTGTGCAACAAGTGGTTTTCAACTCGCTTTTAAAACTTGCCATCTAAAGTGCCTTACACACACCGACGCGCGCACACAGCCTTAGTTCTTACCTGCTAACCTGCCTGCACGCATACTCGCGCATACGTAAGCAACAACAAGTTGTGAGCTGTCTGCTTTCGTCTTCGAGTCCAATAAGATAATTACGCCGAAAAAATGCTAAACGCATGCACATAATTTAATTAAAGAGCTCAGTCTCTCAGTGAATTCAAACAAAATAAATTGAGAGTGAGAAAGTGCTAATAGAAAACTGCCCAAATCCCCAACGCGAGGATCAGTATCGTGTGTGTAAATGTGAAAGAGGAAGAGTGAAAGAGAAAGAGAAATAGCGAGTGAGAGCATTTAATAACAGTCTCTGTGTCCGTATGAGAGACCTCCTTTACAACAAAAGCATTATACAAATTGATACAAGTGTATTTTAAATATAGATTACAAAGTCCACTTAAGCAAATACTACAACAACGCAGGTAATTACATATTACTTGCATATTTCACTTTTGCTTTTGAATACATGCATAATGTAGTCATATATGGACTTACATATTTATGTATGTATGTACATGTACTACTTATTTTCATAAGCAAACATACCATATAGCGCTCATTTCTTTCATTGACATTGTTATTGCCATATGCTTTGGTATTAGTGTGTTTATGCGCGTTTTCTCTGCCGCGTATTGCAAAATATTTTGTATGCTATTTTCTTTTTATCATTTCGCATTGCCCTTCGCTCTTTTTTTTTATTGTTTTTACCTTTCTACGCTGAACAGTCGCCAACAGTTTGCACTTGTTTCAAAATGTAGCCATCTCTTTTTAGTTAAAGAAATAGCAACAGTGCTAATAGCGGGTCTAATAAGAAATTTTTATCGGTGTTGGCTGAAGTTTCTTGTTTGGATACTCATACATTTGCAAGAGCGACCGCTCAGTACTCACACAAGCACACTAACACATCTATACACATTCATATAAAGTAGCCAATAAGTGCCGCTGCTTTGGAATGTACGTTGTTGTTGCGGGGTTCGCCGTTGTTCCTGTTCTCAATACATTTTGTAATAGGTGTGTATTGGCCGTTGTCAACGGTTTTGGTTATCAACTGAAGACTCAAATACATATACTGGCATAAATACATACACACATACGTTCTGCGAGCTTAACAAATGAATTTCGATAAACAAACTACATGCTGTGTGTAGTCAAGTTATATCCGTTGCCTGTCCATTTTTTTCTGTGTCACTCACCTGTTTTTCACACGCCAACCAACAATCAAAGCGTCAAGAATAACAACAATACATATTGAGTACGCACTGAATTCGCCGTGATTTTGAACCGCTAACCTTTTCTGCCCTGCAATCAGCTGTAGTCGCCTTTGTTTATGTCTTCTAACAGCCTTAGAGAGAGAAAGAGCACTGTTAAAGCAAAGGACCTGAGAGCACAACTCAACAGACGAAATTGTTCTGAGCCTTAAACTAACATTTAACTAAGCCAAAAGATTAAATATTTGTTTACTTAATATGAGTGTTACTTTCCATTGGCTATGGAATAGTTGGCATGAGTTCGGTAAAAACGATATAATTTTCTTGTTTATTATTTTGTTTCAATTCGCTCGCTGAACTCAGGAGTTTGTCACGCTTCTTCTTCCGTTGCGTGGGTCAGCACTAGTCACTGTTAGTTAACAGAGTATGTTAATATAAGCATCGTAGCTGAAGTAGCGCTGTTAGCTGCAGTTGCTTTTCAACATTCGTGCGGGCCGCAAGGGTTTTGGCGGAAGGATAACAAGTGAAGAGAGCCAGACAGAGCAATATTTACGTGGCGGCTTTTCAATTATTCAAGCCGCAAAGCCGACGTGCAAGTCGAGTTTATGACTCTGCACGCTCAGTGCAAGACTCAATGCTACCAGATGAGACCGAGATAAAGATAGAAAATGAAGGAAGAGACACAAGAATGCAATAACATAAAAGCAGCAGTGACTCAAGTGGAAAAGTGGATGTGTATTAAATAAGTAAAGACAGACCTTGCAAAAAAAAGTGCCTGACTAACGTACGTAAATACATACTATGTACATACTACTACAATATATACTATACATAGATATTGTGTGCGGTTATTTTAGCCTTGCTTTTCTTTATATGCATTGCATAAGCTTCTTTGTTGTTGTTGTTGTTGACATTATCAAAGCTCACCAGCAAGTGAAACTTTTTAACGTTCTTTCTAATTGCAGATAGCAACCTAAAGAATATTAGCAAAACGTGACGTACTTCGGCATAAATATTTAAATAGATTAACTAACTAGCAACTGCTAAACGGTATACGGAATATGGAATCCATGGAATATGAAATGGCACGCAACATGACGTTGCTGTTCTTCCTTGAGCGACTGCTGGACAAGGGCGAACCTCGCACCGTGCATGATCTATCCTGTCAGTTCGGCAACAAGGAGTTCACCAAGGAAATGCGACAAATTGCCGGTGGCAGTCAGTCCGGTAAGTGCAGAAGAAATGCGAAAATCATTTCACTTTTTCAAATAATAGCGAGATGAATGGCCAAAGGTATCTCTGTAGGTAATATGAAACTGGTACAGTGAAAACTAATACTGGGCAGACAAGCACAAACATGCTAGGTACATATTTGTGCACCTGCGGGTTTGTTGTTGTTTTCATAGTGATTGTTGTTGTTGTTGTTGTTGTTGCTGGCTAAGTGCTTGCTTGCTTGACTTGTCCAAGTGCACATGTCATTGCCATTGCCATTGCCAGTCACCAGTCACCAGTTACCAGCTACCAATTGAAGCTGTAGCTTCAACCGCAAAAGAAATCGACACCGTCTCGAGATCGAAACGACTGACAGATATCCTATAGCACTCATCGTTTTTGCTTGATGTTTGATGGTCAAGAATAAAGGGTCAGTGTGTAGTGGTGCAGGGTATGATCGAATTAATAGACCTCTTGGTGGCAAACGCTTTTATTGTTAGCGTTCGACACAAAACGCATGTTTTTGTTTACATCGTTGTCGATTTCCCCCACATGAAATAACATGAAAAACTCGATTTGTACGTCCGCTCTTTAACAAAAAACAAACTGAACAATTCAACAGCTCAACAACAATTCAAGTCACATAAACAAGTTCATCATCCAAAATGCATTCGTTTCAAAAATAGCAATTCCCAACTCTACAAATATTTTAAAAATAAACCTCTTCTCTTCTCGCGGACAGAGCAATGCACTTTCCACTATATGTTACTTATGGGAAAACGGCTCGGAAATCCATTAGCGTATAATTAGAAGGCGACTTGTACAGGAAACAGTGACATTTTTGTTTGTGTGTGTTCCGAGATTAATATCAGTCATTAAGTTTGTATTAAAAGGGCTTTGCATACCCTGTACAGGTAGCCAGAGAAACAACTGCTGTATTTTATGCATTTATATTTTAAAATCACAAGCTGTTTGTTTTTATTTTTAAAAATGGTTAAATGTGCATTCTTTTACGCTTCTTTGACAAGAATTCTTATCGTATTTTCATAGTTGAGTTGTTGTTTAATTTGGCATGCCTTGCTAATTATTTACCATTTATAACACATTTTTATTACATGCATTTTTCACACCTTGTGGCTGCATTAATTGCATTAATCAAATGTGTGGCAACCAACCCAAATGCTTGCAACAAATGTTTATCGCACTTCAAATACATGTGTCTTTTAAACTTTGCTTCGTGACGTGTGCGGCCAACTTTAATAATTATTATAATTATGAGCAGTTGTTAGTTGTCGTAGCTTTAAGGAGCTTTAAAAGCAGAGCAAAGAGAATATTTGTAACAAACACGCAAAGTAGTCATGAAACGACATAACGACATAAAGCCAACAACCTAATGAACAAATTAAAATTCGCAATGTCAAGGTTCAGTTTATAAATAGAACTGAATTAATACGAGAGATGAGAGCAGAAAAGGCTGGAAATTGAATTTTTCTTTATTTACATTTGTTTATTTAGCATCAGCCAGTAGCTTTTATAGAGCTAATCTAAATTAAAATAAAGATGAAAACAATTGATTATTAAAATGCGAATAATCAAAAATGTATAAAATTTTAAACATAAACTGTAGAACTTGTTGGTCAAAAGCATGTCTTTAATGTGCTTAACACAGTTAAGCTTTCTGGCTATTGCTAAGCCATAAGCTCAAGAACTTTGTCTATACCAAGTCCGAGCCGAGGTCCCAGAAGCTTCATCCAATAGACATATTTTATGCGTCACCTTTTGTTGTCAACATTTTGCTTATAGCACTTATAGCACAAAACCGTTAAGGGCGGTCTGTTGCCAACTTGCAATACCTTCGATATTTTCATAATGCCCAGCTAACACCCCACCGAATCCCAAGCACAGTCCAGCACAGCTGAAGCTCAAGCCGAAGCTTCAATCCAAGCCGAAACCCCAAAACCGTATCCAAGTGGTGATGATGTGGGTAAATTTGCTTTTCTTGTTTGCTTTGTAATAGAAAAGTGTCGATTACGTGACAAAAATGTTCAATTGAATTTCAAATAATATAGCTTACTATTCTAGCGAGAGCGAGATAGAGAGAGAGAGAGAGAGAGAGAGAGAGCTGCCCATTTGTTGCTTCAATAATGCATGTGTATGTGGATATTTGTGAGTGTGTGCATGTGTGTGTGTAGTTCTCAATTCCCTAGCGATTGATGAGGGTTTTACGGGCAGACAAGAAAACATTTACGAAATTAATGTCACTAGTAATTTGGTGTCAGCTTAAAAGCGTTGAGAGCATCGAGAACATTGTTAGAATCAACGACCAGACGCTTTGCAGTCATCAGCATTTCTCTTAGCCTTTAAGTTATTAACCAAAATATGCTAATGGCTTAAACAAACTGTTGCCAAATCGCCGCGTGCCCATTTCACTGCTAATTTGACAAGCGATCGCCTCAAAAAACTACAAAACCAGTTTTGCATGCATTTTGTGCCAATCAGTTGGCTAAACTTAAACTTTAGACCATAAAGTTATCTGTATCTGTATCTCTGTACGTGTATCTGTATCTGTATCTGTATCTGTGTTTGTGTGCCCATATGCTGTCCACACCGATGGCAGTGTCCAATAATTGCACACAAATTCCATATTAGCGGGTCTTACGAACGTCTTGCACCTCCCCCTAACAAACACCCCCTCACTCATAAGTGAGCACAATGTTTTTTGTTTTTGCGTAATCGATTGACAATGTGAAGGTGGAACGCATTTGTCAACTTGCACTCAAATGGCCGCAGCGAGGGCTGCCTAATAAGTAGTGCAAATTAAGTGTACGATTGTTAATTGCTATAAGCCTAAAATTGTTACTAGGATTGAAATAAGTTTGACTTTTTACCTTAACTGCTTTAAGACTTATTTAATTAGGCTTCCATTACAAACAAATCGGCGTGTTATGTTAGCTGTCATTTTTATTAAAGGCGTCATTGACTCCACTATGATATTAGCCCCAATTCATTGGTTGATACCTACGCTTTCCAAACCCTTTTGAGGGCAACTTCTAAAGGACTTAACGAGTATTTGCCACATTATTTGCCTCTTTATTTGTTCTTGTCAAGGTTTTCCTCAATCCTTTCAACAAATTTTGAAGCAACTAAGCAACTTTGAAGACCAAAGATGGTCAGACTTTGTAATTTTATTGAATACTTTTCAATTTATAATTTTGTATTTAATAAATTCAATTTAACATTTTTTATTTTTATTAAATTGAATATAACATAGTTAATTATAATTGTATTTTTATTAAATTTAATTGTACATATTTTTTTAAAATTTTATTTTTATTTAGTTTAATTGCACATAGGTTACTTTAATTTTACTTTTACTAAATTTAATTGAAAAAAATTGATATTAATTGTAATTTTAATCCCGTTTTTTACTGTGCCACTTGCTGGTGTTGGTGTTAAATAATTGATTATTATAACTGCAGTCAATATCGAAGTAGCTGCTCTCCGTCTGTAAATGATTGATCGAGCTGCACGGTAGAGACGTGAAAGCCAAACAGCTTTAAGTAATCCCCGTTCATTTGGCAATGCTTATCCGTTACACATTTCAATTTTGACTTGCGCCCTTTTGATTTCGGATTCAGGCAGAGGACATAAATTTAACGATTTTATGCCGACAGCAGTCGGTTGGCCCATTTGAAATCCTTTGCCTCCCTCCCCCCTCCCAATGACCCAAGTCTCGTCTCAACAGGCTTTCGAATTGCGTGTCGGAATTGTGCGTCTGACTGGAGTTGAGTTGAGCGAGTCGAGTCGAGTCGAGTGAAGTCGAGTTGTGTTGTGTTTTCCTGCCAGCTGCCAAGGTTTATGTTATTGTTGTTAACTTGGGCCTGTGTTGCCTGTGAAAATGGATATGTAGATGGAAATGGCAATGGAAATGGAAATGGCTGTGGATTTCGTTCGGCATTGATTTTCTTTCGTTTTCGCAGTCATCGCATTAATAGCTACGACTTTAACTAGCAACGAATTTGTTGTTTATTAATTGCGACCCCTGCACGCCTAATGGCAGCAAAATGCGTCAATTAATGTGTCCATAATGAAGTCATGCCTCTAGGCATCTCCCAATCCCATGCAAGCCATACCATGGCATGGTCACATCATCAGCGAAATGAGCTAGCAAAGACACATGTGTTTTCACTTTCGCTACACCTTGCAAGACATAAAATCCTGAATTTATTGCCACATAACCCTTTTTGTACCTGGCCGGCCGTTGTTGCCCCACTGGCAACGTGGCATACCCCATGTCTGGGGTTATGCTCACATTTCAATAAGAAAACATAAATATACATATATTTATAGCGCATGTTTTGGGTGCATTTGAAAATTGCCCACAAAATTGTGTCCAACGTGGCGACTGACCGTAAAATGTGCCACTGCCGACACCTGCTCCCCGAGTGCGGAGTGGGAAGTGGGAAGAGGCCATGTGGGCAGATGCCGCCTACTTCTGCTTAGTGCTCTTGTTTGCCAGCCAAGAAATGCCGCTCTGCATTCAGGCAAATATTGTCTCGGTTCCGCAAATACTTACATTGTATAATATTTTGCTTGGCACTATAAAAAAATATATCTAGGCGAGGGTGTGTTGAAAAGTATGTGACACCTCTTTTTAGAATTTTATTTAATTTTAAATATTTCAAACAGTTAAGAAGAGAGAAAAATATTCAAATCAAATGCATATTTAATGCCATATAATAATACAATTTTTAATGGCAGTTAAAATGAAATTTAGTAAATAAAATAAAGAAAGAGAAAAGTATTTGAAATTAACAAATTCAAATTAAATAAATATCAACACTAATAGTTAAAAAATGTTGAATTTAATAAGATTTAAGAATGATATCTAATAAGAATTTTAGAATTTTATTTTATTTTAAATATTTCAAACAGTTAAGAAGAGAGAAAAATATTCAAATCAAATGCATATTTAATGCCATATAATAATACACTTTTGTTTGTTGATTTAATGGCAGCTAAAATGAAATTTAGTAAATAAAATAAAGAAAGAAAATAGTATTTTAAATTAACAAATTCAAATTAAATAAATATCAAAACTAATAGTTATTAATAGTTAATAGTTAAGAGATGCTTTCCCTTTGCCTGAAAAAGTGTGCCTTGTTTGGTTTTTCACACTATATTAAATCGATTTTTAAGAATCCCAACAAATTTGGTTAAATGCAATCGATTTGTGAGAAAAACACAGCGCCGGATGAAGATGACACCTTTCGCAATTCCAACATAACATGCGGCGAAACTGTGGTGGGCATTAGATTCGATCATGGCGTATTGATTGCTGCCGATAATCTGGTCTCGTATCATTATTTGGCTTGTTTCCATACTCTGGATCGAGTCTTCAAGATAAACGAAAAAATTCTGTTTAGCGGCAGCGGCGATTATCCGGATGTGCTGTCAATTAGAAAAGCCATGGATAGAAAAGTAATGGAGGATTTCTGTTGGAATGATGGCATCGTCTGGCCACCCAACACTGCACACTATTGGCTCTCCCGGCTCACAGCAGCCCATCGATCGAACGACACGCCGCTTGCTGTTGAATTGGTCATCGGTGGCATGTGTGATGATGGTGCGCCCTATTTGGGTACAGTGAATCTTCTGGGGGGTGTAACTATGAATTATGCGGCAGCCACGGGCTTTGGTAATATACTCGTTATGCCCAAAATAAGAGCAGCCAAGCCAAAGGATCGTGACTTTACCATAGATGAAGCTGTGGCCTTAATACGCCGTTGCATGCAAACCATTTTCTATCGGGATACAATGAGTGTGTCCAACTATACGGTTGGCATTTGCACCGCCTGCGAGTGCAGCATAAAAGGTCCTTTCAAGGTCAACGAGAACTGGGAGCTGGCATGCAAAATTACTGGTTATTAGCATCTCAGTTAATATCAATAAATGAAACCAAAAAGCAGGAATTTTTATACATATTGAAATATTGATAAATCTATGAGCAACCCTCGCTGGCACATTTATGACAGCCTTTACATGCTCTCGTGTGTGTGTGTGTGTGTGTGGTGAGTGGCCCAGCTCCTGGCTAGAAGTACTACTATATATACTTATATACACTCGTATTGCGACCCGATAAATATTAATGCATATCGTCGGTTTGTATGTTACGAGTATTTCCTTCTGGTTTGCTTTACAATTTTCATGAAGTTCACTCTGCGTCACCTGTAAATTTCAATTTCAATTTGTGTAATGCATAAGGGAGCATAAAAATTGAATTATGCACCAGTTGCTTGGCCCATTTAGTGTTGTGTTGGCCAGGAGGCACATGCTTAATGCTGAGCCATTTTTCTTTTTCCTTTTCTGTCTTCTTTGCGGGTGGGTTGCAAGTGGAGGGGTGTGGGGTGGTCGCTAGCTATTTGTCAGTTTTGTGGCTCATTGAGCATATGGAGCTGGAATCCCTAAGATTACAGTGACAGTCGAAAAATCTGTGACCAAGTTGGATAATGATTACATAATGCTTGACAATTTATTTACAAGTCGATTAATCACGAGTTCATTTACATTTTGCAGCTTGAGTTAAAAATGCAATTGGATTAATTTAAGCAACGATTTTGAGCCAAGCATGTTACAAATTCAGTTTGACAACAATGGCAAGTCGAGGTAGAAGCTGTTGCTGCTGTGGCTCTTGTTGCTCCCCTCGACACGCAACAATAAAAAACAATTTCCCCCTTGCTGCCACCGCCGCCTCATGCAGATGAGCTGCGCGTTTGTCATGTCACGTCATATTACACACACAATAGACACGAGACGAAACGAGACGTATGAGTTGCCCCTCACCTCTCACCTCTCGCCTCTCATCTCCCCTCAGCAGTCGAGCAGCCTTTATCCATTGCTAGCAAATGTTGACGTTGCCGTTTTCCTAGGCCGTTGACGGCAGTCAGTCAGCAACTATGACCTGATTTATCAAATAAATAGCTCGCGATGCTTGCTTGGCTTGGCTTGAGTGCATTCACTTTTCGTTTGACTGGAGTTGACGGCACTGTAAACAATTTTCCCGGCAACACAGTTACAGTTACTGATCAAATTCTAATTTTATTTATAGTTGAATATAATAATATCTACTTTACAATTGAAATTCTCTTTAATGTTGTTCTTATTTTACACAAATTTGACATTCACAATTGATTAGAAACATAAAATGTATTGGTTTTTATCATAGACAATGAATAACTACTTCATTCTCTTTTAGAATCATCATACTCATTGTCATTTCCCAATTTACCTTTCACTCTGAAAACAAACAGCTTTTACAACACATAATTGTGACGATTTTCCTAAATTAAAGTGCAAATATTGAAAACAGGAAAACAACAACGGCTCAAATAGCCAATGTACTTCTCAAATGATCAAAGATTATCACAACTTTTTTGCAATTAATCAAATTTTATAGCATGTTCAATAAAACAAAACAAAACAACATCGCGGCGAATGACTTTTGAATGTCGAGAAACCTATTTGATTTGAATGCAATGATGTCTACTACACATTTGTGAAACTCTACACTTAGATAACGACTCTTTAATTTTGTGCCGTGTATAACTATAACTTGTTGTCCTCGCACAATTGCAACTTCCATGGGAGCACACCCATTATCCCGGCAACCCCGCTTTCAGCCTATTTGAAGCCAAACTTCAGCAGCAACAAACGTATCGTAAATATGTGCATATGTATCTCAGTTGATGTTTACAATAACGTTAATTATGGGAAGCCAGGCATATGTGGCAATCTGATAGCAAAGTTATACAATGCGGCTTTCTAGAGCTCAACTTGTCTCTGCTCGTCTCGAAATTAATCAACTACTATTGCAAGTATAAAGCACAATGTACATTAAGTACTTTCCCAGTTGCCACAAAAGAAACGTCTTACGAGGCGGGGAATTAATTGAGTTTAACACTTTTACTGCATTAACCGTACAAGGCAATAGAGAGCAAAAGGGAGATAGAAATAAAGTGATAAACTGATGGGCAACTCACTAATGGCTTATACTAATTATAATTGACATCTTTGGCAGGTCTCAAGAAATTTCTCGCCCAATACCCATCAATATTCCTAGTCGACGGTGACTATGTGCAGGTGAATGCCTATCAGCATAGCAGTTCGGACGATGGCAATGGCAGCGGCGGCAAGCGCGACTACATCCAAGAGGCTAAAGACTACTTCAAGAACAAGATGCTGCAGTATGGCGCTGCTGCGGAGGTTCCAGTGCGCAGTCTGCTCGGCCATCGGTCGCAGGCATCGCCCCAAGTGCGACACATATCGGGTAAGTGCTTAGAGCTAACAATGGACAATGGTCTAATGAGTCCCCCCCCCCACTCTTTGCAGGCCAGCACATCAAGGAGTTCACTGACTTTCTGATGAAGCACACAGACACGTTCAAGGTGGTCGATGACTATGTGGTTCTGGTGGGCAGCGAGAACATGACGGATTTGCCGGCCAGGGATCGTTTGCATCTGCCGCAATCGAACATCGATACGCGTGGCACACAGCAAATGCTCGACTTTTTTGCGCAGTGCATTGAGATGAAAGGACCGCTGCTGGTGGATCAATTGTTTCATCTGCTAACGCTCAACTTTCCCCAGGATCAATGGTTGCGCATGTTCAAGACGCCAGGCGATCTGAGCTCATTCCTGAAACTGTTTGGCGACTGCTTTCACATACAGGCGAATCTAGTCACGCTGCTGCAGAAGCCCAAGCTGAATGACTCGCACATCCAGCAGGCCCAGGCTCGTTCCCGCGAGCAGTTCAATGCGCTGAATAACAATCAGAATCCACGTAAAACGGATCAGGCTGTGAGCTCAGTGCAGCAGCGTTTGCAGTCGCCGGCCATGCGCAGCAATGGGCTTGGCAACAATGTGAATAGCAATGTGAATAGCAATAACAATAATAATAATAATATAGTATCGCCAAACTTCAAGCTAAATGCCCCAGTCTCGAACATGACGGGCGGCAATGGCTTTGGGCAAGGCCAAAATAAATCAGAGCCCAATTCGGGCTTTGATAGCTATGTGCCAATGTCGGAGCTGAAGCTAGAGAATCTCTGCGAGAACAACTATCCCAGTTCGACGGTGAGCTATGGCCCCATTGGAGCAGTAGCTCAACAACAGCAGCAGCAGCAATCGGCATCAGCGACAGCAACAGCGACGCCAACGGAACGCTTAAATAGTGTTAATCAAACGCTTAAGCAACGCATCAATACACTGGTCATACGCACCTTGGCTGAGAATCTGGAAAAGGACAAGCAATCGCTGGCCAATCAGAACTCGCACTCAAGTCCAGTGCATACGAGCAATGCAAAGGCAACTGGCAATGCACCAGCCACGGCAACCGCGGGAGGAGCAACTGTAGCAGCTGCAGGAGTACAGAACAATGCCAATCCCTCACCTAGTCATAGTTATTTTGTTGGCGATACCTGGAAAATTAAAGTGCTGCAGAATACAACAGTTATTGCCAATGTGAAGCATTCAACGTTTGTCACTGAGGCGCTGCTAGATCTGGCCAAAGATGAGAGCAACATTGCCGTGTCACTCGACTGCGAGGGCATCAATTTGGGCATTAAGGGCGAGATTACACTCATCGAGATTGGCACAGCGCGTGGCGAGGCATTTCTATTCGATGTGCAATCCTGTCCGGCCATGGTCACGGATGGTGGCCTTAAGACACTGCTGGAGCACGATCAGGTCATCAAAGTCATACACGATTGCCGCAATGATGCTGTCAATTTGTATCTGCAATTTGGCATACTGTTGCGCAATGTCTTCGACACGCAGGCGGCGCATGCCATCTTGCAGTATCAGGAGAATGGTAAACAGGTGTACAAGGCCAAATACATATCACTTAACTCGCTGTGCGAGCAATACAATGCGCCCTGTAATCCCATCAAGGATCAGCTTAAGCAAATATATCGTAGAGATCAAAAGTTCTGGGCCAAACGGCCGTTAACTCGCGAAATGATGCTCTACGCTGCCGGAGATGTTCTAGTACTGATACATGATCAATTGTTTAGCAATCTGGCGCAACAGATTAAGCCGGAGAACCGGCAGCTTTTCTCCGAGCTGTGCACGGAGCAAATACTCATGCAGATCAAGCCCAATGAGGTTAAAATACGCAAGAAGCAACGCAAGGTTAGCACCGAGGTGTCGGATCTCAAACAGAAACTGGCCCAGACCAGCAAGAGTATAGTGCTTTCCAATCGCGAGATAAGGTTGTTGCGGTGAGCTAAGGTTGAACTGGATGCTATAGGAATATTGACTAATTTTGCATATTCTATTGCAGTTACATGGACTTGACGGAGGAAGAGAAGGAGCGACTCAAGGGCTATTACAAGGTGGCCAAGAAGCTGGAGAAAATGGAATCTGCCGGCAATCCAAACAAGTTCGTAATCGTAGTTTATTCCACAACAGCTTGAATAACCTTAAGCATATTTCTTACAGAGATCAAAGTGATTCGGAGGATGATGCAGAGCCGAATGAGAATGACTTTTTCCCCAGCTTAGATTCGGTGCCATCGGACAATTCTCTATCGGGCACATTCTCGCCGCGTTTTAGTTCGGAACCGCCAAGTTTGACAGAGTCAATGCAAATGCTTGAGGAGATACTGCAGAACAAATCAATGGATCGAATAGCGCGCATTGATAAGCTCGAGGCCATACTGACGACAGCAACAACATTGCCATGCGATCAAGTAAATGCTGCATAAAAAAAAAAATTTATTTCTAGATTCTCACGCTTGATGATTTGCATTCTTTTTGCAGATTATTACTTCCAATGCCATGCAGGAACAATTGGGATCTAGCATTGCGACCACAGAGAATCTGCAAATCATACGCGAAAAGTCAAGAAAGTGAGTTGTACACGTATAAGAACTTTAATTGCCTGCAAGCGAACTAATATTATGACTTTGCGATTTCAGCATGAAGAATTGTAATTGCCATGGGGAGCGCAGTATAACGCCTATCTTGAGATCAACGAATGACAAGCGAGTGGTCAAACTGGTCGACGCAGAATCGCAAACGCTGAGCACCGGTGATGTTGTTATTACGAAAATCTTCTTTCAGGATGAACACGAGCGGGTCAAAGATGCGTTGTTGACCAACAGCAATACCAATTCGCCGAAGCGTGTGGCTTCAACTTGAACAAGTTTTTGATATATGATAAATGATTCCTAACAAGCCAAGCGCAGACATTATATGTATTATTTTTTTATTATCATTACAATGAGACTCCATTGAAATGGGAAAAAGCAAAGTGAAATATTGAAAGTAAAAAAAGACGGAGTGTTCAACTCTATTAAATATGCAATAATTATTCTATCTAATTGAAAAGCAATATATTTTGTGCCTAAATGTTGAACATTGCAATAACAATACATGCTATAATTATTTACTGTACTCACACTGTACTCCAATTGTGTGAACATACACAAATGTTATTATGATTATTTTGCTCACTCATTTAACAAATTGAACATTTTATTAAGCCGAATCGCACTTCTCATCAAGTTCTGGTTGAGAATCTGTGTTGTATTCTGATTTATATATTTACTAATTTTTGTTAAAGCTTTACATTAACTGTACACTAAATATATTAAATGAAAACCTAGCGAAACAATAGATTCAATGTTTGTATTAAAATTGACTTTAAACAAGCTTTGCTATTTATTTGAGATGTATAAAAGAAGTGAAACTTAAAATAAGAAGCGTTGGACCAATCTGTGTAGAATCGAGAGTCTTTCTTTATTAATACACTTATAATATAAACATTCACACATTCATAGATTGAACAATTTTGTGAAGGTTTTTAATATCCTTGTCGCCATATCAAAAGTGAACTTGTATTTTAACCATTACTTACAATTACTCACAATTGTCAATCGAACACATTTATCCAACCTAATTTTAGTTTAACCCAATTACATTATCAAATTTCTTAATTATTAACAAAATGCATAGTCAATCTAAGTAAATATTTAATTGTAAAGTGAAACCTATTGAAATTGTATGATTATAAACAAAAATATGGTTAATTAAATAAAGTAAATTGTACATACATGCCTATGTAACGAAACGGTAAACGGTATTCAAGGAATTACATATGTGCTAAATGCAAGACATCAGAAATTTCAATTTAAATACTCTCCCTCTCCTCTTGGAGTAATTTCAGGCGAAAAAATATGCTGTAACAAATTTAATAAAAGACAATTTTAAAGCTTTGGCGGTTTTTGTTTTTTATTAAACACCAAACATCAAGAGGCTTAAAACATTGATAAGTTTGTGATTAGTTATATTCTAGTAAAATCGTAGTTGTAAACATTTATAAAGATATATTCATAGGCTGCGGTTATATTTGATATATCAATAGTACTGTCGCCTGGTGCTTCTGCATTGATGAAATCATCAAGTATTTTGAAAATTGTTGACAACGTCAGTCGTGTCCGTTTTGAAAAAGCTTCCAAATAGGGGATTTTCGACATGTATACATATGATTACAATCGTATGCATTGGAGACGAGTTCAATTCAATAATATATTATATATTTTTTACGTTCTAAAATTTATAATTTGATTTTAAGTTGAAGTATTCAAAAGTTTATTATATTTATTTGTATGTTAGACATCAAGTTAAGTACTTTAAAATATATGAACACTGAATCCAAATTCAGTCTCCAAATTGAATATGTAAGAGACTTTGCTGTATTTATTTTGTATTTGGTATTAATATCTTTATGTCCATTTGAACAATCTTATTGCGATTGTTTCTTATTTGCTTATTGAAAAATTGAAATTCGTAATTTACGTTTCTGTTTATTATCTATTCGATGTCTAATAATATTATTATTAGCTTTCACTTTAGCACACAATGTGGCCTCTCAGCTAATAACTAATTATATTTGTAACAGCCATCACGCACAGTTTGAGCATATTTCATAGATACAAAAGTATATTTATTATATTTATATTAATGTATGAGCAAATTTCACCCATAAGTTGCACTCTTCGTTCCATTTATGCAAAAACACAAACAAATATTAAAGTGATTCGTTAGCCTAGTTACTTGTATTTAAAAAAAACACACCTCAATATCTATGTGAAATATACATATATACACCCATGTCTGTATAACTATTTATATGTGCAAAGGTATACTTTTAGGTATATATATTTTTTAAAATCACATCTTTGAATGCTATATAGCTCGTTAGCTCTATGTACAATTGGTTCTAACTCGCCTTTTATAACGTTATTATAATATTTAATATAAATACGCTCCCAATTAAACATACTTAATTATTCGTTATTTCGAAACCTGTTTAAAACATTTGTTTTTTTTTTTGTTTTTATACACTTAAATATTAACGATTCTATACCATTTTCTTTGCCATCGAAATATAGTTTGAAGAATTATTTAGACCATCTTTGGTTCGTTCGGTTAAGATAAGTCTTAAGGAAAGTAAGTAATACGGCAAGAATAAATTCACATCGATGCAATATATCTTTGATAATATATATCGTATATGTATTTTTAAATTTGTTTCAGCAAACTCTGATATTCTATTTTTAAGTCATATGCTTGTATTGACTTCATGGTGAATGCTCAAATCATATCTCTCCTTTAATAAAACGAATATTATTTAATATTCCGTTTCACAATTAACTTGACTGTTAGTTAACCTATTTTAATATACGACATTAAACATTAAAACCGTTTTAGTATAAGACATATATTTCTATATATGCGTAACTTTAATTTTTGTGTATTTATTGTTTTTATGTGTATATTTCTATAGAATATTATCCTATAACAAGAAGATAGTTAGTAATAATAACTCAGGTGTAGGCAAGCTTATAGTTAATACAACCGGCAAATGATACGTAAAGAAATGGAATACAAGTTTATAACCTATTTAATACTATTTCATTATTATCTTGTCAATAAGTGCAAATACTTATTCTGCAAGTCAATTGTTTTGAATATAATCTCTCCTTATTTTGTGTATATTTTGAAATGTTTTCACATTTTTAAATACGTACCTCTTGGAATGGATAAAAATAAAATGTTATCCCAGTTCTTCGACATTGAATGCCTTCACTTAAAGATTTTTAGATGCGCATTTTCACATTACAGTCCAGTATACTACGAGTATATGTATAAATATTTGTATTTTTTTTTCTTTTGCTTTTAAATATTATCAAAATATAATATTCATTTGTCTTTAGAAGAAAAGCTCCGAGATATATAGTTCACCATTTTGATTTCGATTGTTTCCAGAAGCTCAAATATTGGAATGTGTTAAATAAATGTGATAAAAGGAAAAAAACCAAATAGCAGCAATTAAAATAAAAATGTGTTTATTTCACTAAAATATTTTAACAAAACATAATACATATGTACAGTGATTGTTGCAAGCATTTTAAAAGAAACAGAAATAATAATCAAATCTTGAAAGTCTATTACATATAGTAAATATTGGTTTCTGCAGGGTAACTGGTGGTATCTACTAGTTGGTTATGTTGCAAGTGTAACACATTTAATATCATAGACACAGACTATTGTATTATATAAAGACTGGACATTGATTGATTGACAATTATGTTTTCGTTTTTGGATTATAGTGTAGATTTAACTATGACTGATCAGTCAATAGACATTGCACAAATTCAATAAGCTTTATATGTGTATTTTAACTGCTGTGTATAAACTGTTATTCTGCTATTTCTCTACCTTCTCTTTCTGCTCTTTCAATGCTCATTCAAAATTGCAAAGGTTTTCGCCAGCTCGTCTAAGTATTAATATATATGTATGTGTATATATATATATACATACATATATATATATGTATGTATTGTATGTTGTATATTATTTATTGTATGTTGTATATATAGATATATTAATCACTTAATGAGATCAAGTCATATAGCGCATTATCTCGCGCAAAGCATAGAGTAGTTCGGCCTGATTGCGGGCCTCCATTATCATTAGATTAACGTGAACCTGTAAGAAGGTGTTATTAGCTATTAGATATGCATCACTTGTATAATATATATCAACCTTACCTTTTCACTGTCCTGCAGCTCGACGAGCACACTATCGTAATCCTTGGTGGTAATGCGCTCCGGAAAGCAGCAGACTGTCTTTATGAACATTTTCAATGGACGCACAAGCAACTGCAACAATTGAATTATTAATCAATTTGCTGCCATTAATGTTCAAAGTTACACGTATGTACCTGATTAACTTCACCGTAGTCGTAATCGTCGTGTCGTATGCCAAAAATGCATTGAATATAGTTCCAAATGGCGCGACGAAACTTCGATGTGTCCACATTCTTGATGCCACCCATTGTGAAATACGTCAGATTATAGGCAGCTCGAAATTTGGCATCCAAAAAAGTGCCCACATCATTGTACAAACTGTGCAAGATTTGGCATAAAGTTGAAAAGAGAATTGGGGCTGTCGCGTATGCGTTTGAAGCTTACCCATCCACAAGAGAATAGCCGTGATCCTCCCACGAATAGTCCTGTATGCGAAATGTGTTTATATTCTCGGCGCCGCGACGTGCGAAATCCTCGTATGTAAAATTCGGGTCGTCCACATAGTGCGAGATTATTGGCGGCAAGGCGACAGTTGCCTCAGGTGTGACGGCTGCCAGTTCGGCTGTCTGCAGTTCAACACTTTTGAAGCGATTGCTTAGCTCGGCCTCGCTGCACTCGTCCTGATTCTGGGACAGCACTTTCATGCGCTCCATCAGGGCCTCCACAGAGATGCCATGCTGTTGGGGCTGCTGCTGGGCGGTGGCTGTAAAATGAAAAGTTTTCGCACTTAATTAAATACTAGTCGAATGAATGCCTATTGTGGCATTGTTCGCCAGTTGTATTTGCTTATTTACCCAAATAATGCTGGCCGAAACCGTTGCTAGCTGCGTTGCTTTTACTATTATTATTGTCTGCTGGACCAACTCCAACACCACAGCTGCTGCCACCGCTGGTGCCGCCATTGTTCAGTGATATCTCACCAAGAACATTTTTCTGCTGTTGATGTTGCTGTTGTTGTTGCTGCTGAAGTTGCTGCTGCTGCTGCTGTTGTTGCTGTTGCTGCTGGATGGGACTGGTTGTTGTCTGGCGCGCCTCGTCTAGGGAGACGGGCGCACCTTTCAATTTCGGACTAGACAAACCATCGAGCTTCTGTGTAAGACCGCAGGAAAACACAAATGAGGATAGCGAATGGAAATGCGATATTAAGACCATCGCATGCACCACCTCCGACAATGACCAGCTATTTTTGCCTTTGGTCAGACGCTGCAATGGAATGGGAATGCCAAGTCGAATCATTAAACATTCATGCACAGTTGTAAGTGCACCCCCCCCACCACCACCATAGTGCACATTACTTACCTCGATATGCTCCTTGCGCAACAGCCAGGGTCGGTGTGCTAATATTTTATTTATATCATATATGGCACGTAATTTGGTGGGTATATAGTCCACTCCGTTCAGCCACTCTCTGTTGCCGCCCTGATTGAGGAACTCCTTCTCGTATCGCTTCACCAGATAGGGGCATTGATGGCGTGCGGCAGCCTATAATGTGAAATATCAACCAATTATTATAACTGCCAACAATAATAATGCATTAATATCATTTTATTGCATTAAACATAAAGGCAAGCTTTAGCAGTGGTTAAATTAAACTAGCTAAGTTAACTATTCTCACAAGCATTGCCTGCTTTAAGGCCAGCAAACCAAGCCAAGGCATACTTGTGTTAAAATTATAATTTTACAATCATTTAGCCGACAAGGGTTCAACGTGGCAGCATCAACTGCAGACCGAAGATGGCATTTTAAGTAGTTTCAGCAGAATTACGCAATTGGTTATTCAGTTGAGTAGCCTTGAACTCTTTCATACTTGACATATCAAAAGGGCGCTTAATGCTAGAGAGAAGCTATTTATTGTAGTTCACGCGGCTCAACAACCACATTTCGAGCCGCAATCAAAACACAAACAACACAAATGACAATGAAATGATCCCATGCCGCGTTCTACATACTCATCTAACAATGTACAGTATGATGATGATGATGGGCCGCACGGTTCCCCCATTAAGAGCCCCTGGGAGAGCATCATCCACACCTGAAAATGCGCTAAAAATATGTTGTATATATCTAACTCAGTGTGAGTGTCTGAGTGAGTGTGAATGTGAGTGTGAGCGTGAGTGCGAGTGCGAGTGCGAGTGTGACCCAAAAGACGACAAAGCATTGGCTATTGTTTTGATTTCTGTCATTGCTGTTGTTTTTATTCTATTTTTTGCTGGGCTTCTATGCAGTGATAACTTATTAATTTCTACATTTGTAGATGTGAATAATGTACGTTGACCTGCTTTGCATTCGAAAACAATTCTTTGAATCATCATCATCATCATCATTCTTCTGCTACCTGCCAACCCATATGCCGTGCCATGTAGCGCACTCATATGGTTGCTATGAATAACTTGTGGCAAAACGTAGGCGAGGCGCAAATCGTCGCCAATTTGCTGGCATGAGTTAAATGAATGTGTTTATTGTATTCACGAATAAAACATACAAAGTCAAAGACCCAAAACCAAAATACACATATCTTATCTAGTTTATGATTATTGCACATAAATATGCACACACTTATTGCGCATGTATGTGTGTGTATATACATATGTAGTAAGGTATAATATGTGTGTGAGATACATAACAATAATTTATTTAAATAAAACGACACTGAAGAGCCCCTGCAATGTGCGTGCTATTGCGAGATGTTTTTGTATTGAGGCAGCCCCTGACTGATTGATACACTGCCAATGACTGCACACAAGCATACCCTGTAACGGCGTTTATGTCTGGCGTTGTCTGCAGGGTGTACGACCACCTTGTATACCCATTTGCTGGCATTATTGCAACTGCGCCAATGCAATAACCAAAAGAGATTAAGAAACAGAAAAACAAATAAGAATTATTGCAATTACCCTTTAAATATACCAGAATGTGTGTGTGTATGTATTTCCCCATTGATGGGTATAAAATACACAATGCCCCACCCACAACCCCCTCCCTCGCAATAGCCCCATTCACATTGTTATTGCAGGCGGAGAAGAAGATGAAATTAACTGCGCCATAAATAAAATTTAATTACGATGTTGTTCAATAAATATGCCTATTTTTGAATTTTCTGCCTACTTGCATGTGTACAATGGAAACAAATTAATTATTTCAACAAGCTTCCGACCAAAGATACACATTATTTGCCAGCAGCTTATCTGAAAACTAAAAGGAAAAAAGGCTTTTCTTTCAATCGAATCAAATCGACTCGAGTCAAGTTATGCAATTTGTTTTAACTTCAACTTGCAAAGAGCAAATCGGCTTAAAAGGCAGAATGTTAAGATACTCTCAAAAACATAAACAATGTATATATTTTGTAAACACAAAAGAGGCTTAAACCAATTTCAAAAAAGCAGAGACAGAGAGAGAGAGAGCATTTAATTGCAATTGTTACGTATAGACATCATATAAACAAAGTACAGAAATTAATGATGAAATCATAAACAAATATTGCTGTATTGCTATATTCTATAGTATTTTAATTTCAAGTAATAGAAGTTCATAAATTATTCGAACTGCAGTATTGTTGTTGTTGTTCTTGTCAGTTTAAATAGAATTTCTAATTTTGCGCATTTTCTTGCAACACTCAAGTGAAGTTCAGTTGTAGAAATGTCAACATAAAATGTCTGACATCTTGACAGTATTAATATCTGAGTATTTATCCTGCGCAAGGAGAATTCTCATTGTTGTTGCTGTTGCTGTTATTGTGATTGTTGCTGCTGCATTGTTGTTGTGCATGGAAATGTGGAAAATATGAAATGCTGTCAGTTGTAATTAAGAAACTTGTTTAGCTGCAACACTTCTATTGTTCAAAGCTTATGTATGGATGCCCCTGGCTATGTGAACACCTAACCATACAATTTCTATACTCGTGCAACATGTAGCATACATGTACATGTACACATGTATGTATGTGCGCTTGTGCGTGTTTTGTGTGCTGCAGTGTTGTTGTTGCTGAGGGCGAAAAGTCTTTTATTCTGTATTGCAGAGAACTCAGAATAGTGGAAATAATTTGCTGTTGTTGATTCCCCCAATGTATAATCTGTTGCTGCTCTGATACGTGTGTACGTGTGCTACTGTGCGTGTGGTTGTTGTCTCCAAATGTGGAGGCTGCTGTCATTGATAGGGCATCAACAAGCAACAACCAAACTGACTGCAAATGCTAGCCGACAGCGCCAGTCGGCGAGAGCTAATGTGCTTAAATTTGCCACTGGCAACAATACACACAATGCAGCCACACACACATACACACACGCACACACACATATACAAATACAACGACTGTCAGATCCATGATGAAAACTCAGGACAGCTTACTCGTGGTTGAAAGACAAAAGCATCTACCAATCTCTTTCTCTGTGGATTCTAGCATAAGCCTCACGGCTCCCAATACCTGACTATTATGATAAATATATATACGATATTATATTATACTTATGCACTCACAATTATGGCCAAATAGTATCTATAAGCGTAGGGCAACGGTCCATCGCCTTTCATAATGAAGTTCTGAGTGCGCAGAAAATGATCACGATAGCGAGGGTGATAGCCGATCACTTGTGTAACTTGATCACATTCATCGAGATCATCCATATCAAGATCTGTTGAGGAACACTGCAAAAGACAAAGTAAATAATGCAAATGAATAAAGTATATGTATGTATAATATGTGCCGCAGAGCGTATACTTAATATGCATATATTGCGCATACGCAAGCAACATTCTTAATAAATATGCAATGTCAGTGAAATGAAAAACGGCATTGGCATTTGACAAACACAAACGCGCCTTCGTTTTTGCAATTGAGTGCATGGCAAAAGGAAATATTTTTTAATAACATTTTGCCAATGTTCGTAATTAAATTGCACTTTTGACCATTTGATATGCTTTCTGGTTGCCATGCACATCAAACAGATATCATAACATAGCATGTCCTGCTTATGCTGCAAATAAGTCCTGAGTGAGGGACAAACTGGACAGTGGACAGTCAGTCGACAGTGAGCAGTATCGTCATAGCAATATTTGAGGCAATGCTGAGTGCTGAATGCATTTCAACTATTTATGGAAATGCGCTTTTCGTTTTGGCCAAGGATGCTGGCAGGAGCAGCCATTGGGATTTGAGTATTTGATAAGGGCATAGTCTTAGCTCTCAGCTACCTAATCTGCTTAGCCAGACTCGAATGCTATTAATAGCCAGGTCGGCAGACGGAGCACTTTGAAGTTGGGTCGTATGTTAAACAAATAGTACAAAAGCGACTATTGTTGTTAATGTTATGAATTGTTGCTGCCTCTTTCATGCATATGCGAGAGTGTGTACTGTAAACTTGATCATTAAACACAAACACACAACACATGTTTATGCGTTGCGAGAAAAACATTTTCTATACTTTTTATCTCAGTCTGCAGCTCCACTGACTGTCTGACTGTCTGACTGTCTGACTGCCTAACTGCCTAAGTGACTGTAAAATTTTAATCAAAGTTGTTTTGTTGCTGGCGTTTTATTATTTTATTTGTTTCTTTTGACGCTGCTGCTGCTGCTCATGTGGCTGCCTACTAAACTGGGGCGATGTTATTAAACGTTCAATGACTTTTTTTTTCGAGTTTGTGTTTGTTTTTTCTTCTGCTGCCTCGCGTTTCTTTGTAGTCGGACTTAGTTGCCTTTTAATACTTGATAGCGCACTAGTAGCTCTTCTAGAGCATGTACCCATAATCAGGCACAGGCACAGCCACAGAGCCAGATGCTTAACATGATAATGGACTGACTAACTGACTGACTGACTGGCTACAGTGCATAGATATAAAGAACATACATATGAGAGAGTTGCTGAAGTATTCTTCATATTGAATGCTGTCAATATTAGCACAGCTCATTAAAATAGTTAATACATGGGCTGTGACCTTAATACCCAAACACACAAACGCCCACACTCTTTGAGGCAATCACGCCTTATTGGGCAGGCGGTTCAATCAAATAGAAACTTGGACTTTGTTGCTCTGACATTGAGACACCCACACGTGTAGTATAGTAAGTTTATTTGATAAATAACAACTAAATATAGTGTGTGTGTGTATGTCGCATTTAATCAGATAAATCATATTTAATCAGCATCACCAGAATTGTGATCAACTGACTGTAAAATGCCATCACTTTCACGTTTGTAATTAATTAAGTCTAATGTCGAAAGATAGATTTTGGTAGCCGGCCGGCCGACTGAATTAACCAGGGGCTGAACAAAACATCTACAAGATGGTATTCGATTAATCAAACTGATTTATGGCCAACTATTCACATGCAAATGGGCATGGCTCAAGCTGCACAAAACGTTGCCATAAATTAATATGTAAATTGTTTGCTTAACTTTGCCTGCCTAATTTGCAAAATCAAGTATTTGTTTTTGTTTTTGCTTTTTGCTTTTGCCTAAACGGCACAGCATAAACAGTTTTTAATCGCAAGGAAAAAAACCAGAAGAGAACAGTAGCAGAGTCGCAGTCGCAGTGCAAATACTCTACACGTGTTTAGCTAAATTTAAATAAAGTTCACATTATATATTTATAAATTGAGCGTTACTTATAGCTCTACAAATTGCACATACCCTCAGCAAATATAAGTAATTAGCGCAGCTACCAATTGCAAGTTGGCCATTTGTTATTGTTTTGACTGTCGCTTGTTGCTTCACAACATATTATTTATTTGTATTTTGGTGTAGATGTGTTGTTTTTGATTATATTATTTGGTTATGGTTGAGTATTTTAATTTTAATTGGCAGCACTTCGTTAGGTGGCGCCTCGGCCAAATGAGCGTGTCGAAAAAAGTTGACAGACTTTTTCGCGCTTAATTTAAATTAAGACAAAAGGACTGTGACAAATTGTGTAATGTACAGATTATAATTAATTATTAACAAGCCGCCGTAATTACCAACTTTTGCCATCAACTGAACAAAAACTATTTATAGACAAGCACACACACAAATGTAAATATATATATGTCTATACATGTATGTACATGTGTGCTTGCATGTGTGGGAAATATGGAAAACAGTCGGCTGAGAAAACCCGTTTTGTGTGTGGCAAACTACTTTGACTTTGGCATACAACTTACACGACGAAACGAAACGAATGAACCAGTTAGTTCCATAAACTTGGCTCAGTGGCAGCACCAGGAGAGGGTGCTTAGGCCAAGTTTAATGGATATGTATGTGCATTGAGCACGAACCGATCATGTGTGCTGGTTTCAATACCAAAGTTGTTGCTTTCGCTTGGCGTGTTAGAGGGGGAAGGGGGGCACTATATGTAATTTTACTCAGCTACAGGGTATATATGTGCTGAGTACACTTCAAGCTGTTTTCTTTCTATTTTTACATGGCTCGACTTTGAAACTTGTTCGTCAACGCGGCGTATACGTGATATGATGAGGTTTCTGTTTGCCATTTGTTGTTGCATGCGGCCTGCAAATGGCACGCTTTACTCACAGCTGCACAATGCCATGGCTTATGTGTGGGCGGGGCACTCAAACTGAAGCATCTCGACATCTAATCGCATTCAGGTGCCTGATGATCATTTATCGGGCTAACTATTGGGCTGGCATTTTCGTGGTTTTGGACAGCCACTAATTGGAAAGGCTCAACTCGATAATTAAGCACCTAAAAGCGTACTTGAATGTAACCAAATTCAAAGTTTAATCAAGCCCTACTCGT